>JAWNOR010000194.1:19583534-22011551 GCA_035045885.1 Drosophila borealis
ACGGCGACCAACTGGCCGCAACGGCTGCTGGCATTGGGGCAGAGGCAGCAACGGTTGGCACAGTTGGTAGTGGCAGCGGTAGCGGAAATCCCAACGCTGGCAACATGCTTAGCGCTGTTGCTGTGGGCCAAATGTGCGCGCTGCAGAACGAGCATATACATCAAAATCTCTACAAGAAAACAATCAATTGAGTGTGTGTGTGTGAGATGAGATAAGATCGGATCAGATCAGTTCAGTTCAAATTTGGGCACAGATCGGACCGCATATATAGAGAGTTGGCTGTGATGAAGTAGTTTTATGTCTGAGGAGAGCAAGAGGATTTGTCAAGAAAGCAGTAGAGAATTAGGAAGAGAGGAGCATTAGGAGAGCAAATACGCAAGTTTTCATGCCGTTCAATAATATTTTAAACAAATGAAAAAACAAACGCAAACAAAACACAATTTAATTTTCCATATAAATGTAAAAAAAAAATAGCAAACACTTTCGCACATTTCACAAACTTTAACCAAATCTAAAAAACAACGATTGGCAGTAACAAAAACACAAACACAAATACATATATATAAAACCTCTCTCTCTCTCTCTCTTAACTTTGCATTAGAGAATTAAAAAAAAAAAAACAAAAGCAAAACCCCATTTAAAAATTAACCATATAATTTAGTGAATAAATTTTTGAAGTTGTTTCTTCAACTAGTCATTATCGTAGTTAAATTAAATTTTTTGATTTACATGCACATCTAGAAATTTATTACCGACTACTGTGGCTACTGTATTATGTAAGATCGCAAACGATTTCGGTTACCACGTAATAGTTGGTTTATATAATTATCATACAAAAAATTCATCAAATTGACAACAGAAACATAAAATGTCGTTTTCTGCACATTAGCTAAATTTTTCGTTAGGCACGAAGTTAAATTTGCCAAAAACTTCGTGTAAAGTAAAAAAAAATATTGTATCGAATATGCAAGCAAATAAAATAGCTAGCTACAAATTACAAATAAAATATAAAAAAAAAACAAAAAATTGAAAGTGAAGAAATACAAAAAAAGAAGCATAACAGAAGAGAAGCTTGAAAGCTTCAACTGTTTCCGTTTATAATCCACAATAACTCTATGGTAGTTATAGTATTATATGATATAAATTATATATATATATATTTGTAGATATATGTGTGTACATTTAATTTATATATGACATAATTATATATGTTCTCTATTCATGTGCGTGTCTCTTTGTGTGTCTGTACGATTATGAAATTGATCTAATGCTTGTCTTAATTCAAATTTACGATCGTCCTTAAATGTAACACATTTTATAATCCTATATATATATATATATATAAATATATATATAGCTGTATGTTCTATTTCTATGATGCGAGTCATATTCAAAGTATTTTATGCATGCATACAAAATTAACATTAATAATTAGAAATTATTTAAAACATAATAAAACAACAAAATATGGTAGCGTTAGTCGCCCCCAACAATAAAAAAAATATGTAATTTGGTTCCTTATGTACGAATAATGCATAAAATTGAAAGAAAAGAAAGAAAAACATGATACGAAACAGAACAAATTAATTGACATTTTTAATATACATATACACTACCTTATACAAACATATAAAAATAATTATATATAAATATATATTATATATATATATATACATAATATTAATAAATAATTAGTATACCTAAAGCCGCCAACCGCCAAACAACAAATTTTGATGCGCATTTGCAGACGCCCAGCGTCTTAAATTAGACTACAAATACTACTAAATAATAAATGTGCCCCTCTCCCAAAACGTATATAAACTATCTTTAAGACCACACGCTTAAGCGGCTTTAACCGGTCGATATAGTTTAGCTATCAACTTTTATATCAACAAATAAAATGAAAACAACGTAAAAAGCTATGCTTCGGCTCGCCGAAGCTGACATACCCTTGCAGATCAAATTTAATACAATCAATCAAGTTATTGAGAGACACATTCGTCCTTCCGCTATGATATAAAGAGTCGAAAAATATCCTGCATTCACAAGTTTTCTATCCGTGCGATCTGTAGGCGCATACAAAAACACTTGCGCTACAATATAAAAACTGAAATAGGCAAATAAATAAACCTTGGAAACCAACTCAAACCTTCTAATGAAAACAATAAATTAAATATATACCTATTTCTATATTTAAATGTATTTCATCTTATATAAGACTGCTGTTATGTTCGTAAATATATTTAATATATATTATAATTAACGAAAAATATAAACCATACAACACAATAAATTATATGAAGAAAAAAAAAAAGCAAGCTACATGAATAGTTAGTATATTCATACTCAACCTATATACATACGACTATGTACTATACTATAAATGTACTGTAGTTTACTAAAACTCGTTATTATTATTATGTTCATGTAGAGAAATATTTGAAGCGTATGTGTATGCAACCATCAAAAATCAACTTATATTGTAACAAGGGCTAAAGTTGTAGAAACTTGAAATATGACGGGTTTTAATATCAAGTAACCTAACTACATCTAAAAACGACATCATCATTAACATTATCATCCACAAACAAAAAATAAAATAAAGTAGTAAAATATTCTCTTTTTGCTTTATGTGATCTATTATACATATACATTAAAACATACATAACTGCATACATATATATCAATATATGTACAATAAAAAATGTCCTTTAAAAAAATGCAACATAATTTTCATTTTCGGTTGAAATGGGTTAAGTGTAATAAACAAATACCGTATGTTCCTTTCCCAATCAGTGCGAACTCCACGTCAATCTCATGGCATTTGGAACAGCTTCACTCTGTAATACATTTATGATAGATATTCCATATTCACAAAAATATTGAATTCAAAGCAACAATTTATTTGATTAAATAGTTGAGTATCATTTGAATATGTAATCATGTGTTCTTCAGCATTAGCTTAGTCTGAAGTTTGCCACGCACAAAATTTAATGGAACAATAATTCTTGATATAATAAATAGACATATATATTATTGAAGGAATGTTTAGTTCAACGTCTTGCCATGGCTATGAAATTACGAATCTTTTCGAGCAGCGCCTGATCTCTAAGCAGCTGGATCTTTGTTTGCAGCTGATACAGGCTATGCATATCACGTTGCTCAAAAGCGCAATCGATGGCCTCCTCGTACAAGCTGCAAATTGTCGAGAAGTTTTAATATAAAACTCTTTCGAGTATATAGAAATCCACAACTTACCCAGCTCTCATGTACCAATACACCTTGCGCTTGTCCGGGCAGCGTAAGATATACTTTCGCGCCTCTCGCGTATTTTCCTGATGCAGACAAACCTCGACAAAGGGTTCATAGCCAATGGGACTCTTCTTTTTCTTCGAGAAATTTTCCAACTCCACCCAGTTAAACTTCTCGGCCAGAGAGAGTATGCGCAACCACCAGAACCTGCGATCGGGTACTTTGAACTCGCTCTTGATTTTCTCCGCCTCCTTCAGCTCGCCCACATTCATCAGCTGCAACATTGTGTCATGTATTGACAGTCCGTTCAAAGCAACAGCACCATTATGATTGTTAAACAAAGTCTTCTGAAGCTTCAGCATGCGCGAAGTCTCTTCGCACAGTTTTGCCTCCACGGTGCATCTGCCCTGTGTGTAGCTGTTGCCAATAATCGACAGATTCGATTCGAGATCCTCGCTTTCAATGGCATTTTTAAAATGATACTCGGCAATGGACTTGTAATCGTCCTCGGTGTTGTAAATATCGTAGAGTGCGGTGCGACTGGACTGCATCATTATGTTCTTGTACATATTTAGAGCCAAGGGATATTGTCTAATTATCATCTACAAATTGTACGGATGAGAAAGCGTTATAAATTATACGAAATTCGAAAAATTTACATGAAAATTTGACAGCATCATTTTCTTCTTGATTTCGAGCAGCACGGAAGTGACCAGCTCCGTATCGCCAGATTGTGTAGCACTGGCCACAGCACGCTCAAATTTGCCCATCTTAAGCAGCAGTGGAACCTGCACTGAAGCACGAGGCTCCAGCTCAAGCAGCTTAATAGCCAGCTCATCCCGTCCACTCTGATGCGCCTTCTCCGCTATATTGCAAAAGGAAATGCCCTCAATAGAGGGATTCTTGAATTTCTCCGTGATCTTGCGTGCCACCTCATTGTCATCTGTAAATAATAATAATAGAATCCATCATCAGCAGTAGACGGGGGAGTAGATTTGACTGGCTTACTCTGGTCATGCATAACTTTATGACTGGCCCAATGTTCTAATATCCAAGATTCGGGCAACTTCAGATGCTTAGCCACTTGTATGGCCACAGCATAGTGCTTGCGAAAGAGTAGACGACTTAAAATGATATCGGGATTAAAATGAGAGAATCTGCAAAAATGTTCTTTAGAATTCAAAATTTTTAAGATATTATTATATAATATTTTACTGCATATAAGTAAGCGGCATGGCGATTTTCTCGTGGCGCAATGTATTTAAAACTCTCAATATTCTTAAGATGCGCATATACTCTTCAGGATTTTGAGAGGGTATGAATGCCTTGCCAAAGTAAGCTGCCTGAAATGTCAAATTGAAAACGTATTTTGTAACAAGTTAAATTTTAAGAATTCTTCAATTTACTTTCATGAGGCTCTTCTGCGTTTCGGGACAGAACTCGTATGCTGCTGCTTCGATGCACTCGTTGACAGCCAATTCAATGCTTGATCGGCACAGGCTCAGATACTCGTCGGATTTGTAGGATTTTTCCTCAAATTTCTTCTGGGCCTCGAATAAAAAACTGGCCGGCTGTTGGCTATTAACAGCAAAGATATTCTCCACACATTTCGGTAAACGTTGAATCATTTCATGTGAGCTTTGGGTTATAATGCGCACACCATCCATTTCGGCGACCAGAAACATGACAGGATCATAGGGAAATTCACTTCTGTCCGCATTGCGATTGACAATCAGCAGATATGAGGGATAGGAAATAACGACAGCATCTGCGTCGGCATTGTGGGTATTCATAATCCATTCAATTTGCAGTGGCATATCCTTGCGGCCCGTATCAAACTCGCAGTACTTCTGCCGCATATCGACACTGCCCAGCCAGAGCAGGCCTGTGTTAGTGTACAGCGCCAGGTGCTGATGGTTATACGAAACGGATATCTTTATGATACGATCGTGTGGTTTCTCAAACAAATTGGCGATTACGGTGCCCACTGTCTGGCCATGCAAAAGTTTGATAACTTCGCGGTCGCGACCCAGCAGACAGTAGCTATTGCGACCCTCGGTCACAATCTCCCAGCATGAGCAATTCGTATTGGAATCTAGCAAAAAAAAATTATGTTCATAGGGAAAGGTCTTCGGTTAAGAACTAATCGATTCTCTGACTTGGTATATCAGGCAGCTTTCGCTCCGTTTTGGTGCTGTTCTGCTTCAGGAAGATGCGACCAGAGGTTGTCATAACGGCCACCCCAGTGCCTGCTGCGGACTGAAAGACCTTAGCCTCTACAATTTTAATGACGCTTGCCTCGCCGCCAATGCTATACGATTCCTTTTCTTTGCCAAACATATCGTAGACAAAGACTTTGGCATTTTCCAGCACGCATATAAGCTCTTCGGTGTCAGACCAGCCCATTGAGATAAGCTTTCCATGGTTCCACTGTAACTATATAATTAACATCCACTCATTGCCCACTACTTTCCAGATGCTCACTAATATGTGACCCATCTCACGTCCGGTGGTATCAAAAATCCTAATCATCGGCCTGGAAGTACCTTTGACGGGCACCAACTTGGTTGCATCGCGTATTGCAGCCAAAGGACCTCCATACGGGGCAGCTACAACTTGCATGTACTCTAAGTCCAAATCGATTGGCCAGTCAGGTGTTGCTAGCTCGACTTTTCTGTGGGCGTTCGACCGCAAGGTATACACAAAATATTTGCTTCAGTGAAAAGCATAATTTGATGATTGTGTTCACAATTACCTGTAGTAGTCCGGCCGCACATTGAACCACTCACCCGTATTGTACATTATCGGCATGATTACAGATTTATTTAACAATTAATTTTAAGAAATAATAAACAAACGTTATGCATTTTCCGTTTGCTGCACTTGTTGTTCTTGCTAGAGAATAAAAATATTTGCGTAACTGTTACTTATATTAAGTCACGAGTCACTCTTATCACAGTAAATTCAGCAGCGAAGGCTTTACAAAATGCTTAAATACAATATAAGTTACTGAAAAACTAAAATTGATATTATTCTTATCGTTTTAAAACATATGTATGACTATTTGCGTTTTATTTGTTAATACTAGGCGATGTTTTCGGCTAGCTATCGGTACAGCGTGTGAGTTCAACTGGTTGTATAGTCAAACGTATCGTGTATGAACCCCTAGAACATACATGAGTGCTGGCTCTTACACATGTGAAAGGCCAATTTCGACAGCCAGTATTATTTGCTACAAAAATACGCTTAACACGACTTAAAAAATTATTAATTTATTAACTAATGACGGACACAAAGCAAACTGTTGTTGAGGGTGTTGAGGCACTCAGCTTGAATGGCAAATCAGACGCAGAGGCTGTTGAAACGGCAATGGATGCAGGTGGTGAAGAGACAACAACAAACACGGACGATCTTGTGGATCCATGGCATGTGGCTAGCAGCAACGATGCAGGCATCGACTACGACAAGCTAATAAGTATGCAATACGATATGATGGCCATTTAAATTTGCACATCTTGGAAATTATCTATATATAAATATATACATGTGTATTTTGGTTGACACGTTGCAGAGCGCTTTGGCTCAAGTAAAATCGATGCGGAACTTATCGCACGGTTCGAAAAAATCACAGGAAAGCCAGCTCATCACTTCATTAGACGCGGCATATTCTTTTCACATCGCGATCTGCACACAATTCTTACGCTTCGCGAGCAGGGCAAACCGTTCTATTTGTATACGGGTCGTGGACCCAGCTCTGGGTCCTTGCATATAGGCCACTTGGTGCCGTTTATTATGACCAAATGGCTGCAGGAAACTTTCGATGTATCATTGATTATTCAGCTGACCGATGATGAGAAGACCCTGTGGAAAGATCTGAAAATCGAGGAGGCTATCAAATTGGCTCGGGAGAATGCCAAGGATATTGTCGCGATGGGCTTTGACTTGAACAAAACATTCATATTCAATAATTTGGAGTTTATGGGGTAATTAGAGTTTTAGAATCGTTTACTTATTTGATATGATAATCGTTGAAATTGCAGCAAATGTCCTGCTATGTACCAGAACATAATTCGCATCCAAAAGTGCGTCACCTTTAATCAGGTGAAAGGCATATTCGGTTTTGGCGACTCGGATATTATTGGTAAAATAGGGTTTCCCGCCGCTCAGGCAGCGCCGGCGTTGTCGAGCACATTTCCCTTTATTTTTGGCAATAGGAAGGTGCACTGTCTTATACCCTGCGCCATCGATCAAGATCCATATTTCCGCATGACACGTGATGTGGCGCCGCGCCTCGGCTTTCCCAAGTGTGCGCTTATCCACTCCAGCTTCTTTCCGGCGTTGCAGGGGGCTAAAACGAAAATGTCGGCAAGCGAGCAAAACTCTGCCGTCTTTCTTACTGACACACCCAAGCAGATTAAGAACAAAATCAATAAATATGCATTTTCGGGTGGGCGCACCACTGTGGAGGAGCATCGTCAACTAGGCGGCATACCGGAAATTGATGTGGCCTATCAGCTGCTAAAGTTTTTCCTGGAAGATGATGCCAAACTGGAGGACGTGCGCGTGGCTTACAGCAAGGGTGAAATGCTAACCGGCGAGATTAAAAAGCTGGCCATTGAGGTGAGCTGCTGAAAATGATACCTGTATACACTAACTAACGTTTTTTCCCCGCCAGACTGTCACGCCCATTGTGGAGCAGCATCAGGCAGCACGCAAGCTGGTTACGGACGAGGTGCTGGACAAATACTTTGAGATCAGATCGCTGAAATTTGGCAGTTAGAAGTATCATTAATATACACAAATAAATGTATTTATATTGATTTTTGTTTGCCACAGCTGTAAGCTTGTTGCACTCAGAAGCCTTACGTTGCGCTCGCTATTTATTTACTAAGCCAAGTAAAATTTTGTGTTATTATTTTTATAAGCACACATAAAAACAAAAAGCAAACTACAAACAATAAACGGCTATAATTTTTCAAACGCAACGACCGACCCACTTTAACTAGTTGTAAAATAACCGTAAAACTCCGGACTCCAAATGGGGGAGTTAACGTTTGGGCCGACACTTCGAATCTAAATGGTTTACTGGAAAGCTCAACTTATATACTTGCTTATACGGGGCAAGCATCTGGTAAAGCAGCTAAAATAATATAGTATTTTAACTTGTAGCTGCGCAAAAATGTAATAGTTTCCGTGTGTAATCTGAGAGTTATTGAACGCATTCAATTTCTGTTTCGGGCATAATAATACAATATTAGTAAAGCGAAAAATGATTTCGGCTTCAAGCTCTGAGTTGGGTGTATCTGAAGCCTATGACGTCTCTGGGCTTACTATGCGCCTGCAACTAATATAGTTATTATATATGTATGTCCATATATCAAACTCTTTCCTATTGATATATACATATGTATGTATTTGACGTACATAAAGGTATGTATATATGGGCTTCTATTTTTTTTAATTAACCCAAAACACTTGTGTTTACACGCGTCGAAAATATATATACACCTATAGCCCAGCCTATATACAGAGCTTGTCGGTGCGCGCTTGTGTATCGCATACGAAGAATGCTGCTGCAAAGAAAAACTGAACTCAAACTGAAGTTGTGGCGACGATCGAGACGACGACGACGACGACGACGACAGCGATCCAAAAGGCAGCTGCCCATAAGCCAAACGCGACTCCAGCATTGCACACGCGCTCATCTTCAACTGTCGCTGACAATAGAAGGAAATTAAGCCGCAGTCACCTTTGTTATTGTTGTTGCTGCTGCTGCTGCTGCAAGGCAGGTACACAAAAGGAAAAGCCGACACACGATCCCGATCACGATCCTTGTTTTTATTGACACACGTACTGAACGCACTTGTCATCGCCAGCAATGGTAGAATTTTATTAACTAGCTGACGCCAGCTCCAATTATGAATAGCTGTCGGATTAACTCAGCTGTGGCAGCTCCGAAGGAAAAACGATTTTCTATTGAAAACTCTTCTAGCGCACTTTGAATAGCGACCATCTCAACTACATATGTACATATAAAAAAATAAAAAAAAAACAATCCCGAAACGGAATAAAAAATCGAAAGTGGGGATCATTGGCCAGCCGCAGGTTGTCGCCAGCGGACGTCAAACGGCAATCGGCTTAAGCGTGATGAGTGATCAACTGCTGAGCGCTGCCGCGGACGATCCACCAGCACTGATACCCACGCCCGTGTCATTGCCCAGTGCATACAGTGTCGATGCAGAGTCCACGGAGCAGCCGGTGCTGCTTGAGCTGGGCGCCGCACAGCCGGCGGCGACGGCGATAGCGAGTCTTAACTATACGCTGGCACCAGATGGAGGAGGTCTGCTCACCTATACGGCCTCACATGCACACAACCTTAACTATTCGCCAGCATTCTCATCCGGCTATGATAAGCAGCCGCATCCTCACCACAATCTCAGCCTGACAGCGCCTGGTATGGGCAGCGCAGCGTATAGCATCAGCATACCACAGACAGTGTCCATGTGGAATGGTGGCTGTGCGCCCATTATTGAACCCAAACGCAGTGAACTGGTCGCTGTGCCACCGCCCACATATATGACCTATAGCGGCGGCGGAAGCGGCGGTGCCGTGGAAGTGGAGATCGCCAAGGAACAGAATCCGGCATGGCGCGAAAAGGCGTTGCAAATGGAGAAGGACTATAGGCGCACGGCCTGTGATCGGGAGCGTACGCGCATGCGCGATATGAATAAAGCCTTTGATCTGCTGCGCTCCAAGCTACCCATATCGAAACCCAATGGCAAGAAGTACTCCAAAATCGAAAGCCTGCGGTGAGTTGGCAATAATTATTCGTAATTTTATGGAGTTATTTTAAAGCATTTCACATTCACAGCATCGCCATCAACTATATTAATCATCTGCAGGCCATGCTGCGGGAGAATCATGTTCTGCCCGAAACGGAACTGGTTTCCTTCAAGTGCAGCAGCCGCTCCATGCAGTACGATGGCCAAGGCCAGCACCACAATCACTCCGCCAGCTACGAATATGAGAACAGCGCCTCGGCGGCTACGTCCTCTCAAAATGGTTGCACTTGGAGCGGGGGCAGCAGCAGTTCACCCAACTATGAAACCAATTCCAAGGATCATTGGAACACGTAGTGTTCGTATGTCAGCAGGATTATTGTGCAATTGCCAAAGAAAGTTTCGGATTTCAAAGTTTTCATAGACGAACCTTTTTTGGTTTTGTAGATATCGCATACCAGTGTACTATGGATAATTTTACCTGTTTTTCCAGTATAAGACAAAATAAATTTTATTCTCGATAAAGCTAAATGCAACAGGCGACCTGTCAACATTGGGGGTACCCGTAATATTTGTTCAGCTTGGCTATTGTTCACAACCAAAGCTAAGTTCACAAACCTTTGATTTTTAGAAAAGAAAAAAAGAAAACAAAACAATAAAAGAAAAATAATAATAAAGACATATAAATGGGTCCACCATTTTCTATTATCAAGAACACTATTTACTTAAGCGTTTCAAAATTTAATCTAAAAAAATTGTATAGTATCTAAAAATTTAATCTAAGAATAGGGATAAAGAAAGGGTCATAAAAACCAATTAATCCAGAATAAGATTCTAAAAAGCTGCAAAAAAATAATATTACTATAAACTAGAGTAGTTTCGAAACCTAACCTCAAAAAATGTTATCTGAATTCTTTTTGATACAGTTTTGAGGATAATATTTAAAATAAAGCCAAAAAATGACTCGCGGAACTCGTGATTACAGGATATGCCGCAAGAAAGCTCCTTAAATAAATCATGCTTTAAAACATTTAAATAAAGCCACTGCTTTTGACTTTTTAGGTTATATTTATTTAACGGTACATTATTAACATTTTACGGTTGATAATTTACATAAGTTTGAATAAAGAAATGACTGTTTCGACTGTTTAACCTAAAAAGTACAACAAACACAAAAGATATAACAAATTATTATAGTTGATAATGGAATTACTGAACTGCATTTAAAAGTAATAAGTTTGTAATACTTATTTATATGTATAGCTTGTGGTAAACACAAAGCTAACTACACACTGCTCACACACGCGTACACACAATTTGTCCGATAATGAATTGAATTTAGAACAGGATTTCGTTTTGAAGCTGACTCTTCGCAACATAAATGGGGCGAGATAACAAAGATATGGAAGGTTTTAAACCCTGCGCTTTGTGCGGTTTTTCTAGCACGTGTTTAGTTGTCCTTCTTCATTCGTGTGGAGGTCATGCGGTAAATGATGGAGTCCCTGCCGGGATCCATAGCTCCAATAGCATAGCAGATAGCCAGCAGGGACAGGCCGAAGATAACCATGAACCATAGGATAATATTGAAAATTACGGGATAGTCTTCGTTGTAGTACTCGGCCAAGTTGAAGGGGTTTGTATCATCGGCTTGGAGAGTGTCACGCTTTGAGCGTGAGTTGGCATCCTTGTCTGTGGATAGTACAAAGAGCACTGAGTCGCTGGACTTTTGGGCGGCAGCCAGGAGACGGCCAATGGCAGCAGAGATCAGCTTGTTGGCCTCATCTACAGCAACGGACTTCTCTCCATGCGCCTTAGCAATGCCATCGACCGACAGGCGAATGATCAATACATTCGAGGGCTTGAGCATCTCCGCCAAGTTCTCGGAAGCGGCATTAATGAAGCCAATTTCCTGCAGGAACTGTTTATCAGCATTGTGCAACGTGGGATTCAGGTGCTTAGTGGGCTTGGCAGCGGGCGACTCAAATTCACCAAAACAGGCCTTGAATGCTTGCACCTTTAGGAAAATGAAAATTGATGGATTAAGTCTGGTTTGGGCACATAAGGCAAAAGCAACTTACGCCCTCGTCGTACTGGTCGAAGTTAATATCGCAGACTGGCTCATTGGCTGCCTCCAGCTCGGCGGCCAATGCATTCAGTGATTGTCCAGTATTGGATCCAACCAGCTCGTAGGACTTGGCATTGCCGGCCGACGTCACATGGCTAAGACCCTCCACATGCACGGCGATTACGCCCTTGGCCAGGTTGAAGGGATCGTTAATGGTCACGCCGCTCCAGTCACTGTCGCCAACGACGGCATTGCCCATGGCAGCATATAAAACATCGCCGACATAGCGACTGTTCAGTGGATCATTGCCCTTGAAGCTAATCGCCTTTGGGCTGTTCAATACGGTGAACTCGCCAGCGGCGTGAACTGAAAGGTAATTAAAATCGTTATTATTTATATAGATCACATTATACTACTTAATGTAGTTTAACAATTAAAATTTTGAACAGATTCTGCGCAAGCAGCAGCAGTTGGAAAAAAGAGCTCCCCATCTACCACTACCTTTATCGGGAGAATCGATTCGAGTTTGAGTTTTAGAATTTACACAGTTCAAGCACAACGCACAGTGTGAAAACTTTTTGCACACAATAATTATATTGAATAACTTACTTGCAGCAATAAAAAGCGAAAAAATGACGACGTTTTGCAACATTTTCATTTTTCTGCCAGCCTTTTAATCATATGACGAACAACTGCACAGAGAAAAACCTACTACGCTCTGACTGTCATGTGATGGATAGTAGAAGTGGCGGCTATCGAAAGAAGTCCATCGCTAATGGACAGGGCTGTCATTCCTGTTATCAAGTATGTGACGTCACAACGAAACGAATGTATTTGAATACTATATTGGCTGGCATCAAATGTTTTGCAATTGTCTCGCCTTATGTATACCTTAACATTTAAATCTACATAAAAAATCAGTTTCTATTGATATTTTCTGGGATATTTTTGAAAAGCCTTTTTAGTATTTTCCTGCTTGATACCGACGGTCACACGTTTTTTGTCGTGTTTTTGCGTTTGTTTTTGCAAAATCAACAAAAAAGCGTGTAAAAAACACACATTTTTGTTTAGTTTTTAAAATGTTATGGTCCTTGGAACAGGTGGAGGGCATGTTGAGTGTCCTCAAAACCTCAACGGACAAAACTGTTATATACAAATGCCTAGTGAAGCTACGCACAGATGTGGTCAAAGATAAAGATGGAATTGTGTTGTTTCGAACTGCTGGGGGTGTTCCGGTAATGGTTCGCCTCATTAGCAAACTCAATGAGAAGATAATGGAAGTAGTTTTGAGCATATTGGGCAATTGCTGTACGGATGATCAGGCTTGCATAGAGGTGAGTTGGCCAATATATATTATGAAATATATCTATAAATCGCCTACTTTATCCCATAACAGGCTGTGGAGTGTAAGGTCATTGCCCCGTTAATAACTATATTGAAGACCATTCCCAATTCATTGATCCAATGTCGCGCCTGCCGAATGCTGGGCAATCTGGCCAAAAGCAAGAAGGCATCGTCGTTTTTAATTGTACACTATAGCGCTATAGCTCCTGCTATTTGCCATATCATTGAGTCTACAAGCGCGGTCCAAACTAGGATAATGGCCTTTCGCGTCTGTCGTTTTCTGCTGGTCAGCAGTCAGTTCTATAAACATTTTTTGGTGTCAAATGGATTTCTACAGCTGATGCGTATCTTTGTGGCGGTCATGAAAAACAACGAGGTGCCCAAGGCATCAACACAGGATGTTGAAGTGTCCACATTGATTGGCCTGAAGCGCAATCAGCATCGTGAAAAGTATTTCGAGGAGGTGGCACGCAATCTGGAAGGCGTACGCAGCGATATTTTTGACTATCAAATGTTAAAGAACTCAACGCGAAATTGCGAATACATCCTGCCTAAGGAGCATGATGCCATTGAGCTTGCCTATGAGATCTTGAAATGCCTCATGCTACTCTCTGCCCAGCAGATTGGCATGAGAGCCTGGGAGGTGAGTATTGAGGCAACACAAAGGATCACCTATTCATGTTAAAATCTTTTCTTTTTAAGCTACTCTCGAGAAACACTTCCCTGGCACCCATTGTGTACTTTGTCAAGGAGGATAGCGAGCAGCGCGCATCGGCACTGAAGATACTATCTAACTTTTGCAAGGATCCCTGCGCCTTTTATATGCTCAGCATGGCGGATTCGATTGTGGCTGCCTGTGAGCTGCTTATGGCTGTCAATATGGCAAAGCCGCTATCGGAGAGCGAGTGCCGACATTGTGTAAATATTATATCCACGCTATCTGCCGATGCCTGTAGCCGTTCCAAAATACGACGCTGTGGTGCTCTGCGCAAACTGGTAGCCATGATACGAGAGTCGCATTCACAGAGCGAACGTTCATCTGTGAGTTAATGCCTTACAAATTTGAAACAAACAACTAAGAGATACATTTTTTTCAGTTATTTCACATTCTGAACAACTTTCAATATGACAATCTGAGTATGGAACTGTTGCTGTATGAAGGCCTGGTGCCGATGCTGGTGCGTGAACTAAATGATTATCTGACCAGCGATGAGGAGCATCACAGGCGACGCCGCGAAGAACGTATTCAGGGCGGCAAGAAGCGCAAATTGACCGATCCCACCACGCCAGAAACTCTGAGCAAGGTATTTCCATATATATTTTACCTATATTCGATCGCTTATAAGCTTAACAAATTCTATGACAGTTCTCTAAAACTCAAGAGTCAATCAATTCGGACTTTGAATCACCTAGCAGCTCGCCTCGCTCATATAACACCACCAGCCCGTGCAGTTCGCGCAGCATGTCGCCCGTTTGTTCGAATCTCTTTGCTAATGATGATGATGAGAACTATTCACCAGCCTGCAGCGATGATGATGACGATGAGGATGATAGCAAGGCTAGCAATACTAATACGGATACACGGGAATCTCGCATAGCCACGAATCGTGCGCAGCCCGCCAATGTCATGGACATACTTAAGCTCATTGACGAGGGCACCGAAACTATTGACGATACACTGTCCGATAAGGAGGATCTGGAAGAGCTGAGCTCCGATGTGCCGCCCAAGTTAGCACAGCTGCGCCATCAGGCGGGCGACACTATTGATGTCATTGAGAATTTAATTTACCGCATTACCTTGATGATTAACAAGCGGCCGGAGTTGGGAAAGCCGGAAACGCTTGATACTCTCATACGTGCCATTAATCTTTTTGGCGCCAATAATAATTTTGCCAATGCGTTGACCAATATATTGCTGTAAGTTTTGTGTTCCTGCTTATATATGTTGAACGCGTCATTTATCTTTTACTTAACACAGCGAAAGCCAGTTCTTTGCCCAGATCATCAAGCATGGCGTTGTGCACCAGCTTTATCAGCTGACCAAAGTGGAAGAGGTATGAGTGTATACATTTTAAACTTCTCAACGTATAGAAGAAAACAGTACTAACATTCCTGATCCAAAGCCAAATAAAATGAAAAATCCGATCACTTTATCTTATAGCTCCAATATATGCGAGCGATTTAATCTTCTGAATCCCGAAGCTAACTCTTTGTTCTTGTTGCTCATATTTACGATCTTAATTGCAGATGCGCAAGGATGGTTTTGCCTTTCTGGAGACGCTTACCAATGTTGGTGAATCCAACTACGGCAAGGAGGAGCTGGTACGTCTGCTGCGTAGCGATGCGGATTTAAATGCACAACAACGTGCCGCTATATCCGTGGCGTACATCATCAAAAGCCATCGGCTGCTCTATCAGTTCTTATATGATGGTAATGCGTTGACTCTGCTCTTCGACTTGCTGCTGCGCAAAAAGAGCGACAATTTGTATGCGGATGAGGCGGCGGATGCGGTTACGGCCATGTCACGCTTTACGTTGGGCATTATGCTGCCCGAGTCCGAGCAGCCGGATGGGAATACGAACATCTGTTTTGCCCAGTTGAATGCATCGTCTGCGCCATTGCATGACCATTGTGACATGCGTTTTCTGGTGCCCAGCGATCACGATAATGCCGAGGATGCTGGGAAGGATTCAGCTGGAGAGGTGGCAACGCTCACCATCGGCTTTAACAAGCAGCTACTCTGTGATACCAGCGAGGTCTTCAACAAGATGCTTAACAGCAACTTTCGTGAGGGCCACGACGGCGAGATACAACTCCGCGATTATACGGCCAATGGATTACGCTACTTCCTGCACTTGATTGGTTGCCATGCCCGGCATCTGGTCATGCCGGACTATAGTGCCCTGCTGCAGGCCTTCGAGATGTCGCGCGTGTACATCATACCCGAGCTGGAGGCGCTGCTGCATGAACGTTTAATACAATTTCTCGACGCGCACAATTGTCTGCGTTTGCTGGAGTGGGCGTTGAAGAACTACCATGCGGAACTCACTGAGACGGCGATTAGCTATTATTTGTGCGCCTCGCTGCCGGCACAGGATAAGTTGCAGCTGTTTCGTGCGGCCGAGGATTCGGTTTATGCCAGCGAATGGTTTCAGCTGCTCAACGATGCGGTCTACGAGAGATGCCGCAGCACTGGCTATTAGCTAATTCAGTTCCCTGCCCAATCAGCCAATTGTATATGTGATTATGTGTGTCTCCCTGTGTGTGCTTGTTCGCGTGTGTGTGTGTGTGTGCTTGTGTACTTGTGCCAAATCCAAACGCAGTGTATTTAAAAACCAAGGCCAAGTTTATATCAATGCACTACAATAATAAAAATCATAATAAACTGTATACTATAGTAAAATGTAGAATTTAACTGCGCTGCGTGGACTCAAAGCTGGGCATAGCGCAAAACTTAAGCACCAACCAATCCGTCAGCGGCGCCGGACTAAGTTTAAAGAGCCAACGATAGATTCTATAGCGCCACGGTTCGTGTATGTACATCGTTTCGGGCTGTGCATTGGTCAGCGCATCCCTGAACTTGTCAAGCAGTGCAGCATCCTGCAGCTGATTGGGTTTCTTGAAACCACCCAGTACGCTAAGATACTCATTGAATGCCCTAAAATATAGGCCATAATGGTCCAGCTGCTCGGCGTTGAATGCCTGCAGCATTTGCTGTGCCTGCTGCTGCTGGCGTGCGGCTATGTTGCTGTCCAGCACAAAGGAACCGGGCACAAAGTTTACCACCTCCATGCCATATGGCTGCAGTTCAATGCGCAGCGCATCGTTCCACACCCGTAGCGCTGCTTTGGAGGCGGCATAGGGTGCCAGCGCGGGCAGTGCCTGGAACCCACAGTGGCTGGTCACGTTAATAATGCGTGCGCGATGCTGGCGCAACAGCGGCAACAGCTGCCTGGTCAGACGCATGGTGCCCAGCAGATTGCAATTGATCTGCTGCTCAATTTGCTCCGGCAACTGCCACTCAAATTCACCAAAGCACATGACGCCCGCATTGTTGACCAGCGCCATTAACTGGTAGTCCGTGCCGGCCAAAAGCTCGCCCAGCTTGCCGTGCACCTGATCGATGGAGGCAGGCTGCAGTAAATCCAGTTGCCAGGTGTGCATACGATCCTGCTCAGCCGCACAGCTCATCTGCTGCAGCAGCTGTGCACCCTGCGATTCCAGATTGTGGCAGCAGGAGATGACCGTCATGTGGAGCGCCTGGTAGCAGTAGACGGCCAGAGAGTGTCTGCTCGGATAAGTAAATAAATATATTTATTATATATATATACAGTTGTGGGTACTGCCACGTTTGCTTACCCCAAGCCCGAATCACAGCCCGTCACTAGCACCACTTGCCGCTGGCCCACGCTCAGCTGACGTCGTCCCAAACCCAGGGTGCGTCTCAAGGCGCGCAGCAGTTGATTACAACTGCCCATATCAGAGGATCTCGATGAACTGAAACGCACTCCCAAAAAATAAAATAAATAAAAAATAACATGCAAAGCGAACCCGAAATTTCAAATCATCTTATACACACATATATATATATTTATGTATATATTTATATATATATATATATATATTTATATACTTATATACACTTAAAAAAATGTTGCCTTAAATTTTAAAGAAAATTGCTGGGATATAAATATTTTTCTTAATTTCTTTATTTTTTAAAATTGAAAAAAGTTGTTTAAAAATTTGAATTTGGTCTGAAATTTAGAATACTTTTAATTTTTAAGGCGATTGAGTTTAAAGTTTGGGTATTCATTTGTTTGAGTGCATATGTGTATATATAGGCATTATCTGTAGGCATTATGCCGTCTGCTTAGGTATACATTTCTTTGTGTGAGTGTCTGTCCGCCTGTTTGCGACGCGCACCTTTTGAGTCTTACCTGCGCGTTAGGTTGCTGCCAAAAAAAGAATAAAACGAACCCTATTCGCAGCGAGCTCAGCTGGTCTTGTATACCTTATTTTATGTACCTCAAACTTTGTATGAGAATGTTTACATTTTATCAAGAAATTGTTTTTGGCATGGAAAAAAGATATATATATAAGTATATATATATTATAGCTCGCCTGTTCAGTATATATATATATATATATATTGAAATTTGGGTAAACGCATGATAATTTAAAAAATTGAGCGTTGTAGTCTAAAGATTCTTTTGTTTTTATAAACTTGCAACAGATACTAGAAATTAAGTGCAAAAATTGTTTAAATATTAAGTGTAAGATCCCATAATGTTAAATATACTCAATCTACTGATGGAGATATATATTATTATATATCCCTGCTCGTCTGCTCAACAGTCGGGTTTAATAATAGTTACACCAGAAAAAGTTTACTTACTTTTAAGGTTGAGCCTAATTTACCTGACGCCAGCTGAGCCAGCGCTTTTGTAATTTTATGCGATTTCAATATTGTTTCACACACAACCGTTCCGACTGTGGCCAGGTAGAGCTGTGACTGATCTTGAAACCCTAAGCGATCTCCGAATTGAATGGAATTATTTGGCTTTTAGGTTGTTCTGTATTATATTTTTATTTCTCTTACACAATTTTGGTTGTTTTACCCCATTTGGAAAGTGCATTTAATTTATATCTGTTTACAATTTTGTGAATTTGAATTCATGAAATTTTGCGCATTTTTAAGATCCTAAAATTTGTTGCGTAAGCAAAATGGGGGTGCTTTTTTATATATATTTCGTAGGGGACGAAGGAATTACTCGTATTAAACCGTAAGGCTATATCAAATATTGTTGCCTGATTTGCTTTGCTCGTTTTGTTGTATCATCATATATATATATAGTTCTTTTATTGCATAATACATATAATTACATATTAAATAATTGCTTTGCGTTTTGTTTGTCATTTCTTAAAAATTGTATTTGAAAATAGAGCGCATTTTGCGTTTAGTAAAAATATATTTGGGTTTTTTCTTGATTTTTTTTGTTGTTTTTGTTTTTTTTTTATTTGTTTTATGCGCCTTAAATAGTAAATAGTATAAGTATAGTTATTCAAATTCTCATTTTTCTCTCATTTTGAAACTATTATATCATTTGTTTATTTTCTTTCCCTATTTTCTCTTTATCAAGGCAACGTATTTTGTTTTTTTTTGTAAAATGAAATATTTAATTTATTTTTTTAAATGTACAATTTTAAAACCGGCTTAGTTCCTTTCATTACACGCTCTGTTTAAGTTTCGTTTATCATTTAATTTATTTTTGTTTTGTTTAACTTGTTAATAATAAATATCACAACGCATCCATCATTTACAACATCTCATTTTCTTTCACACTCTCAACGTGCTACAATTCTTTACTTAAATCATTTTTAACATTTCTGCAAATGTTTAGGCATTATTTGTTATAAATATTTCTATATATGTATATTTTTTGAAAACACACGCAAATGAAAAATGGTTTAAAAAATTGCACAAAAATACAAGTAAATATATATATCATATAGTATATATGTATGTATATAGAGTTATTAATAATTGATACAGCAAATGATAAATTAAACATAATAAAGATAATAATACAAAAGCAGTTACACATTTAACAGGGAAAACAATTAAAATTATTAAATAAAGTAGCAGAACTTTTACGCCGTCTCGGCTCTCCAGCCCATCCGCCTAACTGCCACACCAGACCGTCGCACGACTGGGCTTGGCAGGTGCCGGACAAAAAATCCGTGCTTACAAATTACAAAAATTAACGTTACAAAAGTAGAGAAAACATTGTGTATAAATCTAAATTAGCGTTCGCTATGTAAACGTAAATCTGTATGCACAAATTGTTACATGCCGCATGTTGCATGCTGCACGTTGCACGCTGCTTGCTGCATGCTGCTTGTTTACAGATTAAAAACTAAATGTAATGTTTGACTTTGTTAGCGACGCGCGCCACCGCCACGCACCCTACACTAGTTATAAGCTAACCAGCTTGGACGGCTCACTTGTGGGCGTTGGCAGTTCCAGCGGATGCTTGTTCTGGGACGAGCAGGTGGGCACTAGGGGCCCGGATACGGGCGTCAGACCAGTGCCGCCATCCATTAGCGAATCAAAATTGAAGGTGCCCGTCGATGGCGTCTGTATCGGCACGCCCTGTATCTGTGTGGGCGGCGCCTTGTTGCCATCGTTGCCCAATTGCTGGACGCCAAATGGACGCTGCAACTGTTGGACATTGAGCGTATTGGGACGCGCCTTGGGCAGCTTGTTCAGTGCATTCAATGTGGGACTGTTGAGGTCGCCGCCAAAATTAGCAAATATATTTGGCGCCGTGCTAGTTATGGGCGTGTTCAGTGAACAGGAACCGGGGTCGGTCGGTGTCGTCAGGGATGCGGTCAGCGCGGCAATGTTGGGCAGCGCAAAGCAACGTTTGGCCGGCGGCGGACCATCCTGGTCCAATGATGAGCTCGAATCGAGGCCAACATCCTGCGGTTCGTTCTTGATGTGCTGCAGCAGCTGCTCATCGGTGAGCACCGGCTTGAGATCCAGCGGTGAATTGCTGCGACCCGTGGAATTGAGTGTGGCATCGAAGCCGGTGATGGTGCCGCTGCTGTTGCTGTCATTGCTGTTGCTGTTGTTGTTATTGTTATTGTTGCTGTTATTGTTGTTGTTGCTGTTATTGTTGTTGTTGCTGTGTTGGCTGCCGTTGCCCGTGCAGCTGCCGGTGCTGAGCAACGTGGTCGGTCCAATCAATCCATTACATG
Source organism: Drosophila borealis (assembly GCA_035045885.1). Lineage (NCBI taxonomy): Eukaryota > Metazoa > Arthropoda > Insecta > Diptera > Drosophilidae > Drosophila > Drosophila borealis. The sequence continues at coordinate 19,604,737 of JAWNOR010000194.1, forward strand.
TGACCACACTGAGCAGATCATTGCGCACCTTCTGGCAGGTGGGCCGATGCGCCTGGAGGACATATTCCAGCTGATTTTTGGTCGCATTCAAATTCTCAATCTCCTTCTTCATGTCCTCGCCCTTCTTAATCAGCGCATCGACCTCCTCGGTCAGCTCGTTGGTCTGATCGACGCGTCGCTTGCGACAACGCGCCGCCGCTAGCTTGTTGCGTTCGCGTCGTATGCGACGCTTCTCCTCCTCCTCCGGGGACATGTTGGCCGCCTTGTTGGGCCGACGTCCGCCACCGCGACGCGCCGGAGTGCCACTGTTTGAGGTAGTTGAGTTGCCGCCAGCCTGGCCAGAGGCGCGTCCAGCATTGTTGACCGCCGCCAGAGCGACGGTGAAGTTGTTGACGCCACCATTGGACCCATTGCCCAGCATGTGGCCACCATTCTGATACGAGGTGCTGTCTGTCGCGGCACTAGCTGCAATTGGCGAGAGTTGGGAATTAGTAAGGGGACACAATCTGGCTGCTGCAGCAATAAATACTCACAAGTATCGGTTGTGCTTTGGTCATCATTCAGCTGGCCATCGTTCCAGGAACCGTTGGAGTCCTCCGTATCGCTGCCGCGCACACTGCTGCAATTCAGGCCAACCAAATCGAATTGCGGATTCGCATTGATCGGATTCGAATTGACCACCGCCAATGTGGCAGCTGCCGCCGCCGTTGTGGGCGTGACTGTATTGTTGTTCGTTATGGCGCCCAGCGATGTCAGCGGCGGTGGCTTAAAGCCCGCCTGAAATGGCACAATATGCGGCTCCGAGGTCAGCTCAAAGATGGTCTCCTCAATGGTGCGCAGCGTAGTCGGCGTCAACGTCGGCGTTGTCAGCGTCGGTGCACTCTGCATGCCATCAAATGTAACGAGCTGCAAGATAACACAGAATGGGATATTCCAATAAGTATTTAACACTCTAGTATTTAAAACCAAACATAATTCCAGCAGGCAATTTCGCAATAAAAATAAAAGATAAGTTCTGCCATGAAAGTCACATTAGGATATATTGAAATGCTGAGGCGCAGCCAACTTAACGACCTTACAAAATATAAATATTTTCGATATAAAATAGTTATCGATATTTTGAATGAGAAAAGTCGCCCTACGACTCCCTGAAATGGCCAGCCGAAGCCAACTTAACAAGCACCCAATATATAAGAAGAAGAAGTTAAGACTTTCAAAAGTTGACTTTTTTTTATAAATCAACCAGATTCTAATTGAAATTGACGACAAATTTACACATAAAATAATATAAAAGTTTAAGAAGATAAAATACAGACGCCTAATTCTATAAAATAATGGAAAAAAGTTAGATAAAAGTTATCGATATTGTTCTAGTTTAAAAAATATCCTTGCAATTCATAAAATTCATTCACAGGCACAAAAATAAACACTTTAAACTATGGACAACACAAAAAAATTGCTGGTTATAATGAGAGACAGGATATAAGATATTAAAAGAACTAATGACAACGTTTTTCTCAGTAACTTTAGCCACTGATGTCGAAACATAATTAGCATTACGATCGAAACAAAAGAGAATAAGTATATTACAACATTCGAAAAATCGATAGCCGAATATGTGGCAAATAGAGAAAATTGATGATTGGTTGTTATCATATAAAAACCGCGTTGTGCAGTGTGACCGTATATTGTATATGTAAACAACGTACTTTTGGTCATACTGATATTGAGATTTAGTACAGTTACTGCTTTGATCACAAAAGCTTCGATATGCTGAGCCCATTCGTTGGTGATGGGACAGTCTACACTCGCCTGTTAGATGCATCGATAACTTATCGTCTGTTATTGAGCTATCGTACCTGCTGCATAAAAAGCTCACTGGCCAAAAAATTTGCAATTTCGCTGGCATTATCCAATGCTAATTTATCGCCATTTGTTGTTGCTGCCGTGGGCAATTGTTGCTGTTGCAGTTGTTGTTGCTGCTGCGGCTGTTGATTATAATTAATATGCGCGCAATTGTTGTTGTATTGTTGTTGTTGTTGCTGCTGTTGTTGTTGCTGCTGCTGTTGTTGCTGCTGGCTTAAAAAGCTTTGCATTTGGCACATGGCGGCCATTGCGGCTGTCGCGCTGTTGGCGGCGTTGGCGTTGTTGCTGCTGCTGTTGCCGTTCGCACTCACAGTAGCAATTGTTGCTGCTTGCATGTTGCTGCGTGCAGTCTGTGTCATGTTGGCGTTGTTGTTGCTGTTGTTATGACCGTATGATTGCTTTGCATGTTGTTGCTGCTGCTGGTAGGCCGACAGCGTGGGCTGTTGCTGACGTAGCAATTGCTGCTGCTGTTGTTGTTGTTGCTGTTGCAGCTGTTGTTGATAGTACTGCTGTTGAGTATACTGCTGCTGCTGCAGCTGGTTGTATGGCGCCGCATAAGGCAGCTGCAATTGTTGCTGCTGCTGCAACAGCTGTTGTTGCTGTTGCAAAAGTTGTTGTTGTTGTTGTTGCTGCTGCTGCTGCTGCAATTGTTGCTGATAGTAGGGCTGGTAGCACGCATTATGCGTTCTACCATTGAGATTTTTCATCATAACGCGAGTGGCTTATAGACTAGTGTGTGCGTGTGTGTGTAGCTTAATAAATATTAAGTATACACTGTGAACAAATATTGCGTATACGCAAAGTTCGATATTTTTGTTTTTTGACTAGCTTTACAAATATTCGTTTTGGCTTAAAACAATTTAAATGAACAACAATTATGTGTTATAAATATATAAACTATATGCTATATATTCTCAGTTTGAGTATTAACAACAGCGTGTTAAAGAAAATTTATGTTAAATTAAATATTTACAGCAAACTATTCTTGGAAAAGCTAAAAATTGTAATGTTGTTTTTGCTGATAATTAAAGAGTTGTTGTTGTTGTCGTAGTTGTTGTGGCTCTGAGTTTTAGGGCGCCAAAATTAGGTTCGTTCGTTTCGCGTTTTTGGCTTTTGCGTTTGCCTTTCGTTTAGCATTTATTTGTTCGTTCGTTTTGGACTTAAAATTCGTTGTTATTGTTGCTGCTGCTTCTTATCCGCTTTCCGGCGGCTTCAGACGCGCCGCCAGCAGCGTTTGCCAATTTCGCAAGGGTTCGAAATGTGCGTGCAGCTGGGCCAATGCAAACATAATAAATTAAATTATGAAAACAACAAATAGGCACGTGTTGACAACTTTTAAACAAATCAAATTTTAAATATATATAATAACAATTGCAATAATAGTAACAATTATAATTAACAACAAGAAGAAACACGCCCCGCTGCGGCGAGAAAACTGTTTTTAATTGCAACCAAATTGCCCGTGTTATATAATTATGTTGTTGTTGTTGTGCGCTCAGCTATATATATATATAGTGCTTTGCATGTGCATATACTATATATGTGTTGTGTACATTTGTATATGTATTTCGTTGCGCTCTTTTGTATATATGGATATGCTTAGGGCCTCGCAATTTGCACACGCATAAATTTATGTTTAATTAACTTAACTCGGGCCACGCCTCTAAATGAACTTTATTTTTACATACGCATATATCTATATATTTACATGTATATATATATATACATATATATATATCTATATAAATAAGAATTGTATGTGTATTTTAGCACGCGGCATGCAGCGGAAATACTTCGTTGTGTGTTTTTCTTTTTTTATATTTTCTTTTCTTTTATTTTTATATTATTTTTCTTTTCGCTTAGCTTAATTCCTGCTCTTTAAGTTAATTCCATTCGTTGTTTCGAAATTCGTTTGGCAATTGCACGCGGCTGCGAAAAAAACAACAATAAAGGAGCACAATTTGATTTTTATTTGTATTTTATTTATTTTTTTTTTTTGCAATTTTCGTTTTTTCCGTTTGCTTTCAAAATTTTCCTTTTTCATTCCTTTTCTTTGTCGTTTTATTTTTATTTCGTTTTTATTTTCCGGCCGCGCGCGAGCGATCAGCAGCAAATGTTTTTACTTAATTTCAAAATTCTAAACTTCGATGGTTCGTTGTTCGTTTGCGACTGAGCGAAAGAAATTGAAATTGGCAGAAACGATTCTTTGAGATTCAGATACAATGCATACACACGCAGAGAGAGTGTGTGTGTGCGTTGTTGTTCTCCTGAGTGTGTTTCTGAGTAAATTAGACGATGACAACAACAGCAACAACAACAGCAATAATAGCATTTAGCAGCTAAGCAAATCGAATAAATTTGAAATGTGCGCGCGCTGCCTGCTCTTAATTAAGGCAGCAGCCCACACAACAACAGCAACAACAACAACAACAGCAGCAGCAAGAAGAAGCAGCAACAGCAGCAGCAACAGCCCACGCCAACGGCAACAGTTGCTGCCATAAGTTTAGCCATAAACATTTGTTCAGCTAGTTTGATTTCTAGCGAATTTTATTTGTGCTTATTTATAGCAATAATTAGTATGCTATAAAAGGTATCTGCACTAACTTGACCAGCCTGCACACTATTCAAGTCACAGTAACTAAAGTTAGTAAGCGGCTTACAACTGACCAAATACATTTGAAATTAGTGGCAAACGCAGTTCATAGTCCCACATTCCATTGTCATACGTCATATACATACATATAACTACACTATACAACATAATTAAATTATTGTTGTAAGCCGTACGGCAACGCGTTTGATAAAATTGAAATTTAGGTCAGATTTTTGGGCTGTAAAACCAAAATTGAATAGGCTTGTTTTTAATTAAGGGAGCAACACCCAAATTATGGAAAAATAAAACTTTAAAAATTATGAAAATATTGTATTATAATATAGAAAGAAATAGATATATCAACTATATGGCTACATTGTTAGAAAAAAAGTTTCATCAGTTTTCATATTCCATATTCCATAATAGTAAATAGTTTTGGAATGTCGAACCTCAACGAACTCAGAGTCTATTGGAGCTAGAGCTATGAAACTTGGTATGTGGCTTAAAATAAATCCCAAAATATTAAAACTAGTTCCAGCATGATAAAATCTGGCGAAAATAAATAACACACGTATATAAACAAGCTCAGTAACAGTCATAAGTATTGACATACAAATGTTGCAAAATGTTGACCAACTTTTACTTCCTATATCCCAAAGTAAGTCCTACTTGCACATTTCCAGTCCCAACGAACTCAGAGTTCATAGCAGCTGAATTTAAGAAATTTGGTATGTAATTAAGCATATAACGCAGTAAATAACCTTTTTAGTTAGGTTTAAATGCAAAGAATTGCGCTGATATTTAATAAAACTGAATAAACCGCAAGTGGCTTTAGATAGATATTAAACTAGTTACAAATATGCCCAAAAGTAGGTGACAGCGGCAAGTCGTGGCAACTCTGCGATGCACTACTTTGTAACACTTTTTTTTTTTAGCCGTACGGCAACTCTCATTTCCACCCAAAGACATGTGCCTAAACGCTTGAGCTGTCAGAAATAATCAGCTAATATAACATCAATACGCCTCTTTCAGGCTGTCAGCCGGGAGCATTTAGCAAGAGTTATGGCGTATATATTTTGTATAAATAGCAACCAGAGCTGTCACAGTTCCCAGAAGAAGAAACAAACAACAAATAATACAAGAAAGAAATGCAAGTGCGTGTGCCGTCAGATTGGCTAGGAGCAGGTGTCTTGTCGCTGGCAACAAACAATAACAATTATTGTATTTCAAGAGCTGTGTAGCTAGGCGTACGAACAGTTGCCTTTAAAAAAGGGTATGCTGTATTTGTGCAACTGTATGTAACAGGCAGAAGGAAGCATCTCCCACCCCATCAACAGCTGTGTCGATCTAGCCATGCCCGTCTGTCAGTCCGTCCTTCCGTATATACGCAAGATCTCGGAATAAATAAGAGCTAGAGATTTATAAATTTAGAGCGTAGGTCGTCATACTGCCAGTTCGCAGTACGAGTACGATAATCGATAGCTTGTTCCGTTTCCAAGCAATCGATACAAATCGATATCGAAATAAAGTTTTTGAGCAAATCTGTTTGGTTCTAATGGCACTGAATTTGATATTTAGCTTCTAGAATAGTATACACAGATCAAATATGTTTCATTTGCGCCAGCTGCACTTGGTGTTGGTAGAAGAAGGTTCAGGGTAGTCTCTAGTCGGGCACTCCTGACTAAAGCCCTCTTGTTTATTTTTGGGTCTGGCTGAAAATGAGCAAAATGCGTTGTTCAACACTGAAAACAGCGGCGGCTCACTTCGTGATGTTGTTGTTATTTGCTTTGTTTTTGGGGCGCAGTGAAATTTGTAAATTTTTATTTGTTTTTTTTTTATTTTTTTTATAAATATTATCGTGGGGCGTTGATCCTTTGACTTATCGCTTTGCATTTCCTTCAACTCGTTATTTGCTGGGTAACAATCAAATTTATTCTTTGTGTATTTGTTGACTTAAGCTTTTTGAAGTTAACCGCCTTTTTGTGGTTTTTGTTTGCATAAATGTTTAAGCGTTTGCGACTCTCGATTTAACCCACTTTCCAAAGTGGAATCTCATTTGTTTTTGAGGGGGAATTGCATAAAGACCAAAAAATAAATTGAAAATTAAATGAACGCAGATGCTTTTCGCAGAACCCATTTGCAGATGAATCAGCCAATTTAGTTGAATTAAAAATATATGATAATATATAGTATGTAGCTCGCCGCGCGTAATCGTAATTGTCTAAATTGAAACGAGCTCGTTTGACGCAGCGAGCAACTAGTCTTATCACAACCAGCCCCAATGTTCAGGTCGAAGGGGTCAATTGCGCTGCGCCGAGCAAGAGGCGGGTATGAAAAAAAGCTGACGTCGAAAATACCCTCCAAAAGCTAGCCAAAGCAGAGCGTATTAGTGCGTTTCCTCTCTGGATAGCCTGCTAAAAGATTCGCAGCAAGTCGCGTGTTAAATTGGCTAATCGATTAATCGGCTAATGAAAGGACTTGCTGTCAGTTTGACAGAAAGAAGCGCAACTAAATGAGAAGCCATAAGAGAAGTTGAAGATATAAGTTGAAGCGAGCAATCGGCTTACATTTGCTGCGTTTCTTAAATACTTCTTTATACCCTTTACGACACTCTGCTTTTCAATTGTTTTTTTTTTTGGAATCATTGCGCTAGGTGGACTTCTCGTCACGCTTCTCGCTATGCGTCCCGCAGCTCCTCACGATAGTTACGCTAGACCTATCGGAAGACTTTTCTTTTTTAAAGAATATTTTTGACTTTTCTCCACGCATTGGGTTAGACTTATCGCTAGAATTTATGCTCCGCTTCTCGCAAAACTTCTCATTACGCTTCTCATTATTCTACTCGTTGGGGATCCTGCTGTACTTCTTGTTACACTTCTCCCTAAGTTCACCGGCAGACTTTGCACTTGCCTTTTTGTTACGTTTTTCGTTGGGTTATTTGCTTACTTCTCATTAGGATTTTTGTTTTACTTCTCGTAACTCTTCTCGCTATTCTTCCCTCTGCTCCTCATAATATTTACTCTTCGCGTTAGACTTATCGGCAGACTTTTCACTTGACTTTTGCTTACCCTTCTCGTTTTGTTTATTGCTCATTTTTCCTTACACTTCTCATTAGTTTTTTGCTACCTTCTCGATACACTTCTTGTTACGCTTCTCACTATTCAATTATGATCTCTTCCCGCTTTGCTTCGCTTGCTCTAAATGCTTATTAGACAGATGGATGTTAATAGCTATAACTGGTTAGAGGGTATCTTTAAGCCAATATTGTATTTTTAATACGCTGACTAATTCAGCGACTGCAAAGTCGACTAGTAAAAAATGTGATAAGCAAATGTAGCTCAACTAAAAGAAGCGCGGGCGCAGCTACAGTAATCACTGCTCTGCGTAAACACTGCAAATGAATTCATTAACAAATATGAATATTTTAAATATATATAATAAAACTAACATTTATTTATATAAAAAATATAAAAACAATGTGATTTGTGTGTTTGGCAGGCGAAAGTTGCGATGCCCTTGAAATTAATTAGTTCACTTTAATCGAATTCGCACTGTGTTTGTGTTTATATTTGACAAATACGCGGCGAAGTGAGGGCTAAGAAGGCGAAAAGCAAAAGAAAACGACGGCATCGCTTCAAGTGTTGTTGTTTTTGTTGTTGCTGCTGTTGCTCTGTAGTAGCTGACGTGTTGAGTTATTTTTAAGCCAATTTTAGCCAGACAATGACGCAATAAGGCAAAATACAAACGGAATACAAACAGCTTGGCAGCCACAAAACGATGACAATTTCATTTTGTTTATATCAAAACTGGTGAGCACAATTCACAGCTGTTAAGCAAACAGCGAAGATTAACAGGCAGACTGTTAGGCCGCTGTTAAGGCAATGTTAAATGTATGTGAGTGGAAACAAATTTATGAAATCAAAAACCAAGTGCAATTTACAAGCTAGAGCATTACAATTTGGCAGACAAATGAAATTGTTTTTCCAAATTCCAAACTTAGGCTTAGCAGATTCTGAAGATCGGTTATATCACAGCTATTAACGCCACACTGTTAGGCCGCTGTTACGGCACTGTGGAATTTATGTAACTGAAATAAAATTTATGAAATCAAATAACAACCACAATTTAAAAGCTAAAGAACTGGAACCAATTTTGCAAACTATTCAAGAACTTTGAGATTACAGATTCTGAAGAAGTTCCACTTTGTTATATGAGTTATATAAAATGTTAAGCCCCATGTCTAGGGTATTTGTCAGTCGAAACTTGTTAGTCTGCTGTAACTTCACTAGCTTTGGCTTTAAATCAACGCTTATTTTAGCCATGTGGCTAATGCCTATTATTTATTTATTTCTATATGCAATTGCATAAATTAAGCGGCTCGCTTACTTAAATTGTGTATAGATGCATTTAGATACTGCCAATTGGCTGATGAAGGTTGAAACAAAGGCTCGCCGACAGAGCGAGCGAGCGGCTTATTAGAAATGCGCATTATTTGCACTAACAACAATTTTTGATTTCTAATTGGCAAAAAGAGTTGCCACAAAGCAATACAAAACACAAATAAAAAGGCGCTCAAGTGCAAATAGGCATTGTTTTATTTGTTGTTGTTGTTTTTGTGGTTATTGTTGTCGTGACTGCAGTCAAAGTTGTTGCAATGTCAGCGATAGAGTTGACAAGTTCAAGTGCGCTGTTAGTAGGCCAGCCCAGTCCGGCCAGAGTTGTCAAGTGCATGTGTGAGTGCGAGTGTGTGTGAGAGTGTGTACAGTTTGCACTTCCCTTTGCGATAAGCGCATGCATAATTTAAAATAATATTTTCTGTGCACTTTGTTTTTTTTGCATAAGCAACCATTTTCTGCGATTAAATCAATTAATGAAAAGGGAGAAGCGAAAAAAATATGTTGTACTTCTCTTATTTTAAATTTTTTGTGTGTGTTTTGTTGTTTTTGTATTTTCTGCGTTCGTTTGGAAAGGAGAACGTGACCGCAATGCCGTAGTGAAATTGTCTGGAGTGGGCAGCTCTCAGTGCCTGCGCTCTTTTTGATAAAGCCAGCCCAAGCCAGCGCTGCCCGCCGACCGTTCCCGCCGCCCGTTCCCGCGCCCGGTCTCGCTTCCGCGCCCAGTACAGAGTCAACGCCCGGCCGGTTGCCTTCCAAGTTTTTTTTGTACATTTTTTTTGCCGGCCTTTTTCGGGCACGCAAACGCCGCTTGACCATATGCCAGATATACCATATAATATAGTGTATATATGTATGTGTGTGTGTACTATATATGATTATTTGTGCAAAACAAGCAACTGCCATTAAAAAATCACTTGATGGTTTGTCCATTTTTGGAACGCCCACGCGAACTGCTGCGCTTTGCGGCGTCCGTCTGCTGGCGAAAATTGAATTAAACATTTTTGTTGTTGCTGTTTTTTCGACAGACATAATTCAAAAATTTGCCAAAAAGTGCAGCAAACACCCAAAAAAATGTCAATGCGAGAAACTGGCGAGGGTCGCAGCTACATAAATTTCAGCTCGAGGTGTTTCAGTTTTTTTTTTGTGGTATCCGATTGCGATTCCTTTCGTGCCAGGCTTTTAAGTTCAGTGTCAAATTAATCAGACTTTTGTTTGGCCTGTGCCATGGGGCTGCACGGGGCGTGTCAGCGACAACAACAACAAAAGCAACTCATTTGACAAATTTACATGTGCTGTTGAACAAAAATATTTCTGTTCTGTCGTTTTGTTTAACTTTAAGCAGTGCATTGAACCTGCCTAATGAATATACTTGTATTGTATTATTATATTCGCATACACACACTCGCTCACAGCAATATTTGCCAAAGGTGTGCGGCTTGCGATAACGCAAAAATTCTCTAATTGTCGTGACTGTACTCGAATATAATATACGAAATATCAGCAATAAATTTATGATAATAGTTGCTTGAGTACCTCAAATGATTGTTGTCAAATTTTTGCGAGCCAACGAAAATATCTTAAATATCTATGAAAAGTTAGCAATATTATATATATTTATCTATTACTAGCGGGTATAACCCGGCCTTGCCCGTGGCACGTATGTTATTAAATCAATGTTCTCAACAAAATTTGATATGATTTTGAAATTGATCGGACGGTAAACAAACAACTTTCATACAAACGTTTTCCGCCAATTTACCACTGTTGCGAGTGGAATTTCCAAAATCGCTGAAACACGTATTCATTACATTCTTATGTAGAGCTTTGAAAATAAGTTTGAAGCAAATCGGACACAATTTAAAACTTCCCACAAAAAATCTTTGAGTCGCATTCCACCCGAAAAAGTTTGGATTCTGTGAAAAGTGTGAAACACGTCTCAAATGATTTTTCGTATAGATCTTTGGAAACGAATTTGAGCGCGAAACGTCACCCACCAAATCTTTGTGTGAAACACCCCTTAAATGAATTTGAACAAAGATCTTTGAAAATAAGTGTGGGGCCGATCGGATGGTAAACAAAAAACTTTCATACAACCGTTTTCCGCCAATTTACCACTGTTGCGGGTGGAATTTCCCAAATCGCTGAAATACGTATTTTTTAAGTTCTTATGTAGAGCTTTGAAAATAAGTTTGAAGCAAATCGGACACAACTTAAAACTTTGCCCAAAAAATCTTTAAGTCGCATTCCCCCGAAGAAGTTTGAATTCTGCGAAAAGTGTGAAACACGTATCAAATGATTTTTCTTATAGATCTCTGGAAATGAATTTGAGCGCGAAACGTCACCTACCAAATCTTTGACCTTTATTTCCACCAAGGAGTAACGGATTATATATATAGAGATTATATATATAGAGATTAATGCTTGCAGATTGACAGTTTGAGAGCTACATATAATAGCAAAGAGATTTAAGCTGAGCTACAATAAGTAATAAAAACTGACCATGAAATTGCCACGAATCAATTGTTTCTTTAAACTAAACTTCTCTCCGAACAAACAGATCGCTCTAAAAAACAATCTCAATGCTTATTAGCTGCTTTCTGTTCCGAATATTTTTTGGGCCTAAAGTCTAGACGGATTGTAAATAAGCCTACGCTAAGCTATATCGTTGATTACTTTAAATGATCTATGATCAATGTGTTCTCAAGTAATTCATTTCTTTGCAAGGCTAACTCCAGGAAACTTATTTCTTGTAATCAAAAGTATTTTACTGGGATTATTGAGATATTAAACTGGGAGTATTGAAATGTATCAACAATTTTCAATGGTAAGTATACCAACTGTTTATAAATCCCGATTTTCTCACCAATATATTCGCTTATGTCAGCATTGACTGATTGATTGCAGTTTATTTTTGATACATAGCAATACATACATACATACCGAATTTCATAAACATAAACCCAATAGATCCCGAGTTTCTCGGGTCTGCAAAAAATAATAGCGGACTCAGTCTATATTGCCAACATTGATGAGGGCTTTTACTGCTTGTCTTCGGTATTTTGTATTTATTTTCATTGCATTGACTGTCGTAACACTTGAACGCATTGCAATTCATGAGAAATTCATAAAACTGATAAAAAAGTAATATTTAATAAAACCTAGACTTTAGATAAGCGAACAACTGTGGGCATTGATAAAGTCAATTCATATTTAGATAGATAGAATTCAGTGGAACTCTTGTTGGCTGCCAATTGGGATTGCACTCTGGTTCAAGTGTCATTAACTTGTAATTAAATTTGTAGAGTAAAAGATACACAGAGGCAGCAAGAGAGAGAGAGAGAAAGGACGGTCGGCAAATGGGGAAATACCCGCAGTAGAGAAAAGCGGCTAATAAAATGACGCGACATTGGTCTAGGAATAATTTATTTAAATGCATTTTGTCGCGACACGACTACAAAAACAATCAGCCAAAGCAACAGCAGCAGCAACAACAATAAAAAATAATAATAAAAAAAGCAACAACATGCATGCCTTTTGGGGGAGTTCGGGATATTTATGGCAAAGTTTGCCAGCTCGAGGAAATGGCAAACAAACGACGCGTCGGCGAGGCGCCGCGGACACAGGACGCAAGGACAACACGTAGCAAATGCAGGCGACGCTGCACAAGGGCAAATAAAGTGGGATAGGGGCACAGCACAGGGTAGTAGGGGGAGTAGGAGGGTCTAGCTTGGCAGACAGTTGGCAGTCAGCAGTCAGACTAAGTAGTAAAAGTTGTTTTCACTTTTCAGACAAACGTTTTGCCAGCCAAAGGCTGGGCCAATTCCAAGAAGGACAATGCGACGCCGGAAAAACTCAAAGGAAAATGTGCATTTGCGGTTTGTTGTTGTAGTTGTCGCAGTTGTTGTTGTTGTTGTTGTTGCTGGTCACTTGACTGCTGCTTCAAATTACAAACAAAATGAAAGAGTCGGAAATGATGGTGGACACACATGTGCCCAATGTCCTGAACGTTGCCAACTGCGCTCTAAAAGTAAATGACAGATCAAATTAGCAGCCAATGTAATGCTTGCAGACTTTATAAGGTACACATATCTATATGTGTCTAAGAAATATTTTTATATATATATTATGGCTGCGACTTGAGGCATTAGCACAAAATTGAATTGTAATTCAATGAGCTAGTCCAATGTTCAACTTCACGCTGCAATTAACTGGGCCGCAATATAATGGCAACAAAATATATAAAAACACATATACAATTGGCCAGTTAATCGCCTACTTTCTTGTGTTAGCCACAAAATGAAATCATTTCTACAGTTGGAAGCAGGGCAACAGCTGCAGACGTACATCTGCACTCATGCTGTGCTAGAACTAGTTGAGAATTATAAGCAAAAACAAAAAGAAATAACAGTTAAAAAGTCGCACGCCACGACAAATTAATGCTCAAGATAACTTAAGTTTTTATGCTTAACAAAATCCGATCTTCAAGCATAAATATATAGTATTATATTACAAAGCTATAATTCTATATAATAATTTCTATATCGATCTGAAAGTTAACAAAATATATTTCATTTAACAGTGTATATAATATCAATATATAATATATATATCTTTATCGATCTGATAGTTATTTATAGCTAAAAGCCGCATTTCAACAAATTACATCTCATTTTTCAGTCCCATTTAAAATCCATTTGCTCTATATATCTTAAGCTCTGCACTCAGCTCAGCCTGGTTAACAGCATATTATGTATGGGTAGTTATTTGTATTATATTTTTCTTTTTCTTTTTTGACACCGGCTGTCACGTATTTGTCAAGTGCTTTCTTACTTTTTGGCCCACGAACTGTCAAAGACGCCCACAGCCACCAATGAAAACTACCCATCCCCCCTCTAACAAAATAAATAAATCTTACAAATTCATAAGAAAACAATCAAATGAATAGCCCCCAACCCTCCCCCACACATTGTGCACTTTTGCCATATTCAGTTAATTAAAAGTGCTTTTTATTTTGTTGTTTTGTTTTGTTCAAAAATTTTGTGCCAAAGAAAGTTGAAATTGTCTTTGGTCTCTTTGTTGCCACCCGCCTCGTCTCGTTGCCCCCTCATTTTGTGGGGGCGCGCGCACACACACACACTTACACACGCACATACACATTTTGTGTTGTTTCATTGAAAGAGTTTTCAACGTGCATCTTAAATGAGTGATGGAGTCTGCCCTTGTAACTCCCTCGCACACTATGAAGACGGGCTACACTCAGCGAAAAATATCACATTGAGGAAAACTTGAATACTACAAACTCTTTACGAAACATATATATATTATTTAATTATTAGGGATTTTTTAGATCTCAAAAGCAAAGTTGAAAATATCCAAATACTTTTTGAAAGTCGTATGAAAAATATATATAAAAAATAAATATGTATATATATATTTACATTCAAAAACATATCAAAGAATTCGCTTTCAGTCTATCGCAATAATAAGCCAGTGTTGATTGAGCGCTTATGAAACTTATCGATAATGTGATATGTTATTAAATTTAACAGTTTAGCATACCTGTTAAATATTATAAATATATGTAACATTTAAAATATAAATATATTTTTCTCCCAAAAGTACGCATATTAAACACTAAATATAATAACATGTATTTTGTTTTATTGCAAAGAAACATTTTAATTTTAAAAAGTACAAAATAATATCCCCTAAGAAATCAATCGGTCGAAACAATCTTAACAATCCAAACACCATATTATCTAGTTTTATAGGCTGAATCATTCTAAAAATTATTTTTTATAGAAAATGATGGTTCTTTAAGATAAACATTGCAATTGCGATCTTAACTACTTTTCTTCTATATCTGTCATATGCTTTTTGTTGTTTTATTCTAATGTTTTTCTCAGTGCATTTGTACTTAAGCGCCTTTAATTAAACAATTTGAGAGCTTAAGTCGCATATGTCAGAAGTCGCAAGTGTCTGACTTGAAACATGTTACTTTGAACCGCCCCAATTGTGGCAATAAGTATATATGTATGTATATATTTGGGAAGTAGTTGTATATAAATATACCAGTATGTCCCTGCTTATGTGCGAATGCATTATGAAAGCGAGCTTGTGGCGAGTATCAAGTGTCACGCGAATGCCTTTTGGGCCAGTTAGTGGCAGTGGCAGATGAAGGGTCATGCATGCGACGGCTGCCAATTCCAATTCGTTTTCTACGCGCATTTAAGCCCAGACCAGGCTGAGCATTGAACCCTGTCCATACGACGGCAGGGTGATTGGGATATATACATATATATACACATATATATACACATATATATACACATATATATACACATATATATACACATATATATACACATATATATACACATATATATACCAAGTATAAGCCCCGAATTAGTTGGCAACCAAACTTTGATAAATTGCCACGAAAATCGCACGTGTTTGCGATATCGTCAAACGGCGCCGCGGCCAGACGCCCGATCACTGGACTGTGAAATGCAATGGACGTAATATGCAAAAAAAAAAAAAAAACAAAAAAAAACTGCAAAAAGGTAAAAAAATTAACGGACAAACTGCTTTTTATAGTTGCTAATGAGTTGGCAACGTGATTTTTTTTGTTTGTATCGGCTTTTAAGAGGGTGGCGAATAGTTTTCCATGCAACATAAATCCCTCAGATATTATGTGCATATAAGTTAAACACAATACAAATAAATGCCTCGAGAAACAAAAACAAATAACTTGTTCGCAGAAAATTGTTCAAAACTGCAATATGAATCGCTTAAGTATTGCTAAGAAAACAAAAAAGTATTATTAATAAATTTTATGCAAGCCGAAGTGTGAGAAAATCAATCATAACAAACACGAACCTCATAAAATTGTTAGCCTTGCTTTTAAAAACTATAATTAAACAAAAGTTTTTGAAAACGAAAAATAATCTATGTAAAAATTTGTGAAATACAAAATATTTAATTTCTTCATCTAATGAATGCATGTCTGAAAATTCTGATTTCCAAACGAACAAAAAATATTTTTAGCATATCGCATAAAATAATTAAGCTCGAGTCGAACAGATAAATATTAATTTTTAGAATTTATTTATAATCTCAGAAAAACTCAAGCTAATAAAGATCATATATTGATACAATTTCATAAATATGGATATAAAATTGTTTCAGATATCGATTCCTTTTCTAATTTTTAGAATTAATTTATCATATGAAAAACTCAATGTAGTCAAGATCTTAAAAAAAACGACGCTGCAGTAAAATCATGAATAAATACATTTTCATACATTTATGTAGTTATTACATTTTGTCAAAGATCAACTTCTTTTGCACTTTTCAGAATTAGTTTATCATATGAAAAACACAAAATAGCATATATCTTTAAACAACATAGAGTCCACACTAAAATCATCTATCGATATCATGTCATAAGTATAGTCATACAGTTTGCGAAAGATCGACTCTTTTTTTAGTTTTCCTAATGAATTTATCATATTATTTTTTCATATGAAAACCTTGAATTAAATTTAAGAACGTTAAAGTATAAAAAGGCCGCACTTACATAATATATCGATAAATATGGTTATCAGATTTAGTCAAAGAACTATTATATTTTTTATCGAAACTGATTTACAATTGTTAAACATAAATTTGGCCCCCATATCATCGAACATCGAACAGCAAACAAGGTCGTCAGAACTGTACAAATATTAGAAATATTTGAGGTTTATCAGCGACGCATAATGCTGGATTTTAGGTGGGTCGCCGCCTACAAAACTATTTGTACACTTGCCACACTCAATAATAATTATTATTATCGCAGAAAAAAAACAGAAAAACAAAAAAAAATTAATAGAAATGTTGGGTTGATAAGGCGACACCCTGCCATTTAATCATTAAACAAACAAATTCAATTGCAAAACAGCAAATCACACAAAATACGATATATAATGGGGGCGCAAAAAACAAAAGAAAAATAAATAAAATCAAAGGGTATACGACGACAAATTTCCAAGAATATTATTTGCGACGATAAGCCGCATGCAATATATATATATAAAGAAGTATATATATTTCAATATGTATGGATCTATACATATATATGGTATTTACATAAATGTTTTAAAAACTGCAATACGACAACTGGCCGAGACTTCTGGAAATTTCAGGCCTCCCTCAATCCACAGCGAGTTGATTGATAAGCAAAACAACTGTTTATTAAACTGTAGTTGGGGTCTAGAGATTGTTTTTTATCTTTTTTTGTTTATTTATATTTGGTTGCTTACCACTTTTGGCAAAGGCGATAACGGCATGTTGAACAGTGGATATTCATCGCCAAAGATGTTGTAGTTGTCCAGCGTCATATTTGTTGGATATATGTCTATATTCTCTATGATATCGGTTAAGAAGTAATTGCCTTTAATAGGCGCAACAGGCGACGTTGTCGTCTGTGCCGATGACAAATGCAAATTTCTGGCGAAATTCGCTTTTGTATTTATTGTTGTTGACGTTCTTCTTGTTTATATATTTGTATCTAGCGCGCACTTTAAAATGTATCTGTATCTGTAGCTGTATTGTCTCTGGTGAAAATTTATTTCTTGTTGTCAGTTTTTTTCCGCGAATTAGTCGCGCGCTTGCTCGAACATGCCGTGTGTGTATTATTTACAAAATATGCTCAACAAATTTTACACAATTTTTTCGCGCTTAGCTAAACAGTTTTTTCTACTTGAAAGTTTTTTTTTGTGAAATTCTCAATTTTGCGCTTGCCGAAACGTTTCGCACGGCCAACGGGTTTCAACTAAATGCGTCATCGTTGCGCCGACGACTTTTATACGCCAGCTGGCAGCGCCAACGGCTTTTGAGCGCTTGTCGCATTCCACAGCGCTCGAGAGAGTGGGAAAGAGAGAGAGACCGCGAAAGAGAGAGAGAGAGTGCGCGCCGCATTGAACGTTTTTGAGTGAGTTGAAAGTTTTTTTTATGGAGCCGATTGGCATTTCCTGAGCGCAGCGTCTGAAGCTTTTATTTTCTACACTGCTTGACATGGCTCGCACACATGCATACGCATGTGTGTGTGTGTGTGTGTGTGTGTGTGCATCTGTTGGGTTTAGCCCCAGTTTGTCATTTGCCTTGCATTTTGGCAGCGCTGCTTACGTGGCCCACACCCCAAATTTTCTTGGCTACGTTTCGCTGAGCAGCTTCTTGCCGACCAGCCTTTATCTTATCGCCAGACAATTTGGTTATGACATAAGCAACTATATTTAAAGACCAATGTAGGTAAAGTACCCAACACACACACATGCACACTCACGCATACGCACACACATCTAACAACAATGGGCAGGCTTTGTGGCCCGCCATAGTCGGTCTCCGGCTTGGCCTTATCATCTGCTGCGCTTCCAAAATGGGTCGCTCGAATGTTTTGCTGCTGTTTGATTCGCTTCGATTAGCTTTGTGTTTTATATTGCGGTATCTACCCCATTGCTTACAGGTGTGTGGCAGGCAGGTGTTTGTTTACTGTAGCTTTGGACTTTATCAACGATATGTCAGCTTTTACACACAAATATCGATGGGGCATGCGACTGTACGTGTTCTGTTTCTAATTTCATGCACAGTGGAAAACTAGCAAAAATGTCGCAAGTTAATGTTAGACTATGAAATACCCTGTAGTGCGTACAAGCACTGCTGCTGAATGTATAACAGTTTGTATAATAATAATAATAAAATCAAAGGAGAGTTCACTAACAGTACCGATGGTATATCAGATTCGCCTTAATAGTTTTAACTTTATAACAGTTAACTATATAATATTCAATTGTATAACAGCTTTGAAACCATATTATAACCGGTGTCTTCTCTTTCGCTTGTATAACAATTTTGACCATATGATAACTCGTTACGGCTTACAATAGAACAGTTTGTATAACAGTTTACTGAATAACAGTTTTACCAGTATAGCCGTTTTTAGTGCAACCTTAATTTTAATCAACATTAAAGTTATTCGGCGCTTTAAAACATGACCTAAAAACCGAAAATTCCTTAATATTTACGTACACTTTATAAATTTGTGTGTGTGTAGGGTATACAAAAGGCCGCACTGACCTTGTTTACATTGAGAATATCAAAGGCACTTACATGAACCTGACGCAAGGAGGGGGCATATGAGGAAGGGGTATCCGAGGAGGGAGGGCTTAACGATTGCGACTGTAATTGGAACTGGAACTGGGCCATGTGACACAAAGCATTTGCGGTAATTGATTTGCAGTAACCCTTGGATTTACTTACCTGCAAAAATAAATAGAAGAGAAATTTAAGTAAAAGTAGAAGGAAATTGATGAGTGTACAGAAATAATATATCGACCTAAAATAGGACCCTGATAAATGCGAAAACTGCGATTGGTTCGGGTTGCCTTGTAATTTTTTAGACCTGATTATATTTTACACATGTTTAATATAAGTATTTTTTTCTTAACTTTATCGCAATCCACCCGCATCTGTAGAGCTGAGGGCCCAACTGCATAACGAAAATAGACATGGAAATCGCAATCCTGAATAGTATGCGGTAGCAACTGTACCGCAATTGTAAATGCGGGTCCCGGTGGAGTTACGTGTACTGCCCCCATTTGTGCCATGCGATTATTTATAAAAGCCCGGCCTTAAGCGCCCTGGCCAGTTCCAGGAATCAGTAGCTAAATCCAAGCATCTAACGTCATCGCCACAGTTCCGCCACGAGTGATAAGCGTCGCAATAAAAGGCGAATACGAAAGTCGGAAGTGTATATTATATATAATCGCATGTTTTTGATAAATCTTTTACATATCATATTCACATACAAATTGACGGAGCAGGAAATTTGGGCTCAAGGGCCAGTAATGAATGAATGACATGAATAATGCAAAACTTCTGGCGAATCTGTCGTATCGCACCTGATATAATTGATAAGCTGCGCGCTGATTTCTGGAACAGTTTACATCAGGAGTTTATAAATAAATTCGCCATTTAACCATTTGTTTACCTATTCCACCTTCTAGATAGGCCATTCCTGATAAGCGAAACGCTACGGATACGCTGTTCACTTCCGTTGATGATTTATAGAAACTCAAAGAAAAACAAAAGAAAAGGTGCCAAAGGTATTGACACTGTGTCGTAGGCCCTGTGTATTGCCAGAAGATAATATTACGCGAAATGGCATTACCGGGAAGGCGACGCTATTGAATGAGCGAATTATTCAGTAAAATAACAAAAAATAAAATATCTAAAGTTATTGTGCGATTATATAGAAACTGTAGAACCTGTTGATAAGGACTGAGGACTGAGCTGTCTACGTGTTGGGCTTGTAAACATTTTCTTTGTTAGAATTGTTAGTCCAAATATTGAACCTAAGGAACTTGAGAGTCCGACGGTTTATAGGATCGAAGATAATGAACAATTACGTTGCAACAATTGCAAGTTTAAGGTATAATCAGGTTAATCATAATTGATCGATTGGGATTGGAAATTAAATGCAGAACTTTATATATATATATATATATATATATATATATATATATATATATAATATATATATATATATATTTGGTAATGTTTGAGCGATGCTTTTCATCGCATATTGAAATTTAAAATAAAATGTATTAAAAATATTTCTTAGTAAAATTTACATTTTTTTTCTGCTCATTTCTGGTTGAACGAGAGTTTGCTTGACGATTTTTCTTTCTTTACGATTATTTGCTCTAATAGACTTTGCAAAGACTTTTGAGATCCAGTTCCGACTTTATATTAAGATTGTTTATGCTCCTTTCAAGTAAATAAAAAATGTTACTTGTTACATAATTCTGTGCTCTTTTATTAATATTTTTCTACTTAAAGTAATATTTGGTATCTGTGAATTTCTTAGTGGAGCTTTAATCAATGTTTCAATCTAATATCATCCTTAGTTGTGCCTATTTCTAGTTTATGATTCTAAGATTGTTTGTGCTCATATCAATATTGTTTGGCTGGGCTTAAGATCGATTGTGCTTAAATAAATATGCTTAGCTGAACTTCCGTATAAATTAAATTTTTATTTAACTTTTCGCTCTGCGTAGGAACTTTGGTTTTGGACGACCCTGGACCCTAACCAATAAACAAATAATGATTGAGGATCGAAGCCCATTCAATTTCAGATCGTTATGTCTGATGGATAGCTGTTAAACTGCTATATGCCAGATTCGAAATTCCAGGCTTCTGTTTGAAATTCGATTCAAAAAACATTTGTTTTGCTAAGAAAATTTCGCCCCCAAAATTATAGAATGTTCTTTACGGTGCGTAACCTTTCCAATCGCACCTC
Source organism: Drosophila borealis (assembly GCA_035045885.1). Lineage (NCBI taxonomy): Eukaryota > Metazoa > Arthropoda > Insecta > Diptera > Drosophilidae > Drosophila > Drosophila borealis. The sequence goes on from JAWNOR010000194.1 coordinate 19,625,933, forward strand.
CCAAGTGCTGAGCTGTGCATTCGCCCAGTGTTGCCTGCTGAGCTCCATAGCGAGCGCAAAGGGTGTGCCCCGCCTGATCAAGGCCATACAGGGTAGCTCCAAGGAACCGCTAACGGCTTTGCAGTTGCGTTTGATGGGCGATAACCGCTATGGCGAGGATAGCTGGTTTGTCAGCAGCACGCCCAAGGCGGAGACAATGGGCGTGGCCGACGGAGTGGGCGGCTGGCGTAAATTGGGGATCGACGCGGGAGTCTTCGCCCGGGAGCTAATGAGCCATTGCTCCGAGTTCGCAGAACAGGCCGAATACGATGGCCTCAATCCGCGTCAGCTGCTCATCGACAGCTACGACAGGTTGAAAAAAAAGCGTCCATGTAATGTATGCGGCAGCAGCACCGCCTGCTTGGTGACCTTGCACCGTCCCGACTGCACTCTTCACTCGGCTAATCTTGGCGACAGCGGATTTCTGGTTCTGCGCAATGGCCGAGTGCTGCATCGTTCCGACGAGCAGCAGCACAGCTTCAATACGCCATATCAGCTGACAGTGCCGCCGCATCCGGCTATGGATAGTGTGCTCCGGGATTCACCCGAACAGGCGGTGTCCACACATTTGCCGCTACAGCCGGGCGATCTTGTACTGCTGGCCACGGATGGCCTCTTCGATAATGTGCCTGAGAGCATGCTGATCAATCAGCTGCGACCGCTCCAGGGCGAGACTCGTGCCGAGTATCTGCAGCAGGCCGCCAATCGTTTGGTGGATCTGGCCAAAACCCTATCGGTCAGCCCCACTTTTCAGTCCCCCTTCGCGCTCAAGGCCAGGGCCAACAATGTGGACTATGGCAATGGCGGCAAGCCCGATGACATTACTGTCATTCTTGCCAGTGTCGATGTCCCCGATAAACTCTAAACGAAGCAGATGCGCCAACATGATATCAGAACTTTTATACTTGCTAAATTATACGTTAAAATTTTTTGTTCTTTTAGGCAATTATCTAAATATTAATAAATGACCTTATATAATTAAAATGTGTTTCAAGCTTATTTTGTTTATTGCCAGCTACAACTTCAAATTAAATTCAAATACTTTGCGTTTAAGAACTTAAATGCCAAGTTGCATAGCTGCAGTTCATGTAGTTCCCGAGTTCAATGATCATGTGCCTATAACTTGTTTTCTATATTTATAGGTAACGCCCAACATAGAAATGATGAATTTTTTGGAAGGTTAATTCCTAGAATCAATCTATAATTTCAGATTGTCAAGGTGCTTCATTTTAAAAGTATTTTCTTTCATCCGAGTTAATCAGCAGGCAAAATTTGGTGTAAAATTAATGTACTTTTACTCAATTACCGGCATCGTAAATACTGATAAGAAATAATTAATAATAATAAATAATATATAATAAAAATTAATTAATAAATAATACAAAATAAATGAATATTAAATAATAGATTAGAAATAATAAATATTAAAAATAAATAATAAATACTAATAATGATAATGAGAATAATAACTATTATTAATATTAATATTAATATATTATTATTTTATATTAATAATAAATATAAACAATAAAAATTAAATAATAAATATATTATAATAATAAAATATAATAAAAAATAATAATAATTTTAATTATTATTTTATGGTTATGAGAGCCTACATACAAAACTTTTAAAATCTAGTTTATATACAAGATCCTGAGTTCGATGAGTCTATATAGACAAAGGTGATTTTGCTACACGACTGACTGCGACTTGGTCAATTCTAAGTTCAAAACAATTTCTTATGGTTATGAGAGTCCACATACCAAATTTTCTAGATCTAGCTACAACAGATCCTGAGTTCAATGGGTCAATATATAAAAATAGCATTTGCTAAATAATTGCTAGCGGTTTGGTTATTTTTAAACAATTTCTTATGGTTATGAAAGTCCACATACCAAATTTTATAGATCTAGTTACAATAGATACTAAGTTTAATGAGTCTCCATAGTCAAAGTCTTTACTCTGGAAATCTCTGCAGAACTAGAGCATCTTTTGTCTTATAAGAGCAACCATTTTCCAAAATGACATGCATTTTCTGAACTTTATTTATAGAGCATGAGATGAGTGTTGAGGTATGACTGTTGTTGCCAATGCAAATATTCGAGGGCCTATCAACAACAATAACAATAGTAAAAAAAAAAAAAGTCTACTTTAAGTAGCTGCGATAACAGCGCAGAATTTCATTCATACGGCTAAAAGAAAAAAAAAACAAAAAAGGCAAAGCATTAAATGAATGAAACGAATGTGGCTACAACTACGACACGCCACGCCACTACGCTGATGACTCATACGCAATTTAGCCAGAATTCATACGCTTATTTAGCCCCCTCTCGCCCGCTCACCAGTAGGGGCTGCGCGGGGTAGCTGGCGTAGGAGCAGGCAGCAGCCGCAGCCGCAGGCGCTGCGCTAAAACTTGACTTCGAAACAAGTTTCGCACTTGGCCAAAAAGCGCTCAAAGTGCGAGTGAGAGAGAGATTGACGAGTGCGAGCGAGCTTGAGTTAAAGAGCGCGTCAAATTGAGCTCTAAGAGCGAGTGCGCTGCAAGCGTTGGAAATCCCCAGCATATTTTACGCAAAAGCAAAAAGAAAAAGAGAAGAGGAAGAAACAACAACAACATGTGCTTAAATCAAGGAGCAGCCACATCGCCGAACGGTCCACGTCATGCACTATTGCGGCCTGCGATGGTGCCAACTCTTTACTAAAAAATACCCTTCAAATTGGTGAATGATTAAAGAGCATATTGAATTAGCGCAAAATCATGTAACAGGCAGAAGAAGAGACTGTTAAAGAGAGCGAATCAAATCTAACATCTACATATATCAATTTATCATTTATATCAAAATATATCAATTTATATTCAAATATCGATAACTCTCTACTTTTCGCAAGAACGTTTCTCAGCTACCATGTTGAAGCACGTCACGCAGAGCTGAAAACATTACATTTCTGCTTATTATGTATATCAACTAAGCGATAACTCGCTATTTTTTATCAAGAACGAGAAAAATCGATTGTCGTCTACAGTTTGAAGCATGTCTCGCACCGCTAGCTATTTTCAATTTTTGCTTTTTATATCAAATTATCGATAATTCACTACTTTTCACCAAGAACGATGAATATCGATTGTCAGTTACAATTTTTAGCGTGTCTCGCAGAGCTAGATATGTCAAATTTGTGCAATTTATATCAAATTATCGATAGCTCGCTACTTTTTGCACAAAAACGATAATTATCAATTGTCAGCTACAATTTTAAGGCACGACCCGTAATTTTCTAATTAAATTTTTGAACTTCGTATTTTGATTAATGATTTTTGTATATATTTTTATTTAGTATTTATTATTTTTAGCAAGAAGCGTTCTTTCCGTGCATATGTATGTATATATGTACATATGTATATGTACGCAGCTATGTATGTACAGGGTAGTTAGTTAGTTGGGCAAGCACAACTAGTGCACTTTTAGCTGTTGCGTTTTTATTTTGCCTTTAACTTATCTTTGTGCCTTGGCATTTTTCGCACTTCTCGAAGTGGTTGCTGGCAGCGCGGAATGCTGCGCCTCTTTCTTGGAATTCGGCGCCATGACGCGTCACAAAATAATCCCCACACGAGCCAAAGCACCAACAACAACAACAACCACACTTTGAACTGGCATTGCCAGTGAGGCGTGTAAATCTTTCACTGCTGTTGCACTTTTATCCAGCAGAGCTGCCAGATGTGCCGCTGCCCCCAATTTCTTGAACCGTTTGGCCGCACTTGCAATTTCCGCTGCCAAATGCGCATCGAATTGGCCAAAAATGTGTACAACTCAATTACAGTTAGTCAACAGCCTGCCCCACACGCCACCCCGCGGTCCTACTCCCACCACCTTACACCTTACTCCGCACCAAATTTGACAGGCTCAACCTTTAACGGAGTTCAACAAACCAAGCCAAGTTCCCCAAATTGTTTCGTGGAATTCCATAAGCCACCCACAAGAAAGAAAAAAAAACGAAAATAAATAAATAAAATAAAATAGAGCAACGGCCGCCAAGTTTTGTTATTGTCGATGAAAATCGAAAGTGAAAACACGCAACATTTGACATTTGCCTTCAAATTTTCCTTGGCTTTCTCTGCACTAGTTCAAAATATAACATGACATAATTTGCTCTACGGCGCCTCAAACGAAATACATATACATATGTTTATTCATTTTCACAGCAACAAAATAAAATAAAACAAGTGGATGACGGTAAGCTGCTGCCTTCTTCAGTCCCAATCTGAGTATTTCTCTATTCAATTCCCAGTGCATGCAGGTGACATTGAAACTATGATACTATACCAAAAATCAGTGGAACACCCCTAGCTAACCCATTTCAAGTGAAATAATCAAGCCTTAATATTTTTTCAAGTTAAGCTTGAAAAAATGTTATCAGCAAGTCGATATCTATCGATATCGAAGATGACGAAAGTTTATCAAAATATTCAGCGGATAATATATAGCTAAATCGAACGTTTAAATCTAGTCTGATAGTATCCCAAATCTGACAGATGGATATAGACTCAGCCCAAGATCAACAATATATATATCGTATGCAGGTCTTTCTGTTTAAACAATACTTTGTAAATTTTCAATATGTATAGTTTTCACCACATGTGTTAATGGTATAAGAAATCAATTTCCATGGACAAAGCTGAGGATATTAACGCTGCGTATACGCAACATAAATTAGTAGACTATACCGCTGTTTCTCTCCCTCTCTCTCTAACTCGCTCGTTCTCGGTCTTTCTATGACCAGCTCTCGGTCTGTGGTCACTTTGTGACGTCACCGAACTAAATTTACTACCAAATTTGGTGCCCCATGCGATCGTCGCGACTTTTGCTTGGGCTTTCAGTAAAAAAAAAACGTATAAAAAATTAAAAGAAAAAAATAAACCGGCTTATCAACGGGCGCGTCGCGACTTTTTTGTATTTTCACAGCGCCCCAAAGACCAAGTCTGATTTAAGCATTAGATAGTCCCCCCTCCCCATTGACGTCACAAACATATAACATGCAAGCGATATGTATAAAGATATAGTTATAGTTGATACGTGTTGCGGTACGTTTATTACGACAAATGGCGATTGGGGGCTTTCCCTCTTTGATTATGTGTTTATTAACTCATTCAACTTTTTATGAGTTTTCGTTGCCAGAAAATTAAATAGATATATACACAGTTCATTTTTATATCTTTTTGGGGGGGGCACTAAGGTCATGCAGCTGGCGTGATTTTCAAATATAATAAGGGGAATATATTCGCAACTAAGAATTTACTAATGGAAGATAACCCGCTGGTGACGAGCACCTTTTTAACATGAGGGCTACTAGTTAAGTATATCGTGCGATCGGTAAAAAAATAAAGGTTTAGAAATATACCACACACATATATATAAACATATATATTGTGAACCGGCTTCTTTCACCCACGATCTACGATGAACTTTATGTCTTCCTCTTATATTAAAATTTTAACATTCGGTTAACAGCTGTATATCGATAAGTAATCGATGTAACGTGCATATATAATATATTTGTGTTTCCTTAATACTTTCGTAAGTTAAATATTTTTTTGCAAAATTCCGTTTCATTTTCGCATAGTTTCAAACAAAGCTTAGAAAATTGATGATTAGAATTAAAAGACATAAAAAATGGGACCTGGCAATGCCGGGTAATAACCGATATGCAAATATAGCTTACTATAATTTGAGCATTTGAAAGATGCACTTCTGATTTGTTTTTTAAAATGTTTCTTGCCCAAAAAAAACCGCTCGAATGACCAGTTAAATCAAGAGCGAATCAATTCATTTTATAGACAAATATCTCAAAAGTGAACAAGTGAGAACTGTGCGGGGTTTGTCGTACAGTTGTGCCCCAAATACCAGATACACTGCTAGGGATTATGAAATATTTCCTGGAATCAAGCGCAAGCAAACTCTGATAAAGTCTGGCCGCGGACTTCAAGAAGTCGTAAAGTTAGCACACCCAAGTTAATACACCCATAAAAGTCCAAAGAGAACACTTCAACGGCAACAACAATTAATACTTAATTGTATTTATATTTATTGTTGTTTAATAAACGGCAATGGCTGGCAATGTCGCCTGCAGTTGGCAGTTTTTATTTATTTTTAGTTGATGCGCGCATTAAACTGCCAATGCGAGCTAATGTGTATCTGTATTTGAATCTGTATCTGTAGCGCTGCGCACATGTATCTGTATCTTTTCGAGTTTCATTTTTAAATTGAGTACGCTTTGAATATTTAAAAAAAAAAATAACAAAAACAAGTAGATTTCTCTAGTGGAGCGTATGACCGACTGGCAGACTCTCTAGGCAGCACACACATTGGTTGTTTGTTTTTTTTTAGTTCCCACTATAAAAATAAATAAATAACTTCTGGGTTTATTGAGGGATTGTTTTGAAATTTTCAGCTTATACAGATGACAGTCAAGTATGAGCACATAGTAAAAATCCAGGCAATGCTCCTAAGCTATAGCCTAAAGGTCTTGGAGTAATGGTATATAAAAAGTCAAATATTCTTGGGCTGTGAATGATTTACGAGCACCTAGAAGCTAAATAGGTTGTCTCCGGCTGTTCTTATTTAATTAATGCTCAAAAATCGAGGTGGTAAATCGATATTTATCGATTTCGCGCAAACGAGTGGAGTAATCGCAGTTTCATTTCGATTTGGAAGTCTCAATTCTCTGATATCAGATTATCTCGTCTTCCTGACCAATAACATATAAGCTGCCGCTACCTTTAGCCCTGTAACATACCTCTGCTATCCTTCAATATGCCCGCATTTAGCCGTTCTTAATGCGTACAGGGTATTAATAATATAAGAGTGCGAGTCGTAAAAAGGTTTATTACCTGTGGGGACTTGACTTTTAATGCATTGCCTCTTAATGCATGAATATTTATGTATTTATGCATACAACAACTGACGCATTTTTTTATGCGGCAGCAACAACCACAACAACAGAAACAACAACAACCAACTAAAATTGGCATTTTGTGTGTTTCAAGTGCAACTCGCCATTTACGGCCCATTGGCGAGTCGCATCCACATTCACAACTCACAATTAACAATTAACAATTCAGAATTCACAGCTCGCAATTCCAAAAGCATCCACGACAAAGCGCGTGAGCCGTTTGACATTCCAATTGCCACTGCCAGGGGCAGGGAGGGTTGGATTAGGCTAAGCAGCAGCTGTGCAACATTTGACCCTGGCATTGTATTTAATTTTGTTGCGAAATTCAATGGCGAGCATAGAGAACATAAGTATGTACATATCTTAATAACAAGAGAGAGAAAGGTCAAACAACTTTAAAACCTGACATTTTCATAAGCCCAAAAAAGCTCGATTTTATTAAGAATTATTCAAATGTAAAGCTTGATAAACTGGTATATTAAAGCATAGTCCTTGAGCTTTCAATTCACACTCAACGCAATTGCGCGTCAAGCTTTTGGATACTTAAAGCTCTCATGTGCTTCCAAAGCTGCTACTCTGAAGCTTATTGATCAAGCATAAAAGTTTTACAATAATTATATTCTCTTTTGATAAATCAAGTTTATATTCATTAATCAAGGACAAGTTTGAAAGCTCTTTTCACAGCTATGCAACGTTGGCTTTTTCGTTTAAGATGCAGCACCTTTAAGTTTTATTTCAGTGCTACACAACACTCGGTTCTTATGAGTTTCCACAATGACAGCCTTTTGATCGGAGCAAAGTGTTACACAGCACTGATTTTAAGAATTTGGGTCAATGCCTTTTGCAGCACTGTTAGCAGCTACTTGATTTAACAGTGTTATCGTACACTAGAGTTTCGATGCATTCTCTACGCTGTCAGCAGCTGCTTCAAAGCATATTCCAGTGTTAAACAGCACTAGTTTTAGATGTTGTATCCCTGCGTAAAGCTAAATCTCGTATGTATACATATATTTGACGGGCGTCTTTTGGGCAGCCCCGTGACTAATCAAGTGTGGAGCAGCTGTGGCGGCTACCACGCGCTAGATATCAGCCTTGACCTTAGCAGAAACACCCAACTAACCACAAAGTGCGAGTGCAATTGACAAAAACATAAAAAATACCCCGTGAACCGCACGTGCTGCAAATGGAGGCAGCAACAGCGACGCCCACGCAACACTTTTCAAAGAAAAAATGCCGAGAGAAGAAAATGCTGAAATGGCAAACGGCAGAACAGAATCAAATGCGCGGCCAGCCTTGAAAAGCCGCATGGCAAAAACGGCAAACAATAAATGTGAGTGCAAAACTGAGACAAGTGCAATTGAGTGAGCAAGTGAGTGAGTGTGGCCTTATTTGAGTGTGAAACGAAACAACTCGCATGCGATAAAGAGCGCGCGGCAGCTAGCGTACGTGAGCGAGCGCATGTGCGTATCTGTGTGCGCGTGTATTTGTGTGCGTGAGAGAGCGAGAGCCAGTGCCAGCACGAGCGTGAGAGCAAGGCAAATGCGAAACAACAACAAAACGTGTGAATTGAAATTCCAAAGATGTCGACAAAATAAATACGATTACAACAACAACAGCAACTCTGGAAAGATACAATAAAATTGCGCACAATACAATTCGGCGAATAAGCGTGGAAAAAAAACCAACAAGGTAAATTTTTTAAACAAGTTTTTTGACTACAAAATAACAAAAACAAAAATACCCAATGAATTGTTGTTAATTTCGCCTGTTAATTTCAGTGAGAACTTTTTGCGCACTGGCAGGGGTAACTTATTATTACGTTCTGTGCAACAGTCTAAACGAGCGAACCCTGCTCATAAAATGAACAGTTGGTTGATGTAGGGGAAAGGTGAGTGGAGGGGGTTAGCACTTACGATAAGATTGCGCGCCGTTGTCGCCGTCGTTGCCGTCGTTGTTATTGTTGCTGTCGTTGTCGATATCGTTGTGGACATATCGGGCAAAAAGTCCAATTCTTGCGCCGTTGTCACCTCATCCTCCTCCTCGACTGCTTTTGTTAATGTGCTCGTTGTTGTTGTAGTTGGTTGCGTTTTTGTTGTGCGTTCGACTTTAACTTTCATTGTTGTTGTTGTTAACACTGCTTGAATTTCGTTTCGTTTTGTTATTTCGTACACAATGCACAAATTTACATGTGCGGGCGTTTTTTTTTCTGTTTTGGCTCTCTTTGCGCTCACTTGTACATATCTCTCTTTTTATTTTGTATCTCTTTCTGCTTGCAGTTCACTTTTCCAGCTGTCAAATTGTTGCTGCTGCTGTCACACTTAATGTTGCTGTTGTTGTTGCCTGTCTGTCTGCCCTCTGTTTGTGTTAAAACAACAATTTGTTAACTGCCAGCAAAGAATTTTCTAGATTAACTGGCAACGCCCCGCGCCCTCAACGCTTTTGCCGTTATTTCGCTTTGAACTTCGTACGGCGAATTGAAAGTTTCAAAACGTTCGCCTTGGCTGTTGAATATGTCGCAATTTAACACCAACTTTTGTGACGTTTGACGTTGTCACAAAGCCAACGATAAGACACACACACAGGCACACAGATGCATATATACACACACACACTCTCACACAGGCAATTACTTTTACTATGAGCTGGATAAAAACAAATACCTCGGGCGAAAATAACAATGTTGCTGCTGTTGCGTTTGCAAGCACTTGTGAAAAACGTAACAACAAGAACAAAAACAGAAGCAACAACAACTGAAACACTGAAACGGACGTACAATAAAAACGTTTGTCTGTTTGTTCCGCGGCGAATTGTTGTTGTGATAGCAGTAACTGAACGAGACTGAGTGAATGAGTGAGAGAGAGACGGCGTGTGTAAGAGGGGGGGAATTAACTACACGGATAGACAGAGACAGTGACTGGGGGACGCAGCCGCGTGGCTTTCCGTTGCCGTTGCAGTCGCGTTGCCTTAACAAAAAGCGAAAAATAACTGAGCTAGTAGCTCCCAACCAGCCCGCCATCGTCATCCGTACGCTCGCGTGACGTTTTGGCCATTGCCAGCCGCACACACACACAGACACGACACACAGATACGCACGCACACAAGCGCTGGCTTATGCTGGAAATTGAAGATTTTTTATGTACCAGGGCTGGATGCGCATTTGCAATGGAATCAGTTGCAAGTTGCAAACTTAAAAATAAATTATATACATGCATTTTAAATAATAAATATACATCAAAACTAAAAAATTATTACATTTGATTTTAAATTTATTTGAAAAACTGATTTACAGTTTTATAAAATTTTGATATTTACATAAATGATGTATACTTTTGATTATTGTTCTTTAAAAATTAATTACCTTTGTAGCTGCACTCAACTTACAAATTGATGATTAACTTTATTTAAACTTGAAACGTATATTCGATATTATAAAATGTTTCATATTTAGTTTGAAATGAGAATCATAATAATCATTTAATTGACTAAGCTACGTAAAGATTTCAGAGTATTTCCAGACCGTTAAAATATCTAAAGAAAGTAAAAGAATCCGTATTTGCAGCACATGCGAAGCTAAATAAACAATATACTCTAACGTAGGTTTAAACCTAGAACATATAGTAAGTACAAAGTCTATGGAGAAAGGCACACAATTATTGATAACTGATAAATGCATATAACAATATATATTAGTAATACCAATAACAATATAAACACTTTAAATTGTCTTTGGTATTAAATAAAACAATGTTTAAATGTATTAAAATATCGTATTATAAGCATTAGTTAGTTTGAGAAACAGTTTAAATGCTTACTAAAAAATATATGCATTTTATTTCAGTTTTATAGTTTAAAAACTCCTCAGCACAAACAAAATGGCGCTTGTACAATTATTCCCAATTGACAAAGCGTTAATAATTTAATAATAATAATTGGTTTTTTATTAAATTACCAGTTACCAAGAATAGAGCCCAACGCAGAAATACTTATTTAAAAATATTACAAAGTCAAGCAATTATTTTATACTTGAATGTTTTTTATCTCAAAAAGAAAAATAAACAAATTTCCCATTCATTCGTGCATTTGGAACTACTTTTACAAGTTCCGCTCACGCTGACAATCTGCCCTGACGAATGACTGCGCACAAGCGGAGCACACAATGACTGTCAGAATGATAGCACAAAAAGCAGATGGCAAGAAGAGCGCGTGAGCTCGCTCACGCACACATGCACAAAAACAAGCTCGGAGTCAGCCAAGCAGCAAATACGAAATTTTATCGCATGCGATAAAACGTTTCGAGTGTAACTCAAATTGCTTGCTCGCACTCGCGATCTCTCTTTGTCTCTCTTTTGCTGTTACTCAATTCAAATGAAAAGCTGAGCGCTTATTTTGTTTTCACCCAATTTGGGGAATTTGGCGCGCAGCTCGTTTGTTGACATTTTCTACTTGGCTGCGCGGCTGTTGGCCGCGATTTGTTTTTGTTTTGATTTTAATGCTGCGTCGTCTCTCTTTCTCGCTGGCTCGCTCTGCCTCTCACCCTCTCTGGCCTGTGCACATGTTTACCTGGTGTTTTGTATGCCAATGTGGCGACCCACGCACCTCACTCGCTTGGACCACTGATGACTCATCGGGGTTTCTACACACGGTCACACGTACACACACACACATACACGCACACACACGTATACAAATTGCCGCTGCTGTAGGCCCCCTGCTTGGAATTCGGGCAGCGACAGGTTCCGCGCTCCATTGCCAATTGGCGCCTATTGCAAGCCATTTGTTGCGTCTGCTCAGAAGTACAGTGAAAGCTCTAGAAACAAAACCGATTCATAGCTTGGGCGGATAAAAAGCGGCTCTAATCTTTATCCTTACACCTAACACCAATGCTTCTAATTTGTATAAAAGAAATCTGTTTTTTATCGTAAAGAATTCCATATATGAAAATTGGACCTAAAAGAAAACCATATGTTATTATCCAAATTTGTTGTGTCTAAAAAGAAGTTTTAAAAACCATTTTTTTTTAACTTTTAAATTTGTTTGTTAAAAAACATATGTATATGTATACTCATTAACTCTTTTTTCTGTATACATATAATTTTTTTTTATTTTCTGAAAGGAGTCAAGTATTGGACGTTTTAGATAACTTTGACTTCATCCAAAGATTTTAAAGGTTTTTATTTGATATTTTCTTAAATATTGTAGATTTTCTTTTTGTTTTATTGTATTGAATAACTAAATTATCAAAGATGCTTTCTGAAGATTTTATATAAGTAAACTTTAATATATAAGTATACTAGTATACTGAAAGCATATCTTCTGTATCCTTTTATATTTGTTATAAGTATCCGCAATCTTTGCGAAAGTTCCAAAGGCCTTATATACAATTGTCAAAGAGATGTTGCTGTAAGTTTTGCTGTGTTTATGTTATTTCTTCCACATATCTGAGACTTTGTCGAAATAGTAATGCGATATACTATAAAAGAACTCATGAAGTTGATCAAAATAATAAATAAATACAAAAATTCAAGCGAAAAGCAATGGAGAAACATAAATCACTGGGGACTTCTAAATTTAAAATAAGCATTTCTTAACTAATTTAAAGAAAGAACTCCCGAAGTGTTTAAAAAAGAGAAAACTTTCGTTCGCAACGACGCATAAAGATGCAAACGAACAACTAAATAAGCCGCTGCGCTCTAGAGTGCTTTCACTGTATCCCTGAGATATTTTTTGTTTGACGCGTGCTAAATGCGCCTATTAGGCCAGTCCTGGCCAGCCCAGGCCCAGTCATTAGGCAGGTAGCCGAGTGGCGTCTAAATCTTGGCCAGCCATTAAGCCAGAACGGCGCGATAAGCCGCGGCGAGTCGTCGAGCCTGAGTCTGAGTGCAGTCCACAGTGGCTGGCGACGCAGGCACTTCCAATTGTCTGACCCGCAGCGCACTCAATTAGATAACAGGCGGACGGAGCGAGGGACGACCGGCAAGGCTAAGGGTTCGACGGCGATTGGCCCAAACGCAATTTGCCAGGCCGCCGCACTTGACGACCCGAACTCGAGCGGAAATTGACCTAGTTGACCCTCGGCCAAACAGGAACTGCGCCGATAAAAGCAATTTTAAACCAAACTAAAGGAAGTTCTGATATAATGTTGCTTGAAAAAAAATATTTTAATATATGTACTTATAATGTTTTGCATGTGTTTGAATTTCTGGGAAATCTATGCGAATTTCTCTAAGTGGAATGTTGGTCTTAGCGATATGCGATCCACTAGGCAATCTACTTTCCAATGAAGCACTATTTAAAAACAAGAAAGAAGGCAAACCTTCAGCACGCCCAAGACGTATTTCCCTTGTAAGCATTTGCCTTACGGCTTTGTAGACATGTGAGAATTGTGAAGCTCGTAAATGCCGAGTTTGATGAGAATATCTTGCAAACAGAATATTTTGCCATATAAACTCATTTATCGACCGATTCTTCCTAATGAAAATATATTATGGTAGTTCGGTCTTAATGAGATATGGCACATATGTATATAAGCAGACTACTTTTTTTACTTTAAATTAAAATAAAAAAGATATTTAAATTAAAAAAGAGAGTTTTTTATCCAGGAACTATCCGATATACTATGCGATATAGTAGTGAAGTTAAAAAATGACGACTTTGGTTAAGATATCTTAACAAATAAAGTATTTTTTTAATACAAGAACCTACTTTTCGAACCATCATTCCTACAGTGCCCTGATGTTAAGAAGATGTTCCATATAAGTGGGGGGATATTGAAACTTATTAAGGCAGATTTTCATCAAAATATTTTGATAAACATAGAAGTTTTTCATAAAAGTACCTTATTTTTCGACCGATCGTTCCTATGTTAGTTATATGATATAAAGTACTGCCTGCAAAATAAATATAGGCCTATACAAGAACTTCTCCTTCTACGCGTTACACATTTTATGACAAAATTACAATACCCTCTTCAAGAGTATAATAGTAAATTTAATCTAAAAATTAAGTTATATTATGCTTAAAATGAGTAAATTAAAGAAATATATTTGAGTCAGTTCTCATACTTCATTTGACTAACTAAACCTAAGTTATCGATAACTTAACCTGAAATCGATTATTCTTGAATTTTCGATACAGTTTTGTAGGAGCTCATAACACCAAATGTGGGTTGTAGTCTGTCGTAAAGCACACATATTTCACTTGTTGAATAGCTTTCCATTCCTGCCAAGTTTTTTATATATTCAAATGAATTTTTCAAAGAGGGAATCCAGGAACAAAGCAATTAAGGGCCCAAAATAGTATGGTAACGATCAATAATAAGAAGCTGCAAGATACAGGATATCTTCTAGTCAGGCACTCTCTGCTAGATCACACTTTGATATTTTCATATGGAAGTACAAGAATTTTCTAGCTAATCAACCAAAAAGTTTACTATACGAGAAGCTACCCTTTACATTAACCCACTCGCCTGTCTGAAAGAAGCGTATTTACTATGACCTTCGGGAGATAGGGTTCTATCTTATTTTGTATTTGACGATTGTCACGATCGGCGCAAGACGCGTCATTGCCATTGTCGGCGCCTTCGTCATGCATGACATAGGTTTATATTTTTTTTAATTTTGTTATTATATCATAAGCGTTACTTGGAATTTCTATAAAATTTCGTGGAACTTCAGGCTAGATAATGTCGAACCGCTTGAGAGGTATTTCCGGACAGCGCGGAACTTCTTCAGTGAAATTTACCTAACCTAAAACTATGCTACAACTGACGCGTTGATCTAATGCATATAATAAATATAATTTAAAGGGCTGACTAATGCGCTATTTCCGTTTGCGAATTCGTCATCGCTTTCGGGAGAAGAAACTTTTGTTGAATGCAATTGAAAGTTGGAATCTATTTGGGGCATAATTGGGTATTGTTGCTGCATTGTGTTGATTAGTGTAAAGAGTGTAAAAATCGAAAATCTGTGTTCACGGACAAATTGGCCCAAGCTTCAGATTTGCTGCGGACTTTCGCAGCCGTTCAACAATATTTGAATCGATAAACAGCAAGAAAAATACAAAAATTCAATTCGAACGCTCAAGCAAGACCTTGGACTCTAAAAAACAGCTGATTTTTGTTTCGCTAATGGGCGTCGCACAGTGGGCGTGGCTGCAACAGATTGCGACGCAATAAATGATTAACGAATTTAATGAGTTTGTTGTAGAATCGCTTGCACCAGGCAACAATGGGCACAACATAAGTCAGTACAATCTTAGTCGAGACTGCACGACTCGCACATACCCTGTAACCAGTTAAGCAAACAGCGCTGTGTATTTTCCCATAGGCAGAAGTTTATTTCAAAAACCGATTGTTTTATTGTGCGATGCGCTTAAAGCATTCAGGAGTACAAGAAGATGACAACAAATACAGCAAAAATCAAGACTACATTCAACGTTTTTACCACTTAAATTCTGCGAGTTGTGCATCAGGAAATTTATCGAGAATCAAAATTTATCGTGTTTGTCTGTTTTATGCCAACCCGCAGGAATTCCGGAATGATCAAAAAAACAAAACCGGAACCATAAAAAATATATCGACTACAGAAATTTATCACTTTTGTGTTAACGTAACGAGATATCGTTAATTTGGTTTAATCAGCAGCTACTATGCACATATAAATAGAATATAGATGTGCTCGGGAAGGAAAACTCCCCAAACAGATATTTATCGACAATCGAAATTTATAGCTTTTGCGTTAACGTACTCACTACGTTTATTTGCATTAATCAGATGCATATATAAATAGAATACAGATGGGCACGGGTAAGCAAATTCAATCCACCTGACCCGAAACAGATATTTACTATACCGTTCCATCCCGAAAGGGGTTTTCTTTTATTGCAACTAAATTTAGTTACCTAAAAGTTACTTAAATACCAAATACTAGCTCACTTTTGCACTTTACATTAAAACTTGTAATTATTATTTCCTTATATCAATTCTGCTTACATAATTAAAAATATTACATGATGATCGCATTAATGAATAGACTGCAATTTCGGGACCCTGTAAGACCCGCGGGAAATTACGGGATCATACAAAATCTCGTCCGCTTGGCATATTTTTAAATCCTTTCACGACCCGCACATATCTTTTTATGGGAGCCACGGAAATCTCGACCCGATCTGATATAAAATATTTTATTTCAACCTCATTCTACCCTGTTGTTTACCAGGTTTTAATGGGTAGAAGGTAAAAAAAGTATATATAAAACAATACTCAAATGTGACGCTCATTAAAATAAAGCATACGAAAAATAATAACAGCAAAAGGCAGCAACAACAGTAACAGTTAAACGACTGCAATTTAAAGTTGTTCATTTCGAGCGCTTAATTGTTTTTGTAATAATTAACAACAAAGCCAGGCATTACCACTAGCAAACACCAACAACAGCAACAATAACAGCCGCAGCAACAATGCAAAGTTCAAGGACCAGAGACAGGCGGCGCTTAACAGTGCAAAACTTAAACATTAACATGCAAGACGGAACTGTAACAATAACATTAACAGCCTGTCACATAACAGATGCGAGAGAATTATACGTAGATGAGATAAGTTCAAGCTATAAAGAAGTCAAAGTCGCAGTTTGAATACCCTTCTTTAGGAAATAGACGGCTGTGATGTTCTTAAATGATTTTAATCCCACGATAAGATATCAAGATATTCTGGACGAATCTAGTTGAGAAGAGAAGATAGAAGACATAAGATAAAAGGGAAGAGTAGAGTAGAGATGAGAAGATAAGAGATGAGTTGGGATTATAAGAGAAGAGAAAAATAGAGAAGCAAATAGAAGAACCTGAACTTAATTTCCACTTAGTTGATTTCAATTTCTATTCTATAGCTCGATAATTCAACAATATCTTCTTCTTGATAACTGTTTACCGTTCTAATTATTGATAGTGAATTTAAGGCCAAAGATCTTTAAAAGGTGGCAAAGCAACTACGTAACAGCAGTTAAAAATACATTTCATAGCGACAATCATCGTGACGAGTCGAATTGATCTTTAATCTAGACATGACTATAGTTCTGTTTGTATTCCAATTGCAAACGGGTTTCTTTAATTTCGATAATGGAATAGATAATCGTTGGGTCTGGTCTGTGCTAATTTAACTTTCTTTTTCATTGGTTTTAATAATGATTAGCCAGCTTAAGCAGTTGCTTGATTGGGTTTTAAAAGCCATTAAGTGTACTTTTTTGAAGGTCATATGTAAAGGTCAGCTTCAAGATAATACCGAAGTCGAAAGCAAACACTGGTTATTATGGGTAATTACAAAGCACTTTATAGAATAGTATAGAAGCATACATATTAAATTTGGTGACTCCAGCCATTAAAACTTAAGAGATTTGCTCAAAGAACTGAAAGTACAAAATTTCAGTCTCTAGCTCTTATATGTTCTGAGATCCTTGCGTTCATACATACGGATGTACAGGCAGACGGACATGGTTAGATCGGCTCAGTTATTGATGCTGATCAAGAATATATATACTTTATGGTGTCGGGGATGATTCCCTCTGCCTGTTTAATACATTTGCACAAAATTAAACTAGAATATTAATACTTAATTTGTTCATAAATAACTCTTGAATTATTATAAAAATTATAAAATATACGTTAACAATTTAAGAAAAGTTGTAAACAGTCTTAAAATAAGTATAAAATACCTTGAGTTAAGTAAAAGTTTTGAAAATCAAGAAAAGGAAACCCGTTAACGCCGTACTTTCAATCGAGTATAAACTTCCTGATATTTTCTCGCAGTACACAACAGCTCGCTTACATTTCTGCTAATGTTATGAAGCGCAATGTTAATTACTTAACAGCGACCACGTCTGGGTCTGTAGATAAGGCAGAGCCCCGCAAACAGTTGGTCAAATATGGGCATGTCTCGGGCCGCTTATGTTTTGGCATTTCCGTTACGCTTTGTTCGAGCGAATTTTTAAGAGCTTGCCACTTCCTGGCCTGGCCAGCAGGGAGGGTCTCGTGGCAACTTCGTGACTTTGCAATTGTCATCTTATCTGGAGCAGCGCGACCCCGTTGCGTTTGTCGTTGTTGTTGTTTAATGATAAGAGTTAAGCCAATGGCAGCTATGAAATGGAAGACGGTATGGCTGAGCCATTAGATCTATCAGAGTGCACTGTGCTAGACGCTAGACAGTGAAACCTCGCCTGAACAGATAGCAAAGATAACAGTTGTTGGTTTTAATTAGCTGTAACTAAAATAATATGTAAAAACTATTTATAGGCAAATAGTACTAACTATTTTATTGAAAACTGTGAATGTATTTATTTTAACATATTCCTACGATTTTAAAGGTCAAATAAATAAAACGGGTTGAAGAACGTTTCCATTGGATCAAAAACTTGCAAAATTTTATAGGAAAAACCTCGAAAAATGATTGGGACTATGACAGTTGTACCGCAGCTGTCCGTTAGTCTAGTCATCACTGTATTATTATTATTATTTTTATAGCTGTCTGCCGATTTAATTTAAACACACATTCGTCAGCTTTGTTCGTTGTGTCCCCCAGGTTTCAGTTTCAGTTTTGCGAGTTGAAACAAATTGAATTTAGTTCAAAAAATATGAATTTTACTTTTGGGGTGCGGCATTCCCACGGCACACACGACACTGCAAATATTTGCGCGCAAATCAGCAGCAAAAACATAATAAATGTTTTCACATTTCGCATTTCGCATTTTTCTTCAAACTGTAGCCATGCGGCGTATGCGTAATGTGCGTTGCGCATACGCCCCGTCGGCCATCTTGCTGCTCATAAAAGTAATTTAACTAACAATAAGACGCAATTTAGATGTCAAGATGCACGCGACACACACACACACACACACACACACCGACACACACACACATACATAGGCGTGTAGAGACTCCACCTACGGCTTGGCGCAGCGCCGCCCACAAAACCGCAAAATGAAAGGCGACAACAAATCAGAAAACCCATCGCATTAAAACGAGACAGCACATTGTGATTTATATAGTTTCACAAATCTGTGCACTGTAAGAAATGTTTCTGTCAGTATATGCACCTACTTGTGTTTTGAAATTTGAGACTTTTTTCTAATTAAATTCACTTTGACAATTTGAAATGACACCGAAGATATGAGTTATTGCAGTAATTAACAAATAATTACCCATAATATTGTACAGCAGCAATTATTTCTTATATGTACACGTTAAGATCACTAAAAAAACTTACAAATAATTTGTTTTTTTAAATTTTAATAGAAGAACTCGATTTTGTTCCAATCTCTTATAATATAAATTCTAATTGGAGCTTACTTAACATCTAGGCCCCTTCTCTACAATTTGTACACGGCAGACATCCCTACTCCGAACGACATAAATGAGCTTGCCACCCTAGGCAAACACTTGATAGCCACTTTTGCCGATAACGTGGCAATATTTTACTCCGCCCACTGCGAGATCGAAGCCACTCATGGGGCCTAGGAATACATTCATCAGAGAGCAAGGCTCGCAGGTGGAACATCAAGCTCAATGCCTCGAAGTGCCGGGCGGTCAACTATACACTGAGGCGTAGCAAGGCTCCTGCAGTCTAGATATATGGCAGCCCCCTTCATCCTGGCCGGAGTGCCAAGAACCTTGGAATTGTACTGGACAAGAGGCTTAGATTCCGGGCGCACATCGACGGCTTTCTCAAGCAGTGTCAACTGTGTGCCAACTGTCTACTAAATCCCAACAACCCATTGCCACTTTAATGCAAACGGGCAGTTTACAATGTCGTGGTGGCACCGACTTGGAGATAGCCACCTCTGGGGCATTGCGTCTCGGACAAATCGAAGACTCGAGCTGACTGGTACGTCCAAAATTCTACCTTGCATAAAGACCTCAGAATGGCGACCATAGACAGCCAAGTCGGGGCATTCCCCAACCGGTACAACGGACGCTTGCAGCGACACTCCAACCGGGTAGCAAGAGACCTCGCTGGGAGGTGTTTAGTCAGGAGGCTCAAAAGAAGATCGTTCAAGGATCTCCTCCAACCACGACATAGGAGACGCCCCAGAGTCTCCCGAAAAAGCCGCCTTTGAAGTTTGTCCACGATAAAGCCTGAGGACTTAACCAGGCTTGGCGAAATATCACCTAAGCCAACTGTGTTGTTATTAAAATGTATGCTATTTTTGATTCAATACAATGAACATTTATAAAAAAATATAAAAAAAAATAGTGGTTTTTATTTATTGTTTTTGTTTGTCTTTTTTTTTACTAAGCAAGTCAAGAAGTTTTTTACTCAAATTAACCCAAGTCCTAGTCAGGGCTGCAAACGCGCGATTCCGTTCTTGAATCTGATTTGCCCCAACTCTGACTCCAGGTTTTTGCTCAAGCTATAGCTTGTCAATTATTTAAAAAATATATGTATATAGGAAACAAATTTTATGAGAAACTGATTTGGTTTAATTAAGAATTTGATTCGTATTTGAAACGATTTGCAATCTAATTTAAATTTAAGTTATATAATTTTTCAAACTTGTTTTTTTCTATTAAATTTTGTACAGTTCATTTACTTACGTGACATTGTTGTTGTTGTTGTTGCTGTTGCCGCTGATCCAGACGCCCGTATTTGAGATGTGCGCGCTGCGCCTGCTGCTCCTGCATGAGGCGCTGCGCGGGCGTCGCGAATTGCTGTTGTTGCTGCTGCTGCTGTTGTTGCTGCTGCTGTTGTTGTTGCTGTTGTTGTTGTGGATACACATCCAGTGTTGCATAGTAGCAACTGCTGACAGGCGCCGTTGTTGCTGGTGTTAGTTGTTGCTGCTGTTGCGTGTAGCTGATGTAAGCTTGTTGCATGTATTGTTGCTGTTGTTGTTGTTGCTGCGGCTGCTGCTGCATCAAGTGCTGATTATAATTGACTGCTGTCATATTGTTGTTGTTGTTGTTGTTGTGGCGCTGTTTATTGTTGTCTGCAATCCACATGGCAGCGCGTTGCTGTTGTTGTAGCTGCAATTGCAACGCATTGTTGCTGCTGCTGCTGTTGTTGTTGTTGCTGCTGCTGCTGTTACTGTTGGCCCAAACAGCATAATTATCGCGCAAATTGTGTTGCTGCTGATGTTGCTGCTGTTGTTGTTGTTGGTGCAGCATCTGCAGTTGTTGCTGCTGCAGATTGCTGTTGCTGCCGCCGTTGTGTTGCATTTTGATGGATTTAAAGGCAATCATCAACAACACAACAAATTATCAGCGGTTATCACAAGGTTTTTTTTAATTGTGTGATTTTTTTTATATTTTGTTTTGTTCTTTTTTTGGTTGAGTTTATCTTTGTGTTGGCTGCTTTCAGCTTGTTGTGTGATTTTGTTGCATATTCAATTATTTTTATATCAACAATTTCTTTTTTAAATTATTTTTTGTTGTTATATAATTTGTATTCTATTTTTGGTCAGTTTTTGGGTTATGGAATTTGTTCTAATTAATGGCCTTTTGAATGAGTATCTTATATCTGAAAGAAAATTCGGGAGGGTTTATTTTTTTTTTTTGTATTTTTTTGCGCTTTCTTTGACAAGCGTCTACATCAAATATACATATATATCTATATTTTTCTGTTGGGTAACTGAAATCTTGAGGAAAACTTCAGACTTCGAAATGAATTTCTTTCAATTTGCAATTTGTAGAAAAGTTGTAAATAATTTGAAGTAATAGATTTGTGTATTTTTATAATCAAAAACATTTTCTTTTCAATTTTTCAGAATGCATGAGTTTTAACTTTTGAGCTTTTGAAATGTTTTATATATTTCTTTTAATTTTAAACGTTATCTTTTGAGCTTTTGAAACACTTTAAATGGTTTTAGTTAATAACTTGTATTAATTATTTGCATATTGTGAAATGCACAGAGAAGAGAGAGAAATAAATAATATATATAAAAAAGAGTTTTGTCGCGGTGACTCAACTTTTTACTTGACTCGCTTATTATTACACTACACTTTATATACATATGTTTGTATGTATGCATATATAAATATAATTATATATGTGTATGTATGTTGTGGGTATGTGTGAGTATCTGAACTTTTTAGTTGTGCGCGCAATATGTAAATTAATTTTTATTCAGTCCGTTATTTTGTTTTTATTTTTCCCTTTATTAATTTTTCATGTTTCTTTATATTTTACACTTTTGTAATTTTTTTGTTTGGTTTTGCTGTACGATTTGCATATTATATGCCACGCCTCGCCGCCCCCGTTTGGTGCCTGCTTGGTGGCGCACACGTGTCAGGCAAGTGGTAACGGTAACATAAACGAGTAGCGGTAAACGGCGCGTAAACAAACACCAAACAAACAAGCGACAGGCGAAACAACTGCAACTGCAACTAACAGCATATGTGGAGAAGGTGTTCGAGCTGTGAGGGGGTTATGGATAACATAAGCTGTTCAATTGCTACGCTTGTGTTTTTATTTGCTTTTTACGACTCCTCCGCTGCGCGCACGGATTAAATTACGTGATTCTTTGCTATAAACACACACACACACAAACAAACACACAACAGGCGTTCAGGCTGGCGGCAGCAGGCACAACGCAGACGCAGTTTGTTTATTATTTTTAATAAGTTTCCACTTTTGGTTGATTTTATTTTTATTGCCGCACGTCTTGCACTCGTTTTGCTGTTTGTTTTGCTTGTTTTCTGACTTAGATTTTACTTCTTTTCTTTTTTTTGCTATGCGTTAGCATCTCCTGCCACTTCCACACGGCAGCAAGGCACAAATTGTATTAAAGCACAAAATGAAAATCGAATTTTGATAAACCTGCGCTCAGCAGGCAAAGCAGCGCTCACACACACATTCGCATGCACAGCGAACGAGACACGGACACAGACAGCGACGTGACGAAGACGGCGAGACCACGAATGTCAGCTTCGGTTTTGTTGTCGGCTCGCGATCGCTTCAGTTCGCCGCGTTTCGTGTTTCGTGTATTCGGGCTGCCTTTTGGGCTCTGCTCTGCTCTGGCCGGGTTCTGGGCTTAAACTGCGCTGCCAGGCTAAAAACGCGAGCGAAAAATTGTCAAAAATGCACAACCCAATAAAACAACAACAACAAACAAACAAATCGTTGCTTGCTGTTGTTGTTGTTGTGACTAATCGCTTTTGGTGGTCGCTCGCGTCAATGTCCAGCAAAATGTTGCAAACACCTTTCATGGCGCCAATTTGCCAATTGGCCGCGCGATTTGCGTATTGGTTTATTGGGTAGGCGGGTGGTTGGGGGAAGACCCTTTGCTGCTGCGCACCGTTTTGTTCGTTCCGTTCGCTTTGCTGGCTCATAGATCACTCACAACGCGTTGTCGTCTTCTTGGCTGCTTAGCCTGCATGCCGCTCGACGCAGACGCTGACGTCGACGCCGACGCCGGCGTTGCCTATGACTAACACTGCCTGGCACGCGGCTGTAGCTCCAACTACAAAAACAATATGTAGAACAGCAGCAGCAGCAGCGGCAGCAACAACAAGTGCGAGCGCCCTGCTAAGAGCTGAAATTTATTTCATTTTTTGTTTTCTGCCGTTACGGCATCTATGCAAGCACAACAATAACATGCTAAAATATGCGCGACGTGCCCACTTTTTAAGCAACAACAAGATCAACTTTGTTCTTGTTGTGCTCACATCTACACTTATATTCGTGTATGTGCGTGTGTGTGGTATGCAAATGCATTTTAATCAGTTTAACGACACCTTGCGCCGCCTCAATGCAAATGATCCTGGCACGCTCTCTCTCTCTCTGCACGTTCTCTTTATTTGCATGCCTGCTCTCTCACACACACACGCGCAGAAATTTTCGCCATGCCGCCTGCTCTCGCTCCCTCTTTTTACCTGGCACAAAATGTTAATTGAAGAATTTATTGTTGTGTCTCTAGTTGTTGTTGTGTTTATGGCTGGCGCTGGCCTGGCGACGACGTCGGCGACGGCGGCTCTTTTTTCTTTTCTTCAAATTGTATTTGTATTTGTCGCGTTTAATTATGACAGCAACAGCAGCAGCGGCGGCGAGGCGATCATTGACTTCGTCGCGTCGCGTCGCTGCCGACGCCTCCGCTGCTCAGTTGTTGTTGTTTTTGTTTGAAATTTTTGGCTGGCCTTTAAATGTTCGCCGCTGCTGTCGCTGGACTTTTGCATGCACTACAACAACAACAACCGCTCCTATGAATCGATAATAATTGCGTGAATTCGCCTTATTTTCTCTATAGATGTATCCAAATATACAATACATACATACATACATGTACATATCATCATATCGCTAATTCTCCATCAGATTTATCGCAATATTTTTTCAGAGTATATCAAGTTTGCACCAAAAAAAGCACATTGCGAACTTTGCAACCCGTTGACATGTTAATGACATTTTTATAATGCGTGCAAGCCAAAAACAACAACAATAACAAAGGCGGATGCAGCATTTCGGTTTATTAATGGATCGGCGAGAAGGGAGCGGAGGCGACAACAAATCGTTTTCGCTGTTCTCGCTTGCTGTTTTTTTTTCTGCTTTTGGCAAAGGGAGCGGTCGCGGTTCACAAATAATGTACATAATGCATTTATTTCCATTGACGTTGCGAGATTTAAACGCATTTTTGATGTACGAGCTGTATTTGTTGTGCTTACACACACACGTATATATGCACATACATATACACATACACATATACAAAAAGATGAAATACAGACATACACGCACGCGCTACTAAAGGTAACGGGTACACTGAACTCAGCGCAAACGCGTGCGTTCAAAAACGCCTGTAACAAAATTGTTACTTGAAATTTCGCGATCTGCGTGCACAAGGAAAGCAAAAGCCTTTTCCTTTTACTGCGACCACACACTCACACACATAAACACACGACATACATAATTGACGAATGTGCAGAACCAAAACAAAAAGCCCAAACACGCAATTGGCGGCAAAAGAACAGAAGTCGCCGCGGGCGTTTTTAAACGCGCCGCACTACTACTTTCGGCAAGAGGAAGAGAGGTCGTGGTCATGTCGCTGTTTTTGCTGTCGTTTGCCTTGGCCCCATTTCGCCGTTGCTCTCCACACACTGCACAAGTTATTGACATTCCATTGCAGCGCAGACATTTAGAGACATTTCCTTTAAGCATAGTTGTTTCTAGAGCTTTTCCTTAATGTTGTGTTGTTGTCTCTTTGTTTTTATTTTTATTAGCACGTTTTGTTTTTATGATCGCAGCGTGATTTCTGCTTTGTTGTTGCCATTTAACTGCGTCGCAGCTTTTTATTGTAGTTTTCTTGTTGGGTTTCGGCAACAGGTGTGGCCCCCCCCATATACACTTACACACACATTCATACATGCGACACAGCCCTGTACATTGAACTCTACAGCCGACAGGCATAGACCTGCAACCGTCATGGGAATGACGTGTTCGACATCCTTATCGCAACAACAACAGCAGCGTGACGTCTTTCGGGCATTTCTACAAAACCGTGTAGAGTACGGAACTGGTATACGTGACCATGACTCATGGCAGAGCAGCCCGCTATGCTTAGCCGTTTCGATTTCTAACCTACATTAAACGTGCGACGTTGACGTCGACGTCAGCGTCAGTGTAGTCGTCAATGCCGCTGTCAATTTAGTATGCGCAACTCACTTTGCTATCACTCTCTCTTTCTCGCTCACACTCACCCACTCTCACTCTCGCGCGCTCTTTTTGTTGTGCTACCGGACCTAGGTCTACAAATCAGTTAGTATACACACATACACAGTATATACTATCTATGCAAGTTTATATGTGTAAATGCATACATATGTATGTACCAATAACCCCGCAAGTTGAATTCTGCGGCAGCATTTGAAAATCTTGTAACTTTTCGCTGATTTGTGTGAATCGAGGTTCTTCAGGCAGTGACATAAAAAAAAACACCAATCAGCCAGTTAAACAAAGCAAAACACAAAATGCCCTTTGCCAAAAAAAATACAAACAAAAAAAAAATAAGGAAGACAGAATGCAAAGTATGCCGAAGCTTAAATACACTAACAAACGTATTATAGAAGATATAAAGTGAATATACATAATTATTTTCCTATTTCTATGCCTAAAAACGTGGCTTAATATAAAAATATAAATAAAATAAAATAAATAATGATCTTAAAAACTATAATATATATTCTAACATAATAACGATTGTTTCCATAGGTACATAATAATACGAGCTTATTAACAAGGTTAAGAGTGTCGATAACTTTTAAAATAATGCAATTTTTAATAGAAGAAACACATTTTTTGATATATATATATAAGGCCGAGCCGACTGACTGCGATAAAAAGAAGGATCAAACTAAATTCTAATGAAAATAGCTTTAAAACTAAGAGATTTTTTATTAGTTGTCGACAAAGTTACAATACCCTTTGCTAGGGTATAAATACAGAATTATAAAAAAAGAAACCTATAAAAACAAACCGAGCTCTGGCTCTGGTATTTTTATGCCCTCCGCGCGAGAGTGTCCGTCGCCGACGCTGACTCCGACTCCGACGCATATTTCAATTCCGACTTGTCAAGCGCAAAAGGCTCGTAAAGCTAAATCTGAAATCAGCAAAGCGGCAATTCTCGGGCCTTGGGTAATTAATCGACGCTGCCAGAGACACTCGGAGACAGACACAGAGACCCCCGAAAACCGAGCTGATCCCAAAATAAGAAAAGCCGAATCGAAGGCTGGAGTTGTGTACACAAATGCAAAATTATCACGAGAAGATGAGATTTAAACTTTAAATAAAACTCATTTGAATTCAATCAAAGAAATCGTTATATATGCTAAAAGTTAAAGCGCACATTTAAATTTTAGAATTTTAAAATTGTTCCCATTTTTTATTTCAAAAATTAAATATCACATCCATATATAGTATACTTTTGGGAGTAGCTTTTAAGATTCAAAATACTTGAAGCATTTTCTATATAAACATAATTTAAAATTTTCTTGAATTTTTCGAAAATGTTTGGATAAATATCATTCATTTTATCCCCTCTTATCTATTTTCGAAAAAATATTATTTCGAAAAGCTTTCTCAAACAGACCTTTACTTGGTTTTTTCTCTGAAAAATATTTCCGGATATGTGAATTCCCTGAATTTTCATTTTGCATGTATATGCTCTTCCTATATTTCTAATTCCCATAAAAGTGCTAGGCGGTATTCTGTTAGATTCGTTCCACAGATTTTTTTTTTTAATTTGAGAAAATTTGGATGTTGCATTTACAAATTCTTAAATATACATATGTTTTTAATCAATTATACGTGTCTTAATTGTTTGGTAAAAAATATTGTTAACAAGTATCCAGCAAGTAGCCATTCTAGATATTAAGCTTACATAACTTCGCTAAAAGTAAACCGATTTCAACGATCGATTGTATTTTGGCAAAAAGCAATTTATTTCACAAATATTTTGGATGAAAAAAGGCTTTGCCATGGACTAAAACTGGGAATAAGCGAGAAAAAGATAGAGAGAGAGAGAGAGAGACCCAGTCGGGCCTGACAGCAGATAAAGCACTTCCAAATTAAAAATTAAAAACTGCACACACCTTAAAAATGGAGTGAAAACATAAATAAATAAGAAAAATAAAACAAAAACACCAAAATAAAAATCAAAAGTAAACTTTAAATTTGCCGGCAGAATTTTATATGCTCTTTCCCAAATAATGGTAATTGAAGTTTTCGAAATTATTTGGAATATGGTTTGAACACTGAATTTATTACATATGTATATCTATAAAATAAATAAATATAAAACAAAATCAATCGGAATTTACCAAACTGTATGAAATACATGTTATTTGTCTTGACATTGTACATATGTATGTATATTTAATCTTGCTCTTAGAAAAACTGCCTTTAAGTCCCAGTAATATATATTAAATGAAAATATATTCGTATGATATATTAAAATAAATATGTATGAATTAATATACATACATATATTTAATTTTGCTCTAAATAAAAGGTTAAAGTTTCTGAGAATTTAAATGATTTCCCCAGATCAATATCTGAAAACTTTATAAAAGCTTTTGACGCGTTACCTTCTAGAGCTTACATTAAAACTATAATAGAGGCGGGAATTAAGATATTCTCAACTTATTCTTAAGAACCAATTAAATAAATAGAACTTAGATTTAAAAACAAGTCTCTGGGCATTGAGGAAGAGCTTTGCAGTATAAGCTTAACGTCATAGTTGTTATACAATACGTAAGAGTATACAAAGAGCGTTTGTACATAAATAAAAACTTCGTCGCAGTTGCTGTCCCCATAACAACAACTACAACTACAACAAACGTTATGGCGGCCCTGGAAGGAGGCGGCGCAGGCGCAGGACAAGTCGTGGATGAGAAGTTGCCGAAAGCGGGGGGCGAGGGAATGGGGGAATACGCAGATCGTTTCAGCTTGTTTTAGCAAACACACAGCTGTGTTGTTGTTGATGCGGTTACCCAAATGTAGCGTTAAATTTAACTACCGCAACGCTGGCGCAGCAGCAGGCAGCGACGCTGGCAGCGCAGTTGGCGACAACAGTTCCTAGAATTTCACAATCAATTTTGAACGCGTTTTGTATACTCTGTACCAATGGGTTATGCGTAAACAAACGGGTATATTGCTGTTGTTCACGTGTATGTGGCATACAATTCATTCATATACATATATGTTTAACAGCGTATAACGGCTTGTGAAACGCATAATCTCGATATACATATAACAAATTAACGAATGTATTGCAAATTAATGATAATTTTTTAAATTACTTTTAAGCCCCCGATAGATCCGAAAGTCTGTAAGTATCTATATTGAGTATGTCTTGGATATTACAAAAAGACACCTTATAGCTGCACTTACTACAAAATCGATAATATATATATATATATATATATATATATATATATATATATATATATATATATATATATATGTATATATATATTACATCTATATTCCGTTGCTAAGCATATCTTAAATTTTGTAATGTAATTGCTAAAAAGTATATTTTTCTCGTTTTACCACAAAAAAGAGATATAAAGATTTCTTGTTATATAGTTATTACATATGTATGTATATATATACCCAATATGCTATGCAGGCTTTCATATAGCAGAAAAGAAATACATATGTATATATACCAGTAAAGAATATTTAATTTCATCACTTAATGCGGAGCTGCTTGCAGGGCATCTCGAAGTCGGGCATTCTCGACTAGAGCACTCTTACTTATTAACTGTTGTTGCTGCTGCGGCTTCTGCTGCTTCTGGTTTGCGTAGTTTCTTTTAAACATATATTTGTGAAATTGAATTTATTATTTCACAATTTTGGCAGACACAAAACGAACACATACACATAAATGGGTAGGTATGTATGTATGTACATATGTATGTGTATGTATGTGTACGTATTTATGTATTTCGCCTTATAAGTCGCGCGACAATGGCAGCCTGTAATTGACCCAGATACAGCCGCAGGCTCGTGTCTCGGCTGCGGGTGGCTGCGGCGGCGGCATGTGGCATGAACTTTATGCAGCGCCTGGCAATGCCAACTGCAATAAAATGTTGCACGTGTGCGCCCAGCCAAGCCCCGCACAACTTGGCCACAAAACCTGTTTGCAGGCGCTCTAATTGCGCCTGTATTCAGCTGGCCCAGCTAACTCCTCCATCCCCCGCACTAGGCTCCACATTTTCATTCATCGGCTGAAAAACTGTTGCATGCAGCCGCCAGTTGTAAATATTGGGCCGCTCGTGCCACAAGTCGTTGTGGGGCACACTTGGTGCAAACGTCTCAATGTCCACGCGTCGCCGTTGCATGAGTCATCGCTTGTGGAGACTCCAGCGCTGAGGCTTTGTTGGACCCTCGGCTAGAGATGGGCCCGTGTCTGATGTTTTTGATAAGACAAACACGAAATATGCATGATCTGAAATATTATATGTACATATGTATGTACATACATATACATATCAACAAGTATTACTTTTTTTTTGTTGCAATTTTCCCTCTTTACCCATTAATTGCTCCATTTTTTAGTTCCTAATCTCTAATGCACTAGACCTCAAGAGAGTTACACCTGAATGTATATCACATTTATCTTTACGATAAGTCACCAGTAGTCGAAACAATATAATTGTTTATATAGCTTTGGTTGCATTAGGTAATGACCCTCATAAAATGCGGAAAAGATCAAAAATTTGCTCAACTGCATGATCGTGCTTCAGATTTAGTCCATTTTGAATGAATTTTTATACTGTTTTCAGAATGTAAGAGCTGGTATATTGGTATTCAGACATACAGGCATCTGTTCATCGTCAGTTTTGTGTGAATCCTGTCTAATATATCTTCCAGATATGTGCCAGTGTGCCTCAATTGGGCTATCAAAATACTAACGATTAACTGATATTTTATCTGACCACAACAGCGAAAGAGTTAAGATAATATTATTCCAAATAATTTAAACAGTTTGCGATGTTTTTAAAATAATTAAAAATATTGTTTTTACAGTTTTCACTTCTATAAATATTCCCAGTCGTTAATATTCTTAGTTTGTTTTTAAACATAACTTTCCCACTGTGTCTAAACGCCCGTCGAAGAAGCAGGAGCACATCGTGCTTAATTGTGCACTTTCGTGTCACGAACGAAAACACGACCAAGCGGCCAGCTCTAATTTGGTGCCTCGACTCACGCTGTTGGCTTTATTATCATACGCTACACGCATTTGTGGAGCTTATCTGTTGCGGTTTGCGTTTTGCGCGGCTTTTCTATTTAAGCTCAAGTTGTTTTCTGGTCAAGAACGGGGGCGCGCTGGTGGGGGGATGGGTGTGCTAAACGTAGCTGGGCCCATTGTGCGGTATTACGGCTGAAACTTTTTATTTACATATACATAGGTATACACAAGTGTGTATACACGTATTTATATATAGCTTATTTGCTTTGGGGGTTTGTCCATTTAGCGACAAGAGTGTGTGTGCTTTTTATTGTGGCCCCAACCATGGACAGGCAGAAACACACACACACACACACACATACTCACTCACACAGAGCATGTATTATACAAATGCATATTTGTACAAGCAAAACGGAAACTACTTTTGTACCCAGCCTAAATCATAAGTATGCTTTGCACATGTCTTCTGCTCTATTGAGCTATTGGGGAAAACCCTCGATGAGACATGCTTCAAAGTAATTCAAGCAGATGGATATAATGCGTATGCGGCTAATAATATATAATCTAGTAGGCAGAATATATGTATATGCAGATGACGAGTCAGTTCCATTTGTATGCTGATAATAATAAGGAGCTCAAGAAAACCTAGTTCAAGAGATAAATATATATTTACTTATTATTGTTGTATTAAGCACATTAACAATAACTGATAATAACTTGATTCTTAAGAAGACTTAGCTTCAGCTTTTTGATTGATGCATTAACTAACAGCATCATTTAATCGATGTCTCCGACCGGTTTATATAAGCAGCCTATTTTTTCCCATTTTCCTATGTAAGACTTAATTTAACTTAATTTAATTTAAGTTTTTCCTTTAATAAACCTTAAAATCAAACATTGAAAACGAGAAAGAATGATATCTGTGGCATGCCGAATATTCGCAGACCCAACCTTTTCATAATGCTCATAATGTGTTGCCCTTATCTAAGAAACACAGGCAAAATACTAAATGCCGAGTATGGTTAAGATATCTTGTAGTTCTTCATACAAGAACCTTTTTTTCAACCGATCGTTACAATGGCAGCTACATATATGATATAGTGGTCTGATCCAGCTGGTTCCGACTTATTTACTGCGTGCAACAGAAAAGAGACTTCTGCAAAGTTTCACGAGGATAGACTTTAAACTAAGAGACTAGTTCGCATAGAAAAAGACAGACGGATATGGCTATATCGACTCGGCTGTTGATACTGATCAAGAATAAATCTACTTTATGGGGTCGGAGATGGCTCCTTCTATGTGTTATTATAGTGTTAGAATATTGTTACCGGATTCATAAACCTTCCTTGTTAGCCATTCTCACACATTTTCTATAATATTTAAGTCAGAGGAGTAAGGAGGCCAGCTCATTACAGTGATATTCTCAAGATCCAGCCAAGCTTTGACGACCCTCGCGGTGTGGATTGGGACGTTATCATGTTGAAATTTCCACTGAAAGGTTCCAAACAAATTTCTCGCCTCAGGTAATGCCCCTTCCAAAACGAATTTTTTTGACTCTGCGTTCATTTTGGTAGGAAAATTTGGAGTTGGAGCGACCCATAATATGAAATTACTCTCCAAACCATTACGCCGCCCACTCGACTATGAAATCGGTCAAGTTTATGCTCTTCCTTCCTTAAATCGTGAACGTAATAGTTATAACCATCCGAGCGCCCAAAAATAAATTTTTTCTC
Organism: Drosophila borealis; assembly: GCA_035045885.1. NCBI lineage: Eukaryota > Metazoa > Arthropoda > Insecta > Diptera > Drosophilidae > Drosophila > Drosophila borealis. Next base: position 19,658,319 of record JAWNOR010000194.1, read on the forward strand.
GTCTGAGGATACAACTCGATGCACCTCCTGCTGGATGGTCATATTGGCTCGGCAAAACAATAATCGCTGCTCCTTTCCTCCCATTTCTGGTTAATTTGAATAATATCAACCCCAACAAAGGAAGTCTTCAAGTTAGTGTACTTGTCGCTTTCGAAACTGAACAAAAAGTGAAGATAAAAAGGAGGCGCTACTCAAATGAATTAAAAAAATTTGCTTTTTTTAAGCAAGTTAATCGGAATCGCCTATTAAAATTCCGGCGAAAATAGTGTCTTTTTTTCCCTGGAAGTGGTAGAAGTATTAGTAACAAAATGCTGAAGAAGTACTACAACTAAGTACATTAATCTGTGAGCTATACGCATTTTCACATTTCAAGAAAAGGGGAGCTATTCAAGTGACCGGCAGTGTATATACCATAGAGGGTCTAGGTTGCTTCCTTCTGCCTGTTACATACTTTCGCACAAATACATAAATATACTATTCTAAATATACTATTCTAAACAGAGTGTGATCGCAATTATTATGGCTTTTTATGAGATGTCAATTTTTCTCAAGCATCTGGCAGCGCGATAAAAAAGTTAACAGAAATTTGTTAACATGGCTCGCGGCTGTTAAGCTGTGAGGTTAGGTTAGCTTATGCAGACCGATAGACTACGAGGTAATGCAAACGGCCGTTGGGCTTCGCCAGGTTGCCGGATAGTGGAGGTGAGGAGCGAGGAAAATGCAATGGGATTGGATTTCTTTTGAGCTGAGGCGTTTTTCCAAAATATCAAGCGTGTCCGAAACGTGCACTCAATGTTTTTTTTTTTTTAAGAAAAACTTAGCAAAGCTAGCAGGCAAAGTAAATAACTAAAAATGATATGACTAAATTGGTTTCGGGTTCTTTAAAAACTAAATAATCTGGCTTTTAGTGCCAAATGCTTTTCTTTTTTTTTATGTTTGTTTATTGTATTGAATCATAAATAGCATACATTTATATTACAACGTAGGTAGTCGGGGGACTCTGGGGCGTCTCCTATGTCGTGCTTGGAGGAGGTCCTTGAACGATCTTCTCTTGAGCCTCCTGAGTACGCACCTCCCAGCGAGGTCTCTTGCTACCCGGTTACAGTGTCACTGCAAGCGTTCGTTGTACCGGTCTGTCTTTGCTGTCTATGGTCTCCATTTTGAGGTCTCTGTGCAAGGTACACTTTCTAACGTACAAGTCAGCACCGGTCATTCGGCGCAAGGCCAAGTGCCTAAATCCGTCTTCGATTTGTCCGAGACGCAATACCCCAGAGGTGGATACTGTATCTGCAAGTCGGTGCCACCACGACGTTGTAAACCGCCCATTTGCAGCAAAGTGGCAATGGTAGCCAGTTGGCCTTCACCATCTTATAGCGGCACTGCTTAAGAAGGCCGTCGATGTGCGCCCGAAAACTAAGCCTCTTATCTAGTAAAATTCAAAGATTCTTGGCGCTTCTGCCAGGGTGAAGGGGTCTACCCCTCCAGATTGCTGGAGCCTTGCCACGCCACTGTGTAGTTGACCGCCTGGCACTTCGCTGCCTTGGGGGACACCCGCCTTCATTTTGCGAGCAGGAGAGATTGCCGCTCTAACTTTGACTTCGACTTTCTCTCCATTGAAATTAGATAAGAGCGCAGATGTAGAAAGAAGGGGGCGAGAAGACTCATCTTGATTTTCTAGAGCAATCCATCAATCCAGACTCAGTCGAAGGCCTGATCTCTAAATGCATTTGCATCAAACAGGAACCCTAAAATAAACATAATAAACCAACATCTTCTAAGTGAACAGCCTGCATGTAAACCTTAATCAATACATTACAAGTGTTTTATTATGAAGAATTAGAACAAAGGTTAAGTAATGCTTATTAATGTAAATTCTCTTCTATAAAGACTCTTAGTACTTGACTATATATGGGTACGCATTATAGCAAGGGAATTTCACAATTTAATATTTAATTACATATGTATACCCATAAACATTTATCTTTACGAAAAGCCACTAGTAGTTCGAGCCATGAATTGTTTTTATGCCTCTGGCTGCATCAGATATTGGCCCTCATAAAGGCCAGCAAAAAATGGATATCATATCTTCAGGTGGCATACCAATAATAATATGATACCGTTATATTAAAAGCTATTAAAAATAAAAGCTAACCAAAAACTAATAGTTGTCTTAAAAGTACCCAAGAATAAATATTATTGTAGTCATATGACAGATAAGCTGCTTGTTCCGATAGCAGCTAGATGGAATAATGCTTCCATTCCTTAATGCCTTAATTGCGTAGGTTAATTTTAGGACAAAATTTCAAAATAGTCATCAGATGTGCGTTGATAACAGATAGAGAAATGATATATGTGTAGATAAATAGAACTACCTGCCCGCGGCTAGGTGTAGTTAACAATCTAGTAAAACGATAAAAATATGCAATATCCAAGGTCAGCAAAATCATCAGGAGCCAAGTAAATAAATTCATAAATATTAGACGACAAAACTGAAATCAACAACAACAGCAAAAAGATTGGAAAATATTTAGGGACCGCTCCCAAAAAAAAGTAAGAAAAACAAACACAAAACGTAAAACATGAACATTAAAAACATTAAACAATGCGAACTGCAGCTAATTTGAAATTTTCAACAATTTTGTTGCAACAACAACAACAAAAGATGCCGAAAACAAATCTTAAGCCAAAGGCAGCGGCACGTTGCGCTTTGATTGAATTGAATGCGAGACGTTGACGCTAAAGTTAAACTCGAAAACGATAAAGTAAAGTCAACTAGACCTAACGATACCCTGTATAGGATATACTTATTATGGCTTTTGGATCAGACTTTTATACATCCAAGAACAAATCCGGAATTCGAGCACGAAGCTTTGCTTGAAAACCAAAAGGTTCTCATTCGTGCTTTAAGTTTTTAAGTATTAAAGTCAGGAAAAGACAATAGGTACTTCTTGGCGTTGGTCTTAAATAAATATTTATTAGATATCTTTAATGTGAGCTTTAAGCTTTTTAATATATACTTACTTAGGAATTTAGCTGAGACCTTAATACAACCACTAGCCTCGAGCGCGAAGTATTGCTTGAAAAACAAAAGTTTCTCGGGGGAGTTTTAATGTAACTTTAAAGCTTTATAATAAAAAATAAATATGGGTAGGTACTGTTACGGATATAGGAAAAGACATCAGGTTTTCTTGGCGTTGGCTTTAAATAAAATTTTACTAGAAAGCTTTAAAGTGAGCTTAAAGTTATTAAATACGAAATAAAAAAGGTAGGTACTGCAATGGGTTTAAGAAAGATCATAGGTATCTATTGACTTTAGTTTGAAATAATTTTTAATTACAAAACTTTAATGTAACCTCAAAAATGTTTGAAATAATAATAATAATAAATGTTTGAAATAACAGTTATTGAAAAAAAGGTATTATCTATTAACGGAGCAGAGCTTTAATGTTAGCTTTAAGCTTTTTGTTACACCAAGAAGAAAAAATAGGAGCAGCTAATATCTGGTTAAACTAACTCCAAATAAGCTGCTTGCAAAGCAGAAAATGTCAGAGCAATGTCTTAAAACTTTATCCTTATTCCTGGATGAACATCTGGGTAAATTTTTCCACTGACTTTTAAAAGGTCAATAAAAAGAATTTTTTAAAATTTTTTAAATATTTCTTCTGTTTTTTTTGTTTGTTTTTCTGTTTTCTAAGAGGAAATTTAAAATATGTTTAATTTTTTTTTTATATTTAAAATTTTACTAAATTAAAATTGTACTCATGAAAATTTTATTTAGGTATTCAATCAAATCAAAAAAGTTCTATTTCTTATAAAACGTAGTATTCTTATTGAGCTATACATATGTTTTGTGGAAAATTAAACTGAAAAATTATTATTTTCTTTTCTTTTAATCATAAACATGATTCGAAACCCGAAGTGTTCTAATTTGCAATCGATCGCTTTGCTAATCACGCATGCTGGCATACTTTAGTGTCCTTAGCTATTGTTACAGGGTGTTTTAGAGTTTTTGTCATAAATCTGCAATTGTTGCTGCGACAACAAAAACAACAACAACAACAACAACAATAAACATTAATGCATTTTGCGCACGCTTAAAGCGAGAAAATTATGTGAATTTTATGAATGTTGTGCATTTAGTAGAGCTATTGTGGTTGTTGTTGTTGTTGTCGCACACCTGCGTGCCAAATTGGCCGCATCGGTGACAAAAAGCAATAAAACAACAACAATTATAAAAAACAATAATATATCAAGTTTAATAAGCGCAAAATGGGTGGCATTTGATTTGGCCAAGATGCCGTCGCTGGAGGGCGGCCGACAGCTAGGTTGAGGCATTAACATAATGATCTCAATATTTGCACAGCTTTATCACGATCCAACATTTAATTATACGATTACAATTGCGACAAGCTGGTGGCGCGGGGTGCGGGGCGCGCGGCACACACATTAGACACGCGATCTCTGGTTAGGCAGGGCGTATGAGTAATGCATTCTGTTGCATTTGTTGTTAATGCTGTGATTATTGCAATTGTTGTTGCCGCTGTTGTTGTTTTTGTTGTTGTTGCTTGTCAACCAAACTCACGCCACCCTCCACATACCCGGCTCCCCCTTCCTCCACCGCACTGCCCCTAACCAACCGACAACAGAGATTGCAATGACTTCAGCAACTAAAAATACACTCCAAAGACATTTCGGTTTTTTTTTTCGCTAAATGAAACTATTTCCATGCCCCATTGTAAATAGTTAAGATGGGGTATATTGATTTTGTGCAAATGTATGCAACAAGCAGCAGCACGCTTAGCAGCAATATTCGAAGCTATATGATTACGTTGATTTGTAGCATAAGCGATAAATATCGATTTTCAGTTTATATATTTGTTAGCTTATTTGGTTTATAGCTTCGATAAATAATCGATAAATATCGATTCGAAACTATGTTTTTCACAAATACAATAAAGTGCTTTGCTAGGCTCCATTAATTTGAGAGACGTTAAAGGAAAAACAACTAAAGTTGTTAAAATTAGCGTCTTCTAAAGTATACACAGACTAACAATTTAGCTATTCGGTTAGAATAGACGAATCAATGGACCATAGCCTCGATTTTTGGTATATACACACACTTGAATAACCGATTTAAGCCCCGAAAATATCAGAAGGACTTTGAGGGTAAGCAAATAAGTTATTTGAGAATTAATTTAACACGATTTCGGGATACACACAACCGTTAGCCGGTTTTGCTAAAACTAGGCACAGGGTATTTGCTAGTCGTCTACTGTCGACTGCTGACTCCAACTTGTTGGTGCCTGCACAAGTAAGAGCGACGTGGTGTGGCTTGCTGGTGAGTGATTGACTCATGGCAAGGGCAGCTCCAACAAATTCAAGTGCAGCCGAAACGAGCGCGTGAGAAATGCAGCCAATCAAATTAGCACAGTTTGCGACTTGGCCTGGTCGTACCTATAAATAAGTAAGTGGAGCGCCTCCACTGAATAGCGTGACGGCGTGAAACGATCTGTAATAATTGAAATATACTCGTTTATATGTACACGCTCTTAAGCTGCGGACACGGCACTTGCCAATTGCCCTTATTATCGGTCATCAGTTTATAATAACCTGTGCCGATTTGAAAAAATGTGTAAAAAACAGAAAAATGGGGGTATATTGAAGTAGAAGCAGGCATACCGGAACCCGCTTTATATACATATGTATATATTTACTCGAGCATTCATCTATGTCGAGCACAGAGTCTATAAGAGCTGTGGTATAGAACATGTTGTAATCAAAATTTAATTTGATCGCTATGTGATTAAAAATCGATAAGAATCTTAATATAGCCCAATCTTAACAAATATTATTTCAACTTATTCCTTACATTCCTCACGCCAGCACCTTGTTTTGACAAAATTCATAAATCAATTTTTAATCCTAGCTTGAATGTGATAGTAGCTGGGCTTACAGATTCCTTCTTGGAAACCTCTCATCGCAGCTCCCCAAATTTAACACATTTTGAAAGGCATAGCTTTATATTTTGATATACAGACGCACATTTCATTATCGTATTTAAATTTTTGAAAATTGTATATAAAAATAATTCCGAATGACCTTTAGGCATAAGGTTAAGTGAAAATGTATATTAGGGTGATTAGGATGATGAATCCACTAAAAATGGATTAAAAATGTTCTTGTGCAAATGTATGTAACAGGCAGAAGGAAGCATCTACGTACTTATAAAGTATATATAAGAACTAGATACTTGAAATTTAAAACGTAGATCCAAAAGCTTGCCCCATTCCCAAAAAATCGATTTATATTGATATCAAAATCCTGTTTTTGATCAAATATGTGAGTAGAATCACCACATTTGATATGTAGCTTCTAGAATAGTATAGCTACCCGCCGCGTCCTTGCGCCAGCTGCATTTGGTGTTGGCAGAAGAAGGTTCAGGGTATCTCCTAGTCGGGCCCTCCCGAAAGTGCAATCTTACCTGTTTTGCTTCGGATTTGTGATTTGTTGTTGGCGTTTTTGTGGTTTCTTCTTTAGCTCAAATATTTGTATATAAAATAACCATTATCTGTTTTATACCATTCCTTTCACGTTGAGTTTCTGTAAGTTCCACAAGAATTATAGACCTAATCTGGAATCAAAATAGTTACTAGTCGCCCTTATGATCGTGTTTAATCTTTTAACAGCCTGATGTGTGGTAATATGTGATAATATAGGGGTTCTTCAAAAGCTACGTTAGTTTTCAGTTTCGGCAGGTGCCCAAAAAGTATGCTTTAGATATTTTGCTAGATTTTAAGTTAAATCAAAATTCAGAAATGCTTGGATTTTTTTTATGATTGTTAATTTGAAGCAGTTTTATAGAAGCATACTCCAGATGGGAATATGCACGCTTATTGATCAGTTTGAAGAACACACCAAAAACTTGGTTAATTTTAGTTTAAATAAAGAAACACATGTTAGTCTTGTTAATTGCATTTGAACATGCCGATAATATCTTTAAGCAAGCTGGGTGATCTATGGAGCACTTCTTTGGCTCTATCTTTGTAGTCCTTGAGGCTCTAACAAAACAGCTGTCCAAACAGACATTTAAATACAATACACCAAGCGTTTAATGCCATTGGTTTAATTGTTGCAATTAGCAAACAATGCGAAACAGTTGTTAAACCAATTTTCAGAATCGCCGGACCATTTGTATTGAGGCGTGTCTGAACAAAGACTATACTGAAGTGCCAATCCACAAAAAAAAAAAAACAAAAACAAATGTGGCAACGCCACATACCAATTTACTATAGAGTATATATGGAAAATATAAAAACCCATTAAGAAACGCATTCCAGAACTTTGTTAAGTCGTGGGCAAGCCCATTTTAATGTTTTTACAGATAAGAATTCATGGGGCACCTGCTCAGCTTATGCCCAGATCTCAAAAAACGGCGGAAAACCTTAACGGAATTTTGCCAAAGCACATATCGGAGCTGTTCCGGCTCAAACGCAGACTTTTTCTAATTTCATTTATGAACAACACCTAAACTATAGATCGATTATAGTCTAATTTGAAATGAAGACCGCCAGCAAAATAAATTCCAAACAATATCTCGCATAATAACCTATATTTTATTGATAAGCAAAATCTTCTAAAATATTTCTAAATCTAAATCTTATTCTCATTTATACCTTTAATATATAAGATACCTAACCTCTATTTAGACTCCAACCTAACCTGCAAAATCTACTCTAGAAAAATGACAAAAAATCAACTCTGACGTAAACTATAAAATATAATCTAACTTAACCTAGGAAATTGACTCTAACCTCTATCCTTGAACATCGACTCTAACCTAACCTAGAAAAACGACTCTAGAAAAATTACTCAAACATAACCTAGAAAATTTACTGTGACCTAACCTATAAAATCGATTCTAACCTAACCGAGAAAATCAAATCTAACCTAACCTAGAACAAAGAATCTAACTAACCTAGAGAGACGACTAGAAAACTGACTCTAAACTAACATAGAAAATCATTTGTGAGCTAACCTATTAAATCAACTCCAACCTAACATTTGAATAGTTATATAAATGTTTTAAAGATCAGCCCGTAATTAAAATTAGAATAATTACAAAAACTGCCATCATTTATGTGTTAAATGTTTCAAAATTTATTTTTACTGATGATTAGTACTAAATAATGTTAATTTTGTTTTGTTTTCTTTTTGTTTTTTACTTTATCATTACCACTTTCAATGAATTTTTTTGCAGTCTTAAAAATTTGTCTAAACAATGAATTTTCATGTTTTGTTAGTTTTTCGTTCTTTGTTTTTTGTTGTTTCTGTTTTTTTTGGTTTTTTGTTAATAAATTTTATTCACTAATTTTTGTTGCTCAAAAATTGTATTTCCTAGAAATATTATTTAAAATGAATGCCACAAATACTCAGTGTCTAGAACTAATAAGCAATACGTTTCTGTTTTTTCCTCTTTTGCTAAGTAGTTAAATTGCAATATACAACTGATGAGGCGGCGACAACAATCAGATTTTCTTTGTGTTATTCAAAATTCAACATTTTTTAGTTTTTCATTTCTGGTTATTGGTTGATTTTTTTGGGTACTAAAAAATATATATGAAAAAATTGTACACTGATATTGAGGTATTGGAAAAAATCGGCGTATATGTATAATATATATATATATATAAATGTATATATATGTCATGTATATACAGGCTTTTATATATATATATACATATAAGGTAAGGTAAGGTATTTTATTTTTTCTTTTGTGTAACTTTGACATGCAAAAAATGGCTTGCGCTTGGTGCTGTTAGTGGGAAAATTCACATTTAAATATTTTTACCAAAAAAAAACGATGTTTTGAATTTAGGTTGTTTTTTTTCTGGTAAATTGTTCCTATATAGCAACATAGGCAATAACAGGTGCAATTTTTACTACGTATAAATTGTTATATGAAAAAGCTTACAAATTATTTCGTTTCATAATTGCTTGCAGTTATTTTTTCATTTTGTGTTTTTGTTTATTGTGTTTAGGTACTATATAAAAATACAATATATATATATATATATATATATATATATATATATTTATTAAAATTCACAATTGTTTTTAGTTCTGCTGCATGGTTACAGCAAAATACGGTTTTACAATTTGTTTACAGCGCTCCTAAAAAGTCAAAATCTGGAATACTAATATCGTTTCGTTTTGTTTTTGTTTTTTTTTTTTGTAATTCTGAAAATGGATGAGCAAGTAATTAAAGGATCATTTACACACTCATACACACACATGCACACCATATGAATTTGGAAGAGGAGGCGTTATGACATTTAGAGTTATACAAAGAAATTTTGATTTAATTAGACCTAAATACGTGAAAGGTTGAACTGCTTGCAGGCTCAAATCTTGACAAATTTCGAAAATACATTACAACTATCCATGTTGTACAGTTAAATCGTTCAAGTATTTGAAAGAACCTACACATATATAATTTCTCAAACTTTCTTTCCCTTACATTCTTTAGTTATACGCTTAATGCAGTATAAATTGGAAATAATTTACTAGCTAGTGGTTGGTTTTGCTTTTTGTTTAGTTTTCGTTTAGTTAGGAGTGTGTTACATTTATGTATTAGATTAACGACGTTTTAGACAAATGCTTAAATAATATCGTGCCAGTTTTATATTAGTATGAATTTTAATTGCGCCTAGGGGCAAAAAATCGAAATGGAGATTTATTGGACGAGTTGGCATTCAATGCACACTCGCACACACGCAAACACTCGCACACACATAGAGAGACGCACATACACACAGAGTTATACAAATACTTGCATACACTTTAGTTTTTTTTTTTTTGTTTGGAATAAAAGCTAATAAATATACAATGCTAGAAATTGCAAACACCCTTGCGTTTTTTTCTTCTGTAAATCCTTTTAAAGCTTTTTAGCGCCCAATTTTAATGGGCCCGTGGCGCGTTGCGCTCTTCGCGACTCCAGTTCACGCTGACGCTGCAACTTCTTCTCCTCGCGCTTTCTACGCGCCTCATCCAGTTTGCTGTTGCCTACAGTTAAGATAAGAGGTTAAAAGAACTGCTGATTATCATAATACAAACCCACCTAAGCCCGGCTCATCAAAGGGCTCAAATTCACCATCGGCCCAGGAATCGCTGTTCCAATTGGCATTATGCGTCGAATTATTCAAATGTGACGTAGGCGGGCTTATGTTATTGCAATTGGTGAATGCGCCCGGCGTTGTCGGTGAGGTGTTGGCGCTGCTCGATAGATTTGCCAGCTCCTTTGGTCGCAGCTGTTGTCGCGATGGCGATAAGGTGATGTGTGAATTAAGTTTAGCCAGCGGCTCGATAAGATCATTCAGCTCATGCTGCTGCAGCTGCTGTTGATGCTGATGCGGCATCAGGGGTCGCTGCTGTTGTTGGCTGGATGATGTTGTTGAGGATATCGATTGTCTAGCCAGTTGTTGCTGCTGTTGCTCTTGCTCCGCTTGCTCCTCCTCCTCGCACTATGCAGGGCGTTACAAAATGAGTTTATCTCTGACTGATCGATGTAGTTTTTTTGGCTTACCGGATCCTCTTCCAGGCTGCCCCATTCTTCATTGTCCCAACCGTCGCGAACTTCGCTTAGAGCATTGGCAGCCACTAGTTGACCATTGTTGGAGCTGGCTGCCAGCGGACTGCTGGGATCCTGGGAGGTCTACAATATACACATAATACAACTACTGTTTGGTATTTGGAAATAAAACTTACATCCATTTCACCCCAGTTTTCATTGTCCCAATCGTTATTGCCATAGTCGGAGGCAGAGGCGGAGGTATCGTTACTTTCATGCTCCAAGGAGGTCATGGAGGTAACGCTACTTGTAGTGGTCGACAGGCTGCTGCTCGAGGGTTGTTCTGTAAATAAAATTAATACATAACATCTAACACGCTTCTATTTAAATTAAAACATACCCAACGAAGCTGGCTTTGATAGATTGCGACCTGTCAAAGGCGGTCTGGGTCTGGATGAATCGCTTTGACTGCGATAGAACTTGGCCGTAACGGCTGTAACTGCCCAGCCCGCCCAAGTGGCAGCCGCATTACCGATTGAAGGCGTGGCGGTATGAACATCCGCTTCTGTAATGGAAAACTATAGATTTTCATTTCAAATTATTAAGCATTCCCAGCCTACCCATTGTCTCGCGCAGACTGGGATCTTCGGAGACCTTCTCCAGTTTTCCCAGAAAACCGCGTATTGTTTTAAAGGCCGGATCGCGCACTGTTTTTTCTGGATCAACAGTCAGCGAACACAAGGATGGTAAGACACGATTGGCCACCTCACTAAGCAAAAAATATTGCTGTGTGGCTGCGAGCGCGAGGACGCCAGCAACACGAGCCGGCGGAAAGGGATCACGCATGGCACGTATAAAGGCCGAGACGAGGACACGCTGACGCACCTGCGGATGCAGATGTGGCGCAATCTTGCCCAAGCATACTGTTGTATTGGTGCGTATGCCGCCCTGATCATCACGCGCCTGTAAACGCGCAAAATGTCGCAACACCTCTACGTTGAGATTGTTGTAGTTCAGCTTGGGCGCCAAATGAATAATGGACTTGACCGTCTGCTCACGTATGGTGGCATTTGTGTCCAGGAAGCCATGCGCGACTTGTGGAAATATCTGATCATTGACCACCGGTGGCTGCAGGTGTGCTATAAACAGATCCAATTGCTGCAACAGACGTGAACGGGTCACGCGATCCGTCGAAGCAAAGAGCTTTACCACGCAGGGCACAATGCGCTTCTGATACTCCTGCTCATCCAGCAGTTTGCCCAGCTAAGTGTAAAAGTAATTGTTACTGTGGGATTGAACAAAGTTTAATAACAGATAATGCACCTTAAACATGGGCGCCAACACCGCAGAGCCAGCATCTCCATATTCGTAAGCGGTTATCAGCTGTGGAAGTATTTTGTGTTTACAAACATTATCCGGAAAGTTCTCCAGATGCGTGGTCAGGCCGCTAAAGAAACGATTCTTTTCCGCCTTGTCTTTAATCTGGATTTCTTCGAGAAAGAGCAGCGTGTCTACCAAATCATTCTTAAAAAAGCCGCCTGGTTTACGACAGCGCGTAATAATATCCGCCGGATTGGGCCGATTCGAAGGCGATGCGCCAACCAGCTCACAATAAAGCGATTGCAACGATTTCGGTATGTGTTCAATATCCTTGAGATTGGAGCGCTGCTTTAACACGCCGTTGAAGGCCTCCCAAACGAGACAACCAAGGCCCCACATGTCCACGGAACTGAGGAAAGAGAAATTATGGGTTAAGAAGGGATGTGGAAAATGTATGCGGTGTATACCACTTGGTGGCTGCCTTGAGCTTGCTCTGATCATTCTTCTCCGGCGCATCGTATACCTCCAGTGTGACGGGTATTTTCACAGGCGGCAAGGGATTACCATCAGCGGGAGCGACATACTCCAGGCTGCCTAACTTCCATTCGCCAGAGGCATTGACAAAGACCGACCAAGCGGAAACATTATTGTGCCGCAAATTACCATCGTTGTTGAGAAAGGAGAGCGCACGCTGTAATAGAAAAATGAATTATATATGCATATAATAATAGGGACTTTAATTGGCTTGCCGTGATTTGAAATATGCCCCAGGCTAGATAGAGGCCTTTCTGTACATTGTCTGTGGCTAGTTTGGTGAAATATGTGCCCAGTGGATCCACCGCCTCGGTGGCCACATACAGCATTTTATCCGTTTCCAGTGAGTCCAGATATTGTAGTATGCTTGGATGACGCAACGTTTTGAGGCGTTTCAGCGCCGCCTTGGCCAGCTCACATTTCGTATCGGAACCGCTGCGTATGTCATAGACAAAGACAGATACCTCCTCGAGGGTGCCCTTGCGCTTGGCCTTGTGCAGTGTCCATATGGAATAATTGTCAAAGCCAGCAACGGGTTCGCCAATGTCATATGGAAAGTCTTTGGAGGAGTCGCGCGAAAAGAACGACCACATCATGTGTTTTGCTCGACGGCTCAATATTTTGTTACGTCCAGACACACACAAAATGCGACAACACAAACACACACACCCGCACACGCACGTACACACACGCGCGCACACACACAGCTGTTGCTGTCTGTGTTGCTGTGTTGACTATTATTTAAGGCAGTAGAAGAGAGGCGCTGCCAAGAGAGATAGAGAGATGTTAACGTTAATGCGTGTACACCACCACAAACACCACCACCTGCTACGTACTTTTCAGCCGTTTGCATTTATTGTATTCCTTTTGTTTTGAGCCAGCTGTTAACGTTTTGGATATTAAGGCTTCAATATCATCTACCTATATATGAATTTCATCAAAAATGTTGCTGACCAACACACTTGGTCTTCTACTTTCTGTTATTCGGTTTCCTATTCACAGCAGCAACAATTTTCCAACATACTTTTGTGTTTTACAATCGTTTGGTATTTGGTCTTAATGCAAAATTAAAGACTAATGCGTTTGTTGTTGCACTATGTTACATTATAAACTACAGCGTTTTGCCTAATAAGTATTATATTGCTTAATTAATTCTAAACTTTTCCCGAGTACGTCAGCTTTTTGCTTCCTCTTGCTTTTGGTTGCTTTAGTGATGACACGCGAAATAGGGGTGCACAATCGAATAGTTGAGCAGCTGACTTCGTATATGTAATCGATTGACTTATTAATTACCATATACCGATTAAAACAAATATATTAATAAACTTAAAGAAAATAAAATTATAATTACAAGAAACTACGGTGTGTTTGACATTTTGATTTATTTATTTATTTGACTCAAGTACTAGCCTCTTGCCATTCCCAGCGACTGCTAACATTCACAGTACCCACTTGACAGTTGCCTAATCTGGCAACACCGCCCTGTGTTATAACATTCGTCTCGCTGCCAACTTCACGCAGGTGAATTTTCGCTGTACGTTCATACAATTTTTTGTGCTAATTTTTTGTGTAGGAACTTCAACAGCTCACAGGATGATGATGCAACGTACTGCGCTTTTGCTGCCATTGGCTGTTGAAGCCACCATTGTGGCCCAGCAGCAACGTGGCATGGCCACATTGAAGCATATTTCGATGCGCCTCAAATCCGTGAAGAACATCCAAAAAATTACGCAATCAATGAAGATGGTGTCCGCGGCCAAATACTCCCGTGCCGAGCGTGATTTAAAGGCAGCGCGTCCGTACGGCGTTGGTGCTCAACAATTCTTTGAGAAAACCGAAATCCAGCCTGATGGCGCCGCTGAGCCCAAGAAGCTCCTGATTGCCGTGACATCGGATCGTGGCCTCTGCGGTGCCGTGCACACCGGCGTTGCGCGTACAATCCGTGGTGAATTACAAAAGGAGAGTACGAACACCATGGTGTTCTGCGTTGGTGACAAGTCGCGTGCCATTCTGTCACGTCTGTACGGCAAGAACATCCTAATGGTGGCCAACGAAGTGGGCCGTCTGCCACCCACCTTCCTAGATGCCTCCAAGATTGCGCATGAAGTCTTGTCGACTGGCTACGAGTACACCGAGGGCAAGATCGTGTACAACAGATTCAAGTCTGTGGTCTCGTACCAGTGCACCTCATTGCCCATCTACAGTGGCGCCACTGTGGAGAAATCGGAGAAGCTGGCCGTTTACGATTCGCTCGATAGCGATGTTATCAAGAGCTATCTGGAGTTCTCACTGGCCTCGCTCATCTTCTACACCATGAAGGAGGGCGCTTGCTCTGAGCAATCGTCGCGTATGACTGCCATGGACAACGCCTCAAAGAACGCTGGTGAAATGATTGAGAAACTGACTCTCACATTCAACCGCACCCGACAGGCTGTCATCACACGTGAGCTGATTGAAATCATCTCCGGTGCCGCTGCCCTTTCATAAGAAGTGTCCTCGAAACACACACTCCAGTTCGAGTCGCAGCTTTAGCCTCAACGAGTTAATCCAAACCTAATTATTACGATTGATTACGATTCGAAGACGCCAGAAGCTGCGTATTAAATGATTTAAAACTTATAATTATCTGAGATAAAACCGGAATAAATAGCGTGGAACGAATTTTTCGAATTTGTAGTTAAGCTTGGAAATAGTTCCAAAATTCGTTTTTGTTAGAAACTGCGAGTTTGTTGTTTTACATTTAACTTTCAATTCCGCGAGTAGACCACTTCTATATTTAACCGATTTGTAGAAACGGTCCGACATTAGAAAAAATTCTACAGTGGTGACCGAATAGATTTTATAGATGTATAAACATTTATAAAAAAAAAACCCATCAAAATATGGCAAACAAAATTAGATTTTTTTTTCGGAAATTGTTTGGAAAATAGTTGTGAAATGTATTTTAGTATGTCTTCAAATAACCAGAATTACAATCAAAACTTTTTACTTAACATCTATGGAATCGTGCCGGACACGTTAAGGCCATATCGAAACTGACCGCTATTGCTTCCCTGAATTATTCCTTGTGGTGCTAACACATATTCTGCAGAACATTCAGTATATAGGCGCCAATATCTTCATCTTGGTTAGTCCAAGTGATAAGTATAGTCTTTTGTTTGGGATCCTTTTCGTCCTCTTCCACATTGATTTCTACGCTCTCAACGGTTATGATACCGCTCTCCTGCATTGTCACCGTCCAACCGGTCAGCTTCTCTTCTAGCAGCGCTTTGAGCTTTTCGCTGGTTCGCATCTTTGGTCCCGGATCATCCATTTTTACCTTTGATGTGAAACGCATGACATGCCGATTGATGCCAATCTCTTTGAGTGCATCCGTCAGATTTTGGAGCATAATGCGATTGTCCTTCATCACGAGGACGCCGTGTATGAGACGTCGACGCTTTGGATCTGGCGGCTGGGCATTATAGGAACGAGCCTCAGCTTTCAGTAATGAAATGGAGGCATCTACGGGTATTTTCACGGGAGTGGAAATCACACAGGTTTCACCATTGGCTGGCATGTATGTTTCCAAATTGAACTCATCTCGTATTTTGGCGCGCAGGAATTTCATTTTCTCCGCTTCGCCGTGCACAAGCATTACGTGCTTTGGCTCACAGTTCTGGATGAGCTGCATAATGCCTGAAAGGAAAATAAGTTTAGAAATATGACAATATGAAAAGCTTATTTAATATATTACCCTTGGCATCGGCATGCGCTGAAAAGCTCATGTACTCGACGGCCATTTTGACCTCGACGACCTGACGGTTCTCGAATTCGACTTTTTTGGCACCACCCAAAATTTTGTTGCCCACCGTGCCCTGGACACAATAGCCGGGCATTATTACCATATTGTTCTCGTTGGGCGCCCATTTCTTGAAGATTTGCAGCGAGAGTCCGGCATGCAGCATGCCAGGTGTGGCAAACACAACCATCGCACCTGGATTGTCTATATAAGCCTTATCGAAGGGTTTTATGTGTTTAAAATCAAACATGTTGCGATGCACAAACGTCTTGCGGATTTTCTGATTTGTCCAGGTTATAAACATTTTATAGTAGGTATTCGCCTTTTCGGTCAGACCCAGCGCAAAGTATATCGGGTACTTGAGGTTCATGCGTTCCCAATATGTTTCCAGCAATATGCAAAGCTCCTGAGCTCGCCCCAGTGCAAAGACGGGTATCAGAACTTTTCCACCTTTTGAAACACATTCGTGGACTTTCTTTAGAAAATCTCGTTCTCTGCAGCGCTTCGAATCTCGTATTGTTGTCGCGTAGGTGCTCTCCGTTATGAGTAAATCTGGCCGGCATTTGTCAATCCAGGCAGCGCCCAAATGCCGATCCGGCGTCATGTTATAATCACCGGTGTATACAACACTCTGTGAGCCAACCTTGATCCAAAACATTGCAGCGCCCAGTACGTGGCCCGCATAGTAGGCCTTGATCTCTAGATCTGTGTCCACCATCATGCTTTGGTGCAGTGTTACGGGTATTACCTTCTTCATGCAATCCTTGATCATTTGTGTGGTAAAGAAATTCGACTCGCCCTTCCGCTCAACGGCCACTTTTCGCATGTCCTCGAGCAGAATGGGTGCTATAGCCTTGGTGGGATGAGTCATGTATATGGGCCCCGTGTAGCCCACTATCTCCGACATATAGGGCAGAGCGCCGCAGTGATCTATACATATATGGCGGTAATTAGAAGACCTACCTAATGCTTTGACGGTTATTATTTGGTACTCACCTAGATGAAAGTGCGATATGATGACACAATCAATGTGGCTCGTAATGGGTCCTTCCGGCACAATGTACGAGAAATCCGGAAAGCGTCTTTCATCGTTGTAGCCCATGTGCATGCCGCAGTCGAGCATTATGTTTTTCCCACCCATCGAAAGTAACAGACAGCTGCGGCCCACATCCTGACCGGCACCCAATGGTGTTATTTTAATGTCCGGCATTTGATATGTGTATGTTTTAAAAATTCTAATGCAACAATAATTTCGTAAAAGCCACCAGCCATCTGTTTTTGTCGATTGATGATAACACAGAGTTGCCACCGATGCTGAAGATTTTATTTACATCGGTGGAGCAGCCGTTCAATAAGGAGCTAAATGATAAGCGATTGGATTAAAGTATCATAACAATAATAATATAACTATAATATAATGTAATGAGTATTTGTATTATTATTCATTTTTAATATAAGCTGAATATTTAATATGAGCTTTACCTAATTAGAACATTTTTTTTTATTGTAAAGTAATGTTATTATCTCTGTTAATAACAGTGCAGCAATACTTATATATATGTTAATTTTAATGTTATTGTTTTGCGATAAAGACCAAAAAAAGTGTTCGCTTTTTATAAACGGTTTAAAGTTAAAGCAAAATGCCGGATACGTCAGAGGAGGCAGATCCTTCCACAGTATCGATACGTATCTGCTCAGAGGGGCATGCCAATGCCCTGGCATTAAACAAGGATCATAATCAGATTGCAGTTGCCGGGCGTAGCTGTAAGCACAGCTCTCACACTCTTAAGATGCGAAATGATCCAAATATTTCCTTCCAGTGCTTAAAGTCTATGAGATAGACAGCGATGGCTTCACGGAGGTGTGCAATATGCGTGGTAAAAACCAAAATCTGAGCTATTCTTCTAATGATGTTGCCTGGAGTACACTAGATAGCAATATATTGGCCACGGCTGCCACAAATGGCGTTGTGTCCGTTTGGGATCTGTCCAAGTTTGGCCGACAAAAACAGTTGCTGGTCTACCATGAGCACGAGCGAACTGCTCACACAGTCACATTTCACAGTACGGAGCCAAATATACTGATCTCCGGCTCACAGGATGGCACCATCAAGTGCTTTGACATACGCTCCGATACGTCTGTGAACACATACTTTAGCAACTCGGAATCTGTGCGCGATCTTAAGTTCTCACCTCACTCGCCGAATGTGTTTTCCGCCGTGTCGGAGAATGGCACCGTTCAGCTCTGGGATATGCGCAAGTGGGACAAGTGCATAGTACAGTTCACGGCACACAGCGGACCCATCTATACCTGCGATTGGCATCCCACACGCAATTGGCTGGCCACTGGTAGCCGGGATAAGCAGATAAAGGTGTGGAACATGGACGGACGAGCCAACTTAGAGTACACCATTCATACGATAGCTGTTGTTGGTCGCGTCAAATGGCGACCAGAGCGAACGTAAGTCATTTATATTTACAATTTTATATATGTATGTAATTTAAACAGACCAATCCGGTTAACACTTTCTTATCCTTATCGGCAGTTATCACATAGCTAGCTGTGCCCTGGTCGTGGACTATAGCGTGCATGTGTGGGATATACGTCGCCCCTTTATACCCTTCGCCTCCTTCAATGAGCATACTAACGTCACCACGGACATTGCGTGGCAGGGAAGCGATTCACATTGTTTGCTTTCAACTAGTAAGGATTCCAGGATGTATAAGCATGCATTTAAGGATGCCACGCGACCGGCCCTGAAAGCCAATGCGCAGGGTGCCAGCTTGGGCAGGCATGGGGATATATCCTTTGCCAACAAAATTAAGGAATATACAGCAAAGACGAGTGGTGTATCCAATACTAAAAGCACCAACTTTATGTAAGTCATAAAGTTATCTGTAGTTTCAATAGCCTGCTCATAAATCTAATCCTGTAGAAGTCGCCGCAAATCTAATGTTCCTGGCAATATGCAATTTCATCTGGACCATTCCAAGATGTACATGTTTATGCTCAAGAATACGGTAATCTCAAAAAATCAAATAATTAAAAATGTATAGCTTCATCTTGAAATTTCACAGAACACGGCCTCAGGCACTGAATTTCCCGCACACGACACTACCACGGAGCTGCGCGTGCATGAGGTCTTCATTGGCTGCGCTCGGGAGTTGCAGCTGAGCGGCAAGAAGCTGGCCGAGCTGTGCGAGCACAATGCGGATGTCTCCAGGAAATACGGAAAACATAATGTAATAAGAGTACCGAACATTAAAAACTCTCCTTTGCTACAATGCTTAATTTACGGAAAACTAAAACATATAATACCTTCTGCAAGGGTATAAAATAGCAGCTGCATTTATATTAATAGACATTTTTTTCTCCAGGCCACCACCCTGTGGAACTTCATCAAGCTTTTCTACGGCACCACCCACTTTGAGCCGCCCTTCGAGCATCGGTCCTCGTTCTCCAACCAAAAAAATCCTATGAGCTCGCGTCGGGCCACACAAGTAGCCAGCGATTGGAGCCAGCCACATGAGCAGGGTCAGGAACTGAATGGGAATAGTCAAGAGACTCAGCATGAAGCTGCCGAGACTACTGAGGATGGCGATGAGCTAGGCGGCGGTGGAAAACAACATCCGCCGCCAACTAGTTCGGTGATTCTCTCCGAGACGCAAATCATTAGCGAGATTACGTTTGATAACTTTGAGCTATTGCGCAATGGGTTCATTTATGTTGGACCCGCGGACGTTACAAAAGCGGTGGCATTTCCCGATACGGCGCTGCATCATGATGTGCAAGCGGCCCGACCACAGATAGATCTGAAGGCAACGGAACATGAAAAGTCGCCAGTGAGTGGTGCGATTTGCTACATATAAATATTAGCTACTAAAATATATATTTTCCACACGTTTCTTAGCCACCGCATGTGCCCAGTATATTGAAGGTCAGTCATGTGCCGCCCATACCCATGTGGGAGCCACATCAATTTGTGGCAGATGCGCTAATGCTGCAGAATGATGTGGGCGATGTGCAAACCGCTTTGACCATACTCATTGTTTTGGGCGAAGCGCGACAGCTGCTGCCTATCGAGGATGCCGTTGTGGTAAGTGTCATTTTGAAGCATCCGAATTTGGAATTACAATTCACGTTTGATTCTTTCGTAATAGGAACACTGGTTTCACACCTATGTGGATCAGCTGCATCGCTATGAGCTGTGGAACGAGGCCTGTGAGGTCATAAATCGTGCCTGGGTGCGCTCAGTGCGCCAATTAAATCAACACTCGACAGTTATGCACACCAATTGCGGTGAATGTGGTCGACCTTTGGGCGGAAATGTGGGCTGGTACTGTGACAAATGCAAGTCCATGCAGTCAGCCAAGTGCTGTGTCTGTGGTCTGATTGTGCGTGGCGTCTATGCCTGGTGTCAGGGCTGCTCCCATGGCGGCCATATCGAGCATTTGCAGCAATACTTTTCCAAGCACTCTAAATGTCCGAAATGTGGTCATTTATGTGCATTCTCCTGACACCCAGAGGAGCCCTACGCTTATACCTAAGTTGATAGCAAGTGGACTAGCTGCGAGTCCAAATGTGATGCCAAAATTAAAGAAAATTTTTTTTTGAGAATATAAAAATTACGCGAAGTACATGCGCCCCCATCCATTTAAAAAGAAACTGTAAATAAAATCTTGTTGGTATTGTTAATTCTTAATTACTGTTTAATATATGTATATTTTAAGATATATATATTTTTAGAAAATGACGTCTACTTGATGAACGTGCTCTTGAAGGGCATTATAACAACAACCTTACATATTTAATATGGGCGCGCCGCCGCACATTCAGTAGCAGAAGGGAGAGAAAAATTTATAAAATTGTGAGTTCTGTAAGAATTAAAAACATAGAGCACAACCAAATGCTGGTTGCCTTAGCCATAAATACTAACTAATTGTATGTCTTTATGGAGCGCACCACAAAGACATCACCGCCTGCCAGCGCTGTCCAAAAATCCATGTGCCAAGCGCAATGAAATGTTTGTGCAACAGTTTTTTTTTTAAATAAATGCATCAAATGGTTGTTTTTTAAGCCGAGAATCCAGTTGTTATGAGGTTTACATTGCGCCTCGCGCAGTAGCTTTAGATAGATTGATCTAAAGCTTGGATTTTGGAGCAGCGTTGGCGGCTAATTGTCAAGAGGCAAAATCGAGGCTCACAGTTTGGCAAGCATCGCCAGTGACAGCCGCGGAGGTGGTGTTACGTTTCAATGCTGTCGTATCCTCATCGTAGCGTATGGTCATGGAATTGGAGTTGCCGGGTATGAGCACATAGCCCAACGTCTCATAGAACTTGATGAGCTTATCCTTGCAGTCGAGCGACATTTTGTAGCAGCCCAGATGCTCGGCCAGCAGCGACACGGTGACCACAATGCTGTTGTGAAAGATCAGATAGAATAAGAGCAAATATTTTTGTAGTGCTGCCCAACTTACAGCTTGCCCAGCTGCTTGCCGCGATAGGTGTCATTGACCACCACATCCTCCAGGCGTCCGCGCTGCAAGCATGAGTGATATGAGTAGGTGATTTAATGGATGACATATATTAATCCTTAACCTACCACTGAGCAATTGTGTATAAATTTGCGCTCAATGATGAGCGAGGCAGCACCAATGATCTCGCCCTTGCGTGTATCCTCAATGACTGTCACATAGTAATCGCCGCTGGCCTTCATCTGCGAGAAGCGTGCTGCAAATTAAGAGAATCATGAGCTTCTAGACACAATTTATCCGGATTGACACATACTCAAAAATTGTGTGCGTGTTACATTGCCCACATGCGTAAGCTGTGACAGCAGCTGCAGAAATCCGCGATCATAGTCCGTATCCTTCAGCGGACGCACCTGTAGCCACGTCTCACCTGGACTGGCAGCAGAGATAAAGGGCTGAAATTTGGCTGGGCTGCGATGAAAGTCGAGCTTGAGCACCACGCTCGGATCGTAGAGATACGTTTCCTGCTAAAATCAGTGCATTAATTAGAGAGCATTAATTAGCATGTAGGATTTAATTGCAGTTGATTATTTTCTACCGTATATTGCACCATTTTCGAAGTCTACGAAAAAGGCCAACGTCAGCAATTGATAAGGTTGACAGCCAGAATGCGGCGCAGTCAGAGCACAGACAACAGCTAGGCGGCCGACCAACTGAAATCGCTAGCAGGAATGGTAACTGGCAACTGGTTTCATGCAGCGCTGCTGGACTGGTTTTTTTATGCTTTGGTAATATGTTTTCAAAACGTCAGCGCAAACCGGTAAAATGCGTAGTCTTTTAAATACACTTGCACAGGGTATATTCTTTAAAGCACATAATGTGCCACGGAATGAAGGTGTCATTTAGGCCGCAATGTTGCGCCAAATTTCGCAGTAGGAGCTATGTTTGTATTTTTGCATTATATGTATATACATATATATATATATATATATATATATATATATATATATATATATATAAATATATATATTATATAATATTTATAGCTTCCAATGGGAACCATTAGTTAAAAGTTCAGATTAACTTTAAAGATAACTTTATGGAACTTGGCATTTACAACATTTTTTCTACTTCTAAAATATGAGCTAAATCTAAGTGTCGATATAGAAAGAATCGGCACATCTGTTATAACTATGCCTGTAAGCGTATTTAAAGTGCGGCACACTGTTTAAAGTTATTATCGATTCGGCTTGTTTGTGTTTTTTTCCTATGAACAGGATTATATTAGCAAACCCATTCAAGGTCGCACCCACCAGGCTGGCCTGGTGAGTGAATGTCCGCTACACGGTCACGTTGTCGGCTGTTGCTCGTTTTGCGCTTCTTCTTACTGGCAGTTTCTCACACATGCTAAAAATACTCACCATTTTTTTTTATCAAATATTTACTTTTGATAAATGGTAAAAACTAGAGCAGCTCCCACGCAATGCGGAAGTTTTTTCCGCTGTTTTTATCAACAACTATTAGGAACAAGAGTTAGAGTGAGACTGAGGCAGCATTTGACAAGAGCGGAGGAGAGCGAAAGAAAATTGCCAGCGCTACTGCTCGCGCGGCACTAAATAGCTGTAATGCAATAGCAACTGTTAAAATCGGGGCACCTTTCAAAATGTAAAAGCGAATTGCGAATTGCAGTACCAGTTGTATATTTCAACAGACAACAAAAACAACTGACTCTGAGCGCTGAGCAATTGTAAACATTTAAACAGCTGATTCAAGAGAACAGAAAGAAAAACGAGAGAGAGAGAGAGAGAGAGAGCGAACGGTTAAAACAAACATGCATTTATTATGAACGCCCTCGTATTACTACTCTACAACTAACGAACATTTGTTCCTTATGTAGCTACAATATACTTGGGTGTTTTGTACATTTCGTAGGCAAATTCTTCGCGATGGCTGGGATCATACTCTAATCCCACATAATCGATTTCCAAGCCGAAAGGCCCATCCATGCCTTTTTTGGCTGCCACAGAGAACCCAAAATGCGTTACACAATTTAACTGTATGGCACTCTGACGATCCTGTACGCGACCCTTGGAGGATAGAAAGAACTTCGAGAAGGGTATTTTGGCTATTTGCCAGTGCGGACCGCCGCGTGTAAAAAGCACATAGTGATAGATATCATTCCACATCAGATCAAAATAGCCCTCTGTGTGCAAATTAATTAGATAGCTGCGTCCGTCACCTCGTACCTTCATTACCAGCATGTTGTATTGCGTCCAGTCGTAGGTGGCTTCGCGTTTAAATGATTTCTGGTAGGGAATATATATATAATTAAAATCGAATCTTGTGTTTTGTTATGCATTACTAACCCGTACACGCTTAGTGCGTATATTTGCATAGCCGGTGCGTTTTATAATGCCATCCTTGGTGTGTTGCGAGTTTACCTCGCCGTGAAAGAGTCCCGCGCCCGCTGCACTTAACTCTAATGTGGCGCTGCTTCTACCTTCCCCATGATCCGCATCTGTTGTCACCGTCCACTTATCGAGTACGTCCGGCGCTTTAAAATCGAATACAATGTCCGTTTCACCGGGTCGGAATACCAATATGGGATCGCTTTCAAGCTGTTCCTTAACTTCCTGGCGCCACAGTTTAATCTCTTTTTTTAAATCCCGTAATCCATCTATTATGAGCTGCTTTTTCGAGGGCTCCGGCAGTTTTGTTTTGTAGCCTGATTTCTTTTCTCGCTCCCAAAATGTGCGCTGCACGGCTGTGGTGTGAATTTGTGCTGCTGGTAGACAGCAACTTAGCCGATGACTTTGTCTCAACAGGCTTTGCATTTTAACATATTTTTTAAAATAAAATATTTATTAAGTGGAAGCGGCCCACCAAAAAACTAAACGTAACAAATATCAGCTGTGCATTCTGACACTCACACTGCTACGGTAACTCGCGAAATGCTCTTCACGAGATAAACCAGCTTTCAATGTGAACGGCATTTCACAAATATGAACTGTACATGGTGGCTGTTACAACAACAAGACTCGCATCAAATGTGAATGGCATTACTGCATTTGTTTTTGTATTTTCTGTTTGCAGTAGTTCAAAGTTCTTGGTGCTTCAATAAGGAGTTTATTATGAAATTACATGAAGTAGAAAAATGCGCACCCAGCAGTAATTGGAATGTGCTTTACTGGGTGCTTGGTAGCATTCTATTGCCGGTAGCACTGCCTCTGGCAATTATCAACTTGTGGCAACGCTTTCGCGCTCAGAAATTCCGCAACCAGTTACCCGGCAAGGTTGAAAAAGCATAAATAAATATATGAACTGCTTTATTGTAACTTGTTTACATCCTCTAGGTTGTTCTTATAACGGGGGCCAGCTCTGGTCTGGGCGAGTCCCTTGCACATGTCTTCTATAGAGCAGGCTGCAAGGTAATCTTGGCTGCTCGTCGAGTCCAGGAGCTGGAACGCGTAAAGTCGGATCTACTGGCGTTGGACGTAGTAAGAGTACACACGTGTTCCATAAAAACGTTGTTAATTATATATAGCTGTTTCCAGGATCCCGCATATCCGCCCACAGTTCTGGCTTTGGATCTGGCCGAACTAAATTCGATACCAGATTTCGTTAGTCGCGCCTTGGCGGTGTACAACCAAGTCGATATCCTGATTAACAATGGTGGCATCAGCGTGCGTGCCGATGTTGCCTCAACATCTGTCGATGTCGATCTTAAGGTCATGGTTGTTAATTACTTTGGAACTGTAGCATTGACAAAAGGTTTGCTAAAGAACAATTAGCGATAAAGTTGATGACCTAACTGTTATCTGCATCCATTCAGCGCTTTTGCCGTCTATGGTAAAACGTCAAAGTGGTCATATATGCTTCATTAGCTCTGTGCAAGGAAAGTTTGCGATACCCCAACGTGCAGCCTATTCGGCCTCTAAGCATGCACTGCAGGCGTTCGCCGATTCTCTGCGTGCTGAGGTGGCCAATAAAAAGATATACGTCTCCTCCGTCAGTCCTGGATACATACGCACACAGCTGTCGATGAACGCCTTGACCGGAGCAGGCAGCAGCTACGGCAGTGAGTAAAACTGTAATTAACATGCAATCACTAGCTAGTCATGTTTTTTTTTCTTTCACCAGAAATGGACGAAACTACGGCGAAGGGCATGTCGCCCGATAAGTTGGCCGAGCGCATTTTACAGTGCATCATGCGTAAGGAACCCGACATTATTGTCAGCGATCTTCAGGCAAAAATCGCCTACTATTTGCGTCATTTCTTACCATCCGTCTATTTTTGGATCATGGCAAAACGTGCCTTAAAATTGGAGAAGGCGGAGAAAAAAGCTAAATAAAAACATGTGTTTCTTTTGTGTAAGTTTTAGTTTTGTTTTTTTTTATTGTTATTTAAATTTTGCTTAAAATGAGAAAATTATAAAAATATTGCAATGCGTGTGCAGTGTTAAAAAATTAGTTACATTTCGCATAATATTGTTAATGATAATATTTAAAAATAAATTAAATAATTACTGTTTTCATACCATTAATGTTAAGTACGACATAAGTGTCACACATTTGCTCTCTCTGTTTGCAACTTAAAAAATATTTATGAATTATTGTACTTAAATTATGCTTGTTTTTGCTTTTCGGCTTTCGATTTACGAGTTATTAATTGACGACAGAAATACTTTTCATACTTGATACGTTCTTTGACAACATTTAAAACATTCTTTATTTAGCTACGGGGTACGGTTCTCTGCGAGGGGTTGGAAATATTTCATTTAGCTAAATTATAAAAATAGTCGTTATCAAATCAGTATAGAGCGTGCAAAAACTTTATCAAAGTAAAATACACGAACAAAAATAATTACAATTGAGGTACACACACAGATTTCAAAATCGTTTTGCAGTTTTACGACTAAATTATTATATATATATATATATTTGAAATGTATATATATATATATATATATATAAATAAATTTCTTATGTACAATACACAAAAATGGTTCCTTTCGCGCTAAATAGTCTTTTTCTTTCACGCTCAAAATACTTTCAGCTTAGATAATAATTCTTTGCATTTATTATTATGTACAATACATTAACATTGGCCATTTTTTCGTTTCTTTTATATATTTTTTGGTAAAATTTATGATACTGCCGATACTTTGATGTTAAAAAAAGAATCTGCGCCTTGTATAGTTTCATATTTAAATAGTTATCAATAGGTATTTGCTGAAGCTTTTTGTTTTTTATTGTTAAGACAAACTTAAAACTAAATTTCGAGTTTTTTTTTTTTAATTTTAGTTGTGTTTAATAAGCATTTCAAAGCGATTGTCGCGTACTTTCTTCTTTTTGTTTTTCGTTTTACTTTTCGGTTTAATAACATGCCTACGCGTTTACGTTAACTGTCTTTATTCCTTTTGTTGGGTCGATCATTTGAGCTGTGCTTATGTCTATCTATATATGCGTTGTATATTTCATAAAAATATACCCAAGTGCTCATTGCACGCCCCGCCCTGTCTTAAAGTATTGTACCCAGCCATGCAAATGCAAATACATATCAGAACTATGCGCAATTCAATAAATGCCAATTTTCCAACACATTGCTTACATACATATATGCTACTATATTTAACTAGGGATTAGTCCAATTGTGTTATACTACAGATCTCTAGTTATTAGGGAATGGGGATTTTCTTTAATTTGTTGCAAGCCGTTTGCTTTATTTTGTGATTTGATACGCTACGTGACTATAGTATGAATATCGTTTAGGTGTTTGTTCTTCATTGCTCTCCAACTTGTTTTTGTTGCATATAAAAACTATTTATCTTTCGATTTGATTTCTTATATACACTACTCTACTAAGAATGGCGCAGGCATTTGTGTGTGTGTGTGTGTGTGGGTGGGACAGCGGGAGTGTGGAGCGGGTTTGCTATACTGCTTAAGATCTTTATTTGATTCTGTTGCGACTACTATATCCTACGTTTCGATGCATTTTACTTTTGATTTATTGACAGTTATCGTTGGTTATATTTCTTACGAATATAATTGTATGTATGTATATTATTTGCAACTTCCCCTGGCTAACCCCACTTGGCTACACTGTTATCTCAACTACAAATCTTATAATCATTTTTGATCTTCTTGGAAAATATTAATAAGACTATTTTAAAAAATTTGTAGGTTAGATTTTCTCTTCTTGTTTTGCTTTTTTGTTTTCAATCCTTACTAAAATAGCACCTTGTATTGTTGTTCTGTGTGTCGAAGTTTATAGATGACAGTGGTCGTTGTTTTGAAGCGTTAAGAATATGATAAAAATAAGATATCAGATGTACACATAACATAATACTAAGTATGTAGGAATCTATACAATAAAAGCGATCGAATTTCGTTGGTATGTGATATATGATTGATAGACTAGCTATTGATCGGTCTATTGTATTCACTTTTCTTTCATTACAAAAATAGTTATTGCTTAAGCTGATTTTGTATTCTTCAAACTTAAGACAGTTTTTAAAATGGAAGTCACATATAACACGATCGTATTTCGACAACTTAACACAATTCACATAGTAGGTATAGACAAAACAGTACAGTTACAAGTTATAGTTTATAGATCACGAATACAATACAACAGTAAATACAGTTAAATAGTATGTAAAAGGTACAATGTGCGGTGAGTGCATCTGGCTTCGGCGGTGGCGTTGGTGTTGGGTGGTTGAGCATTTTATGGGGTCGAGTTGTGTGTGAGTATGTAAGTGGAAGTGGAGCCGTAAGCACTAGCGTTGTTAGCGTTTTTAAATACCCTTGCAGAAGGGCCTATAATATTTTGTCACGAAATGTGTAACCTATAGAAGGGGAATCTTAGGACTTTATAAAATATATACTTCAAGCAGCTTCATTTAGCCTTCCTGTCTGTTTCCAAACAAAATTTTGTCTTAATTTAAAAGTTATGTTGGGCAAACTTGGATCCATCTTTTTCCCACGGGCTATAGGTATGTCGAAGTCTGCCAAATCAGACAACTATAT
Organism: Drosophila borealis; assembly: GCA_035045885.1. NCBI lineage: Eukaryota > Metazoa > Arthropoda > Insecta > Diptera > Drosophilidae > Drosophila > Drosophila borealis. Next base: position 19,687,020 of record JAWNOR010000194.1, read on the forward strand.
AATAGAGGTGACATAGAAGCTATCTTTCGAAAATTGAGTTTCGGCGTATATACATTTTTTTGTGCTTTTAGATATTCAAACTAAGCTTGGCAATGATGAGCTCCACAATGCTTTTATTTTACTAGCATAGGACTACCATATAGCTCTATAGTAAGCATTGGTCGTCATGTCTTAAAGCAGTATATGCAGACCGAACTTCGCAATTTCAACCTTTACTATGCTCATATTAGCAAAACCTATAGGAATCCAATCAGACCGATTTTAAGACAACCCTGACCGCCGTGTGGCTTCGCTTGGAAATATATATTGCACTCTCCTATATGCCTGCAAGGGTATTTCAGCTTCGGCAATCCGAAGATAACTATACTTTCTTTTCATTAATGCGGTTTTAGTGGTCGTCTTGGGTGTGTGGTGTTTCGTTGTGTGCGGGGCGTGGCATTCACATATTCAGCAGAAACGGCAAGTTTAAGGCAGTGTAAAGTACATATATGTATCTATGTATGTATATATATATATGTATATATATTTATACAAATCTAAGCATGTAAACCTATGCGACAATTTGTATAACTAACTTTAGGACTTATCACTTTCACTTGGTTGCTTTGAAATGTATACGAACAGCGCTGCTCTTAGCTAACCAGGTTTTCAATGTCGGAGACAACCACCTCCAGATCCGATGGCAGCTCGTTGTTCAGCGTTGTTGGTGTTGGTGCAGCTGACCCATTGGAGGCGCGTGCTCTGAAATTGTTTAGACTGCGTCGCACCGGCTGCGTCACCTGCCGTTGGCTGACCATGGCGCTTGTGGAGGCGGACTGCTGCAGGGGCAGCGGCAGTGGCGGGGATCCACCGCTGGACGTCGTTGTCGTGGTGCTGCTAGAGGACTGACGCGAGAAGCTGGGCGCCGTCGTTGACGTCGCCGTCGCCCCTGCAGCTGAGGAGGCGCTGCTCTGGCCGTTAAGGCTGGCTCGTGGAATGTTGCTGAAGCTGTTACGCGTGTTTCGTGTAGGCGGCACCGGCGCTATCTGCGGCGTCGCATTGGAGGTGCTGCTATTTCTGCGCAGATTCGCATTGGAAGAGGAGCGACGTTGGGATGGTGCTGCTGCTGTTGCTACTGTAGCTGTTGCTGTAGGCGGATCTTTGCCGTTTTTGGCTGCACTTGCTTTCAGATTAAGGCTGCTGCGCTTCTTAGACTTGGCCATATTCTGACTAAGATTGATCAGATTCTGCGTGCTGCCAAAGTTACGCGTCAGATTTATGGAGCCGCCGGCGGGCTGCGCCTCATGCTTGCCCGCTTTGCTGCTGCTACTACTACGACGCGGCGCCACCGCAAACGGATTGTGTGCGGACAGCGAGCTGGATCGCCGATAAGAACTGCGCTGCGTTGGAGCGACAGGTGCAGGCTCCAAGCTGGCGCGATTGGAGTTGAGCGCTACTTTGCTAACGCCGCTGCTGCTGTTGCTGCCTGGTTTGGATGTGGATGTCACTGCAGCTTCAGCGCTTGCAGTGCCGCCGGGCAGCTCTACATTCTCATAGCAATGCTCTGAGCTGCGCGTAGGCAGCTTTAGAGTCTCATAGTTTGGCTCATTGAGCGTCAGTATTTGATTTTCGTCCTCCGCTTCGTTGCACAGCAGCAAAGCGGTGCGCTTAGTGCGCTCTGTATACGCTCCCTTGGATGTCGTGGTCGCCTGCCCACTGGAGCGAGTGTTGTTGTTGTTGGCCTTCTGCGCACGCTTTGGACGCGCGCCAGCGCTTACGCCCACCACGTGCGTCTTAACCTTGGGCTTCTTCGACAGACGCAGCGAGAACTTGAAGGGCGGCTTGTAGACGACCTGCAGCTTGACTTTCTCATTTGATAGATTGCCCATGGACTTAGTTTTTTGAGGCGTTTTTTGCACCAGCCGTTCGGGTGTTGATTGCGACTTGCTCATCACCTTGCGCACACGAGAGCTATGCTCCATATGCGACAGCGGCTGTGACACAATGGGTGATTCCAATAGCCACTTTTGCACCTTGCCAAAGGTATTACTGTGATTGTTGCTTGTTGATAGATTTGAGGCATCATCGCCGCCGCCTACATTGTTGTTGCGGTGCGAATAGTCAATGATTTCCTTCATGTGCTTGCCCATCTTTTTGGACTTCTTGGTCGGCTCCTCGTCAGTAGTATTCGCTTTCAACTTCTTTTTAGTCAACGCTTGCATTCGGCTTGTTTTCTTCGGCTCCACATTGCCGCCGCCTTTGGTTACTACACTGGTGCGTATTCCTGCTACTGTTGCTGCTCCTATAGCCAAGCCGGCTCCGGACTTTTTGCTGCGTTCGCCCCGGACCTTTTTCTTAAACGGCACCTTGGTCCGCACAGCCGTGTGCACTATAACGCCGTTGTTGTTCTCCGGCAGACGCACCGTTTCAGTGGTGGCGCTGTGTATGATCGTCACAGACTTAAGCTTCAGATTCGAGCGTTTCGCCAGAAGCTTTGTGCTCAGGATCTGCAGAAAGAACAATAGAAATTATAAGCACTATGGAAGCTAAAATCTGGTGGAGATTTGGACATAATTGCATGAATTCAAGCCTAAATGTGCTTTAAATTAGCTTTTTCAACGCTATGGCCAATGAACTGAGCTTTACTGGGTACAATTTCGGGTTAATTACTGGGCTCACCCTCGCCCACGGCCTGCTCTTTGGCCTCATACTGATCCCTCAGCATACTTGTGACCAGACGCATTAACTTTCAAACAAAATTTGATTTTAACAATAAATAACAATAAACTTCGGAGTTCCGAAGATCAAATACCCTTGCAGTAATGTAAAAGATTTACGATATAAAAATATCAATTGAAATGAATTGAATATTGATGATTCCTATGTACTGATTCGAACCAGTTTCATTAAGACAATTTAAAACCTGCATAAAGCCAGACAGAAGGCTTTATAGACTCGGATGTTGATACCGCCTCCCTTCTTTTAAAACCCCTGCAAGGGTATCATTATAATAAGTTTATGAGTGCAAAAAAAAAAAAATTTTTTAACGTTGAGGAATTTGATCAATTTTCACACGGAACAAATTAAAATTTTAGATGGTAAAAACTGATCTTTAGACAAAACTAGTTTCATATTCCATTCACATACCAGCAACAAAAAGACCCCAACGGCGGCTAGAGCCACTGTGTACCAATGATGCTGCACCCACTTCTTGAAGGTGGCAATGCTCTCCTCGGATAGCAACAACTTGCGTAATGTGGCCAATGGACCAGAGGGATCCACCTCGCGACATTTTTGAAAGACATCGCAGTACCTGTAAGATGAGATGAGTTTAGACAACTTTTAAATTGGTTAAATGCCATAAGTACCCATTGTAGTCATTGCAGGGTGTGCCCGGCTTGGAGTACATGTCGGGCACATCGAACGGCGCCTCGTTCCACTCAAATGAACTGCGGCAGGGATTATCCTCTCCAGGCAGTTTGCAGCAAAGCTCGCAGGACTTAATGCGATCATCCTGTGGGCCAGGTATGCATTGGCACGACTCCAGTCCGTAGGCCAAACAAATGCTTCCCGTGCAGTCGCCCATATAGCACACAAACTCCTTGTTGCAAATGGTCTTGTTGGGTTTGTTCACCGAAGGGGGGCACTGGGGCACGCGACCATCGCAGAACGAGGGATCCCGGCAGCCATTATCATCGCGACACTTGTCGCCAAATTTCACCTTGCAATCGGTGGTGCAGCAAGGTCCTTGAGAGGGACTACAACGCGCATGCGGCGTCAGCGTACAGGGCGTTTCATCCAGGTGCGGCTGCCGGGACATGGGAAAACAGCACGAGTCCTTGCAATCTTCCTCCCAGCCGCAGTCGCATTGCTCGCCAGGCTCCACGACGCCGTTGCCGCAAATGGATGACTGTGGTTCTGTAAAGCAGCCCTTCATGGAACGCGCCTTGGCATTTAGCACGGGCTCAATCGATTTCAAGGAGCAGGCGCTGAATTTATTATTATTCTTCTTATCGCCCGAAGTGGCTCGGGCGAACATTATAAAATTACCATCCTCGCCGCCTGGCGTGCACTGCTCCGGATCGTGCTGGCGTTGGAGAAGTAAAGGAATTAGCTGGTTACATATTTAAATGGAATAATTTCAATTTTGTTTACCGGCGAGCCAAAATTGTGCCCAATCTCGTGGGCCAGAGTCACATGTGAAACGGCGGGCGGCACATGTTTGCCATAATTCAGAAGCGTGACAATGCCTGTGTTTAAGGACTTGAGGGAGCCACGATAGTGTCCGTTCTTTTCGCAAACGCCACCCGCATTCTTTAGATCGCCTGTCCAAGCGAGACCTAGCGTGCCCATCTCAAAGTCGCGATAGGTGAACATGTAGGCCAGACAGAAGGCATCATAATCCTCCTCTGTGGAGCAAAGATGAAACGATATTTTAGTTAGAAATTCTAAAGAAAGTAAACTGATCTTTCTCCCCTTACCTGAAAATAATTCCAAGAACTTTTCCACACCATAGTTGCCTGGAAACCTATAGCTAGGATCCTTCATTGCATTCATATTGTGCACCTTAATGCGCTTGATCATAAACGTAATATTGTCGGGTTTTCCATCGTTATTGAAATCCGTATTACGGTAGATGGAATTAGCTCGTTGCACGTGGCGCGTAATGGCCTCAATGGAGGCCTCGTCGCTGCCCATCTTTTGGAAGAACGTGTGATCTGCCTGCAAATAAAGCATGCATGTGGTCTTGCGATCGTATAACAGGCGGGGGGAGTTGTGAATGTCATCGCCTCGTCCACTTAAAAGGTTCGTCATTAACATGCTATTGAAACTGGGGTTATGTGGATTCGGTGCAAAAATAATCTCCGGATTGTAGTTATTCACAATGATGTTAGGTTTTTTGGTAGCGCCGTTCTTGGTAATGATCTCAACGTGGGTCTTGTGGCTAGGTCGATCGTTGCTATTCATTGAGAGAGTTGTCCAATTGGCATTGAAAAAGTTATTTGGCAGATTGTTGCTATTATTGGCATTCGGCTCCTCAAAGGGTGTACCGAACTCCGGCTCTATGGGCCGATTATAGGTGCTAACGATGATGTTTTTATGTTTTGTGTACAGTTTGCGCACGTTGTTATTGTTATTGCTGTTGGTATTGGTATTGGTATTGCTGTTGTAGCTGCGACTGGTGTCGCCAACATTGGAGGGATTATAGTTATTTACAAGTATGTTTCGATTGGGAGTGGGTTTGGTCAGCGTGGCCAGAAAACTTTCTGTGCTGCGCATTGTTGTTGTGGTTTTTCTAGTTTCCTCCTCGCTGCGATCCTCCTCAGAGGCCAGTACACGAAAATCATCATTGTAGGGAACCTCCAGATCCAACGGCAGCGGCGGATTGCGGTTATAAGTTGGAACTGTGACGTGCTGAGGTTTAAAAAAATATTGATATATATATAAATATATATATATATATATATATCATTGGTAAGAGTGTCTACTTACCTCCTCCTCAGGCAGCCAGCGCTTGCGTCTCAGTCGTTCACTGGCGCAGTGTGTCTTTAGGGGCGCCCGCGAGGACAGGCCGGTGGCTAATGAGTTTTGTTGCTGCATATTTACATCGCTTAACTTATAGACTATGCTGTGCACGCCACTCTCCGCCAGTTGCTGTGAATAACGCTGCGCTGGCTCTATATAATAGTGCTCCGCTTGCGTCTCAATGGTGCCATCCAGCAGATTATCACTTGTGAGTATCGCCTGCACATTGGCAGCCTCATCGTCCTCCAGGCTGCCTGTATAAATGCGTGAGACATCGTAATCGATGGGTCCCAGTGTATTCTCGATTTCCACGTCATGCGCAAATACCGAATTCGGCTGTTGACGCAGCACCAGCAGAAAGTCTCTGTAAGCGAAATTTAGTGAGTGTAAAAAGTTATGTTGCAGTTGAACTCGAATTGCAGCCCACGCACGCACCTGTCATGTGCAGAAAAATTCAGGCGTATTGTGTGCGCTAGTCCCACAGGTGAGCCACTTGAGGGCTCAACTTGCCGTTTTCGACGTGCGCGTGCCTGTTCCAAGTGGCGTAGCTGCGCGGCCTGCAGCACGGCGCGATCAAAGTTCGCCGCCTCCCAGTGTTTAATGTATGGCGTCAGTTTGTGTGTGTAGCCTAAACAGAAAGGCGAGGTTAGGTAAACAGAAACTGGAGAAAGTCGAATTTGGAGCTTACCTGGTAGCTTGAGTGGCGTTGGGATTGCTAGCAGCTCGCTGATGGCCAAAAGCAACGCCAGGAGCGCTAGCAGCCAGCCCATGCTTGCTGTAACTGTGTGTGTATATGTGTGTTAGTATGCCTGTGTGTGGAAACCTAACTAGTTGTGGGCTGCGTTTTCTGGCTTCGATTGACCTTTGTGAGTCCCCCGTTTCTTACATTATTGCAGCAGTTGTTGGTTTGCCAATAAGAATTGCCAAAGTGGGAAAATCCGTTACAGTCGCAGCACAAATAGCATGTTTACATCTCACGCGTAGCTGCTGTAAGAGAATAAACAAAGAATATTGAGACTTATTGCAATAACGGTAGCCTCAACAGCGCACAAAGAGATTGCACTTTTATAAATACGACTTCATACAAATACATATATTACACAGCATCAACTTGAGGCAAAGCAAATAATACAATAATAAAAAAATCTTGCTTTCACCTTTTGCAGCGGGTTCGTTAGCTGGCGAAATTCGCAACAGATCAAAACAATAAAATATGTATGTACATCTTTTGTTCAAAATTTACGTATATATATTTTGCATAAATGGCAAAAGCAACAAACTGCTGGCAAGAGGAAGCAGAGCATCAGCATCTCATTAGCACTTTGTTCGCACACACACACACATACACACACAAACATAAACATCACATACACACATGTACGTTGCGCTTGTTATATGTGTGCCCGTGAAAATTACTGTTAGTCGCTTGGTTTTTTTTCGCACGCATTTCTATTTAATGAATTACATTCTTTTGCGCTATTCACAACCGTTTAATTGGATAATAATCCTTTGCAGTGAGCATTTTATTAGCCGAGTGTGTGTGAGTATTCGTGGTATGAACCAAAACTTTTCTTACTGTTGTTGCTAGTGCCCAAAATAAAATACATAGCGTAAAACTCAATAAGCCAGCGCAGGGGGTTATTTGTTTTGCACACAACAATTGTTGCACTTTTTCGTTTTGGTAATTGGATTTGGCTAACTCATAGGCAAAATATTAAAACAACTACACAAGCAAACACACATACAAACACAAGCACACACACGCAAAACAATCGACCTCCGCTCGCTGTTGTATTGCCATTAACGCTGTGGCGTAAATGGTAAGCCAACCAAGTTTTTCTGGCCTAAACCTGTTCCCTGGCTTATTCATAAGCCCAAAATAAATGTTGGTGTCTTATATTATCCGCATTTTAGTACGATCATATAGTCGATTCAAAACACTCACTTTTTATTTAATCAAACACTTGCATTTTATTGCAAATAATTTAAAAACAATTATTTTATTTTTCCCCACATAAAAAACGGCTGCAGGTAACAAGTATCGATACTTTCTGAGCGCTGTCTACCAACATACTCGATAACATGAGTTGTGTATGTGTGTGTCAACAATTGCAATGGGATCGGCTATCGATATATGAAACTGCTGTTTTTGTGAATTTAAACTATCGAGCATTTGTGCATGTCAACAATCAACCATCTCCTTTATTAATGTCTGTTGCTTATGTATACCCTCGCGCAGGTTTTTTGCATTCTTTTCCAGCTTAACTTTACAGGCTAATAGTTTTTCCCGTTGTGCGTCCAGTGTACCTTCCATTGCTGCTAGTTTCTTCACTTTTTGATCATATTCGTCAAAAACTTGCCACCATGTTTCCAGGGTCAAATTCTCGGGCTCAGTAAGCAGTGCGTGCTCCAGAGCTGCGCTGCTACTGACGTTACCAGCTGGCTGGCAAATTTCGAATGTTTCAATATCTGCAAGCATTTCGTCTAGTGTTGGCGCTGTGGGTGGTGGTTCCACTTTGGGCTTTGATTTTTTAAACATTGTGTGTAGGATTCTCTACAGTTGATATCTTTCGTTTAGACTGCTAAAAAGTAAAATGATAACGTCAGCATAATATTGATATAGCTGCACAGCACAAAAATAGTTCTTTCTCTGTTGACCAGTATTTACCTGTACCAGCCTTTTGTTTAATCTACTTTTATATTATTTTGCCTTGGCAGCCTATATTTTTGAAATATAATAGAAAATATCCCAACTGATTGCGTTGTTTACTTTTTGATCGATTTTCAGTGTGATATAGCTTGCCATTTCCAGGGCTGCATTTTGAGTGATATGCAACACTGCCTTCCCGCTTTTTAGTGCAACACACGCTCTATTAGAATAAATATATAACAAAAATAATTGCGTTTAATATTTAATAATGACAAATCGGGACGAACTTAGCTCTGCTGCAAAGCACAAATTGATAGAGGCAGTGGCACGTGAAAAAAATCCACTTGATAGACTGCCAGTGAGTTACGATAGCTACAAGTCCAGTTCTGGCGAGGAGTTTAAACTATATTGCCGCGCCAAGAGCGATATGGATGCCAAGACTCTCAAATGGACATTTAAGCTGGCGGAACAGAATGTGGGCCCCTTTTACAAACAGCTGAAAATGGGCTGGCAGCCAAAAATAAAACAATCGGAGCTTAATAAGAACTGGGCTCGTTTCCTGGTGGCCCAGAATCAACAAAAGCAACCCGTGGCCTACACAATGTTCCGCTTTGATATGGACGATGGTGATTGTGTGCTATATTGGTAAATATATGAAGTTAGCAACATGTTTTAAATTAATAGACGCTTTTATTTTGTAGCTACGAAATACAAATTGCTCCCGAATACCAGCGAAAGGGTCTTGGCAAGTTCATGATGGAAACGCTTGAGTCATGCGCCAAGATTTGGCAGCTGGAGAAGGTTATGCTCACTGTTTTAAATAATAATGAGAATTCATTAATGTTCTTCAAAGCGCTCGGCTACGCTAAGGATGAAACTTCACCAGATATTTTGCAAGAGGCGGACTATCAGATACTAAGTAAGTCCATGCTGGGCTGATTTTTTAATTCTTATTCTTCAACAAATGCGATACAAACGAAATATATTTAATAAATTAGTTTTAAGTTTTAGTGCAAAAGTTTAGCCTGTGCCTCCAGGTACGTGGCCATGCGTATATCATGGCTGCTCAGGCCGCCAACATCGTGGGTGCTCAGGGTGATCTGTAATTTGTTGTAGACGTTGAACCATTCAGGATGATGATTCATTTTCTCAGCCAGCAGAGCAACACCAGTCATAAAGCTAAAAGCCTGGTTGAAATCCTTAAGCAGAAATTCCTTGTATATGGCATCGCGTCCCTCAACCAGGCACCAGCCTGCATCCAACAGTGGCTGCAGTTTCTCAGCGCGCTCTTGTTCAGTCAGTTTGGCCTGTGTACGGGTATATTTTTACAAGCAACAAGTATTTAGTTAAATTGTGTGACTGGCTACGGCTTTCGCTGCCCTTGGGGCCAATTGCTGACCTCGCGTGGCCCCGAGCGATAAGCGTGTTTAAGCCCAGATATTGCTTATTAGAATTGGGCTGTTACAGTACTTGGTAATTGGTTTTTATTAAACCAGATAATCACTTACCACCATTTTGGGTTTTTTTGGACTTGCGGTTGCTGTGAGTGGTTGTTTGCTGAAAAATCTCGAATGGCCAACACCAGTTGCTGCCGCTGCTGATGCTTCTCTCGTTGCTGTCGTGTACAGAACTGAACTCTCATATCTGTTGCTGCTGCTGCGCACAATCAAAGCTTCTCAAATCTTGGCATAATCGCAGCTTGTACTCACCGATACAATCGTTGGTCCCCTTTCCTCCAATGGCTCGTGCTTAATGTTTTTGTTGCTGCAGTCGTTAGCCAGCAAGAGTTGTTTCGCTTATTAAGCAGGCTTGCAAGATTTTGTAAACCTCGCATATTGTGCGCACATTTATTTGTTAGTAACATTCTAAATAACTGGTTTACCAATTGAATTTAGTTATGCCAACGGATAGGTACGCTGCTCACGACACTGTTAAGCATTTATATGTTTGCTTGAAATGAAAGAGCACAGCTGATAGCAGTGTGACCTTAAGAATCTTAAAACGCTTACAGCTGATTAGTAAAAAAAGGAAATAAAATTGAATATGGGCACACTGTCACTGAAAAATTTGATATAATTTGTGTTGTTTGCGAAGCAAAACCTGTAAGCTACGTATCTACCTTAACCCAAACCTTTTCATGTCAGTTAACGAACTCTGTTAACTGCTTATTCTTCTATAAGTGGCAGTTACTTTGAAGTAAGAAAAAAATTTAAATTTGAATTTGAATATTTATAATTTATTTTTTTATTGAGAAATAATACAACTTTTTTTTTGAATGAAAATATATACTGGGATTGTCAACCGTATAACGCTGGTTATTTATGCACCATGTTCTCAGCTTCGCCATTGCCATAGTAATCATAATCGGGATTGGCCGTTGAGCTGCCCACCTTGGGATGTTCCGTTGAGGTAACAATCTCTACGGGACGACCCGTTGTGGTCTCTGGAATGGCAGTGGTTGTCTTACGCCATCGTAGACTATATCGACTGCGCACAAATGGCGGCTTGGTGGCGACAGTATCAGTGCCATAGGCTATTGGGAAAACGATTCTTAAAGAACAATAAAATGAAAGATAGTCGACTTACCCAAACTGAAAAGGCAACAGCAGAAAAACAAGAGAAACGTCAGCTTCATTTTGCAAAGGTTCTCGCTGCAAACTGTGCCATAGCCTGCTGTTAGCGCTGCATTTATATGCCCACATTGTTCAGATAATCAAAATCCCGGGGGTCTAGCTCAGAGAAAGCAGTCCACAGCTCGGCATTGCCAGTTCCCAATGGTCCAGCGTACCAAGTTCATTCACCGCGGACATTTTTTTTTATTAATTTATTTATTATCTTTGATGAACACTTACTAAGCTTATTAAATTATATTATTAAACGACAACGTACAAATACATCAAATCAAAATGCTTAAAGAAAATGGTAATAAATACGCGTATATTTTTATTTAGGGGCCGGCGCCGAAATACGCCTCAATTATCCTTTGGTCTAGGGCGCTTTGGACCGGAAGGTATTGGTGGCGGCGGTACATCGGGCACATCGCTATTTTTGTTCTCCGAACCATTTTTGATGTCATCAAAACTGGGCGTGGCATCGAGGCTATCCAGTGGCAAGGGCTGCACCTCCGGCTCTGCCGGTTGCATTGGCGGCGCAGCGGCTGTAGGACTGCGCGTTGGATAGCCCTGGCTGGGATAGTAATCGTAGGGCGGCAAATAGTTCTCGCGCTGTTGAACATAGCCCGCCTGGTCATAGATTAGCGGGTATTGGTGATATGGATAGGGCGGCAGATGCATGGGTTGGCCATTAAATTGAGAAGATAGTGGTATCAAAACAGGCGGCAGTCCCCGCTCGTTGAGTGGCAGCGGCAGCTGCTCCTTGGTCGTAAGCTCCTTTGGCTCAGTCTCATCTGGCTGGGCTGGAGCTTGTGGCGCCAGCTCAGGTTGTGGTTGCGGCTGTGACTGCTGTTCCGCCGGTACAATGCTGGGCTGGTTGGGATCAAAGGATGTACTATAGACGGGCGGATATTGCGGCGCTGTGGGCAATGGATACGGCAGCTGGATGGAGTAAACATTAATAAATATTTATAGCTGGGGCTAGATATCATGGGACTCACCCGCTCATTGGGCGGCAGACCTGGCACCAGTGGCTGTCCGAATCTTACGAGCGGCGGACTGTAGAAACCGAATGGGTTATAGGGCCCAAATGGCGCATAGCCTGGCTCGTGTATGGTGGGTTGAATGACCGGATAGGCGCGACTCGAGGTCAAATTGTCGTCCGTGGTGATGAGTGCATTGTAGACCTTCGGCTTCTTGCGCAGACGTCTTCCACCATGGCAGGAGCTTATGCACAGCGACAAGGCCAAAAGCAACAGCAGCAGCGGCAGACTGGACTGTAAGTGGATAGGAGAGTTGGTTTAGATATGCATCAATAGCGAGTCCATGATTTGTCACCAAGACCATTTAACGCTGTTTAATTGATTGCCATGCCGATCATCAATCAAAGAATTGTTTACATTGGGCAACAATTGTGCTGTGTGTTGGCCGAAAATCTTTGACGGAAGTTAGGGAACTACGGACATGGAAGCCGAGGCTATATGGAAGACCACAAGTTCGACGTCAGCGCACATGACTTTCAAATGCTAGAGTAGAGTTTCGATTGGGAGATCGATTCGCTTCGATCTCTAAGCAAGTCTTGCATTCAAAACGTGCTCGAACAACAACAACCCCAGCAACAGTAACAACAACAACAACAATAATCTATAGACATGTGTGTTAGCCATTGTTGTGAATTAACTACAGTTCATTAGTTTTGAATTGAAATGTAGATTGTTCCTTTAATTGGATTACTATGGAAGCCGATCGAACCGGACGGCCAGCGAGCGATCGACATGGGCTAGAGCATTGGAATTTTGAGCCTTTCCTTAGGCAGCTTTGTCATAGGTCCGGTTAAACGAGTTGACCACTTGACATGGAAATGCGCCAGCCCATGAAGTTGTAAGTGACGAATACACAAACACACACACACACACACCACACTGGGAGTGTGATCTGTGACCGAGTTTCCGTTGATCTTTATCTTTGCATTTGCACGCCCCACACTCTCAATTGTAATCCGCGCCGGCTGCGCTCAGATTACCCAGAGACATTTATGCTGGGCTTCCCCCACTTTTGAAGTTGAAGCTAGTAATTGGCTTTGCTTTCCAAGCATTTCACTTTGACTTTCCTTTGGCTATGGCCATGGACAACAAAACACATTCTCCACCCACGCAGCAGCTCGTGATTGCTCGCCGGGCATTATCTGGATCTGCGCAGAAGAATTGTATCTGTGTATATGTATGGGTGCTTTCCAAAAACGTAGCAATTGAAAGATCAGAGACCAATTTTCAACGCTTTTCCTTTTTGGCTTTTCATGCGGCTATGAAATGGAATCCAATTGTTTGAAATTGAATCAACAAACGACGGCGCAAAGCAACAATTGCACAGCTCGTGCCGATCATGAGCTGATCATAATGATGATCGCCGTCATTGATTATCATGATCATCATGATGAAGTAAGTAAGTGCACTTCAATGCTCGTAATTGGGCCATGCTAAGTGCCAAAAGTCAGAGTTTTGTAGCTTGTTTTCAAACAAAAACAACAACAAAGACAACAACGTGAGCGTTAGCTGCTGCACAAGTTGCTGCGGCTCGTCTTTGAAGATCTCACGCTCTTGGCCCTGGCTGTGTGCTGTGTTAGGCTTAAAAGCTTAGACTCCAATAGCTGATTATCGGCCTTTTATGATGTGGGTGTGCCAAAGTGAGCATTGGGAAAACTGAGAAACTCTACAAAGTAGAAATGCTGCTAAACTCTGCTGATCTTTGATCTATAATGAAGTCTGGCTTTTTTATTGAGCTTTTTCCAAATGGGTAGGTTAAAACGATGTGGGCTCTTTGGACAAGTCGGTCGATTTAATGTTGGTTTTTCTTATTATAATTGAGTTATTTGATGAAAAAAGTTAAAGGTCTTACGAGCATTCAAAAAATTCCACTCTTAAAAACATTAAAGGCAGATCATCTGTTTAGTAAAGCTAGAAATTAAGAAAATATTTCATTTAAAGGCTTTAAAGGGTCTTAAAATAAAAAAAAAAAAACTTTTTTTAGTGGAGGTCAGAATCAGGAGATTTTTAATCTGTAGGTCACAGATTAAATGTTTTTCATGTGAGCCATGGCTAAAACAGCGCATGTCCAGATACTGGCCTCTAATTGCAAACCTCGTCTTTCAGTTGTCTGAACTACTTGGTATGCAAGTGATCAGAACTGGAGAGTATAAGATAGTTCAGAACTGCATAGTATAATAAGATTGTCTTACCAGAACATACTACTTATTTAATTACATACCAGAATTTAGATATAGCTCAAGTCGTGGTAGGTTTAATTTTGTTCATTTAGTGTTTGTATGCACATGTTTGTGTCTCGGACATAATTTATTGCTTTTGCAGCTGTTTTTATTGTTTTGGTTTAAAATGTAGTTGGTAGATTTAAATACGTTTACTAATGAATTACGCTAAGTAATTGGGTGTTCTTTGTGTTCTGCTGGTTTTGTTTATGCTTTTGACTTATGAATGATTTACAATTTGTGGCTGGTCCACCTATGCGCTCTCATTCGCTTATTTTTAACTAGCTTGCACTGCCAGTTTTGCATGTTAGACGCTGAGTCAGCCCCCAGAGTTGGCCACAGCTGCCACACACTCAGAGTCATGGCTAAAAGATCAGAGACCAGTTCAAAGGCAATAAAATGGACACTAATGTAACCTTAAACCTTGCACCAAAAGTGAAAGTGTTGAGCCACAAAATAATATACAAAGAGAAGAAACTATAACAAATATGGGAGTACGTATGGTCCCATGCACGATTATACGAATCAGTCAACATTTACCTTTAAGTTGTGCATTGTCTCTGATTTTTGCCTTTTTGGTATGCAAAAGTTGTGTTCTGGGCTTATTCGCCTTGCAGGAAGCCTCAAGAAATGTCCAAAAAATTAACACATAAATCGTCAACTGCACTCGGGGTTTTCTTTTTGTTTTTTTTACTTGTCAGTTGCTTTTTTTTATATTTATTTTAACTTTTAAAATGCGCAATTTGTGCTGCCGACACGACGTCGCACGTTGTGACTTTGAGAAAAACAAGTTGCTATAAATTATATTGCAATAAATTGCATATGCAAAAACTAAATGCAACGATTTGCCACGGACACCACGGACTATAACGGGGCTCAGCTCTTTAGCATGGGATCACACGAGGCGCACAACAACAACTGACTGCGGCTGCGCACGCGCGTTTCTTATTGGATTTTGAGCGAGCACTGGGCGGTCTCCTACCTTTTATACCTTCAACGGCGGCAGCGACGTCGGCGTCAAATGCTGCTGCGCAGTCGCTGCCGCTGGCGCAAATGGACGCTTTACGGCGGCTCGCTGCAGGAACTTCTTTGCGAATTTGGCCTAGTTACGGGCATCCAGCTTTGGGTTATGACAGTTCACTTATGCGGTTTGCCATGCACAGCAGGAAGTATCCTTAAGCTGCATATCGTAAAGAAAATTGTTCGTAATTCTCTTTTTCTTATGTCTAAGACTCGTATGAAGGGGATTCTTGTTTAAAAATGGGTCGTTGGCTGCAACATTAATATTTTATATCCTTCTCTTATATTCATATTCATATTTTGACATGAATATTAAAGATATTATGAGTAAAAATAAATGACGCTCGAAATAAATTAATTTAATATATCAATTTTATTTCATTTTAAAAGGTATTCGGTGAAAAAAAATCAACATGCTCCTTATAAAGAAATAATTTATTTTAATAATATAATATACATAGAGGGATGTTACTTTTTTACTTTTAAAATATTTATATATTCACATTAAAATCTCCTTAATTTTTAATTATATCATTTAAATTTGTAAAGCATTGCACTCAGTAATTTTCCCAGGATTTTAAATGTATTCTCTCCTCTTAAAGTATTGTATATATTTTTTTGTTTTATACTCCTAGCCATTCCTGAAAGGTTCGTGAATTTAACAATTTTTTTTGCACATTTTTTAAATAATATTTTTAATTATTTGTATTACCTAAGTATCAGATTCTTCACAGTTTTTCCTTTCCTTTCTAACTTAAAGCATTCCAAAAACTTTTTGTTAAATCAATGATTTAGTAGGGTATTAAAAGTTGGTTGTGCGCTCCGCTGCGCATGCTCTCTGCTGCCTTTTGTTGCATTTTCATTAGCTTTGATTTAATTGCTTTGGCATCGCAATAAATTGGATGCAGTTAACTGAGCGAAAGTCTAGAATAATGAGTGCGAGGGACTGGTCTGGACAAGCTATTGATCGGCTCTCGGACAGGTCACGCCCTCTATTCTAGCCCATAACAAATGAGCTTAACAAAAATAGTTTCACTTTCATCATTACAATGGCTAAGAACTGACATTTGTTTGCTTTGTTTTTGTTTTTTTGTTGTTGCTGTTGTTGTTGTAGTTGTTGTTGTAGTTGTTGTTGTTGTTGTTGTTGTCTTTGTTGTTTACTAGTTACCGCACGCCTCACACTTTGTACCAAAAACAGCGATTAAATTGCCCCCACAACTTCGCCCCAACTGCTCTTTGCTGGCGTTATTAATATACCCTGCAGCTGTGCGTGCTACCAAGAAGGGTGTGCTGTTTTGGAGCACGTGTTTGTTTGTTGCTGCTCATCGGATTTGAACTGTTTAATTAACTTTATTTACTCGTAAGTAAATATATAATTATTTCCTTATAATTATGTTATCTATCATAGGGTGTCATTTAGTCTATCATTTTTTCGAGGTGGCTGGCATTGTGGTAGTCACGTTCACTGGCAAAGGTGATAAGTGCCGGTCTGTCAGTTGCGCGTATATCCCACCCACCCACGCACACACACAGACACACACACATACACACACGCGACTGGAGATGCCGACAGCTCTTGGGGTCAATCAACGATTTGTAGATTTCTTGTTTGCTGTTAATTTATTGTTGTTAGTTGTGTGTTGCAGTTGTTGTTGTTTTAGTTGCCGCTTGCCTCCTGTTGCGTTTTCTTTATTGCATGAACTTTCGCTTTCCCTTTTTTCGTTTGCCGTCCGTTTGATTGGCATAATGAGTCTTTGAACTTTTCGTGGCAGCCTGATCTGACAGGTAACAGTTCATTAGATGCTGTTGTTGTTATTGTTGTTTGTGTGCCAGGTGTCTGTTATCATGAGCTCTCGACCAGTCAAATAAATGCTACGAATTATGTCTGCAGTGCTTTCTACAGAGAAGGAAGCTGTAGCTGCAAACAGCAAAAGCTGTTAATTAACATAAATCGGTAAAGACTTAGAAATTTACCAAATTCTTTTCACCGAGTGTGGACTTTACTTTTACTTAATTGCATTGTACAAGAATTAGAAAAATAATCATTTTGCTATTATTTTTTTCTTAGTTTTACGACTTATGTATTTTTAATGCGCAAATCTCTCGGCGGTAGACAAACAACTGGAACCGTAGATGTTCGCATAAGAGAGCTTTCACTGTATTAAAATTTTAATGAGTTTTCTTAAGCTTGAAATTTTGAGGTGCAAATCAAGTAGCTTTGCGGCGCTTGCATAAGCATAACACTGCTCTGTCGCTAGGTAGCGCTAATTTTATATTACTGACAGATGGCGGTAAAGTTTGTTCTTTCAGTTTGATTCTTGCATAATCATAACACTGCTCTGTCGCTAGGTAGCGCTTATATTATATTACTGACAGATGGCGGTAAAGTTTGTTCTTTCTGTTTGATTTTAAGCCACAAAACTATATTATATTATTAATAGATGGCGCCACAAGCTGTTTTTTCTGTTTATTTTTGAATATTAGCTGCATTCTAATTAGACTAATATATTTCACTGGAAGCCGCCAACATTAAATTACTTGCAGCGGCGTCCTGTTAGACCAGCTATATCGCTAGAAAGCGCTAACATATTACTGCCAGATGCCGCATTTTTACACTAGCTCTATCGATAGAGGGCGCCAACATAACATTACTAACAGATGGTGCTATAGCTTGCATTTTCAGTTTATTTTAATCGTATTGGTTTAAATCTAATTAGAAGAAATATATCGCTAGATGGCGCCAATATAAATTTACTAACAGATGGCATCATCAGCTTGCCCCATTAGTTCAACTGGAATCTAATCGTCATAGATTGTACTAGAATAATTAATATATTTTTAAATATGATTAAACTATTTACAATGAAAATATAATTAGTAGTTCATTTAAATTTATTGCTAGACCGGAATAGAGATGTGTGTATGTGTCATTATCAGGTGTGTTTTTGGTCACTTTGAACCTTGACAATTACTTTTTGCACCTTAAGACCTTTTGCATCGATAAGACAATCAATGCAGCCAGTCAATCACATTTGTTGCCGGCGACCTTAGAAGGTGATCGCCCGAGCCCAGTTAGCTATAAAAACAATTGCAAGCTCAGCAAAAAATTGCAGTTGCAATCCGTCTAACTAAATTCAAACATGAAATTTTTCATACTGTTGCTGACCTTGACTTTGGCCCTGGCCGATGAGCATGAGCATCATCATCAAGGCCATGAAGATCATGTCCATGATCATGATCATCATGTCACCGGCTATGTGGTAAAGACGCATGAGGATCTGGTCAAATATAGGCATTTGTGCGCCGAACAGGTGCACGCCACCGAAGAGGATGTGGCCAAGTATATAAAATGGGAATTTGCGGATGAGGAGAAGAGTCGCTGCTACTTGAAGTGCGTCTTCGAGCAGTTCGGTTTCTTTGATGCCACCCATGGCTTCGATGTGCACAAGATCCATGAGCAGCTTTCTGGCGGTGCTCATGTGGATCATACAGATGAGACGCACCACAAGATTGTGGCCTGTGCGGACAGCAATACGCAGGGCAGCGATGCCTGCACCTGGGCTTATCGCGGCGGCATGTGCTTCATGCACTCCAATCTGCAGCTGGTCCAGCACAGCGTCAAGGTCTAAGCAGACACTTAGACAAATATCAAAAATAAATTCGTGCACACTGAATAAAAACATTTTTTTTATTTGATATTATTCATGTATTCCTCGATCCACCGGCCAAATCTCCCTCCTGTCGCACACTTGTACGCCGCATAGGCCCACTGTGCCGGCTGCTCCTTGCATTTCTCTCTTTTGTTGCAGTAGTCAATGACCACGATTAGCTCCTCCATTTGTTGGCGCTCCGCAAACATGTGGGCTATGCGTTTCGGCTTGAAGCCGTCGTCGTCCGTCCATAGACCCAGCTGCTTTGTCAGGCATCTCAGCGTGTTTGCCGCCTCGCCAGCTGCTTGCGCCTGGCAGCTTTGCAGACTGTGCTGCACTGCCTCCGCTGTGGGCAGCTGCCAAGTGGGCGTGCCGTTTGCCTTGACGGCATGCCACAAAACTCCGATTAGCAGGCAGCACAGCAAACGCAGCTTCAACTGTTTCATTATCATTCGCTGTCATCCACTTGGAAAATGGAGCACAATGTGCGCCGACACGCATCTCTTATATTTATATAGAAAAAGCCTGCTCTAGGCAAAACCAGTTCCGATTAATGCTTTGGCATTGACATTAACCTAGAATTCGTGGAACTCGACTCGACACGATTCTAATTGCTGTCCCTCGCACGTAATGGGACAGGCCCAAATACAAACCAAGCTCGTGCAAATCGCACTCTTTATACCCTGATCCTTTTGAAGTTGTTTAAAGAAAGGGTATATTAGTTTTGTGGAAGTGTATGTAACAGGTCATGACTTGTCTGTCAGTCCGTCTGTCCGCCCAACAGTCCGTTGGTCTGCCCGTTTGAATGCCTAATTCTCAGAGACTGTAGGAGCTAGGGGCTTGTAATTAAGCCCATAGCTCAACTTCGGGTATGCACATATAGGGTTTGTTTCAAGTCGTCCATACCCCAGTTTGTTTCCACAATATCGATAATAATCGCTTTTTCGCATAGGCTGTTGAATTTGATGCGCAGCTTAAGAATATTTCACTTTCTGGATATTTTGCCCAGTCCCCCCAAAATTGCAAAAAACGCCCATTATTAAAGGTAGCACTACGTACGAACGTATGCAATATTTAAGCCCTGAAAATTTCATCAAAATTCGATCTTGATTTATTGCAGAAGTTATAAAGCATACATTTTCCATAGCATAGGGCTAACGAAAGACGAAGCACGGGCTATGGAAATTTGTTAAAATCTTTGATAGCGCAGCTCTGTGCGGTCTACAGGGTACCTTCTAGTCGGTTATTTTCGGCTAGAGTACTCTTGTTGAAGTCAGGCTGTGAGGGAATCATAGTCTTTTCTACTTTTTTGTGATTGTTTTTGTTTACAAAGTTTTTTTCATTATTAATTAAATTCGTTTTTTTTGTTTTGAGACAACTGAATTAAGTCGCGTACAAAGTTTATTTGCCGGGGCTCATTATTAACTTGTCCGAAGCTGTATTTAGTATTTAATAGGGTGTTGCGTCATTCATTCCGGCAATTGCCTTTTTATTTAAATCTGCTTTCCATGCTCATCCTTAAATTTCACACATTAAACATTTTTTACAACTAACAAAAATATTTTCATTCACGTGAAAATGGTATATAAGACTCTTATAAAAAATTTTCTTGTTGCATTTATCTAAATGTCGTCCCAAACGTCTCCATATTCACCACCCCCCCTTTCTCCTTTATATACCTTAAACCTTTCCTCCAATTACAATAAGTAGTCTAAATTGCAACTGCAATTATAAGCTTGCGGCTGATTGCACAGTTCGTGGTTTAAGCCGAGTGCCAAGTGCATTGCAATCAGACGTGAATTCCTACTTCTTTTTTATACCCTGTACCCATTGAAAATGTGTGAAGTGGGTATAATGTTTTTGTGCAACTGTATGTATTAGGCATGGGAAACAATCTTTGATAAATCAGGTCCGTCCGTCCATCTGTCCGTCTGACTGTCTGCGTTAATCTCGCAAACTATATAACTATATTTTTTCGATATTATCGATAATCGACTATCGATTATAGCTGCCAGATACACCCAGTTTCTTTTCTAGTCTACACAGATGACGAATATTTCACATTTTGGGATACCTGCAATAAATTACCTTCAACCCATTTTGATAGGTAGAGTCCTGCGCTTTAATATGTCTAAAGTTTTATATGCCATATTGAAAACCTGAAGATTTCATAGAGAATGGAATGTAAGCATCGAAGTTAAGCAAGAATGCATTCTCCTATATATTTTGGCGTGAAAGAAAATGGCGTGCGTGCTTGCGTGTGTGTGTGTGTGAGTGTGGATGTGTATGTGTAAATACAAGTTAGAATAATTTAATCGGCAGCTCAGCGTATCTCCTATTCGTGCACTCCCGACTGGAGCACTCCTAGTTGTTTCTTTGGCCTTTGACTGCCGCACATGGTTTTTTTTTGTGTGCTAGAAGGAGGTGGAGGAGGAGAGAGGAGTGCATAGGTGACTTTCTCCGTTGACTGTGACTACTTCATTAACAACTCGCTGTGTCGTTTTCACGCTGCAATAGATCTTTCCGCGCCATTCAACCTCAACCCGAGCATATGTCAGCCGCGTTTGACAAAGCTAATTTCATTGCGACGGGCTTACCGAGTCTGCCGCTACGTAAGACCCGCAAAACGCCAAACAAACACTTCACACGACCTATTCAATTATTTCTCAATTAAATGTCGTGTAAAGAAATCATCGACGTTGTCGTCAACCACATCCACAGCCGCCTTCTCACCCGCGCTCTTGCTGCCGTTTCCATTGAGCGCCTGCTACCCATCGATAAACACTTGACACTTTTCGTGGATCGCTCAGAGGGCGGGTGGAGGGGGCAAGGGGGTTGGGGGTTATATAGGGGGTTAGGCGTGCACATAATAGTCAAAGGCAAAACTGAATTCAATTTCAGTTTTTCATTTGCATTTGAGCATTACGAGTTTTTAGCTTTGGTTTTTGGGTTGGCTTCGTCTTTTCGTAAAACTCAAACTCTAATTGTTTTAACTTTTGACATTGTTCAACGAACAAGTAGAACAAGGACCGATGCCTATTTCAGGCTTGATTAAAAGGATTACTCGACTATGTAGGATAGTATAGTTCAGTATTAGAAAAATTTATATGTAACATAATGCGGTGATTTAATAATTAATAAAAATAATATAATAAATAATAAATATATAGTTAAATTCGCATGCTCTGGGTTAATTAATCTTTTCGGTCCCAACTTTTGTTAGAGTACCAAGATAAGATTTCAAACATTCTGAATGTTTCTATATTATAATTAGTGGCTATCGCGGGTTTCATTCTAACAAACAATTGTAAGCCCAAAATAATATATTGATGGTTTTGTTCAAGGCTCGTATACCTGGAGTTCCACATAAATCCAACCTAGGGAAATTGTGGCAAGAAATCGTTTTGGTTTTAGCCTTGATTCCAACACTGCTTCTCTCATAATTTCAGCGGTCCTCCCTACTTTTTTAAAATTCTCTTTCGGGTGCGAACCGGTTCAATTTTCAAGATTTAAGCCTTGATTTTAATACAGCTTCCAACTGCAGTGCTTCCCCAGCCTCTCTTTTGTAATGAACCGGTTCGCCTTAAAAGTTTTTCAGCCTTGATTGTAATATTGCACCAAACATATTTTCTACAGTTGTCTGTCTTTCTCCCTCTCTCTCTTTTGCACTTTCTCCCTCTATCTCACTTTAGCTTTCTAATTTGTCTCTTGGGCCTAAAGTGGTTTCGCTTAATATATTGCTTCAAACTTTATTTCAGCTTTATACTGTTCCCTCTCTCGTGCTCTTTTGTTTTGTTTTCTAATCTCTCTGTTGGTTTTGAACTGGATCATCTGTATTCTAATAGAGCTCCGTACTTAAGCTCAACTTTAAACTATTCTCTCTTTCTCTCTCTCATTCTGGAATTTAAGTCGGTTTGGTTTAAAACGGGTTTGCCTCTATTATTCGTATACCTAACATCATTTTAGCATATTTTCCCCGCTTTCTGTCTCTCTTATTTTTTGTTTATTAATCACTTTCAGGTTCGAACCGGTTCAGTTTAAGCAATTTTTAAGCCTTTATTAATCTCTATATATATAACTGTTTGTCCTGACTGACTGACTGACTGACTGACTGATTGGTGATCAACGCACAGCCCAAACCGTAAGAGCTAGGAAGCTGAAGCTGAACCCCGTTAAGACGGGGTTTCGGGAAATTCCACCCGCAAGTGTGGAAAAATCGCGAAAAACGTTTGTATGTAACTTTTTTGTTTACCATCCAATCAGCCTCAAACTTATTTTCAAAGATCTTTGTTCAAATTCATTTGAGGGGTGTTTCACACTTTTAGGAAAATCCGTTCCTCCTTGGTGGAAATGGGGGTCAAAGATTTGGTGGGTGACGTTTCGCGCTCAAACTCATTTCCAGAGATCTATAAGAAAAATCATTTGATACGTGTTTCACACTTTTCGCAGAATTCAAACTTCTTCGGGGGGAATGCGATTTAAAGATTTTTGGGCGAAGTTTTAAGTTGTGTCCGATTTGCTTCAAACTTATTTTCAAAGCTCTACATAAGAACTTAATAAATACGTATTTCAGCGATTTGGAAAATTCCAGCCGCAACAGTGGTAAATTGGCGGAAAAAGGTTGTATGAAAGTTTTTTGTTTACCATCCGATCGGCCCCACACTTATTTTCAAAGATCTTTGTTCAAATTCATTTAAGGGGTGTTTCACACTTTTCGAAAAATCCGTTCCTCCTTGGTGGAAATGGAGGTCAAAGATTTGGTGGGTGACGTTTCGCGCTCAAATTCATTTCCAGAAATCTATAAGAAAAATCATTTGATACGTGTTTCACACTTTTCGCAGAATCCAAACTATTTCGGGTGGAATGCGACTCAAAGCTTTTTTGTACGAAGTTTTAAATTGTGTCCGATTTGCTTCAAACTTATTTTCAAAGCTCTACATAAGAACTTAATAAATACGTATTTCAGCGATTTGGAAAATTCCACTCGCAACAGTGGTAAATTGGCGAAAAACTTTTGTATGAAAGTTATTTGTTTACCGTCCGATCAGTTTCAAAATCATTTCAAATTTGTTTGAGAACATTGATTTTATAACATACGTGCCACGGGCAAGGCCTGGTTATACCCGCTAGTCTATGAAAATTCATTTGTGACGTGTTTTTCACTTTTCGCAGAATTCAAACTTCTTCGGGGGGAATGCGATTCAAAGATTTTTTGGGCGAAGTTTTAAGTTGTGTCCGATTTGCTTCAAACTTATTTTCAAAGCTCTACATAAGAACTTAATAAATACGTATTTCAGCGATTTGGGAAATTCCACCCGCAAGAGTGGTAAATTGGCAGAAAACGGTTGTATGAAAGTTTTTTGTTAACGATCCGATCGGCCTCAAACTTATTTTCAATGATCTTTGTTCAAATTCATTTAAGGGGTGTTTTACACTTTTCGAAAAATCCGTTCCTCCTTGGTGGAAATGGAGGTCAAAGATTTGGTGGATGACGTTTTGTGTTCAAATTTATTTCCAAAGATCTATACGAAAAATCATCTGAGACGTGTTTCACATTTTTCGCTAAATCTAAACTCCTTCGGTGGAAAATGCATTTCAAAGTTTTTTGGTTAATTTTAAGTTTGTTTGATTCCCGTCCGACCAGTTTGAAAATTATTTTCAAAGCTTTTTGAAAACATTGATTTTATAACATACGTGCCACGGGCAAGGCCGGGTTATACCCGCTAGTGTTTATATAAATTCTTTTAACTGAAATTGAGCTTTACACTGTCCCCTCTCGCTCCAATCCTCTCCATTCCACTCCCCTCTCACTTTCTCGTTCTCCTTTTCTCTCTCATATTACTCTTCTCTATTATTTTATAATTTCACTCACATTGCATTTGATTGCGCCGTAAAATGTTCGCTTTGGAGTTAAATGGTCTGCGAGTTGTTTCTTTTGATGCGCATTGTTTCTGTTTTCAGGTGGCTGAAGGGGGCGGCGTGGGGTGCAGTCTGAACTGTTTCCATTGTATGGCCACCCCCCTGTCAGAGCCACGCCCCAATGGGTCAGTGGCGGTCGCCCATTGAAGCTGCTCTAATTGCAACTTTGAAACTCAATTGGGTGGTCAACGGGTGCATGTACCCACTTTTCGACTTGAATAAAACACACATACACACGCTCACACACACACACACGCACATACACACACACACACACACACAGCAATTAAATAAAAAATGTTTTGCGCTTTTCAGTTTTATTCAGTTTTTCAGCATATTCAGAAAATACACAGTTTACTGTATACAAAATTTCACAATTTACGGCATCCACTTGAATTTTTGCACATGTTTTGGCCAGGGGCCAGCCGTAAGGTCAGCTCTATTTTGAATGGAGCCAAGTGCTGGTGCTGGCTGCTGGTTGGGTGGTGCACACGTGCGGCTTTTTCATTTTTTTTTTATTTCATTTTGTTTAAAGCAGCGGGAAATCTTTGCCAGGATCTCGCTCCACTCGGCCATGTTCGTGTGCAGTGGCGCGTGTGTCTGCATTTTAGTGCGCCAAGTTGCGCTGCCAACAAATGCGACAGTAAAAACTTTTTCCGTAACCGCTCTCAGTGTTACCCCTCCCCCTGCCCCCGTTCCCTCCACAAGTGGGCGTGGCCAGCGTAGAGCAACGACGACACATTGTGCCAAAAGTTTTTCTCCCGGCAAAGTTCGAAAAACTTTTGCACACAGCAACTGGCAGCAAAAGAAGTGCTGCAAAATGCTAGAAAATTGGAATACTTTCTAAAGTCAAAAGTTCGCTTCTTTTTGAATGCCCTATACCCATTACAAAAACAGTATAAGGCGACTATAAAAAAGTTGTGCAAATGTGCAAAAAATAAGTATTTATCTGAGAGTCTATAAGGAGTGTATAGTTTTTTCTGTCCAACTTCCGAACTATATGAACTCAGAGATTGTAAGAGCTAGAGAGCTCAAATTCGGTATGTAGGTCATATTAAGATAAAGAATTATAACAACCATTTCAACGACATATATTTCCAGAGCAACTCGGGTACATATAGTTTGGTAAAAATGTCTTTACCCAAATCGATAGATATCGATTTCACTCATTTTTTTGATATTTTGCAGGTGCAACTGCAGATGAGTCTGATCAAATTTTTTCGACTTGTGCCTCCTTTCTACTACCTATTCTTTAAAACAATAAAAATCGATGTTTACCCTTTTATTTTGACTAGTTTATCCCATATGTCATACTTTGATCAAGTTTCTTTCAGATATTCGATAATTTTCCCATAAATCGATAAATATCGTATCATAATATCGATAAATATCCTTTTCCAAGGCCCCTTTTATTTGATTAAACCTGTAAGTTAGTTCAGGCTAGAAATAAGCACATCTGAGAGTAGATTCCACACACAAAAACTGCAACACAATTATTCTCTACTACGCTTTTGTAATACCTCATTATTCGATTATGTACTTTTCAATTATGAGCTCCGTTTTGTGTTTAGAGGGTATCTTGACCAGCACATTCTTATGTTTTCACTCGAATCGATGGCCGCCTTCACAGCCCCTTGTGTGCATGGCAATTTGTAAGCTTAATTAATTATTAATTAGCGAATCTTTCGAACAGGCACAAAGCCAAACAACTGCGGCCCATAAAAAAAATGAAAAAAAAAGAAATAAATGAGTATATCAAATAATTCACATTAAAACATTGCACAAAAGGCCGCAGAAGTTGGAACAGGACTCGCACCAGCACCCTCCAGTGTAGGGGGGTGCGGTTGGGCGATGGGCTGTAAGGCGCGTGCGGCGGCTTTTGTTGACCACAGTCCGCGCATTAGCGTGGCTAAATTACTAAGGTCTGTGGGTGCGGTTGGTTTGGGTGGCGTTTGGGTGGGGTTTGGGTGGTGTGGGCTTTGGCTTGGCTTAGCTCGAGTGTCCACTTGTCGGGCTGCTGGCTGCTGACTGCTGACTGCTGACTGCAGCGGGCAACGTGGTAATTGGAATTAATTTAGCATTAAGCTGCATTTCTTTGGTCAACTCCAACACTGCCTGGCCCTCTGAAGTGCCTACATTTTATATAATTCTTTCTATTCTCATTTGGCCGCAGAATGTGGGTCCTGTTAATTAATTGCGCTTAGTTGCCGCGAATGGCAGTTGGCAGCCACAGCTCATTAGCGCTCAGCAATTAGCATGAGGTCAAGCGGGTATCTAGAAGTCTTGAAGATCAAAGCGTTTAACGGTCGAAAGGAGTTAATAAAGTCTTTATACAAATACAACTTATCTGTGCATCTAGCTGTTATCTTCAGCTATAGATCTCTCTATAAACAAAGGCAACAATTACTGCTGGTCGCACACATACACACACACACACACATACATGTACGCACACCCGTCCACCCACACGGCGTATGCGCAATGTCAAGTGCACAGCCGGAGAGACAAGACACAAAACTTGGGCAGCAGTTTGTTGATTTTGGGCGTGGCACCGAGCGAGATAGCTAAATTCTGTCTGCAACTTATTGACATTTTGGCTGCGTGTGGGTTGACTAAACAGTTTTTACTGAAACAAATGGAAAACTTAAAAACAAATAAGCATAATATACTCTAACTTAATATTGGAATACTTGCATCAAGTACCGAGAGAAATTATAATAAAATTAGAAAGTAGGAAAGTCTTCGGCACACCAAAGTTGTAATACCCTTGTAGACATTTGCCTTACGGGCTAGCAGATATGTGAGAATGTTATGTTTTCTTGGAATACAGAATATTTTACCATACAAAAGCTCATTGTTTAATCGATTCTTCCCATATAGCTTTATAAAGAAGTACGATCTTGATAGGATTTGGCTTTAACTAACTAGTTTTAACTAATAAATGCAGGTATTGCTCAAGATATCTAGGTAATCAAAAAGATCGTTCTTATGACAGCTATAAGATATAGTTATCCGCTTCTTTCACATGTATTTATGTAAATAGATCTCTGCAGAGCTTCAAGACGATAGCTCTTAGTCTGACAGGGCAGGCCAGACGGACATTATCTAGAATATATATTGTTTATAGGGCCGAAGATGCCTCCTTCGAAATGTACTTTCCCGAAATTTCTCTTGCATTCTTTAGGCAATGGATATGCCTTTTGTTTACTTTTGATTATGAGCATTTTCCCAGTACTTAAATTTAGCTTGTAACTCTGTTTGATTTGGTTTCTAATAGCAGGACCAAAACACGTCCCTGTGCTAACTGTGCAAGCGCTCATCAGGTGATATTCACTTTAACTGTCTTTGCGTCGCGCTTAAAGATTTATAATTCGCAACGAGTTTAAGCTTGAAACGAGTGGAAAGACGTGGAGACTCTGGCAAAATGTCTTGTTGGAAGTAGCCAACTAAAGGACATGCTTAACTTTTTGCCAGTTTTATTTTTAAGAGAATAATTATTTGTATACCCTTGTAGAGGGTCTTACATCTTTGTCACGCATAGAAGGAGGTATTTCCGATCCCTTAAGGTAAATATATATTCTAGATCGGCATCAATAGCAAATAGCCCAGTTGACATAACCGCATCCGTCTGACATAGGTCCGTCTTTCCAATGCGGGCAGTACATATGGCGGAACTGGCCTGATCGGACTACCATGTAATATAGCTGCCATAGGAACGATGGGTCCAAAAGTATTTTCTTGTATAGAAAACTTTTTGTTTATCAAGATATCTTGATATCACTATGTTGCTTGCATCTAGTTATGGGAAACTTTCTAGGCAACCCTCTTCGTTGGCAGTTAACTCACGCATACTCGTTGCATTCCTGTTGTTTCCTGTCCTGCTTCTTGTTACTTTTATCTGTTTTGCATGTACGTAATGTGTGGACCACAACCCGAGCCACCCGAGCGACCCGAACCATTGGCATTGGTCCGACAGTTGGCAAGACATACATGCCATAGCTCGTCTCTCTCTCTCTCTCTCTCTGTCTCTCTCTCTCCTCCTCCTCTCTCGATGTCTCACTCTCTCTCTCTTTATCTCACTGCAGCTTACTTTCATTCACTGTCTCTGTCTCTGTGTTATCCGTAGAACTCATTAACCTACGTGTGCTGGCAAATCCTTTTGTTTGCCAACTGACAATCGGCAGCTTTGCCCATGCCGCGACCTGGTTGCTGCCAGTTTTGGCCATTGTTATAAATATATTGTAGATATATTCATTGTACTATTTTACGCTTGATTACAGCCAAAGGATTTTTGGCGCACACCCAGCATACACACACACACACCAACCTACACCCACCCGCACCCACTCCCACACCCACATCCATTGTTCGCTTGCATTTGACCGCGTGTTTTGGCACTCTTCTCCTGGCAACCACTAAGTGGATACGCTTATTATCCTTCGCTGGCGTTGATATGTGCCTGCCTGCCGCTGCCCCTGCCCCTGACCCCTTGCCTCGCCTCACCTCTTGACCTGCTGCCAGTGCCTGCAAATCCGGTGTAATTTTATTCATAAACTCGACTAAAACATATTGCTGGCGCACAGCTTTGGCTAAGTATTTTCGTGGGGATCATATTGTTTTTTGTGCTGTTGGCCTCTGGCAGTTGGCAGGGCGAAATAGAACACACACACACACACACACACGCGTATTGCCGCGCACAGCAGGCCTGGCTTTTGTGTCAATGAATACAATAACCAAATTAAATAACCAAGGTGATGACAGCGGCAAGGAAGAGCGGCTGCCTTCAGGCCCACATCTGCCAGCTGGCTTAAGGAAGGGTTTCAGATTAAAGCTGAGGACTACAGACCACAGACTACAGGCTGTAGGCTGTAGGCAGTTGGCTGCTATTTCTGCTGCAATTAGCCCAATCAATGCTAATAGATACTTATCTAGCTGATCCACAGACACAATTGTGGCCAGCAATAATAGCCACTTGAGCGTATTGAGAATCTTCAAATTGTCTCGCTGCGTTTATCATTTCAATTTTGATATGAATTTTTATTTTTATTTTATACCCTGCATGCATTGAAAATGCTGGTGAATGGGTATATACTTGTCTCTGCATATGCATGTAACGGCCATTTATTAAAAGGTAATTATATATAGTATAGTATATACTAAATCAATAACATAAGCCCCAAAGGCAAGTCTGTCTGTCCATCTACCTGCGAGATAATAAGCGTAAATTTTGATTGTACGTTCTTGTTTACCAAATGCACAATTAACGAAATTTATATCTTAGGTAACTACCTTAAAATTTTGCAAAATCGATAATTATCGATGATTAGTCTCGTTGTTTTTCATAGCTCCAAGACATGATCTTACATACCATACGCTATTTTTTCGGTAACTACTGTCATTTACCCAAAATCGATATGTATCGATCGGTGGTTTATGTAAAATCTCAGAGGTTACAAGAGCTGGAGACACCCAATTATGGAGTTTAAGTTCTTACATATCATACGCTAACTAATTTCCCTCCTTTCTCACCTCACCAACTATAGAGTTCTTGTTCTGGCATTTCATATGCATAAGAAATTTATAATTTTTCATCGACATCTACGGCATTTATCCAAAATCGATAAACAACGATAATTGTCTCCCTTTTTTTTTTGACTCGGAGGTAAAAAAAGCTTGAGGCTTTCTCACATGAACGCTGAAGAACTTTATATTTGGTTTTCGATAAGTTTTTCGGTTTACCAGAAAATTTGATAATTATCGATACTTAGCTCTGTAATTGTGCATGTCTAATATAACAAACATAGATTCGATTTTCGGTGTATAATACATACAAATTTAAATGTCATCCTTAAGCTTTTAAAATTTCTGGTCAATTGTAAAATAATCACAGATTATTATATATTTTGTAAAGTGGGAAGTATGTTTATATGTTGTTGCGCTCTCTGCAGAGTATCTCTTAGTCGGGCACTCCCGATTAGAGGCACTTTTACTATTTATTTATTTGCGTTTATTCGTCTAGCACTAACTGCGGCCCCAGGACATTCTCATGCTTTGTTGGCTCTTAAATGGCAAACAAATAATGAGATAGACATAAACTCGTATCTGAAGCAGCGTTTCGAGTGCAACCTGCTCAACCTTCCCACAATCGCAATCACAATTACAATCACACACGTACAAACAGATGCACTTGCGTATCCTTTAGATACATTTGCTTGAACCTTTTCTTCCACTCGAGCAAGCGGCCTGCGAAACAGCCAGCCAGCACTTCAGGTCAAAGGTTGTGCCCTTCTCTCTGCCTGCTTTCTTTTATTCGGATTTCATTTTTTATTTGATTTCTTTATAATGTGTGTTTATTCTGCTGATTTTTGGGAAATCATTTGCAATTTAACAGCAATTAAATTGCAATTCTCTGGATTAAACATGCCACACACATTGCGTGCCGCATTTTGCGGCAAGCAGGCAAATTTTCGTAGAGCAGAGGCTGAGCACCTCAAGCCTTGGCGGGCATTGTGTGCGTGTTACCTTTGTGTAGCTGTAGGTGCAAAAAGAAAATACCTTTTGCGATTTTAGCACAATTATTTTTGCACTAAAAACGAACGGTAGTCCTCCAGTCACCACCCCACCCCGATAAGCCCCTTAGCCTGTGGCTATGCCGCTTTGGGCTTTTTCTCTTGGCGCCTCTTGACTTACGGCGGCTTTCATTGTAGTTGCTGTTGTAATTGCTGCTGTTGCTTTCCTTTGTGCGCGGCGCATAAACAAAATGGCTGACTTCTTACCTGGCTGCCCCCCCCCCCCACACACACACTACCTGGGTTGTTTGTGTGCAGCGGCGTGTGCTTTGTAATTTGTATTCAAAAAAGAAAAGATCTGCCTTATGCCAAATAAACCAAAATTTCCTTTGTGCAACATAATTGCTGGGCAAACTGAAAAACGCTTTGTGGCGCCTTCTCTCTCCTTCTCGCTCTCTCACACACATTCTGACTCTGCGATTTTGTGGCTCTGTGGTTTCTTTCGCACCGCAGCTGGCACTTCTGGTAGGTGCTCTAATCGTGGCTCACAGGCGCTCAAGATAAAGTTAAGCGGCAAATTTTATAAAGAAAGTTCTTCGCCTTAATTTTTCAACAAATTACAAAAGGAATGATTACTTGTACAAGTTCCAGCTGTGAACTATGAGCTTTGTGAGCTATGAGCTTTTCTCCATGACCCCGTACTACCCAAAACTTAAACAACTTATTCTGCGTTTTTTAAATTTTTATTTTCTTTTGAAAATACTGCAAACAGTATCGGTTATAATAAGTATTTACTTTATTGTTGAAAAAATTACCTATTTGTAGAATCTCAAATGAATATTTATATTCGATTGTGGATGTCGAAAATAGTAATATTTTATTTCAAAACGAATTGTGGGCTAGCTAATTTTTCCGTCAAAACTCATGTCGAAATTTTTCAAAATTTTTACACGTTTAGTTTCCGGATTATATGTCCCTTCAAAATTTCTAACTCCCGTTAGTTTGTCAGAACTGAAGAGATTTTGTTGCTTAAAGTCCTTATATCATAATTCCTTGTCTATTTGCTTTTTCGTATATTTATATATGCTCATGCTATGCTCATTTCTCGACTAGATATTGCATCTAATACTTATGAGCTTTTAAAATTTAAGTTATCGAAAAACATTAATTGAAAAATAAAATGGAGTCCAAATTGGATATTTAAATCGATTCATTACGATTCTACATAAGAATCTAATAAATATGTGTTTCAACGATTTGGGAAATTCAACCCATAGCTGTGGTTAATTAGCGATAAACGTTTGTATAAAACGACCGGCCTCAAACTCATTTTAGAAGATCTGTGTTCAAACTCATTTGAGGGGTGTTTCACACTTTTCGAAAAAAGCATTCCTCCTTGGTGGTAATGGAGGTAAAGGATTTGGTGACGTTTCGTGTTCAAATTAACTTTTCGCAGAATTTTTATTTTTTTTCGGCCTCTTACCACAAGACTTATAATCTTAGTAAATCTCAGATTCCAAAATTTGGTTCTTTATTCGATGCACCTTAAACTTATTTTTAAATAGAAGTGGAGATCAAGTTGGTGTGGGTATATTTCAGATTTCCACGGGCGTGTACTAATAGGAAAGGTAATATCTAAAATTTGTTCGTTCCACGGGCAAGGCCGGGCAATACCCGCTTGTAGTATATAAAATTCCGAAACTTTTTCTTCCTCTCTTCTCTAGATTTTTTTTGCTTCTGCGTTCGTGTGCGAAAAAAAGTTTTTTTTTGAATTATTGGAATAACTTTCTCTCAAAGAATTCCTATATTGTTCTTGCTGCTGCTGATCAACATTAAAAATTAATTAGAGGCTGCCTTGGCAAAAATTGGTTGATTTGGGCGACAAACGTGTAAAAATTGCAAGGTTTTTGTGCATAAATATGTATTAATTAAAATGAAATAAAATCGGGTGCAAAAGGTGGCAAAGTGTTAGCCATGTTCAGCGAGGCGAAAGGCCGCACTTCGCTGAAGCGTGTGCTGAATATTTAATTTAATTAAATTTCACTTGGAAAATAACTTTGAATTTAACAAGACAGCAACAGCAACAAGACAGCAGCAAATACACAATGCAGCCGGCGACAACGTAATGAGAAAAATTTGCATAAATATGTCTTGGGGTTTGGGTTTGAGTTTGTAGCCGAACAGAAACTTGCTCCTTGCTTGATCCTTGCTTCGTCAATTGTGACGTTCAATTTGAAGGTGACAATCAGGACGACGGTAATCCTTTGCAGTTCAAATGCTGGCATATGTCAGCTTCAGAGAAAGAGAGAGGGCGAGAGAGGAAGGGAGAGGGATCCAAGCACATCAACAAATGACAAATTAAAAATTTTTACTCGCATGCGATTGACGTCCTGTGCTGCAACCTCCCTCCGAACCTCCCCCCTCTGCGCAGGGATAAAAACATTTTCACATGTTTAAAATAAATTTGCTACTTATTAAAAAAGAGAGAAATTATAAGTGACCCCTGCAACACCGAAGTTTAAATACTCTTGTGGGGCTTGGAAATGCTTCTATGTAAAAACTTTATTTTCGATCAATTGTTTCTTATGGAGATATATAATATAGTAGAGCAATTGAAAATAAAACAGAATAGTTTTTCACACCTCAAACTTATTTTTCAAGCCTTTCTCTCCAAAAAGTTATAGGGTGTATGTGGAAAGTCTGGTAAAACTAGTATATGACAACTTTGCTCAAACGAAAAAAAAACCAAATGGTTGTAAACACAGTTACCTTATTTTTGATCTATCATTCCTATGGCAGCTTTATGATATAGGGGTACCATATAGATAAGGGCATATTAAAAAAAGAAAAAATGTCTAATGTTTAATTTTCGACTGACCGTTCCAATGGCAGCTCTTTAATATCGTTGTCCGATTTTGCTGATATATGGGAAGAAGGATAGATTAAAGATATAGTTTAAATAAAAAAGGTTGTCCATAAAAGAAGTAAATTTTCGTCCAATCATTCTATAATAGTAGCAATTGATATGATATAGTTTTCCGATCCAGCCGTTTTCCATATACATATGTGATTAGAGACGACTTCTTCGTTGCCTTGCACATTTCATGACCAAACTATAATACCCTCTGCAAGGGTATTAAAAAAAAAGTTAAAGCGAGAAATCGCAACGGGCTGGCAAATGATGAGCACGTGCCGCACATAAAGCGGCTAGCGAAGCGCAGGACTAGGCCATTGTCCTGGCTGGCGGCTGCCTCTAATCCTGATACCGACGGCTTAATGTCACCAAAACATATTTCACTTTCGTATTGAAAACAAATTTTCGTCTCGTTTCGTTTCGTTTTTTCGGCCAAGTTACAAAAATATTTCAAATCTACTCAATTGTTATCCTTTTATCTGCTCAAGTGTGTGCGTTGACCCGTCGTTGTTGTTATTGTTGTTGTTGTTGTTGCTGTTGTTGTTGTTGTTGCTGTTGTGACTATCCTAGTTGTTATTGTGCTCGGATTGTGGTCAGTTGTCCTGTTTGCTTGGGCTCTGCAATTTATTTCAAGTGTCCTTTGCCATTGGGACTTGCCATGTTGCTGATGCATGAATTATGCGTTTTTGCTGTTTTTGATCATTTTTGTGCCAGTTCCATTTGACTTCTATCTGCATTTTTTCTCTTCTTCTCATTTTGCTGCTGTCGACCCGTTTAAACTTTGAAACTTTATGCGTTTGCCACAGTGGAGCGAGTTGCTTAAATTATACTCAAAAATGCATTGTAAGAATATATTGGAAAAAATTATAAATTTAGTTTAAATATCAAAAAGGTTTTAGGCAGTGGAACAAAAAGTGTTTTCTGTGCACGACATTTTTTGGCTTTAAGTGTGAAAAGTAACTGTGACACAAATGATCCACAAAGTTGCTAAGTATTAAACATTGCATGTTCTATAGACACAAATTAGCCGTAAAGCTGATGCAGTAAAAATATATTCAAAAGAAATTCCCTCAAAAAAAAATTGGGCAGAAATAACAAAATTTATCAGAAAATAGTTTTAAAAGATAGATTAAAATTAATTAAATGTTACAATCATGTTGCTTGTAACTTCTCAATCAATTTGAATGCAATATTAATCTCTCTTTCTCTTTTTTCTTACTTCGCATGACTTTTACATCCATTTTCGCTTGTGAAAATAAATTTAACAGGTGGATTTGCCGAAAAGTGTGAAATACGTCATACATGAAAATAACTTTGTTAATGAGTTTGCATCCGATACAACAAAAAAATTCAGACAACCGTTTTCCACAAATTTTTCCCATTTGCGAGTGGAATTTTAGAATACAAACTAATACCATGGGCTAAGACTATCTAACTGCTAAATAGTTAAGAATATGTGAGGTATACGAGAAAGAGAAGACTCCGAGCAGTATACTCTATGAGAGATGTTATAATCATTACAGAGGACACTGAACGGATGCAAGGTATAGTTAGTTGAACAAAGTTGAAGCGATTAAGGTGTATACATACGCATTTTTCTAAAAGAGTCGATTTCACCCGTAATTATCTTATGAATATGTATTCCGCCAAGCACAGTTGTACGGATAATTAAAGAAGGAAGATTAATCGTAAGAACCGGAGTAAGTCGGTAACCGCAATCGACGATCCTAGTTTAAGTCACGAATGGCGAAAAACAAGAATTGATGTAGCAAAGGTGGCCACCCTTTTTTTTATATAAAACCAAAAAAAAAAACACAAGAATTTCTTAAATATAGATTTGACCAGCTAAATAAATCATTTATATATGTAAGGTAACAGATCAAATTAAGAAAAAACTGCATTAATTTAGATGCATGTTTATGAAATGAAATGAATCTTTTCATAATTTTTTGCCACCCACTGTCAACTAATCCATCAGGAATTACGTGCAATACTCGAACAAATAACTTCAAATCGCCACGAAGTCACATTTTGTGTTTCATGGCTTTTCCAATTGTGGACTTGGTGACCATCTGTGTAATGCCGATGCCAACCACTGTGGCACCCCTTTTGTGGGACTGCTGCTGCTGCTGGTTCGCTCTAATAAACTTAACAATAACGGCTTTTTTATCAACCCAAACCCCCGACGTCGACGTTTGTCATAAATAATTCTAATAATAAATTAAATGCATCCGTTACAGCCCGAGTCGGCACATCGAGTCGGGGTTTGGGTCAGTGATGAGTGTGCCGACTGTGTGTGTGTGTACCGAGTGTGTGTGTGTAAACGATTTGCACCCCCATTTGTCTTGCCCAGGTCCGGGCACAGACAGTTATCCTTGCCAGTCGTGCATAAGCACACAATAAAGGATACGCATTGTACAAATTTTGTGTCCGCTTGAGGGCACGAGCTGGGATTTTTAATTTTTTCCCAAATTTGATTTGTGTTTGGCAAACCAATTGAATTAAATTCTTGTTACCTTTTCAAAATTGCCATCGATTTTAATTACCAATTGCAACTGGCGGCACACCTGGCCTAGGGGCGGGGGCTCAATCAAATTTGATGTATGCACATATAATGAACTTATTTACACACTTTGCGTGACGAAATTTTGGTGGGCGAGCGCGCAGATCAAATGAAAGTTGTTGTATTTTGGTGTTTGCGGAATGTCAGCCACAGACATGGCCTAACCAACCAGCCAACCAATACAACCACCCATCCCCCTCCATCGACCACCCACAAGCCACCAGCCGCCAGTCACCAGTCAACAGTCGTCACCAAGCAGCCGGCGCCCAGTCACCCCCATTTTGAGCTTGCCTTTTGACACGCGAGTTGTTGCCACAGATCCAACCTAATACCCGCAAACCCCCGTCCATGCTCTCCGCATCTCTTCACCTTGCCTGGCTAAATATGTATTACAAAGTGTTTTTGCACCCGCGGCGCTGCGTCCAAACAAGGGGCGTTGTGGGTTTGAGGCGCGATGTTTATTGGCAATACATGGCTCGGTAATTGTGCCTAGGACAGGCCCAACCGCCACCCCCAAGCGCACCCTTGGCCCGGGCCCCGAGCCCCGGGACCCGGGACCGACCCACAGACAATGTCAAAGTGTGATATTTGCGCTTGAAATACTTTTGCATACACAGTCCGCAAAGTTTGTGAGTCCCCCCTTTTGCTGGCCTCAACAATATGTTTTGCTGGCATTTTGAATTATGCTGAAGTGGTCCACGAGGGGGAGGGAGGCTGGTTATAGGTTGAGTTGAGGAGAGACGGGGGCTGTTGACATTTCATTGCAAAATTGAAAATTATCTTGTGATATTTTATTTTGGGGTTTGTCAAAATTGATGAATGAAATTGTGACAAAGCTTCAATATTTTTGATAGGGTCGAAAATGTGAGCTGTGAAAAGTGGGTTTTTATGAGATCTTGTTAATGGGATATATATTTAATTAAATAGCATAAATATTTGGAAGGGTATACCAGAGGGTATTATAATTTTGTATCGAAATGTGTAACGCATAGAAGGAGACTGATTCGACCCCATAAAGTATATATATTCTTGATCAGAGTCAACAGCTGAGTCGAAATAGCCGTGTCCGTCCGTCCGTCCGTCCGCCCGTCTGTCCGTCCGTCTGTTTCTATGCGAACTAGTCTTTCTGTTTTAAAGCTATCGTTATGAAACCTTGCATTCGTCCTTCTTTCTGTTGCACGCAGTACATATGTTGGATCCGGCTGGATCGGACCACTATATCATATAGCTCCCACAGAAACGCTCTGTCGAAAATGAGGTCAATGAATGAAAAACTTTATGTTTTTGAAGATATCTTAACCATACTCGGCATTAACTATTTTCCCTGTGCTCCTTAGATACGGGCAAATCATTCGGCGTGCCGAAGATGGCCCTTCTTTCTCTTCAATTTTAATTCAATAAACGTCTTATAAGGTCGTTGTTGCCGTATGCTCCATTTGTATTTTTAAAGATACTTAAAAGAGGTTTAAATTTGGAAAACCAGGTTCACAAATCGAAATTCAAGGCAGCGAGTTTGTTTGCACCGTAAACGGAACTTGCGAGAATTTTTGGTTTTATTTATCAATATCCGGACTAGTTATTGATACCCGAACCAAAAATAAGGGAAGTCAAATGTTCATTAGGACTTGCAAATATACATCAAAGATTAATTTCAACTTTTAACGAGAAAGAAGGGCTATCTTCGGCACGCCGAAGATTTAATACCCTTGCAAAAACTTAATTTTCGACCGATCTTTCCTATGGCAGCTATATGATATAGTTGTCCGATCTTAATAGGATTTTGCATATATATGGGGAGCGGAGTAAAACTAATAAGTACCGAGTTTGGTCAAGATATCTTGAAAAACATAAAAATTTTCTGATCTTAATAGGATTTTGCATATATATGGGGAACGTAGTAAAACTAATAAATACCAAGTTTAGTAAAGATAACTTTATAAACAAAAATGTTTTTCATACAAGAACCTACTTTTCGACCGATCGTTCCTATGGCAGCTATATGATATAGTGGTCCGATCCAGCTGGTTTTGACATATGAGCTGCGTGCAACAGAAAGAGGGACTTCTGCAAAGTTTCATAAAGATAGCTTTAAAACTGAGAGACTAGTTCGCATAGAAACAGACAGACGGACAGACGGACATGGCTATATCAACTCGGCTGTTGATACTGATCAAGAATATATATACTTTATGGGGTCGGAGATGTCTCCTTCTATGCGTTACACATTTCACGACAAAATTATAATACCCTCTGCAAGGGTATAAAAAACCCTTGAAATGCATATCTGATATGCATATGTGGATGCAAACTTCACAAACCAAAACTCGAGATAGTGAGTTGGTTCGAACTGTAAATCGATATTTTCTTTAGGCTGATACATGTATTTACATGTTTTGATAATGTAAAATCTTTTATTTATATTTAACAAATAAACTTTATTAAAGAGGTTAGGGCTAGAGATGGATACGGGAAAGAATTTTAGATCCCCTTTTGAGCGTTCCGAAACAGCAATTTTTCATACCGTCCAACTTAATCTTTTATTTAAAAATAATTATAATATTTAAATATTTTAATAAATGCAAGAAATTTTGTAAATATTTAAACTGTTATGATCACATAGAAACATTAAAAAAAAAATTAGCACTCGTAGAAAAATACTAACAGCCATGATTTGAATTAGTTTTATAAAAAAAAGTCCTTAGGAATCGGAAAATTTGGAACTCAAACAAAATAGGAGTATCCATGCAAATTTCAGTAACAAACAAAAATCTCGCATATTTAAAATCGTTTCCGGTTCCGTTCATCCAGCAGGTCTCCCATGGGATTTCCGCATCAACCCCAACCCCAAGCCCAACCCCAACCCGATCCCAGCTTAGTTAGAACTATGCGCACAGCTTGTAGGTAATTGATAGACCGCATTAAGTTATTAAGTCTTAAGCTATAAAACACTTTTACTATATTCATATTGGTAAATTTACCAAGCGTATTAACCACATTTATAACCGTTACATACGTGGAGTTCATTTTGTTCAAAAGTAATCCTTATTTGGTAACAAAAAGTGAAAAAATAGAATCGTATTTTCCTGTGGCGTGGCAGCATTTCGGAGTCTCTTGACAATGCCAAGTGGCCACAACTCGAGGGTACAATTATGTGCAGCATTTAAAGGCTAAATTTCCTGGAATTAAGTGGGCTTTGCCGGGGCCAAAGCTGCTGCGTCCGCCATTCGTCGGCTGCGACTGCGACTGCAGCAGCGACTGCGACTGCGACTGCGCCCGTGATTTAAAGTGAAATCAAAGAGCGCACAATGGCAAACGACGCGAATCACTTGAATATATAAACTTATGTATTGTATATGTATACTTTACACATAAACTGCCAATTGTTTGGGCATTATGTGCGCAATTTCAATATGCCCAACCGCGGGATGGCGGGGGCAATGGATATGCTTGCCATAAAAGTAGTATTATATACAATGCACACGCGAGTGGCCCATTTTGTACGAGCACAAAGGCGAACTACTCGCATCCATTGTGCCCATTGTGCGAATGTGTTAAAAAGTTGTTGTACGATTCCCCCTCCCCCTCCGCTTCCCCCCCTAACAGGGTATATTCCATGCTGGATTTCTGCGCCTGCGCGGCGTCTAAAATTTCCGTGCATCCTGCACCCAATAATTTACGAACAATTTTTTCAAGGAATCTTGTGGGTTTTATTGAATTTCTGAAATTGTAATTCAATTAAATGCGAAGTGGA
The DNA here is from genome assembly GCA_035045885.1 of Drosophila borealis. Taxonomy (NCBI): domain Eukaryota; kingdom Metazoa; phylum Arthropoda; class Insecta; order Diptera; family Drosophilidae; genus Drosophila; species Drosophila borealis. Next base: position 19,727,375 of record JAWNOR010000194.1, read on the forward strand.
ACACTTGGTACTTCCTACAGCATTGTGCGCTCTAATTGCAGTTGTAATTGATATTTGCGGTGCGTAGCATTTGCCCGGGGCAGGGTAATTCAATTAATCCCAGCGACAATAGATTAATTGTGCGTGACCCATAACATATATGAAATATATATGTATATATCTATATATATCTCCCATAGGGCTTTGGAGGCTGGCAACAGAATGACAAGCCAAAAATTTGCCATGTTCGCTGCGAACTAACTATTAATATTGCGCATACGCCACGAATGCCGGCACGTTTTAGCCGGAACATGATATGGGATGTACGTGTACACGCAAAAAAGAAATGGCAGGCAACTATGTGCATATGTATGTCAAGCCGCATGACGTCAGGCAAATCGATGTATGTCATTTGTATATAATTTGATATAATCGTTTGGCACATGGCAAATTATGTTTGACAGCCGGAACAGAATAGTCAAGTTATAAAAGACAAAATAACTTTGTTAACGAGGCTCTTAAGCACACGCATGCAAACAGCGACACACACACTCACACAGATACAGCCTCATACAGTCACACGCGCACACACACACAGTCAAATATATACACTCACACCCACACATGTGCACAGTTGAGCGCAAAAAAATGCCAAATCGCTTACTTCCACAACGCATCAGGCACAAGTTAAGGGGCTATGTCAGGCGGTTGGGGAGCGTTTCCGTTCGCGCATTATCCTTCGCAGTAATGCTAATGTTCCGGCGTAGAATATAACCGAAAAAAATGAAGAAATCTACATAAATATGCAAATGTGACTGCGGCATAGTTGCCGTCTTCATATAAAGTCGTTAATGTGCTCGATGATAGCGCTTGCCTCTTTTTTTATTCTTTTTTTTTGTAGATGATATCTGTATCTAAGAAGTATTAAAGGGTTGGCTAGACTTAACTGAGGAGCTCTGCAAATTTGAGTATTTAATTATTTGATTGTGATTCAAACTAATATTTTATAAGTGAATTATTAAAATTCCTGTGGTTTTACATCTCAGTCAATTATAGAAACACATTGTTCCTAATATATATTAATTAATTGTATGAATAATACATTTCAAATATTGGGCTTATTTATTGTATGGTACTGTCCTGCTTTACCGTGCAAGCTTTTCGCGCCCGTAGGAAATATAAATCTACCATCTTTATAATCCATTTCTATTTGAAAATATGTTTAAAATCCATCGAATAGAGAACGAAATGTTGGCATCAAAGGCCTGCGCTCCTGTTAGTCTTGTAAAGAAAAACTCTAAGCCGAAAAATAAATTTTCTATAATTAAGTCTCTCTTTCTCATCCAAGAGCTGCGAATAAATATTCACGAAGATCTTCAAAATAACATTGAAACCAATCCGATGGTAAACAAAAAAGTTACAAACTTCCGCCAATTTTACCATACCTGCAGAAGGATTTTCCCAAAACCCCGTCTTAACGTTCAGCTCCATCACATAAGGTAACTACAGTAAAAATTTCAGATTTCTAGCTCTAACGGCTTGACCACCAATCAGTCAGTCAATCAGTTAGTCATGAGAAACAGTTTTATGTATGAACATGATGATGATATCTTATCGGTTTTGCAATATGGCTCAATGAGAAAATCTGTATTAACGTTTATGTAAACCTATTTATATATTAAATTTCCCAAATCTAGCTCTTGTAGTCTCTGAGATCAGATAGTTGGTTATTATAAAAGGTAGATTAGACTGAGATTAAATGCAAAAAATGCCTACTTAATAAGTGACTGATTATTTATTATTCATTTTCTTTCCTTGGGAGTGACATGTGGGAGAACAGAGAAAAGTATAATTAAAAATAGAATTTCTAGCACTTACAATTCCCGAGTCCAAAGGTTACAGCTGGACAATTGTATAGACTATGTTCTACAGGGTATTCTTTAATCGGTATCCTTGGAAAATGCAAACCGAATACGTTGCACTTAAATCTTATAATTTTCGGCTGAATTTCAATATAAAAATACTTTTTATATTTCTTTTTTTTTCTTTTGATGGAGACGATAGGTGGGTGGGGGAGGGGGGGGGGGTGATTTCTTTTTGCTACAGCAATTTGTACACTAAACAAAATTTGAATAAAAATGTGAGTAAATTGCAGACATAACCGGGAAAAGCTAAAATCGAAAAAAAAAGATGAGCTAAATCGATGCCTTTGTCTCAATTCGATGCGGCAACGAAAAAATGAGAAGAGGGCGGGGGAAAAGCCCCTTGACAAATGTGTCCTGACAAATTATTAACAATTCCAAGTGAATGTGAAGCCAAGAACTTGCAGAATGTCTCTGCAGCGGGGGGTCGAAAAGAATTTCATGGCAACGTTTTGTGAGCAAAAGTTGAAAATTTGCATGATTTAAATGCCGTTTTAATTGAGTTTTAGCAGCGGGCTGGAAGAGAGTGCGCGGAGCAGGGGGCTGAGGGGTGGGATGGTTTGTTGGAGCAGGGGTCTCACTCACTCTGAACCACCCGTTGGCGTGCAATGCCAACAAGCGCTCAACCACATTTAAATGAAATTTGCCACCAGCTGCGAGTGGAACGGAAGCAAACGGTGCAAGTCGCATGCCGCACACAAGGCGAAAACTGTAAGGCAAATAAAGCAGGGTTAGGTGTGTGTGTGTGTGTGTGTGTGTTGTGTTGTGTGAGTGTGTGTAGCAGAGGGCGTTGCAATGCCAAGTGGTCAGAGCTCGGTGTGCCACTGGACTTTGTGTGTCCTGCGCCATTGCAGTTTGTAATTATGAAACTATGCAAGAAGCAGGAATGAGAGCTGTGTGAATGTGTGTTTGTGTTTGTGTGTCTGCCACATGAGCTTTTATGCGTGTGTGTGTGTGCGGCACTCGTGTCTTTGAAACTTTTCTCATTGGTTGCCCCGCGGAATGCTGTGCGCAGCCATTGTATTTGCCGCAACTCGAAATCAATATCATGTTGTATCCTTCAGCGGCAACAAAAGGCGCTGCTGATTGACAGAAACAGTTCACGCACACAATCACACGCACACAGGCGCTTGAAGAGCTGCCGAACAACCCTTCAACACTCAACTACATTTTGATTAAAACTTTATTTGTAGCTGCGTTTACAAAAAAAATATATGTATATATAGATGATATATACAATTATACACATACATATCCAGATATACACATATATATATGTATATACATATTGAATACAATGCGCGTACATTTATTTCCTTTGAGGCAAAAACAAAAACTACTCGATCAACAAAGCGCACAAAGGACAACTGACGGCGAGAATCCTTCTTTTTTTCCCTTTGCCTCGTTCTCTTCGCATTTTGTGCTCCTGTCAATTGTGGCTGCTAGGCGGAAGGGGGCGAGGGGGCGGCATGCAGGCAGGCAGGCAGGGGCGGGTTTGGTCACAAGGGCTGATCCTGCTACCGATTCAGGTCCCATACAAAAGCTGCGTTTAAAATGTATTTCTTGCATTGTTTGCATACCCTGTACACGTTAAATTGACAGAAGAGCGTAAAGTTGGGTCGAGCATTGAGCAGAAGATGACATCAAGAATTCACTATTATCGTACTGTTTATAAGTCGAGTAAGACGGATTGTATTGTATTGTATTTCAGACAATATAATATCAAGTTTCATTTGGTTTCTTAATTTCTTGTCCCAAACATGAATAACACCCAACATTTTTGGGTTTTATATGAATAAGCTTGGAGTTCATCTGTAATAAAAATTTAAATACTATTAGTAATTAAATACAATAGTAAAGTTATATAAAAGTTTTGATTTTTTATAGAAAACTTACTTTCTTTTAATTATCATGTGATTTGTAATCTGGTTGAATGTAATTGGGTTACCGTGCTTTATAATACTATAACACTATAATATACATATGTAATATATATAATAATAATGTATATAATGACAATAATTTAATACTATAATACATCCATAAGAGTATTACACTTAATATATTTAAGCATAAAGTAGAAGATTTCATAACGTTCAAAAAATACATACTTAAGTTAAATGGGAATTAATAATATTACTTTTTATTTCTAGTTGCATCAATCTGACCATATATAATATAATGTCAGAGATAAATATAAATTAAGTAAAATATAAACAAATAGGGGTCACTCGGAAACAAGAATTGCCACTATTTAAACTATTCAGACATTAAAATCTGGCTTTTTCATTCACTATACGTATTTTAATGTTAAACGGAGGTCAAATGGAAATTGAATCTTACAAAAAATAAAATTTTTCAATAACTGCAATCGGTTCTTCTTCTTATTTAAGACGATATATCTTTTAAAAACATATTATCTGCTTTATACACGTTTGAGCAATGCATTTCAAAATAGCTCTAAAAACTAGGCTCAAGACTATCTTCAATTTTAAAATAAAACGAAGAACCTATTCAATTTTTGGAAAATTATATCTTTTGTAGGTTTTAGCTTACAAGATAATACAGTAAATTTCAATAGCGATAAAATATTTTTCATAACATTCATTTAATTAAATAAAATAATTACTTTTATACCCTGAACCCATTGAAATTGGGTAACAGGCAGCAGGAAGCATCTCCAACCCCATAAAGTATATATATTCTTAATCAGCATCAACGAGTCGATCTAGCCATGTCCGTCCGTTCATCCGTCTGTCCGTATGTATAAACGCAAGGATCTCAGAACTTTTAAGAGCTAGAAATTTTAGCTGTAGGTCCTCCCAGTGCCCGCGCAGATCGCGTTTGTCTCCGATATTCGATAACTTGCCCCGTTTCCAAGTAATCGATGAAAATCGATATCGAAATCCTTTTATTTGAGCAATTTTTGTAAATAATAAGAGCTAGAGTCACCAAACTTGACATGAAGCTTCTAGAATAGTATATACATATCAAGTATCTTTCATTTTATAGCTACCGCCACCTCCCCGCTTCTACCTCATAGCTATAAATCTAGTAAAAACACCAATTTATGTTGCCGACCAATATAACCCGCAATTAAAATGACTTTTGAGAATTGACTTTTGAGAATACACAAATATTCTATAGTACAATAAGATGTAGAAAATTGCATCAAGATCGGTTAAGAAAAATAAGTTAGTAAATAAAGCATATCTGGCCTCGAGTTTAATTAATTTTTTTTTTTGCCTATCACTACTAAAAAAAAAACGCGTAGCGCGGGCTGCATTTGGTGCTGGAAGAAGAGGTTTCAGGGTATCCACTAGTCGGGAGCTCCCGACTAGAACCTCTTACTTGTTATATATAGAAAAATATGGAAAATTAAGAAATAAGTGTTCAGATATTAGATCCTTTGATTTTACCTGTTTATCCTGACTATCTGACTGATTGATTGAAGGAAGGACTGATTGCTGATTAATGTACTTTCTATACCGTAATAGCTGCATTTTCATTTTAATTATCACAACACACTTAGCCGCGGTTTTGGAAAATTTCACGCGTGAGTGCTGAAAACTGAAAACTTGCATCAGTCCATATATATGAGTAGAAAAGTATGTATACAAACTGAGATAGAAACATGGCCCGCAAAGCCGGGTAATAATATAAAATGAATTACAAATTCTACTCTTGGCAGGACATTTTATCTTTAATAAATGTAAATCGGTCCACACCTGTTGCCCTTCTATTGGGCAGACACTCCCCTTTAGCGATCAACCCAACGATTGCTGTCCGTCCGTCTTAACAGTTTTAACAGTAATATAATATGGGTTAACACTCTAGATTGTTATATGATGCTGCTGGGTATCATCTCGTCGAGCATTTGTGACTCACACATTCTTGCATGTTTATTTTATATATTTTATTTCTATCCACTTAAGCTTTATCAGTCACTCGCTCGCGCTCACTCACACTCCTTCGCTGCCCAGCTCAGTGTGTACGCCCGTCTCTTTCTGGCTGCTTGCTTTCGGTTAGTTTGTCGCCGCCTTCGTTTGACTATTTTTATGGACCGGTTCGCTGGCTTGCAATTTATTTTAATATTGCTTTTATAAAATGTACTTTCTTTCCTTTTTGCTTTATTTCCTCGAACTTTGTTTGTTGCTCTCAACAGTATTGTTATCGCTCGCTCCCTTTCGCTCAGCCACGCTCCGTGTCTTCCTCTCTCTCTCTCTCTCTCCCTCTCGCTCTCGCTCTGACACTCCTCTCTGTGAGCCTGCCACCGACATTCCCCTGGCTGCTCCTTTGTTCTTTCGCTCGATGCTTTTTGTGGAGTAGCTCTTGAGTTACGTTGCCATTTTTGTGCGCGTTCCGCTCTTTATTATTATTTTCGCTTATTTTTTATTATTTGAGCATTTATTTGCATATTGTATTTTGTATATTTCTTTTTTACACGCCTTTTGTTATTGCCTTTGTATTATCAAGTGTCCAATAGTGAGCTCTTTTGTATATTGTTGTATATTATTTCCCTTGTTTTTTCCTTAGTGTTAAACAGTTTTCTTTTCTTTTCTCTCTGTGTTTGTGTGTGTTTGGGGTAGAATGTTGTGGGGAAATATGGCATGTTAAGTTCTTGGCTTTTAATTTACCAAGTTTTCATTGTAAACAAATCGAATTGATACTTGAGCAAAGGTACTTTCTAAAAATCTGTTTATGATTTAATTTTAAGTGCAAAAAAATATAATGGAAATATAACCTATTTCTGTACTACTGTCCTACAATTCCCTTGATCTGTTACTGTTGATATTTTCTGAGCGCGCATATAAACATAATGTGTTTTTTAGGCAAGTGAGCAAAAAACAGCGTCTCTACCATATGTAGATAATTATATATATACATATACCACATTGATAGATCATAAGATCACATCTGAAATGCGTAGTACTGGGATTCAATTCCCAGAGTTTGAAACCTAAAATTTTCATAAAGTCTATCTTAAATTTTCATAAAGTCGATCTTAAATATTCTTAATATTATATCATAATATTCTTAAGTAAGAATCATAGTTGATAGAAAAGTTGAGTGTAATATGAAATAAAGAAAAAGTTTAAATTATATTTAGAACTTAGATAATAAAAATTTCGATGAGTGAACCAAGTACTTCGTTCCTTTGATAAGTATGTTTAAATTAAATGTTCAAGAGTGTAGTTAATATATATATTTTAAAAAAATGTAAAAATGTTCTTTATCTTGATGTGCAAGAGATAATATGTTAAGAATGTTTTTTATTGTACCATGAACGCATTAAAAACGGGTAATAAGCGTATTATGTATTTGTGCAAAAGTATGTAACAGGCAGAAGATAGCACCTTCGACCCCATGAAGAATTTATATTTTTGATCAGCATCAACAGCCGAGTCGATCTAGCCGTGTCCGTATGTATGAACGCAAGGATCTCAGAAGCATAAGAGCTAGATGCTTAAAATGTTAGATCCTAAAATTATTTTGGTAAATAATAAAAGCTAGAGTCACCAAAGTTTCCATGTAGCTTCTAGAATAGTATATATATAGATATATATATATATATGTATATATATCAAGTATCTTTAATTTTATAGCTATCACCACCTCCCCGATACTATCTTATAGATATAAATCAAATAAATTAACCAACTTATACTGTCCACCAATATACGCAACAATTTTAATGCAATTGACTGTTTGAGAATATACAAATATTCTATAGCACAATAAGATCTACTGTAGAAAATTTTATCAAAATCGGTTAAGAAACACAGAGGTTATTAAAGAAACCGTGCTTTGGCTGTCAGCGAGCGCAAATTGCAAGAATTTCTGTGTACATGTACACACATATATTCATGCTCGTCTTCTTTGAATTCTATCATAGCAAATTGTCTTTTGTGCTGCTATTTTAATTCGTTTTTTTTCTCATTAAGAATCAATTATTGGTGTGGCTGTTGAGTAGAAGCGGCGGCAAGTAGTGTGGTCTGTTACGAGTTCGAACCTTACCGAGGGAACTATTTTCTTTTTAATTTATTTTAATTACTACTAAAGCAAACGAGCGCGTAGCAAGAGCTGCATTTGGTGTTGGAAGAAGAGGGTTCAGGGTATCCCCTAGTCGGGAGCTCCCGACTAGAGCCTCTTACTTATTTGTACAAATATTAACAGGGAAATCAATATAGCGTGCACTTAGAAACATTGTTTTTTCATATTTTTCCCAAATAAAACAAAAAAACAAATTATAAAAAATTACTCTATGAGATAATTCTTTTTCTGAAAATTCTTCGAAAATTTCCAAATGCTTTCTACTTTCTGACTATAATCTGAAATTGAAAAAATATTTGTGTTTGAATGTGATCCAGCAAATGTACTAGTTCATGGTTATTTTCTATATGCGGCGTGACTCTCTTATGTGATTAATTATTATTATCAGATTATTTGAAGGCTTTCTATAAACCAACTTGGTTTATCATTTGCCTTACTATCGCATCTAACAGTTGAAATTTGCATGTCCTTGCCGAGCGCGTGCCAATTAACCCAATGCACATTTGTCTCACGTGTCTTGCACAAAGCCACTCGCGCCACGATTTGTTGTCAATTAACACACACGCAAACACACACACACACACACTTCGATTTAGACTGTTGGATAAACATAAACGCCCCGGAAAGCGTTGCATTTAGATATTTATCGCACTTAGCCTGAAACACGCCCGCCCTCGCCTCTCGCAAATCACCCTCGCGCGCGCTCGTGCAATGTCAACCGCAGAGACAACACGTGACTTTTGTGCAGAGTTCAAAAATCACAGCAGCGAAGGACTTTGACGAGCGACCGATGAGCACCTTGATGGGCGCACAATGAGCTAAGGAGAAACACAACTAAAAAATAAAAAAACAAACAAAAAACCCACCCCTGCCCCACGCATTTAGCATAAGTACCTAAAAAAAAAAATAAAAATTGTACTTGAGGTACAGTTGCCTACCGGAAATTATTGGTGGTACAAACATATTGTTGCCCCAGAGCGAGGCATCGGCTGGGATAAAAAGAATAAAAAATTATATCCCACCTCAAAATAAGAAAGCAAATGTTAAAAATCATTTGAAAGACATCACACACAAAGGCACAGGGGAAAAACCACAATATGTAAATTATGAATATTTTGTGTAAACAAAACTGGGACTGAGTGCATCAAAGAACAGCAGCAGGAGAACTGCCATTAGCCCAGCTACTGTATTAAATCATATATGGGTACTATATATGTGGTTGCTTTTCGATGGCCTGTTGGGCCATATCATTGTCTGTTGTCTGCTTGGGCGGCATCAAAATTGATTTCTCATCGTGCCAGTAGTTGCTCAACTGGCGGCCCAGGTCTCTACTATGGACTCTCTGCTTATTAGCTGACGGAACTAGCCTCAGTGACGTCGCACAGTGGTCACAGAGTGTAAGGTAGCCTCACAAGTATTCTGTAGAGGATAGCACATTTCAAATTAAGGCTTAGGAAATTATCATGTAATTGTAATACAAACCTTACATAAAATACAAGTAAGAGTACTCTTCTTGGGGGTGCCTGACTAGAGGATATCCTATACCTTCTGCCAACACCAAATGTAGCTCGCGCTATAGAGGGGATGAAAAATACTTGATTTGTACATACTATACTAGAAGTTACATGTAAAAACTGGTGACTCTAGCCATTAAAATCAAAGAGATGTTCTCAAAAATAGGATTTCTATATCGATTATTATCGATTTCTTGGAAACGGCACGAGTTATCGATTATCGAAAACAAACGGAAATGTACTGCGTGGGCACTAGAAAGACCTAAGTTCAAAATTTCAAATCTTCAGACCACAGACAGAAGGACATGACTAGATAGACTCGGCTTTTGATTCTGAGAATATACATACTTTATGGAGTCATTTGGACAAAATCATAATACCCTTTACTTATTTTCAATGGGTTTAATGTATAATGATAATGTACAATAAATAGTTTGTCAAAAAAATTCACAATAATTTTGAAATACATAAAAAAAGAATTTAAGTAAAAAATAAATATATACAAATTAATAAAACTTTTCCGTTTAAAGTTAATTTATGGAGCGTTAACTTTGTCCATTACAGTCCTTACTCCACCCTCAGATTTTCTTTAAACAAAGCAAATGTTGATAGCTTCTTTCGCAACATATCAAAGAATCATGTCCATCCATGTCTACCCGCCTTTCGTCTGTGTGAACTTGTCTATCTTAAAAACTGTCAAAGCTATTGACTTGAAATTTTCAGTATATTTTCTTGCATAACATACACAGAAAAGCCTCATCAATTTTTATGATAGTGATTTTATGATAATTCTGTCATTTTAATAACAACTATAAATGTCAAATTTGGGACATACTTTTCTTATCATAACTCGAAGATTGTAAGAGCTAAATATACCAAACTTGTTATGTAGGTTCTCTTATAACATACTCATATTAAGAATAATTCACTTTTTGGATAACTTCCCCTTTTCTTACTAAAATTGAAAAAAAAAAATAATGCATTAAGCCTTGCGCTTTCTCTTTTTCACACATTTGCCTGCCATATTTAAGGCCCGAAAAAAAATTAAGTTCGCACTATAAACACCGAAGTTAATCAAGAATGCACGATTAAAGTGTGAGCCAAACTGAAAAGCGCAGCAGCTGAACTAAATTCGAACTGTTTAAATTTGTACCTGCTGAGAAATTTTCAACTAGTGCACAGCAAGCTGGCACCACTGTGCATCTCTGGCGGTGTCTCTTATTGCGGCAAAAGGTCTGGGCCACCTACTTTACACGTTTGCTACTTGAAATGGCATTTGTTGTCTTTTCATGGTTTTTTCTCCAGTTTAGCTGACTGTCTGTCTGTGTGCTGGAAAAACAAAACAAAAAACCAAAAAAAAATCGTATTGGGGGCTGGGGAACCTGCCAAATTAGTTGCCATGTAGTCTTATGACCCATTGCTTGACAAGCCGCAGATTGGGTTACCCAATCCCAAAACCATGCCGCCTGTGTCTTTAATGTTTGCCTTGTAAAAACAAGGGGGGTAACAACGAAAGAGAGATAGAAATAAAAAACGAATGCATTTGAAATTTGAAATCTGGCAAAGCAAATAATAACAAATAAATGAAACTAATGCCAAGTAAAGGGAGAGAGAAAAACAAAATACTTTCGGCCCTGAGGACCACCCTCGTGTATTATTTTTGTGAAAAACATATGTCTAGGCATTTAAGCTGTTAAGTAACCCTTTGGCAAGGACTCTCTCTACCTCTCCCTCTCTCGCTCTCTTAAGGACAGCCCCAAGGGCTGTGCTAACCATGTGCCATTTCTTTAAGGTAGAGCTGCGCTGGTTAGCTTGTTTGAGTTTTAATTGACGGCACTTATGGAAAGCCACAAGAGCTGTGTGGCATCTGCAGCAGCGGCAGCCGCATGAGTTGCCGGAGGTCACAGCCCATGCCCAGTTTTTCTACACAGCAAAATATTTGTGGCCTACATTTAAATCGAATTAAAAAACAATTCCAAAGTTGATTTCATGTGGAAAACATGTTAGCAGAAACTAATTTAGGTGTGGATGTTTTTATTTAAATTTATAAAGTAGGTTGCATTCAAGTAATAGAAAGTCTACGGTTCACGAGCAAAGACATCTTTTATATTACTCATTGATAATTAGATTTCAATAAGAATGATTTTGGGATGGAACAGGGGAACTCTATCTTGTTCCATTTAGCTACTCGAACTCTCAGCCTAACGTTCACTTAACTTGTTAAATTATATATATATATATATTGGAGAGCATTGCAATTTTGAGCCAAATGATTATAAAACAGGTTTTCGAAAAAAACATTAATTAGGTTCAGGGTTTCGTGTGGTTGATTTTATCGGGCAATGGGCTTAGCTTAACATGAGGTTCTTTCTACTTAATAAATTGGAATTTTGTATACGAAACGTCTGGTCTTTTAATATTAAATTCCTGATGGATTTTTTTACTTTGCATTTCACATGGAATTATTTGATTCTATTTTGTATTTAATTTGGAATTATTTGTATTATTAATTTTATATTTTATTTTTATTAAGCATTCCTCAAGAAATTATTTAATTATAGTTATATTATTCTAATTTAATATTTGCGTTCCTTATGACAATTTTATATTATTTTAATTTTATTTTATTATTATCGTTTTATTTTATTCCTCGTGAAATCATATTATTTTTAAATATTATAATAATTTTTTAGGTTTTTATTTTGCGTTCTTTATGGAATTAGTATATAATTGTAATTTTATTGTTTTTAGAATTTTGTTATTTGGGTATTACTATTATAATATTTTATTTTTTTTTTGCATTCCCGGAGATATTTTATTATTATTTTGTTTTGCATTTTTTATCGAATTATTTTAACCATGGAATTATTTTATTATTATAATATTATTTTAATTTATTTTTGCACTCCCTATGGAATTATTTTATTTCTCTCTTGACTTACATCTGGATTTATTATATTATTTTTATATTAATTTAATTGTTTTTTTCTTGCATTCCTCGTAGGATTTTTTTTATAATTTTGCGTTCCCTATTTAATCATTTAATTAATGTTATATTTTTTTAATAATAGTAACAAGAAATTGGAATTCATTCTATAAGGAATTTTCAATGATAAACAACATATAAATATATATACATATTTTTTTACTGTGTAGCTATCTATCTATCGTATCTAAATATCTATTTGTTGGGTCGCTTGTTTGTTTGGCTTCAGTTTGGCGTAATCGCCTGCTATTAATTCATTGTCCATTATCCATGCAGCTCCTTGCCTGACATTGTATGCATTTTGTGTGGTGGCAAGCACAACCACAACTAGAGCAGACACACACACACACACACACACACATGAACAACCATGTTACGCGGCGTCTCGACTGACTTGGGTGCAGGGCGTGCGCATTGTTTGGCCAACATGGAACGCTACTCTAAGATATTATCGACAGCTCTCGTCCATTGACAATAACAAGCGGCAAGCGGCTGGACAAGCCGACGGACTGGACCAAACGCTGGCCGGGCACAGCAGCCAGCAGGACAACTGGCCTGCCTGCCAGCCTGCCTATTGTCCACTCAGTTGGCTGCTGTGGTGCTGTGGGTTAGCATTAGAGACCACCCCGTCATTGTTAGCCACTGACAATGGTGTCCATACAGCAAGCGTATTGTGTGTGTACACACACTCACACACACACACACATACACTCACAGCCGTGTTGTGTGCTGCTGCTGTTGTTGTTGACTTTTCGAGTTGCTGCACAATGCCAACCTATTGGGATAAAATTGATATCCAATAATTTAATTTTGTTATCCATTTGCCATTCAGTTTGCCCCATGTCCGCAAAATAGTTTTGTAATTTGCACTATGGCATGCGTGTAACCGATATTATTGTCCTGTTCGAGTCCTTTGGCCCATTGTAAAATAACTCAAATACTTAACAGACTCCGGGAGTCCGGCCTTCTCATCACATGCTGGTCATTTACAGAGCACTCGGACCCTCCTGCACTCTAATCCCCCATTGTTTGCATTAGTTTTATTATAAATTTGGTTGTGTGCGTGTGTGTGAAATCCTTTTTCACACACTTTTCCATCATATTTCCATTTCCATTTGCAGTTTTCATCGTCTGTCGTGTGCCGTTAGTTTTTGTTAATAGTGGCAAATAGATAAATTCGATATGGTTTAACGCCCCGCATATCATCACATCGCATCATTATAATCCCATAATTGTCCTGGCTGGCGTTCAATTGGAAATATATTCGGACATTCATTTGTTTGCAATTTTGATCGAATTTCCCACGATTCGAAATGATGCTATGAAGAAAAGATTCACTTGTTAATCCTAAGATAATTATCCATTTAATTACTCATGACATTTTAAAATTTCTGATCTTTGGATTAAAGACTTGATGGCTTTTATAATAAAGGCAACCTTATTATAAGGCTATAAAAATACTCTTGTTTTTGAATTTTCTCAAAATAAAATTCCATTTATGTATATCCGTACCAATAAAGCATATACCATATTCTGAATGTTTTGACTTTCGATTTTAAAACTACCTTTACGATAGATTGCATTTATTCATCTTTTTCCTGGATACAACGGAATCGGAATTATTGGTCCAATATTTTGTTTTTTTATGCATTTTTTTTTTCGTTTTTCATTTAACCACACCGTAACATAGCTATTATGAGAAAAATATCAACTAATTATTACATTATATTTATAGTTCCCATAAAAACATTCGGATAAGTTCACAAATATATTCCTTTTATAACATATCTCCTGCCTAGAAATCACATGCTAAAAATTATGTTTCAGCAAGAACCAATTTTATATATATAAATATATTTTTTTTTTAAATTTTAGGTTCTCTTTATGATCGGTATAAAGTTAAGTTCTTAAATAGTTTTTTTGTAAGAGAAACATAGAGAAACTCTCTATGTTCCTATTTGCATCGAACTAGCGCATAATATAAATACAATTGTTTTATAATATAACATGATATTATTATAATATACTGAATAATAATAATATGATCGCTGTAAGTTTTTCTATCTACGAATTTCTTATTTTACAATACAATTTTACAATTGACACAATTTGGCATTTATTAGTTGAAGAAATATACACCTGAGAAACGTCTCCATAAGATCGTACCACTATACCATATAAAGATCTAAAAAGCATCGGTCTTTCAATCTATTTTTCTGTGGAAAACTGTTGTTTTTCTTTTTTAAGATGTCTCGACCTAACTCAGTATATATGAGATTCCTTATTCTCCTAACACGTCCGCATAATTTAATCCTGGCTTTAATATATTTTATGTCTCCCGTAGGAGTAGTTTCTTATTTGTTTATTCTTTGTATTCTTAGCAAACTATAAAATCAATAACACTAGGTAACTCCTAAATTGTGAACCCATGTGATATAAGAATAACTTGGTAATACATCATTTTTTTAATTTTTCAAAGCCATATTTTTTTTAGAGACTTATTTTTTTGAAAATTTACTACCGATTTTAAAAAGCTTCGTAGTTCATGAAACCTATTTAATGTAAGTATTAATCATTCCTAAAAACTTGTAACTATATAGTAATAATAATTAACAGCCCTCTTCTCAGCGTGTAGATCAGCGCTTTAAGAGATCACAAAGCGAGCTGCTGTTGCAGACGAAGTTTAGTCTGTTGAGTCTCCCGTGGGTCACGCCCGAAATGCTCGGCGGCTTCCTCATGGCTCAGTCATTGATTTGCAGGTCGCCCTGCATCGTAGGCAATGCCACAAAAAGAAAAGGCCCAGCTCCTTTTAATACGGGCACTGCCACGGCAACGAGCAAGCAGCTCTATCAACAATGTTGCTAGTGTACACGGCCATGCAGCTCGGCATTTGGACAGAGGCGGACAGCACACGCGCCGAGAATCTGCATCTGTTGCGCTCCTTTGGTAATGGCCATGCACAGGGCTTTATGCCTTAACCCACGCATCCTCAGGCACCGCAGTCGTCCATCAGCAACGGCAGCAGCACTCACCAATCGATGTTGAGGATCAGCTGATGCAGCGCTTTCGTGGTGATGTGCTCCAGGCCATGGAATGCATGCTAGCTGGTGAGGATTAAACGCAGACGCCGCCGCCATTGCCGCTCGCGGTCTTTGGCTCACCTTTCGCTTTCGCGGGGCCCAAGCTAAAATTTAAGGATTTGCCATATATCGTCCTTTTGAAGGGGCTAGGGGCCTAGTTTATTATAGTTTTATATTCAACTAGCGGGTATAACCCGGCCTTGCCCGTGGCACGTATGTTATAAAATCAATGTTCTCAAACAAATTTGAAATGATTTTGAAACTGATCGGACGGTAAACAAACAATTTTCATACAAACGTTTTTCGCCAATTTACCACTGTTGCGAGTGGAATTTCCCAAATCGCTGAAACACGTATTCATTACATTCTTATGTAGAGCTTTGAAAATAACTTTGAAGCAAATCGGACACAATTTAAAACATCGTACAAAAAATCTTTGAGCCGCATTCCACCCGAAAAAGTTTGGATTCTACAAAAAGTGTGAAACACGTCTCAAATGATTTTTCTTATAGATCTTTGGAAACGAATTTGAGCGCGAAACGTCACCCACCAAATCTTTGACCTCCATTTCCACCAAGGAGGAACGGATTTTTCGAAGTGTGTGAAACACCCCTTAAATGAATTTGAACAAAGATCTTTGAAAATAAGTGTGGGGCCGATCGGAGGGTAGACAAAAAACTTTCATACAACCGTTTTCCGCCAATTTACCACTGTTGCGGGTGGAATTTTCCAAATCGCTGAAATACGTATTTATTAAGTTCTTATGTAGAGCTTTGAAAATAAGTTTGAAGCAAATCGGACACAACTTAAAACTTCGCCCAAAAAATCTTTAAATCGCATTCCCCCCGAAGAAGTTTGAATTCTGCGTAAAGTGTGAAACACGTATCAAATGTTTTTTCTTATAGATCTCTGGAAATGAATTTGAGCGCGAAACGTCACCCACCAAATCTTTGACCTCCATTTCTACCAAGGAGGAACGGATTTTCCTAAAATTGTGAAACACCCCTCAAATGAATTTGAACAAAGATCTTTGAAAAGAAGTTTGAGGCCGATCGGATGGTAAACAAAAAAGTTACATACAAACGTTTTTCGCGATTTTTCCACACTTGCGGGTGGAATTTCCCGAAACCCCGTCTTAACGTGCACCTACATCACATAAGTTAGCTACAGTGAAAATTTCAGCTTCCTAGCTCTTACGGTTTGGGCTGTGCGTTGATCACCAATCAGTCAGTCAGTCAGTCAGTCAGTCAGGACAAACAGTTATATATATAGAGATTAAAATATTAATGAAATTTGAATACTTTCGATTATTTCATCGAATGTGTTTTATGCGAGAGGCTTGTATACAACACCAATATACAAACTCAAGGCATGATATAATATATTGAAATGTCAGTCAATATGCATACGCCATTGAATTCCGTCAAATCAGATGCCTAATTAAACTTTTCAATATTATTATTGATTAATACTATTATCAATCTATGTCAAGTTTCATCAAGATAGTTGTTAAATATACTTTATGCAGTCTCAAAATTCTCCCTTACATTTCAAGACAAATCTATATAACGCTCCTCGCAAAGATAACTCTAGTTCAGAAATATACTTATACCAGCGAGTATTATCCGGCTTCGCTCGGGCCAACTATTTTCCTTAGATCTTCAGCAAAACTTTTATATCCATGCGATGATATTTTACTATATTGCAAATAACATTTTGCAATATTTTAAAATAAGTTTGAGTTCAATTGGATAATTGGGAATACCCAAAGCGGGCGAAACGCGTATTTATTGATTATATCAAATGAAATTTGATATTTCACTGAAACAACTTTTGAAGACCAAAAAAAATGTATTTTCCAAATATTGTGAAACAATCTCATAACATTTCACAAAGATGCTTGAAAAAATGTTTGAATCCATTCCGTTTTCACCAGTTCACAGTTCACAGTTGCGTGTGGAATTTACCAAAACGCCGTTTTAGGCAAGGTAAGTAAAAAAATCCTGTATTCTAGCTCCTAAGATTCGGACTGTGCCATAATCAACAATCTGTCAATTAGTCAATCAATGAATCAATTATTTTATTACACATTAGATAAACCAATGAAAAATTAGCTTTAAAATGCTCCACATATCTTCAAAAGAAACTCTTGCGCTTCGATTTATTGGATTTCTTTTTTTTTTTCTTTTTAATTTATTAAATACTTTAACACAGTGTTTGTAATTTATTAACTAATACATGGTACGTTATATATTTATATATATATGGTACATATACATATATGTAGGTATCTCAATAGTTATATGATTCTTTACACAATAATCTCAATAATGTTAATTTGATCTAAACGTATCTTACGAGCTCTTAACGTATGGTACAATACTTCCGAGTGATAAACATGCCGCAGATGCAGAATATATGTGGGGTAAACATATATGGGGTAGGGTATCTAGGAATACATGTATAGCCAGTGCTACATTACGATGCTTACGATCTAAAGAAAAGAGCAGTTGCTTGGCTACGATTCGGTTGGATTTCCCTAAAACAAGAACTGGTTGGCGGCAGGACGAGTTGGAGCTATGGCTCAAAGGGCCGAAAGACGCAAACACCGCTCGCATTGGCGGCGTTGCTGTTGCTGCTGCCTCAATCCTGAGAGTCGCCCGCATTGCTGCTCCGATCGAGGGCCATGCCGCCGGCACCATTCGATTCCGACTGCTCAATATCCGCGCTGCTCAAAACGCCCGGCAGATAGCCGGTGCCGGCATAGGGGGCGGACAGGAAGCGTTTGGCATGCGCCTGCATGAACGGATGATAGCGATGCGGATGGGTGGGCGAACCAAAGACCGCGGGCGGCACCAGCGGCGAGAAGGCGGACTTCATGGGAAACGGCGGCGACGGGGGCACCTGCGGTGGCGGTGGCGTCTGCGTTAAGTCCTCGCCAGCCAACATACACTCCATGGCCTGGAGCACATCACCACGAAAGCGCTGCATCAGCTGCTCCACATCGCTGCGGCGGCGATTGGGAAACACGCGCATCAGGACATCAATCGGGGAGCGCTGCTGCTGTTGCTGCTGATGTGGATGCTGGCCCAAGTGCTGCTGCTGCTGCTGCATGGACGTCTGCGCTGCCGGATGATGCGTGGGCAGGCCCGCAGCGGCCAGGAACTGCGTGTGATGATAGGGCATAAAGCCCTGGGCATGTCCATTGCCAAAGGAGCGTAATAAGTGCAGATTCTCGGCGGGTGTGTTCGGCGGCGAGTTGCTGTCCTCCTTCTTCAGGCTGAGATTCTCTGGTGTGGCCTCATCGGGCGCCGAGTCCACATCCAGATCGGACTCCGGCGAGCTGGGCGGGCCGGTGCGTGCGGGCGAAAGACTGGAGGTCAGATTAAATAGCCCGGCCACCTTGGGCCTGCTGGGACTGCTGGGTGAGCCGGACTCGGAGCCCGTGTCTTGATCGGTTTCATTTGAATGCGCCAGGCCACGCTTGGAAACTGCAAAAGGAAAAAGAGAGCCACAGTTGAGTTCGGAGTTCAGAGTCAGGTAGAGCGCTGGGGAAACTGTGCGGTTTTCCACTCCAAAAGGCAAAAAACAAATAAAAGTATCGAATGCAGCGTCGAGGACAACAGAGAAGAGACAACAACAACAACAACAAAATAGAAAAAATTAATCACGGGAATCGCAAACACAAGTGAAGTTTGGGATTTTATTTTTTTTGTTAATGGTAGGGAGGGTTCGTTGACATGGCAATACTCCTGTACAACCTGTTCACAAATGGAAACAAGTTATACGATATTTTTTTTGTCTATTTGATTTTGCTGTTGACGAAGCCGCAGTGAAAATTTAATTAAGTTGCGCCCCCCTCTGTCGACTCGCAAACCCACCAGCTCTCGGGATATCGAGAAAAAAACATTCCTCTGGGCACCTGGTGCTGTTGATTCGGAATTTTTCTTTCCGTAAATTCATGCGTGAAATCGTCTTGAATTTCAGTGCAAATAAACAGCGCAGCACTTAAATGGACAGGTTCGATTGATTCGCGTGAGAATCCTTGCGTGTTTTTCTTTCCCCGATACAATAAAAAAAGGACAAACATGTCAGCAGAAAAGGGACTACTGCGAGTCTCGCATTACGCCCTCAGCTTGGCATTGTCTTACAACCTGGCAATGTAAGCCCATTTTCAAATTGGCCTATTGAGTGCTCCCAAGTATCTATTCCAAGGACTTTGTAACTGTTGACGTGCCCCCATTTCAGGCAGTTCTCAGGACTGTGCTAAAAAGTGGTTGCTAATGTGTCCATTGTGTCGGATAATGTTGCCTTTAATTGTTTTATAGGCCTACGGAGCATAGTTATTATATCTATTTAGCAATCAATCAGTTGGGAATGTGCTGAAAGGCCTACAGAGCTGGGTTGATGATAAAGGAAGAGTCAAGAGAGGGTTGGAAGATACAAAATTGAAGGAATATGTTTGTGTATTGAGTCGAAATAATAATATTGAATGGAAGACAAGCTCTATGATTTCAGGTCACAAATGTGGCAATTAAAAACGTGTAAATGCCAAAGCGCAAGGATATTCCTTTTTAGAAAAAATTATTTCTTATTCCGGTAGGAATGTGGGGGTACTCAAAAGATGAAGTATTCCTAATCTGTGAGTGCTATAAGAGAAGCTACATGTCAAGTTTGGTATATCTTGCTTTTCTTACCTTCAAGTCATACACAAAAAATATTTTCCAAAACCGATAGTTATCAATATTATGAAAAATGTAGGATATTGAGAAAAAATTAGGAACGTCATTCAGCGTAAGGTATTGGAGATTATACATATATGTCACATTGCATCTAGCTCTGATAGCTTCTGAGATCAACTGGTTCTCACAGACAGACAGACGGACACTCATGTCTCCTCAGATCGTCATCTTAGTCAAGATTTTTATAATCTATCGGGTTGCACATGCTTCATTCTGCCTGTTGCATACATGTCCACACAAGCCTTATGCACTTTCTACCCATTTCCAAGGAATTCGGGTAAAAAATGCATGTCCTTTCAAATAATTTTCCTCGTGTAGTA
Organism: Drosophila borealis; assembly: GCA_035045885.1. Lineage (NCBI taxonomy): Eukaryota > Metazoa > Arthropoda > Insecta > Diptera > Drosophilidae > Drosophila > Drosophila borealis. The sequence continues at coordinate 19,747,972 of JAWNOR010000194.1, forward strand.
AAATGAATTGGAAATAAAGTGACGTTAGATGAAAAAGTTACTAGTTGATATGTGGAAATCAAAGTTTATTCTAAGAGGTGGTGTTTAATTTTCCCATCTTTTAAACGCAAAAGTTATAAACACACCTATTCAGTATATATATGATATAGATATATCAGGTAGTGTGGATAGTATGAATAAGGATATGTAAAGGTAATCAAAATTTCCCTTTTCTGTTTAGTAAAACTAATAATAATCCTAACAAGGTATATAAAACTCGATAAAACTCTAATAAAAGAATTATATGTTTGTCCCCAAATGTGTAATGTTTTAATATGTAACTCAAAACATATATGTATGCAAGTTTAATACAACTCGATATGGCATGGCCATCTGTCATTCGGTCTGTCTATAGGCTTTTATGTAAGCATCGGCCAGATCCGTCTACTATATCATATACGATATCATTATATGTCAATATAGAACTATCGATAGCTTATGCGACTTAGTATTGAAATACCTATATCGCAAGCAAGAAGAACTATCTTTTATTTCTTCTTCTTTGCAATAAATAGAACAAGTAAGAGGTTCTAGACGGGAGCTCCCGACTAGGGGATACCCTGAACCCTCTTCTTCCAATAGGCGATAGGTATAAAATGAAAGATACTTAATATATAAAAACTATTCTAGAATCTACATGTCAAGTTTGGTGACTCTAGCTCTTTTTATTTGCCAAAATTGCAAAAAAAGAAAAAACCGGAAAACGGGGCAAGTTATTAAATATCGGAAACAAACTCGATCTGCGCGGGCACTAGGAGGACCTACAGCTAAAATTTCAAGTCTCTAGCTCTTATAAGTTCTGAGATCCTTGCGTTCAAAAATACGGACAGACGGACGGACGGACAGACAGACAGAATGGCATGGCTAGATCGACTCGGCTGTTGATGCTGATCAAGAATATATATACTTTATGGGGTCGGAAATGCTTCCTTCTGCCTGTTACATTTATTTATTTATTGGCAATTATTTAATATAAGAAATTTGTATGTGCCTATAACGCAATATTTGAGAAGAAATTTATAATTATAGGGAAATATTTGACAAGAAAGAGGTATCAATATGGAACTATTTGAAAGGATTGAATAAATATGGGGAAATATTCGAAATTTAATTTATATATATGGGATTATATTCGATACGAAAGTTGGGTACATAGGGCAGCATTTGATACGACAAATGTATAATAAAAAGAATATTTGCAACGAAATATTGATGTATAGGAAAATATTCAAAAGAAAGGAGGTGTATTTGATAAGAAAGATGTATATACAAGGAAATTTATCGAAACGAAAGATGAATGTATGCGGAAATATTTGAAAGAAAGATGTTGGTATAGGCATAGGGAAATATTCGACGTGAAAGATGTATGTAACATAAGATGAAAGTATAGGGAAGAATTGGAAAACAAAGAGTTATTTATAGGGATATTTCACCAATTAAAGAGAAAAGATTTGAAACAAAAGATGGATGTATACGGACAATTTTTAAAATAAAAGATGCATATATAGGAAAATATTCGTCATACAATAAATATGAATGTTTATAGTTTGTATAGAAAAGCTTAATCTTTCCTTTTCTGAAAATTCTATTGATAATACCTTTAACACTCTTATATAAAAATGTGTGTTTAACACTTTGGGGGGTTGATCTTTGAGTGCTGGGAAAGTTGTAATAACTCGAAACTGGCGTCGTTTTAAGGGCTTCGCATAAATTGTTGCATTTGCTGGAACTTTAAAAACAACTTTGACTGGGTGTGAGAAGTTGTTGTTTTTGCGCGGTTTAATCGAGTGCGGGGCAACGCCTTGGCTGGGAAGCCCTTGGGTTAACAACACCTAAAATCAAGCCCGCACACACATATACACACACACACACACACATGTAGCTGGGAGTGTGGCACTTTATGCGCCGCTGCGCTTTTGACAATTGAAAAACAGAAAATTTCGCGGGCGTTTTCTTCAGACTTTGAAGCGCTTTCGAGGATGTGGCCAAATGGTGTGGGAGGTGGCAGGCGGGGGGATGTTGAAGAAGGTGCTCTGGGGTGAATGTCACACATGGACTGCACTCTGAAGTGGCCCGACGTTGTTTGCGATGGCGGGCAGCAGCGCGTAAATATAATAATTTCATATTTTCGCAAGGACTTACCCGGACTCTCGTCCAGCTCGGTGCGTGTGGGTGAGAAACCGACGCTCAGGTGCTCGGAACGTGTGCGTCCATCCGTGTCGGATTCATTGCCATTGTAATGCTGCGTCTGCGACTGCCGCTGCTGCTGTTGCTGCTGCTGCTGTTGCGGCGGCTGGTGCTGGTGCTGATGGCTGGGCGTGGGGCTCGCCTCGTAGCCATCGCTGGGCGGCGAGGGTATGCCGCCGTGGAATACGCCGTTTTGTGCTGGTGCTGCACCAGCACCACCCACATGTGTGGGGCTGTGTGAGTTGGGAGTGACGCTATCGCCGCCGTTCTGCTGGCCCGAACCGGGCACCGAGCTGGTGTACAGCAGTCCCAGCTCACGCGCCTCGTTTTCCTCCTGCGCCTGCTGGCGTCGCAGCGCGACCTGAAATGATGGCAGAGAATGGACGGAAAACTGACACATTAGATGACTTTGCGGTCACACGAGTCCAGCGCTCAACCCACCTGTGCGGCCATCACGCGCTGCCTCTCCGCAATCAGCGTGCATTTCGCACAGACGCAATCCCGCCAGCGACAATAGCGCTTGTGACCCTTCAGGGCGCTAACCTGCAAATGGGAGCAGAAGGTGAGTTTATGATGGAAAAGCTGGCCAGGATTAGGCATACGGACCACGCCATGATTGCGACACCGCGCACATTTTGGTGTCCGCTGATAACGCTCCGAGGCGGCGCGCAGAAAAAAGGCGGGCGGCAGGGCGCCCAGCACCGGATGCTGTGACATTAGATTCTGCATATCCACGCCCGACGGTAAACTCATGCCGCAAACACGCCGTAGTACACTAAAATCTTAAGCACACACACACACACGCACAGAACCTATGTTTTTTTGGTTTATATATTTTTGTTATTTGGAATTTTTCGTTATGAACAATTTGCTTTGTTTTTCAATACGCGCATTTCATGTCTTGTCACAGTTTAACGATCACGTTAAGTTCCTTTTGACGCGCGCTTTAACGACCATGTCAGGCGGAGCATTCGATTGCAACTGATTCAACTTTGGGTTTTAATTCGAGGCGAGCAGCGAGCTGCGCAGCCAACGATGCCAGCGGCAGCGGCCCAAGCAAATGGCGGCAAGCGGCAACATTTACCAATACAAAAGCCGCTCACACACACACGCGCACACACGCGCGCAATCACACGGCCAGAGGGTTGCAAATCGCATTGAGAGCGTGTTGCCACCACTTTTGTGTGCCTGCGCTGCCAGCGTCGGCGTTGGCGCTGGCATCTGCGTCGTTGCGGCAGCAGTCGTCGCGGCAGCAATTAAGAAAAAAGTTTCAAATTCTAATTTGGTACTGTATACAAATTTGTGCACTCGAGGCGGGCAGCGACGGCGACTGCGGCGGACGCGGCGTATGGGCAACGTGCTACTTGCTACGTGCAACTTGCAGAGTGGAGCGGGTCTGGTTGGTTCGCGGCTGTGTTTTTTTTTCTTGTGTTTTATGTTGGCGGTGGTGGCACAGCAGCTGCTGCCACGTCTGGTGGTTGTTTGAGGTTTCTTTCATTTTCTTTGTTGCTTTTGTTTCACAATTGCTTTTTGGTTGTTGTGCGAGTGTGTGTGCGAGAGTGTGTCTCTGTGTGCGTCTCAGTGTGTGTGTGTGTGCTAGTCCGTGAGAGCTTCGTCCATGGCACAGCCAACCAGAAACGTTGTGGCGCCTCAGCTGCGTTGCGACCTCGCCGCTGGTTGGCATGACAGCGTAGGCGACACACACACACACACACATATATGTATACACACAGGCAGAGCGCAACACAACTGACACAGTTGGCAGTGCTTGTTGTTGCCTTTTGCTTATGTACAGCCTATTGGATTGGGTGGGTTGGGCGGTTGGCTGCCTCAGGAGGTCAACTGTTGTGGCAGTTGCAGCCAGGGCCAGTCTGAAGGATTTGCAGCAATAGTTGCTCTCGTTTTGTTAAAGTTGCTTTACGTTTTTGGCATGTTGCCACTTTGCTTTTTATTTACAGCTCAGCTCTCAATATTCTGGTCACAAATGTGATTTTGTTTATTGCTTAAACGGATAACATAAATATGTTCCCTATAGCATTAAATAAGTCATAGACTGATTTTATGGGTATTTATTGGGAATATTCTCTTTATCAGGAATCATTCTTTAGCTTAACAATATTGCAGCACTGTCTGGTCAAATTTTATCATATCATTTTAAATGTGGTTTCGAGTGCAAAATGTAGCCTAAGTCTGTAGCCGAGTCTGTAAGATAAGTGTATGTGTATATAGCACAGGACAGTATTCTTATACATATATTAATGCACAAGCTCAAAAACTTAAGATTCATCAACTTAATTCGATGAATAGGTATATCCATGCTTTGACACAAAAAATTTAAATACATTTGAATTATACAAGTCGTCTTTATGGATTAATTGATAAGAAGTCAGAAGACCTTAGCACAGCAAATATTTTTTAATAACATCTAATACATCTCTTATATACTCACACATCATTTTTTTATTATGCTTAAATGCCTGATGTAATTTTGTTTAAGTTTTTGTCAATAAATGCAAATTAGTTTCCTCATACACAACTAGATATTTATGAGATATCTTATCAGTACATTGCTAACAAATCTTATTAGGTCTAGCTGCTTTAAGCTGAGATCGATATTAATAAAAAAAAAAATCGTTGTCAAATCTTTACAACATTCTATCCCCGTATTGCAAAACATTTTTGATGTAAAATTCGTATTTTTTCTCACTGCACCTGTATAAATTATACGAATAAAATATTTTTTGTTTAAATATCTAATGTTTTTCATAAAAACATAAGCTTGATTTTCTGCTTGACAGCCTTTTTGAGTCGTTATTCATATTTTTATCTTTGCCCAAAATACATTTTCCCTATTTTGTTACGATAGCTTATTGAAGCAACATGCTGCAAGTCTGGTGTCCCATATGGAATAAAAATGAGTCAAATTTAATACGTATGTAAATTTAAATTTATTTCATTTGTCTTAATAAAGAATACACAACATATATATCTAAATTGAAAATATTGATCAACCTAGCCTCATTTAATGATGTATATGTCGCAAATGCACACATAAAGGATAGCATTTCATTATTATTGCCATTTTCTTTTCGATAACATATCGAAAATCGAATCAGGCTGTTTACAGTAACTATCCGCTGCAAGTCTCGAGTACATAAGACGCACGGGGTTGAGGCTGGGGTGCGAATTGCGACAGCAGTGGGTCGCATTGGCCTATTAGAATGTTACAAAATTTATTGCAATTGAAACAAAGTGCGACGGCGAAGCCAGCAGCAGCAGCAACTGCGGCAGGCAACAACAATATCAAAAAGAAAAGTCACGTGTGCGACAAAAGCGGCGACATTTTAAAAGCTCTGCGCATTTGGCGCTCTCACTCGCTCTCTGTGGGCGCGCTGAAAAACTTGTGAGCGCTCTCAGTCCCTCTCTCTGTATAGACTCCGCCTACGCGCAGAGCTCCGCCTTTCAGTGCGCGCTCTCTCACACACACACATGCACACACACGTTTAATATGAACACAAAGCGGCTACAATGTTGTATTTGGCTGCTGGTGGTAGTCGCAAAAGAAACAAGTTTCCAAACTGATGAGAGGCGCAGCAGCAGCAGAACTTGTGCGTGCGCGAGAGCGGCACAAGGACAACTCACATACACATGCACAGGCACTCGCTCTCTCCCTCTCTGTCGCTCTTAGCCGTGGCACAGAGGGCTGCCGCAGCGGTGGCAACTGTAAATGGCTAGAATATGCTTGTTGTTGTTGTTGTTGCTGCAACTGGTTTTTGCGCGTAGCCGATTTCTCGTATTTTAACTTTGTTTAAAGTGCACACGCACACACATACATACATTCTCACGCACATGCACGTGTGTGTGTGCGCGCATTGCTGGGTGGCCACTTAAAAAGTGTTTTTACTGCGGGCCAAATATGCAAATTAGTTCGTACCGCGTACTGACAACTTCTTCAGCCAACAAAAGCTGAAACATGTCCATTATGTCGCCGCCGCTCGCCATGCATGAGCTGCACTTCATAACAGACCCAAAGGCAGGGGGAGCTGGGCGGCTAGGGTAGGGTTAGCCCAGTACAAACAAAATACTCGTAATAATCATGAGCAAGCAGAGTCAAGGCATCAATCGGTAGCCAGTAGATAATACAACAAAAATAACAGCAACAACAACAACAACAATGCCAACTGAACAACAATGAAAACAAAACGAAAAATAATAAAAATAAGAATAATAATAGGAAAGGCATCTTCATCAATATGTTGAATCTGATATTCCCTAAGTCGTTGAACTACTATGGGGTCTTTGTAATATGTTATATCAAGCAGAATTTGATCATATTTATAAAAATTTGGTTAACTTATCGACAAATGTTTTATTTCAATCTGTTTACACAAAGAATATTTTTTCGTCTTTTATATATATTTTTATTTTCTTTGTTAAATATTCAAATGTTCACAATTTTGTTAAACTAAAGAACAAATATTTGATTTCAATACGAATACACAAAGAAATGTTTTTTTTTTCAAATATACCCTTCAAGCAACTGTGCCGCGTGGCAACAAAAAGGAACTGAATGGAGGCTCCCTCAATTAGATTGCTGGATAAATCCTTTTGAAATGGAAGCAGCAAGTCCACAAGTTGATTATTCGAAATCGTTAGAGTATAAGCTTGCCTCGAGGTATTACTTCCAATAATGCATATCATGTGAATAATATAACGTATATATATTTACTATATTTTAAATAAATCTATATCTTTCTATATGTAGCTGCAGGTTTTATACTCGTGTAGTTCGTATGCATACATATATATTAATATATCATATACATTTTATAGATATGTTATGCATGTTTAATATAAATGATTCTCCAATTTCAACAAATAATGAAATATATTTAAAAAGAAGCTCAACCTATTAAGGTTCCTACTAAAATCTAGGTTTACAGATGTGAAATTCGAAATTCACGAAGCGAACCTTAAGACGAGGCATTGAAAACCTTTGTTGGGTAAGCAGCCATGACTTACATTAGAGTTCACTAAACTTTTAACCATTTAACATTTGCCACAAAACAATAACCGTAATTAAAAAATATACAATCTTATAAAAAGGGGTATATATATATATATATATATATATATATATATATATATATATATATATTTTTATTTGAAATTGTATTTGTACACATACTCGTAGTTTGTATCGACGTTTTTTTTTAATATTTTTTTTCTTCATATTTATTTTGCATTTCGTGTCGTACGTTACACGACTGCGCCCCTCGGTCGGTTGGGCGGGAGGTGGGATGCAGTACGTTGCATCGGGATTCGCGTTAAAAAAAAAAAAAAAAAAAAAAAAAAAAATAAATATATATATATATATATATATATATATATATATATATATATATATATATATATATACATATATATATATATATATATATATTATACAAATATATAAATCGGTTCTTAGTATTATGGAGGTCTCTTACAAACTGCATTGTAAACTAGTTGCAGTCATCTTATTCTACAGGGTATCTCAGGCCAGACACCATTACACTTCAATGCAATTTATGTATATATGTATGTATATCTTTGTATGTGCCATAACTTTTGTGTATTTCAACTTGATCATGATCTTAGTCAAATGTCAATGCAATTACGTCTGCGTTCCCAGTCTTGGCCAAAGATCACAGTGTAATACAAATAGCTGGCCGTTAGCTTGACTGAAATGGTAAATATCCATCAACAGGGCCGCCAGACGGGCTAAGGAAAGTTGTCGGCTGAGTCGGGGGTATCATCATTTAGCTACTTTACTTGCCTTCGGCTGTGTTGGCCATGTTTCTTTGCTTTTGATGCCTCCGACGCAGACTCGGCTCGACTTGACTCAAGTGCTCAAGTGAGCAGCAGCAGCAGCCGCCCAGAAGCCAGTTCCAGTTGTCAGTTGCCAGTTGCCAGTTTCGATGAACTGCTTCTGATTTCAGCCAGCGCCTGGCCGAGACAGTGACAGTTGCTGTCACCAGGCAGTAGGGGCGGGGCGAGGCAGAACGGGGCGCGACGCATTGCTCGTGTGGGTTTGGGCCACTTACAGACGATTGAGAGACAAAAGAAAAGTGCCTTAAAATGTTGACAAATATTTGCCGTGCATTGGCCGCAAAATTATTTGATCAAGACCACCAAAAAATACATATATTCATATATCTACATAAATACACTCGCAGAAAACACAAAAGAATTGTATGCTCAAATCGAGTAAAATCGATGTCAAAATTATTTAGACACAATAAAAAATTAAACACAATTTTGCGTTGGAATCAAATGTCGTTAAAAGTTGGAAATCTTATTTATTATTTTTTCTTAAGCCTTAAGACTTTCAGTTCTTATACTTAGAAACGCAATATGCTTATTTCAAGTATAGCCGTGGTAGTAAAACGTATTTTGAACTTAACCCAAGCATTCTTATATTTTTATACACTGAACCCATTAAAAATGGGTAAAAGGGTATAATGTATTTATAAAAATGTATGTAAATGTAAATGTATGTATTCTTGATCAGCATCAATAGCCGAGTTGATCTAGCTACATACATATGTCCGTATTTCTGTATGTATGAGTGCAAGGATCTCAGAAACTATAAATTATAAATTTTATTAGTATTCATTTAAAATTTTTTTATTGAAGCTTAGATAACGGTCTACCTTCATTAGAACTGCATTTATTTGAATATATATTTAAAAGAAATATAGTTTGAATCTTATTTTCTGAATTTATTTTAATGCATATTTAGATGGAATATATAAAAAAGTAAAGGATTAATTTTTCATACGTTTTTCACTAATTAATAATATAAAAAAACAATATTATAAAATACATTTTTCGTTATTTTTACATTATAGTAGCTTAAAAATGAATTTTAAAATATAAAAGTTTAAAAAGAGAGCAACTTAGACCATTGAGTTGAATTTATTTAGAATTAATATTAATTTATTCTTAGAAGAAATATAGTTTGATGCTGAATTACCCAATTATTATTTAAGGAATTAAATTAAAATAAGTTGCTACATAAATTTTTTTTAATTTTATTGTTATTTGCATTTTATATTATTTTTTTTTATTTTAAACTATTGTTGTTTAAAAATGAATTTAAAGATATAAAAGTATGGAGAGAGAGCGAATAAGGTAAAATTTATTTGAAAATTAGTATAATATAGTTTGAGGAGAAATATAGGTTGAATCTGTTCAGTTCACGGTTTTCATGCATGTTTCATTGTAAAATATAAAATTTTAAAAATATCTCAAAATTCTAAGAGCAAATCGTTCTGCTAGCATATAGAAGAGTTTTTCTCTAAGTGCATATGCTTACAAAGATCTTTTTTGTGTGTGCCCGCTGTAGGTAGAGAGATCAAAAAGTGTACAAAATTAAAAATGAAACTTAAAGACACGCGGCTAATGAGATTTCCTTGCGTCATTGCCTCATTCATTCATTCCGATTGCGATTTGTTTATTTTATGTTTTTTTTTGTTTTTGTTTTTTACGTTTATTATTGTTGTTCCCGCTGCTGTTGTTGTAGTTGTAGTTGTTGTGCGTTGCGCAGTTGAACTTGTGTTTCATGTGTTTGGCGTCTTGTGCCACAGCCAAAGCCAATATTTGAGCAATCATTGAAGACAAAGCGAACATTGTCTCTATTTATTGAAAGGTCTTTACTAGCTAAAGCCACCCAGAAGAGCGCCGAGCAGAGCAGCTAGAGACCCAGCCCCAAACCCAGCACCGGCTGCCGAAACGCTTTCCATTTGGAACTGTCAGCGGCAGGCATTGGAACAAAGCGGCGACGAGGACGACGCAGCCACTCCAAGTGGACAGGGGGCGAGAAAAAAGTTAATTTAATTTCAAGTGTGTGCAACAATTGTCCCCGTCTCTGTGCTTATCCTTTGGTCCAGCAGCGGCGCTCCTTTAACCAGACGACCGCCCACAGCCGAGCCTGAATCGTGTCTATATTGTATATTTTGGATTGTTTTTACAAGACAATTTGCTTACAATCTTTGACTTATCTTTTGGCATAAAGAAAATTCCATTAAATAACTTCCGGCGCTTTCAAGTCCTGTGTGCCTGTGGTCCTGCCGCAGATCCTGCCAGCATTGCCACACATCTTTGCAACAAGCTGAAACTTTGAACTCTCGTGTTGTAATTTCTCTGTGCTCGTCGTGAAGCAGCGAGCCATGAAATTACATTTTCTGATATACGAAACGTGTTTAGCTGGAAAGCGGTCGAGGGGGGGTTCGAGTCGGAAGCCATTTTCATCTACCACGTGCCCTGGAACTGAAACTCAACTAAATTCAAGGAAACGTACAAATTTGTTGTTCAAAGTTCACAGAAACTTTCTGTGTGTTTGGCTGCCATATTTGAAATTTTATCATCAATTCACAGAGAGTCTCTAGCCAAGAGTTGCTGGTGTCACATGCAGATCTGTTATTCATTTGTAAATGTAATCGAATTATTGCCAAATACCAGGTATATATATGTATATATATATAGTATCAATATCCTGCGTCATTTGACACACGCCAAAAGCATTCCTTGGAACTCGGGCAGAGCTCGCAAAATATAATCAAACCCAAGCCGGAAGCTCCGATTTCAAACAATTGCCGTGACACACAAATGGCTCAAGGAGCAACACACACACACACATATTTATACAATATTGCGAATTCCATTTGACACCCTAACGCAAAGGTGGACCATTTAAAGGATCGTTAGCTGGGCGTTAGCTCTGAGATTATGATGCCTGCGTTCCGTAATTTGAGCTGGCCACATTGTGCCCAAAACAAGGTCACACAGTTCCTGCCCAGGCAGCTACTGTGCTGACTTTGTATGTGACACTCTCGGATTATTTCTATTTTCATATAATAACATCATATTGTGCATAATTTGTATAATTTTTTAATAACAATAAGGCATATGAAGAGGCAACGCCCGTTTTTTTACTGCGCCCCTTGTGCACTCAGAAAAATCAGCGAGGATTTCAATTGACCGAGAACATTGCATATTATTATTTTAACTAAGAATTTAAGAAATAATATTAAAATGTTATATAAACATTTAGCTCTTGACCTCAAGGTAGCTAATTTAATATTTTAAAAATGGAAAGGTCACCAGAATCTAGATTAATTATTTTATATATATTCTATAAATGTTTCACTTTTTTCTTAAGTTGATCTCTATTGAAAATTATTCAATATTAAGGATAACAGTTAAGTTCTATAATCAGATCTTGACATTTTTAAAACTTAAACATTTAAAAAATCTCGAACTTTTGCAATAATGACAGGAACAAAAATGTTCGTTTACCAAACTCAAATCTTTTTATCTTTAATCTCTTACTTTACTATATCCAATGGGCATGAAAAAAAGTAAAAAGTTCTATAATCGAGATAAAAAGTTAAAAAAAAATAGAGCCATTTTCCACAAATAAAAAAATTATCAATTTCCAAAACGTTTAGAAAATGTTTTGTTTGTTTGCAAAAAAAACTCTTTTGAACAAATTTTTAAATTATTTATTCTTCTAAAATTAATATTTAAAAATTAAAAAAAAAAGAAGCAAACCAATAATTGTAGAACATTTTGAGCAGCATTTTCTACACATTGAGAAGAAATATCAAGTCAATTTTTAAAGTTTAATCCAATAATTTCGTTTTCAATAATCGAATTATAAATTGTCGTCAATATTCCGATAAACGCTTTCTTTTTTCTTTGAGTACACTCACAGCCATTGTTTCGTGCACCAAATACTGTTTCCAATTTCAATGAGCTAACCCCCAACTAGCTGAGCAACTACACTCAACCCGCCCAACCAGGGTTATCTAACCCTCAGTTATGTGTGAAAACTAAAGGAAAGAAAAAAAGCATAAAACGCCCCTTTGACAACTCGCTGAGGGCAACTGTTATTAGTTGGGCTCTCGAATCTGCCCATATGTACGCCTGTGACAGGGCGCGTGGTTCCCAGCCAAATGCCGGGTTTATATACCCTCTCTCTCGAGAGAGAGAGTTATGGTAATGACAACTCTTAAAAGGCCGCGGGCTGAATTTATGTAGTTTTTTTTATTTGGGCGCTGCCAGCTGTGAATTTTATTTGATTTAATTAAAAAACTGCGTCTTCGGCTTTACATAATGGCCGACAAATTGACAGCCATGTCCTATTTGTATTTGTGTCCACTTGGACTGATATAATAACCCAGCTGGTAGCTGGTTTGAGTATAGCGGGGGTATATAATACTTTTTTTAACAAAAAGTTAGATATGTTTTATTTACCAATATGCACAGACTGTTGATGCTCAGCCAACCTGACCAATATGCCCTCATTCATCAAAATCGATTAAGATTTCGCAAAGTTTTCTAGAGACAGTGCACCTTGCCCTAAAAATAGACTCATCAGAATCTTTTCTAAGATGGCATTTTTACAAAGATAGCGTTGGGCCATTGGCGAAAAATCTGACCAAGTTGCAGCCCTAGTTAAAACATGATGTATATCGATTTCTGGGAAACAGTGAGAGCTCACGGCATCTTCACGAAGGATCGAAGGGACTGTTCATGATGACTTAGAATATTTAGGTATATTTGAAGACAAAGATGGCCTGATCTGGCTGTCACATACATTTTCAAAAACCATTATACCCACATTAACAGGGTGAGGAGTATAGATTTACCAGAAATGCACCTTAAGCGCCAGTTATGTACTTCAGATAAATACAATAATATAAATTGATGCTATTATATAATTAATTATTCAAATTTTATGTGTATAAAGTTTTAAAATACTACCGCCAAACTGAAGGGGTGCATTGACATCAACAGTGATAATTAATCGATAATAAATGAATATAGGACAACAAATACCAACAAAATACCAAAAAGGCAAGGTGACCAGCCGACAAAGTTACCAAAGGCTCCATTCACTTAGCAGCTATTAAAAACAGCTGCTGCTTCAATTCAATTCAAAGAACTCTAATCAGACTTTCCGGTCAAGTAAACCAGTTTTTACTTAATATATGTATGTCAAATAATAGGAATATAAAAATACATTTATTGCAGAAACGCCTCGTTGTAATTGAAAATATGTGGGCGCAGCAAAATTATCATACAATGTTTACCACAAAAGTTATGGCGCTGAACAATATTTGTTTATAACAATCAATTCGTAAATAACTACAATCATTTTATATAGTATATTTGTAAATATAAATGAGCTTCGCTATGGATCATTTGCCAGTGGCAGAATAGCACGCATCGCACACACGCACCGGCCGGCCCGGCTGACCCTGGGCATTGAGCAGGGGCATGGTATGCTGGGAGCAGGCCTTGCAGAAGATCTCCCCACAGCTGCGACAATGGTGTTTCCGGCGCGCCAAATTGAATTCCCGGGTGCAGGCAGTGCATTGTGTGGTTATCGAATCGGGCGCCCAAATGCCGGGAGTACTCAACGTTTCCGGCATTGCTTGCAGCGACTGCGAAGAGCCGGAGAGCAGCTGCTGGTGGCGTCGCTCGTTATCCTGATATTCTGCTATCTTCAGTTTGCTCATGCTCAGCTGTATGCCCAGCTCCTCTAGCGTTGTCTGCGCCTCCGACCACTGAGCGCGCGCCTTCTCCAAATCCAATTTCAGCTTGTCGCTCTTCTGCTTCTCCTCGTTCAGCTCCTTGAGGCACGTTTGCAGCGTGGCGATCTTCTCCTTAAGCTTGAGCTCCTTCTCCTGTAAAGATACGCGCCATTCCCGCTCTATGCGCGTCTCAGCCTCCGCGCGTGCAGCGCGCTCCTCGCTAGCGTTCACCTGAGTGGATAGCGTCTGTGAGGTATTCTTCAATATCTCGCCCAAATTGCTTTTATCATTAGTCCATCTGTGGGATGGAGGAAATTGTAATTAGGTATGTGCTTTTAAAAAGGGGGCGTTTTAGGCAGACATGAGATACTATTATAATAAAAAGATTTTTTCTATCTATTGGGTGGAAAATTGAAGACTTCACAATGTTCATTTAAAACCTAAGAATATGTCTGAATATCCGATTGAAGAAAAAAAAGATATTCCCATAAATAACATATAATAACCAATTTCGACAAGCCATAGCGCACGATATTACAAACATTTTTGCATCGTTAACTATAAATCGTGTTATTCGACTTATAGCAGTTTTCAAGTGAATAATCATTTTTAACAGCCGAATCAATAAAATCTCAATTTTAAAGCTATAATAATGAAACTTGACATAGATCCGTCGATTTTAGTCCGTCTGATCGGACAGATTAGCTTTCATAGTAATGATTGGTTGAACAGAAAGTTCTTATATGAAAAAATTGTTCGCTTTTAAAGATATGTATGTCGAACGAATCTGCCTGTATCTATATATCCTATCAACAGCGGAATACTATAAAATAGATTTCTATGACTCAATGACATTTTAATCACCAAATAGGAGATTCACTAGGCATCTAATATATATTAATGCTCACATAAAATAAAACAATACCAAATACATATGCAGCCCATTTGTTAAATATCAGCAAGGGCATTAGAACATTAGATTAGAAACCTTGTGATGTTGTCCAGATATATTAAGCTCACCAAATCTATTGGCTAAGATAAATTAAAACATTCTTCAGATTCCCCAAGAACTGTCTTCAAATTCTCCCTTACAACCGAGCTCAACTGATATATGATCTTACTTTTTCTCTAATTGTTCGATTGTGCTGGCCATATCTTCTTTTTGGCACTCTAGTTTGCTCATTAGCTCCGTTTTGTGTGTCAGCGAAGATTTGCAATCCTGTCGATAAAGATTTTAAAAAAATACGAGAATCTTTGGTACGTGATCAGAACTGGAGATGATATACTTATATACATTAGTAATATATGGTATTAGTAAGAAATGAAAGACTAGAGTTAGGATAAGTTTTATTTCTTTGGTTTGGTTTTGAGAGTTATTTATATATGTATTACTGTGTGTATATGTAGTCCCTTTAACATGTATAGATAGATACAAACATACATACATACATATTTATATAATTACATTGTCATTTGACTAGTTTAAGTACATATATATATATATATATATATATATATATAGATGATATATATAAAGCAAGTTGCGAGTACATATGCGTATCGATTTGAATTAATATAATATAATAAATCAGCTGTATACATCATAAAGCAATTTGGAATACTTGGGGCCTTTACGATGGGGGAGGGGAAGGAATTTTAGCTAACAGCTTATAATTGGGAGAATCTTCAACAACGTGTAATAGGCTTTTGTTAAAGAGCTTTACGAGTAACCAATATAAATATATATATATATATATATTTATATATATATATGTATATATACATATACATATACATATACATATATATATTTATATAACACATGACTATATATATATAGGCAACGTATTTTTAATATCTGATCTCAAATATTGACATATTGTTAAGCAGTTGCACTTTCAGTTACAGTTAGGCTAGCAGCTCTATTAGCGGAGCACACGAGCTCAGAATTTAGTACTTACATGGTTTATAGGTGCCCATAGGTACACCTGACTAGCACAATTAATATACAGTGGTCGCTCGCAAGTAAGGACTTATTGTTATGTTATTGTTTTACAATTAAAAAATTAATAAATAAATAAAATTGGCCACGACATGTGTTTCAGTACATTTTAAATCAGTTTCCCTTTCATTTGCCGAATGTATACTAGATTTCCTTTCAACAAGGTTTAAGCGGCTCCAATTATTTGCAGGAAGATCTTAGAGCTGTCAAAAATGCAGCATCCTGGATCTTACGGATTAGGCTGCGCGTTGATCACCAATTTGTCAATCAATCTATCAGTCAGTCATTAAGGAAAAACTATATAAGTATTATAGTTATTATATTGATAAATGTTTCAATTTAAAAAAAACCTGTGTTCTGATGGTATTTTTTTCCTGCTATTTCCAACCAATTCCGAACCGTTTCCATTAGCGAGCAACCACTGTACACTTAAGTAAATGCCTTCTTAACAATTAAATAAAACTAAAGCTTTTGCTATTTTAGGCATCGCCGTCTCCTGTCGCCTCCTGTTCCCGGGACAGCGCGTAGTCGCTACGTGACCCATCTCCGCCGCCCTTAAAGTGCTGCGTCACAGCGGCCGCTGCCTCGGCCAGCTCATCGTTCAAGGATTTGGCGGATGTGGGCGTTTTGGCTGTGGTTGCCTCATCGGGTTGCAACTGGATCTGAGTGGCGGCTGGCGATTTGCGATAGTTGTTGGGATTGAAGGGCGGTATGCCCTCCATCTTCAGATGCAGCCGCTTCATCGGCGGTCCGGTATCCTGTTTGTGCTTCTTGGTGAGTGCCTCGAATTTTTGCAAATTCTGCTGGCGTCGCGTGTTGGGCGAACGATCCCCGCCACAGCCGGCGCTCACCTGCTGCTGCTCGACGAGCTTGGACTCGTATTTCTTTTCTAGCGATTGTAAAATGTTACCAATTTGTGAGGCTTTCGTTTGCAAACGAGAGACCATCTCGCCCTTCTGTGTAAGTTCATCTTCACATTCCTAATTGAATTTCAAAACGGTGGGAGTAGCGGGTGTTATCTTATTTTTTGGATTTTACAGCTCTATCAACACCCATATTACGACTTGGAGTATGCATTTTGAGTTAAATGATTTGTAACCAAAATTAAAACAAACAAAATCAAACCAATGACTAGCGACCAAATGAGTGAGGTTTATGAATGTCAGATGATATATGATTTTTGAGTGTGTTGTGAGTGTTTAGCATTGCTGATGGTAGAGATAGGCGCAATAAACGAGGAATACCTCAAGCAACATGTCTGTCGAGTTATTTTCCCAGTGCGGTTGACAACTAAATTGGATATCTTAACCCTTATGTCCCGAATTTTCTTCAAGGTTTCCCCATCCCAGCAAGCTCCCATTGTGCACCTGGGTCTACTTGGCTGTGCTTCTCCACGATCCTTTCGTTGGCCGCGCGTTAGGTCTATAAATGTGCCCCAGTCACAAAATCCGGAGCTTTTTTTTAGCATAACTTCATAGTAAATTTATATCTCTCACATCAAAAGCTACTCCATTGGTAACGTCTTATCAAACGCCCAGCTCCATTCGTTGAACTTAGAAATGAGCTTGGATTATGAAATTCGATAGAAAACCCACTCCTTCGTTAAGCTGTTCCGAAAATTCCAGAAATTCATTTAATATGTTCCCAACCCAAAATCGAATATCGAGTTTCTTGCGAAATTCCCATCCTCAACTTTACTTGTGAGTCACAAAGACTCCCTACACTCCCATCCATCACGCGATCCTTCGTTCATAATAACCCCAATTTCACACAGCCCTTATTTGTTTTCCCAGGATATTCCTGTGTAGCGCCCATCTCTAATAGTGAGTTTGTGCATGTGCTCGTCGATACGCACCTGCAGTTTGCGATACATCTCCAGATTGATTTGCTTGATGTCATCCAGTTGACGGCGAAGGGAGACAATCGTGTCCTGTTTCTCATGGATATCCTTCTCCAGCAGCTTCATGGCCATATCGGATTCGGCTTTGAGGGAGATCTGCAGCTTGAGCTCCTTATCCAGGTCTGCGCTGCGTTTACGCTCCTCCGCCAACTCCGTGCTCAAGCCGTCTACCTTGTCTTTGTCCTTGTCACTGCCACTGCCCGTGGAGCTGTTGTCTGAGTGACTTTGCGCTGCCTGTTGGCTGGCGGATTGGCGCATGGCCTGGTTCTCGGCTTGCAAGGCGAGCAAACTGTTACGCGCTATAGCCAGATCCTCCTTCATCAATGCATTGGTGGTGGTCAGCGACTCGACCTTGGCCTGAAGATTGCCCACAGTGGCGCTATGAAAATATTGAAGCTTTAAACATATCCTCAGTTGGGTAAATTAGCTGGGGATAACGCACTTCAAATGCCGATTGAGCTCTTCGATATAGTTCTTCTGATCCAACACGGCAATCATGTTGCCCTGCCCAGCGGCATCCAGTTGGGCAGGTGGCGCACCAGACTCCTCATTGGATTCAGCGCTGCGGGAGCTGGAGCGTAGATAGAGCGAAAAGTCGATGACGCCCTGTTGCGAGTCCAGATCCTCCTCCTTAACACACAGATTGCAATCAATGACATTTAGGCCCACCAAAATGCCCATAATGACAACAATCTAAAAGGCAATGGAGAGGTAGTTAAAGAGCTTCTGGAATTTAGAAGGACTTGGAACAGACCTCATCACTCATCATCAGAGCATGCGGCTCGTAGTAGTCGTGCAATGAATCCTCGCGATGCTCGATCAATGCCTGCAGGTAATCAGATAGCTTCTTTTGCATGAGAGCAATGCGTAGCCAGGCGCGTGCGCGTCCTATATGTGTGCGGACCGTGGGTAGATCTCTCACACTAGCCGTGATATCCTGCGCCTCGGGGCAATAGGTTTCGACACTCTGCAGCAAATCCCAGAGCTCCTTGCGCGGCCCCAGCAGACCCTTCTTGGGTCGCAGTCCATGCCCCAGAACATGCTCAATAACTATGAAGAAATGCTGGAGCGGCAAATGATCCGAGTCGAGCATGCGGCCATAGCGCAGCGATTGCTCCAGCAGCTCCTTGACAACCAGCTTGCAAATGTTAACCAAATTGCTGCGCTCAATCTCGGCCGTGTCACGTGCTGCAAGGGAAGAGTCCAAGCGGGGTTTTAGTGTTGCGGCTTTGCCGATGAAGAGGTCTGTCTGAGTTACTAGTAGTTCGAAATGCTGCCTCATGCCTTCGCATTTAGTTTCAAAAAAAACAATGAGAGAACTCAATAAAAAATTATTATGAACATTTGTGTGCTGTTCTCGTTGCTGTTGCTCCTGGCGCCAGGCGGTTGTCCCATCTACAGCATCGATCTGTCCACGTTGGAGGTGCCCAATGATTTTCAGAACGAGCTGACGCTGCAATCGATGCTCAGCTCTGAAATGCATCAGTATCGAAATAAGCTAAATTCCAATGAGGTCTCGCCAAATCGGAACGAACAGGACCAGGAGCAGGCAGTGCGACGACACCTGGTGGATCCATTTGACAAATGTGACATGATGCGCAGCATTGAGGATCGCATTAAGGCCACATATTATGCGGCTGCCACGCCAGAGGAAACAGTCCCCGATATGGATCTGGAAATTGATAAGCTATCGGCAACACAGCCCGAACGCTGTTCCAACAATGATGACAAATTTTTGGGAACCAACCTATTTGGCAGCTATCCGAAGCATTGCTTCTCCACGGAGGAAATTGCGCTCATGTCGGCGCGCAAGGACTTTGAGCTGTTGGTGCCCAAGTCCTATCCGCGAAGCCTGCTCAGCGACAGCATTGTCTACACGCTGATGAAGTACTTCAACAGCGTTAACCAGGTGATAAAGCGAATGTCCGACAATGAAACACGTCGCCTGCTGCAGCGCGCCTTCTATGATGCATTGGGCGGTTATTTGAGATACTATCTGGTACCGATGGCACAGGTCTCCTACTATGCTGGTCGCCTCAAGCTGTGCACGGTGCAGCGTCTGGTGGCGCTTTATCGCCAGTGTCTGATGGTGCTCAACACGAACGGCAATGGCTGGCAGCAGCCCGAACAGGACATACTCTCCCGGCTGAAAAATGTGCGGATTAACCCAATACGGCTGAACGATTCGTGCAGCACCGAGAACGATGCCTCCAGCTGCGCCCTGCTGGATCACAGCTGTGCGAATAGCGATGCACAGAATGAGCAGATGATTGTGCCGCTGCCGCATCTGGAGCTAGAGGATAGCAGTGGCTTCTTAAGCAACATCTTTTTGCCCTTCAAGCATCGACGCATCTACAATCTGCGCTCCCCGGATGCGGCTTTTATTCTGGTCAAGTTCTTCAAGACGCTGAGCAATTGTTATCGATTTCAGGGCATGAGCCAGAAGATTTACAATCACAAGCTACGGGCCTGGATACGCGAAAATCTCCAGTTTCACTACCGGGATGAGATGTTCTATCCGGGATTGGGCGGCGTACTGCAAATCTATGAGACTTTGATCTGCCCAACGAAAGTCAACGAACATGAAGGGGAGTCGGATCGCATGCTGAGCGAAACGAATGACTATGACCTTGGGCCCGAGGACAAGAGCCTTAGCGAGTCCAACGATATGACGGAGAAAAGCAAAAAGAGAAAACAGAAATGCAACGGAAAGGCCAAAGTGAAACAAAATGATAAGGAGTCAGCATCAGGACGCAAACACAGCAGATCCACGGCTAAGCATCAAAATAATGGCTTCGCTCAGGAGGAGACTAAACCTGAAAAAGATGCAAATGGTGAGGAATGCATCGATTGCGATGATGATGTGGGCTATGTGGGCTATGCGGCGGCCATTCTGGCGCTGCTTTTGATGCTGCTCTTGCTGCTCATCTGTTGTTGCATGCACCGGAATCGGAAGAATAAAAAAAAGCGAGGCGCATTGAAGCCCTTTAATCCAGAGGAGAAAAAAACCGAGGATCGTAGTCCACCTCCGGCAGCTTCAGAGCCCTCGCCCAATAAGGCGGAATCGGAGAGAAGCTGCTGGAGCAAAATGTTTCAAAGCAAAAAGTCTAGACGCCAACAAGGTAATGCGATGTTCGCACCCAGTCCACACAGTATGCCGTTTAAGCATGGTTTTAAGCTGAGTCCTGGCATGAGCCTGGTGAGCAGCCATCGGGACGAGACCTTTAACGGTTCTATCGATATGGAAAATCAGCTGCCGCGCAAAAAAGTTGGTAAGTTGATGGTCTTATCAAATATAAACGCACTCCTTGGAAAACTGAACACTTGTATTGTGTTATATATTTTGGTTCATTTAAACATGTCCATATTGCCTCACATATGGACATAATCCACACAACAAATTTGGCGGGTAGAGTACTGGTAAAATATCAGTACTTAAGTTCACAGTTTGAAAGTCACTGCTTTGGGGTTCAGTTTCCCAATTATCGATTTTATGAATTTCTATTTAACAAAATTATTTGTAAATCTCAGCAGTGGACAGGTATGAGAATGATTCCTTTACATCGACTTCATCGTTGGTTTGTCAATTCCCAAGGAAATTCATACCCATTAAGATGGGTCGGGAAAAGCGCTATGAATATTATGGCAAATCGGAGAAAAAACGCGTCAAGCCCGCTAGTAAACAGTCCAGCAATCAATGGCACCGTGAGCGAGATAGGGATAGGGATAGAGACCGAGATCGAGAGAGGGAAAGGGAACAGGAAAAACAGCCAATAGCTGAAAAGCACGAAGAACAATCGCCCGAAGCGAGACACCGAGAAACCGATACAAAGCTATCGACAGAGGAACGTTTACGAAAGATTAGCAGCATGCGGAAATATAGACGACAAGAGGGCGGGCTGGCCACCAGCCAAGAAAGGGAGGAGAGAGTGAAGGAGAGAGAGGTAAGTATGAAACTGGTAAATTCAAGCAAAATCAACCTAAGCCCATGCAAGAACAGATAAGACCCATCGAGAGCGATACGAACCGTAATAGCGATTGCAGAAGAATTGAGACATCATATGAAAACAAACTGGACAGTGAAAGAAAAGGTGTGTTGAAAGCGGACTGTACTTAAGTCAAACTTAAGTCGAACTTTGTTTACAGCATTTTAAAACTAAATTAAACAATTACAGGGACTACAAATAGCTTAAGAGCTGAACCAATTATTTCGGTAAGCTTAAAACAGGAAACGCTAACCGAAAATTCGGAAATTAAATCCATGCCACTGTCTTTAACGGACCGTTCAAGTGGTGTCTGTGAGGTAAGCTTTTAAGTATAACTTAAGGTGTAAGGTTTTTGCAAACATCCTAAACAGTCTTCCGTACACGGCGCCAGTTGGGAAACCACCTACGACGATGACAGCAAGTGAGGAGCAATTGCTGTCGAAAGTTTTTCCTTTTGCAATGTGTTTCTTTTTTTTTATAAATATATTTACTTAATAAAGTTCAATGTACGTTTGAGTCGAAGGCCTGGCACAAGCTGCTGCAAGGAGATCCATGGAGATTGAGACTAGCGCACTCGAGTCAAGACGCGGGTCGGAGAAAAGCGTGTGCAAAGCAAAGAGTGTAATATAATGCAATAACATGCCAAATTAGGATTAGAACTACGCTTATGCTAGCTGATTTGTATCGAAATTTTAAATGAATGAGAGTTATCAGAAATAGTTTCCTAAAATTGGACGGCTTCAATCTAATATTGCTATTTTGAGAAAATAACGAATATTTTCCACTTTTTACAACTGGCTTAGGGAAACATTATAATTTTAATTAAAATTATACTAAATTCATACCATATTCATGTATGAAAAATTGTGTTCTAATTTGCGATCATTATTGAAGTTAAAAATGCAACTTTCTAAGCTTTAGCCAAGTTTTGTATGAAAGCTGAGGCGCAGCTAACTTAATAAGCTTATCAATTTGGCAGATGTGGCCAGATGGCTTTGGCAAACCAGTCATTAAATGCTGATGTACAGCCTACTGAATAGGCCCTTTAATTAACTGATGTTGCCAAAACGATTTCTAATATGTTAACTAAATTAACGAAACTTGCCAGATCGCTTAAAATGCCGAGACTTGGCAAAATGAATAAGCTTATAAATTTGATTGACCCTCTGCAAAATGGGTTGTTGGCTACGCCACAACAAGGTTTCATGATTAATTGACGTTACCAGGTTTTTGTGAACAGCATTAAATTACAATAAAAGTATTTTTTGCATAGCATAAACGTAGTTGCGAGCACTTAACATTTGTTTAACATATGCTTAACGAAAGAGAAAGTATAACACTTGCAAATAGAGAGAGAGAGAGAGTGTGTGAGAGAGAGTGTGAGAGACGGCAAGAAGCAACCTACAGAGATGCGACCACTCAGCTAATGTGCCACCGATGAGGCCGACATTTTTGTGCTGCTGTTGCGTTGCCGTTGCAAGTGCATTTGAGCCGACAACGTCGCACAGACGGCGACCGATTAGATTTTCAATTGCCATAATACCGTTATCCTCGAATGTGCCACCGCCGCTGGTTGTCGACAGGCCCGAGTAGCGTTTGCTGTTGCGCTGCCCAAACTGATGATGATGCGTCTGTGTACGCTGCTGCACGTGGCCAGCGCCGGCGGCGCCACCAGCATCCGCACCGCCAGCATTTATAAGCGCTGCGCCGCCGCCCACCGTCTTCTGTCCGTTGGCCACATCGATGTCCTGCAGCTCCTTGAGGCACAGCCATTCGCCGTCCACAGAGACGCGAAAATTGCATAGATAAATGGTGTCCTGGACGCCGCCGGCCAGCTCCTCGCTGGTATTGGCATGCGATGCCTTGGGTAGAGCAATTGTGTTGCTGTTGTTGTTGTACGGCTGCAGCTGCGTTGACTGTGACTGCAAGGATGGTGCTGCAGGTGCGGGTGTGGGTGCAGGAGGGGCCACGGCTGCTGCTGCTGCGGGCGTTGACTGCGCCTGTGGGGGTGGATTCAGACCCTTTTGGACTTTTGCGGCGCTGGACTTCACGCTTGAGCTGCTTGCTGTGTGGCTGCTGCTGCTGCTGCTGGTAGTTGTTGTTGTTGTTGCTGCTGCAGCTGTTGATGACGCAGCTGCCTTGGACTTTGTGGCAACTTGTGGTGACAGCTTTTTGGCCGCACCGCCTGTTGTTGTTGTGGGCGTTTTAATAACACCCTTCAAAGGTCGAGACGTGCTGGCACTGGCCAGCGCTGTCCTGCCACGACTACCCATGTTGCTGCTGCTGGTGCTGCTGCTGCTGTGGTTGAGGTTGTTGTTGTTGTTGTTGTTGGCCGTGCCAAATTTTGACTTCTTTGCCTCGTCAACCAGTCCACGCATCGTGTTGCACTTACTTTCTTAGTTGCATACAAAAAAAGTAAAATAGCCAAAATGAGCGCATTCAAAAAGCTTACGTTGCTTGCAACATACGTGAAAAACTGCTGAGTTTGGCTGTCGGTTTAGCAGCTGCTTTGGAGCGCACTTGTTAATTTAACACTTTTTCTATATTTAATTATATTTCAAACTTTATAAATAATAATTGATTGCATTTATGTTGTATTTTTAAACGCTGCGCTGAGTTATCCTGTTGTTGCGTTGACTCAGACTGACGCAAAAGCTCATATTGATTTGTCAAGCACGCTCGGCGTAACGCAGCTTTGCAGGAGCTTTCGTTAGGGTGGTTCAAGAACAACGTTGGCTCATTTCGAATACCATATTTTCACAAAAATGCGTGATAATTTAAATGTAGGTACAGTGAAAGCTCGCGTGCGCGAACGCCAACACTACCAGTCCTTGTAAGGGCTATAAAAAATTAATTTCTATTGCTAAAAACTTTATTTTCCGAAAAATTGGAACTGAAGAAAAACACTAGCCTTTTAAGAGTTGACCGTCGGGAGCATTGTCACGTTTGAAGCGATTTCCTATATATAACATTTACTCACCGGGCTTTTTGCGTTTGGGTTGTGCAGAAGATCCCATTGGCGTATTGGACACTGTTGCCACCGTTTGTGGCGTCTCCGGGTATGTGGTGGTGCCATCGACAACCTCGGAGGCGGCCGCGGCGGCGGCGGCATTTGAGAATTGCGTTGAAATCTGACTGAAAATATGAGACGAGATGCTTTCGGTGCGACGGAATGTGTCGCGCAGGCGATTCAATGACGAACTGGGCGCAGGCGTTGCCGTTGGCGTTGCTGGCGACGTTGACGCAGAGTCGTCGCTTTTGTTATGGCGCACCAACAAATCGTCCGTACTCATTGCAGTACGCACCAATCACATGCACATACACTGCACACACGCCCACAAAATTCACTACAACTAAATAATAACTCAGCGCGTAATATTCACGTATTTTTATTAGGTGCAAGCACAAAAAAAATATAAACAAAGCGCGAGAGCAAATATGAAACAACTGCAACAGCTGTTGCATGCGACATAAGCAGTGTGCCCGTTCGATGGAAGGAATTAAAAACAATAACATAGCAACTATCGCTTTTTGTGTTATCGATAGATCGTGCTTAACCACAATCAGCTGTGCTGTGCAGCCATGTTTGTTTTTCGCACGGCCCAAAACAAAACAAAAAGTACGTATATTACGCGTACCTGTTTCATTTCAACTGTAACAGCCCGCGTCGCAGCAACAAGACTTGATAACATTACTCGAAAACTTCAACTGGGTCACAATACTAACAAACTGAACAAAAGTGTTACAATAAAACCAAAAACAACAACGTTAAGCTTGTAAGCATCTCGAATAAACATCCCGTTACTCAGTCTCAGTGCAGATTAGTGGCCGGGCAATAACAGCGTCATCAAAATTGATCGATACTGCGCATTAAGCATATTTTCCGCATATTCACGTAGAAAAAGCAGCAGCGACAACAAAGAAGTTGCGTCGATCAATAGCCAAACAAACTATACCCACATTAATGTAATGCAGAAGAAGAAAGCAACCGCTGCGGCAGTGTAAGCTGCAATCAACCAAACAACTAGAGACGGTAAGGCGGAAGTGTAACTAACCTACACCCACAAGCAATTTCATATGTCTGTATTAATGCGTGTGCATGTGTGTGTGTAGAAAAGTTTCAAGTTGTGATACAACGTCAGACACAGCGGCCATATTAGCTATTTTTGCAAACAGCACTAAACTTATTATTGAGAATCTGTGCACGGTGAGCACCACTCGAGTATGGCCGATTCGCTTGTTGTTGACCATAATCAACGCGATAACACGCCAGACAACAACAATGGTAACTGCTCGGCTGATGTGTGATAAACTGGTTACACGGCCGCAATTGCGCCATTTTGACTCGTAGTCAAATACAGTTTATAAATCTTGCCATTAAAATCGAAATGCTTTTCAATTTCACAATTCTTTGTTGTGCATAATCATATCTATGTATATATGCACATGTACATGCGGGTGCTTGCCTGCACATATGGCATGCAGGAGAGGGAGAGTGCAAAGCGACGCCATGTTTCCACTTTTGCTCTCAATGCCGCCAACTCTTTCTCTCATACACGCTTTGCATCGCTCTCACCCACGCTGCCTGCACAGCTGATCGACTCACGCGGTGCTCTTATCACATCGTCATTTCAGCTGTTGTTTTTTTTTTTTTGCGGCCACTATGTTTTTGTTTGTATGTATATATAACTGCAATAGATCGAACGCTTTTGTTTTAGGTCAACAAGAGTATATCGAATATAATTTATCATAGCATAGCTGCTCTAGCTGTTGCTCTTGTATAACGATATTATAATTTTGTCACGTGCTTTTGAACGCATTAAAATTAACATTTCAAACCGCCTATAGTTTTGTTTGTTTTATAATATCTTGACCAAACTAAACAATTTCGAGCGATATGCTCCTAATATATCAGCAAAATCTTATCAGATTACTGTTGACTATATCATAAACCACACTAGTTATTTTATAAAATAACCGTTGTGTGTCTACATAAAGAAATCGAAGATATCTCTTGTTTTTTGTTACAGTACCGGTCTTGCTTCTATCTCTGTCTCTCTCTTTGCAGCGACATCTCAATCTCACTCTTTCTATCTAGTATTTACAAGTTTAGTGCAGCGCGCAAAAAAAGCGGCGCCATTTAAAATAACGTAAAGCACAATACAAGCTGATAATTTCGTATAGCAATGATTGAACATGATTCAGCTTCAGTGTGGATACGCCCTGCGTCATAACTATTGCAATATCACGCCTCTTCTTTCAAAAAGTGGGCTAATTTGCAGCAAAGTGCTGGCATATTAAAAGGCCGGGGCAGCGAGAGCCTCCGACAGAACGAGCCTAGTGGCTGGCGCGATAAGTCGCTCGATTTTTTGTGTAAGAAAAATAAAAGCTGGGAGCATAAATTTCCGCATTAGCCGCAAATCAAGTGAGTGCCAGAGCGTATTGTATTGTGTTTTATGTGGAAGATAAACGAATACAAATGCAAAAACGACAAAAAATACAACACTACAACTACACGGATGCCACAAATCAAGTTCAAAGCACCGGCAACCGCGCAGCCGGCGACGCGACACTTGTCAATTTTTCGAGAGGCACACGAAAGAAAAGATCGAGCTATGTGAGGCTTTTGTCCTCCATATCAATATAGATGTGTGTATATATATATATATGTGTGTGTGTGTGTGTATGTGTTTGTCTCAATTTCTATAATTGAAATGAGTTACTGTTTTTTTCGCGTAACGTAGTCATATATAAGGTCTCTGCTCTGATATCATGAGCTCTGCTCCCATCTATTTCGTATTTCCTTTTGATTTACGCTTCTGTGTGTTTCAGTTTAAGCCTTAGGCAATAAAATAAAAAATAAAAACAAGCAAAATATACAAAATACAGGTCTTAACCGTGTTCACCTTGTTCTTCGGGTTAGCTTGTTTAGACAAGTGGCTCAGTGTGTGTTCAGCAAAAATTAGATTCTTACAAATAAGATATTGAGGTACACTAAAGTTCCACACATTGAAGATATGTAGAGCAAACGGAACATTCAAAATTTCAAAGTACCTATTCAAATGAAAGCTTAAAGCCATGCTAAAAAGGAAAATAATTTCCTGATCTTCTATATAAATAAAGTTTTCGAACTGTATGCAAATTAAGTTTAGTCTAGATATCTTTTAAAAACAAGGATTTTCGTCAAGCTATACAATTTTTTCCGTTTACTTCCATATGGTATTAAAACACATATGATTAAGTGGTCCGCATTTGGCAAGTTTGGTTAAAATATCTTGAAGAGCAGAAATATTCTCAATTTATTATGACAACTATATGACATTGTTTTGATGTAGGCATTATTTTACTAACTTTTTTTATTACTTTTTTAAGGTATCCTAACAATTCAATTTTTTTTATTAGAACTTAGCTGATTCCTATGGCAGCTATACTCAGAAATAATATTTTATTCTGTGCTGAAATTAAGTTCAAACGATACCAAAACCCCGTTGTATTCATTTTAAGCAATATTATATGTACATTTTTTTAAATCGTAATATACTTGATTTGGGATATTTGAAATTGAAATTTGCGATAACTAGAACGAAGTTGATTTGATTCAAGTATAAAGAGTTCTTATATCATGTGAAAACAGAAGATTAAATCCCAATATGCTAAATATTTATCGAGGGACCTATTTTCAGTCAGTTATACATTGGCAGCGCGACTCAGATTATTAATTTAGTTATGTACTTTATGCGGTCCGATGTTTATATTTTAAAGCATTACAAATTCGTTACAAAATTAATAATAGCCGTTCCGCCAGCCTGTAGAACAAACAAACATTTAAAACTGGTTTTCGATTTCTTTGTGTAGATATAATCGTAATCGTTTTTATAGCATTTAGTGGCAAATCGTGTGCTGCTGATAAGCGAACCGCAACTGACAGTTTTCTATTCATAGCCAAATGCATTTATTTACCAACAAACAACTCGCATCAACGCTGATTAGCCACGGAGTCGCACAACAAGTGAGAGTGCTACGACAGTAAGTATCCGACTAGTAAATGCCCTGTACCCAGCATCGACTCGACTCGACCGAGCATCCAGCTGAAGTTACAAACATTGAACTTCCTTTTATACGTCAATTTACAATAAGAAAACCATTCTTGAGTAACTTTAGTGTTCATCATCCGATTTTAATGATATTTACACGGCAATATCATATCTTATTATATATAAATCTATTTTTTCAATTTGAAGTAGAAATTGAAATCATTTTTAAACTGCAATTACTTCTGATTTCATACTTTAGTTGGGCTCCGAGCTAACCTCAAATAACCCAACTCGAAGCGACTTTTCGATCGATATGATTTAAAATAATCTAGAATGGCCTACATTTCAAATATAAAGTCTCGAGCCACTGTAGTTCCCCAAATACAGTAAAACAAGTAAGAGGTTCAAGTCAGGAGTTCCCGACTGGGGGATACCCTGAACCTCCTTCTACCAATGCCAAAGGCAGTTCGCGCTGTAGCAAAAATAAAATTAATGTAAAAAAAAATATTTTGCTCGATAACTCTCGAACCCGCAGCAGAAAACACTATTTGTTACCGCCTCTACTCAACATCCATACCAACGAGAAAAAAAGCGAATTAAAATAGCAGCACATACACACAACACAGCAAACATTCAAAATCGAAGAAATTTTCAACATTAAATCTTATTGTACTATAGAATATTCGTGTATTCTCAAAATGATACTTGCATTAAAACTGTGACTTAAATTGGTGGGCAACACAAATTGGTTTATTTACTTGATTTATAGCTATGTGGTGGTAACGGGGTGGTGGATATAGCTATTAAGTGAAAGATACTTGATATAGATATACTATTCAAGAGTTACATATCAAGTTTGGTGACTCTAGATCTAAAAGCCTAAGAGATTTGCTCAATATCGATTATGTTCGATTACTTAGAAACGGGGCAAGTTATCGATTATCGGACTTACGTTCCAAGTTTCAAGTCTCTAGCTCTTATAGGTTCTGAGACCCTTGCGTTCATACATACGGACGGACGGTCAGACAGGCGGACATGGCTAGATCGACTCAGCTATGTATGTCCGCTGATCAAGAATATATATACTTTATGGGGTCGGAGATACTTGCTTCTGCCTGTTACATACAATTGCATAAATACATTATACTCCTTTTAATGTGTTCAGGGTATAACAAAGACCGACGAACTTAGATCGACTTAGCCTTTTTTTCAATAGATACAGGGTATAAGAACGTTTAAAAAAAAAAACTAAATACTCTTAAACACCCTAAGATAAACCCCCGACGCAGTCGCTGTCCCCAGTGTCTGCAGTCGGCGTCGGCGCAGCTGTGACATTGATGGGCCAGTTGCTGGCTTGCGAGCGTTAAATCGAAACCGTTCAAACGCATTTGCTATGCCAAATTCGGCATTTGGTTAAACGGTTAACGTATACGTGATATTTTTGCGATACCCGTTTACCCGCCCACGGCGCGTGATCACAATTTGTGTCCATTTGCTCACGTTTCTGCATAGATTTATCCATAGTTGACATTGCGCTGACACTTGGAGGCCCTCCCCAAGCCGGCAGCAGCAGCTCGGACACACAAAGGTCGCAATCTGTATCGTGTCTATATCTTGGACACACTCGTATTGCCATTTGGTCGGCGACTACTTATATCTATCTTATCGCTATCAAAAACTGAACAATTTAAGCTGCATTGTGCACATCAAATCGGAATCAACAGCAAAAATAGCTCAAAATGTGTCGTAAATCATACGCGCTGCCCGCGCAGCTACCACAAGTATGTTGGCTTTTCACAAAGAACTCTGTTAAACATTTTCCCAATCAGTTCAGTCGCCTGCTGCTCGCCAACGACAACGCATTTCATCACCACGGATTTGTGCTTCGAAAGTGTTTAACAGATTTCCCTCAAAACTGAGCTCTCGATTATCATCGTGTGTGCATTTTGTGAGAATTTGTGCTAATGTAAGCTCGTCTTCCTTGAGTCAAACGTGTTTTTTTTTTGCCCATGGGGTGGGCATCGCATTACAAAGCTCAGGGCTTATCTGCTATGTGCCACAATATTACTCATACTCATGAAGTCGACAGTTTTATAGATATAGACGCATATAACATAAAATCTATATAATAATAGTTAAGAATACCATATTAACTTAACCTTACCTCTTTAAATCTGATTTAAATGGCAGTTGGGAAGTAGAAATTGTGGATTTTATTTACGATTGTGTCTCGATAGGCATAATATATTTATTCAGTTTTTAGCGAAACGTATATTTCCCACAGATAAAAATATGGGATAAAAAGTACATAGATTAACATAATTTTTATTTCGAATGAAACTCAATATCCGAGCGACCACTATAAATCTACATATATTTGCAAATTTATGATTACGGAGGAATCTTAAGAAATCGAAAAGTAAATAAAAAAATGTCAATAAGAAATTCGTTTATGCACAAAAACGCATTTATCAAATTATATTTAGATAAATATGTATGTATGTATATGTATGTATATATGTATGCAAAAACAAAGAATTACACAAAACGTGACTTTTCTTTTCTCAAGCAAAAACCCTCCGATGGGCCCGAAATCTTTAATGAGCCGCCCGACTTAGGGCGAACTGTCACATTTTACACAGCTATCTAGTTATCTGGTCGTATTTAAGCTGTGATACTTGAGTTTTACACCAGCTCCGCTTATCGATGTGTCGCTCTATCGGCTGTTGCCCGATGTGACGTCCATTGTCTGGTTTCCATGGGGGGGATTTGTACATCAATCTTATATCAGTGGAAGCGCAGTTGCTAGGCGACTGGGCTGGGAAATTTGTTGCTCGACTAACTGAACTTGACGTATAATATATAATATAATACACTCCAAATTCTCGTGTGATTACCAAATTTGAAAAAAATATATTTATATATAAATATATATATAGTATATATAATGTTTATATAATAACAAAACTTCAATTTTCATATTTAGCTTTTTGTGGGCTTACAGTTAAGGCGAAAGGCAATTAAATTGGCTTAAGCGTTGCAGTTGGAGAGGTCATGACAAGGCATTGACTGAGCCAAGCCAACAATCAATTAAAGTGAACACCTCCTGAGTAAGACGGGAGATATAACCAAACAGAGCAAGTGCAAGGGCAAATTCCAATACTTCTTAAGATGAATGTCAGCAGCAACTTCTTTGACGAGCACTTTGGGCTGATTTACACAAATCTGGTGAATGAATATGTGCCAGAATATTTCAAAAGTATGGAGTACACACCGTGGGTATTCTCACTGCTCGGCTCCGCAGTGATTGGGCTCAGCGGCATCTTACCGCTGCTCATAATACCAACAGAGGAGAAAATGGCCAAGGAGGGTTTCAAAGATCGTTAGTCTCAAATAATTTCAACTGCGAACTAGAATATATATATAATATATATCTTTGTCTATTTATAGCCGCTGAGTCCAAGTTCTTGCGTGTACTGCTCAGTTTTGCGGTGGGCGGACTTTTGGGTGATGTTTTTTTACATTTACTGCCAGAGGCCTGGGAGGGCGATAATCAAAGTGAGTAATCCATTGTCATGACATTTTATATATTATCATAAAATTCCCCTCGCCTATTATAGACGCCAACAGTCATCCATCGCTGCGCTCTGGCCTGTGGGTGCTTTCTGGAATACTCATCTTTACCATTGTAGAGAAAATCTTCTCGGGCTATACCAGCGCCGACGAGGAGAATCCACAGCCCAAGTGCGTGGAGATTGCCAACTGTCTGCTGCGTCGTCATGGGGGCAAACTACCCGAAGGCCAGACAGCGGAAAACTGTGGCAGTGCCTGCGACATTGAGGATGTGGACAAGATGTGCTTTTTGCGTGAACGCGAACAAAAGTCCAAGGAGCACAAGGAGCAGCCAAAGAAAGTAGCCGGCTATTTGAATCTGCTGGCCAATTCCATAGATAATTTCACACACGGTCTGGCAGTGGCAGGTTCGTTTCTGGTCTCCTTTCGGCACGGCGTCCTGGCTACGTTCGCAATACTGCGTAAGTGTTTAGCGAAGGCATGTCAAAGCGTCAACCTATCTAATTGCTTCTTTAAAGTGCATGAAATTCCACATGAAGTGGGCGATTTTGCTATACTGCTGCGGTCCGGTTTCAGTCGTTGGGATGCGGCTCGCGCTCAGCTGCTAACCGCGGGCGCCGGCCTGCTGGGTGCTCTGGTGGCCATTGGCGGTTCAGGCGTCACATCAGCCATGGGTAAGCATCACAAGAACTCTTTGAAGCTCTGCTTAATTTACGATTATTGCAGAGGCACGCACATCCTGGATCATGCCGTTTACCGCTGGCGGTTTCCTGCACATTTCATTGGTCACAGTACTACCAGATCTCTTGAAGGAGGACGAGCGCAAGGAGTCTGTCAAACAGCTGCTGGCGCTAGTCTTTGGCATTGCTTTAATGGCCCTCATGACGATGCTCTTCGAGCACTGAGCCATGTCCAACGCCTCCAAGCAGCATTAACAGCAGCAACAAATTAGAAGCTGCTTTCAAAATTACTTTGTTATATTTTCGGCCACCACAAATCCCAAATTGTCATTGGCAGTACAAATTTCTAGGAATTTTTGTTGTAATTGTATTGTACATTAATTGCGCATTACGACAATACGACCCGCCCTGTTTGTGTTATGTAATTATAGCCAACTAATACGAATGATATTTGAACTATTGTTATTAATTACTTATATTTTATATCATACTGTATGAAGTCAGGTTGCATAGAGAAACAAGTGAAATTTTAAATATACATTATGAATATATATCTTAGTTAAGCATAAACAGAAACTGCGTTTTACAACGAATATCAATATATATTTATTTATGAACGGTTCGTGAGTGCCTCTTCCAAAATATGATCAGGGTTTGAGTCCAGCGTCTCGTTAACCTGGTCAGGTCTTTGTTTAGTCCTGGTTTTGCCGTTTATATACCCCTGCAGAGGGTATTATAAATTGTCTCGAAAAGTGTAACGCATAAAAGGAGACATCTCCGACCCCATAAAGTACATATATATATTCTTGGTCAGTATCAACAGCCGAGTCGATATAGCCATGTCCGTCTGTTTCTATGCGAACTAGTCTTTCAGTTTTAAAGCTATCGTCATGTAAATTTGCATACGTCGCGCTTTCTGTTGCACGCAGTACATGTGTCGGAACCAGATGGATGGGACCACTATATCATATAGCTGCCATAGGAACAACCGGTCGAAAATGAAGTTCTTGTATGAAAAGCTTTTTGTTTTTCAAGATATCTTAACCATACTCGGCATTAACTATTTTCCCTATGCTTCTTTGATGCGAGCCAAACATTATGAAAAAACTTTTGTTTTTTTTGGCATGATAACCATTTTATTTATAATCTGTCTTGCGTTGCCTATTATTACATTTTTGAAGGATGTGACTTGGTGTGTTTCATTTGTAGTGATTTCTTATTGTAAATTATGGCGATGTTTAATTAGTGGTTGGTGGGAGGGGGGTATGATTGGATTACGTATTTTGGTCCCTAGAAAGAGCCAGCGGGGGCACTCTCTTGCGTCTTCTAGTGGTGTTGCTGTTGTCCAGCAGGCCAACTGTTAGTTTGTTCTTGTGAAGGTGGAGCCTATGCAGGTATCTGCTGCTTCTTTTGGCGATCTCATCACTGACCAATGGGATCTTAAAACCCTGGGGATGGAAGCGTTGTCATGGTAAATATTTGCGTTGCAAACGATGCGCAGAGCCTTGTTTTGAAATATCTGAATCAACCTTAGGTTGCTTCGGCTGGCAGTACCCCATAGCTGAATGCCTTAAGTCCAAATTGGTTTAATAATTGCCTTGTAGACAGGGAGCTTTGACCGAGTACTCAACTTGGATTTGCGGCCGCTTGTTTCATTTTCTTTAAAAGGTCAGCTCTCTCAATTAACCTCCTGTCAAGAGCCATGCCAAGGTATTTTGGTGTTGTCTCTTCTGGTATTACAGCTCCGCTTAGGTAGACAGGTGGGCAGTTCCCAGGCCTGAGAGAGAAAGTGGTGGCTGTGGACTTGTCGTTGCTGACCATGATGTTCCATCTCCTCTGCTATTCGTTGAGTGTGTCCAATTGGCCTTGCATGATTTGAGAAGACTCTTCAAGTGTCTCAGCAGTGGCGAGGAATGCCGTGTCATCGGCATATGTGGCGACTAGAAGGTTCGGGATCACAATAACAGGAACGTCTGCAGTATGAATGTTATATAGCAGGGGGCCCAGCACGCTGCCTTGAGGAGCGCCCGCTCTAATGACCTTAATTGAAGAGATAGCTTCTCCTCATTTAACCTGGAACTGCCTGCCTTCCAAGTATAAGGCGAAGAATGCATAGTAGGCATGCGGTAGGTTGCTCTAGATTTTGAGTAGAAGCGCAGGATGCCAGACTCTGTCGTTATTACGCATTACGGCGCAGCAATATTTTTATCTTTAAACGCCTTCAGGATGTGTTGCACAACTCTATGACATTGTTCCAGGGTTATGAGCATCATGAAAAGGTTCAGTCTGCTTTAGACTTTGTTTCGTCGATTTTCAATATAAAATTTGTGATCTCTGGGTAGCTTTCCGAAATTAAAATATATTTCCAGTGGTTTTGAACTAAAACTTAAAAAGAATTATATTATTTCAGTTATCGCGCGTACAGCACAAAAAATTTAATTTGAAATTCGAACCTGTGCGCAGTCTTTCTTGTGATAGCTGAGATATGAGTGTAAAAAAACATAAATAAACCTTGCCAAAATGCTTGCTAATTTTAGAAGCCTTGGATAGATACCAACACACATACTTGATCATGATCTAATATGTAATTCAAAGGATATAAACTATTTTGTAAAAAAAAAGAGGAAAACGATATCCGATTCGACTCTACAAATAACAAGTTATTTGGTAAGATTGGAAACAATATTTCCAAATATTAACTTGAATCCTTCCAAGTGCATACCTGACAGACATATTCCATGTCTTATAATTCAATTCTGTGTAAAATTTCACAACATATATAAATACAGCGGTATATGCTTAACTCGAAGTAGTAGAAAACCATTTCAACAGAATCTACTCAAACTTGTTTATGAGATTAAACACAAAAATAATTTATCGCTTAGGAACCCAGTGAAATATTAGTAAATACAATATTCAAGGTAATATCTTATAAACAAAGAATATAGCAAGAAGCGCAACTCAAGGCGGTATCGTTATCTATTCCACTTTTGTTTCTTTTTTTAATACCAATTAAAAATTATAAACAACTACTTTACATAGTTTTATGCAGAATGCACACACGCATACAAAATCGATGGAGTAAAATGTGTTAATGTTCTTCTTATAAAAAAACAAGCCGTTTTATTTGTTTTTGTTTGCAAATCAGTTGTCAGTTTGCATTCTTATCTAGTGCGTTTATTTCTTAGACTTGATCTTCTTAAGGTAGAATTCCAATTCCTTGCCTTCCAGAATGTAGCCATCGGAGCGACCGCACTGGCCTGGGCGGGATGAAATGCAAGCTGTTTGGATAAATAGAATACGAAATACATTAAAATACTGCAGATAAGATTACAAATCAAATAATAATCTATGAGATCTCAGAGTAACTATGACAAGCGTGATTCACGCCCAACTGGCTTGTATCTCACTTAAAACAAGATTGATGCAATAAATTAGTTGGATCGCTAGGGTTTTAACATCATTGAAGGGCACTCAAAGTTAGCTGTCTATTCAGAATACGTACCCAAGATGCGACCAGAGGTGAACTGATCCTCCACAGCCTGCTCCACTTTGCCGTACTTTTGACGCTCGAGGTACTTCTTCATGACCTTGTCACTGCGCTTCTTGGTCAACACATCGTTCTCATCCTCCTTCTGCACGTGCTTGGGATTACGCTTGCGACCCAGGGGCAGCACATAGTGTGATTCGTACCATTGACGGAATGGCGTCGCATCGATGACTACAATGCTGTTCTTCACCAGCGTCTTGGTACGCACCAGTTCATTGTTGGACGCATTGTAGACAACATCGGCGATACGCGTTTTGCGTGCAACACCCTCTGAAGCCCAGGCGAAGTTGCCTGTCTCCAGTCGCAGGGCGCGCAATTTGGTGTTGCCACCACGGGTGCGCACCTTGTGCACGCGGGCACCGCCAAGCTGCAAATATTTATAAACAGAGTTGCCAGATATTAGCGAAAGTTGCCAAATGAAAAATTAACTTTATTTTTTTTTAATTTGCAATCAGTAGTCCGAACATATTGCTTTTTGATCATCAAAGATTGTTGCCCTCGAACAAGTCGAGTGCGTTTGCAGTTGACACGCGTTAACATCATTTTATGATAATTATGAAAATTGTGTGTAAAAACAACAATGGCGGCGGGCGCGCGGACAGGTATGAAACTCACCTTGGTGTTGGCAGCGGGACGACCCAACTCGAACTTGCGCTTCTTGCGGAGCGACTTGCGCTTGCCACCAGTGGCGCGACGCTTGTGTGCACTATCACGGCTAATACCTTGAATTATGCAAAAGGATATGCACCCAAATTAAAAATTTCGAATTCATAGCTAACACAGTTGAAATATCAAGAGAACCTCAACACGCGGTGCTGCCTGCTGCACAAAATGTTAGCTAAAAATCATTTTCATTCTATGCTACACAGGTGCACTGTTAGCTGGCACGTATTCTGCGCACATTTATGTGGTTTTTATGCATTTCACAGTCGATTTTCTTGATATTTTAACACAATTTGCACTAGCCGACGACTCACCCATGTTCGAGTAAAAAGCGAGAAAGAAAGGAAAAGACACGCACAACCTCGTGTCAAAAAATTTTTAGGTTATCGACTGACAGCGATGGGCAGCACTTTTTGCAGAGTTGCATTTTGGACTAATAACTGTCCCCTTTACGTAATCGATATAACATTAATTTATGCATTCACTAGTTTTTTTTAATACGAACCAGCGACAGCACACTTTAACATTCGTTCGATATTTGGAAATAATCGATAAGTCGCTGAACTTCTGACATCCCTACTGTACATGAACTAGAAAAATTTAACCCAAGCCAACTCGGAGCAACATAATTGTGTTGATTGTGCGCGTATGAGAAATAATCAAAATAACAAACATCAAATGTAATCATGGTTGGCCGAAATGCCAAAGCGCTGTCACATTTTCACCGGCTAACCGAATATATTGTGCAATGTAAGCACTGCGACAAGACCCTCTCATCCAAACACACTTCTTCCAATTTGACGCGCCACTTAATCAGGAATCACAAGCAGTTGGCGCGAGCAATATTTGCCGGTGACGAGGGTAAAATGCTAGCGGAGCTAAGGGAGGAATTGAATGCACCAGATCCGGAACCAGATGTACACATGGAGGCCAATTTGGGAGAGCGGGAAACGAAAACGGCGGTGCGCACCATCATTGACAATCAACACCAGGGGCGCCAGGAGCAACATCATCATGCCGAACGCAATAAAGTGATTGGCAAAAATAATAAGCTGTGGGCGCACTTTGTGCGCATATCCGAGTTCATGGCCAAATGCAAGCACTGCAGCAAAACATTATCCTCGAAACACTCGTCGTCCAATCTGATGCGGCACATCATCCGGCGCCATCATAATTTATCCAAAAACCTCAGCTACTCGCAACACAGCCTGATATCACCCAAAAAGGAGATAATGCAAGCCGAGGACCGTAGGCAGTTGGATCCATTGGAAAAGGTCGACTTCGACGATGTGGATAGCATCATTGAGAAGGTCACGGATCACATGGAGGATGAGGTAGGCATAGGCAAAACATATGCTCGAATACGCTGCGAATGCAAATGTTGATATTAGTTTACTTCGGTTTCACTCCAGGGACCTTTCTACGAATACGTTGTGGACAATTCGGACGTGATGGTATCCCGACATTGTGATGAGGAACCATCGAATATGATCCATTCGATGGATCACCAAAACGACACAAATTCACTGGGCGAGACAACGACCCAACTTGACGAGAAGCTAAAAGCGGAAACAATATATTACAATGAAATGGCCGAGCTGGCCAGAGCCAAGCGGCGATTAATTGATCTGCAGACCAAGAAGCTTTTACTTGACATGAATGTGGTTGAAAGCAACTAAAAAGCATGCACACACAATTATTTTGTTATTTATGATTAAACAATAATGATAGTAGATGGCGGTCTATGTAACAACTTGAATTACAATTACATTACACTTAACGATTAAAAGAAAGATGCTAAAGTTTGCATAAGTAAAGAAGGAGAAGGCTCTGGTTGAGGCATTAGCTATCTGGATACCGCTGCTCTTGTCCGGCCTTAAGCTTCTCAATTTCCAATCGCTCTTTACGCACCTGTTGCGCCACGAGAAACTTTTGCATACGATAGAAACCGGCCTTTTCACTGAAATACATTGCCTGCTGACGTAACAGATCCTCCTTCAGCTCACGCATTAGCGGTGTGTCCTCAGCCTGTATGGTTGTGGTCACTAGCTGGGCATCGGTGCTGTCATTGCTATAATCCGAAACAACATTTTCGCCGGACTGCGCAAACAATGCATCTGCATGAAAACTATTTTCAATTAAATGTTCGCCAACCTCGTCAACGTGGGGCACATCTTCCTCAATTTCGATAAGGTCATCATAAAGTGCATCCTCAGAAAGAGCGCTTGTTAGTTCCGCTTGCTCGCTAACATCTCCCGCCCTAACAGCAGCGGCTGCCGCGTTGCTATCTTCAGCAACAACTTCGGTATAGATGGCGGCAAACTCCTCTTCCTCATCGTCTTCGTAGTCCTAAGCAAATAACGAATTGGTAAATTATAAGTATATGATAGAAGCTGAGAACATAAAAAGTGGGTTCTAACATACTTCAGCCGATTCTCCGCGCATGGCAGCGCTGTGAATCTTAATCATATGCTTGCTTATGATCTCCTCCAGGTTCTCATTGTGCTCAAAGTGCTCGTCACACATCTGACACTTCCAGACATTGGGATCGCTGGTGGTTTCGCAGAAGGTGAAAAATGAATTGTCATCTGATTGATGTCCTTCCACTTTGATCAATCCAATCGGCTCTTGTCCGTTCCACGCAATGTTGTGCATACGATGCAGATGCCGCTGCAGATTGCTAGTGCCTTGATATGATAAGTTCTTGAGGCAAACTCGACAGCGCACGGTATCATCCGAAATGCGTGTGATGTATCTCCAAACCAGGCTGCCGCTGAGGCTGGTTCTGCGGCAGGTGCGCAACCTGGGATTCTCGTTCGTACTGGATGTGGCCGCCTCCTGTATCTTATCGGGCGCTTCGATCTTCACTGGCGTCGTTTCATCCATTATGTCATGCCGGCGTTGCAAGTGCGTTATAACATTGGCCGTGCCATGGAATCGCATACGTCGATTACATAATTTGCAGAGCACCGTGTTTTTGGTCAATTTTTCACAGTAATTCCACACATAGCTCGAACCCCTGCGCTCCTTTTTGACCGACTGTTCCATGGCCCAACGCACATTGCGAGGCATATGCTTGGCCTATTAACCATACCGTTTTTTAGGAAAATAATCTTTTGGTTATGCTAGTCAATGCTTACCACCTCCTCTAGTTTTTCGGCATGCATGCGTCTCAAATGTTTTGTTATGTTAGAGGTGTTGCCACCACCGAAATACAGCACTTTTTTGCATATATGACATAGGGCGCGCTTATCATCCAGCTTGGTGCAAAAGTTCCAAACAAAACTGCGATTGGGTCGACCCTTTTTGACGGCATCCTCTTGATGCTGCTTTCCAATAGAACGTAATTAAATATATGGACTAGATCATTAAGGGGTTTATCACCTCCGTGATGGCGTGCGCGGTTTGTAAATGTCGGCTTAGAATGGGTGTCCGGTTGCCAAAGGTTTCGCTACACACCTTACATCTAAATACGTCCGAATGGTCAGGCACTGGACTAAAGAAACCCCAGACGTAGCTCTGACGCTTGTAGCTTGGTAAGAGGGGTATTATGTTTTGGTTCTCCATTGGGTCGATTTCGGTGTCACCTATTGAATCGCTCTCATCGGACATATCGCCTCGCTTACAATATGTACATAAATTATCTCAAATAATATAAATTGCAACTTATACTTTACTATTCCCTCGTTAACAACCAGGCAAAACTAAGAGTTGAATTGGCTTGTTTTTAATAGCTAATCGATAGCTAGTGCGATAACTGATTCACTGCTGAACTATCTCAGGGAACTAGTACGGGCGCCTAATCAGCGACGGTGGCTCCAATTGAACTTGGATCCGGAGCTGGATTCACACATTTTTAAATGCATTAATTTATGCAAAAAACGAAATACATTTTAATGCAGAGTTGAAACCAATTAAAAGATGTACTGCCCATATTCATTTGTTTTTTAATGACAGCTTATGATATTGGTGAACCAAGGGGCTAAAGAATTAGGTTTTGACCATTCTTTAAATATTTTAATTCAGGGATGATAGATCCCAATGCCCCATATACACGATTACAGCCTATTGTTTCACCTTGCCAATCGTGAAATTTGTCCCCAATCGTCGGTATCTTTTTTAAGATGTTTGAAAAAGAGTGCAGCAGCCCCGTTGCCAGTCCCATATAAAATGACCGGAAAAAATCAACCTTGTTCTCGAGCTCTTATATATTATCTCAAAGACAATTGCCCTTAATGAACGGTGAAGCATTTTGTAGATACATGTTTTAAGAAGCTATAGGCATTAATTTTAAGTAAATGGTCGGAACCGTTTTTGAGAAAATTATTTAATTGAAAACCAACCTCATATAGTTAATTCATAAGGTCTATCGAACTGCTAGTTCCTACGCGAACTGAACTACTGTTTGGATTCAGTGCTGAGCAATTAAATACTAGCGGATTTACCCCGGCCTTGCCCGTGGCACGTATAAAATAGATTCTCTCAAAGATCATTGAAAATGTTTTTGAATCCGATCGGATGGTAAACAAAAATCTTTCATACAACCGTTTTTCTCAAATTAACCAGTGTTGTGGGTGGAATTTCCCAAATCGCTTAAACACGCATGCATTATTTTCTAATGTAGAGCTTTAAAATAAGTTGGAAGTAAAAACTGGAAACGTTTCCCAAAAAAGTCTTTGAATCGCATTTCTACCGAGAAAGCTTGGATTCTGCAAAAAGTGTGAAACACGTCTCAAATGATTTTTCATACAGATCTTTGAAAATAAATTTGAACACGAAAAGTCACCCACCAAATCTTTGACCCCCATTTCCACTAAGGAGGAATGCATTTTTGAAAAGTGTGACAAGAAAGAATATGAACAAAGGTTTTTGAAAATGAGTTTGGGGCCGATCGGATGGTAAACAAAAAAGTTAAATACACATTTTTTTCGCGATTTATCCACACATGTGGGTGGAATTTCCTGAAACCCCGTCTTAACCTGCACCTTCATCACATAAGGTAACCACAGTAAACATTTTAGCTTCCTAGCTCTT
Organism: Drosophila borealis; assembly: GCA_035045885.1. Lineage (NCBI taxonomy): Eukaryota > Metazoa > Arthropoda > Insecta > Diptera > Drosophilidae > Drosophila > Drosophila borealis. Next base: position 19,790,205 of record JAWNOR010000194.1, read on the forward strand.
ACGGTTTGGGCCCCAATCAGGCAGTCAATCAGGACAAAAAGCTTTATATACAGAGACTTATAATCTTGTGACGTATACTTATAAGCGCTTGCTTGTTGAGCTTGCTGCATCCATGGCTGCTGCGGCTGTGGCATCAGCGCCGGATGACGTGGCTTCTGCGGCTGTGGCATCTGCGCCGGCTGTCACACCTTTAATGTTACCACCTAATCCTTAAGGAGCTGAAACTGCTCCCCCATTTTTTACTTGTGTCTGCTGAGCCCTCAAAAAGCTTTGCTGATTACGATTTTGGGCTGGTGCTGCTTAATTATGCGAATGTTCTTCTTTTTTAATGGATGTTAAGGCATTTTGATAAAGTGGTCAAAGTGGTCGCATTCTTTGCTGTCTACACATTTCCACGGATCAGTTCGAAGTGTTGAGACCCGATTTCAAATATTGCCACTCTTTTTGTTAAAACCCGCTACTAAAAAAATAATTCCACCATTTTATTGTAAGAAAATATTAAATAAATATTGCCAGCAAGTAAAAGAAAAATGTAATTTTCTCAAAAGCTGTACCGGTGATTTTACTTTACACGGCTTACTTTGACTGGATACTTCTCATATAATTTGATTTGAAAATACATATAATTTCATTTGATTTGTTCCCGCCCAATATTGTATTAAATTGTTTAACACTGAATCCAAAGAGTGGTTCAGTTCGAGTAGGAACTAGCAGTTCGATAGACCTTATGAATAAACTATATGAGGTCGGTTTACAATTAAATAATTCTCCAAAAACAGTACCGACCATTTGCTTAAAATTATGCCTATACCTTCTATAAACATGTATCTAAAAAATTCTATAGCGTTCATTGAGTGCCATTGTCCCTGAGATAAAATATTAGAGTTCAAGAACAATGTTGATTTTTTCCGGTCATTTTATATGGGGCTGCTGCACTCTTTTCCAAATATCTTAAAAAAGCTACCGACGATTGGGACCTAATTTTTAAGATTGGCTATGTAAAACTATGGGTTTTGCTCGTGAGTATGCGGTATTCGGAGTCAATGTCCCTGAACGAGGTTATTTAATGAATGGTGAAAACCTAATATATATATATCATATCATGAGCTGAAGTTCAAAATGAATGTAGACAGTTAATAATTTACAATTCGCCATTAAAATTAACTTAGTGTTGTGCTCAAAAGAATAAATAAGTACATTTAATACATGTTCTAAAAATCAACGCTAGGCTCCCGTCTCTAATTTGACGCACATCACTAATTTAACGCACGTACCAAGTATGGCAAACCTATCGATAGATGAACAAAAAGTGTCGATATGGGCTAAGAGGAAAGCTAAATCCAAAGTAAACGTTTTTTAATTTTACCCAAATAGCCGCTTTTTGTTCGCGTAAGCAAAATGGAAGTAGATCAGCTGACGTTGGCCGATGTGGTGTTCGTTATAGAAAACAGTGCTATCAATGGAGCCTACCTGAACGAGCTGAAAACAAACTACATTCTTCCCACCCTGGAGCACTTTACACAAGGTTCCATTGATGAACGCGAATTCCTAATTGCCGAACGATATGCAACGCTCTATGGCATTGTCACATACCGCACCGCCTCGAATCTCCTGGAGCCCGTTTGCACCACTTATGGCCCCTTTGTTCAGCCACAGAAAGTAATCGAGACAATTGAGCGTCTGCCCTTGGTCGGTGGTGGCATGGAGTCTCATGCACACATGGCCGAGGGTTTTGCGGCTGCCCATGGATGCTTCGATGAGATAAACGAGCAGCGTCACATACTGGAACAGGCGAATCTGCAGCGCCATTGCATACTGATATGCAACAGTCCGCCGTATCAGATGTCCGTAAACGAATCCTGGAAATACAAGGGCAAATCCTGCGAGCAGCTGGCGGCACTATTCAATGAACGCAAAATTAATTTATCCATCATTGCGCCACGCAAAATGCCGGTGCTTTTCAAGCTCTTCATGAAGGCCGACGGCGATCAGCCAATAACGACCAAAAACTATGCCAAGAACATTCGCCATTTGGTGCTTCTTAAGGGCTACAGCCTGAAGGAGCGTGCGCCCAGTCCTAACAGCATGGCCGTGGCGGGCACAACGGCTGCACAGCATCAAATGGGGGCACCTCAACAACAAGTAGCATCCGTGCAGGCAATGAACAATAATCCAAATAGCCAGCAGTCGTCTCAGGTGCAAAACATGCCCATGGACACGACGCCAGTGCAGCAGCAGCCAGGTGGTGCACCACAGCAGCAGCAGGTCATGAACATGAACTCTATACAACAGCAACAACAGGCACAGCAGTCTGGCGCTGGTACGCAAACAGGCCTCATGAATGCACAACAACAACAGCAACTGCTGCAACAGCAACAACAACAGCAGCAGCAACAACAACAACAACAATTTGTGCCCAATCAAATGCAGAATGCAAACTTTCAGCAAAATGTTGTGCCTGGCCAGAATCGCTGGATGTATCCAAATCAGCCCGGCCAGCGTCCGGCCTTCATGCAAACAGCTGGCAACAATATGCCGCTGCAACAAAACCAGAATCCCAATTCAGCGCTGATTTCACGGATAAATGCGCCTCCCAATCAAACGGTGAACACGCTACAGCAACAATTGCAGCAGCAGCAGCAGCAACAAAGATTGCAAATGTTAAATCAGCAGCATTTCAATCAGCTGCAGCAGCAGCTTGCACAACAACAACAACAGCAGCAGCAGCATCCACAGCAACAGGTGAATGCCAATGCCAATGCCAACATGTTGCCTAATGTCTCCAGTGCTGCTAATGTGCCCGCGCTGCAGCAACAGGCTCCACCACAGCAGCAACAGCAGGCACAGCAGCAACAGCAGGCACAGCAACAACAACTACAGCAGCAACAGCAGCAGCAACAACAACAACAGCAACAACAACAACAACAGCAGCAACAACAACAGCAACAACAACAGCAGCAGCAACAGCCACAGGAGCAATCATCGCTGCGGGAAAAGATCTGGACCGGGGTGCTCGAATGGTCGGAGAAGATTAAAAACGATCAGCAAAAAATACCTCATTCACTGCAGTGCACGGTCTGCACCAATATCAAGGATGGCGAGCCCGAAATCAAGGCTGACAATTGGCCGCCGAAGCTATTGATGCAGCTAATGCCTAAGCATCTGGTGGGCAACATTGGCGGCCAGTTTCTCAAAGATTCCAAAATGGTCGTGTTTCGTCCAACGCCGGGCGAAGCGCTCGATTCGCTGGCTAAAATGATGACATCTGGCTTTGCAGGCTGCGTGCACTTCTCGGCGCTGCATAATGCGCCTGCCTGCGATATTAAGGTACTCATCCTGTTGTATACGGCCGATCGCAATGCCTTTCTTGGTTTCATTCCCAACAATCAGTCCATGTTTGTGGAACGTTTGCGCAAGGTGATACAACAAAAGCAGTCGCACGGCAACATGCAACAGCAGCAAATGCCGCCACAGCAACAAATGCAGCAAATGTTGCAGCAGCAACAGGGCAAGTCGCCAATGGAAATTCAACAACAGCAGCAACAAATGCAGCAGGATAATTCACAGCAACAGCAGCCGCATTATAATCAATATGCACAGCTGAACATGCAAATGGGCGGCGCTCCTGGCGGCAATGGATCCGGCGGCATACCGATGCAGCCGCAAATGCAAATGAATATGATGCAGCAGCAGCAGCAACAACAGCAGCAGCAGCGCATGCCACTGGGCGTGCCCGTGGCGAATCCCAATCTGCAACAGCAGCTGCAGCAGCAACAGCAACAGGTGCCGCAGCAGCAACAGCAGCGCATGGTGCGTCCCATGCTGGGAAACAACAATCCCGGTCTGCGGCAACTGCTACAGCATCAAACGCCTGGCAATCAGTTTCGTCCACAAATGGGCGGCCAGCCGAATCAGATGGGCGCCGGCGGTCCCATGGTGGGCAATCGCAATTTTGATGATGGCGGCTATGAGTTTATGTAAAATTTTAATGTGTTCTAGTAGTATACATATATATATATATATATATATATATATATATATATAGGTTCACGTTCAGTATCAGTATCAATGTACCCCAGACTTGTTTGTAAATTGTCAAGTTTCTCTCTCTAGCAACATTTTATAATCATTTAGGCCCACAATCGATACATATGTGTATTTAATATAAAGGATTTTATTTTAGTACATTAAAATACAACTGTATTGAATGTTTCTAATCAAAAATTTAAGATTCTAAAGTGATGAGGCGTACTCTGCGGGAAATTTGAATACATGTTTTCCGGTTGATTGCACCGATGGCAGCAGTCCGGCATTAGGTATAATGTTCCATGACAAAGATAGCGTTATATTTTTGTTATCCTTCAGACCGTTGCCATCATCCCAGAAGTAATATTTGGTGTTCATATTTTTAAAATCCAAAACTGCATTATCGCCACGCAAAATAATTTTGTCCCAGAGCACAACCTGATTCAGCTGATTCGATGTAGTTCTATATTCTGCCGTTAGATATAGAAACAATTGTTTGACATTCCAGTTAAAAATGTTCGTTAGATTTGTCTCCAAATCGAATGTCACGAATCCGAGATCGTGCTTCTCTCTTGATGCACCGTAATCGGGAACATTTTTCACTAATACCCGTACGGTATTTATTTTAGCATCGGTTCTATAATCCAGAAACACTGTAGATATAAAGCAGCAGAAAGTAAGGCATGCCAATACGCTTAAGGAATAGGCAACAGTGGCATTTCCCCTGGTTAAAACAGTATGCATTTTTAAAGTTTACAAAATAGAAGCAAGTGGACACGTAGTTTGCGTAGGGAAAAATATGTATGAACGTGTTAGAGATGTACAACTATCGCCGGCACTAGCAATTTACAATCGATGTAACGATTATAGTAAATTATGTTTTAAAAAATGGTTCCTTAATGCATTTCTTAAAATTATTATTTAATTGTTAAGCCATAGCAAAGTCAAACAGCCAATAACAATCTTATGGTTTTGAGCTCATTCACATTAGTTCAGCTGTTCTTCGATAACTTTGATGCCTTTGTGGCATACAATATGTGGTATTTACAAGGTAATTAAGGACAGTATGCTGTTGACATAAAATACTGCACACATATTGTTAACTATGTGATAAGAATAATGGCAACTAACTTTATGATACCTAATAAAAAAAAAAAAAGTGTTGTATATAAAATATTAAGATTCTGTTCATGAATTATGCTTGCTTGCTTTCTAATTATGACTATAATAATGCTATCCAAATTTATGTTCTTATCTATTATGTTATTATCTATTATATTATTGCTGTTCTTTTGAGAAAATTAATCGTACATATTGAATTTATAAATATAAAATTTCGCAATTAAATATTATTTTATTCCAATTGTAGCATGGCGAGTTGCCATATCCGAATGCAAAAAATTGTATGTTAATTAATGCGATATAAATTATATATAAGTACAAAGTACATTTGTATGGTATTATTATTTTTCCTGAAAATTGCTGCGTAAATTGTTTCCCAAAACCTTACGTATCGTAACAATATTTACGTCGTGAATGATTGGAACCGACTAGTTCACCTATTCCGTTGCGTTCTAGTTCAATTCAATATCCGGGAATAATATGGCGATCCGAAACTCTGAATGACAGACAGTGAATTTTAAAGCTGCTGAAAAATTTATTTATTTGCCAAAAATTTGCAACGGTAATACGCGAAACTATTGTAAAAGTATTGCATAACATGTGCCCCATACGCTGTGCATGTTTTCAAACCTTAACGCAGCGTTAAATTGGTGAAAAATTGCATCGGAATAGAAGCGAAGAAAAATTTTCCCTTAGTTGCTTAATTTGCCTTCGTCGTCGTCCGCCTGCTATTCGACTTTGGCGTGCGTGTGATTGTGGTTTCGCTCGACTTAGTAGCGTCCTCTCGCTTGTGCATACACTATGTTGTACGACTGACAAGCTGGTTGGCAATTGTTATCTCGCTTTGACGCGACGTTCGCTCGGTTTCGTTCGCTGTAAAATGTGTAAAGTGATTTTTTGCCTGCGCTCGTTTGGGGCGAAGTCGAAAATGCTCGAAAAAGTTTTATAAATAAAGTACTGCAATTTAATATATATATATATATATTAATTTGTCTTAAATGCAGCAAAAATCTAACGTTTATTTTGTGTACTCGACGAGATTATATAAAGCGTAAAAGCACGCTGTGCCAGCTTCAAAATTACCAATTGCGCATCGATTAGCCAGACGAGAGGACTAAAATAAAATTATTTATTTATTAAATAGATGTCTAGCCTTATTTTTCTGTGTTTTTTCCCCCTTTTTTTTTAACAAGTTACTACGAAAACGTGAATTAGGCAAAAGGAAAATTAAGACGAGTGTATATATGTATGTATGTACATACACATGTACAACGGCGAACGAATGAGTGTGCAATGCTGAAGAAGTGAAAGAATGCGCAGCGTTGCCATACGGTCGCGATCTGTCTGTGCATGTGCATGTGTGTTTTTGTGTGTGCGTGTATCTTTATATATGCACATATATAATCTAGCTCAATTCCTTAACAAAATCGATAAAAACGCAGCACGCTTTGTATAAAAAAACGAAAAAATACACGAAATTGTGTTTGGCGTTTTTGTCAATGGCAAAAAGCAAAAAAAAAAAAAAAATAAAAAAAAAACCCAAAATGTCAAATTCTTTGAAGTAATTTATTATTTAATATTTTGTTAAAAAATTCGTATTTGTACACGGCAAGCACGCGTGAATTGATTTTAAAGGAAGCCCAATCTAGACTAAAATGAATAATGATGCGAAAAATCATGATTGCGATAACTTGAACTTGAATTTAAATAACGTGCGCTCTGCGTATTTAAACAAAAACAAAACAAAGACAACAACAGCTGCAAAACCAACAACAACAGTAGCAGTATCAGCAGCAACAACAACAACTATAACAACACAAATTAAAGCTAACGGCGCATCTGCACAAAGAATTGCAGCATCAAAAAACAACAACGTCAGACAGGTGAATTACACCGGTCCGCGGATTGCAGCCGCCCGACACTCGATAGCGGCTGCGCTCATTGCAAACAACATCAAGAACACCAATAACAACAGCAGTAAGAAGAAGGCTGTCAAGCATGAGCCGACTGTTGCCAAGGATCTGACAACCAATACAGCAGCAACTGCAGTTGAGCTGAGTCAATTGAAGCAGAAAAGCACCAGCAGCAACACAAGTGTCAGTTTAAAAGTTAACAGCAGCAGCAGCAACAACAACAACAACAGCGCGTTAGCCACTGCCAATACTAACAGTACTACCAGTTACAATAATAACACCAACAAAATGTCTAAAACGGCTGCCAGCAAAACAAACGCGCAGTGCGATGCGGCTGCGGCCGCATTCGTTACAGCTGGTACCACAACCACGCCCACAGCCACGCCCATGCCCGCCACAACAACAACAACCACAACAATAAGTGAAACGGCAACCATGAACGCACCCATTGCGGCCGCTGCAGCCGCCAAATTTCGAGCGGCTATCGCCTCTGCGCCCGCGCCCGCACCCACGCCAAGCAGCTCGAAAAAAACGCGAGCTGCTTACGCAGCCCTCAAGCGGCAGGTAGTCATGCAACAGCAGCAGCAGCAAAATGCCACGCCTTCTACAGGAGCAACAGGATCAGGTGCCGCCCCTGCTAGCAGCACAGACTCTGCGCATTTGAAATTCGCAGCAACAACTCTGCTAATGGGCGCCGCTGCCGCTGCTGCCGATAGCAACGCTGGCGCTGCTGTTGGCCTCGGTCTGCCGCCGCAAACGAGCAGCTCGGCGGCAACAGCTGTCGCTGTGCTTAAGCAAAAGCTGAAGGATGTGGGTGCCATTTCAAATGCCGCTGCCGCCGCTGCAGCAGCCGCTGCGAATCGTTCAGCCGCCGCCTCATCATCCACATCATCCAACTCCTCGCCACTGTCATCGTCGGTGGGCATTGTGAATGCCATTTCATCGGCATTGCAGAATATCATAACAACGGATACAGATACGGATACTGAGTTCTATCCACAGCCCGTCACCACAGATCTTTCTGAATCTGAGGAGGAGTCTGTCTCCGAGGTGAGTGAAATATTTCAAACATATTAAATTGTTTAAGATTTTATTTTATTTTATTTTATTTTTTTGCGTATTTGAGCTATACGCTAGATTTGTGCGCGTATGTGTGTTGACTCTCAGACTCTCTCTTTGAGTATTTAGGACCGTTTTACATATACCAGCTACCTATCTATTTCTCATACAGTGAACTCAAATTGAGAGACGTAACAGGTGGTTTTCCTACGCTAGCATGTTTTAATAATTGACACTGGCGAAGGCCTTGAAATATACAATTTGTCTCTCTTCATAGTTTGCAAACTGGTAAAATCTTCAAAGTCTTCCTTATCCCCCAATCAAATTATAAAAACAACCAGATTTCAAATTTTTTAAGAACACGTCAGAGGTATACCGCTTCGTCGATTCAACTTGTGATAAGAGTTTTAAATTGCTTGCAGTTTTCTTATACTTATTTTCTTATTTTTTATATATATTAGTGAAAATGGAAATTGGCAATCTTTTATATTTTGGTTCAGTTTGGTCCTTTCATTCTTTTGTCGGATAAACCTTGTCCATGTCCATTTCATTATTTCATTCGCATCTGGTTAAAAATCTTCTAGAATTGGACTATGTAAATTGAACTATTAAAGGTTTCCGTCTCTTGCTTGTATATTTTTCGCTGCATAATAAATTAATTAAAAATAATTTTAAATAGATCAGAGTAGCGTTCATGTCCATTCTCTATAATTATAATATATATAATTTTTTCTCCGGCATATCTCCAAACGCTACTATAACTGTTACTACTATTACTGTTATCAGTTAACACAGCTGTCTGAACAGTCGCGGATTGACATATTTTGTATACTTATATAATGCAAAAATTTCGTTAGAATTAATAAACTCAAGTTTCCTTATACTTTAGCCATATGATATATACAAGTTGTTCTAAAGTTTTCGTCTGAAATCAATAAATCGACCTCTCTCTCTTTCATTTGAGCAATCTGAAAAACCCGTTTCCAGTAGCATTTCTGTATGACTCGGTGTTTGGTTTTTTTTTTCTTCTCTGTGGGGCATACATGCATAAGAAAATCAGCTGTGCAGCTGCTGCTGTTTGTTAGTATTTATATAAATATATATATATTTCTTTGTCTGGCTTTTCGAGGATATATGCAGCACATATTGTACATACATATATCAACATACACAAATATTGTCTACTTAGTCCGAAAGGTCATTAGCAGATTCTTACGTTTCATTTTGGATGCTTAAGACAATTCTCAACTTCGAACATCCATACAATTAACAATGTTACTGACCCCCCTACCGAGTGCATATTATCTGTCTCACTTTCTCACGGTTCATTAATGAGTTACGTATTCATGCCCAACGTTGTTGGATTAGTGGCACTTTGAATGCTGCGTTGTTTGCAGGTTAAATTTACACTAGCGGCTAGGTAGTCTGGCAACGCCAAGCTCCTTTACTGTTCCTGTTGTTGTTTTTGTCGAATGAAATCATATGTGAAGAGCAATTGTGCAAAACTACAAAGCAAAATAAGAGATACAACAAATAATAATACAAAAACAACGTTGAAAATGAACGTAGAGTGTAATGACCGGTTGATATTATATACTTGAAAACATTTTTTTTAAAAGGTTAATAAGCAAATTTTGAGTATAACGTGCAAAATATATTTTCAATAAAAATGAAACAAAATGCACACAGTATACATGTCCATGTACATGTACACACTAACAAACACACTTACGCACTCCAACGCCCGAAATGAGAGAAAAAGCAGAGAGACAAACGCATGAGCAACCGAAAACGCATGTCGTGGCGGCGACGGCGGTTGAACTCTTTTGAGTTTTGTTCTTAACATTTTCTACTTTAAATACTTATGTATATTCATTCATTTGTATGTAAACATGCGTATGCCCCGTTCCTTCATTCACTAAAGGTTAGGGGCAATTATATGTGCATGCATATATATGTACGAATATGTATGATTGTGTTCGATGCTAATTGAATCATAATTTCCCTTAATATTTTGGCGTGGGCGCAACACATACATATATATGTTTATTCAAACTTGAGCGACTATATGATTTTACATATATAAATCAATGAACATTACTTACATATGCATACGTACATGTTTCTAAACCGCTATCACAGTGCAACTGAATGGAATGACTCATGTTATTCTTAAAATTCCAAAGAAACCGTTTTCCCTTTTCCCCTTTGACTTGCAAATTTGTAATAAAAAACCAGCAAGCACCGCACGCACGAACCAATATAGGTGCAAAGTATTGCATGAGTATTTGCGCCGAAACGGAATAAAATGGAAATGGTAATGAATGAAAGCAAAAAGCACACGGGCAACAATAATTTGATGGTCTTGCTGATGTTTCTTCTTTTTTTGTGCTACGAGCTTTGTCGTGATCTGGCAACGCTGTATGTTAAAAGATTTGCCGCATATTTAGAGTATTATCTGTGTAAAAAAATGTTAACTGTATTAAATACAACTCAGGCACTTGCGTGTGTGTTACAGTAAATTTAAATGTAAACTAATAGTACGCCGTGTAAATGTAATCATATTTCATGATCTTTGACAATTAAAAAACTCAAAAAATTCTTGTTCTAATTGCATTTGATATCTGACAACTACTCATTACCACCCAAGAATGGTTCAATCGTCACTTTTTGACAGTATAATGCGTGCTTCAGTTAAAGATTTGGTACGGCGTGCGTTATCCACCATGGACTTTGTGTTGCAGTCCTTTGTTCAAGTAATATCAACATGTGTTTCCTTGATTTTCAAGCCAAGCAAAGATCGAACCGCGTCAATATCGTATTGAACTGGTTTTAGTTAACATACATGCATATTTCGCTTTAGTTATTTTTATTATTTATGTATGTTTCTTACGTTTCTCTTTATTTGTAGATCCTATTGGCATTCTTGTGTTTAAGGCCAGATCTCCTGGTAAGTTTCGCGTTATAAGTGCCTATAAAAAACTATAATCGAAGAGTTACCTAGTTATCAATTTATTTTGACCGATTGTCTAAATTGTCAATTAGCTCTACTTAACCCAAGCTAAAGCAACAACAAATCTTAACCAAGTGCTTTATAGGTTAAACGAAAATTGTTTGAAAGTTTGGTCAAAACGATTTACATGTTTTTGTTGTATGCACTTTGATTAAGGCTACCTACAAAACTACTAAACCCAATAGCAAAATGGGTCACTGTTTACAAGAATAATAATAATAATAATTATAACAAAAATACTACTACCACTACTACCACTTGGATTCTGTAACAACACACAAAGCATCATATTGCTGGCCTTAGACAACAAGAATGTGCTCTTTAAGTGCTCCACTGATTAGTTAAAGCTTTAATACTACAATTTCCAGCAACCTTCTTCAGCCATCTTTTAACTCGAGCACAAAAATAAATATATTTAACACAATTCGAACAACTTCCACGATATATTGCGCGATTCGTAGAGCTAATACGAATGATAATTTTTATGTTTTCAGGATGATATACCCGAGTCTGATCGCGATAGCTGTCCGCATGAGGAAGGCGAAGTGCGTGAAGATGATGACGAGACGGAAGAGGAATCCGAAGATTCCGATGAATCTGAGGGTGATGACGAGGAAGAAGATGAAGAGATTGGTAAGCATATGAAAATGTTCACTCCAACACAACAAATTTAATAACACTGTTCAAAACCCCGTCATCGACAGACGTACTGCAAGATAACGATGCTGATGATGAGGACATCGACGATGAGGATGATGATGAAGATGCGCCAGAGGTTAAGAACTTTATGCTTGAGCCCAACAACAAGCGTTCAAGTAATCTCACGGCCCTACTAGAGGCAGCCGCAAACGAGAAGGCACCCGTACTCCGCCACGCCACCCACGCGATCGATGAGACGAAGCAGGCGCTAACCAAAATGCGTTGTGCGAACAGTCCGCGCGACAAAAAGTAAGTAGACCGTAGATGAGTAGCCATCCGATATGGATGTACGTCTGCATTTTTCAAATTTATAACATTAAACTGCAATTTACAGTAGTGGTTTCTCGCGCAGCCTTGCCAACGCCTGCGCGGACAATGATGTCAATACGGTGAAGCGTTTACTTTGCAAAGGCAATTTAAACGAAGCAGCAGCCTCCACGGACGAGGGCGAGTCGTTATTGTCGATGGCTTGTTCCGCGGGCTACTATGAGCTGGCACAGGTATGTATTAGCCAAATGGTGGTTACATAAAAAACAATGGGGGAGTGCATGCAGGGCAAGAAATTGATTATAAAATACCTTAGAAATACTTAAGCCTTGTTGATATCATAAAAAAAGCTATAACGTAAAAAGAACAAGATTGTATGATTTTTAGACAACGATTTAAATATTTAAAGTATTAAAAGAATTTTACAATCGATTATTAACCGTTTCCATTGATTGGCATATTGATTCGGCTCGACATAGTTCTGTGTGGCAATATCAATTCTATTGTGTGAGTGGCAACTTCATGTCGCACAGATTTGCCATTCTAAATTATCAATCTATCGATATTTCGATAAAGTGCTAGAAGCAGCAGGAGCAAAGTTGCATGATTTTCAACAGATTCACTCTAAAAAATTAGCAGAAAAGTAGCGAAGTCAGTTAGGAGTTGCCGAATTGTTCAATTACTTAGCATTGTTAATTGATCGAAACAATTGATAATTGTTCTTCGAAATAGGTTTTGCTGGCTATGTCAGCAGCTCAAGTCGAGGACAAAGGACAAAAAGACTCGACACCACTAATGGAAGCTGCTTCAGCTGGACACTTGGACATTGTTAAACTGCTGCTTAGCCACAACGCCGATGTAAATGCGCATTGTACAACTGGAAATACACCTCTAATGTTTGCCTGCGCTGGGGGTCAGGTGGACGTTGTGAAAGTGCTGCTAAAGCATGGCGCTAACGTTGAGGAGCAGAACGAGAACGGACATACACCGCTAATGGAGGCTGCCTCCGCTGGCCACGTGGAAGTAGCCAAGGTAAATATTTTTGTTAAATGTGTTTTTCATTTTTTGCATTTCATCTTCCATATAATAAATATTTAAAGCTAGCAACTGATTAGAATCCGAGATTTGATTAATTTGCGGCCAATTTTGATAATCGAGTTACTGATTTCGAAACTTGGAATCGTATATTCCATGATTTAGTTTGATCTTATCTGATGCATACGAGATGATTTCTTCTATTGTTTTAATCAATATGCATCTTAGTTTTGAAACGTCAAATTAATGCTGAATGAACCCTTGCAGGTGCTGCTTGAACATGGCGCCGGCATCAACACCCACTCGAATGAGTTTAAGGAGAGCGCACTTACATTAGCCTGCTATAAGGGTCATTTGGATATGGTGCGTTTTCTCCTACAAGCGGGCGCTGATCAGGAGCATAAAACTGATGAAATGCACACGGCCCTAATGGAGGCTTCAATGGACGGACACGTGGAGGTGGCACGCTTATTATTGGACTCTGGAGCGCAGGTTAATATGCCAACTGATTCATTTGAGTCACCGCTCACACTTGCTGCCTGTGGTGGTCATGTGGAGCTCGCAACGCTGTTAATCGAGCGCGGCGCCAACATTGAGGAGGTCAACGATGAAGGGTACACGCCCCTCATGGAAGCAGCGCGTGAAGGCCACGAGGAAATGGTGGCACTGCTGCTCAGCAAGGGAGCTAACATTAATGCCACCACTGAGGAAACCCAGGAAACTGCACTCACACTTGCCTGTTGTGGTGGCTTTAGCGAAGTGGCCGCTTTTCTCATTAACGGAGGTGCCAATTTAGAGCTGGGCGCTTCTACGCCACTCATGGAAGCCTCACAGGAAGGTCACACCGATCTGGTGCGTTTCCTGTTGCAGAACAAGGCTAATGTGCACGCTGAGACGCAAACTGGAGACACAGCTCTAACGCATGCCTGCGAGAATGGGCATACAGATGCTGCCGGTGTGCTCTTGTCGTATGGCGCCGAACTGGAGCACGAATCGGAAGGTGGGCGTACACCACTGATGAAAGCCTGTCGTGCCGGTCACTTGTGCACTGTCAAGTTCCTCATACAAAAGGGCGCCAATGTGAACAAGCAGACGACGAGCAATGATCACACTCCTCTCTCACTGGCTTGCGCCGGTGGACATCAGTCTGTAGTTGAGCTGTTGCTCAAAAACAATGCGGATCCCTTTCACAAGCTCAAGGACAACAGCACAATGCTGATCGAGGCTTCCAAGGGTGGCCACACACGTGTTGTGGAGCTGCTCTTTCGCTATCCGCACATCTCACCTACAGAGCTAACTGCGGGCACAAGTGCCCAGACAGTTAATCAAATACGTCAGCAAAAGATATTGCAACAGCAGATACAGCATCAGCTGCAGATGCAGCAGTTGACTGCCCCTCCCGGCCTGCACGAGGTGTCTGAGGCAGCACGCGCCAACAATCAGCAACTGTTATATCAGCAGCAATTCAGCGGCAATTCCCCCAGCAACATTGTGGCGCTAGGCACTGGTGATTTTCTAGATGCTGGTGAGCTTCAGCTAACGGCGGCTACTGCCTCGAGCGTCACCGATGCGGCAGCCACAGAGGAGTATGTCTCTGCTGTGGGTGGTGCCGGTGGCGGTGGTATTGACCTGACCACGCTCAGCGCACAACAGCAGGAGGGCCTTATTGCCAAATCGCGCCTATTTCATTTGCAGCCCGGATTTGAGCAACAGCAACAAACGACACTGCCACCAACTGGTGCTCAGCTGGTGCCCTGCAAGCACTTTGATCTGGACATGGAGCACATTAACTCGCTTACGCCGCCACAAAAGGCACCACCAGCGCCACCTGTTCTCTTGCACACTGTTTGCCAGCAACCTGTTCTACAGCAACAACAACAGCATCAGCTTCAGCAACAGCAGCCAAAGCTCAAGGGCGTTGGTTCTCGCAAGAATCGCCAGCTTTTAAACGAGCTGAAGACTATTGGCTTACCGCTGGAGGCAATTGATTTGCCGCTGGAACAACATTCTGATCAAGTGCGCTCACAGCCCCTAGGAGAGGATGACAAGCAGCAGCAACTACATCAGCAGCAACAGCATCAGCAGTTTGCCTGTGCTGGAGATGAATCGCGTTTGCAGAGGCGTCGAGGCTTTGATGCACCCTGCGAGGCTACCGATGGCAGCGACGCAATTTCGGAAACCAATCCAAAAGGTATTTTGAAGATGAAAGGCGCTGTAAAAACCATTCTCAACATAATCTTTTACTTTCAGTTGCCGCTGCCAATGATAGCAATCAAAGTTCATACACTGCTAACGAGAACAGCTCACAAACTCCGGCGGTAATTGCCAAATAGTTTTATAGTTTTACCATGATTGATTAAATTATGCATGATTTGCTTGCAGCTCAATACTAGTGGCTCTGGCGCAATAACCCACTCATCGGAAGTGCTGCAGAGCACGGCAATTTGCGATCGGCCCAAAGTGAAGGCAAGCAACAAGAATAATCGTAAGCAGGCGGCTGCATTAGCAGCCCAGACATCGGCTGCCTCAACACCAGCGGGACAGCAGGGGCAGGTGTTGCCTCTGCAGCAGAATCAAATGGTCTCCATTTACAACAACTTGGTAAGCATTAGCTTATATAATTTTTAACTAAATCTGTTCAGAAATAATTACTTTCTGCAACTAGAATTGTTTTAATTTGCGAGAGATAGATATGACTGTTTCCAGATAATAGTGGCTTAAATGCCTTAAAATGATCGAAAATAAAGGGACATAATTAAATTGTTAATAAACGAAAAGATTTGCTGCAAAATGGATTTTAATTGCTTCTATTCTTTCATTAACATTTTCTCATCAAAATTCATCAGATTTCTTAAAGAAAAATAAAACTTTAAAAAATGAAAGGAATGGAATTAAATTAATCGGACAACGGACATTTTATTTCTTCATATTTGCCATATGTATATCAAACATTATTTGGAAGAAATCTTAAGTAAAAACATGTCCCAAATCCTGTGACACGTAAGGTTATTTGCCTATATAAATATATTATAATTTAAAGTAGCATTTATCAAAGCTATACAAATATGTCAGGGATTCAATCGGTTTTAAAGATGCAGTAAAAACTAGCTTTTTGTTTGCTAATATACTTTAGCCACTCTCTCGACAACTTTTACCAAACTAAACTTAAAACAAAATTACTATAGTAATATCAAGAAATCAAACCAAGCAAAACAATATTCATATGTTTTCTTTCATCACTTTAAAGACGTAAGACTATCATGTGATTTAGTTTATTTTTCGCTTTCAAACAAATTACATGTTGCTCAGGAACTAATAAATTAACTAATGAACAATTCATACGATTAAAAGCAATTGCAGCAGCAACAGGAGCTTCAGTTACAGCAGCAAATGCAGCAAACGCAGCTACAATTGCAGCAGCATCTGCAATTGCATCATCAGCAGTGCGCCGCCTCTGTTGTGGATTACTCAAATTCGCCGGCCTCGCCAATGGCTTCCCCAACAGGCTGCACTGGTAACAGCTTTGGTGATCAGCAGCAACAGCAACAGCCGCCATTGGAAGGAGCTGGCAGTGAAGTGCTGCAGCACAAGGCTGCCATGGAGGACTTTCGTGGCCTGCTTGAGACAGCGGTCAATGAGTCAAGGGGTGGCCATTCGCTGGCCCGATTTAATGATAAGCTGGCCAATGCTCCGCAGTTGAAGTTCTTTAAGGATGGTTGGCAGATGCACAATTTTTTTGGCGAGCAACCTAAATCCCCAACTGAGACGCCGCCTGAAATGGAAGAGACGATCATGTCGCCAAGTATGGAACGTGTCGAAACCCGAGCCGAAATGAAGAATTTGGCCACGCTCTGCTCCGCAGCAGCCATGGCGGCTCAGGTGACCGCGGCAAATAAGGAAATCGACGAAATTGCTACCGATATCGAGAGTGATGAGGGCGAGGCCGATGGTGAAGAAAATACGCTGCCACCTGAACCTATTGAGCTGACCGACACTATCATAGAGGAGGAGGTAGTGGACGATGACGACGATGAAGATGATCCGGATACCCAAAGCGGTGAAATTGATAAACTTACATATGATGATGATGATGCGGATGCGGATGTTGACTACATTGACGAAGACGATGGCGGCGATGACGACGACGAAGACGATGAGTTCTTCCTGGACGTCGATGTGGCCGTTGGCGATCAGAGCGACGCCAACTCAAAAAATGGTGCCGCTCTGCCTCCAAAGCAACGCAAAATATCAACAAGGCTGGAGAATCTAATACTAACCAAACCCGATGTGTTGTCTCAATCAATATGCGATTTCCGTCAGGATTTGCCCAATTCTGAACTGATGCATATGCTGCCCATTAAGGCGGCGGCCGCCAATAATGCAGCTTTAAATAGTCTACTCCAACAGCAACTGGCAGCAGCCACTGCAGCAGCTGTGCATGCCAAGGCTCACAGCCAACAGCACCAGGATTCAGAGCAGTGTGGTAAGTTACCGCACAGGATCATAAATTTGTTCTGATTCATAATATATTTGCTAACAGATGATGCAGCGGCTGCAGCTGGGGAGCTGTATGCCGGCCTAGAACACTTTGCCAGTGATGGAGCCGATGGAGGACAGTATGACATAACTGGTGAAATGGAGGACATATTCCAGGTATTTGCACAAACCATAAACTAACTTCACAGTTTGGTCACACGGCTGGCTATGGAAAGTGTAGAAACTATATTTTCTTTAACTTTTTCCCTCCAAATAGGAGCTGGCCAGCAATCTGCACTATCCAGAACTCGCCGAGTTCAGCCTTAATCAGATGTGCAAGGGCAGGTTCACTGGCCATTGGTCACAATCGTCCGGCAAATGGAGCGGTCAGGAGCAGCTATTGGCAGCAGCAGCTGCACAGCACTCGCAGGCGTTATTGAGTGCAGGTGATGCTTCAACAGACGCACAGCAGCGTCAAGCGAATCTCGTGCTTCTGGATTATCCCATGCAGTCGCAACAGTCGCTGCAACAACGCTTGCTTGATCCCGAGGAGCTGCAGAACATGCAGGTATGGGTGCATATTTAATAGCTGTATTATCGAGCTAATATTTGGTATCTGTCACTCTGTGTAGCACCAGCAGACGCCTGTTGCATTATTGCCGTTCTCTGCGGACAATGCCGCCGCTGGTGTTGCCACACAGCAACAACAGCAGCAGCAGATTCATTCAGCACTGCCCAACACCGCCGAGTTCCAGTTGCAGCATCAGCAGCAGCAAATGACGTTGGAAGGGGATCCCGAGTTGAAGCAACAGCTGCAACAACTGCACCATTTGCATCAGCAGCAACACTCGAATGCGCGCATCATTAAAGCCGTTGCAGCGGCAACCGGCCAACAACAACAGCAGCCGGCTGCCAATTTTGTATACAACGTGGAGAGCGGCGACAAGAATGCGCCGCCAGTGCAGTTCTTGTTCCAGCTACCACCGACCATGGCGCAACAACCGCAACAGCAGCAGCAACAACAACAACAGCAGCAGCAGGCTTTGGGCGATCAGACATCAGATCAACAGAGCCATCAACAACAATTACTGCACTGTGAACAACAGCAGCAGCATATGTTTCAGCAACGCGCTGAGCGACTGCTTCAGCAGCAACAGCAGCGACCATCCACACAAAGTGAATTGGAGCAGGTGGCGCAAGAGTTGCTGCTGCAGCAGCGGCAATCACCCGCCGTCGGTCCTGTTGTTGGTGTTCAGGCGATGCCCATACCCCAGAGTCTAAAGCAGAAGCACTTTAATTTGCAGGAGCAGCTTTTGCTGCATCCCCCGCCACATATGCAGGCGCCCACATGCGTGCAGCATCAGGTAAGCATCGTCGATTAGAGCAGGCCCAATCAGTTTAAAGTTTTATATAAACGAATATTTCCAGGTGTCCACACAGACGCATAATGGCTCCGTTGTAGTGCCTCAGCAGTTCACACAGTTTGCGCTGCAGCAGCAGCAGCAGCAACAACAACAACAACAGCAGCAGCAGCAACAACAACAACAGACAACCCAACAACAGCAGCAGCAAAATGAACTATCCATTTGGCCAATGTCCACTCCCAACACACCAGCAGGGACAGCGGGAACTGGCGCCACTAAATCAATGCCCGGCGGCATTGCCAAGAAAGCAATTGACAAGCAATCTCGCAAGGATCGACGCTGTTCCGGTTTCCGCCAAACACCAGCTGGAAGTCAAGGTATATACATATAAATTCCCTAGAAATATATCCTTGTTAATTAAAAATATTATCTTGGCTATCAGTCAATACCAATCAGCATCAGCAGCCGGTGGCAACAGCAACGGCGGTGGCGGCGGCAGCAGCAGCGGCGGCTGCTGCACAACAACAGGCACAATTACAAAATCAGCTCGCGGTTGCAGCCGTGGACAAAACAATAGAGATTGATTCGGAAACAGAGTCAAATCATGATACGGCACTGACGCTAGCCTGCGCTGGTGGCCATGAGGAGTTGGTGGAGCTGCTCATCAGCCGGGGTGCAAATATCGAGCATCGTGACAAAAAGGGATTCACGCCTCTGATACTGGCAGCCACAGCGGGACATGAAAAGGTAGTAGAGATTCTGCTCAAGCATAATGCTGAGCTAGAGGCGCAATCGGAACGCACCAAGGACACCCCATTATCGCTGGCCTGCTCTGGCGGTCGCTATGAAGTGGTCGAGCTACTGCTTGGCGTCGGTGCCAATAAAGAGCATCGCAATGTGTCCGACTACACGCCCCTCAGTTTGGCCGCCAGTGGTGGCTATGTGAACATCATCAAACTGCTGCTCAACCATGGCGCCGAGATCAATTCTCGTACTGGCAGCAAACTGGGAATTTCGCCATTAATGTTAGCTGCCATGAATGGGCATACGGCCGCGGTTAAACTGCTGTTGGATCAGGGATCTGATATAAACGCACAGATTGAGACAAATCGCAATACGGCACTGACGCTCGCCTGCTTCCAGGGACGTCATGAGGTGGTAAGTTTACTGCTTGATCGACGGGCCAATGTCGAGCATCGCGCCAAAACCGGCCTGACACCGCTGATGGAGGCCGCATCTGGCGGCTATATTGAAGTGGGTCGTGTACTGCTTGACAAGGGTGCCGATGTAAACGCAGCGCCTGTGCCTACGTCGAGGGATACAGCACTCACTATTGCCGCCGACAAGGGTCACCAAAAGTTCGTAGAACTGCTTTTGTCGCGCGGCGCAAGCGTTGAGGTGAAGAACAAAAAGGGTAATTCACCTCTTTGGCTGGCGGCACACGGTGGTCATTTGAGCGTCGTGGAACTGCTGTACAATCACAATGCAGACATTGATTCACAGGATAATCGACGCGTCTCCTGCCTGATGGCCGCTTATCGCAAGGGCCACACCAAAATTGTGAAATGGATGGTACAGTATGTGTCCCAGTTTCCCTCGGACCAGGAAATGATTCGTTTCATTGGAACTATTAGCGATAAAGAGCTGACTGACAAGTGCTACGACTGTATGAAAATCTTGCGGTCCGCCAAGGAAGCACAGGCGGTCAAGGCCAATAAGAATGCCTCCATATTGCTAGAAGAGCTCGATTTGGAGCGAACGCGCGAGGAAAGTCGCAAAGCGGCCGCAGCTCGTCGTCGCGAGCGCAAAAAGAAGAAAAAAATGGAAAAGAAAGAGGAGAAGCGACGCCAGCAACAGGTTAGCAACGGTGGCGATGATGATCAGCAAGGCGACGACGACGATGCTAGCGACAATGACAAGGACGATGACACTGACAAGGAGGACGACGATGAGGAAACGCCGCCTGCACGCGAAGAAGGCGATTCAGGCATTGATCAAGGCTCCTGCTCCAGCGGCGATACCAAAGCGACGCGCCTTATCACCAACCAGCCGGACAATGTCAATGCCAATGGCAGCGGCAATCCCTCGGCCAAAAAGACTAAAAAGCAACAACAGCTACAGCAGCAGAAAACTAAAACGCAGCAGCAGATTTTACCCGGCAGCGAAGCAGTCTGCACATTACCAGCTGTTGCTCCAGTGGCGTCCACGCCCAATGGGAAGAGTGCCGTTGTGGTTAAAAAACTGCCAGCCACTGAGAGCGTTAAACTGCCGTCCAGCAGCAGTCAACAATCGGTTGGCCAGCAACTGAAGCGTCAGGCTGATGCCAAAAAGGAGGAACCACTAGCGGCAACAACAGCTGCTACAACTACACCCACTGCCAACAGCAGCAAAAAAACAGGTAAGGAAACAACCAGCAACAGGCGCGAAAAGGAAAATCTGGCGCCCAAGGAGTCCATGCCAGTGCCAAAGCCACAAACTCCTGGTTCGGCCAGCAAATTGCAGCCGGTTAGCAACGATTCCGCCAGCAACATTGCATCGCGCAAGGATGTCGTAAAATCGAGCAGCTCAACGGCTGGCCCTGCGCAGGCCAAGCGTAGCGAAGTGGACGGCTGGAAGGAAGTGGTGCGCAAGAGTAGCGCCCAGCAGACGACAATTGTAAGCTCGTCGGCTGGTGGCATTCCCTCAATTGGCGCTGGCGGCGCTGGCAGCACAAATGTAACGCCCAACAACTCAACGACCAGTGTGAATAGCGGCAGTGCTGGGCAGCATCATCATTCGGTGAGCAGTTCCAGTTCAAGCTCGCTGGCCACCTCCGCACCAGAAATGACATGCAAGAAGGTGCAGGTGCCGGTGAATGCCATATCACGTGTGATCGGACGCGCCGGCAGCAACATCAATGCTATTCGTGCCACCACTGGCGCCCACATTGAGGTGGAAAAACAGGGCAAGAATCAATCGGAGCGCAGCATTACCATTAAGGGTCTAACCGATGCCACAAAGCAGGCTCACATGCTCATTCTATCGCTTATCAAGGATCCCGATGTGGACATATTGCAAATGTTGCCACGCATCAATAGTAGCATTAAGGCGGGCGCCACAAGTGCAGCCTCCGGTGGAGCCGGTAGTAGCTCTGCGCAAATGACTGTCGGCACCTGGGATAATCGTACGGCTGCCCTGGGTGTATCGGGCACAACGGCTGTGGGTAATTACTCCTCGGCTGCATCTACCACATCCACATCGTCGAGCTCCTCGGCCAGCTCAACGCCGGCCGTGGCATATAGTAATGCGCAAGTCCACAATGCCAAACAACAGGCATCCGCTAGCGGCGTTAAAGCACAAAGCGGACGGGGTGGTGCCTCCAAGTCGAATGCTGCCGGCGGAAAAGCGTCAAGTTCGTCGCGTGGTCAGAACAGTCGAGCATACAGCAGCTCGCAGCAGCAGTCGGCACGTGGCGGTACTTCCTCATCCTCTTCTGCGAACGGTGTGGTCTCCACTCTAGCATCGAAAACTAAACCGGAAAACTCAAGCACGGTCAAGTCGTCAGCAACGTTTACCAATCAAAAGGGCTCCGCAGCAGTACAGGGCAAATCTTCGCAGAGCTTTGGGATGAAAGTAGCGCCAACTGCGGCACAATCGCCCAAAAAACTGGATACACTTGGCGGCGTTGGTGCCATCGGTGGACGGAACAGTGGCGGTGTAGTTGTTGCGCCCTTTGGGCGTGGCAAACCTGTGGGTGGCGCAATTGCATCCGTTTCGCAACTGGGCAACAGTAACAACAACACATTGGCTGGACCAATTGGTACTTTCAACGTGGCTGATGTAGCCGCAGTGAATGCAGCAGCAGCAGCGGCCGCTGCTGCCAGCGCAAACAACAGCAGCAACAACAATAACAATACCAACAGTAACAATATCGGCAGCAACAACAACAACACTAGTGCTAGCAACACTAATGCCAAGCCACGCGCAGTTACGCCCATTGCGCCGCCTGGCAAACGCATTACCTCGCCCGTACCACAAACGCAGCAACAGCAACAACAACAACAGCAGCAGCAGCAACAACAGCAACAGCAACAACAACACCAACAACTTCCGCAGCAGCAGCAACAGCCACCACAAATGCAATCCCAAACAAATAACAATCAACCTCAAAATTTGGTTATTAATACAAACATATTGAACGATCTTATGGCGGCTGATAGCTTTAGTGCCCAACTGGCCGCCAAGCTGTCCAGCGCATACTCCCTGTTCAGCGACTATCAGCAGTCGCAGTGGGGCAAACTGGCCGTCGATGGGAATGCAGCTGCTGGCAGCACAGGCACTGGTAATGCTGGTGGCTGTGGTCTTAATGCCATGGTTGGCGATGTGCTGCCACAGGCTGACGCCTCCAAAGCGCCGGGCTATAATCGCAACATACTCAGCTCGCCGGTGGGCAGCTCAAAGGCCTCCTCGAATCATTCGACATCGCCGCCAGTGGGCAACTCAGCGATACCCATGCAACAGCAGTCACAACAGCAGCCTCAGAACAGCCAGCAGAGCGTGCAGCAAGCACTCAACATAATTACCAGTGGTGCTGGCGGCAGCGCGACAGCTGCAAGATCACCGCTGGTAGGCGAGGCGGGAGCAGGCGGCAATGGTGTCGCAGCATCTGGAGTGGTGTCTGTCAATGGCACGCAGGGTCATGGCGATGGGAACAGTGCGGCATCTGCCCACTCGCCCGGCGTCATTAAGCCGCCGACGGCACCAATACAGAGGCCTACGCTTCCTATGCAAATGACCGCACCGGAGTCGACAACTGGTAGCAATCTTGGATCGGCGGCTGCTGCTGCTGCAGCAGCAATAACGGCCAATACTGCTATGATTGATCGCCAGGTGCAGGATTTGCAGCGTCTGCAGCGTCTTTATGATAAAGTTGGCACTCCCCAGCAGCTGCTTAACTATCCCATGGAGTCCTCGACGCCCTATATGGTAGATGGAATGATGCGAGCAAATCCTCGACCCTCAGTTTTTGCGCTTGGCAACAATAAGGCGCAGCAGCAGCCACCAACTGGCAGCAATCAGGCACAGGCCGCACAACAGTCAAATATGTTTGGCAATCAGGCTCGACAAGCGCCTGGTGTTCGTCAACAGCCAGTGGGCGGAGCAGCTGCTGTAGCACAGCAGCGCTGGTATGGCGGTGCTTTGGAGTATCCTGCTTATAGCGGACGCGACATGCTACATCTAGAAAATGGCGGTGCGTTGGCGGGATTGAGCTCACCATCTGCCATGTCACCCAATCATGATGACATACGCAAGATGCCGCGGCCCATTGGCACTGAGCGTGCTGCTGCATCATGGAAGTATAACAACTATAATGTGGCCGCAACAGCACTCGGCATGGATGATTCGCTGGTAAATGTTCATGTGCCGTGGGCTCATGAGCCCAAGGCGCAGCCTCCAGGTCTACAACAACAACAACAACAACAACAGCAACAACAGCAGCAGCAGCAACAACAGCCACCCAATTGGCTAAAACAGCACTACAGGCCCTACAACAATGGACCCTATCCGCAACAGCACGAGCCAATGAATGTGAGTTGCTGTACATTTAAATTTTTAATTAACAGTTAATTAATATTTGCATTCATACAGATGCCCATGGATTTTCACAATATGCAGCAGCAGCAACCGCCCCCGCCACCCCCACAGCAGCAGCAGCACCAGCAGCATGTTAATCTGATGCCTCCCTCGTATGGCTTTCAACACTTTGTGGGCGCGCACGGCGCAGCCGATGTGTCGTCGCATTTGCCCGATAAGGTGGAGGTCTGGGAACACCATGACAAGCACGTGAGTGTGCAGCATCCAAAAATCGAGTAGAACCATTCACTAATATGCTCAAATCTTTGCACATGTAGCAGCCATGGGCTAATTATACCTCAAACTGGTCAAATTGATGCGCGAGCGAACAGCAAGCAGCAGCCAATGAATGGACATCAGGCTGGCATGCTGCAACAGATTAGATCAGAATATGTTGCATCTGTATCTGATCCAATCTTATCGGATTAGACAAAAACAAGGAAAAGTCGTTGCCAATATAGATGAAAGGAGTGCACAGCAATACAATAACCGGGCAAAGTCGTCATAGAAATGAAATGCCAATTAATTCGATTGTTTTTCAACATTTTCTATGCGGCTGCACGCACAGCTCACACACTTTCAGACACAAATACACACCCACACGTACAGTTACACAACAATAAAACACACACACACACACACACACACACACCCTCCCCCACTCACATCATACATACAAATCAATCGACTGACTCTCGAATGCAGTGAAGCAAAGAACCTTGGCCTTGTTCATTATTAGTTCACAATTTAAGTTTTCTTTACCTTGGGCAACTATTTAAATTCTCAGGTAATTTGAAATTTGGCAAAAAATCTTCCGATTAGAACAGCAACAAGCCCCCCACCCCTCCTTCCCATACACACACACACACACACACCAAGAACTGCACAACACACTTGTATACTTGAATAAATACATACACACACACTCGAAGACAGAAATCATGGAAAAATTATATATTATTTATTTTAAATGTAATTTGAATAATTTGATATTCCTTGAAGTAAACAAATGTATAAGCTATTATTTCGTGTGATCAAACGATGAATCGAAAGGAGAAAATCTAATGAAGGAAAAGCACACACACGTTTAATTTTAAGCTAGAACTCAGTCCTTTGAATGAAAATTATAATTAATATGAAAATAGCGAAAGCTAATATCATTTACCAAACTCTAAACACAAACATTAAAACAGATAACACATATATGTATATATATACATATAAATATGCATATTTAAAATTAATTAATAAAAATGCAACATGAATATTGAAACTGTAAAACTAGGCGCGCACTTTCTCTTCTCGAAATGTTAAAATTTCGACAGGTGGGCCTTGATGTTAAATCCTAGCTAGAATAAAAACTGATGCTGAATAAAAAAAAAGGAAATATAGGAAGCAATAATAAATGCTTGCAGCAACAATAACAACAAACACATGAAATTTACTTAAATATACAACTAAGCTACAACACAAGCTTACCATTAACTACACTAACTGTTAAAACATTAGGCGAAAATCTACGAAATGAAAATAAGGCGAATACATCAAAAATCACTTACGTATTTAGCTAAGAAACTACACACATACACACGCACACACACTCAAATATAATACAAAAAAAAATGAAATTTTTAGAGACTTTTGTGTTCAATTTTGCGTGTAATTTTTGACTGTACTTTAGTTCTCCTCAACTTGCATAGGGAACTGATACTAGGAATGTAGCTAGTAGAAATTTGAATTGCTTAATTAACTTAAAGTAAAGCGAGCATAAAGGCCGAGTAACAGTTTAATATTCCACTTAAATACAAAAATGCATAAACGAAATAAAAGATAAACGGCTTGCCAACTTTTAAATGCTTATCCGACACTACGCGTAACAGGTCTTAGAGATAGAGCACAACAATAAATAGCATAGAACGTGTTTCCACAAATACAAAACTATACAACAACAACAGCAACAACAACAAAATATGTAAAAACACTTGATAAATAAACAGCGCGCGCTAACTGGCCAATCGGTGCCGTGTGGCAATAATTGCTTTGTAAAATGAAAAGAGTATAACCGAATATACTTCTATATATATATATAAACATATATATTCATAGACAAACGACATATGCATGCGTATGCGTGTGCACATTTGCGCTAAATGGCCAACACTTGCATAAAGAAAAAAAATTAAATGAAATATGATATGAGATCAACTTTAACAGCGTTAAAACAACTAATCTAAGAGAATAAACAATATAATTTTTTTTTGCCTGTTTGGTTTGTTTGTTTCAAACATTGTTTTAGCTGCAAGCAAAGTATGTAATGAGAGCAAAATGCAAAGATTCGTTGAGATAATTTAGAAAAAAAAACTTGTCACATAAATACATGCTTACACACACACATACACACACCAGACGGATCATAAAACAAAACAAAAAGAAACCAGTAAATAGCTGCTTGTGCAGAAACAGCCGTTATTTAGATTCTTTATCGAAACAAAGCATAATATAGAATTTTTTTCATGCGAAAAAAATTAAATTCATAGATTTATTAATTTAAAAATTACACAAAAAGTACTTCAAATATGAATTATGAAGTATTTATGCGGAAAACAAAAATAAACTAAAAATAAAAATTAAAAAAAAAACTACATACATATATGATATACATACATACTATACGGATTATTATTACTCTTATAATTATTATTGTATTGAAGGAAAAATATAAGAACATTAAACAGCATAAATAAAAAGAAATAAAAAAAACGTTTAAGGTGTTTTGTGACCATTTATTAAGACTCTTGGGAAAATGTTGAACAATTATATTGTTAAGCTGTGCTTATACAAAGGGCTCAATAGTAAACTCTACCGCTGAACAAGGCGTGGTTAATTCGAAAGCCTGCAGCACGCTGGGATGCAGCACTCCGATTTTGCCAATGACGGCGTTGTTAAACATTACATGAGCACAACGACCGGGAAAGTATGTGGGATCTGATCGAGAAGAAAAAACTATGAGTAATTGCGCAAACTGTCTCGAGTTTATCACAAGCTTACCTTCAGCTGCTTGAAGATAGTAGCCCTGATCGGCATTGCCCGTCTTCCAGGGCACAGAGAGCAACTGCATGACACGATCTAGCAGACCATGCACCACCTCAAATCCCGCGCTCTTATTGCAATTAACCGCACACAGGCGTCGCTCGTTGCGTGCACCCACCTCAGAGTTTGCGGCGGCAAGGACTACATCGCTAATCTCGAACAGTTTTAATGGAAGCGGCATCTTACGATTTGCCACCAGGGTTTTCAGTAAACCCGGTAGCAGTGTGGTGCGCACCACTTGGAATTCCAACGTCTTGGGATTGCCTATATGCACTGCAGGCATGGCTTCAATGTCCTTGTTAAGCTTGAGCCCAATATCATCGCGCGAGCAAAGCGTAAAAGTGAGCGCTTCTGTGAAACCGGCCTGGGCCACCTGTTCCCGGAGCTGCTCGGTCAGCTTGTTGAGTGGAAACTGTTTGGCAATTTGCATAAAAGCTGGCAATGATTTTTTGATGTTGTTGTAGCCAAATGCAATTGCAATGTCTTCGTATATGTCGCATGCATGTATGACATCATGACGTGTTGGTGGAATCTTTACTTTTAGTGTGTCGCCATCTTTGGCATCCACTTCAGCCTCCAGATACATACGGGTCAGCATGTCCGCCAGCTTGTTGGCGGGCTCATTGATGCCAATGTAAGCATTGGCTCGCTTAACCGAAACGCGCTCTTCACGTACCGCCAGCTCAGGATAGGAAATGCTAGTGCCATCGGCTTGCACCACATCACATGGCTCGACTGTAAATTTATGTGCACAGTGCTCGGAGAACAGGCACACAATGGTATCCAGTACCACCTTCGCCTTGGTTAAATCTGTGGCAGTGCATTCGATAAACACATTTTTGGTTTTTAGCGATATCTTTGAGTGATCTCCGTTAATAATTGGAGGCAGCGACAGCACAATACGGTTCGCGTCATAGATAACCGGATAAACAGGCGAATTGCGAATAATGGGCAAATATTGCTTAAGCTGTGCGTGCGTGGCATAGAAGTCCATTAGTTCAATGCCGTTTAGCTCCCGAGTTTGGTTGAGTGGCACAAATTTTATTTGCTCCGGTGCCAGGGCTTCATAGCTAAATGGACCTTGTATGGTGTCCAGATCGTGCGTGCCAATAGCGACAAGCGTGCGCTTCCGGCAAATGTTTTGATGTAGCTTGTCCTGCAGATCGATAAAGCTGTTGTACGAGTGCTGCGTAAATGTGACATTACGCAACACTGCGGCTACAGCGAATGGACGGATTTGAGCCGTAGAGGGCGCTATTTTCAGCATTTGACGCTGAGCCGGCTCCACAAAGTCAACCTTAGGTGGTTTCACTCTGCAATTAAGTTTTATAAATTAGGGTCATTTTTAGTAGAACCTATTTCTACTCACTTGCCCTGGAACACCCGCAGACCCGTGACTAAGCCCTCCAAACAAAGCAAATCATATCGATTGGCCGGTATATCAATCCTGTAGATGATTTCTTCGCTGGCATCCGCTGCTGCCGCAACATCCCCTTGCTCTTTAGTGAGCATTTGCTTCTCTGTCGTCTGAAATAAATGAATGAAGCAATTTATAAATGTTTTTTCTCGCCTATTACACGACAATTGCTTACCACTTCGTCCAGCTCTAGACCAAAGGCAAAGCACAGATCTTGAAATTCGTCATCGGCTGAGGAAAGGGGTAAACATTTAATTTGAAAATCCACGTGGACGGGTGCCGGTCAACTCACTGTACTTCTTGCCTAGTGCCTCAAAGAGTAGATCACGTTTAACTCCAATTGTTGGCATTGCGTTGGTATTAATAGATCACGGAGAGCTTCTTAGATACAAAATTCTTAAGTTTTTATTAAGATATAATAAAAAACGTTTTGTTATTACTTGATTAGAGTGTGTACACACTTAATATTTTTTATTACAAATGTTATTTAACATAACAGTGATGATAACAAGCCCATTTGTCGTGAAATGCGAGCTGGAAAAGTTCGTTACTCGTTGTGAAAAAATAAAATTAACATGGTTAAACCTCTACCTTGCTACAGAGTAAGAGAAATCTGGAATTAACCGGCCATGCAGGCTTTTATTAGAATTTAACATAGGCTGTGCCCGCTGTAGAAAATAAGAACGTGATATTTGGCGATACTAACAACTATCGATTACGATATATTGTCTACACTGCTTTTTCGATATAATTGGTATTTTCGCTGTTAAGTAAATACTATTTTTAAATTTTGCAAATGTTGCGACTTTTCATGTTTGCGAGCAAAAATTAAAATACCGCCGAGGTATGGCACTCATTGTTTAATAAATTTATATGCAGCGTTACGCCATATGCTACCAAATTTAGCAACTGCAAGTAAAAGTTTCTATTCAGTGCACACACGCTGCCAAAAAATGACACACACTGTGTATTGTTGCGCTGCTTGTACGGATTCCAAATCATCAGAAAAAAGCGTGTGCTTGTGACAGCTGTTGTTGTCGCCTGGCGGTGCGTTTTCAAAATGTGTACATAAGAAATCGGAAGTAAAAAGCGTTTACCTTTTTCAGTCCGTTTTTTAAAGAGAGAAACATGCCATAATAACCAACCCGATCGAGGTGTTTAGATCGCACACAGTCCACAAACTACAGCTTGGCATTGCTCAAGTCGAGCCAGCTTAAGCAATTAAGCAGGCAACGCGACGTCGAGCGACCTCTTTGGCAGACGCGCGTCAGACGGGACCCGCAAAAAGACAAAAAAAGGATGGAACGCGTGTGGCCAAAAAGTTAATGAAGCGTTAAAAAATCAACTTGTGATCATAAAAAAACTGCGAGCCTCTTTAAACAGTTATAAGTTGCGCATTAGCTAAGACTGAACAGAATATAACGCGTTTTTTTCTACTCTGCGGATGGAGCAAGGACTTTGTATCTATCGTATCACTGATCTATTTCGTTCATAAATATGTATTAAATTGAGAATATCTATTGTATCCGATTTTTTTTTTGGGTTGGGCCCTAAGGAATAATTAATTTAAAAACGCCTTCAACTGCTCGCTGATGCATTTTTCATAAGCATGTCCTTGCGCAGAGCCTTTGTATTTGTTTGTTCAACCCTTGAAGAGATTGATTATTGTTTATATTTGTGCCTCTGTATGCATACGAATGCAGTGCAAACATACGCATCGCATTGTGGCATGCGGCCAGTCCGACGCCGACGCCAACGCCAACGCATCCATTTGAATTGGGGCAATTAAAGTGTGGTACAACTCACGGCTAAATAAGTCTATAACCACGTGATAGAAGAAAGACCTGCTGGACCTGCGCCGTTCGGCCATCGATTTATCCCAACAACAATAGCAATTAACATTAACCCCTTCGACCAGGGTTCAGGAGCGGGGGCGTTAATTCAGACACGAGTTCTTGGTCAATTTATCAAATAATGCGACCAATTCCTGGAAACCGAAATAGAGTGATTATCAAGCCGTTGGCATTCAAGCCACATTAACCAGAATATTTTTCATCTTTGGTATTGTTCTGGCACTGCTTTTGCCTCGGCGTCGGCTTATTCGTTTGTAATTATGCTACATATTGATTTAATATTTATTATAATTTTTATTTATCAACCAGTTAATTGAAAATTGTGAACCAGGTTTGAATATTGCATTGACGGCTAAGATAAAAGCATTTCTTATATATATATATATGAGATTTGCTTACATGGTTATGCTTTTCCCTTGAGGGTTTCTCTTTTTATCGTCTTCTGCACCTTCATATTTTGTTATTGGTGTGCCAATTGTTAAATATAAAAGTGTAAATTCAACTCGAATTCTGAGCCAAAAGGTGTCCCTCCAACTTCGAATTTGCTTGCTTAAATATAAGAATTTGCTGCCATATACAAAACTTAGCCAAATATACATTTTTTGTGGGCTAAGTTAATTGTTTTATTCATTGATTTAAGGGATAAATAAAAAGCGCGATGATCGAAGTGCAGACTATATGTATATATTTGAAATACGTTAGGTGTCTGGGCTACACAATTAACAAGATTGTACTGTATAATTAACTTTTCGCATTATAATTTGGAAATAATGACGGATCCCTTCTTCTCACGCATTTGCCTAAAAAAGATTTCACTAATTGCAAGCTAGTTAGATTTTCACACGTTTGCTCCAGTTACAAGTACGTGGCACACCTCTTCCGCTCTTCCGGAATGCTTGCCAAAAAAGGCAAATATCAGATCTATTCATCATGTGGGTAATTAGATGGGAATGTGTGGTAGTTGGCTGGCCTCTGGCCCAGCTCTTGTAGTTTTTACCTGTCCGGAAAACTGACCTGTTGCTGTGTGGTCAGATTCATTTGAACTTAGCTATATAAATAGGCATTATAGGATATCGCATGATCGTATCTGCGGTGGATAATATCAATTTTCATAAAATGCAATTGTCACCTTGGGACCTCCATGATTTTATCTAAAACTGTCAACTGGCCAGGACCAAGATTGCTTCTGTCTGCATACAATTAGAATTTGAGAGAAAGATGCCTTTATAAAATTGACTTGATCCATCGCACACTTGTAGGCAAGTGTAGGCTTATCTGATCCGCAATTTTTCAATTTCATGTTGCTGATGTTGAGAAATGACCCAGCATCGATATCAGTTACGATTTACATTTTATTTGTGCACCGTTGGCTAAAGGTAAAAGGTAAACATATCAATTACCAACAATCGAGCCCCGTTGACAGACATACCGAACTACTGCATCCATCTAGTACTACTACTGGTCACCAGCCAGTCGGCTGTCGCTTCCGAGAAAGTCATTTCTCAAACTGGGCATTGGGATTTGTTTGTGTTTCATTTCAATTTCTTTTGTCTTGACCAGGACCCAGACCCACACTCTAAGCCCAAATGCCGTTCTAGTCTCAAGTGTCGCTTGGCAAAGTGTTGCTACTTTTGACTTCTGGCTAAGGGTTTTTAGGCTGAAGTAACAGGCGCAGACAGTAGATCGTTCAGGTGCCAACAACTAACAGCACCTATGGGAAATTGTATGAATTATAATAAACTGACTCCAACAGGGATAGGGACACACGAAATCCTTGAAACCGTTTGAAAGTTTCGCTTTTTTTTCAGTCTGCCGTCGCGACGCGTTGCACCAGCCGTTGCCTTAAAATACCCTAGGTATGAAAGGGCAGGCAAGGTATGCAGTGTATATATTTTGAATTTGAGTCATATGCAATTGCATATCGCAATGGAACTATGTACTTCAAATCAATCAGCCCAATATTTGTATAATGTTCTCTTTAAGTAGCTTGAAGGCTGGGCATAAGGCTGTGTTAGTATATGTAACAGACAGTAAACTTATTCGATATTTTTCATTAAAGGTACATAGTAGATAATATAGAATAAGAAATTAGACCCATATATGTTATTCTATAAAAGGGCTGAGAAGTGTCAATTTTATGTTAACTCCGGTTGGAACTCCGGTCTTACATCAAAATGTGCTAGCAAGAGGGCGTACATCCTTCTGACCTTTCAAACAGATATACATATATGAGTTCCATTAGTATATAATACATAACTATAATATCTGCATGTATTTATACTTTAATTGAACTTTAAATTAGAATTGTAATTTTTTTAGAGTTTCGACTAGCTTAACTTTGATTCATGCTTAAAATTTTCGCATTATAAATTAACAAGATGTACAGGGTATCTGTAAGTCGCGCACACTTAGCTAGAGTTATCCTGCTTGTTGTTAACTGCGATTGTTACCCTAATTTTTAGTCGAAACGGTCTGTTCGCCGGTCGACCGCTGGGCCGGGCCCATCATCGGCAGCTCCAACCACGCGTTGGATCGCCCCTAATGGCACAATCAGAATAGCTAGCCGCGGCGCACGCGTGTCATTCTTGGGCAGCAATCAAAGTGATATGAAAATTGCGTTCGGGTTCAACAGGTTCGTTGTGCTGTACATTATTGTTGTTTGCCTAAAGGTTAAACGTGCGAATTTCACCAATGCCAGAAAGAAACAGAGGCCACGTCTTCAGCTCGAGGACCAGGCCCAGGGCCTTTTTGATCAGCGGTCGATCAATGAGAATGGGAATGCGAATGCGGACGCGAATGCGCCATGGTTTCGTTTTCGGTGGTAATCGTAATCGTCTGACTTCTTGAGCTCCTGCTCCAGCTCCTGCTCCTACTCCTGCCATCGCCGGGCGCGTACCGTACGCGAATTTAGCGCTTATATGTATATATGGTATATGTAGCTTCAGCTACAGCTAAAGCTAATTAAATGTAATTTGGTACTTCCTTTTCAGCCGAAATAATACATATAAATAGTATCTTTAGTTTACATTTTATTCTGGCTCTTCACGGCTGGACTTGGACTCATTATTATAAATTTTCGTTTTCTTTCAGCGTTGGCTTAAGGTCACTTTAGTTCCATATATGTATATGTATATGTATATACATATATATATATGTATATATATATATGCTGGGGTGTAGTGCATGTAAGTTTATATGTTGGTTTATGCTGTATTCAAAGGAATTCACTCTCGTCCTCGCACTCCAAGTGCAACAATATAACAATTGCTATAGAGAGAACAGAAATATACGATGGAAGTGGAGGAAAACCGAAACCGAAACTTGTTAATTGTTTTGCGCTCGAGTGGCGGCCACTGTAGGAGCGTGCACTTCAGTTTCCAGCGAAGAAACACTTTCCATTCAAGCCCAATAAACGGCCCATTGTGAAAAACACCGGCCCATTCATGAAAGCCCCGAAGAAGGGCACCGCGTTTTGTATCTGAAACTGCAATTGTTGCGCCGCAAATTAGACGCTCAATTACTCCACAAAATTCCTGGGTAATTTTAGTGCAGTTCAAGTGAGTAGAACTCCAGCCCGGGTCTGAGTCCGCGTAGGGAATGGAGGCACTCACACCCTGCGTTGCCTACACGAAAGTGAATCTTGACCACGTGGTGTTTCTTTGATTGTAACCCTTCGCTTAGACGATCATTTTTCATAATTTATCCTCTAGCCACATCCTTCCGTAAAATGTTCTCACACTTGACCCGCTGCGTTTCGGCTACGCCCCGCCAAGGATCGGAAGTTGTTCCTGTGCCGCAGCAGCAACATTCTAGACGCACTCAAATCTTGTTGCTCAACAGGCGAGGAGAAAATCTTATTAAAAATTGTTATTTCTTTCGTGGCCCTTTTTATTTTTTTTGTAGTTTTTTTTTTTTTTGGTGTGCGTTTTTATTGCTTTAATCATTTTTATTTTGTGCGGCTTCCGTGCCACCTGTTATGCTTAACGTTTGCAGCGAAGGTGTAGCTGCCAGCCAGCAGCAGCAGCAGCGGCAGCGGCAGTGGCAGCAGCAGCCAGAGGTCCTCGCATCCTTGAGGCCTTTTTGATTTTTCTCAAGTGATTGCGTAGTTTTCATCTTTTGTTTGCGCTCTTTGTTGTAGTTCTCACTGTTTTACAAATTTGAACTGATCATTGCGTTTTGATCTGGGTAAGGGTAACGTGGGATTGCTTCAAAGGCCTTGTCCTGCGCCTGGGCCTATCAAAATAGCAAACCCAATTTGTCGATTATAATTCCCACTTCCGATTTCGAATCCGTTTCGGAATTCAATTTGACTGCAGCATGAAATTAATTTCTATTTGCCAAGACAAATCGCTTGCGCATAAGATGAATGCCAACGAATTAGTCATAGCTGTTGCAGGAATAGGATCAGGCTGGCGCCAAGCAGTTGCCAAAGATCACCAAAGATCACCAAAGATAGCCATCAAATGCACTGGCTCTTGTTGGCAAAACAAACCCAGCTTCAAAGTCGAGCCGTGCGACAAAAACTGCTACGCTTCGCTCTGATCCCATCAGATGCAGATAAATATATATGTAGATATATAAGTACCCATAAAGGTAGATACATGCCGACAGCGGTGATAACCATCAGTATGCAATCTATAACAACAGGCTGGCTGCCTGCAGGCGTGCCCAAACAATGACACAGTGGGCGCTGCATTGACCTGGCCGGGACAACATCGAACAGCCTGCGGCCCGACCCGCAACAGAGCGTGTGTATAATCTAGTTTTAATTTTCATGGGAATTAACCCATGTCTTTGCATCATTTTTGTGTAAACAATGTGCAATTTATGTGTGTAAAAAAATGTTGCTCCTGGCCTGGCGAGTTGCCCGCGCCTGTTTGAGCTATTTGCTTTGATTTTCACTTGACTTTTTTGCGCTGACTGGAGTGTACATATCATATTTTCATTCTTTTTATTTTTTTCTCTGCACCCCGTCAATATTTGCGCAGCAAGTCAAACAGTTGGCGCATCCTGGCGCACATTGTAACAATGTTACAATATTGTCTCGGCAGCTGATTTCTCCTGGACCAGCATTTGCATATTTAATTTGCCTTTAATGAATTTTCAATTTGACAATTGGCAAAATGCCGCACACGAACACGCCGAGCCCACCCACATGCGACATGAAAGGGCTCGCATGCAATCCAGTCCCATCCCAGTGGGCATCGCATGTCGCATGTCGCCGTCCTGCTTCCGAGTGACTTTCGCCCTTCGCTTTCCTTTCGATCGAATCGAATCGAATCGAGTCGAATCGCATCGGTACCAAGTCTGGCTGGTGTTAAATGCTAATAAAATAAGTAACATACAAATTTTTCAATTTACGTTTAAAAAAATAACTGGGCTACGGTTGCCGAAAATGATCGCAGTTCGGACAACACTTTCACGGCCTAGAGGGACTTACTAATGGGAGTCGTTGACGTGCGCCTACTTTTATATTTGATTGGCGTCGCTACAGCTCCTACACGTTCCGGAACACATACCGAACTCTATGAATTTGGGCATATTTCATTTGTGTAAAGCTTTAACCACAATGTGCATTAAATATTGATCTCACTTTTATCATATCTGATTGTAAGTTATGTGTCTTCTATCTAATTGTTCCGCGTTCACCTTCATTTTCAGATTTTATCCATTTATCAGAAATTAATTCATTTTTTTGTAAGTTTATGTCCCAAAATGGATCAAAAGAACAGATCGCAAGCAGTATAGATTCTTTTAAGTTTTTAACCATTTAATATGACTTAAATTTAAATTTAGTGTCTAATGTGTCCTAAGAAAAATGATTTGAATTTAAGTCAGCTATATTTAAAAACAAGCACAAAAATATGTTAAGAAATATAGAGTTTTGATTATAAAACTCTGATTGGCAAGTTGATGATTTCGATCTAAAAAGTTAATTATTGATAAATTTTAATATTTAACAACTGAATTCTTATTAGTAGCGCAAACTGTTAAGTTTTATTTTAGCCGATTAGAAATTATGATATAGGTCGGTCGAAACTCAGCTTAAGACTGCTAGAAATCTTTGTAATTTATATAATCATGAACTCGATTATGGCAGATTTCTCAATTCGAACCATCAACGAAATATAGAATTGGCTTAGCAGTCCTCGGTAAATGGGTCGTTTTGCTGGGTGCTGGGTTCCAAGGTTCGTATCCCCCGTTAGTGTTGGAATCAATGCAGTAATTTCCGAGGCTACGTCCAGTTAATTTAATAATAATTGATATAATACAAATAATAATAAGAATATCGTTCAAAAATAATGTAATAATAATAATAAAAACATAATAATATAGCGTAACTCAATCTGTTGTACCCAGTAGACATCAAGATTTATAGGTTAGAGCATTTAAGTTTCGATCAATTGCTTTAACTTATTGTTAACAGTTTTTGGCATGCGCCTTCTGGAAGCTGATCCACATCACAACGCATCGCACCGGTAATGGCATACCATGGCAAAGGCATTGCCAGGACCAGAGCTTCAGACATAAGTTGCATTTATGCGTATTGACATGAAAAGTATGACCTGTTACCCATCAATGGATCTGGGATGTGGATGTGTGTATTGAGGTATATGCCGCATTGTTCATATTTAACCGGCTATAAGTGGCTGCAGTTTTGGGAACACTCTTTAAGTGACAGGCACGCAAGGCGCCGTTGAGAATGGGAAGGAGGAACATGAAGCAGGCTCTGGGAATAGCTAACCCCTTTTCCCTGCGGGCCGCAGCACGTGTGCCCTTTTACCTGTTCTTTTTTTTTATTATTGTTGTTGCTAGTCGTCTTGTAGTTGTGAGTTTTTTGTCAATGCGCATAAAATTCAAATCGATATGCAAACGTTTAGTTGGCGGATGCCTCAACATCAGCCAGGATCGATAAACATAAACTTAACAACAGAGCAGCAGCCGAGGGCTATGGCGATACGATCGCCGATGTTTTCTGTCTCAGCTGCAGGTGTAACCGAAGGCGTCACATGCACAACTGTCACTTGTGCGCACTCGCAACCAACCAGTCGCTGCAATGCACTCGTAAATTGCACTTGCAACAGGACACGAGGGCAAAGGACGCACACAGGTCCACACAGGCTGGACGGGGGTTGCTTGCAGCATTTCGGCCAATAAATTTGTTGTGCTGCGTTTGGTGCGGTTTGTTGTGTGACATTTTTATCTAATTGACAACGTTTTATTGCCGCCTCGTAGATCTGCACAACAGATACCCCAGCGGCAAGGGAAAATGCAACTTGGGGCGTGCTGCGTCAGTTCGTTGAGCGCCCACACATCAAAGGCAGCCGCAGCATAAAGAGATTTTAATATCAAATGTAATCGCACAATATGATTTCTAGCGAACCACTGCGTATGAGGTTGGGCGTTGCTCGGGATTCGGATTCGACCACCGTGCGAGCCAATGCCGCCATCAAAATGCGCTGTCTCATGCTCGGGGTACAACTAAATTGTCTATGCCATGTGAGGCTATACTAATTGTTAGCGCTAAAATCTTAGCCTAACTATGCGAGTTAGTTAGCGCCGGGCACGCTTATTAGGCATGCCCATAGACAAGCAACCCCGACTACCAAGCGTGTCCTTGACGCTCGGCTAACAAGCTAGCGCCGAGCGCATCGGCATTGGGTCAAACCCTCACGAGCATATCAATTGGAAAATTTTGCCAGGTTGTAATAAACAAGATTTTTCATTGCGATATCGCATTGGGCATTGGTGGTGGTCAGCGGCATGCCGAATCGCCTGTCCGGCGGCAAATTTGTAAAGGTCTGTCCGGCAGGTAGTTAGAGTTTGGCCTAGCTTGGCATGAGTTGCTTAGCGGCTCAGTCTTTGGTCTTTCACTCGAGTCCTTGCGACGATTTAGATAAGATATTGCTCTTCAGATGTTGCTGGCCATTTGGTGCTGACAAATCATTGTGGCAATCTGTGTGCTTATGTTTGGATTTTTGCAAATTTCGCAGCGCTTAGTGGTCAAACTAATCCCGTTATAGGTTTGTTTGCATTTCCGCCTCTTGTTCCGGCACATCCTACCTCAACCCCATAATCATCTTGTTAGCGGCTTTAGATTGCCAACGATAAGCGCCAGCACATCTTCTATTGTGACCCATCGCCAGCGCCATTTTGCAGGCTGTGCCTGAAGCTGTTGCTCAAGCCCAACGTACCAATATGATTCCAACACAACGGCAACTGTGGCTAAACTCACCACCGCTTGCCATTGGCCGTTGGCGTGGCACGGCACGTGCTGCCTGTGGCTGAGGGAGGCAGGCAACTTGTTTACCTGCCCCTCGCCCGGCTGCTCTTACCTGTGATGGGTCATGGTGGGTTTTCCTTGCGCGTATAAATACCGCTGCCAGGATGGGCTCACAATCAGAAACTCACAAGCAGCCACAGTGAACGGTTCAGGTTTATTATTGCGCAAACACAGTTAAGAGTATTTTATTAACATGTCGTCCAGTGAGATATATCGCTACTATTACAAGACCACGGAAGATTTGCAGGGCTTCAAGCCTGGCGCAGTGGAGCCATACTTTAATCCCATGGCCGCCTATAATCCGGGCGTGACGCACTATCAGATCAATTGCAATTCGCTGGCAAGCTCCAGCAACTATTTGTCTGCCAACGGGTTCATCAGCTTCGAGCAGGCCAGCTCTGATGGCTGGATCACCTCATCTCCGGCCAGCCATCGCTCCGAGAGTCCCGAGTATGTTGATCTGAACACCATCTATAATAATGGCTGCAACGGCTTGCCACACGCACAACAGTTCCCACTGACGTTGGAGCAGCCGGCGCCAGCTGTGGCAGCGGCTGCTCCACAGCCAGCTTTGGAGATTATGGGCTCACCTAATGTGGGCACATGCAAGACGGTGCCAGCTGTCGCGCCGGTGACGAAACCAAAGCGTAGCTATACGCGCAAAAACCAGCAAGCGGCAGCTCCAGTTACCGACACTCTAAACGCATCCAACTCAGCCCCGCCTGCGGCACAGAGCAACAACTCCAATGTCCAGCTCTATTCCGACGACTTCCAGAGTTTTGATTTCGATAATTCCGCTCTGTTTGACGACAGTGTGGAGGATGACGATGATATGATGCTCGACTTTGACGATGACTTCGATGGTGAGGCCAACGATGGCTCCTTTGACCTGGGCGATGGCGACAGCGAGGATGCAGCGGGCAATCCCAACGCATCCACAGCCGGCACCGGAAAGAAGCGTCGCAATAAGCAAATCTCGCCAGTCGTCAAACGTAAACGTCGCCTGGCAGCAAATGCTCGTGAACGTCGCCGCATGCAAAACCTCAACCAGGCCTTCGATCGACTGCGTCAGTATCTGCCCTGTCTGGGCAACGATCGACAACTGTCCAAGCATGAAACCCTCCAAATGGCCCAGACCTACATCTCTGCCTTGGGCGATCTGTTGCGCTAAGCAGGATCGCAGCTAACACCCGTTTGCCAAATGTTGTACCTTTTCTGTATATATGTCGAACTAGAGCCCAGTAGTAAATTATTGCCTAAGTATTATGCTGTTTATAGTTTAGTTAAATAGGTTCAATAAAAAATTAAGAAATTAAATAACCTCAAACAAATATAAAAAAAAATTATTTTTGCTTATTTTGTAGGGTTTTCATTCTGAAAATATTTGTAATCGGACCATAGAAACAAGGAATGGAACCACAAATATTGCTCAAAACTTGTATAACAAGCTAATATGGAAGATCTCATTCTTTCTCTCTACATATTTATATCGAGAGAATAGAATAGTATGCGATCGTTTTAAAAAATCTATACTTTTTTTACATTATCTCATCAAAAGTATAATTTCGAATTTCCGTCTTCTTTTCTAGAAGAAATGTAAATAGAACCCCAGAAGATGTGTAGTTGTGTGCCTAAAACTCTCTCTTTAAACAATGAAATTAATAATAATATAAGCTGAATTTAATAGAGAAATATGGTTAGCTAAATGTCGTCGAAATAAAAATTTAGTTTTTAATGGTGTGCCTCTTAAATGCTTGAATTTAATTTATTTAAAAAAAACTTTTTTTGTAGATTTGCATTCATAAACTGCACAAACAATTAAAATTGATTTGATTTACGGCATGAACATGTTGTATTGGTTGGTTTTAATCTTATTGACAGCTTCCTTTTATATTATTATTTTATTAAAAATATTTTGTTACAAATATTATTGTTGGTAATTTGACGCACATTATATAATCCGGCTGTCGCTGCTAAGCTTATGCTTACGTTTTGCCAGCTAAACTCTTATGGTCGATTCATCAGTCTGAGTCAATCTGAAGTTAAGTTAATGTCTTCACCTTTTGCGCGTTTCTTGGCGCTTCCTTTCCGGGCGCCTCATTTATCGCAGTGCATCGATTCTCACACAGAGCCTGGCGAGTTCAACTTTATTATGTGGAGCAAGGTGATCGATTTGGCGCTTCGCGATCAATTTGTAGACAGTTCACCGAAATTAGTCGCCGGCTACACATGCTGGCCAAAACAAATACTCGAAAAGTGATCCCCAGTTTGGGCAGAGGGCAGGAACAGTATTGTGCCGATAATTATACGGCAGAGCGCAGCGGAGTGTGGCTGCCAAATTAAGTTAAGTGTGGGGCTGATCTGCTTTCAGCAGTCGCAGTCGCAGTCCCTGTCGCAGTCGCATCGAGCACCACTCACAAATCGTTTAAAGCGAACTCCGATTGATGATCGTGGCTGGCGGATAACCGACAAAGGCTAAGACTAAGCTGGCTTAAGCCTGGAGTTAAGGGCGGCCAATTCATTGCGATTCAATCATTCGAATGATCCAAAACCAATTTGTTGATAGCGCGGCGACTGACGATCGGCTGCCACTACACAAAATCACAATGGGAACTTAGGTGGGGCGCTGGGGCGGGGCAGGACATTGTTACGTGGGCCGTTTTTATTGTTGTTGTTGTTGTTGTGGTGGTTTGTATTTTGTGTTTGTTTTATAAAATGATTTTCGGGCGTTGCCGCAAAGCTTTCGCAGCCTGAACTTGGCCCGGCCTGGACAATCAAAAGGAAATTCACATAATTAGTTAGCGGCGCGACTCGAGCAGCGCTGCGTTAAATTGTTAATGACTTAATTTAGAGCTCTCCCTCGCATTTGGCTAGGCTACAGCTTGACAGTGGCAATTATGCAGGTAGCCCCCAATATCCTGCCGCCGTCTGTGTGCCTGGGATCGCGCTCTTGTTAGCGACAATTTACGGCTTTGAACGCTTCCGCACAATGCGTCGCCGTCAATTTGTCAATTACACAAATTGTTTAGGTCTCCTCTCGCCACGATACAAACAGCAGCAGCAACAACAACAGCAGCACCAACAGCGACAACAACAAAGACAACAACAACAACGACAACAACAACAACAAACAACAAAAGTTGCGTTTCGATTTCGGCTGCGTTGGGGCTTCTTCCTGCCGGGCTTGGATGGCTTTGTGAAACGAAGCTGCGTTCCGATCGCTGCAGCTGCACAGATTCGATCCAGCTTCCATCTTTGACCAAAATGCAACTGCTCGCCAATACAATTAGTTAGAATTCATGAATGGCAATGGGAACCTACGTGCAACCGACCCCAGGCAGCTTTTGGCAATGCCGCCGCCGCAGCAGCCACAGCAGCAACAACAACTTAAGCAGAAGTCGGTGCCCCAGTCGGAGTCTTGCATGTCTTTGTCAATTTATAGACAGCTTGCCTGAGCATTATTAACACGTATTATTATTGCGTCCGAGCTGAAGTTCAGTTCCAGGTTGCAGCTTAAGGGTACGTCTCCCTGCTGCATATATTTTGTGGGTTTTTCGTTGTCGCTTCGCTTCGGCAACAGGTCGTAAAGGAATTAATGTTCCAAAAATTTGTCATGTCGATAATTGGCGCGCTTTATTTTGAGGTTTTTATACCCTGTATCCCTTGAAAATGGGCAAATCGGGTATAAAGCAATTTTGCAAATGTAAACATTAAACTGACAATTGCGCTTGTTAGTATGCTGTGATTTTTAAAGTGGTTGAAGTGAGTGCGAGTTCAAATCCAGCAGACGGAAATAAATTAAATTAAATAAATAAATTAAATAAGCAAAAATGATAAAGAAGCTAATTCTATGTTTTTATGTATACATATATGTATGTGTGTATAAGTATTGATTTATTAATACATATGTTTTTGGCAAAGAAAGTTCAGGGTATCGTCTAGTCGAGCCCTGCCGAATAGAGCACTCTTGCTTGCATTTTTTGTTGATTTTTGGCCATTATTGTGCTGCAAAAGTCTGTTTAAGCGGTTGCTGATCATAAGTAAGTATATCTGTATCTGCGTTAAACAAGTTAATGAGCTTTAACACCATCAATTTGTCACTTCTTATTAGCGTCAATGGTCAAGTAAG
This sequence comes from Drosophila borealis, assembly GCA_035045885.1. Lineage (NCBI taxonomy): Eukaryota > Metazoa > Arthropoda > Insecta > Diptera > Drosophilidae > Drosophila > Drosophila borealis. The sequence continues at coordinate 19,833,565 of JAWNOR010000194.1, forward strand.
GTTCGATATGGTAAACCGCATAACAGGCCCATTGAATGCTGAGAGCATATTGGGACTTCAGTTAGTTGCAAGTGTAACAATAAGACATATTTAGGTCTGTCGGATTTGTTTTTCTTCTCTTTCATATAGCTTTTTACTCCTTCATTATTTGATATTTGAATATTCAGTTGAACGTAGCTTGTAATGTTTTTTTCGGGGAATCAACCGTATTTGTTGCACTAAGTTTATGATCAAAATTAAAAGTCGCTAGATCTAATAGTCTCTCTGACCAATATCCTTACACAGAGACATTGGTGAAGATTCTTTTTTAATTAGGGTATTATAATTTTCTCATGAAATGTGTAAAGGAGACATATATGGCCACAAAAAGTATATGTTTTCTTGATCAGTATAAACAGCAGAGTATGTCTCTCTGTCTGATAGTTTCTATACAAACTAAGCTCTCCGTTTTAAAGCATTCAATTTCGACTATTTTCATCTTTCTATTGCGTGCGATACATACTTATGTGTATCAGAACCGTTCGAATCGAACCACAATATCTGAAAAGAGGAGGAATCTACTAAAATCTGCTTTCATTTTGTGAAAATCGTCAGCCATAATTACACAAGGGTATTTAATCGTCGGCATATCGAATGTAGTCGTTTTGGGTTAATTTGGTTATGTTGTTATGCACAGAGTACTAAAATGTAGTAACCAAACTTAAATATGTACAAAAGCCGATTCAGAACCAGGTCGCAATTTTATTTTTGAGTAGAAATGCCGACCTTAATTGTAAATCTAACTGGGGCAGTTTGGTGGCATTTATTATTTGTACCCTCAAGGAATATGGTTTAAGCAAGTCTATGTTTTAGCATGATATCATTTATTGAATATAATAACTTATGTACTTTCATAGTTAATTGTACCAAATAGCACTTAGATATTTGAAAATCTTAAGGAATCCATGATAATTTCGATTTCATATAAGTACCTGCGTTCTGTTTTGTGTTATTGCGGTTTAGGCAAGTATTCTCTATATTATTTTCTACAATTCCAAAGACCATTTTCTTAGACCCATACAAAATTTTCTCATGCCTTTTTGGGCACATTTTCATTGCTGTAATTCAAAGGGCTTTAAGAAAACAAAACAAACCGCAACAGTTTTTTTATTGTATTTTTTTGCTGTTTTTTCTTGTTTATATAAATAGTTTTAAAGTGTAAGCAGTTTCCGTTTCCGGCGGTTTTTTTTGGCATTGTTGTGTGAACATTTTACGCTGATCCTTTAATTATTGCGCAATAATTGCTTGCGCCAATGCGGATCCCCTAAAAAATGAAACTGCATTCATTCGACTGATTGATGCGAGTTCTGGACCTGGTTTGAGGCTGCAGCAGAAGAATGCAACGGCTTACAACGGAACCTTGCCGGGACCAACAGCCACTCGCGCGTGCTGCGTTCTGTGTGTGGGCCCATTTATGTTTTAGCCAAAAGTCAAAGTCGAAGCCAAATGATTGCAATTATTAAGCCATAAAACGGACTACGTTAAATGCCAAGTCTGTAATTAGCGACACCAAATCACGCTGGCCGCGCCCACGCCTGCATTGTGTGCGGCCCGAACTGAACCCAGAGAAATGTCGAGGATTGTTACCTGGTCGGAGAAAGTCAAAGCCAAACTGATTTATAGATCGCTGTTTGTTTAAGGAAGTTTTGCCCAATTAGTCAAGCATTCGCTACGCTCCTCTAGCAGCCATCCATCAATCAGTAGCTCCGATTACTGCTGAGCGTTGCAGGATCAACAGATTTAACCGTTACAGGTTGACAAATAATTCGCACGGCCGACCGCTCGACTGGGCAACTCAATTAGCCACACAGACGCACCGCTCCAGTTGACTAACTCCACTTGCTGGCCCCTAACAAACTGGCCAAGTAGGTGGCAAGCCTCAAAATGAAGGCCTTTGCATTTTTCGTCCGAGATCCGAGTATCTCACGCTGCAGCCGACCGATCAACGATCAGCCGATTGCCAGTGAAAGTGCATCAAAAATCAAAATCGACGTTGATTTTTTGACAATTTTTGGGCGAGGCATCAAATTAACACAGCAAAAACGCAAAGATGCTACCAAAGATGCAGAGCCAGGGGAAAAAACGTGCTAACTGTGAAGAACAAGTTCAATACACTTGGAACCGTGGATGCCCTTTCAGGAATATTTAAAATGGGCTGGAATTTGATTTGCAAAACAATCTATGCAAAATAATTGAATACAAAGATAGTTGTGAAGCCATAAAGAATACTATGAAATTCATGTTAGTCGAAGATGTTAATGTGTGGACTTGTTGATATATTAAGATAATATTTATTTATTTATTCAGTTTTGATGATATTCACCCCTCAGGAATTGTTGATAGAATACGTTGTAAATTTCTTACCAAATGAATTGAGCACACTTCTCATATACTTACCTAAAAATTTGTATAACCTCATGTTAGAGTATTTAAGTCCAAATCCCTAGCTGTATTTTTTAACTGAAATTGCCACACGCAAGCCATCTCCATCGCTTTGTCACGTTAAGATGGTACTAAGGGATCGAGAGAGAGAGAGAGAGAGAGAGAGAGGGAGAGAGACAGGCGCAGTCGGCGAAGTATTTTGGCAAAGATTCTTCTTCTCGGCGACTGGTTCTCGTCTTGCGGTCTGTAATTTTGTATTCGCATTCGGGGGTCATTTGATACAGTTTTCCAGCTCATTTGCTTGTAATTGGGCACCAGAGGTTCGCGCAGGCTCCACATGAAATCTCTGTCCCGTTGGCCGGGCGTCTGCGTCCCATGAGCTGCCAACTTTAGCTCAGGTTGACGACTTTTCAAATTATCAGTTGAATTTTAGGTACTTATATATATAAGTATTAATCAGGATTTCGTGTGAAAAATGCGACCATGGCTGCGTTCATATTTTGTGTTTAAGCTCAGCTCAGCAGACAACAAACAACAACAACGTGCCACAGGACAGCAGCCAATTTAATGTCAACGACGTCGGTGGCTTTGGCATCACTTCGAGTTTTGTCCACTGTCTGGAGAATTTTCGGTTACTGAGCTTGTGATTTTTTTTCGTCTTTTTTTGTTTGTATTTTACGTCCACCTGCAGGGTCTGGCATTGCCCTGCGCGACTCGTTTTGCGGGCACTGCGTGCGAATTTAATCCCTTGGCCCCAATTATTCAAGTAATTAAGTATTAATGTGCGAAACTTTATCACCTTTGGCAATGCAGCAAGTCGTGATTTTCCAGGCCATTTGTGCTTAAGTGATCAAACAACGTGGGGCTTCGGATTGGCAAACGCGCGACTTCATCATTATTGAAGAGCAAGCCAATTGAAGCGTGTTATATGCAGGTGCACAGGGCAAGGGAAAACTATGTATCTCCAATCTAATTATTTGTAAATGTTCATGTTGTCAAATGCCAAATGCAAAATTATAATTTGTGCACTTGTGACAAAAACATAAAAGTTTTATTTTATCTAAATAAATAGTATGCTGCCAAAATGTTAAGATATAAGTACACATATAAGCAGAGTTGAAGGAACTCATTTGTACAAAACAAGTAAGAGTACTCTAGAAGGAAGTTCCCGACTAGGTGTTACCCTGAACCTTCTTCTTCTCATTTTCAATGGGTTAAGGGTATAATAAACCAAAAATTGTACAAGATATTGATAATCTGAATGCTGGATTACAGAAAAGTTTAAAAGGTAAAAGAATATTGAATATTCTTATATTCCGGTGCTAAACCTTATTAATAATAAGACAGTCTGGTCAAGGGCGCCGCAGTGCGCCGCCAAAGGATGTCTAATATAACATACATGCAATTAGCAGATATAATCCGTGTGATTCCACCCAACTAAAATGTCAATAACAATAAATTCGTTGGCAACTACGGCGCACACATGAGACTCCGACTAGGGCTTTTGAGCCTAAAGCGGACTTCAGGGGAAATCAAGATATGGACACGGCGAGGTGATTACGTACAAAGAGCAGCTCATAACTGTCAAAATCAGGCAATCAATTGATTTGCGCATTGATCGGTGTGGACTTCTCGAGGATCAAGAACGGGCACTGAGGACCGCACAGGATTCGGATCGCTTCGCACAATATTTTAGAGGCGTGTTCCGGCTGTCAACATTTTATGTTGGTGGTCAGAAAGTCAACTTGTGGCCGCAACTGGTACAGCAGCCAAATGCCGATGTTGAGAACCTTGCGGGTGTTCCCACCGTGCCCAGGGGCCAGCCACAGGTCCTTCAGCCGAACAATAGCGCTCACAATTTCCCGCCCCGGTGAGTCCTTTGTGCGTGCGCAGGACACAAAGGCAACTACTTACAACACATTATGACACGAATTTGGAAATGAAAACGAAAACTGCGTGACCTTAGGATAGGCATTTTATTGCCCAACACAAGTCCTGATTCATTGCTATTACTCTATTTTAGTTTCCCTTTCGATCTGCGGCGAGTCCTTGATTTCCGTTTGATGCTGGACAGTCCCATTGAATTTGCGTGAACCAAATCAAATTTTATTGCTTAATTTTTGTTGTATTCCGCAGCGATTTTCTAATTGAATTGCGCGCTCTGTAAAATTTTACATTTGTCTCTTTAGGCAAAGTTCATTATTTATTTCTATATCTCAACATTATAATGTAAATTAACTTTTTGTTATTGTTCCTGGAAGTTTCTTTTTCTCGACTTTGTTTGGAGCTATATTTTTGTAAATAGTCTCGAATTCTCTACGCCCTTGGTGTCGGTAATTTATTGATCGATACAATTAATTATATTCATTTCGGCATGTTGCATAACCTGAAGGTAAACAGATTGAATTATTGATTTTACAGACTTGCAAATGTTCAGTAAAACAAGAAAGAACGTTGCTGTCGGGTGCCGCCGACTTTGCAATACGCTCTAACCAAAGACAATATAAACACTCACGAACTCAAGCATGCATAATTCGCAGAGGTGCTTGCACGCCATTGGCTGAGACAAGAACTTTCTCCAGCATACAGTGTGAACAAATTTAAGTGGCTATTTTATAAAAATATAAAAATGCAAGAATATAGTCTTAGCCTGTTATAGTCTTAGTTTGTATTCGTTTTTTTTACTTGACGACTCATGTCGTATGTTAAACGAATGCGCTCCTTGGCGGTTGGGCTGGAATGCAGCACACTGTATCGGGATTCAAGCGATAAAAATAGTATCTAAAGTAATACAACATTAGTATAACGTATACATATCATGGATTCGGAAAAAGTGATTAGGTCGATCTTAAGTACAAAATACTTTTTCGTCCACGTATTTAAAAAAAAAACCACGCGGAGCACCATCAACCAGCTTTCCCTAAGGCGGACTGGCGACTGACTCCGTTGCTCCTGTCTGTATCAACAAGCCACGACTTCGGCATTCGTTCGTGTGGCTTTTGGAGAACGAAAAGCCAGGTTTAAAATCACGCTTCACGTTCAAATGTATGTGCGTTACTTATCTTAGTGTTTATATTGTCTTTGCTCTAACAGAGTTTACATGATTATTACTTTTAAACTATAACAATGCTGTAACCTGCAAACAGTATTTTTTAGCAAATAAGGCTGAATACAAAAAGATCGACTGATAAACATAGCTGTTAATAACTGCATTAGATTTCTAAACAAAAACTGGGGACAAAATGTTTAAAAAAGGCTTTATCTGTTTAAAGGTTCAACTGTTTTCAGCTACCAAACTCTGAAACTCTCCCAAATTAGCTAGAAAACGGCTGAACTAGCCACAATGCTATACCCGCCAAGTTGACGCTAAGTCTAAGACTGAGGAATCTATAGATTTTCATGATTCACTTACCAGATAATGAAGGGGCCAAAAACAGTTTTTTAACATGACGCGGTTAATAAAGTAAAAAAAGTGGAAAAAGTACGTAAATACGGACACGTGGATGAATGATCTAAAGAACAGATAGCAAGACAGACATGGCGTTTAAAGATAAAGAGAGTATAGCAATTTTTTACTAATTTTATAGGTTTTGGAATATTACAAGAACGATTTAATTAAATAAAAAGGATAAGACTGTGTAAAATAACCGCCAGTACAACTATTAATACATGTGATATTGGGATTAAGAACTCTTCACTTTTTTAATGAGTGTGTGATCTTGCCAAATTCGAATTTTCTAATTAGCCAGTATCCTTATAATGTTTATATTTTTCAAATATTAATTAACCTAATGTTTAAAGATGTAGTATAGTGTTAAAGCTTATGTGTCCCTAAGTAATTTTGTTTATATTTGTTATTGTGGGGGATGCCACTATCCAACCGCCATTTTTCTATGATTTTTTTGTAACTATTGACTGCCTTATGCCGTTATCCCTATTCCTGACCCGACCAGCTGACGTTGGTTGGGCACACGTGTTCATAGCCAGGCATGGAGAGGCATGCGCGCGAGTTTGAGTCTCAATTTGGGTTTGTAAGCTGAGCCCAGGCCCCGAGAGTGGTTAACTGAGCTGCATCTGTGTATCCTTGCCGGCATCACACCTTCTCCAGTCTTGCAGTCCATCAAACAGCAACCCCTTCCAATTTGTCTTGGCGCACTGCTGCCCATGTCCTTTAAGCGGTTTATCCTGCTGTTGCCTTTTTCTCGGTCGCTCTTCCTCACTCGTGCTTATCGGAAGTCAACAGTAACTGTTGGAGGGGGAGCGGGAGCATTCATTGCTTCCTTGAAATTGTATAGTAGTTGTCGGGAGCAGCAAAATGCCGAACCGTAAGAGAAACAGCTACAGCTAAAAAACAAAAATACAAAAATACAAAAAGAAAAAAATAACCCACGAAGGAGAAGCGTAGGCACCGGCACCGGCAACGGCAAATGCTACCCAATTTTCAAGTCAAAGTAGCACCAGATGACGGCATGCGCCGACCGTTTGTTCTGAGCGATCCTTCGGCAGCATATGTTGCTCTTTGGCTTGAGTGTTGGTTCTATCTCGCTTTGGCTGCCAGTCGTCAGGGCTAGTCCTTTTTGGCAGGCTTTCACTCGCACGCCACGCGGCTCGTTCTCGGCAAATAATAATAATAATGATAATTTTCTTATTGTGTTCGGGCTCAGGTCGAATCGAATGTGCGCCAGTTGGTTCCGAAACCCTCAAATACTATGTAAACGCGGTTGAATAGCCTTTCTAGTTAGTAGACAATTCTAGATGTCCTGCGGACATCATAAGGCTCGGCATCAATCAAAATTAATGCCCCAAATTGAGTCCAATTAAGTCAAGCAAAGACATTATACGGAAGATGTGATTAGTACACCAAAGAACTCGTAGAGACAAAAATTAGCATGGACCAAACGTCTGCCAAGGTAAAAGTGATTAAAATCATATTAATAAATACATTGTTGTTCAAGAAACAAAAAACAGAACGAAGAAAGTTTTACAAGATTGCAAACTAAATGTGGCTGCGATTCCAGCGAAAGGCGGATCGTTAAAGTGTTGCTGTGTGTAACTTTATGAAGGATCATCTCAGCGAATTCAACTTTACCATGGTATTAATTAACTTGCCATGCGAAAGATCGGAGGTTAATAATTTTAACTATTCGGGTGTAAAGCAGAAAACACTTCTAATTTGCAAATCCCACAAAATGTCCAGACTAACTCAACTCCTAATATTATTAAGTTTAATTGCTTTATATCCCATATACGTTCAAGTGAAAAACACAGTTATTTATTTATATTAGTGAGTAACGAAATCTGGTTTCGGGTTCCCAGGCTAGTTTATAGATATAGTATTGTCTTATTCGAACCCAGAGTATAAAAAACCTAGTATGTAACTTAAGCCTATGATAATTCAAACAAGTGTCTCAGTTGAATGAAATTAGCACTTTATAAATATGCTCTACACGGTGCATATGTCGCACCGGATATCTATATAGTTGTAAGTGTAAGCTGTAACTATATTGAAATTTACCTACGCCCTGGGGTATAACGGTACAGAGCATCAGAGAATAGCCACCAATGCGAAGATCTGTCGTATATTTATGATATGATTAGCTTATTGACAAAATATTGATTAAACTCATATTAATATATCCGGATTTGCATAACCTTTTCTTTAGTCCGCAGCCTCACTTTTTCTTAGCTAACCAAACGATTTGAACTAGGGAAAAATCGCGCGATCAGTCCGTCACCAGGTTCTGTCAGTTGTCTGGAAAATGATCAACAGATGTTGGAGTAGGCCTCGTATAGGTATCAAAGCGTTTGGGCAACTACAACTACAACTACAACAACAGCAGCAAAAGCAACAACTCGATCGTCATCAACAACTGTTACAAGCAGTAAAAATAAGATAAAATTCAGACGCTCTCTGGGTAAAATTGCGCCATTGAGCCAGGAAAAAAAACACAGTAAAGTCGTAGGAATTTTTTGTTCATCGTGGTTTTCGATGCACTGAGCCAAATTTTAGAGAAACAGTTTTGCAGTAGCATAAATCGGAAAGATACGCGTACTCAAATTGTGCACAGTGTATGGGCGCAGGTCAAAATAATTTGGTTCACTGCGGAAATGTAGGAGCGTAGACATGAGTCGCATGTCCACCACCTAATGCTGTCTCTTTCCCTGGCCAGCTGTTGCCTCTTTTGTTGTTGTGGCTGCTCTTTGGTTCGTGTGTTTGCCACGTGTCGTTGGCAAAGCCCATTAACCAATTGGCAAGAAGGAGAGAGAGAGAGAGAGAGAAAGGCGGTATTTACATATACAAATTATATGCGAGCGAATTTGAAAAGTGAACTTGCGATTAGGCCAATAAATAGGTGAATTTTATGCAGAATGAGCAGCTGTAAAATCAATCAAAAACTTGTCAAATAAATGTCAATGCTGCTCGATTACAATTCCTTTTCCGCTGACTTATGCGCATGCATAAGCGATGAGCGCAATGCATCCTGTTCGTGCGTATCCTTTGGGTGCATAAATTGTCGTTTATATTTGCGTATGTTACAACCAAAAGTGATCTCTTATGCATAATTTGAGTCCTGCTTAGCTACAATTGGCGCGCTGAACGCGCAGGTACTCAATGACCTGAGCGACAACCGCATCGCTGCATTGCTGCGACCGAGCCACTTGCTCCTGGGACTGGCGGCGCGTGCGCACCAGCAGCAGGGAGGCATTGTGCATGGCCTCAGCTAGTCCTTTATTGATGGCAGTTATACCACTCAAAAAGCAACTGTTGCTGTTATCAAAGCTAAAGCCCAAGGGCGCTATTGCCGCGCCCATTGCCTGGTTCTGGCAGACTATTGGCAGCTGAGCCATTTGCTGCACAAAGCTCTGCACATTGGACAGCACCTGTTGACCTTCGACGCGATAGGCTCCTATCATGCCGCTCAGCCGCATTGTGCAAGCATTGAGCTGATCTGTTACATTGATTGTTAACTCCTGCAGATTCCAGGCGGCATTGCAGCTGGGATTGGCCATGAGCAGCTGATTCGTGTCATCAATGGCAATGCTCATCTCTGCCAAGGCATTGGTGGTCATTGCATCAATATTGTCCGTAATGTCCATCAATGTGCGCTCTATATTCGCCTGCAGTTGTGAGGAGGTCTTGTCACTGACGTCCACTGCCATATCCGCAAGCTGGTCAACCACCATACTAATTGGTCCATATTCCGTGGTCTCCGTTTCCGTATGGGTCTCAGTGGTGCTGGTGTCTTCAGCATGTCCACGCTGTTAAGGAGAGGGTTAGAAAGCTGTAGAAAACACTTTTTCAAATATATACTAACTGTCAATGTCAGCAAAAGCAAGCTTAATATTCTTATTATTCTGCCCATGATGCTTCAGTTCCAATTGCTGGTGGGGCCGTTGGCGACTACACATATATATTGCTATCCAGTCAGTCATGATAAACAAAACACAAAAGCCCTACACAGCTTCTCAATTGACATGATTAGAAATTTAAACAAATGGAAAGATAAGAAGTACAGTTTGGGTACACCGATACCTGTGCACACTTGCCAAACATTAACTTAAACAATTTCGTTTTATATTTTTTATGAAAAAACAAATTTATTTTGTTACTTAAATATTAAGCTTTTGGAATACATTCCCAACAGTCCTATGTATTTATGTTCCCTAAGTATCGGGCATTCAGGCAACTAAGCAAAGTGAATCCGTGCAGAATCTTTCGGTAGTGTTGTAGTTAAATGTTTTCCGCAGAAACTGTAGTCCCTATTTAATTGCTAATCTTAAAAAGTAAGCATTCCTCCAAACTTTAGCACTCTTGTCCCTCTTTACGTTTAGCATGGGTATGCAACTAAATCAGGATATCATATATTCATCTATTTTCAAGCGCTGTTTCGGTTAACAAATCGAATTCATAAAAACTACTACACGTAAAAACATATTCAACCCAATGTTCAAATTTTCATGCATCTCTATATATATATAACTGTTTGTCCTGACTGACTGACTGACTGACTGATTGGTGATCAACGCACAGCCCAAACCGTAAGAGCTAGGAAGCTGAAATTTTCACTGTAGCTACCTTATGTGATGTATGTGCACGTTAAGACGGGGTTTCGGGAAATTCCACCCGCAAGTGTGGAAAAATCGCGAAAAACGTTTGTATGTAACTTTTTTGTTTACCATCCGATCGGCCTCAAACTTATTTTCAAAGATCTTTGTTCAAATTCATTTGAGAGGTGTTTCACACTTTTAGGATAATCCGTTCCTCCTTGGTGGAAATGGAGGTCAAAGATTTGGTGGGTGACGTTTCACGCTCAAATTAATTTCCAGAGATCTATAAGAAAAATCATTTGATACGTGTTTCACACTTTTCGCAGAATTCAAACTTCTTCGGGGGGAATGCGATTTAAAGATTTTTTGGGCGAAGTTTTAAGTTGTGTCCGATTTGTTTCAAACTTATTTTCAAAGCTCTACATAAGAACTTAATAAATACGTATTTCAGCGATTTGGAAAATTCCACCCGCAACAGTGGTAAATTGGCGGAAAACGGTTGTATGAAAGTTTTTTGTTTACCATCCGATCGGCCCCACACTTATTTTCAAAGATCTTTGTTCAAATTCATTTGAGGGGCGTTTCACACTTTTCGAAAAATCCGTTCTTCCTTGGTGGAAATGGAGGTTAAAAATTTGGTGGGTGACGTTTCGCGGTCAAATTCGTTTCCAAAGATCTATACGAAAAATCATTTGAGACGTGTTTCACACTTTTTGCAGAATCCAAACTTTTTCGGGTGGAATGCGGCTCAAAGATTTTTTGTTCGAAGTTTTAAATTGTGTCCGATTTGCTTCAAAGTTAATTTCAAAGCTCTACATAAGAATGTAATAAATACGTGTTTCAGCGATTTGGGAAATTCCACTCGCAACAGTGGTAAATTGGCGGAAAACGGTTATATGAAAGTTGTTTGTTTACCGTCCGATCAGTTTCAAAATCATTTTAAATTTGTTTGAGAACATTGATTTTATAACATACGTGCCACGGGCAAGGCCGGGTTATACCCGCTAGTCTAATATAAAAAGTTATAAAGTCAATATGTCTCCTGTGACGTTTTCATCGTTTTTAACTTTCTGTCCAAACGCTCGACAGTGTCAATACAACATTACCAAGGTAACAATCAAAAGAGTATCTTCGCATGACTCAGAAACGGTACCAAGAATAGTTCTTATGTTTCCCACCGATCTTGCTGCCGTCAGTGGCCACTAACAATAATTAACAACACAGATAACAAATTTTAAGTGAAACTGCATTTACAGTCAAGGTTTTCATTCTCGATGAACCGTTCCTTCATGTTTCGAAATTCATGGCACGTAAAATTGACAATATATCTATATCTATATCTATATCTATATCTATATCTATATCTATATCTATATCTATATCTATATCTATATCTATATCTATATCTATATCTATATCTATATCTATATCTATATCTATATCAATATCTATATCTATATCTATATCTATATCTATATCTATATCTATATCTATATCTATATCTATATCTATATCAATATCTATATCTATATCTATATCTATATCTATATCAATATCTATATCTATATCTATATCTATATCTATATCTATATCTATATCTATATCTATATCTATATCTATATCTATATCTATATCTATATCTATATCTATATCTATATCTATATCTATATCTATATCTATATCTATATCAATATCAATATCTATATCTATATCTATATCTATATCTATATCTATATCTATATCTATATCTATATCTATATCTATATCTATATCTATATCTATATCTATATCTATATCTATATCTATATCTATATCTATATCTATATCTATATCTATATCTATATCTATATCTATATCTATATCTATATCTATATCTATATCTATATCTATATCTATATCTATATCTATATCTATATCTATATCTATATCTATATCAATATCTATATCTATATCTATATCTATATCTATATCTATATCTATATCTATATCTATATCTATATCTATATCTATATCTATATCTATATCTATATCTATATCTATATCTATATCTATATCTATATCTATATCTATATCTATATCTATATCTATATCTATATCTATATCTATATCTATATCTATATCTATATCTATATCTATATCTATATCTATATCTATATCTATATCTATATCTATATCTATATCTATATCTATATCTATATCTATATCTATATCTATATCTATATCTATATCTATATCTATATCTATATCTATATCTATATCTATATCTATATCTATATCTATATCTATATCTATATCTATATCTATATCTATATCTATATCTATATCTATATCTATATCTATATCTATATCTATATCTATATCTATATCTATATCTATATCAATATCTATATCAATATCAATATCAATATCAATATCAATATCTATATCTATATCTATATCAATATCAATATCAATATCAATATCAATATCAATATCAATATCAATATCTATATCAATATCAATATCAATATCAATATCAATATCAATATCTATATCTATATCTATATCTATATCTATATCTATATCTATATCTATTTCTATATCTATATCTATATCTATATCTATATCTATATCTATATCTATATCTATATCTATATCTATATCTATATCTATATCTATATCTATATCTATATCTATATCTATATCTATATCTATATCTATATCTATATCTATATCTATATCTATATCTATATCTATATCTATATCTATATCTATATCTATATCTATATCTATATCTATATCTATATCTATATCTATATCTATATCTATATCTATATCTATATCTATATCTATATCTATATCTATATCTATATCTATATCTATATCTATATCTATATCTATATCTATATCTATATCTATATCTATATCTATATCTATATCTATATCTATATCTATATCTATATCTATATCTATATCTATATCTATATCTATATCTATATCTATATCTATATCTATATCTATATCTATATCTATATCTATATCTATATCTATATCTATATCTATATCTATATCTATATCTATATCTATATCTATATCTATATCTATATCTATATCTATATCTATATCTATATCTATATCTATATCTATATCTATATCTATATCTATATATATATATATATATATATATATATATATATATATATATATATATATATATATATATATATATATCTATATCGACAGACGGACAAAAAAAGCACAACACACCTTTGAAATAGGTGTAAGTATTAAAAAAAATTTGTTTTAAATCCGTTTCAAATGCAATGTGAAGCTGTCCGTAGTTAACATACATAGCTATTGCAGTTAATGCACATTAATCAATCAATTAAGTCATATTACGTACTACCCATTGGATTATGTATAACTCATTGTTATATGTATGTATACTGATGAGTTTATTATTAACTACCTTAAGATTAAAGCTGAATAAAGTGACTGTTGTTGTATATTGGCTTGTGATAGGCATAAACCAGATTAGCCTCATCTTATCAAACTATTTAAGAAAATCCAAGTGTGGTCGCCGATAAGGTTTACAGCCCATACCTGTGATAATCGCGCTGGCCAAAAGAAAAAGAATCCAAGCGCACGAAATGGACTCCGAGCCAGTTGGATTACTTCATTTGAGGCAGCAAAATGGTGAAAGGTTTTCTGCTGCTGCCGCTGCTTGGCTGCATGCTTTTGGGCAGCACCTGGGCGCACCAGGAGCTGAGTAATCTGCTGGAGCAGCAACAAAAAGATTTGGACTTGTCCGCAGCAGAAGTGGAAGCCTTGCGTCCATTTTATCGTGAGCTCCAAGCACAACATGACTACTTGTACATCCTGAGCATGCAGAGTGGGGATGGTAGTGCCCAGCTTGCCCAGCCTACGGTTGCGCAATTGGACAGTAGCTATGCGCAGGTGTTTGAAGAATTTCGAGCTCAATTTGATGGCTACTTAAGGTTTAAGCCCAGCATTGAGTATGACACAACACTGCCGACTTTGGATCAAGTGCTGGGACAGCCCGGTGGTGATATGACAGATCAGGAGCTGCAGGAGTTGCAGGATCTGTTGGACATCCTGCAGGATGTAATCGACGAATCGCAGGTGGGCATTAACCAACTGGTGGCACGCGCTATGGACATGGAAGTCAATTTGTTGAAGCTGAACAAACCGAAAATTGTAATGGCTGCCATTGGTGGGCTGGAGGTTATGTGGCATACCTGGGGACGTGCCTCTCAAGCCGCCTACTGCAGCTACTCGCATGTACCCCAGTTTACGGAGGCAATACACGCCATCAATGGCGGCGTTGATTGCTACACCTACACGATGGAGTTAATCCTTCAAATCCAGAACGAAACGGTGGCCTCAGTCAAGGAGATCAAACAAAATGTGCAGCGGCTTGTGCAGATCTACAAAAAGATCGCCGCCAAGAAAACTTTAATGGGCAAGATTCTCTCCGGGACGCTGAATGTGCTGAGTGCACTGCGTCGGGTGCATGATATCATCGCCGTGGGCATCGCGGGCTATGACAAGATCAACAATCAATTGCCAAGCGCTGCATTGCAATCGGTTCATTGCGGATCAGATTTTGTGAACAGTATTCCACAAATGATTGAAACGGCACAGAATCTGACAGTCTGCCTTACTTTTGAGGACACCAATAAGCCAGAGTACGATTTCCTCAAGCCGGAGGACGAACGCTATTGGAACACAGGCGAACCACCTGTGGATATACCTCACGAGAACGACTTGGAGGAGGACGACGATGATATCGACAATATTGAGGATGACTACGTAGACCATCGATAGATCATTTTATAATACTCGAGGGGTATTAATACATAGCTCAATTTTGCATATATCAAAAAGGAAATAAATGTAACAAAAAATGTCTATGTAACAGTGTTTCGACTCCCGTGGAAGCAATTAGTAAGTTCGTACACTCTTTTTACAATCTGATATGACAAAGCTTAAATATCCTCGAAGGCGTATGGAGTAAGAGGGTTTTTATACAAAAACTTTATTTCCGATCGATTGTTTCTATAAAACTATATAACATAGCAGTCCAACGGCGATACGCTTATGCTTAAATAGGGATATAGTAAACTCCAAGTTTGATCAAGCAATCTTAATGATATCAAAAAAAATGTTTCATGCAAAATCTTTATATTGACTTTCTTATCTTTCATATGATATATAGTATGCAAAGCTTCATAACGATAGCTTTCGGGCTAGGAGACCGAGAATATATAATAACAGACGGACGGGAGGAAATGGCTTTATCGCCTTGGCTATTGATACAGTTATATACTTTATGTGAATGAGCTCCATTTTTCTTGACTTTTTTGTATACAGTCGACAGAGAAATTGCAGAAATCTATATCTTCCACAGTTTTAGAATTATAGTAGATCAGGTACATATATAACTAATAAAACTAAAAAATAGCATTAGAAAAAATAACGATCTAGTCGAGTATGCTCGACTACAAAATCCCTCGTCAATATACTATTTTGGTTTCTAACAACACGCTTTAAATTCCTCAAATCATAAAATTTATAAAATACTAGCGGGTATAGCCCGGCTTTGCCCGTGGCACGTATGTTATAAAACCGTTGTTTTCAAAAAGCTTTGAAAATGATTTTGAAACTGATCGGACGGGAATCAAATAACTTTTATGCAAATCGGACAAAACTTAAAATTCACCAAAAAATCTTTGAAATGCATTTTCCACCGAAGGAGCTTAGATTTTGCGTAAAAAGTTTTACACGTCTCAAATGATGTTTCTTATAGATCTCTGGAAATGAATTTGAGCGCGAAACGTCACTCACCAAATCTTTGACCTACATTTCCACCAAGGAGGAACGGATTTTTCGAAAAGTGTGAAACACCCCTCAAATGAATTTGAACAAAGATCTTTGAAAATAAGTTTGGAGCCGATCGGATGGTAAACAAAAAACTTTCATACAAACGTTTTCCGCCAATTTACCACTGTTGCGGGTGGAATTTCCCAAATTTCTGAAATACGTTTTTATTAAGTTCTTATGTAGAGCTAGTTTGTAGCAAATCGGACATAACTTAAAACTTCGCCCAAAAAATCTTTAAATCGCATTCCCCCGGAAGAAGTTTCAGTTCTGCGAAAAGTGTGAAACACGTCTAAAATGATTTTTCTTATAGTTCTCTGGAAATGAATTTGAGCGCGAAACGTCACCCACGAAATCTTTGACATTCATTTCCACCAAGGAAGAATGGATTTTCCTAAAAGTGTGAAGCCCCCCTCAAATGAATTTGAACAAAGATTTTTGAAAATAAGTTTGAGGCCGATCGGATGGTAAACAAAAAAGTTACATACAAACGTTTTTCGCGATTTTTCCACACTTGCGGGCGGAATTTCCCGAAACCCCGTCTTAACGTGCACCTACATCACATAAGGTAGCTACAGTGATTTCAGCTTCCTAGCTCTTACGGTTTGGGCTGTGCGTTGATCACCAATCAGTCAGTCAGTCAGTCAGTCAGGACAAACAGTTATATATATAGAGATAAAAAGTGAAATATCCCAAATCTGTGTTTACTATATGAGAGCTTGAATACCAAAACTTAAAATCTTAAATTTTTTTTATTTATATTTCGCTGAAATGAATTTGTTTCGCATATGGGAAAATTTGCTTAACCCAAACTCAGTTTGTTTATGTCCGAGTTTCGCTACAGGCAAATGTTCAATTATTTACGAGCTGTAGAGTTAAATTTGTGATACTATTATATTGCTCACCTTTAGACCTGGACACGTGTAGTGTTTTCTTTCGTGACACGAACTTTCACGACTGCACGATAAGTTTCGGTAGATGTTCTGCACTAGAGATGGTACGGTACGAAAAATAACTTTTTCAAACACGCACGAATACTCACGGAACAAATTATACAATACACGGTCCAGCATTATTATATTAAATAGAGAAATTCCGAATTATTCAATTCATTTAAAAATGAAAGAACAGGATACTCGAATTTTTATTTTTCAATCTCAATATATTAATATCTGTTTCACTCAAACTCTCTTTTTTTCGGAAAAGTCGTGCCTTAGATTTTTAGGTGAAACAGTCAAACTATCGCTGTTCAGAGACCTTGCTCTTGGTATGCGGTTCGTAAGGAGCTAAATATGGTTCATTCATTTAAGATTTTTTAGTCACCTTTTCTTTAGTTAGTTAATTCCAAGAATTCATTCGATACTCAGACAATAACTTAAGGTATTTGATTAAGGATATATTTGGTAAGTACTTTAGTAGCCAATGGGAGGACACCCACTGCTATGCTTAGATCTAAACTTAGAGGTAATCGTTAATGGTTGACTAGACGTCGCTCTCTTTTAGCTGGCGCACAAACTGCTCGCTGAGGGATTTGTTGATGCCCTCGTAGCTGCCATGCAAATTCGATATAGATCCCGCAGCCAGGGCCGCCTGTGGTGAGCTTTGTGACTTGTGCACGTTGCGTGCGGGTGAAGAAATGGAAGCACTGGGACTGGGCGGGGGTCGGTCGCTTCCAAAGACTTGCGGCAGCGCAATCACATCGGCCATCAGCGTTTGGCGGCAGAGTGCGGACAGAGCACTTCCACCCGGCATGGGAGCAGGTGCATCCTTGGGCTTTTTGCCGCCGCGACGCAACTTGGAAGCCAATGTGGCAAAGCCAAGCTTACTGGAGATTCGGGCTGATCGGCTAACAGAACGAGGCAAACTATCGTAGGCGCTGGAGTTGCTTACGCTCTCCTGATCCGTGGTCACTTCCTGTTGCTGCAGCTGTTGTTGGTGTAGCTGTTCTGTGGAACAGCCCGCACCGCCCCGCATGCTGCCTACGCTGACACTCTTGTGTAGCAGAGCCGCATCGTTTAGGGCATTGGGCGTCGTCGGCTCCTGCCTGGGCGTTACGGGCGCACTCTGCAGAAACTGTGCCTTGGCCTGCTGCAGGCGCAGGGCTCGCTCCGACAACGGCGTTACTGGACGTTGCGGCTCCAAAACAGGTGGCGGAAACTCAAAATATTTTGGCTTGGTAGGCGTCAGCAAGGCCTTGCCTTTGCCCTCGAGCTTCCGCTGTATGCGAGGCAGCGTATTGTCCAGCTTGTTGGGCAGCACTATGGACACCGACGCTGGGCAGGCTCTGCTCACGGTGGAGCCAGAGCTGGTCTTGGCGATCTTGTGCTCAATGTTGTTACTGACGGTGGCGCTTTGCGACTTGTGCAGCGAGTTCTTCTTGTAAAGATGCGCCTTGCGCGGCGGCACTTGAGGAAATGCAGACGTAGCCAGCTGGCGCTTTGAGCGTGCCAAACGCTGAATGCTATCGCTAGCGAGCGGTGGACGTACCATAAAAGATGATCGATGCATATTCTCGCTGCTCTGGCATTTGCTCAGCTCATCTTTGGGTCGCAACAGCGACAAGCGCTCCAGGCTGATGGATCTATAGAGACTGAGCGGACGCGGAGCTGTCAACTTTGTCACCATCCTGGAGCTGGGAGACTGTGCTTCCTCAACGCTATGCGTGGGACTCTCCAGCTCCTTTTCGATGAGCGCTACGCCCTCAGCTGCCGTGGGCTCCAGCACTGTGGTGAACAGCTTGCGCTTGGTCTTTACAAACACATTGGCATTGGTATTGTAGCTGCGCGTATGCAGCTCCGGCAGTGGCGGTGGCACAAACCCACTCGGCTGGGCGGTGCTGCTGGCTATGCTGTGTGACTCCTCAATGCGTTCGCCGGGCTTGACCTTAAGGGAACTGCAAATGATATCATCCGCCGCTGCTGGCTGCATATGGCCAGTGACTAGCGTGGAGCCCAAGCGAAAGTCATCATCCAAGGAGCGCTGTTTCAGCCGAAAGTTCTTGCGGCGCATGCGACGAGGTGTCTCCAGCACACTGTGAGTATCCGCATCACTGCTGTCGCTCTCCGTTCTGCTGTTCTGACGTGAGCCCATCTTGCGCAGGCGAAGCTTTTTTTTGGATGCAGTGATGGAGCTACTAGCTCGGCACAGGGTACCCGTTGTGGTACTGGTCTCAGTCTCGTGCTCCATGGGTGAAGGTGAGGCCGCGCTGTGCTCCTCCAGCGACAGATGATCGCGACTAGAAGCATCGCAGGTGGCATAAGCGGAACTGCTCTCCAGCTGCTGTCCATCCTCGCCAGTTATGTTGATGTCCGGCACAATGTCGCGAGGGAAACGATTCGTGCCGCCCTCTGCATTGGAATAGGTAAGAAGTAAAATTGATTTATAGCATTAGTTATATCATGTAAAGCTTACGTATGCTCAACTTGAGGCACAATAGCGATTCGTGTAGGCCTTGCAGCTCCTCCATGTACTCATTAGTGCGCTCCTCCATTGTTTCCTGGCAGCATGCCTCGTCCAACGGTGACTTTAGACTCTGTAATATTCGAGCGCATTATAGTTGAGCTTCAGGCCACAGCCAGTTGCACCCACCAGCTCAGCCAGACGGCCCAAATCACTCTGCACATCGGACACGGCATTCAGCACGTTCGGTTTCATCAAATTGTTGGAGTAGTATGGATAAATGCTGCGTATGCTAAGCAATGCAGTTTGACAATCCCGCATTGCCACCTGCTCCACAATGTCAGGCGTGGACTGTTTCAGCTGGGCAAACAGCTCGTCGGCACGTTTCAGTGCGCCCAGCAGCGGGGCTAAGTTGGTGTGCGACTCAAAGCTCTGGACGCGACGCGAGTTGCTGTTGGCATAAATAGGAAAAGCGTGATTGGAGGACTTACCAATATTGAATTGGTTAACCTACACATAGTCATTGCATTGCACCTCCTCGTATTTGTAAATGGGCGTTTGCTGCTCGACCAGCGTGTGGGCAGTTACCAGCGGAGAGGCGGTGTCGTGTATGTGCTCCTCTACTTCGACCATAACTGCCTCGGGTTCGTCGTACTTCTTGAACTCGTGCTCGGCCGAATCTCTACAGTCCTCCATCTCCTTCAAGTCGTTGACATCGTTAAGGGACAGCGACGAGGCCTGCTGCGATATGACCTGTGCCTGATTGACGCTCGGAGCCACACTATCCAGCGACAATGAGCGGCTTAGTGTCGGCGAGTGCTCGGTGGTGGCTATAAAATAAACATATAGCACACCATCCAGTTATTCCAGATTTGTTAAACAAATTTTTAATCAATTTTCCCATTCAATTTCCGACAGTAGCGCGTTTTAAACGTGTAGTTAACTCATCTTATAGGACTGGATTTTCGACTTAGAAATTAGTCTAAGGGCCTAATTTCCACTCCTGCACCAGGAATATTTTTTACGGCAAATTCAACTTCCAAGCTTGCAACTTTCTGCTTCAGTCAGTCAGCTTATATAGACTAAAAGATATTTAAAAGGATGCAAGCATGGACTTACGCTTATTGCACTCCTTGTTGATGCGTCGCACATCTATGGGACAGTAGCCAGGATGCAGCAGAGCAAAGGTGGAAGCCTCTGGTCCGATCCCTCTGGCCTTCTCCCATTCGTAAAGTTTGCGTGTGAATTTGCGTGAGATGCCCTCGAATTTCATCACCTCGCCGTCCGAGGTCTTAACCTCAATGTTCTTGGACGTATGATCCGGTGCCACAATGGCCTTAAGGCGCGCCAATCTGTAAGTAAGAAGGGCAGATAAATAGCAACTGATCCAGATGGTGGCCAATGAGGGACCCACTTTTCATTGTCGTGGGGCTTATGCTTGTACCAACGATCATCATCAGAGCCGCGGCGCGTGGACTGGCTGTGCTTGGAGTTCCGCTTGAGGGAATCATTGTCGGAGTTGGTGCCGCCGCCCGGCGCACATTTCAATCGATTCCATTGCTCTGGAGAATACGTTGTGTAGAAGTAAAGGTCTATGCACACAACTGGACACAACTCACCCAGCTTCTTTTGAAACTTTTCGGGCAAATCCTTTTGGTCTGGCAGCGCACACAAGCCCTGGCCTTCGAGCTTTAGTGCGCCCGAGCTCCAAAGATTCCAATCGATTTTAGGCTTCAAGTCGCCGCCACTTAGACTCTTCGCTGTGGGACTGGCCGCTGGCTCAGAGCTGGCATAACAGTTGGAGTTTTGCTGCTTGGCGCGCCACTTGTGCAGCTTCTTCTTGAACTGTGGCGTCAGATTCTGCTCTAGCTGCTCGGTGGACATAAGATCGCTGTGCAATAGCTGTGTGGGTGAATGCTCCTCGCTGCTGCGTTTGCCGCTGCCACCGCCGCTACACAGCTTGACGCCTGCAAATGAATCGGGATTAGGTCTGGCCTGGGAGTTACCTGGATCTCGGTCGTGTGGCTTACTGCGATTACTCGCGCTGGATCGTTCGAAATCGAGTTGCTTTTGCTTGAACTCCGTATCTAGTTTGAGTAGTAGAAGTTGATAATGTTGAAATACTTCATCTTCTTTCTGTGTGAAAGTCTTACAGTTTGGCGTTGTGGGCTCGGAAGAAACGCCACTGGATAGTTCCTCGCTCTCTGCAAAGCCGATACGTTAATGGAAACCGCAAACATTGCATTGGTAGCCACAAAAAGCTCACCCACCGAATTCACCAAAGAAATCCGAATGCCTAGATGGACTGCTCGGCACAGATGAGTTGCCCGGTGAGCTAACCTGACGCATACGCGACATGGCTTGACTGCCATCCTTGGGACTCTTGAGCGGTGAGTGCAGCTGTGGCAGATCGCTGCACACCTGATTGAGATTAAGTGGACTGGGCGGCAGCTTGTTGCGTCTACTGCTCGTTGACTTAATGTCCGCCACATGATCCTCTGGCAGCACCTCAAAGTCGGAGAAGGCTTTCGATCGACGTAGGGATTTATTCGAAGAAGATTTGCTAGGCAGCGTTGGCTTGGCCGCATCTAAGCGCTCATCGGTGGCGGATTTGCGCAGCTCCACCTCATAGCTGGAGGCATTCGTGTCGCTCTTCGATGAGTGGCGACCTGGAATGAAAGGATTAGCTGCAGCAAAAAGTAGGTTGCGATTTGAGCATGGCATTTACGCATAGGTTGGCGACTGCCAGCATCCATGTGCAGCTCATCCATGGAGCTGGCCGAACTGATGGTGCCGGGCGTGCCGCCCGTTTCGCTCATAAAGTGGCCCGACGAGGAGCTAATGATGCTGTCCGCTGAGCTGCTGCCGCCAGCAGTGCTAATGGGCACCTTTAAATATCTAAGAAAGATAACAGGATTCCATGATTTCCTCCACGGATCAGTATAAGTATTTGAAATACCTTTCAACTTCTAGATTCAGTGGCAGTAATGAGTTTGATTCCTGGCCACTTGTGGGCGGCACATTGGCTCGCTCCCATTTAAAGGCAGCTTTTACCTTGGTCCACTTGGACACCTTGGACTTGTTGTCGCTGTAGGTGCTCTGGCGGCGCAACAAATATGGACGCGACGAGCTCATCTTTAGCTGGCGTTCGCCCTTCAAGTACATATGTATCTCATCCTCCATCATGGATTTGCTGCGCTCGCGTATTCTATGGTGTGGTTTTTAGGTTTACAGATTACAAATCAAAATACAACATATACATACCGCTTGAACTTGCCCTGCTTAGTGGGTGGCACCACCTCAGTGCCTAACAGTGATTCCAACCAGGTCAGCGAGTGCTCCAGCTCGAATTCGTTGTCGCCAGTGGGACTTGTTGTCGCCGGAGCTGGCGTAGCTTTTGCTGCTGCCGCTTCTAACTCAATCTCGGTAGTTGGCTCCTCCTCGTTGTCCGTGATGGTAGCCAGTTTTTGCTCCAACAGGCCCTCCAGCAAAGCGTAGGTGCGAGTGAGCTGATCCATGGCCTCAATGGCAGAATTGAGTCGATTCTTGAGCGGCTCAATTGTGCCACGATCCGCCCGGTATGGCTGGCAGAAGTAACAGCTGTGTTTTCCGTGCTCACACACCGGCAAATCCTTCTCCTCGCGCAACTTGGGCGAGGCAGAGAGATTGCGTGCACGCGACGCCACAGCGGGAAATTGAAAGATGTTCTCATCGGCACGTCCGCACATGGCAGGCGGGGCCGTCGGTAGGGATTCATAGTGCATGGCACTGATTCTATGTCGCGTACGACGCGGTTTTGGCGGTGGCGCCTTATCCATTCCAAGTTGTGAGTCCAGCGCAAGACCACTTCTATTTACATAAATATATATGTATGTATGTATATATATCTGCGAATATGTATGTATGTGTGTGTGTGTGTCTATACGCGTATTGAAATGCTCAATTGGCTTTTGTTTGTTTACTCGGCGAGATACGCCACTAGAAATACACGCAAGCCAAGAATATCCCACGAATTATCGAAATCAAAAATTTGTTTATAAAAGAGGAAGACAAATGTGGAACGTCCGCCACACACACATACACACACTCGCACATAAATTGGCAGACTTGTATGTTGTGTGTATGTGTATGTATATACATATACGGTATATAGGGTAATTTAAAATGCCTTAAAGTGTAACGCTTAAAATACATGAAATAAACAATAAATTTGAAAAACGAAATTTTAGCACGTTTCGCCACATGTGCAAAAGTTTTGGAAATATTCTGAAAATATTTACGCGTGTGTGGTCAATAAACGGAACGAAACGGAGCACCACAATTGGCGAATGATGCACTTGGTGGCACAAATTGGTATACAAAGATTTAATAATCCAGCGATCGACAAGCCTCGAGAAAAATCACACAATATCACAATAAATAGAAACAATGGCGTAAACTATTTTTAAATTGCTGACACTCTTTTGTTTGGTCTGCTGCTCTCCTCCTCTCCTCCTCATGCCCTCCCCCCTTTCTCTTTACTCCGTAAACACGCCCCCATCTCCTGTTGCCAAAGTAAGCACACTTCCATTATTTCATTTTTAGGTTACACGCAATTAATATTTCCAAATTTTGGGGGAAATTGGGCCCCCTAGGTGCACGCAGAGGCGGCAGAATTGGGTATGGGCGTATATGTGTGTGCGTGTGCGTGTATGTGTGTATGTCTGCGAGTGGGGCACATCATGTGTATATCTTAAGGCCCATTACTTTCACTAGGCGTTCGTTTCGCCACTTTCAGAATGTTAAATCGAAATTGTTGCCACATTGAATACACATATCTTACTTTATACTTCAGCGAAGAAAATACACAAAATTAACACATTATGAATACGATTTGTTCTTACAATTGCTAGTTTTTACTGGTAGGAATTTGCATAATAATGAAACAACAAATTACTACTTGCACTTTTGTTATGCATACAATCACCCGCCCCACCACAGAATCTCCTTTCTGCGCTGTATTGTATGAGATATTTCGCGATTTTTCACGCCGCGAAATCCGTATTATGCCGTTCGTTGGTCGAATCTATTCTGAGCACAAATGCACACGGCGAGCGCTGGGCGTACTTATGAGAAAATCGAAAATTTATTTTGTATATGTATGCCATTAAAAGTGTTGCTCTTGATCGCCTGGATAATTTCTCTTTACTCATTGCTAAAATGAAATTTAATAGAACCGATGTTTATATTTAAAATTTGTTCTATTAGTTTCTAAAGTATTCTTTAAAAATATCCTTACAGAAATTAATAACTGTCTTTTAACTGGCGTGTCTCTGCTAAATTTCCCAAATATATCATTCAACTTGGCAACTCTGCAAGGTGTGAAACTTTGATTTTAAGTTAATTTAGTGACGTATGTATTCCCCATTTAGAATATCCCAATAAGAAAACTGTAAGCCAATAATCGACTCATTCTTTTTGGATTTTTATTGCGCAACCCAAAAAAAAAACAAAAAAGGATAAGGTTTAGCACCTTATAGTGAAAAAGAGTAATTAGGGGAAAATTAGTCAAAATGAAACAATTGGTTTAGTTTGCTGTTAACTCTGCTTTTCTGTATCGATAGTTTTGTGAATATAAAAAGTCCATCGGGAATTTGGAGACACGATAGTTTTCCAATAGTGCGCTGGTCACTCTGCTGTTGTGTTATGATTTTGTATGGAACAGCCGGGGAAAAGTTAAAATTATATAATTATAACTAAATAAATAACTCTAGAGATTTCAATAAAAGTAATAACAGAAATGTTAACACTTTTAACATCAATTCGTGCCCTTGCCGTGCGCCAGCCAACGGGAGAGGCACTACGCTGCCTGCACCTGACAGCGGTCACGGAAGCGGCGCGCAAGGGAACCCGTGAGAAAGCACGCAAGAAGAAGGTTAAAGTTGAGGTAAAAAAAGTCGGATTCATTCCCCATAACCAGCGGGACAAAAAGTGAGTGACAACTCTGCAGATTCTAGACAATTTGATGCTATAATTTCCATTTTATAGAATCAATGTTAAACGGGCTGACAAACACGTGGATGACTCCTGGAAGCAGGTGCCAAAAGATGACGTCTATGTGGGCCGCTATTACCGCTGGCCGGTGTATACCGTAGCTGAGGCCATACAATGCCATCGCGAAACGCATCATCCTAGTATGTACAATGTGCCAAGTGCTTCTTTAAACGTAGAAATCGAGCTTAATATGCAAGGTGAAAAAGCGACACGATTTGTGGACAATTTCCAGCGCATGGCCATGATACCACATAAGTTTCATCACGGCGAAGATAGGAAAATCATAGTATTTACTAAGGAAAATGTAAGTTTTAAAAGAATGTAACAAAATATTATGCTTGCTAATTTATGGATTTTCAGGAGGAAATTACAAAGGCGCGCGAAGCGGGCGCCACGCTTGTGGGCGGTGTGGAGCTGATCAAAGACATAACGAACGGCGAGCTTTTGCTGTCCGACTATCAGTTCATTATTGCTCATCCCAATATACTGGCGGAGCTCGTTGCACTACGTGGCCTGATGAAGCGCAAGTTTCCCAATCCAAAAAGCGAAACACTGGGCACAAATCTTGCCGAAATGATTACCAAATTCTCCAATGGCATTAGCTACAGTGCAACTAAAGACGAATACCAGCAGAACTTTGGCTTAATAAAAGCCAATGTAGGCACTTTGGACATGGATACACAGCATCTGGAGGAGAATATACGCTATTTGTTGCAGGATGTGAATACAATGCGTCCCAAGCGAGATGGACGCTTTATAACACGTGTTCTGCTTAAGAGCGCGCCCAGTAGCGAACAGCTGAAAATCGATCCATTTGTATATATTCCTGAATTGTATGACAAAAACGTTGCTAAAGTAAGCAAGGAAACCAAGAAGGAAGCGGAGACACCAGAGCAACAAACGGCGGCAGCCGCAGCAAATTAGTTTAAAATATTGTCTTCTTATAAAATCTGTAGCTTTAACGCTAATGGATCTATTTGTGCATTGAAGGTCGGAATATATACTTTAAACATAATAAAATTTAAAGGAACGTTTTTATTCTACACAGTAAAGAGCAGTTTTATCCGTCTTTGGGTTTGCTTATGTGTAAAGTCTTCGATAGGTTTATAAAAAGTTAAAAAGTTATTTGTGTGCTGCGACAATAAGAGAAATTTGAGCGCCGTACACTTGATCTCATGACAGATACATACATACATACACTTACACATGTATACGGTTAAAAGACTTTGAAGAATTGCACAATATAATGCACATATATGAAATATATGTATATGGCAAAAATATGCTATAAATTCAGTACACTTGATGCATGTCCAGTTCACAACGTAGCTGAGTCGAATAATACATAATATTTTGCTTTGAAATATTTGCTTAGGCTTTCAATGTTGCGGTGCTGCGCTGCTGGTGCTGCTGCAACATTTCCAACTGCTTGACGCGCGTGTATGCGGCACTTGCAACCAATACAACTATATTGGAGGTCCACCAGATCGCGGAGCGTACATCGTTGTAATACTGCGTGGCAATAACTGTTTGGGCGCACGCCTTAGCCGTGCCCGAGATGTTGTGCGTTAGCGGTGAAGTAACCTGTAATCAGCAGATGTTTGATAAGTACATACCTTTGCTAACGCTAGCAGTTGACTCACTTACCTTTATCTCCAAAGCTGTGACAAAGCCAATGGCAAAACCACAAAATCCACTGAGCGTCATAGCCGCCCAAAACCAGGCAGCCCACAAATGCGGATATGCCAAGATTGTACTTAGCTCACCATTTAGTATAATGAGTGGCAAAAATAGAATCGTGGAGTACAGATTATTGTAGTAGCTAAGCAGCCAGATTTCCTGGTTCACATAAACCAGCGACTTTTTCGTTTGTATCGAGTACATGGCCAGCGCCAGGGAACTGAGCACACCAAATATTGTGCCGCGCCAGGAGAAGGCCTTCGTTAGGCTCTCCTGATCCACGCCTAGCCAAAAGCCCACCACAATAGTGGCACAGCACAATAAGCACTTGAAGCTGGTTCTTTGCCTCAAGATCACATAGGTCAGCACCACACTAAATACTGTGGTAAGGGAGCGCCCAATGTAATAGAAGGCAACCGTTACATACGCCAGCGACAGATTATTGGCGCCAATCATTAGAGTGTAGAGCACCGTCAAAGGCAAAAGCTTTCGAAATGTATCAATGTCCAGTGGATTTCCCTCCGGGAAGCTGAAGACACTCGGATACTTTCGACTGAGACGACTCATTACAAAGCAAATGGCGGTGGATATGACGCACTGATACCAGGACATGAAGAGCGGAGCTCCCAAATTAACGGTTTCGCTGCTCAGCAGATGTTTGTTCACAAACACTGTCAGTATGGAGGTGCACCTGGCGCAAAAAGGCAACGTGTTAAATATCCAATTATCTGGCCTGATAAGCTTAATTAATTGATTCTTACCAATACAATGCAACCACAAAAAATATCTTAAGATATTTGTTCACAAGTCGATTGTGCTCTTCTAAATTTTTATACATTTTGCCCGAGTTCAATGCAAGTTTAGGTCTTGTTATAAAAATAAATAAAATAGTTATGCGTCGTTGCACATCGCCGGCTGTCGATCAGCTGTTTACGTTACAAATTTCCCTGCTGAGAGCAGCCACCCCCTCTACACATACACACACGCGCATGCACATTAATAAACGCATCTGTACTAGTAACGTTAAGCTCAAATTTATTTGAAACATATCTTTCCTATTAATATTAATATCTCATTTTCTTGTCTGTTGTGTATTTATTTTTATGCTTCTTAATAGTAATTAATTTCTGTTGCTTGCTTATCGTTTATTTCTCCCATTCGCGGAATTCGGTACCTTCGGGCGGCTTGACAGTGACCTTCTCCTTGCAAACCTCGTTCCAGTTGGTGCTCAGAACTGTCCCACCAGATTCTGAGAAAGATTTGTTCATGGCCTTTTGCACTTCCGGGGAGGATGAGCTGTAGATCTTTTTGAATAGCTGGTTCAAGGCGGCCTCGCCCTTTGCCTCCTTTTCGTCAATTTTTTCCTCTTCGATGACCAATCGATCCCAGTCCTTAGCGTGACGAGTAGACAGTACTGCAACGGGTTCAGCTTTTTGTTCGAGGTTCTCCCAGCGTACGCCCGTCTCTTTGGCCAATGTTATTTCAACTTTTGTTGCATAGGCTTTGTGTGAGGAGCGCTCCACAACAATTGGATGAAGCAGATGGAACAGCAGCTCATGACCATCTGCAGTCATATGTACTTTTTGTGCCTCAATCTTGACGGCGTAATTCTTCTCTATGGCGCCTTTGAGGAGGACTGTTATGACCACTTTGGTCTCTGATTGATACCAGTCAAATCGCATAGACATTCTGCGTATGAACTATCAGTCGATATTAAATTAGATGAGTAATTCGTAAATATTTTTAAACAAGTTCAGTAGGACTACTAAGATGATGGGAAATATCTAGAAATCAAATAGAGTTGCCCCAAGCTTCGAAATCAGCTGTGTGGCCAATGTGACAGCTGAAATCAAAATTATAGGCAATAAAATACTAAATAAATTGTATCCAATTATTTTCAAAATATTCATTAGTTTTCATACGCTAGCTCTAAATAATGCCTTTTAATAAATTTTTTACTTCATAATTCGCTAGTATTTTTCATAGACTAAATCCTGTATTTTTTTTAAATTAGTATTTCTGGTCATTGGAATTGCAGCCACACTAATCTATGTAATTGTCAGAGGCGAAGGCGAGCGAGAGACGATAATTTTTATTTTTGCTTTAATTAACCGTGCTCGAAATGAAATTCTATTGTCGAAAAATGCTGGAAAGTGTGTTTGTGTAAGAATATTGTGTAAACACATTGCCATTGAAAAGGAGAAAAGCGAAAATTCCTTGAAATCATTTCCAATTGGAATTGTGCAAACAGGGTGTCTGTTTGCGTATGCGTGTGTGCGCGCTTGTGTATGTGCCATCCTTAATTTTTTCGCACATATGTATGTACATATGTATGTAGCTGAACATTTTTCTCTAATATACCAACAATCGAGAGCGCACACATAGCAAGGCGAAGGGAGCAGCACGGCGCACAGCCACAGCCACGGTACCCTTGCAAGAAAAGGTAAGTAATTGAGGTGTATTGTAATGTAGTGTCCACCAATTCCCCGAAGGTCTGGTCTGCGCGCCACCGTGCTCTTCCAATTACATGTATGCTTCTTTTTGCACAGCTGGTTCCTTATAAACCAGACAGAACAGACTGATCCCAAAAATAATAAATGAAATGCTTTAAAATGTTTGCTATTTTCAAATACATATAAATATGTGGTATAAAAGCTGCAAATAATTGTTGATGAATATTCCACTTGCGTTCATTTAATAACGTAAGCCATGGAGATATGCGAAATGCTAAAATATGTTTATGAAAATACGCTTTTCCAACCAGTGTGCACTGTCATATTTGGGTCATTCAAGTACTGCGCCTGTCTGTTTGGTTCTTTTCTGTTGGTTCTCTGTTGCTCTACTCTTTAACAAAGCTGCGCGCTCTCTCTAGTACCCATAAGTTTTCAAGTGTTTTTTTTTTGTTGATTTAACGGCAATTGTAAAATAACGCACTAACGCAATTGTCGTATTGTCAAATTTGCTTGTGCAATTTGCATTTTTTCTATTACTGTTTTGCCTTGCTCGTGTGTGTTACTTGTGCTGGAATATAAGCGTCTGCCTGTGTGTGTGTGTGTGTGTGTGTGTTTGCATGAGAATTTCTCGTGTTCCTATAAACGATAGAGAGAAAGAGGAAGAGAGAGAGAGAAACAGCGAGAGCGCGCGCTCGTATGTACGATGGGCTGACTAGCAATCGCAATACTGCTTGTGGGTGTGAGTGGAGGTTGCTTGTGCTGATTGCGGGTGTCGAGGTGCGGGGCTGGTGCAGAGGTATTAGGATTGCTTGTTATTCTTTCTTTGTTGTTTTATTTGTGAAAAATATCTGCTACTGCTGCTATGTATGCACTGACAGAGTGCTTGTCTGTTTCTCTGTATGTGTGGGTGTGTGTGTGTATGTTTATGAGTTGAAGGTAGTAAATACATAAAAATAAAAAAGGAAAATAATTGTGCAGTATGAGAATATGTAAAAGCAAATCAAATCTAAGCGACAACAACAACTTTGGTAAGGGCAACTTTAGTTAAGCTTTATCTTAGTCCATGTATCTACGAGCATACACGAGCACTTATTAATACATGCATATAAATACATGTTTGTGATTATCTCTTGTTCGTTTCATAATTCGGTGAGCGAGTAAATTCCAATGCTGACTAACTCAAATTTCAATGCTGAACGGAAGTGCAACGTTTAAGAATATGCGCGTTGTTCTTGTTGCTGTTGCTGTTGTTATGCTCCCATTTTCCATCAATGTCAATTCGAGAGCGACCTTGAATTTCACTTGAGCATATAATATATACATATAAAACCAATTCCAGAGTGTCATTGAGCTAGATTACCAATATTGAAGAGCCTGCAGATACTTGGTAACTAATCCTAATTATTGTTTTCTTGACGTTTTTTTAATTAGTACAACTTCAACCACCTTTCGATTGGCAAGCACTCACTGAGCGACAACGTTTTGTTACCACCGCAGCCGCATTGACGCGGCGCTGCCAATTCCTGCCAAGATATAGATCGACACAATAACAACAGCAACACAATTAACACACATTAACCCAAAAGAGTTGCAAGTGCAGCTGAAGCAATCAGCGACATGTTTACGGGTAAACTGCAGATCAAGGTTTGCGAGGCGAGCGGCCTGCGTCCAACAGATTTTCAAAAGCGCCACAATTTAACATTTGGCAAATTGGCCGATGAGCAGCTGATCGATCCCTACGTGTCCATAGATGTCGACGAGAGTCATTTTGGTGAGTTTTTCGGAATCGCAACCATTTGATAACACTCATAGATTCATTCAAAACATGTAACTTAATAGATCGCTCGACAACACGACCAAAGACATTCGATCCAGTATGGAACGAGCAGTTCGTCCACGACGTGACCAATGCGCGCAACATCAACTTGACTGTTTTCCATGATGCAGCCCTGCCACCGGATGACTTCGTCGCAAATTGCATTATACCATTCGAGGATCTGATGCAGAGCGAGTCGGGAGCGCCAGATCTATGGGTGAGTAACTGTTCCACAATAATATATTCCTTACTCCAAAATTTTGATCAAAAGATGAGAGAGAAATGATAGTAAGAGTAAGAGTCCAAAAAAATTAGGATTTTTTCCAAAATATTGCCAAGTTTTGGTACAACCCAAAGTAATTAATTTCAGTTTACTTGGGGTTTCGGAGATTAGATACCCTTATTGAAATATAGTAAAGTCCGATTTATTGTTCTGATTTTAGCCACACAAAGTCTTAGTTTTATATCTTGATGATTTCTCCGATATATTTTATGCTTAGCTTTCAAAAATATGAACAGGTATCTTATATATGGAATATGATAAAACTTGTAGTTGCCAAGTTTGGTTAAGTTATCTTTAAAAGCAAGAACTTATGCAATGTTATATCAATGTTTTGTTCGTATATATATCTATTGTGTTCCTATTATTATTATAGATGGATTTGGTTTTGAACAGCTTTTTGTATTTATATTATAGTGTTCTATTTCGTGACAAGATTATGATACTCACTGACTGTAATCCCCTCTTCTATTAAAAAAGGCAAATATATAAGGTTTATTTAACATTGTCATATTTGTCAAGTACACGGCAATAAAACTTTCTAGTTTTTTTTTAGATTTAGTCAATTTTTTTAATTATTTATTTTATTATGAATAGCTTTTTGTAAATAAGAAAGGGTTAAGTTAACTTATCGGATGACTTTTTAACGCTTTTAATTCGTTTGTAAATTATCTGTTATAAAAATTTACGGTCTCGGGTAAGGGCTGTCTATCAACCTCTATTAAGCTGTCTTGTATTGATAATAATCTTCATTGTTGCAGATTAACCTAGAACCACAGGGTAAAATCCACGTAATTATCGAGCTAAAGAACCGCAATGGTAGGCATGAGCATTATGGTTAGTTATTCTCAATTTCTGGAGGGCACTATAACCTGCTCAAATTTTCAGATCAAGCTAAAGCGGATGCCGAGGTGGAGCAGACTGTTGCCGTTAACAAGGAGTTCAAAGAACGCGCCGGGTTCAATCGACGCCGTGGCGCTATGCGCCGTCGTGTGCATCAGGTACGTTGTCTACAGTAGTCACTCTCGTTAACTGATCAATGATTGATTTTCTTATCACAGGTTAACGGGCATAAGTTTATGGCCACGTTTTTGCGCCAGCCGACCTTCTGTTCACATTGTCGCGAGTTTATTTGGTAAGTCATGGAAATATCGCATTTTATTTCACATACATATATGAATGCTCTGAGCGTACTCACAGCCAGGGTGTCCATCTATAGTACCATTTTTGAGTTGTAATTACAGTGATTAATATATATACATATATATACATATATGTATATTTATTTATATCTATATATATATATATATATATATATTTATATATATGTAGTTTTTGGGGTTTTATATGATTTACAAAACACACATCAAAGCATTGCCATTACTCTAATTCTTTATGATTTTATTTTATTTCTAACTACTTATTATTTATAAAAACGTTTTGATTTCGATGTATCGTAATCGTAAATTTACAACTCTTTGGGCTCCACTACGTATTAAGCTCTCTTAACCATAAGTTTTTTTATTATTAATATTTCTCTTGATTAACTATTTTCACATAACCGGGGTTACTTGAGGGATTATTTTTGGCGTATGCAGCTGCAATTTGTTCACTGGGCTGGTCTCTCATGCTATATCATATGCTTGACTTTCATCCTTTGGTTCCGAGCTGCGCGCTTATTTTCTTATTATTATTTTTGTTTTTCGCATACATTCATGCCTTCACAACAAAACACTCATCATTCAGTTAAAAAAGAAATATATATGCAATAGCCACGGAATTTCTTGCCTTTTTGCAGGGGAATTGGTAAACAAGGCTATCAATGTCAAGGTATGTGTTTTGCTTAAAATTAAAAAGGAATATCTTACCAGAGACCTTTAAGTCTCTGCAAAGAGCATTAAAAAATTTAAAAAAAAACCTATCCATCACTTGCATTTGCTCGTTTCATTCGTTCGTTGTTGTTTGTTGATGTTGTTCAGTTTCGGTACAAGAATCAAAGCATTTGTCTTTGTTCATATTAATAATAGCTGCATTTTCCCAATATCAATATTTACTATAATAAGGAAAGACATATTTTCAATTTGCGCCGTCGCTGCTGTCGCTTCTCTATGCATTGTCCATGCATCAAAAGTAATGCGTTGACCATTTTAATTTATGTTTTAATTTATATACACACATCTTTAAGTCTGTTTTACACTGTCTTGCCACCAAACCAATCGTTATATGTTAAGGTTTATCGACAGATTTCAACACATACTAAACGTAAACTTAAGATTTGTCTTCAAGGCTTAGGATTATTTGCGGCAGTACGATCCTACTTAAAGTGAAATTTCCTAAGCTTCAAATAAGTATGTATAAGTTAGGATAAAGTAGGCGTCTATCATTATCTCATTCAACAGATATTCATATAAAGTTAGTTGTGTACCAATATTTTTCAATTGTTTGTAATTCTAATTAAAGTTCATGTTGAATCGTGGCAAAAATTTGTTTTCTCTTTGTCAGTGTGTCGAAAAATTCTTAATCTTAAATAAATGTATATGTGTGCTACAATTAAAATGGCTTTACCACGAATATACTAGAAAATGTTTTGATTTCGATATATTTATTTATTGAAGTTAGCTTAACAATGTACAAGACTGACTAAAAGAAGTAGACGACTTTGTTCTTTTAAAGGATTAGCTCAAGTAGTTCATGCCACAAATTATATATATACTTGCATTAGAAAAAGGATTTAAAAAAAGTAAATAAAATCAAGGCTTTTTTACAATTGTGCCTGAATTGTATTCTAAAATCATTTCCCTGCGCAACTTTTTCCTTGTGCGTTTAAGTTAAGCCAATAACATTTTTGCCACCCAATCGCAATCGCGTGCTCCTCTGCATATATGCCAATAATAATAATATATATGTGCATAATAGTATATGTTAATTTCAAGATAAAGATAAAGATAGAATTCAAATTTCATCATAATTTTAAATTAATAAAATCAAGTGGAAAAAATTCTCTGATGGGTTTCTAAATATATTTTACAATGGATTACTTTTATTTATTATTAGAATTCTACAATGCAAATGCTCTTTTGTACATTGTACATAAAATGCCCAAATATTAAATAGATGTTTTCGATTTTATTTTTTAATTTCATATTTTAATGTTTTTCAAAATTCTTATAGGCTTTGTGGAAGTGTCTGTTCCGGAAGTTTTTATTGTTTACTGATGCTTAAGCATTCGAGACAACTTAATATTATTATTAATTTTGACAATTTGCACGCCACAAGCAACATCTGCACAGTTATACACGTGTGAATAAACAATTCTTTTGCTGTCCATTAAATTAAGGAAACTAATTGCATTCGAAATATGACACAAAATATAAACCAACATACATATACCCTTACACGCATATAATTTGTTAAGTGACAAAGTTAATCGAATATGCTAATTTGCTCAGTGTGTCTAACCTCTGAATGTGTAAATCAAATTAATTATTTTAAAAGTAGATTTGTAAATATTGCATAGTGTACTGCACTGCTATGACTTGAATTATCCTGCACTTCACCTCAAATGCTGAGGATGATGAGTCGTGCAGCTTGCAAGTTCATGAATAAAATCTTTATTTAACTGTCAGATTAATGAGATTACATTTTGGTCTAATCATTTATAGTTTGCACCTTAGTTGTACATAAAAAATGCCATCTGTCTGTGGTCTCCAAATGTCCTGGCATGCGCGAAGAGGTAAGTACAGAAATGGCTACATTCAAATGGAACTCAATATTTGATGTCACTTATTTACATTTGCAGCAAGCCAAAGTGGAAGTGGTGCCGGCCGGGCAGCGGTTCAATGTGAATGTGCCACATCGGTTTGTGGTGCACAGTTACAAGCGTTTCACATTCTGCGATCACTGTGGCTCGTTGCTCTATGGACTCATTAAGCAGGGCCTACAGTGCGAGACATGTTATATGAACGTCCACAAGCGGTGCCAAAAGAATGTGGCCAACACGTGCGGCATCAATACCAAGCAAATGGCCGAGATACTCAGCTCCCTGGGCATTTCACCGGACAAGCAGGGCCAGCAGCCGCGCCGCTCCAAATACTTGAGTCAACAGGGTGGCGAAGACAATTATGGCGCTTCGCTAGGCTGCGAAGGGGGCGACAATGTGCCAGGCGCCTCATTTCGCAGTGGCACCATGTCGGCCGACAGCTTGGCCACCTCAACGACTACCCTGACAAGCGGCTACAACAGCAGCAGCTGCATGAGCTTAGCTGTGGGCGGAGGAGATTCACGTCCAGGCAAGTGCTCGCTGCTGGACTTTAACTTTATCAAGGTGCTGGGCAAGGGCTCCTTTGGCAAGGTGATGCTGGCCGAGAAGAAGGGCACCGATGAGATCTATGCCATTAAGGTATTGAAGAAGGATGCCATTATACAGGACGACGATGTTGACTGCACAATGACCGAAAAACGCATCCTGGCCCTAGCCGCCAATCATCCGTTCCTCACGGCGCTGCATTCGTGTTTTCAGACTCCGGACCGTTTGTTCTTCGTCATGGAATATGTAAACGGTGGCGATTTGATGTTTCAAATACAGAAGGCGCGTCGCTTTGAGGCGGCCCGTGCCGCTTTCTACGCCGCCGAGGTGACGCTTGCCCTGCAATTTTTACACACTCATGGCGTTATCTATCGCGATCTGAAGCTGGACAACATTTTGCTTGACCAGGAGGGGCACTGTAAGCTAGCTGACTTTGGCATGTGTAAGGAAGGCATAATGAACGGCATGCTGACAACGACTTTCTGTGGAACACCCGACTACATAGCCCCTGAAATTCTCAAGGAACAGGAGTACGGCGCATCCGTTGACTGGTGGGCGTTGGGCGTACTCATGTACGAAATGATGGCTGGCCAGCCGCCATTTGAGGCTGATAATGAAGATGAGCTTTTTGACTCCATTATGCATGATGATGTGCTCTACCCTGTATGGTTGTCCCGCGAAGCCGTGTCCATATTAAAAGGTAAACTGCGAGCTCTCATTTGATCACATCTGTTAATATATAACCAATTATAATTCTAGGGTTTCTCACCAAGAATCCAGAACAGCGTTTAGGCTGCACAGGCGATGAGAATGAAATCCGCAAGCATGCATTCTTCAATAAACTCGACTGGAAGGAACTGGAAAAGCGCAACATAAAGCCACCATTCCGACCTAAAATGGTACATATTAAGTATAAACTACTGAAAATCTTATTCATCTCGTGATTTTTATTTATAGAAAAACCCACGTGATGCCAATAATTTCGACGCCGAATTCACCAAAGAGGAGCCGGTGCTTACACCAATTGGTAATGATGTCATACGTTGCATCAATCAGGATGAGTTCGCCGGCTTCTCATTTGTCAATCCCAAGTTCGGGCCAGAGCGCAAGGTGTTTTAAAGCGGCGACCGTTGGATTATTGGATTGGATGTGCGCTTAGTTTTGGCGGGAAATAAACCAGCAAACTGGATCAGTCGAAAGAAGAAGCACAGGGCAATTCATTGCCAGGTTTTTAATTAGATGTAGCCCAATGCTAATCTCTTAGCCTATTCCTAGCCCTAGCTTATGTCCCTAGCACATGAACCTAAAATTTGCTTCCGTTGAACACTTTATGAAGGCTTTATTGTTGTCTGTTTCCAGTTGTCGTTTTTTTATAAGTTCTCTGTTTATTTGTTTTAAGTTGTCTGTTGGAAATTACAAAAGCGTAGCTCTATAAAGGAATTACAACTAAAAATGCAAATGCAAAAGGAAAATCTGAGAATCGCAAGTTATATATAGATAGAAATGATAATATCCACTGTAACTACTACGCATAGGCGTTGGGGATCCTACAGTCGTCAACAACGACCAGTGCCAATAAACAACTAACTCTAATTTGTATACACATACGTGCACACATACACACACAACGCACACAGAGACACGCAGGCAAAGTATTTTAAATGTATTATGTTATTGATCGCACTATCTATCTTTTTCAAATCCTTTGCTATTGCTCGTGTTAATGCTCAAATCCTCTCAAAGCAAGGTGCTATTTTTGCAGCTTATCAAATCGTATCCTCCTCCCCGAACCAAAAAAAAACAACTATTGCCAAAAATGCCCTGATCTAGTCAATGTTGCAAACGCAGCGCCATGCTTTTTGTTATTAGTTTTTTATTTATTAATGTGCCAGAATCGCACTCAAATATAGATATCTCGCAACAGCGCTATCCTTAGCGAGTCACTTGCTCCTATGCGAATCTCAAGAGAATGTCAAAACAGCCAATACAACAAGCCGTCTGTATACACAAGTAAATACGATAAAAACATTTAAAGAACTTTATACGTATTCGAAATCTTGCACAATTTCCTTCTCAAGTATTAAAGCGATATTATTTTAAAATTAACTTATTGTTATACATATAAATATAATATTATAACATGAACAAAGTAAAAGGAAAAACATTTAAGCCAAAAATAAAGAAACACATTAAAACAAACACCCATACACACAAAAACCGAGCTAAACAAATACAGAAAATTAAACAATAGCACTTACTAAATGAAACTAAGCTTAGTCGTAAAATGAGAACAAACTTTAAAGTAAAACCAAAACATTTCTAAAGTCATATATATTTTATGGAACACAAATTACAAATACAAAACAAAATGTGTTTAGCCTATAAGTTGGAGAAAATATAAAAAATTGAGTAAAGTATAAATATTTATGTATATATATGTATATATATATATATACGTATATATATATATATATATATATATATATATATATATATATATATATATATATATATATATATATATATATATATATATATATATATATATATATATATATATATATATATATATAAAATTAACAATACATTACTACAAATATTTAAATACATATATATATATATACATGTATATATGTGCATAGAATTAATATAGTATATGTGAAATATACAGTTAAAACTGTAAAACAAAACTGCAACAAAACAGAACAAATATTATATATATATAAAAAAATATATATTTATATATATATATATATATATATATATATATATATATATATATATATATATATATATATATATATATATGTATATATATATATATATATATATATCAAAAACAGAGATAATGTATGTAATAATACCAATATTAAATAATAAATATATATGTGTTGATTTTAAAACCAAAGACTCGAAACAACAAATACAATTTGCATACATGAAAAATATACAAACAAAAAAGCCAACAAATAGAAACTATTGTAACTGAAGCGGAATTTCGCAATGGGCTCAGTTATAAATATGGCATCGAAATTTGTTAGTTTCATTTGAATGTTTTTTGTAAACCCCGCCTTTTATTTTTGTTGATTTGAAAGCAAGTAAAATATTGTATTTCGAAAGTGAACCTCACTATTCTTGTGCTGCATTTACAGTAGCGCAAATTGTTTGCCGAGTACTAAGTTTGATTAATTTGTATGCAACAACTGGCAGTATATAGCAAAGAATACTAATTATAAGCAACATTGTTAACTAAAAACAAATAATATACAAAAACAAGATAAAACTTTATATGTAATGATAACAAACCCAAATGTGTAATAATAATATTATGAAATAGTAAGCAGAGCGCAAGCGCTAGTTACCCATTTAAATGTTAACCTCAAGTATTCTCAAAACAGCATTTTACTAAATTAAAATGAAGACAGGATAAATGTTAAACATATATAAAAAATTATATAAATTCAACAAAAAAGTTCGACATTGCAGTTGTAAAAACAACCGATTATCACAAATTTATATACGGATCCAGCCAGCCATACATACATTAGTTTATACCCAAGAGAACCGCCTCGCTCGAGGAACAAGCAAACAAAATACAAAAAAGAAACAAAACTGTTGGTTGTTACCGAACTGGAGGGGCAGCAGCTGAAGCGCATTGTGAAAAAGAAACAAAAAACAAAACCAAATGTAACGCGTAACCTGAATAAAAAAAAGAAAGAAAAAAAAAACGAAAAAAACAACATGTTTAAAACGGGATGTTAGCTGTAAGCTCATTAAAACCAATATTTGCAACAAATCGCCAACATGGCCCAGTGTAGAACAAAGTTTAACTACAGTCAAATTTTAACACCTTCTGTCTGGCTAACTACTGCATTTACGAGAAGAAGAGCCACTGAGTGCACCCACTGCTCATCCACAGCAGACCAGTATATGAAATAGTAGATCTGCAGGCCCAAGCAATGGCGGAGTTGACTATGAACATGTTCAACTTATTTTGAGCCTAGTTTAGCTTAAAAAGAAGCAAGCCCAACAACTTATTGAAATCAATTGGCATGCCGTTATTTCTCAAAATTGCGAGTTTAACAGATTTTAATATTTTAAATGCTTTGTGCCGAGCATAATAAAGCTATCAATATAATTTAGAAACCAATAAATTGTGACAAACGATTGGATTCACTTGACTAACATATACAAGCTGAAGTTCGAAACATTTTGTAATATCGATTTAGTTACAATATGCATACCCACAGCCATATGCATATGCCACGCCTACAGATACACCTTTCCATGTACCTTCGCAATTTAGATACTATAAACAGACATCATTTAATAAAATAACAAAAAGCAAAATTGCGAATCTTAAATCGTTATCTGATGTAAGACAAACAAAATCTGAAATTAGAAACTACTCACTGAAAGAATATTGAACAAAATGAAAAAGTATTTAAAAAACCAAGCCCGACAACAATTTATTAACAAAAAACAAAAGGATAATTAATGTTTAAGAGTATATTTAATGAAAAGAATAAATAAGCTACAAAAAAGTCAAAAGCCAACAGTTGATATGTTGTAAAAACAATTTACTAAGGGAAGACAGTGAGCAACTAAATAAATGATAACAAAATGTAAGACGAAGTGAGGAAAGATAACCAAAGAAAACTAAATTACTA
The DNA here is from genome assembly GCA_035045885.1 of Drosophila borealis. Taxonomy (NCBI): domain Eukaryota; kingdom Metazoa; phylum Arthropoda; class Insecta; order Diptera; family Drosophilidae; genus Drosophila; species Drosophila borealis. Next base: position 19,874,552 of record JAWNOR010000194.1, read on the forward strand.
AAATTGATTTATAATGTTAAGTGAAGATTTAATGAGATCTAATTAATAAATAAAGAAACAAATGTATTAAACGTCTTTTAATTCAATCCTTATTTTTAAAAATAACGTGTCATAATAAAAGCGCGCCTACTGGCGATCTGGCAACGCCAGAAGTGCATGCAACTCTGAACCGCGCACATGGCACCCAAAAATCAGATGTAAAGAAGACGAAGCAAAACAAATTGAATTTGCAGCAGCCCTAACTGCATATCTTCAGTTTATTTACACTTTTAACATGCCAAAAGTAAAAACAGAAAAGAAAAGTCGCATACACAATGAGGTGCAAAAGCAAGGTAAGTGTATATATGTAACAAATTCCCCTAACAAGTGCATAAGCAATTGCTTTACAGGCATTGTGTTCAACAAGGATTTTGGACAGCACATATTAAAGAATCCTTTGGTCATAACTACGATGCTGGAGAAAGCTGCACTGCGAGCCACCGATGTGGTGCTGGAAATCGGTCCCGGCACGGGCAACATGACTGTGCGCATGCTGGAGCGTGCCAAAAAGGTTATTGCCTGCGAAATTGACACACGCCTTGCCGCAGAGCTGCAGAAACGTGTACAGGCGACACCACTGCAGCCGAAACTACAGGTGCTAATCGGAGATTTTTTGAAAGCAGATCTGCCATTCTTCGATCTGTGCATAGCCAACGTACCTTACCAGATTAGTTCGCCATTAATCTTCAAATTGTTGCTTCATCGTCCTCTGTTTCGCTGCGCGGTACTGATGTTCCAGCGTGAATTTGCACAACGTCTGGTGGCCAAGCCGGGCGACAAGCTCTATTGCCGTTTGAGCATCAATACACAGTTATTGGCACGTGTGGACATGTTAATGAAGGTGGGAAAAAATAATTTCAAGCCGCCGCCCAAGGTGGAGTCGAGTGTGGTGCGTCTGGAGCCAAAGAATCCACCACCGCCAGTTAATTTTACCGAATGGGATGGCCTAACCCGCATAGCATTTTTGCGCAAAAACAAAACGCTAGCGGCAACCTTCAAAGTGAACTCTGTGATTGAAATGCTGGACAAGAACTACAAATTGTATCGTTCGTTAAGGAATGAGGCGAGTACATGCTCAGATAATCATTAATGGTCTGTTTTAATTGTTTTTTTTTTTTTTTAATTTTTTAGCAAGTTGAGGAAAACTTTAATATGCAGGAGAAGGTCATGAGCATACTGGAGGAACAGGGCGTAAGTGGCTCACGGGCCCGATCTATGGACATTGATGAGTTTATGCGCCTGTTGTTGGCTTTTAATTCGGCTGGCATACATTTCAACTGAAGCGAGGTGCTTTAGAGTATGGTTAATTCTAAAATATCTTAATACCTTGATTAATAATTTTAATAAACTTTGTATGTGTGCATACATTAATAATCGTATACAAAATATCTTATTGGGATCTTAGGCTCAATTCGTTGTAACGGCGTTATGGTTCGTAACACAACAGTTCCGAGAGAGCCCGAGAGAATCATGTTAATATTTTTGCTCGCCAGCGCATCATTGAGCGAGTTGATCAATTAATCCGACTCGTATTGATCAGTCGCTCTCGAATCTTGTTTAAATAAAGTTCAAAGTATCGCAAAACAACTGATGCTGATATTATAATGGCGCTGATTAAAGCTGCTTGTGTTTTGCTTATTATTGTGGAGCAGGTGTCTTTCGCACTCGGCCAAGATCCGGATCCAGCACTAAAGCAGTGTAAATATTATTATCTGATATCTCTGTATAAACTAAGCACCATTTGATATCTGCAGCTTGCACGCAGTTGAAGCGCGACATCTTCGAAGAGCGAGTACCGTTCAGTTTCTTTTTCGCAAATGCGCCTGTTCAATGGGAGACTATTGATTCCTGTCATGGCTCTCGGCCGCTAATAGTCGGCGGAACACCTGCCGAGCCCAAGGAATTCCCGCACATGGCTCGTTTGGGCAATCGCGACAGTAGCAATAAAACCAACTGGCTCTGCGGCGGCACTTTGATAAGCCAGCGCTTGGTGCTTACTGCAGCCCATTGTCTCTACTCGCCAAGGTGCGTTATGAACACTGATTTATTGGCACAAATTTTGTTTAATCTTTTTTTTTTGTTTTTGTAGTGGTGCAGTCAATGTAGTGCGCTTGGGTGAATTGGACTTTGCCAGCGACAAGGATGATGCACAGCCCGAGGACTTTGGTGTGCAAAAGATAATCGAGCATCCGGGCTACAATTATACGATTCTTTATAATGATATCGCCCTGTTGCAACTAGATCGTGCTGTCAGTTTTAGCGTTTATAAGCATCCCGCTTGCCTGCCTTTCCATGATGGCCAACGCAGCGAGAATTTCATTGCCATTGGTTGGGGCCACCAGCGGTTTGCCGCCAGCAAAGAGTCCACAAAGCTACTGAAAGTGCAGCTTAGGAACTTTGGAAACCAATGCCTCACAACCACAAATTTAATAGAGCTGCCTAACGGGTACAATGTGAGCACAATGCTCTGCATTGGTTCCCCTGAGAACAAGGACACCTGCAACGGCGACTCCGGTGGTCCGGTGTTGAACTATCATGACGAGTACCCCTGTATGTACCATGTGATGGGCGTCACTTCGGTAGGCATTGGCTGCGACACAGGCAATGTGCCCAGCATCTACACGCGCGTGCACTTTTACTTAGATTGGATCAAGCAGGAGATGGCAAACAACAACTGAATATGAAGCATTATAATTTTTTATTTGTATTTAATAAACTCTAACAGTACAGCACGGCATTTTTTCAAGAATTATTGTGCAATTATTGGCTTATTAAGAAATTGGCTAATTGTTTCGCGAAAGTTAGTTTTGCATATTCTAAAAAAAAACCATGTACATATAAAAATATACATACGCTGTTTTACTGCGGGAAATCCCACTGCCTGTATGTATGTATGATCGAAAATATGGAAATAAATGAATATAAAGAACCAATCGCATGGCCACATACATACATACATATGCATAAACAACTATAAATGATTAATATTATTGTATAGGCGATGCTAGGTAGTAACAAGATTCTCACCTTATCATCAAACGAGAGTGCGCTTTGTATATTTACATTTCCTGAAATCAAAACGCTCAAATCAGAATAATGCTCTCCATGTTCTCTACCCAGTTGAGCGTGCACCCAGTTTGGAGTCGGGTGTAATTAGCGGCTGAGCATTAAAAATGCAAATCAAGAACTATTTGAAAAGCGTTTTTCATTGGAATGCGTTTGGGCTGGGGCTGCTGATTTTCAACTTGACCGAGCGTCTGATATTTGCCCAAGATCCGGATATTGTCAGCTGTAAGCACGGTCACGAAGCATACATATGTACATATATACATATTTTGGCTAATGTCTCTCTCTCTCTCTCTCCAACAGCCTGCACCCGGTACAAGAAGAGCGTCTACGATCAACGGGATGGCTACAGTTTTCTATTGCATGACGCGCCTATCATTAATAAGACCTTAGACACGTGTCACAGTTACACGCCACTGATATCCGGTGGCCAAATTGCCGAACCAAAGGAATTCCCGCATATGGCGCGCTTGGGTAGTCGCAACAACGACAATAAAACCAGCTGGTTCTGTGGAGGCACTTTGATAAGCAATCGCCTGGTGCTCACTGCAGCTCACTGTCTCTACTCGCCAAGGTGCGTAATGAGCACTCATCAATTCATTGGCTATAGCTAACTTCTATTGCAGCGGTGTGGTTAATGTAGTGCGCCTGGGAGAGCTGGACTTTGACAGCGACAAGGATGATGCACAGCCCGAAGACTTTGGCGTGAGCAACACGACGGAGCATCCGAGCTACAAGTACCCAATTATGTATAATGATATAGCGCTCATTGAATTGGATCGTGGAGTACGTTTCAGCGTATATAAGCATCCCGCCTGCCTACCCTTCAGTGATGGCAATCGCTATAACAGCTTCATTGCCACCGGCTGGGGTCAGACCGCATTTGCCGGCAAGGATTCCAGCAAATTAAGAAAGGCAAAGCTCGAAGGATTTCATTTTAAATGTCCAGAGATTGACGATATTGAGAACCTGCCCAATGGTTTCAATGCGAGCACACAGCTGTGCATTGGCTCCCCTGACACCAACGATACCTGCAACGGTGACTCTGGCGGTCCGGTGTTGACCTATCATGAGGTGTATCCGTGCATGCATCATGTTATGGGCATCACTTCAGTAGGCATTGGCTGCGGCACGCCCAACCTGCCGAGTCTATATACGCGCGTGCATACCTACTTGGATTGGATTAAGCAGAAGATTGAAAATATTTCTTGAGATTCGTGGAAACAAGTTAGCATAAGCTTAGCCGGGATTTCAACATTTTAATTAACAATTAAATTGAATCGATACTGGGAATAATTAAATTTGGCCCTTCAGTGTTTACCTAACACTTAGCTGGTCAACACGGCGTATGCGCAAAAAATCTATCTAGCAATTGTTTTCTATAAAAGGTATCTGACGGAAGACATGCCGAGCAGCTGATTACTGATCGCTGGTCAGCCCTATCCCAGCTCCAGCTGTGTGTATGTGTGTGCGGGTGTTAGGCAACCGTAAACCTGTCCAGAGAGCGCGGTTTTAGTCTGCTGCCAAGTTCGAGGCGTTTGTTGTCGGCAAACCGGTTGACAACGTGCCAATTGTCTGTTTGATAAACAAATTAAAATTGAAAATGTGTATATATGTGCTATTTCTTGTACTGGGCCTGCAGCCATTTCATCAGAGCTTGGCTCAAAACAACCAAATTGTCAGCTGTAAGTAGCATATGCGATCACCATGATGTGTTTGTCCAAGCGCCTCTTGCATCGACAGCATGCACTAGCTTGAAGAAGGCCGTCTTTGAGGAGCAGGTTGGCTACAGTTTTCTATTTCCCAATGCGCCTATCATGTACGAGACAATCGATAATTGTCTCACATATACGCCACTGATTGTCGGCGGGCAGCCCGCCGATCCCAAGGAGTTTCCCCATATGGCGCGCCTGGGACACCGCCATGAGCAGCTGGGCACGATTGATTGGTTTTGCGGCGGCACACTCATCAGTAATAAATTCGTACTGACCGCCGCCCATTGCTTTGAGTCGGAACAGTAAGTAATTGTGGACACAGCGTGCGTGATTCTAATGGAATTCACTTTACTCAGGGGGGAGGTAAATGTGGTTCGCTTGGGCGATCTGGATTTGGGAAATGATCAAGATGATGCGTCCCCCAAGAACTACGCTGTGGCAGACTATTTTCGCCATCCACAGTTTACGAGCTCGGACCTATACAATGATATTGGAATTATTAAACTGGCAGAACTTGTTAAATTTGATCGATACAAGCATCCTGCATGCCTGCCCTTCGAGAATGGCGAAAACTTGGACTCATTCATAGCCGTAGGTTGGGGCAGCACTAGCTTAGCTGGCAAATCATCGCCCAAACTGCTAAAAGTTAAATTGGATCGTATTGCAGATGAGGTATAATTAACTACACTGTGCTTGTATTGGAAATAATAGCTCTCTGTATCCAGATATGTCGCAGAGTAATTGAACGAAGTGAGGACTATCCACACGGATTCGAGCCGGTTAGCCAAATGTGCGTGGGCTCTTCAAAGGCAATGGACACCTGTAATGGCGACTCAGGTGGACCAATTCTTGTGTACCACAAGGAGTATCCTTGTATGTACCACGTGATGGGTATTACATCGGCAGGCATATCCTGCGGTACACCTAAGATTCCCAGTATTTATACGCGAGTACATTACTATTTAGATTGGATTAGGCAAATTATGGCTCATAACTAGTATTAACTTAATGTAACTTATAAAAAGTAACATCATTTCCGCGATTTAAATTAGTCTGGTTCTTATTTTTAGCGATCTGGCAAGGCTATTCGTAGTGATGAACCAAGCACTGATTCTTAAAAAACGCAGTGACCGCAATGTTGCGAAATTGATAATTATAAACATTATTGTATAACATCATTGTATAAATATGTTTTTAATAAATATTAATTGCGTAGTTAATATTGATCACAGTTTAAGCACTGAATTTTTGGTACTTGAAATGTGACCGCGTGATTCGCTACTATAGAGTACCAGTGACATGTATAGAAAAACACAAAATATCGCCCATCACTATTGTTGTTTACAAAAAAAAAAAAAGACAACATTAATTACAATTGTGGAAAAATAACAAATGTAACACGCGCCAAGAGTTCGATAAAACTACTACACATAAAATGTAACCGATTAGCCATATATCAGATAAAACTAATGTGCTGCTATCCAAAACAGCGCTGCAACTGCGCTGCGCGTTAATTCCTTTCCCTTTTTAACGTGCGTTTGCGACGCACATTCATACACATGTATGTAGAATTGAGTCCAAAATCTAATAGCTTAGGTATAAACATGGAGCCCGACGAGCTGCAGCCAGTAATGTCCGATCCGGTCCAGTCATATAAGACGCGAGCCAAAATGAATCCGGCTAAGAAAGATAATGAGAAACGGCGACGAAAGGATGCTATGCGAAAGGTAATTAACGAACATCTGCGGGTGTATGGCTGTGTGTGTGTGCGTCGTTTGTGACTTGCATGTGAATATTTATATATGCATACATACATATGTATGTATGTACGTACTATAAGAGCATGCATTATTGATTGGCACTAATATACATAAATACAATTGGTGCAGGTCTCGCAGATTTTACGCAAATGCGACTCGCTACGCACCGCCGAGGATCGACAATTTCTGGAAAAGCATCCGGATATTGTGAAAACGACAAAGAAGCGCAAGGAGCGCATTGAGATATACAAAGAGCGCGTTGTCGAGAAGGAGGACGAACCGCACGTTATCGAGGCTAAGGTAGAGCAGCTGGCTAATATCATATCGCAAGCAAAGCATTTGCTATGTTATACGGGTGCCGGCATCAGCACTGCGGCTCTAATTCCCGATTATCGCGGCAGCAAGGGAATCTGGACCCTGCTTCAGAAGGGCAAGGATATTGGCGAGCACGATCTGTCCAGCGCCAATCCCACCTATACGCATATGGCGCTCTATGAGCTGCATCGGCGCCGCCTGCTCCGGCACGTTGTCTCACAGAACTGCGATGGCTTGCACTTGCGCTCCGGCTTGCCGCGACATTCACTCTCCGAAATACATGGTAACATGTATGTGGAGGTCTGCAAGCACTGCAAGCCGAATGCAGTCTACTGGCGCCAGTTCGACGTGACCGAGATGACGGCACGCTACTGCCATAAGACGCATCGGTTATGCCACAGGTGCTCGGAGCCGCTCTACGATACCATCGTGCACTTTGGTGAGCGAGGCAATGTGAAGTGGCCCCTGAACTGGGATGGGGCCACGCAGCATGCGGAGCGAGCGGATGTTATACTCTGTTTGGGCTCTAGTCTGAAAGTGCTTAAGAAATACACCTGGCTCTGGCAGATGGACAAACCGCAGCGGCAGCGCGCCAAGATTTGCGTGGTAAATCTACAGTGGACGCCCAAGGATAATATAGCCAGCATTAAGATTAATGGCAAATGCGATAGTGTCATGGCGCAGCTAATGCGTCTGCTCAACATAACGGTGCCCGTCTACAGCAAGGAGAAGGATCCAATTTTTGCGCATGCCACACTGCTAATGCCCGAGGAGCTGCATACACTAACACAGCCATTACTAAAGAATGCCGACGAGGAGGAGGCTGGTGATACACAATCCTGCACGACGACAACCGAGGAGACGCAGGATTCTACCATTTCCGGAGATAGCTACAGCGATTTGCCCATTGGCCGTGGACCACGCATACGTACGCCTATCAAAAATGGTCGGCGCATCAAGACTAATTTGGAGATTCGGCAAAAGTATGTGCCAATGTCAAATGATAGCGCCGAGGAAGAAAAGCCGGAGCATATGCTTCAGCTGAAAACTGAAACGGAAACCGATATCAAAGTGAAGACTGAAACGGAAACGTTGACGCTGTGCGAGCTGAAGCAGGAAACGAAAGCTGATGATGATCTGATTGAAACTAGTCTGGAAATTACATGCATCAAGCAGGAGGTGGTCCCCAAGCTGGAGCCGCTGACGCCCAAGTCTGAACCGCCAAGTGAAACCACAAATGGGCATCAGCATAAAAATGGTCTCATGGAGCTGCCGAAACTAGTCGCCATACAGAAATCCTATGCGGATGTAAATAGCTGCCCGGGTCTGTGCCTGTTGCCTGTGGAGTTGCGACTAGAGCCGCGCTTGGAATGTCTGGGCAGCTTGCCACCAGTGCAGCTGCCGCCGCTGGTGCCAATTGGTGCGCCGCTATACACGCCCTTCGTACAGCCCCAGATTCAGCCGCAACTCGTGCTGCCTCCATCACTGCAGTCGCTAAATCTGCAAAGCGACAGCGCCACCTGCTCTGCAGAATCCACCACAGAAAACGACGACGACGGCGATGATGAAGACAGAGATGTGGGGGAGGAAGAAGAACAGTTTGCCATGGCACAAATGGATTTGCTGCGAAGCCACAGCGATCACGAGTTGCTCCGTCAGCTGCCCAGCTGGTATGATGCCAAGTATGCGTATTCGGGCCTACACAGCATATTGATTCCGCCGCCTTCTGATCTCAACATCTGGAACTTGCAAGTGGTGCCGAACTTTGCGATGAATCGCTCCGCCGCCAGCTGTGAGTTCTGTTTTGATCGGTATGCCGAGCTCGAGTGCCAGTTCTATCGTCGTTGGCATCTTAGCCAGCGCAAGCATAAGAAAAGAGCGAGCAGCGGCCGTTTTGTCGTCTGCGAATGCTGTCCGACCAGCGACGATGACGATGACTACGATGAGAACATCTCACTGGCGCATATAGCTGCCGCCGAGACGGCCAAGCGTCGAATGCAGCTGAACCACAGTTTTCCACGCAAACTGGCCCGCACCCAGGCCGGCTGGTATGGCAAGGGCTATAAAAAGGGCCGCAAGCGCAGATAGATACAGCCGCCAGTACACACGATGTTGCTTCAATAGTATTTTAGCATAGTCTAGTAGTTATAGTAATAAGCATAGTATTATAAGTACATCGACATAAATATATTTACATATATACTTAGCTCGTAGTGCCACTCGCATTAGTTTAGTTTTAAGTATGTGCATCCACATAAAGCAAAGTATTTTGTTTGTCATGTAGTCGTGTAGTCCTTGGTCCAATTTAGTTTTAAGTGTCTCCAATTGCAGCTGCTGAAATCTATGTAAATTTGTCATTTTATTTCTATTTGAATTTTATTCAATTTGTGCATAAGTTTGGTTTTTTTTTCATACTCACTGTATTGTTGAGATCCTTTTATATTTTATTTTTGTGTGCATTTATATGAGAGTTTTCTTTTAAATTTTTGTTGCTTTTCAGGTTTTTTGTATATTTATAATACGGCAACAATAAAATGCAAAATATTAAGCAACAGAGTTAACAACTTGTCTGCATTTTATTCCCAGTGTATGAGAGTCGGACATATTTCACATTGTAATAACAGCTTTCGTGATGGTTTAAAGGCTTTTAAACTGTAAATGTTACCGTCAACTGTTACTTGACTGCGTATTAATTTTTGGTTTGATACTTTAGGATCACCAGTTCTAAGACCTTATAAGATAATGGATTTTTATTGTAGTGTACATGTAGGCATCTTTAAAGTTTGGCATTTTCTTAGGGAAGCCTCCAGTAATCCACCTGGTAGGCCTTATAAAAATCGCAGGTAAAAACGATTTAAAATTTTAATTTTAGGCTAATCATTTAATATGACTATATTTATTTATTAATATTTTTATAATGTATTAAAATGGACTTTTACCCCTTCCGACTATTCACACCCAAGATATCGGTGCTTCGTGTTTATACTTTATTTATTTAAAATACAATTTATATGCTTTATAATTTCATAAACTATAAATATAATATTGCTATTATAGTTTTAGTTTTGCCTTCGTATGTTTCAGTGTCTTTGAAGGGATTCAACTTGTTCTAAAGTCAAACCCTACATGACAAAATATATATATATATATAGTTATATTCTTAATTATTGCCTATATCGTTTTTAAGGTTATGTTAATACAAATTGGCAAAGCTCCGTCCGTTTACTGCAGGCAGTAAATATTTTGGAGTCTATATTATGGCTTCCTATCGGTGGAATATTGAGAAAATGATGATAAAAACTCATGAAAAGTTTGTTTTTAAAAATACCTAGACATGATTGTGGTTTACAAGTCATTATCAACATCGGAATATAACAATATATAGCTGCCATAGAAACAAACATATCTATCTTCAAATTATAGCTATTAAAAGAAAAAACAGCCGAAAACTATGTCGTACATCCGACTTTTATCTCGTACATCTGCCATAAGTTTTATTCACATCCAAGATATCGGTGTTTCGTATTTATACTTAATTTATTTAAAATACAATTTATATGCTTTATAATTTCATTAACTTAAACATATAATATTGCTATTCTAGTTTTAGTTTTGCCCTCGTATGTTTCAGTGTCTTTGAAGGGATTCAACTTGTTCTAAAGTCAAACCCTACATGCCAATGGATGTGTGTACGGTTGCGGGTTGCGTGTGTGGGGGAGTGTGTGATTGTGAGCGTTTGCCACACGTAACGAGACTTTACAAAATTACCTAAGCAATAACTCAAAATGCACAACATAAACAAAGACTACATACAAACGTAGAAAACAGCAAAAGGTTTTTTTTCTGCTCTATAGATTAGCGTTAATTGTAATCGTTATCAGAGGGCGGCTACATACAGTATATATAATACCTAAGACGTTAAACAGAGCTGCCAATAGGCGAATATAAAAAATAATTACGCGTTTACACAAAACAAAAAACATACAAATAGGAGAAAAAGCAATTTTTTCAATTTCGAAAACGCTTCCCAGGACGTAATGTCAACGTAACAAACTAGGATCCCATAAAAATGGGTGACTGAGATATATATATATATATGTATATAGAGAGTGAGAGAGAGCGCGCGCTTAGAGCACGCAACCAATAAAGAAATGATGATCATAAAAACAAAGTGTAGGGATAGGAGGCTGGCTGTGGCTGGTGGTTGTAGGTTAGGAGTGGGAATGGTTACTCGGCAAGGACGCAAAGGCCATCACAGTTAGGCCACATAAATAAACATGTTGATGTCATCGTCGTCGCGTCTCATATACTTGTGCTCAATAAGCCATTCAAGCTGCTCCTTAATCATCTTCTTAGATGGCAGGAACATGTTCTTCAGTATGTCAATCAGCTCCGCCTGTAAGCATATAAGACAGTTAAATAATTAAGTTCGGCGAATGACTTCCTTATAAATCTTAACACACCTGCAGCGCCGCATTGTTCATGCGTTTGCGCACCTTCATAATCTTTATTATTGCCTCCTGGGTGCGCAATATGCGCAGCTGCACAATGGACTGATTATCCTCCTGCTGCGAACGCTCCGTGCTCAATTGCAGCCGTCCAATTAGATTTAACTGCGGCCGTAAACATAAATGCTTAAGTAACATCTAGAGCAGATGGTTTCAATATACTTAACATACCTTGCCGCGCCGTTGAGATTTGCCATTCTTGACAATGGCAAACTCCTGATTGATATAGAACATGGTGTTCTCGGCAAAATCTTTGGGCGAACTAATGGCTGCTGGCTCCATAAGCAAGATTTGTTTTTTGATCTTGGGAAAGGCGACCAGCGACCATAAAGTGCGTCGCAGTTCGGGATCTGTTGAAAAATAAAATAATTAAATTTAAATCGTTTCCCGCAGTATTGTTGAAATACTTTACTAACCGGGCAGCTCGGTGGCTAAACGTAGATTCTCATAGGAGATCTTGTCGTGCTGCCGCTGATTCCAGGCAAAGAGCACAGCCATTTGAAAGGTGGTCACATCGAGATCGTAGCGACCGAAATTGTTAACGAATGTGATGGTGCCATTGCTCATGTGATGATACCATTGCAGCTTACGGCCGGAATGCTTTTTCTTGTAAAACTCCTCAACATCGGGTATATAGTCCTCCAGTTCGATGGGCAGCGAAACTGAGACACGCTCCGAACAGCGCGCCCAGGCGCCAGCATTGAGTATTTTTATATTGATGGCATCATGACGGCTTATCGAGTTACGGAATTGAGTATTTAAATCCTCGCTCACCTGTTTTTGGTGCGGAAGCACGGAATAGGTATTTGTAATAAAACAGCTTCGCATATTGTATATTGATTGAAACTTACCTTAATGTCCTGGAACATGCGTGCCAGCCTGTTGACGTAGTCTGCGGGCATGCCCACCTCGCGCAACCATTCAACAATGTCCTCCTCCTTTTCACTATCAGCACTTGTGCCAAGGATTAAACTACAAACCAATAAATGCACGTTAAATAAGTTATAATTCTGGATTCCCTCAGCACTTACCGTCTCGTCAAGTGCACTTTGTGGTACCGCATAAAGACATCCTTGTTGTTCACATACTTTAGGACGAGCAGCACATCCCGTAGACGTGCATCGATCTGCTCGCTGGTGAGGCGCTTGCTCAGAGGCGTGCGCCTGAGCAGCATGTCACAGTAGTTGGCCAGCAGCTCAGGGCATTTGCTTTCCGGCGCTGTGTATTTGACACCGCGATTGGCAATGCTTGTGGGCAGCTCCATTTTGAACACACTGGTGTCGTTGACCACCATCTTGAAGGCAATGTCGCGGGCAGTGAGAAAGCGCGGATCATCGTTGAACGCATTGCGAACCAGATCGCTAAACTTATTGAAGAGCTCCAACAGTCGTTCCACGTACTTTTCCGAGTCCTGAGTAATGATTTCCGAGGCGGACTGCATGTCAGCTAGGCCGGCAGACTTGATATGCCGCTGCAGATCGCCCATCATTGCCTCGACGCCCTCCCCGTCCAGCACGCGATCCATCAGGCGAAACATTAGATTTAAACGCTCTGTCTCGTAATCACGTATCAGCGCCGGGCACTCGGCTATGATCGAATTGAGGTGATCCACAATTAGCACCTTGACCAGACGGCATGTTAGTATATTAAAGCTGCTAGGTTCCAGGTAACGCTTGGCGCGCACCTCCTCCTCGCGCAGCTTGGCGTCCGCGTATTTCATGTAGGCTAGCACGCCGTTCTCTTGCTGCTGCTCGGCGGATTTAAGCCGATAGAAGTCCGCGGTGGCCTTTAAATAGGCCTTCTCAAAATACTCCCGATAGATTTCCAACTTGTCCTCTGCATTCGAGGACAGATTAACATAGCTTTCACGCACCCCGACTACAAGTTGGGCATCGTAGGCGTCGCCATTGCGTTCGGCATGGACAATCTTCATGGCTGACTCTTGCAGGCGATCCTTGATGTCGTGAAAAATGTGCTTGTTCCACGAATCGAGCATTAGCTTGCGAACCGGACTGTCCTCTGTGGGACTCTTCTTAGAGTTTGAGGCAGCAGCTGTGGCGGAATTGCTAGCGGCGCCAACGCTGGTGGAAGCAGCACTAGACGCCGCTGCCGATGTTGAGGCCTTTGCGGAGGAACTGCTTAAGGATGCTTGATTGCTGGTGGAGGCAGCGGCATTCGAGGTGGATGCGCCACCGCCAGCGGAGGTTGATGACGATGTGGAGCTGGAACTGGACGCAGGTTTTACCTGCGGCGACTGTTCCAACTGACGAAATGGCAGCGGCAGGTAATTGGACTGAGTGAAGAATTTACGCCATTCCACAATGTAGGTGGCCAATAGCGCCTGTTCGCCCCGTTGCGCCTGTACCTTGGACTGGGCCTGCACAATGAATTCGACAATGTCCTGCTGGAGGCCGTCATAGATTTTGGAGGCTCCCTTCTCGTCCCACAGGCACACGAAGTGCACGCCAAAGAAGAGATCCTGCCATTCGAGCTGCGATACCGTCTCCTGGCGCAGCAGCTTGAGAACAATTTTTCTTTTCTCTGGCCATACCTCGTCGAATATGTCCCTGTCCCGTTTGCCTATCGCCCGCAGCATGGTGTTTTGGTCGCAGTCCCTTTGTTCTTGGCTACGCTCAACTTCACCTTCTCGTTTAATTATGGAACCAAATCAAAAAAAAAATGTTGTGATCAAAAGAAACGCTAATTCTCCGCCTATATGCGGCCGATAGTAATTTTCAACCGATTTGTTGTTGTGAGAGTGCGATAACAGTTGATAGTAGCAGCTATAACATGACCATAACAGCGTACAGCTGTTATTGAACATAGTCGATTATTTGTTTGAATATTAGTTTTTCATGCAAGTATTGCTTTTCTTGTCAATAAAAATTGAGAGCTATATATTGTCCGCGACTATTGACGTCAGATGATCTGCATTTATCGAGCGATTTTTTGTGACAGTGCAATAAATTATTTATCGAAAGGGCCAGTTTGTATGGTAACATGTCGCCAGTCTGGCAACGTCACATAGTGAATGTCAGATGGAGCAGCTGCAAAATGCTTGCACGCACACACAGATAAAAAGTGTATTTTAAGTGCCAAGTGCTGCACTGCGAGTGTGGAAAAGTGCGGGAAATTATTGCAGCGAGACTGTCAAAAGTAGTGTTAAGACTAAATTTAAGAAAGCCTGCAATTGCTAATAACAAAGTGCAATGAAAAGTGTCAGCGGCAAAAAGACTCTATATAAGCAACAAAATATTGGTAGCATGTTTTGTGAATTTCGTAAATCTCTCGTTTCGTTTTGGTTTTTTTCTTCTCTACCACAAAAAAGGGCGCGTGAGTGAGACGACAGTAGTTCGCAGCAAGGCAAGAACATCCAGCCATCCCGCCTACTCGTATGCGACTCACACGTCGCAGACTTTAAGTCTGCTCGCTCTCAAATGTTTGACATTTTTCACATTCAGCATTTTCCCTTTGTTCGTCGGCGGGTCTCGTCATATGGCTCGTATAAACGCTCGTGCGTGCGTAACAAATAAAATTGAAAAAAATAAACGCAAAATATCGGTGTTTTAAATTTACAAAAATATTGCACAAGTGTAAATAAACATCTATTAAATGCGCATGCAGTGACAAGTGTTTAAATTCATTGAGAAATATGCGTAAAAAGCGTTATTTGGTGATTACTACGGCGACGACGACGACATCAAACCCAACAACAACGAGCTGCTGCGTTCATTGACGTGACGCGCGAGTGTGAGTGTGTGTGTGTATGTGAATATATGTGTTTATACGCGCTAGTGTATGCGGGTGTTGCGATTTGTTTTCAAATAAATAAAATACATAACAAAAGTCAGCAGCAACAAGAACAACAACAATCAAAACACCACATACCTAATTGCGAGTGCTTATGCCGCTGGCGCCCCAGCGTCAAACTGCGTACATACATATGTACATACATAAATAAAACAAAATTATATATATATATATTTATTTACATCAATTTAGTCCGCGTGTCTCGTTGCGCGCAAATTCTATGTGAAAAGAAAGTATGGTCAACAGTCAATGCAATCTATGCAGTAAAATGTGTATTTGTCTGTGTCTGTGTGTGTGCGTATGTGTTTTTAGTGTATAGAATTGAATAAGCATAAGCAAAGAAAGTTAAAAGCAATAGCAACGGCAAAGCAACAAGAAGAGGAAGAAGAAGACAACGAGCAGCAACACAAATGAAGCAATACAATTCAGTTCAATTTTAAACATCAATTGTCTGTCCCGAAGCATTAAACAAGGCTCCAAAATTTTTGCCAATGAGTCGCAGACAGTCATTGGATCGACCAGGTGAGCATTAAAAAAATTCCCCTTACCTATTGTAATTAGCATTTCATTTCATTTGCTCAGCATCAGCGGCCTGCATACGTGCACTTTGCGCGCACACTCTCGCTCTCACTCTTTTTCTCTCTGTATCGTTATCGACGTCTCTGTGGTTTTGAAGAGCGCTCTCGTTGTGTTGCTCTCGCTGCTGCTAAAAATAAAGTGCTCTCGCTGCTCTGAAAATGCTGCGCGGCGCAGCTGCTTTGAGCTGTCAGTGTTGCTGTATGTCATGCTATTGTTCTTGCTGTTGTAGCAAACAGCAGAGGCAGCAACAACTGTGAAAACAAGCAACAGCAACTAAACGCCAAAACTGTTGTGATGCAAAGCCAAAAGTACTTAACAACAGGGCAGAGAATCTTTCTCTCTCCTTTCATTCTTTTTTGTTGTTTGTCTTAAGCCGTGGTGGATTTCTATCTCTACCTTTTGAGGTAACAAATTTTCCATTGAGAGACGCACAATTTGATTGGAATGACGGCCAACTAGCGCTAATTTATGCCAGCCAAATGCAATTAAAGCGCTCGTTCGTTTTGGCAATACGATTTTATTTATATTTTTTAGCCATGCCTTTGTTTTGATGCGTTTTATGTTAAGTAAAAACCCAAAAAGAGAAAGTGTCGCGAGCGTTGCAACATTTTGTAAATGCAAATGTGACCCAAAAGTATGAGAAAGCAGTACGTAAAAAAGTTAAAGGCCAAGAGACGAAAAGGGAAACATAAAAAAATATATCTATATATAAAATAAACGTAAAAAACGCTCATGTTGCTACTATGATAAATTTGTATCTTTTTGTTGGCGAGTTTGCAACGCGCTTTTTATCTGCTATCTTCAATTTTCACTTCGCCTTCATTTAGCTGGTCTAAGGTCGCCACATTGGACTTAGCCGCGTGCCATTATTGCCACTTAGAGCTGCAATTAAGCTGAACAATGTAAACAATGAAAGGCAATTAAATCGCTGATGTTAACATGCAATTTATGCAAAAAACAACCTATCAAGTGTTGTCGTTTTTATTTTACTCTTTATTAATCATATTTGAATTGCAAAATTTTTAATAATAAATTAATTTCATGACAATTTGTTTTAATTTTCTAAATATTTTGAACGTGAATATCAATAACTAAACCCTTACAAAAGGGTAGACATAAAGTTCATATAACTTATGAAGGTTATGAACTCGTAGCACAAATAACACAGCAAACACTAATCTGAATGCTTATTGCAAAAAGTAGCTAATTAAAACCATTTTGAGCTAATCAATTTGCAGGATATAAGGCAAGATTTCTAAAGCGAGTTCGAGATTACACGTTCTCAATATCTGCGAGACATTCTTGCATACAGACTTTCTTTGAAATCTCAACAGAAGCACAAGCATCTTTGATCCCATATAATATATTTATTCATGCCTGCTTGACTGAGTGATCGTCGATCACAGAGACTATTAAAGCTATAGATTTGCAATTTGAAATATATATTCTCGTATACCATATGCAGAAGGAGTATTACCAATTTTTGTTCAATCTCACAATATCGATAAGAATCGATTATAAGATCTTTGTTATTCCCCTCGAAATTGACAAAAAAAAAACTCATGGCTAAAGAACCTTGCGATTTGGTATACACACTCACACAGACAAAGTTCGGACTGTAAATAAAGAAGTAATTTATGACTGCTTTTCGTCTATATGTGTGCTTTGTTGTCATAGGTATTTTGATATGCTGCGCTGAGCAATTTTCACTAATCTTTTAAATACCAGTTTACTATTAGAGAACTGGTAATGCGTTTTGCTTTTTGTACGGTGATCCTATTAAAAAGGGTAAAAGGAGTATAATGTATTTGTGGAAGTGTATGTTACAGGCAGAAGGAAGCATCTCTGACCCCATAAAGTATATATATTCTTGATTAGCATCAATAGCCGAGTCGATCTAGACATGTTCGTCTGTGTGTCCTGTCCGTATGTATGATCGCAAGGATCTCAAAACCTATAAGAGCTAGTGAGGTGAAATTTGGAATGTAGGTCCTCCTAATGCCCGCAAACAACATATTAAAATCCATATCAAAAACCAGTTTTTTAAGCAATCTCGTAAGTTATACGAGCTAGAGTCACCAAACTTGACATGTAGCTTCTTGAATAGGATACATATATATCTAGTATCTCCAACTTTATAACTATTATTTCTTTTATTTTGGTTGGTAGGAGAGGGTTGAGGGTATTCCTAAGTCGAAAATTCCCGACAAGAGCCTCTGTTATTTTTGTACCTAGGCTTAGCAATGGCCGTGTAAATTATTTTTTTGAAATCCTTATGCATTTTTTTTCTGCAGTGAGACAAACGGGTGTATAGTTTTATTGCGGCATAAGTAGTCGGATATTTAATTACTTTTGCGGTTTAAGTAAAAGTTTGGTGCGTTCCTGTCGCTGATTTTGATTACTCTATTTTTTAGGTTTCTGGAAAAAACTTGTGAATTAAGCGAAATGACTAGTACAGAAATCGTAAGAGAACAGAGCCTTGGTGTTTCCGTTATCAGCATCGCTGAGGAAAATTATTATCCACGCCACAGTAAAGTATTAAATATATGTATGATATATGTATGTATATATATATATATATAAACCAATCTAATCCCGAGCCTCAAGGTGGAGCTAATGCTATAAAGTATTGAAAAATATTAACTCACTGTTCAAACCCAAAAGGGAAGATTTAAAGTGAAATAGTATGTATTATTTATATTATTATAAACTTCCTTAAAATAGATGTGTATTTTTAAATACTCATCCATAAAATGGTATTGCTTGAGTAAATAAAAAAAACGTAAAAAAATACACCTGCATGTCAGAAAGTAAGCCTTGGTGTTAGCAAATTTAGTTCACAATGACGATTCCGCCTTTAAATGATTTTGCATTTCCCTCTGGCAATTGATTGATCTGAGGACAGTTGTTCTTCATTAAAAGCAATATGAAACCAACCTTCCTTACGGATGTCTTGGGGTAAAGTGTCTGTATAGATTGCCCAAAATGAAAACTATCCCAAAAACTTTATCCAGACCTTGGTAGATTGCAATCCAATCCGTCTCCAGCAAGCCTTGCTAATGGCAGCTTGGGGCTGAACTCAGGGTATCTCCTCCTACCTTGTGTAATCGCGTGTGAAGTACATTAACTTCTTTTTCTAAGTATTACGTTGATTAAAAAAATAATAAAATATCAGATGCAGATTTTACACTTGTTTAAGCTTGAAAATAATTTATGACAGCAATTGCAAATATTTTTTTATGTTTCAATTTGAATTTGGAACACCCCTTGTTGATTGGTCTGGCGACGCCTACACGAGTGTTAAATGCATTAACCCGTTAATTTATTTATAAAATTCAATGTTCACGCGGCTAAGCGCCGGAACCCAACACAAATCGTTCTCAATGCAAAGTAGCTACAACAACAATAAAAACAACAATGATAATAACAACAACTTGGAGCAGGCAACCGCTTTTTTTATTTAAGTATTTTGTAGGTCAGGGTTGTCGCGTGTAATGCAAAACGTGCCAGCAAATTGAATGAATCAAGCGGGCTCTGCTTGCCTGCTTGCAACCACAACAACAAGAACAAATACGACAGTTACAACAACAAACAAGGCAACAGACTGGGCTAATAAGCCACATCACTGTATAAATTATAAACAATAATAAAAACATAAACTGCGACGCGAATTGTATTCGTTTTTAAAAGCTTAAGGGTTCGATGCCTTGCACTTGGCACAAACTCGTAATTTATTTAAACAATAGATGAAAACGGAAAACATACACAGCGCAATAAAGTCTTAATAAATTGTTGGCACGCGATGCAACAGCTGCAGTCATAGCCGGGTCTGCAATTGTCGAAGGTTTATTTTTGTCACACTCTTCCCCAAAGTTATCGGAAAATGGGTATATTCGTTTTGTTTAATTAAAACCTCCGGGGTTAGAGATACCAGACTTAAAATACTTGATTTTTTATTTTCAATAATTTTTAATGCTTTTTGTTTCATACAATCGTTTTCCATCAAATTTTCGTATTTGCGGGTGGAATTTCCGTACTTGCTGAAACAAGTATTTAGTAAATTTGAATGAAGCTCATTGAAAATCGTTTGGTACAAACTTGCAACCTTTGACCCTTATTTTTACCCAGGCTGGTTTGCTTTTTGCGAAATTGTATACATTGTATACATTGTATTTTTTGAAAAGATTGAAACACTTCTTAAACACATTTGCGCAAAGATTACTACTACAGCGATCTGGATAGATATTCCATGCATATATATAGACATATATGTATATTCTAGTATCTGAACACTTTTACTATTCATTGGCAGATTACTGATTTATTTATAGTTTATGTTTGCTATTTGTTGTTGTAAGGCAACCTTTTTTATTTGTCAAAGCGTGACTAAAGCTCATTAAATGTGATTTAAATGCTGAATCGATTTTCCACGCTATTAGACGCTTATTAAGGTTGTCTATTAGCAGTCCATTGTTTACATCAACTTGCTACTCATAAACACAATTTTGGCCACAATTTTATCTGATTTGAATACATATTCATATTTAAATAATGTATACATATTTTTTTTTTGTTGGGATTCAAGGGCGTTCGACAAATCGGTTTTTGACTTTTCCTGATAAGCGTGTTTATCGATTGAAAGATAAATAAATTTCCAAACCAAAATAAATAAAGCGAGAGCAACTCAGTTTTATGTATACTTTATCATTAGCTGACATTATTCTGGTATTTGAAATCGTGTTAAACCTACTTATCATAGTAGAGCTAAGCATTTAATATTGCTTTATTACGTTAAACAATGAATTTAGTTATTTGCGTTGAACATCTATAAAGAGACAAATCCTTT
Source organism: Drosophila borealis (assembly GCA_035045885.1). Lineage (NCBI taxonomy): Eukaryota > Metazoa > Arthropoda > Insecta > Diptera > Drosophilidae > Drosophila > Drosophila borealis. The sequence continues at coordinate 19,895,190 of JAWNOR010000194.1, forward strand.
TACTTTCTGAATCAGCCGTTAATTGTGCTGTAAATAATTGTTATTGTTTGCACTTACTTGAAATGTTTCTCGCCCATGCGTATTAATAATAAAATGATGTACATTTAAACTATTTCTTTTTCCTGGTTTTCATGTTATTTCTCTTTCTTAATGGAGTTTAGCGACTTTATTATTTATTATTATTATTATAGTCAGCACCATTTGTGAAATGGTTCCAAGAATATCTTAAATTTAGTTGCTTACTTGATTCAATCCTCAGATTGTGTTTTAGTTGACCGTGGTTTTCTTTTGATTAAGAGAACCATGGCTTAGTCATCAGAAAGATTACGGACAATTAATAAAGTGGCTACAATCACAAGTTTGAAGAAGGTCTATGATTTCATCACAGTTACTGATAACAAATCGTACATGTGCCTACCAAATAAAGTAAACACGAGTACCATAACAGAGTAGCCAGATTTGCACACACAAACGAGGTTAGTTTAGCATTTTAGTTATGATTATTTTATTCTTTGAAGTGTAAAAGTTGATGCTTAATTTAAAATACAAGTTTGAGTTTAACATTGACTTTATGTTCGCCTTGCTTGTAGTTCATACGTGCCGGTGGTCAGGAAGAAGGATGAAACTAAAAAAACATAATAATATAACACTTTTACTCAGTATTTGGCTTATCAACTCAAGTCGTCTTTCGTTTTGTGAGAGAGCGCAGTATGAAACTCTCTCGGGCTCTCTTTTGTTTTTGCACTCTTGATTAATGCGCTTTCGCGCCTTGAGTTTATCATTTAGATGTTGTTTTTGTAAGGGTTGTTAAATAATTTACTAAACACGAGCAAAACCTACAACTAAGCAGACGGTACTGAGTTAAATGTTAACGGAGCATTAGTATAAAACCGGATCACGAGCAATTAGTTTCGACAACTAGTTGCTGAATTGGAAAAGTTAATGCTTTTAAGTGATTGACACTTTTGCTGGGTGCACAGAAAAATGTGTCACAGAGCAGAGCATAAGGACAGATATTGCCCTTGCTTTTCCTCTCTGTGTCACCTCCCATCGCATTCTTTCTAGTTGTCTGCTGACTTGTAAATCCTTGTTGTTGTGCTTTTAGGTGCAATTGCTTTGATTTCATGTCTGAAAAGTTTTCTCATTTGAAAAGCGCGCTCGAAAAATCATAGGAATCTCTGCGGCTGCTATATGCATGTATGTTTGTGTGTGTGTGTGCGTACGCACGTGTACGTGCGTATGTGTGTGTCCATTAAAAGTTTACACTTTTTGGGGGTTAATCGCTGGCATCAAAGTGGTTGCTTTGTTCGGCTGACTGTTCGCTGGCTGGATTGTGGGCGATGTGTATCTATCTATTAAAAAATCGAGGAGAATCGAGCAAATCGCGTCCCGGAATGGGCAAAGACGATGCCCGCTGACGCTGACGCCGACACCGACGACAACGACCCGCGACGATGACGACGACATCAAATATTTTGAGCGCAACATGCGCTCTTTCAGGAAATTGTTTTTGTTGGAGCAGCAGCAGCAACGGTAACAGCGTGACAGCAAAATTAACGCCAATAACAAAAGCGAGCGCGAGAGTTGCTTTTGGGTGCAACTGTGTTTCGTTTCTGCTCTTTCTTTCATAGCCCGTTGCAAATGTCGCTCAAAAGTAGGCAGCACATTGGCATACACATATTTCGCAATGAAACGAAGCACAAGAACAAAACCAATCCAAAATAAAAAGAATGAGACATAGAACAGGTCAGCAATTGTGGCAGACCACTATTAACCACATAGGCATTGCCATATTTCATGAAAATAAACAATCTGGTAACCGGCAAATCTTTTTAAACAGTCGCTGCATATATATTCATAGTACTTGGCTTTGTGTGCGTATATCTATGTTGTATGTATTTACTTGCGAATTCTATTCTCAGTTGGCAGCCCCATTTCGAGTAATTTCCGATGCCTGCACATCTCACAAAGATGTTTTGTGTAGCAGCAGTTGGGCATAAATTATATTTGCCTAACCTACACCCCCATCACCACCCCACCAACACCTAACCCTGCCCACTCAACACCAATATGGCGTCAACGGATGTGGTTTTCGATGCTGTGTGGCTGTGTGTGGTTGTAGGTGTGTATATATGTGTAAGTCTGAAGCACACGTTCATTAAATCGATTTTGGTAACAGTTGTGTTGCCGTTTTCATTAAGGGTTATTCCGGCTTGATCTGAGCAATGGCAGTGGCACAGCAATGAGCCGTAGAACGCAAACTAAACGCTGTTCTCTGTTCGGGCACATGACGAACGCATGTCCTGCCATCGGGCCGCCATCGTGCGTTTTCAGCTTCCATTTGTTTTGCTGCTCTCAGGAGAGTTTGTCGTCGGGAGTTTTTGATTTTCGACATGTCGCCGCCGCTTCCTTCTCTCCCTGTTTAATTCTACTTGATGCTTGAATTCAACCCTTTTTTCGTAGTGTGTGCATACACACACACACAAACACGAAAAGTTTTGCATATTTATTATAGATAATTTGTGTACAGGTTTTGTGCTGGCGCGCAAACTCTCAACAACGTCCTGTGAGCATCCTGTCCCTGTCCCATTCCCTAACCGTTATCCGTCCTTGTCTGCTGTTGCATATTCCGCATATGTTGTTTGTTCTTTTTGAGGCGATGCGGAGCTCTCTAATTAATTTCAGGCTTGTGTAAATGTGAAAATTGTATAAAACCAAAAAATAATGATACGGGTTGATAATTAGCATTTTTGATGTCTGGCAACGCTGTACCAAAACTCGAAGCTTTTGTTTGTTTGTGTGCAAACTTCAAGTTTGTTGTGTGCATTAGGTAATTGAGATTAATGTTACTTGGCATAAATAAAATATTTCATGTGTGTTTTACATTATTGGTCTTCTACAAAAAGGTGGACCCTAATGTACATCCTTTACAAAACATTTTTGATATTTTCTTAAAAGTTAATAAATCGCGAAACAAAATAACATAATAATATAATAATTGACAAGATGGTTCAGCAATTTTTTTGGCCATATAAACAGCACTTTTTAGAAATGCGATTTTAATATAATATAATACTGTGTAATAAATACAGAATTTAATATAACCTCTTCACATTTACGACTCATAATCTCCACAAGCTTTTGCAACCTTTCTTCGAATTAGAGTTTTGCTCTCTGACTCCACAGGTCATCTAAATTAAAGACTTTTTTGCTTACAATTTTGACGTAAACACCCTTTCAAAGACTTTGAAATTGTAAACCATGTAGTCCATAAGACAGATGGAAATCACATTTTAATTAATGAAATTAATAAAATTACTTTAAATAAAGCAAAGAAAGATCAGTTAATTTCTAAGAAAATATGTATCTTTTAAAAGTGTGCTTTATTTGTGGCATTTAAAATCACAGGCGATAAGAATAAACATGAATTATAAAACAAAAGTTGTTTGTGTAGACAGAGCTGTAGTACAGCAATAATATTTCCTCTCTATTTATGTGTTATACAAGTAAACTATTAGAAAACCAACCCATAGAACAACATGTTGAATTGAAACTTAACTTAATTGCCGCAGGCTACCTTGACTTGCTTTAGTAAACTATCAGTTTTATACACGGTTTTCATTTTACAATTTCAATATTAAATTGCCTCTGCATTATAAGAGCTCATGTCATAGTTAATTTCGTTTTTAATTGAACAATTTTTTGTACCATGGTGTCGTTTGCACTCGAAATGTAATTCAATCAATTAAAAATTGTAAAAAATGCAACGAGTTTAACAGGTATTTTTAACGACAGAGTATTGTTAGTTTTTGTTAAAAGGTTAATGTTTGAAAATATATGTTTTTATAACTGAATAATGGATAATGAAGTTAGGTGAGACTTATCTCATTAATAATGGACTATTAAAAGATGAACTCTTTGCTGCTTGCTTTCATAAGGGTCAATTGATTGATCATTTAAATATTCGATATAAGTGATTGAGCACCAAAAGACTATGAATTAATACCTTCGAGTTAAACGTTTGTTTTAATATAACAAGTTTCGGTACACTATTCATAACTTAAATATTCATATCAATGAGTACTATTTAATAGTTAAAAAATAAAGGCAATAATAACACTGGAAATAAAAACCAAAAAATGCGATACCATCGATGCAGATTTAAAGCTTAGCAAAAAAGTTATTTGTAATTTAGTTTTGAAATTAATATTTTTTATCGTTCATATATATTTATTACATAAATACACCAATACACTAATAAATACCCAATTCTGATAGCAGAGTATAAGAGTACCAAGTGCAGTAAACAATGTGTGCAACGATTGCCAAGAAAGATTTCGAGCGGAAATAACGATTATAACTATTGACGTCTGGCAATAAAGTCGATCGAATCAGTTCAAATGCCACAGCAACAGCCGCAACAAGAGGCAGCAGAGGCAACAAGAGTATCAACTGCGATGTTATTTGACTGGCCTGTTTCCTGTTGCTGGTCTTGTTCGGCCACATGTATTTCCTACACATGGCAAATACTTGAAACTCTCCTCGACACAATGGCCCGGGGCTGTACATTGTGTGCAGTTGTGTTTGCCGCCTGTGGTGCTATTGGCGAGTATTAGTCCATATTACGATTACAATTACAATTACGTGTACGACCAGGGGATCTTATAACACTCGAACGCACACATTTACGGCACCCTAACTCTATACTTTGATGCCTACGTCGAACTTATTTCTACCTTCTGCTATATATAGAAGTCACTCATGTGCGCACTTTTACAATGGCACTTGACATTCGCTTTAACCGCATCGCGTAAACTGGCCTGGGTTTTGGCAAATGGGTAATGGGCTCAATGTTAGACACTGAGCGAGTCCCAGTCCTGTTTCATACTTGGCGAAATTTTACGCGTCAGCTCATTTTTGCATAGCTCTGCATAGAAAACAATCAAGTGTGCTGTTGTTTTAAGTGCAGGACTAACAGATACCCTGCAATCAGCGACAAGCTCCCGTTATGCTACCGCTGTGCTTCTTTCCTTAGCACCACAATATGTGAAAAACATTTGTTAATTATCTTGGATGTTCAATATCCGATCTTTATTTACGTTTTCGTACCGACGATTCGGCTCAAGATCAAGAATGAATACCTTTTATGTTATACCCTGCTGTCGGCTTTTTGCTTTAAGGGCTTAGGGCATAAAAAGGAGCGCAAGGATCATGCGCATAATAGAGTAGATACATAAATATATACATACGTATGTCTATATAAAAGGTTAACCGCCGCTGGGTTATTAAAAAACAATTCGCTGCATTTTTGTTTGTTTTTCGAGTTTGTTTTTCGGCTTCTGCTACGCTTGTCAATGCTCGCTCGCTGTGAATTGACTTTAACACTTTCTCACTCTGGGCATCATTGCTATGGCATGCGGTTTAAATCTGTGATAACAAGGTTGATTTATTTGCTCGCAAGCGCCAATGCAAAGTCATGTTCCTCCTTAAGCTCTCTTCACAGAGCATTTATTTTTGTTTTATATTTAATATTGTGTGTCACCCTTAATCGTTTATCTTATCGGCACTATGAGCTATTTTCCATTGCCAACTTTGGGTCTTAGGTGTATATATGGGACTTATCATTCTCCATATATTTATTAATGAAATTTTGAATTCTTCTTTGTGTGTCATTTCTAAACATTATGGGTTTTGCCAAATGTATAAGGTAAGTTAAATTAGTTTTAGCTAACTTTCCCTTGGGTGCATTTAGCATATCAATTCTTTTGTGTAGGCAACAAGTGTTTGTTGCCTAATTTGTGATTCAGACTGAGATTTAAATAAAATGTAATTGTGTTAACTATACGATCTAGGGACTATTTAGAATTTATATTCTCCTTTAATATCCTTTAAATATATTTACTCTGTAAGAGTATCTTCTAGTTGCTGATTGAGAATTTTACTATGATGTTTTTTTTGGCAAGCTTCATTATAAATTCATATGGTAAACATTTACACAAGTGGCAGCGGCGTTTTTCCCAGTTTTCGTAGCTCGCAATGATGTTAATGAAGCTGATGATGTTAATAATGAACGTGATGGTAAAGTGGTGGTGGTGAAGTGTGTGTGGTTGGATTTAGGCACTTCTTTTAGCTGTCAACATGGTTCACTGATTGTTTGCGCAGCTCAGCTAAGCCTGAAAAGGGTTGGTGGGAAATATGAGCAGTGGCTGGCATTAAATTGGGCACATATTGATCAGAATTGCCTTTAGGAAATTGTTAAACTTAATGCATTAAGCTTTGTTTACGCTGATTGCAATATATAAATTCTGTAAGGTCTTTAAAAGGACACAAGGAAAACAAAACTTAAAGTTTTTCCCATTTTGTTTGGGTTGGCCTAAATTCTCAGTTGGCAATACCAGTTCATGACCTTTGGTTGCAAAAAGTGTGCTGAAATATAGTTTGCCCAAAGCCGCATAAACTTTTCAAACTAACCAGCAGACAAACTGACCAAAACCCCACTGGAGATATTATGGCCTTAAGGGCTTGAGCCGAATGCACCCCGGGCACCAGACCAGGCGCTGCATCAAAGAATTATAAATGCGTCTGTGTGCATACGCAAGTATATCCAGTAAAAAATGACTTAATTTGGAATCAAAAAAGTTCTCCTTCAAAAATTAACTGGGGGAACAAACTCCTTGACAACATGCTTCTTTTTAGGCCAAACAGTTGCCATTCTTCCGGCATTGCTAGAGTACCAGATGTATTCTTGTTCTATCTAAACCTAACCAGGAATCTTTCCCGGCTGTTGCAGGCTAGCTGCTACTTCGATGCCAAATATACAAGGGATCAAGTCAAGTGCGACCCTGTTTTGGGTCGAGTGCTGCTGGAGGCAGTTCCAGCAGTCTGTTTTAAGTTTCGAGGTTATCCTTTGGAAGGAGACAGCCTGAATTGGTGAAATCGATTATGGCTCACGATTACACCCGACTGCAATACTCTGACGTGTCATTTCCTTCTTTATTGTGTGCTGCACATTTAACAGTCGAATTACTGACGGTCGGGCACTGTTGTCTCATCTCATAATCCAATTGAGTGTCAACTTGGTGTCAGTTTTCATTTCGCTCAGCAAAATACTTTGCTTACAACACCCCTTTAAAAAGTGTGGGAGGGGCGAGGTGGATTTGTGGATAATTGGCGGCACTCAGGCATAAAACCAAAACTACAAGAAATCGTTGAGCTCACTTTGTTTTCCACTCAAGTTTCTGCCAACCAATGGTATCTGTATCCTAAGCAGTCTGCTTCCTTGTGCTCCTTCTGTTTTTTTTTGTTTTTGGGGTTTGTTGTTGTCTGTCTGCCAAGTTAACCACAGTTATTCTGTTGTGCGGGTGTTGGTTGTTGCCCTTTTTTGTTTTTCTTCTAGGTTGGGCGAGACGCAACCAAAAGTTTTTAATTTGTATCTAAGAGCTAAAAGTTTGCAGTTCGCCCTATTGTTATTGATGTGTCTGCTCCTCAGGATCTAGCTTTAACTTTCGCGCTTGACTTGTAGTCAGCGTATATTTGTCTCTCAGTTGTCAATTGATTGCCATTGATTGATGTGTTAGTGAGGAACAGCCTGAAATATTCTAGCATATAATAAATTAAGTTAAATATTTGTATATATGTATATGTAGATAAAAAATTGTGACTTACTGGTGAAAAGCTTTCCTTAAACGATGAATATAGGCGAAAATCAAAAGGCTTTGGATCTTTTTAATAGATGTATACGCATATAGCCTTTGATTTATGTTTATATTATAATTATTACTTTAATAAAAATGTTTAGAAGATGTGGGTGAAATCCTTGAGATCTCCGTTTCAGTGTGCGCGCTGGTCATAAAAGATCTTAGAGCTCTGGCTGCTCATTTCCCGATACAGATAATAAATTTATATTAAAATCGAAAATAATTGAATTAATCGTTATAAAATATTGTCAATCTTCGCTATTGTGATATTTTCCTTCCATTAAATAGGATAATCTCGTTTTATAATAACTGAAGTGGTTTGGTATTTACGTAATTACCTGTAATTAAATTGAACAGCGCATCCCACTACAAATGAAAAAATCTCTGGTGGCTAATCCAAAAATGGCTCATAATCAGGGGAAAAAACAATGGAACTAAGCAATAAAAACAGAGCGACAGAATGCAAGCTGTGCGGCTGCGTAGCTAGGCAACCTTAAAGATACAAAAACGTGTAATGGTCGGTTAATGATTACAAAGAGGGAAGTACAATCAGTCGTAAAGTTGTCAGACGAGAGCATCTTGCGGGCCAGAGAGCGTCAAGAGGCGGGGCGAACGCAGCTGTTGTTCATGTAATCTAAACAATACCTGCACAGCACAAGAGGGATAAAGTATAGATAAATATGTGTATATATATGTATATATATATGCGGGGAGAGTTTATCTTTTGAGCTCAAGCGGAATCGGTTCAATCGAGAACAATGAACCGAAATAAATGCACAAAAGCGAATCGAAGCTTATTGACAAAAAGGGAGTATTGTTGAAGCAGGCAGCGGCAGCAGCCAGCAGGCAGGCAAGAACAGTAACAAGAACCTGGCATTGCCAAAGGATAACAGGCATTTAAGAGCTGTCACAGGATACCAACAAAAACCGACAGACACACACACACACACATAGTTGCAAACAGGTAGCCTGTTAGCAGCTGCAAAAATTGGTATTGCCAACCACTTGCGCTTCATATTTTGCTGGGCCAATTTTCAAAAATTTGGCTATTTTGGCCGCATAGAAGCTACCCGCTATTACCTGTTGTCGAAATGTATCTGCAAGATAAACACACACACACACAAACGCCAAGAAGTGATGCTCTGTGCTCGAGTGCATTCTGTGTTTGGCCCTTGGTGGCCATTGTTAAAGCCATCATCAGCAGCATCATCAGCAACGTTTTTAGAGCTCCCTGCTTGTTGTTGTCGTGGCTGATATTGTTGTTGCTGTTGGTGCTGCTCTTGTAGTTGGTCCATCAGCTGTCAATGGCTTATGCGATACCTCTGCTGCCTGCATCACACAGTCTGTTGTCTGCCTTTTGAATTCGCTTTGCTCTATACGTGTGTGCATATGCTTGTGTGTTTGCGTGTGTAAATGTGGGTATGTATGTGTGTCTGTATTTTTCCAAGTTGTTTACGCCAGTTTTAGTCTGCCATAATTGCTGTGCACTCGGTTGCCCAGTGAGTTAAGACTATGTGTTGCATACACTGTGAAAAAATACAAAATAATGCAAATAAACAAGAACTAACATGAGTGTGCTCTTCTTGGGAATTCTCAATTGGGAAATACCCTGTGCATGCGTATGAAAACACTTAATCAGACTTACCTATAATATTAAAAATATGTTCTAGGGTACAAATTGATATCTGGTGGAAGTGTCTGCGTAAAGTATACATTATTCTTTTGTATTACAATACCTTTGCATAGCCTGATCTGTAGTGACTTATCTTTATTGCTTGATAAGCATAATTTAGTATGCTACTTCGTACCCATATCGAGTGGCTCTACAGGATATACGTATGCAAGTATTGCCAATTATCGTTGATTCCACGAAAAAAATAAATAAATTGGCTGCTTATATACATCGCATATATCACATTATTGATTCCAATCTTCAAGGGCGTGCTTTATGAGATGTATCAATCTGATACAATCTTTTAAAGTCTGTCGCTCCTGAAGTGTCGGCAACCTGAAGTTGTTGGCTCGTCGTACATTAATAATAAGGGAGTACCAAATACAGTAGTTACTCGATAGTAATTGTCACTTTCATTATGTTATTATAATAAATTCTTGATCAAGTGATATTCAAAGTTTGGTGAAATTTTAGCAAGATATGTAACAAATTTGAAATTGAAATGCATGCTGAAAAACTGTGAGATCCACAAGTCGACAGCTTCCATTCCTCTTATTTGTTACAACTTTATCATGTTTTTTGTGACTGTAACAGAGCCTTATGAATGTTTGTGAGTTTTCTCTGTAATAAATTAGATTCGACGCTTGGCAAAGCTGCTTGCGTCGTCCTGGCAACCATGACTGGCACCCACTTAAATCCTTTCTGGTTGCCATGACAAGCTTTGAATTCAATGGGCAATAACGTGTTGTGCTGCCAAATTAATCAGACTTTCCGACTAGCTCGTGCAGCATTCGTAATTCTATTGTCTTCATGTTTTACGTATTCATAAGCGGTAACTGCTGCGCTCAATAGCCAGGTATTTATGTATATATGTGCGTGTGTGATTAAAAGCGATTGCATCTTGTGGACTTGCGTTCTGCATTTGTCAGTTTAATTCGGAGCTGAAGCTGCTCCCGGCCAGTGGTGCAGACATCGCTCAAAATGTAACGCCTACAGACATCTGCCCCGTCCATTAGTCGTGGTCAGAAGAAGTCTCACAATTACAGTGGACAAAATATTGGCATTTTGTGGCATAAATTAATAATTCATTTCAGTTGTTTATGCATTTAGAGTGTTCCTAAGCATATTTTTAAATTAAATCAATCAATCAACGAAAATTTGAAAATGTATTTTTATTACTTAGTAGTAAATAGTAAATATGAAAAGTTTAAAATAAACCTCATCCGTGCGTGTGTAAAAGTCGTGTACACCGAATATTCTCAATTAAATCGTATTTAATCTCATATTTGCGTTCTGCATAAAGTTAAATTTTATTTAAACTTGGATTACTTCTTTATTACCTGTCCCTAAACTGAAACTAAGAAAATCTATCATTTATAAATTTATTCATTCGCATATCAAGAAACTTGAGACTTTCTATATCTTCGTGCGAGTGTGTGTCCATTTACCACATGGTACACTATCTGCATGTTGCTTTGCGAATGTATGTATCCTTTTGATTGTGTATCGGTCATTTATCCCTCTCATATAGAGATATAGAGAACAAAAGAAGAGAGGAGCGCAAAGTGGGAGATATGCAATATGGTTACATTTTCTTAGTCGCATTCCTTGCTCTCATTGAGTCTATTGCTCTCCTCTTCTCTCGCTCTCTGCCGCCTTCTCTTTCTGTGCCAATTTCTTGACTTTGTCTCGAGCCAGCTACCTCTGGCTACCTTTTACTTGGGCGCCGTTCAAGCGCGTCTAAAATGGTAATTTGCTTCAGTTTGGGCTCGCATCGTTAGTGTCTGAACCTGAACTCAAATCAACTGGTTGTCTACCTGATTTGGTCTGCAGACAATTGTCTGTCGGACGCTTTTCATAATCAATCGAGGCGCGAAATTATCTCACATTAAATGTGGGAATTCGCATTTTAGATAATTTTATACTTTTTCTACCACGGGCAAAATAGGGGCCTATTAGGGGCGTTCTGCAAGCGCTGGAATGAAGTTTGGCTTCAATTACATCAACCAAATCTGTTTACTTTGAACTATAAAGTATTTTTAATTTACTTACCATTACCATTTGCTCTTAATATTCTATACATTATTTATGTCAATATTGTCATCGATATATTCAAAGCTCTATTTAATCCTATAATCTTTTTAATAGTTTTGACAGTTAATTAGCTATGCTCTATCGATCGCTTTTAATATTTTTGCAAATACCATCGATTACCATAATTATTGTTTGGCACCCATCATGATTTATATCAATATTGTCATCGATATATTTAAAACACTATTAAGTACTATTTTTTGAAATATATTTGAAGATTTTTAAAACTTGTTTTTTCCCCTTTTTTTATTTCGTATCTGCTATAATACTATACCTGTTATATTAATTTATATTTTTCTATATCTTCTTTCAGGTAAATATAATTATTCTTCGAGAAAAGCAATAATTAAAGTGTAAATGGGACCGTTTCAATTTAAGGATGGTAAGCAAGAACTAAAGGGAAATATTTATTATTTAGTCGGCTAAAGTACCAAATCAACAAAAGTTTGCTGTATTTTCTTGATTAGCAACAACAATTTTAATGGCTGTCACAAAGTTCTATGCGGTCAGTTTTTATGGCCTGTAATATCTTGACCCATGCGTTAGCACATTTAATTAACTTGAACGCTGTGGGAGGCATTTCGAAAGAGACTTTCAAATGATGGCGATGTGCACGTGACGTGGCTGGATTAGCCGTCTTTATTTATTTATAACGCATTTTTAAATGCCACACAAACGCACAGACACACCATAAACTGAGAGTTGACTAAGACAACCAACAGAAACCAGAGCGGAAGTTGATTAAAACTAATTTCCTTTGCAACGCTTTTGCCGTTGGTTGCCAGCAAAAGGCCAATTCATGAACAAGCACCAACACACATCTTTAGGTATTGTATATACGGGGTGAATCGGAAGACGCTTCGCCAGGAACTCAACGAACGACACAAAGCAACCAAAGCCAAAACAACGACCGACCGAGTTTTCTCTGGTGCCGCTGGTCAACGGCGCAGAACCCAAACCCCAAAAGAGCTCGTTCCAAATACAACAACAGCAAAAATAACGTTAGTAAACAGCCATTAAATGAAAATATGTTAAGAGATGGAGGGTCATGAAAGGGTCTGAGAGTTGAGGAGCTGAGAAGCGAAGCGCAACTTGGCACTAAAATTACTTTAAATACCTTTACCTACAGCTTAGTTCACTTCTAACGTTATAAGACCAGAGCCTTGTTGTTGTCGGTGTTGCTTTGACATTTGTGGGTTACAAAATAATTACCCAACTATTTATTGACCTTGCGCTGCAAAAGCAACGCTGCTCAGCCATAAGAGGTTTAAAATTTCATTGCCAGCAGAGCAACTTTGCGACATCTCTTGCTATGACTCTCGCATTAAGTACTCTGCAGCAAAGGCTAGTTGACTATGAAGAACTAATTGAACACATGTATATACTTTCTCGAATTTTAACGTTTTTTTAGCAATCCAGAAAATGTTTTAGTTACTGTACAAGAGTCGCATTTATTTGGGAATTTATTGTTGTTGAGCAACACTTTATCGTTGTTATCGATGCTATCGATATTGTCCATAATTACAAGGGTATACATATATATATATATTTTATTATTACTTCAATATGATTATTTCTTTCTTGTTAATGATTGTGGAACCGCGTTTGTTTAACGCTCTTCGGATTGCGTTATGTAGTACATGAAGTTTTTTTCTCCAGTATACGCTTATTTATGTGTTTGTGTGTGTATGCGTGCTGTGTGTGAGTAGATGTGTCCCCGGCTGATGGCGGCTTTATGATGAATGGCCTGCTCTTTGGGTTCTTGGATTCTTTGGGTTCTCAGCACATTTCTCTTTTTGTGGCTAATGTAAATTGCCATTTTCATTGTTGTGTAGAACAGGCCAAATGATTGCTTTGCATGACGTGCCAATGAACCCGTCCCATGAAACAATTCAATGGCACTCAGTGCCAGAGGGGCATTAACGCCTAGCGAGTGGGCGGGGCAAAGGGGCACTCAATTAACACACAGCACGTGCAAAAACAGACCAAAAACTTCTAGGCCCAAAAGTGACCCCATTTTCGATAATACATATACATAACACAAACAGGCCAAACGGATATCGGAATTTGTTATAAAAATGTGGGCCTATGTTCCCTCACTCTCTCTCGCCTTCTCCCTCTCAATCTCTGTATACTTTGCTTTTCCTCTAGCTATTGCCTCGAACAAATGCAGCTCGTCGAATATTATTTTTAGCTCTTGTGCGAAAAACTTAATATGATAAATAATAAATTTGTATGTTTTGCTGAATTTTTCTTCTGGTGTTGTTGTTGCTCTTGGCCGTTGGCGTTGCCTAGCTGCCAATTTGCCTTTTATTAGGCCAACTACAAAAATGTTATTCGTGGCTGTCAGCATTTTTTTGCTTTGGAGCATTTCTCACCCACCCAATTTTCGGGCTTGCTTTGGGTATGACCCATTGAAGAAGGCCTCATTGGTTGATTTTAAGTATTGACATGAAAATTTTGAAATTATGACTAGAATTGGTTTTTGTTTACGTTTGTTTGTGTGGGCTTGACACGTAAACATTTTTTTCATATAATTTTTTCGTTGTTTAATTGAAGAGAGAGAAAGAGAGAGAAGTTTTTTGCTTTGGCTTTGTTTCTTTGGGTCAAAAGAATTAATAAGAACACCTACTTAATTGAATTTCTTTTTATCAATTGAATTGAATATTGAAAAGAACTCAAATGTGTTTCAATCAACAAAGATAATCACATTAAAATAATATATTTATTGCCGTTCATATAACAGCACAAGCGCGATCATAATAAAAATAATCAAAAGACAAAAAAAAAACGAAGCTAAGCCAACAACAACAATGGCTCCAACAAGTTGGGACACCCACGCGTCAAAACTCAGCATGTTGTTGTTTTTATTTTTGTCTCGATTCATAAAATAACAAATTTTTATGTATATACCCAGCATATTGGTGGTAAACATATTGGCATAGATAATTAGTTTAATTTTTAAGACGGAGATATTACTTGTTATTAAGTGCCTTAGATTTGATGGAGTACTCTCTAAAATTGTTGATCATGCTTATTATTTTTTTAAACTAGTATTTAATGCTTATTATAGAATATAATTTTTCTTTTCACATTCTGCCATTTGCTTTTTATATTATCTATTAGAGCATTGTCTATAGAGCATTTGCAAACCGACTTCCCCCAAATATGTATATACTTATATTTGGTTGTTTTTTGTGTCAACTGTCAGAAAACAATTGCTTAGGTAATAAATAATAAAAGCTTTTTTAAATTGTTTATTCATTTGCAATTTACAAATGCTCGTGTATTTTTTGTCATCATTTGTAAAACTTGCATTAAATGAATAAATATATGAGTATTAAGCTAATTGCAAAAAAAAAAACAGCTAAGAAAGCAAATCGTTTATGCAAAGAGTAAGCTGTTTGTTATTGTGGCTGTTGTTTTTTCTCTGTCGGCACAGTTTTAGCGTGTTGCCAAGAACTACGCCTGAGATTTGGAGATTGAACTGAGCCAAATTGGGTGACAATTGCCTTAATAATTTTTTAATAGCGTGATGTTTCAAGATGTATATTAAGAAAGCGTTGACCTTCCTCTAGATAGCTGATGTGTTGCATATGTAGTATATTCATACATATATTTGTTCTCGCGCGAATCCCCTCGATATGTATGTGTATGTCATAGATAATGCCTAGTTATTTTTAATTGCATGCCGTCTGTTGGCATTTCGGCTACGCAAAGAAGTTCACATCGTTTAAAATCTGTATATGTTTTTGGTATTTTTGTGACATGTATGCAGCTTTCTCACTTACGGAATTTATTGCAACTCTAATACATAAATGTTTACTAGAAGAAAAAAAGGTAGCCATTTATTTTCTGTAGATCAGATACCCCATCGACTTTTGTTCGGGTCCAAAACTCCAAAATAAGAGTGCATTGAGAGCACTGAGAGTTAGCCTGTAGTGGGTGCGAAAAAAAAATCACCTATGCCATAATAAGTCATAACTCTTTTGTTTTCTGTGCGAATTAGCGAGTTTTTGACCCGAAAGAAAAACAAAGTCGATGAAGGACCTGATCAAAGTAAATGAATGGATACTTTTTTATTCTAGCTGTCCTATCTATATGTAGAATGTGAAAATCATCACTTGTTCAAGAAACGGTCTCATAAAGTATATACAAGTAATTTGAAATCTGTCAATGTGAACCTAAAAAGAAAAATTGATTGCCGAATGCATAATCAATTTAATAATATCACGCATATGCAAATTCAGCATGGCCACGCCCAAACTGACGCACGTTTTTTTACATTTAAGACTTTATTGCTATTTGTGTTCTTACGTTTCCAATAATGTTGCCTTGACTATTTCTGTGCACAATTCTGTAAATATTTTGCTACCTGCGGTTTAACGTCGTTTCCACAACATCGTATCATAACGTGTTTTTATTTTAGTCCATTTCGCCAGGGAAATTGTGTTATGTCCCCCTTTGGCTGGGTTTTCATTTAGGTCGGCATTTCAAATTTATTGGCTGCTGTTGACGGATATACGACTACGGCTTATTATATTAGTTTTCTTGAGAAAGACGACGTAACTATGCGACGGCTAAAACACAGAGCTTGTCAGCTTCTTGACAGGTAGCAAACATTTTTGTGACATTCTATGCGTTTTTCTGCAGAATTATGAAATAAGTTGTGAATTGGTGACGAGAGTAAAATAAACATATATTTGGGGAATGCACCAAAAGCTCCATAGACTTACCAAAGTATATTTTGTAATAATGCTCAAATATGCAGCAAGAAAGAAAAATCTGGTAATATTAGGCAGTTAAATAGAGCTCGGATGGTATAATGGCAGAAGGACCCTCGACAAAAAATAGAACGATTTGCTTCAAGATATGCTGCTAATTGGCTAGAAAAATGAAGCTCTGAAAGTCCTATCTTTCTATACCACAATGATTAAATAATATAATCACTATATACCAAATGTTTATGTCGATCCACAAGTGGATATTTGAATATTTTAACTTCTATGCGTCTACTGTACAAATATTTGTTTGGCTTTTTGTAAACTCCATTTCATAACATGATTTAAACACTTTTTGTAGCGTGTAAGTTGCAATTTATTGCGAGCCAAGTTATATATTATATGCAGTTTTTCTTATATCTGTATTCTCCTGCATCTTGCTTTAGCATTGGATTTCCATAACTGTATATCAAAACGTAATTATGAGATGAATTTTCTTTTGAATGCTGCTGTTGCATCATTTTGTTGTTGGAGCTTCTTTTTGCAGCCCTTTGAGTTGCTTCTTAAAAGCAACCTTTGTGCTTCGGCTGAGGTTGCACTGCAATTTGTGCAATTATCCAAGGTAAATTTACGCACGCACACACACACATACACACCGAGATATTTTTTGCGCATTCTTGTGGCAAGGTAAGGATGAACCGAACAAGGAGCTATCGAATATCTGATGTTGCGCTCTTCTCATCACGTTGTCTAGTCAATAATTACAATTAGTCAAACGTTTAGCGTAAATTTCTGGGCAATCATATTTACTAAGCGCAGTAGGCTGCTCTTTTAATTACGTTAACTATGGGGCGTGGCAAGGCTACATTTAATACCTCACGTTATCTCATAACCAAAAACCCACTTTTCTTTATGAGTATAACATATTTGAAAATTTGAAAGGGGTGACAAAAAGCTTAACTATTAAATACCCCGAGCCATATAGGCTGCAAACGCAATAGAAAGAAAGCGGAATCCTCAATACTGCGCGTAAAGTTCGATGGATTTTATATACCCTGGGTGACTGAACCTGGGGACTGACTCTTGCTCAGTCGTCAGGGTTGCCTATGTTGGGCTGCTATGAAAGACCTTTATAATATACATGCATCCCAGTGTTCCCTTTCAAACCCTTTTAAACTTCATTTTGATGAGTGCTAGCTATACAAAAAAGGTAATGTGTGCACAGTTAATAGATAAACAGACCAACAAATTGCATTTTATGGCTGTTTATGTCTGTTTGTGTGTGTGTTTTTGTTAGTACTTAAATCCAGACAGCAGCATCGACTCGGACAATTCAGTCGGTCGAACATAATGGCAATGGTCGGACTAACGTCGCACTTGACAGTGTGACAATCTAATTACATGGCTGACGTGTTCAGATGAGCCAACCGGGCAAGCCAAGTTGTGAACGCGTCAACCCGACAACAACCCCCGGTGGGTTACTGTCTGGCTTTGATGTGTGCAGTGAATTTGAATAAATGAATTGAGCGCATGAGTGGAATGATCGCTGAAAGGGCGACCCCTCGAAAATTGCAGGTCAGCTCAGTTTAGTAGCTTTGACTGAACATTCACTCTGCTATTATTAGAGACAAAACGAATAAAAAGTTGCAAAAAATGTATTTGAAAACAACCACAACAACAACAACACTGCAATATGCTTTCGATTGTTTGGTTGCCTGCCACCCATTTGCCTATTCGCCCCCGGCTAGAGTCTATTAGAGAGTTAGCCGCCAACCAACCAAATAGAGGTTGACGAAGTGGGTCTGTCAGGACACGTACTTGACATAAAACGCACGTAGTCAGCCAGGCCACGCACAAAGTGCACATTTCAAAGTACATTTTCAAAGAATTGAACGCCATCTGCTATAAATGTTTAAACACTCACAAATCGGGAAGTTTGAGTTGTGGTAATAGGGAAATACGCGTCGCAAAAGTACTGGGCGCCTGGGGAGTACCCTTTAGAATAGAATTTGTGTTGATGGGTTGCATGAATCGCAATTTAAATTGATTTTTGATGCATTTAAGTAATGAAATGGAATTCAGGTATGACTTATTTAAGTGTATGTAAATCTTAATATGTTTATGCTTTTTAGAAGAAACAGGATTAAAATAACAATTTAAACTTTTTTGTGACAACTGGCTCATATTTGTTCAATCAGTACTATTAGATAAAAACACTCAGAAACCTATGATATTCCATAGACGGATCTTAATCCAGATAAGGTGCTTATGTTCCTAAGAAACGAAAACATAAAGTTGGATTAGGATTCATATGCATTCAGATATCGTAATGTTGACACTTAAACCAAACTCAATGCAGCAACACAATATCGTTGAGAAACTGGCTTAAGGCTACACACAAGTGTAATTGTAATTGTAAACAAAAACGTTGCGTACCATCGCGATATTCCGCAATTTTTCTCCATTTGCGAATGGAATTTGCCCAACCGTATGTCATTCGTTCCGAATATAGTGCACAAAGTATATAAGACAAATACATTAAGGATCAATATCCATTTGACTATCAATAGTGCAATCAAATTCAATTTAAGCTAACCCCTTTTGAATGCCAAATTCCATTCTTAAATCCTTAATGCCTGCTCAGCTTGAGATCTTATCCAGGTTGACAATCAATTGTCTATTGGCCGGATTGCAGGGTGTCTGTTTGTGACTCTTGTATGGCCATAAAATTCCGATCCAATTCACAAGGATACGCTTCGGGCTTGTCCCCTTGCAACAGTCCAAATAAGAGAAAAATCAATTGGCTATATAGACGACACTTTCCGAGTTTTGTTGCCATTGAAGTTGATTATGTTGGAGCGCCTTTATGACTGCTGTTGTTGCTGTGGAAGTGGTTGCCCATTTGCCCGTTGGCCATTGTAAATTGTGCGACAATAACAAATTAGCTTCAATGTGTGGCCTAAAATGTGAACGGCGTTGGGGCAGCTGCTGAGCATTACCGTTTAAACTGAACCTGTTGTGCATGTAATTTGGCAGCAAAAGCGGAACCCTTTTTGTTGTTGTTATGAGCAAACCCGGCAGAAGCCAGACGCCGGGCATTGAGAGTCAGAGCCGGCAAATCCGAGTTCCAGTTCGTTGACTCTGACGTGCGCCAGGGATAGCTGCTTCATCGTTCGGTTGGTTGGTTGCTCTGTTGGTTGGTTGGTTGGTTGGTTGCTCTGTTGGTTGGTTGGTTGGTTGGTTAGTTTGTTACCTCTGCGCGTTACTTTGCAAATGACAATTTTACCGTTTTGTGCCTCACTTTGAAGTACTTTTTAAGACTGGGACAGCAATTTGTTAAAGTTGCGACACTGCACACTGCTTTCGGATGTAATTAAAAATAAATACATAAAAATATAGGCAGACAAGCTCTCATAATATTTATGTAAATATACATAAAACTACAGTAAAAAATTAATGTAAAATTATATACTTATAAATGCCAAAAAAAACTTTTCTACTAGTTATCTATTTGAGGGATATGCTAAAAATCTCAATTATTAAGAAATATTGCAGAGTAGCTCATTTCAAAAGCTTGTTGTTGTTTTTGTGTTTTTAGAAGCTTTGAGGAAAAAAGCCTATCAGGATGACATTGAAAGGTTTATTTGCTAATAGTTTATGTAAAAGTAATGTCAATAAAATGATTAGGAGAGTCACATAAAGAAATATCAATAACTGAAATGAAATCGAAGAGATCAAGTCGTGCAAACCATATTTTTTCCAATCAATAAAGCTTATTTTTATTTTGGTTTGAAATAAAGAAAATTTTTAAATCAAATCTTATATTTTACAAAACTAAACTTAACCTAACCTAACAGCTTACGAACTAAGCTATAATTGGCTTCACACTTTCAATCAGTTTTATATAGCATTGCAACAGTGTGCAGTTGAACTGGCAGTTAGTCAAAGTCACACTTTTCGTTGTCGTTGTTGTTGCTGCTGCTGCTGTTTGTGCGTGCCTCTTGCGAGAAATTTTTATTATGACTTTGCTAATGTCAAGTGCAAATAAACGTTTGACTGACGACGACTGCAAAGACGACGAAATGCCCGACATGTACGTGAGCCCGGTGAGACGAGCACGCAATCTAGTGTTAGGCATGTACAACAACCACAACAACAACCACAGCAACAACAACAACAAAATTTGTTGCAATCAACATAATCAAAACAGACGTACAAAATGTTGGATATGCTGTTTTTCTGGTAGCCGCCTTCATTGATGACGCCATTAAACACACACACACACACACACACACACACACAAATACACAAATGTAAAAAGAGAGAAACAAAGATGGCACCAGGTTCATTTTGTTGTTATTATTATTGTTGTTGTTGTTCGAGTCAAGTGTTTATTGCACTGCAGGCGCGCTATGTTACGCTTTAAAACGGTTCTTCAGCCGATTTGTATCTGTGATTGCTTGTGTGTATGTATATGTAATGACACACCATAAAGAGGCCCGCATATAAATAACAAAAATAAATAACATTAAAACAAACTCAAAACGTTAATTGCATTCGAATGCTGAGTACGTGAGTCGCAGCTGTAATTTTGCCGTCTGATCTATAGTAGAGGGGCGTGGCAGGTACATGTGTTATTATGAACACTAATTAAATAATCTTAGAATATTATTTTAAGATTTTGTTTCAATTTCATTTTGGTGACATAAAAATATGTTTATTAACAATTATTTTCATGTAAGATACATAAAATTAGTTAGGAATATGCAGATATATATTCATGGTCATTATCAACAGTCGAGTCGTTCATGTCCATCTGATTGTCTGGCTCTCCGTGTTTAAGAACGCCTCAAACTTAGAACCCATAGTGCCCGAACAGTACGAGTTTATCAAATCATAGATAACGTGCCCCGTTTCTATGAAATCGATAGCGAAATCCTGCTTTTGTAGGCAAAACTCGGAACTAAAGCTAGGGTTATCAAATTTGGTATGTAGACTTCTTTAAATTATACACAGATGCAGAGTATTTCTCTTTTGGATAACTTCCCCGTTCCTCAAAAAAATTGAAAGCAAAAACATTTTAAGAGGTATTGTCTTCGTCTTTAGATTTGGCAACATTTGGAATTTGTATTTATGCCCTAAAAACCCATCAAGATAGGCCAATAAACACAAATCACGAAAGCATTTCCCATAGCTTAGGGCTAAGGGAAGAGGCAGCACAGCCGCATCGTAAACTTTTCAGCAAGCGACGTGCTTGCGTGTGTGTATATGTTTTTTTGGAATATGTATGTGTAGAAGGAAGAAACAATGCTTATGACGGTAGCTCGGCTGGGTAGCTGAATACAGGTCATCTCCAATTCTGGCACTCCCGATTAGAGTACACTTACTTCCTGTCTTAATAAATGTAAGATATTTTCGGCAGAATACAGTAGTATTAAACAAGATGGCACTGTATTGTTATTCGTATGTACGTTGTATTTACACTTTTCCTTTGTACTGCCATGTACAAATGTTGAAAAAACTTTATTAAAAATATTGTCATAAACTTCATTAAAATCTCTGGTCCTCCTCTGGTGCTCATGTGTGGTCAAAAAGAATGTGATAAAAGTATCATCTTTGCTGTCGTTGTGATTGGTGTTGTCGGGCTCTGATAGCATTATGCAACAAAATTAATTAAAAACTGCACAACAACATGGCCTCATATTCACCCATTCAACTGCTGTTATTGCTCTGCAGCTGCCTGTATCTGACTCCCGCCACTGTCGTCTGCCATTTGACAAAAGTGTGCACAAATATTTGTAATTATGATCTTTTGTGTTGTTGCCAAGGTTTTTGATGTTGCTGCTATGTTGTGCACACAAATTCAATATTATTTTAATTACCAAAATCCAAAAATCGACCACAACATGAAAATTTAAAATGTGCGCATTTGATTAATTAGTTAACAATGTAAACAATTAAAGCTAAGCATAGTAGTATGTTGTTTTGCTAAAACCATAATAACAAAAATCCATTATACGTTGTTGCATAGTCAATTAAGGGGCTTATAAGCTTACAATTTAGCATACATACAAAATACAAAAATAGTTAGCTGCTTATGATTGAGTGTACATACAACCATGCTCAAAATATTTGATGGACACATTTTATGCTTTGTAAAAGATAGTCAAGCCCTACCGCTTCAGCAGTTCATGAAGCCATCGATTCTGTGCCTGCCTCTCATAGGTTGGATGTTTATTTAAGACCATTCAATGGCTGTGTATCTGTGAAATACGAATATATATCGCATAAATACTTTCGTGAATTCATGTGTGTAGCACTTACGAATATGCAATTAATGTGCACTCTACTGCTGCTGCCCATACAACAACTTTGTCAAAGATCAAAGTATGTTTACGCTGTGTACACTCATATAAAATATACATATGTATATATATTATACATATCTGTATGTGTGTGTGTGTGTGTGTATACGTATATGTAACCAGATTGTGTAAATCCGTGTACAAATTACGAACTGAAAGTTGAGAATCTCTCCCTTATATTGTGGGAAGAGAAATGCCGCAGACACAGTATGAATGTCAATGTAAACTCGGTGCCAATATTGTTGTTGTTAATGTTGTCGTTGTAGTTATTGTTTTGTTTATTGTGTGGCGCAACTTCACATATGCACATTTATTCTTGATATGTACTTGGTAATTGTGCGCTGCTTCAATCCAATTCATAAACAGCACAAAGCATTCAGAGCAGACAGACAGACAGACAAACGGGAGGCCGTTGCAATTGAAAAATGGGAAAAGGTAGGGCTGGGTCTGCTTTGGTGCAAATCCAAAGAGGACTTAATTAATGATGCTGCAGATAGGGAATACACAAAGGCGAGTAAAAATCATTAATTGGAACATGCGCTGCAAAAGAAATGTTTTTCTTTTTGATCTGAAGGGCGGGGCAGTAGGAAATATAATCTATTCAGGGCATATTGATATTCAAAGGATATTAGAATATATTTTCAACATGTGCGAAAGTACATGAAATATATTCCAAATAAGTTGTGACTGTGGGGGCGTGCCGAAATTTCCAGTAGCAAGCACAGAATACAGAATATTTGCTAATTATTACTTATTCTTACTTGATTAGCAGACAATGATAATAATTCATTCGATTCTTTGTAATGTACTAAGAGACATTTCGGTTTATATATGAAAGATAATTTCTTACTTAATGTTTTTATTCATTGCATTCAAAGAAAAACGTATTTAAATTCTACCTCGATACCATTTATACAGCTTTGTTCGTAAAACGTATTTATTTATTCATAAATGGCTTTTAACAAGAAAATGAAAGGTTAAAAAAAACGGAAAATGTTCTTAATAGATAAACACACTTTTTTAAAAGTTGATTATTGGATTTGAGTAGTTTAATAAGTAGCTTCCGGATCAGGCTAAAAATTCAAATTTATCTTAGTTTTAATAATTTTCGTGCAAAGTTCGTGTTTCACAGTTTTATAGTGTTTTACTGTTGAGCTAAATAGGGCTCAGTTAATGAATCAAGCTGCTAAAGCACATTCCCTCTTTTTTATTTGTATGCGTGTTGCATGTCACATTAATAAGTTGAGGCCAGTCTAAAAATAGGCAAAGCAATTCTCATTGGGGCTTAAGCACACACTCTGGCCGGTCCCTGATGTATGTATGTCAATTAGTCGAACAAATTGACTGCCGCCTGCCGCTGACGTTGCCGCTCAGCTGGGCAATTTGAGGAGCAGCTGCCACTGACAGACTGCGGCTTTTCAGTGGGGGGCTGGGATCCTTCATCTCTCGGTCAGCTTGGCTCAGCTCGATTCATTTCCCCTATTGGCGCTGCGGTCGAACCAAAACGCTTTGGGCTTCGTCTTGGCTTCTTTTGAAGTTAATTTTAATTGTGCTCAAGTAGGAAATCTCAATTTCGCAGCACTTTCTGTTGAAATTCATAAAAGCAAATCGGCACGAATCTCTTCATTGGGCGTCATTTGTGATGTGATTTAATACAAATTTTCCATTAATTGCCATGCGCGTGGCCCATAAAAAATGCGGTAATCATAACGATGCAGTTGCTCATAATAATGATGTTGTTGTAGCAGTCGTTGTCAAGTCTCGACGACAAACACATTAAGAAGTTGTCATTTAGCTAAATGAAAGTTTTAATTGAACTTTAGAAATGGAGTTATAATGTTAAGTCAGGGTTTGAAATTAGTTGAAACCAACATTATTGGTTCTTGTTTGCCATAAATGGGTTTTTTATTTGATTTGATATATTGAGTAATTCAGAAACTTGGCATCGTATAAAAGAAAACAGTTTTGATAACAGAAAGAACCAAAAGTCAAGATCCATCCGCGCTTAGTTCAATTGCGTGCACTTCGAATTCTCAAACAGCCTACGAAGTGTTAATCTCTGAGCAAAGGTAATGTTCATTTAAATATTTTTTAATTTATAGTATTTATTATTTAGAAATTTTTAATGTTGTACAAAGCCAGTACTTTTTATCCAAACAAAATACCAATCTATATAAATAAATTTTCAATAAAATTGGCACTCAAATTTGGGTTCTTAATAATACAAACCGCATGCAATAGTGACAGCCCACTACACACTGCACAGGGTACGCCCCCTACCCCTTCACTTATAGGGACTAAATTGTAAACGCAGCGAGCAGCAAATTTGGCGGGAGGCAACTTCCTCGTCTGAATGAATGAAACTAAAACTGATGGCGGCATTCAGAAATGCAGCTTTTTACTGATTCTAACAATTGGGAACACTGCATTTGGCAGCAGCTAAATGCGATTGCATGAAACGCAAACATGCACACGCACACACAGACACAACTCAATAGATGTGTGTGTGCAAAAATGTCGCCGCTAAACGTTTGGCCATTGACTGCACAGAATAACAACCGCAACCACAAATAAAAATAAAGTCGAATAGAAAACAACAACAACATACCGAAATTAAACGCCATTTTGTTGTTGCCGATTCATTGTTTCCACGGTTTGCATTTGCATTTCACTGAGCAAGGAGTCAAACGCCTCTGGAACGAGAGCGAGAGTTGTATTTGTTTCACTTGTTGTTGTGGTTTGTTATCGTGTCTCGCTCTGCTGCTGCTTCAGCTTGCATTTTCTTTTTGCTGTGGTCTTATGAGTTTAGTGGTTAACTTTTTGCCTTTTTGCGGATTTTTTTGTGTTGTGTTTTTGTTGACCATTATTTACTCCTTTTTTTTTGTAAAAATATGTGAGGTACATGCATGCATCTCAAAAGTTCAATTTGGTGTGTTACTATATGTTGTGGTAAAATATGTGATCAGGATGTCATTGTACAATGTAAAATTCATCATTTGTGCATTGCACTGTTGTTTGAGTAATTATGCTAGAGGTGTGAGCACATGTTAAGACGCTCTACTGTGAACTCAATAGCTAAAATATGGTCTTGTAAATCGCCCTGTTTGCTCATCTGCTGCCTGCCTGTCTGCCTCCAGATAAGCCGCGCGTTCTCTGTTGCGTATACGCACTGTATAACCAGCGTCAGACAAGCTATAAAAAATATGGCAGCGCTATATGCGTTGTATATGTACCGACATATTAATTATTTATGCATTTTTGTTTGTCATCACTCGTTTTTGGTGTCGCAGCAACAGTCACAAGAATAAAGTTGATTATGGTTGATACCAACAACATTTTCGGCACCGCTTTGTGTGCTGTTTTTGATTGTTGTCGTGGGTTCCTTTTAATGTCGATGCAAAGATACGTTTATTAAGATACATTTGTATCTTAAAAGCAAACGAATCTGTAACGACTACAACAAGAACAATAACAACAACAACGATCCATAAAATCAAGGTGTGTATTTTGTCTGTCTTGGTTACATTTGTGCCGTCTCATGCTGTTGGTTTTATTGACTTTGTTTTGATAGTTTTTCTTGTGAGAGATACGCTGTGCATTCAAATATACACGCACACACACTTACATTTACAGCTCACAGTCATGCAAATGTGTTAATTGTATTTTGATTGAATTGCGTTGAAATATTTACACAGCAGCTGAACGTTTAAACAAGCATTTTGTTGTATGTGTGATCTCTTATACAACACACACACGAAAACACACACATAGAAAGAACATAAAAGAAGGAGCAGACGCAGTGCGATTGAGGTTGAGGATCGGGCCAATGGGTCTGTAGCGTTCGGCGTTGCAGTAACAGGTTTTAAATGAGTTACCAAAGAGGTTTCGCCCTGTGCTTGTTCGTGTTTATTTTACACTTTTCCTTTATGATTTGTTTGTGTTGTTGTGCCTGTTTCTTTTGTTGTTGTTGTTTTGTGGCAGTGTTGTTCTTAGCTGTTAACTGAATACAAATTACAAACAGACATTGCAGCTGTAATGTTCCGTCGCGCATTTAACGCCTTTACCCCAAGCAATATATTTATATTCAAATTTAAGCAGTTCGAGTCCAAGGTTCCAGCATTTCGGATGTGGTGTCTACACTTTTCTATGTCCTTTCCGCCCTGCCCCTTGCCTTGTTTTAATTTGTGTGCCCCATTTTTATAATAATCCATATCCATACATATTTTGATTCATGTATTGTTCGCTTAAGTTTTGTTGAGGGTTGTTTTTTGTTGTGTCCTTAGCAATTCATATTGCTGGTGGTAGTGGTGATGTGGCTGCGCCCGAGCTCGCTCTCTTCGTAGAGAGAGAGAGAGAGAGAGAGGCACGGAGAGCGACCGAGAGCACGGGTTCTCTTGGACACCACTTGGTCGCTCTCGCTTCCAGCTATCTCGTTATCGTTCTATTACCCTTACTACAACGTCTCGCACTCACGTGCTTGCATTTTGGGCAACCTTTATTCCCTGATACCGATTTCAAAAATAACGCCAAGCATTGCTGGCCGATAGATGGCGTTGCATGGCAGCAGGGCTGCTGAGAGCGCCACATTATTTGTTTGGAATTAATGGAAAAATCATGAAAATTAAGCTGCGACGGCAGACTAAAGTTCCCTGTTAACTTTCCCTTTGCTTTTCTGTTTGTGTGTGCGCTGTCCATTGGATGTCTTTCCCTGGGCTTCTTATGCGATTACTTTTAACTTTTGACATATTTTGTGAGTGTGCTTCGGAATGTTGCCAGATTTTTGTTTTTGTTGGCAGCATGAAATTTTTGATTTATGAAGTCGTGAACATGCATTGTTCGCAGTTTTCGACGTTTTATGGTGTATGGTAAGAAAGTAGAAAAGTTTTTTCAGCTGTTAAATTGTAGCTGCATCTTTTGGGTCAAATTAGATGGAAAAAACTTATTCAAACCCAATTAGAGTGTGTATAATAATTAATTAGAGTTCATGGCAAATAAGTAATCAAAATAACAAAATATGAGTTATTAACACCTATTTAATTTCGACTTAACTTGATAATTTAATCTATAAACATCTCCAAACTGTCCATAAATGAGTTTTCAATTTATCTTTTTAGGTAATTAAATGTTAATAATAACAAATAATTATTGTATGTTATAAGGCGATGCCCCACACTCTATGCAATGTGTCGTCACGTAAGTCAAACAAAATTCCCAAAATCACAATTATTCAAATGCCGTTAATTACACGCCATTTATATATGCAAAACAGAGCTACCACCTGTTATTGGGAGCAGTTTTTAACAAATGATTGTTTATAGTATGGCCGTCAATTCAATCTGGCAACGCTGCCTGTCCATCACTATTATTTTTGTTGTTGTTGCTCTGGATTTGTGCTCTTGTGTTGAGTTTCGCTCTTTCGAGGTACTAAGTGATTTTACGTGTTTGGTGCACCACACACGTCTGCCCTCCCACCTTTGTTCGCTGACATTTAGTTTCGTTTCGATTTTTCTTATTTTATTTTCGTTTCGTGAGTCGCTCTCTCTCCGTCCGCTCTCGCATTTATGAATTTTTTGCGCTCTTGTTGTTTTTCGGCTTGAGTCGCGCGCTGAGTTTTTCTTCTCATTCTTTGTGGCGCGCGCGAAGTAACAACAACGCCGACGCCGAGGACGTCGTCGACGATGACGACGATAACGATGACGATGTCGAAAACTGCGACGATTGCTACGCGAAGCACAACGAGGACATCGACGAGGATATTGCAGGGATATAAAAATGTTTTGTGTGATTTCGCCGCGGCTAGTCTTACGTACGTGCCGGGGTCGCAATGAATGTGTCGTCTCGTCTCGTCTCGTCTCGTCTTGTCTAGCCTCTTGCGAACATATCCTCGTCGTCGTCTCATTTGAGCAATAAAGTTTTTTAGGTATTTGTTGTTTGCGTCGTGCCGTCGGGAAGTGCCACATCAAATTTGATATCACATTAAATTTGATAACACAAATTAATGAATTGGCTTAAAGGGCGCGCGCGATTGCAAGTGCATAAAAAGTGTCCAAAACAAACCATAAAAAGTGCAAATCCAAAAGCTCAGTGTGTTTGGTAAATACAAAACAAATATACGTAAAAAGTGTCAGCTAATTTTATTCGTGTTTGTGCAGTGAATAAAAAGCAGTCAAAATTTTCACCATTTATCCGCAAATATTTAGTGAGTATCTCACAGATGCCTGCCCGCCCACACATACACAGATACACAACCGCGCTCCCTTGCACCATCAGCCTCTATTATAAACAACGTGCGTGTGAGAAAGAGCACGCGTGTAAATGATGTTTGGCTGTTGTTACGATTATTGTTGTTGTTGTTGCTGTTTTTATTGTTGTTGTTGCTAGCTGCTGGCACGTCTTTCGGAGTACAAAGATACGTCAATATAGCGCCACACACACATACATGGATACATATACACACATTTAGATACAGATAGCCCAAGTACAACGACAACAACAAGAGGAACGTCGATGACGACGACGACGACGTAAATTGTGAAGAAATGCGCGCTCGTGTGACCCCATAGTCTCTGCTGCTCCCACCCTGCCCACACTACAAACTCCAACCCCCCGCCACTCAACTCTCAGTTCTCCCTGTTCGCTTCCCTTTGCTCCCAACGCGGTAAAGCAAAACAAATAAGATGTAGATACAATTTTTCTTTTCGTTCTTACATATTGTTGTTGCCTGCTCGTTGGTGGTATATGTATCTGTAGGTATTTTATCTAGCTGCGATGCATACCAACACACAAAAACGCATGTACTTATGTTCGTGAGCCAAGCGCAGCTCTCAAAATACTTGTATCTTGGCCGCTGTCCATCGCTCGTATCCATTAGATACCTGTGCATGTTTTTTGATGTAGATGTGGTCTTTGCCTTGTATCTTTTGCTTTTAAGTGCGTGTCGTTGTTTTCTATTTTGCCTTTCTTCACACATTGTTTGTCATTTTTGTTGCCAACGTTTCATTTGAGTGATTTCAGCTCAATAATATGCTTTTGAATTGTTGGCCAGGCTTGGTTAACCGTTATTTCTTTTGCCCTGCTTTTTTTTATTGGGCTCCAGGCGCCGGTTTCATATTTATAAATTGTCAGCCCCGACTATAATTGATGGGAATATTAAATCGATGTCAAAAAGCAGTCATTTGATGTGCAGGCAACAAAATGTGGTTCTTGTTCATGCTGTATTGTGTGCATGTGTGTGTGGTGGAAACTGATACTCAATTTGCATGGTTTGCTTATTTTTTATTTTAACTGGAAGACAATAAACAAAAAATAATAAATAAAAAAAAATAAATAATAATAGTTTAGAATGGACAGACAAGGATGATCATTTATAAATATTAATCAATTGGTAAAAGTCCTATTAAAACAGAGACTAATAAGTCGGCTCAATAATTTTCCATCCACGGAAAACGGTTGTATGAAACTTTTTTGTTCATCAGCCGCAAACTCTCTTTCAAAGTTACGTTCCAATAAATTCTAAATGTGTTTTACCCCTACGTAAAAATCCTTTCTGCTGCGTGGAAAAGGCCGTTCTAATCAGCATGGTTAAGCGAATAAAGAAATTCATCCCGCAACTGTAGTAAAATGACGGAACCCGGTTGTATGATAGTTTTTTGGTTACGAACTCATCGGAATCAAAATCATTTTCATAGATCATTATGAAAATTCATTTGAGAACGGGTTTTACACATTTTACGTAAAATCCGTCCCTCTTGGATGATAAATTATAAGGGCGAAGTTTTAAGTTTGGTCCAACGCGGCCTCCTTCTTGCTAATCAACTTACTAGCACTTTATATGAACTAAATTAATCCGCGTTTAAGCGATTTTAGAGATTCTGCCTGTGACTGGAAAATTGGGTGAAAATATTTATTTATTTTCAAAGTTTTCCGTCAAATTCACCGCTCTTGAACAGAAAATGCGGTCAAAGAATTAGTGAACGAAAGTTTAAGATTCTCTCCACTAGATCAATACGGGTGGAAATTGTTGATTTCAACTTTTCTTTTTTGATTCGATTGACTTTGGACATATTTTCAAATTGATGGGAGATCAAGACGGCACTGGTAGATTAAAACCTGGGAACCTGGGAAGAAAGTTATATTTAAAATCTGAAGCATAAAACTTGCCACGGGCAAGGCCCGCTATTGTATTGTATCTATATATTTATATATATATATGTATGCCTACACATTTGCAAAATGTGTTAGCTTATAACTTAAAATTATTATTGTTGTCTACTTATTTGCTTATCTTAATTTGAGAACTTACTTTAGGAGTGAAAACAATTTGCTTTAAGCGAGTCTGCGATTTATTTTCTCGAATGACTGTGACATGTGCTTAAAAAATTGGATGATTGTAAATAGAAGTAAACATGCTCCGTTATATAGTATACTAACTGCTTGCTGAAGTTTCAAAGTTCAGTCTTTAAATTATTGCTTTAAGTCTAAATGCTGCAAAGCTAATTGCTTGTCAATGCCAGACCCTCGTAAAGCAATCTAACAGCGACCAGAAACATGTGGCAAGCAGTAAACATGCCACACAATAACCGCACGAATGTGCGGAAAACCAAACACTAAATGCGTGCTCTGTATATTAGGCAGGTGACAAGTGCCAAAGCCTTACAGCCAGATCGTAATGGCCCCAAAAAAAATTTTGTTGTCGGCTGCCATGTGATTTTCCGTGTTGTGGGTCGTACGTTTTTTTTTTTTAATATATTTGTACCCTCTTTCCATAATACCCTCCATACCCCCTGTATAAAAAAATGAAGGATATAACTGTGGGATACATAACGGACTCGACATTGCCCTGTGTGTCTGTCTCTTCAACGGAGGGCGTTACTCATACTTTAAATGTAGATTTTAGGTTAGGTTAATCATATTTTTTTTTAGAAAATTCATTCTGATTTCGTAATTATACGGTGCAGTTGCAGATATGAAGATTTTAAATTTTGTTCTTTCTTGATCTTTCGAAGGAAAGTTCTGAGAATTGTAAGAGTTTGCTATAGAAGTGAAAAAAGCCCCGGCTGCGTATCTAATTATAAAAAAAACCGTTTGAATTGTCAATTGCCAATTCAATTGATTTATATTTTTTAAAAACAACAATAACCACAACAGAATTTGTTTATTAGGTACACATTAAAGTTACTGCAAATTGAAACTATCTATAAGGTATCCTCTAGCTGGATGCTTTCGATTACAGCACGCTGACTTGTTTGTATTTTTAAAAAGACGCGTGACGTGTTAATGACGTTGCCATTTAGACGCGGTCAGCAAAATACGACGTCACACACATGGGCACTTGTGTGTGTGCGTGTGTTAAGTCGCAGCTGTGATTGTGGGCCGGTGACAGCTGTGTGGCACCTCTAGTAGGTGGCTGATTTTTTGGCAGTCACATGCGGCGTATGTGTAATGTTGTTATTTATGCCATGACTTGACAAATTCTTGATGTGAGCACAATTGGTGACTCATTGCGATTGTTGTTGCTGTAGCTATTGCTGTGTTGCTTGTGTTGCGTATTGATTAATTGTAAATACGCCATCCATTTACCCATTGGCTTTGCCTTCGGTAATGTCTAATATCTGCAGTTATTGTCAGGCCGTTAACATCAGTTGGCACATTTCCCACAGCAATTTAATGCATATTTAATGCGCCTTACACTTAGTACGTTATATGCTCCTGCACAAAAGGGCTATATACCTCCTGCTCGCGTACCTTCCCCATGCTTCCATTAAAAGCCACCCGTCCGTCAACAGGCGAGCAAAATGCATAAACTAAATTAATTTGATTGCCCCACGCCTTGTTTGTTTGTTTGTTTGTTTTTGTTGAGCGCCAGGCAGGCCAATACAATTGGCGCTTCATTTCGGTGTCTATGCACAAATGGCTTTTGTCTGCCACCCTTTTCAATTACATTAAGAACAATTCGTCCAAGACTTGAGCAAAGCTATCGCTAAAAACAGAAGAGATGCACGTAAGATTCCGAACGGATACGAACATGTGCATAATACCAGCTCCATAAAGAAATATTTATCACTTCGTACGAAATTAAAATAGATTAAGATTCGGTGATAATGAAATTTGTCATACAGATTTATTCAATGATTGATTATGAAATCTAGTATGAAACCACTTTCAACCCGTTTTTACCTAGTTCAAAATCTGGTTCAATACATTTTGGCAAATAAACCGCAGATATTTATTTTATTAATAAACACAATTGGTAAAATGAAGCAATCTTATACTGGAACAAAGTTTTTGGCTGTGGGCAATGCATTCGCTTCGGGGGAGTCTTATTATGGAAGAAAAAATATATAATAGGGTTTTAAAGAAACTGAATGTAGCAAAGAAACTACTTAGCCAAATAAATATACTTTGATATACACCACGCATCTGCTGATGTTTATAAAATAACTTAAGTTTTGTTGGGCTCTACGGTAGCTTTTTCGAGTTTTCTTGAGGTCAACAAAATGCTGCTTTTATTATGAAAACTATAACCAATAGTCAAATTGTGCCAAGCTCTTGCAAAATGAACTTTATTTTAAATCTATGTCGATTTATTATTGATTGATTTAATCTGTAGAAAAAAATATAAATATAATTCCAACTATAGAATAACTGTCTTGTTCTGAGGTCGTCATGATAATTTAGGATATATACTTTCTTTGATGTGCTGTACATCTCACAAAAAAATGTAAAATACTCGATGCAAGTCTCTTCAAAGTCGCCCTATGCTTAAATAATATTAATGAAATCATTCAGGAGTGAACTATTATCTGAAAGAGGTTTGTTTTTATGTGTTGTAGTCAAGCGATTACTGAATGTAATTAGGTTCATCTGCCGTCTAAGAGTGAATGAGTGCATGAATGAATGAATAAATTTTGAGTGGTTTTATTTTTGCTTTGAGAGCTCAAACTGTTAATGATAATGATGAATATAATGATGTGGTGTCATCGACGGCTCGACTAGCCAGCTCGGCGCAAATTATATGCCCGCCCACTCACCTGGTCACAAAACTGGTAACTCGAACTCATTTCAACAGCACTCGAGACATGAATTATTTTATATTTTTGTTGCCGGGCGTTGAGTTTCAAGTGCCAGGAGATGAGGGGACAAGGACTACGCTTTTAATTGCAGCGGCTGATTGCTCCTGGGCGTCCTTTTGTCTGCCTTGTTAAATTGGCGCGCTTTAAATGCACTTTGTGTGCGGCTTACATGCCGTATGCGTAATATGGCTTAAGCTTTCCCCTTTCGCTTTGCGGGTATTATGTGTGCTTGTCATTAACGCTGTCATCAAAGGGTACACAAAATGTTTATAATTAGCACTTATAGCAGTAATATTTTACTACGCTCGCAAATTTGCATGCTTCCGTTTTAGAGCTGCTTCCAGAGGTGATTCGTAATAATGTGAAAGTCTTTGCAAACACAATAATATATCGCCCTCATTAACATGCTCAGGTTTTAATTACTGTAGACCGATTGAAGATTCTATATTAAACAAAAAGAAAGCGAATTATATTAAAATATTCTAAGAACTAGACATATAGCTCGTTAAAATAGCCGATAAGGTGTCGACGAATTTTCCAAGAAATAACTAACAGGACCAAGTACACAGGCTGAGCACAATAATAGCCATGGGTATAGAGAGGATCTCACGTAACTTCTCTTCATCATTCAACACACTTGCCCGCATGTCGCCGGCCGCCTGCCGCCAACCCCTACTGGTCCATTATATATTTCCCCGTGTCACATCGAATATCCAAGGCGAGCAACCATTCAAACGTGCCTACACTTATCGATTTTTATTTCATTTTTATCCTACCCGCTCCCAAGCTGTATGAACGGAGACGGAGTCTTTTTTTTTGCAAATACCCAGCCCCGCACCACCTCTTTTCAACGGAGTTTATTCAGTATGGCATGCCTGCTGCCTGCGCTTTGTTTTTACACAAACATTTCTGTATGTTGTTTCTGCTTCTTATAAACTTCGGAGGCGTTGCGGGGTGGAACAACAGTTGTACTCTGGCAGTGGACGCCAGTCGGTAGTCAGCGACATATCGCCATAACACCATCAACAGTTCATACACACGACAAGAGAACAGGATGACAAAATGCGAGCTTCGGCTGGAACCCCTTGTTGTTGTTATTGTTGCTTTTCTGCCCGTGTCTCCCTGATCTGGGCCTGGTCCTTTTGGGGTCGAATTGTCACACGGCTGGTCGGTCGAAGCGACAGTCTGACGGTTGCTCCTACGTTTCGCTATTGTTACAGACTGTGACAATAGAAACTGTTGCCGGGCAGAGCAGTTCGTCTCCGCGTCGCGCTCCTCTCGCTGATTGCAACACAACGGCTCCTACTTAGAGTCTGTAAAGTGGGCAGACGGAGGGGGCTGTAGGAGCAGACGTCATGGCAGCGGAGCCGCGAGGCTGAGGTTATGCCAGTCAACCAAATAAATGAAACAACAAGGATGGGACACACAAGCACACACACACATACACCCAGACACAGCAAAGGAGAGACTATAAAACATGCGAGAGCATAATACTGTTGCCATAAGGTGGACTCAGAGGCCCGACTCAGCTTCCAGCCCCTTCCCTCCCATTCCGTAGCCCAACTCCGTGGCTGTTCCCATTAGCAGCCAACGGCAACAACGACGACGCTCTTGCAACTCGAGTGTCCTGAGTGTGGATGCGTGTGTGTGTTTGCGCTTGCATATAAATAAATAATTTTTTGTTGCATGTTCTTTGAAATTCAGATTTGAGACCAGGGCCTGAGCTAGATCTGCGGGTTGAGCTGAAGTTCTTGCAGTGACACGAATGCAGTAAAAAAAAGTTTTGACATTTATGAATATTATTTGGAAAGTCACTTAACCAAATACATTTTAGTAATCCCTAAAATAATAACAAAAAGTTTGTTCGGCTTAAGAATAGTAAACAAAGTATAGAACAAAGACAATGAACTGAACTGAATGGCATTTATTATATTTGTAAACCCTGAACGCATTGACAATGGGTTAAAGATTTTTGCTAATGTTTTTAGTAGGCGCAAGGAAGCATCTTATAAAGTACATATATTCTTGATCCGTCCGCCTGTCAGTATTAATGGGGATCTCTGCAAATTTAACAGTTAAAGACTTTAGAAAGATATATTATTTTTGTATATCAATCGCAGAACTAGTTTAAAATCATTTTTTTATGTAAAATGTAGTATGCTCTCCACATATAAAGAAAAACGTATTTTTAAACCTAGAACGTAATATCGGAAGATGGAAATTGCAATCCTTTCAAAAGGTAATATGTTTGCTTAGATATCGCCTTTATAACGCTTTATCCTTTATCCAGAGGAAATAACTTACATTTCAGATAAATAGCATTTCGCTCTGGCCGGACACATTTACAATAGGAACAATCAAAGAACAGAAAACTTTTTATGAAACACCTGTTTATTAAACAATCCACCGAGTCTTCACTAAAGTATCGCAGCACTATCTTTCTGACGATGAAGATACAAACCCTACAAAATGTTGTTTTCGCCTTAATAAGGAACATTTTTGAATGCACTGAGATCCATTTGACTTTTTTTAATAGGAGCTCAGTAAACATGCATAATTAAATTACTTGCCGACCCAAAAAAAAAAAAATCGTTAAAAAGACACATTATTGCGACAAGACGTCGGGTTTGACTATCCTATTAGAGCAATGTGCGTGTGTATCTGTATCTGTATCTGAATCTGTATTTGTATCTGTGGCTGTCTACTTTAGTCGGCTTGGCTCGGCATGCCGCATTTAGCTTAATTCAATTATGCTGCTTAACAAGCCAAATGCCTTGAAGGCATCAACGGCCGCCCCAACAGCAGGGCCCAAGGATAGACTGTGTGCCAGGATTGTGGCAACAGTCGACAGTCTACAGTTCTGACTGCTGCCAAAGCGGGGGCACAAACAAAAAGCAAAAACTACTCGCAATACACTTTCCATTACCTTTGCAGTTTACCATTTTTTCGTGCTCCCTTTTCCCCTTTGCCATTTTCTTTTTCTTTCTTCTTTTTTTTGTGCCAACAAAATTTTTACTGACTCTGACAGGCAGCAAAGCGGCGCACACAGAACCAACTTTCAGATACTCGAGCAAATGCACACAGAGGCACACACACACACACACACACACACACACACACACACACACACACACACACACACACACACACACACACACACACACACACACACAGACACAGACACAGACACACACACACACACACAGAGTGTGCAGCGTCAGTGAGTGAGTGGTGCCTCGTAAATAGGATTCATCTTGCTGCGCGGGCAGCCGCTGTTTGACTCTGTTTTTGCCCCCCTGCCCCAAACTGCGCTTGGCTCAGTTTTTATGCTTCTGCACAAAATGCAAAATAATGTGGCAACATTTGGCCCTGCCTCCGAGCCGCTGTCGTCGTCGTCCTCTGTTCTCGTCAGACACTCAAGTAGATGGGCGGGCAGAAAGGCAGAAGGGCAGGCATGCAGTCGGGCAGTCAGTTAACTACCATCCATCCAACCATCCAGCCATCCATCCATCTATCCAACCGTCCATGCAGCCGTTCGCTGTCTATCCGTGCGTTCATTTGCGTCTCGGCTAGCCAAACTTTCGAGTATCTCTGAACGTATGTACGTGCATATCAAGTGCACAGTTTTACTCGATTTTCGCTTTGGTTTTTTATACTCTTTATAATTTCTCATAAAGAGAGAAGAGAATACAAAGGATCTAAAAATTTCTACCCAATAGAAACCATATGTATTAAACTCTATACTTGAAGAAATCAAAAGAAGCACCCTATGCGCTTTGATTAAAACCCTTTGGTTAAATCATATGTTTAAAATGGTTATTTTGAATGAAATACCATTTCTATTTTAAGAAGTTATTTTACTCTTCACATGCTGTCTTTATTTTTATTCTTCTTTAAACAATTATAAAAGTATAAATAATTAAATTAAAATGAATTCAACATATGAAAATGCTTTAATGAACCATAGAAAATATCCCACAGTTTATTTATAGACTTTATATTTCTATAGAAATCTGTATTTTTTTATGTAGCGCCCACTTTTATGTAACACCAACATTACATTAATTGTAAAACCATAATGCTTGGATTTATTTAGATCACGAAATATATTCTCTATAAGCTCGCACTTTTTTCACGTACATTGCTTGGTTCAAATAATTCTGCAGTGCAAATTGAAGTGAATATATCTTTAAGCGTATTGAAATTTCGTCGTTAATAAAATTGTTTTTCATTTGCTTATCGCAAAAAAAACCTTTTTTTCTCTTATTTGGATTTTGTGCGCAAGTTGCGTTCGTGGTTTTGGTTAGCATGAAATTACACTTTTTGCTGCATGTACTGCTTAG
The DNA here is from genome assembly GCA_035045885.1 of Drosophila borealis. NCBI lineage: Eukaryota > Metazoa > Arthropoda > Insecta > Diptera > Drosophilidae > Drosophila > Drosophila borealis. Next base: position 19,933,154 of record JAWNOR010000194.1, read on the forward strand.
TTACATATGTATATATTTAGGTATTTCTATATGGGTGCATGGGTAAATAACTACTATACAAAGGTTTCGTTATAGTTATGCGCCTTTCTGAGTCTGAGTTTGGGTCCTTGCTGGGCATGCGGCAAAAAGAAACAGGAAATTAAAATTGCAATTTAAATTAGATTACTCGATTATCTACGAATTCGACATAAGGAATGTTTTAATTTTATTCCTTTAATATAAGGAAATATTTTCAAAATGTTTAGAAAATTAACGTCTATATCTGGCACGCCGTAAACTAAATAGCCTTACTGATGTATGGGGAAAAATGAATAAATTAAAGAAGTAATTTTGGATTTGGTAATCTTGATACCATTGGCTCATATGCAGGAAGATTACTGAGACTAATAAATGCTGAGTTCTTTAAAGTAAACAGAAAAGTTTTTCATTTATAAATTGTTTCTTTTTTATACGGCAACTATATAATATTGTAACGGGTTCCGACATATTGTATGTACTGCCTGCAACAGAATGTCGGATATGCAAAGTTTCATGACGGTAGCTTTTATTCTGATCGAATAGTTTGCATAGAGAAAGACGTACGAACAGACGGAAATATAGACACGGTTAATTCGATTCGGCCATAGATATTGATATTGATCAAGAATATTATATAATTCTTGGATTCGGAAGTATCTTCTTCGATGCGGTTATTACCAAAATATTTTACCCCTACAAGGATAAAAAGGAAATCATGCTAATAACTAATAATAATTCATAAAAAGTTAATATAATATAAAGTAGTTATTGTTAGCTATGAAATTACATTCTTCTTTATTCATTTATGGTTAGTTTTCCACAGTAATAATTTAATGATTGGTAACTGATTCCAAAATTATGAAAGTTCAATTTCGGAGATGGAATGTTTAAAAAATAATAAATTGATTTTTGTGAGCTTTTGGAAAATTGCCCGTTTTATAAGATGCCACACCTTAATTCGACACAGTTTACAGCATGCCTTAAAAATTGTGAGGCATTCATCTAGAAGTATTTTCTATTCGTATTTGGATATTTCTCTCCCCCTGATGCACACTTATTGTTATTAAGAGCACACGCGGCGCGGCTTTTGATGAATGTTGCTGCTGGCAACGTTCCTTCAGCTAATCCCTTGCCACCGCCTCCCATATGTCGCCTGCTCGCGCTACACGCTTTGTTGCACAGTCGTCTCGTCTTTAGCAAAGACGTCTTGAGCTTTGGCACCGACGAAAATTATTGTGCCCAGTGCCTAAAAATATGAAACTCTCAACGTTGCCAGGACAATTTCACAGTAAGCGACTATGCGGATGTGTGTGTGTGTGTGTATGTGTGTGCGTGTGTATGTGCATGTTGAATGATGTGAAAGTCGGCGTCTCCCGCTGCTAGCTCTGGGCAGCTGTAAACGGACGGCAGTTGCGCTTGTTAAATTCTTCTTATGCTTTGTTTTGCTGTCGATAATGGCGGCAATAGCTACACACACAAATGCACATACATACGTATGTTTATGAGCGGGACAGGCGGGGGGTCTTAGCTTTGGCCTCGTCTCATGCTTCAATTCCAATCGCTGACAACGTCTCGAGCCGCCGCAATGTAGGAGAGGCGATGGCAGCTCTTTGATGCTTATGCTCGTTTATCCTATGCCTTCGCGCTGCTTTTTGCTGTGTTTTTCTGTTGCCGCCTTATCCGTAATTCCTCATTTTATTTTTTGCCCGCTCGCTCTTTGTGTCTGCCCGACCGAGACCTCCCGCCTCCACCCTTGCATCAGATATATGCCTTTCGCTGGCTTCTTATGCTCGCTAGCTCCATTTTGGCCTGGCCTTATGCAAATGAATACTACCTGCTGCTGCTGATGTCCCTCAGCAGTTGTAACAGGACAACCAATCTTGGTATTATGTAAATTGATCGCTTCTGTTGTTGGTTTTTCATTTCATTTTCTAAACAATGATATATATATATATATATATATATATATATATATATATATATATATATAAATTGCTGCCACAAGAGCAACATCAACAGGAACAATATGTTTAGCAGCAACAACAACAAAAACAAAATTGAACTTTTAATTGAAAAAGTACCTCAGGAACGCCTCCTGGTTAAATATTTCAAAGCTGATTTCAATCAACGGCAGCACGTGTATCCAAAAACTTTTTTGGGTAGCTACTTTTACGCTCTGTATGACAACTTATTCAGATAATCTTTTTTTTTATGCTACCGAATATCAATATATCTCTTACTTTGGCATTTCCTGATATACTTTCCATGAATACATTTTATAGCTTCTAGATTGTCTTTTATTCGTATTATCATCAAAAAACACTCGTATTCTTTATAGTATGAAGTTATATCTCTTGATTTGAAAAGAGTGTTTCTCTATATTTTTTACGAAAATTTTCTCAACTTATGAACGTGTTTAAACTTAAGAGGTTTCCAAGCAATATATTCTAAAAACTTGGGCACATCCCAGACCTAAGTAAATATGTCTAAGACAAATGATTGCCTGTTGGCTAACATTTTCGAAAAAAGCTGGCAAAAGAAACACTTAATTACAAACACAAAACAAAAATCACACAGAAAAATAAGCATAAATAATAAGTGTACTCTAATTAATAGCTAACGACTAACAGATTCCCTGTAACTAACTATGCTTCTTATTAAGTTGCCTTCTTTCAAATCCCAGTTTTATATTTTTGTATCGTTAAGGGGGGAATTCGATTGTTTCTGATTTCCCGTGAAGATTTTTATTGCTTTCTTATTCTGAGGGTGAAAATCGATAAGCACTCTGCATTTATATAATATGCATATTAATCATTCATTTGTTGGTTAAAATGTTCAAATATTGATTTCTTGTTTGCAACCAGTCAAAGATGCGATTTGAATTATGATCGCCTTTCTATGTGCTTCTCAAGATTCTAAGTATAACTTACGTGATTTTCATAAAAATGTATTAATGTAGACAGTCTGTCGATTTCGCTTTCGGCTGTTCTCTACTTTTCTCTTACCCTCATTCAACTATTTTAGATTTTTTTAGTGGAATAACGAATAATATTTTAAATATTTTATGTTACTCTGATACAGCTAATATGCTTTGCATAAACTTTCTTTCGTCTTATGTGAGAAGGCTTTCGATCCCAGTTAGATTATTATATGCATAACCTTATTATATTCTTTAAAGACATTCAACAGGGTAGAGGGTGTCGACAAAAAAAGAAAGCGAACCAATTTGAAAAGGAAGAAGTGCAAAGAACTTTTTCAAGCACTAATGAAACTGGTTTGGTTTTTGTTTCTGTTGGACTCGCGGCTCTGTCCAAAAATATGTGATTGTATTGACGCACTCCCCGCCGCTGAGCTGGTTAGTTGGTGCCTCGAAATGTGTTAAGTTGCCTCGTTTTGTATGCACAAAGGCAGCCACCAGCAACGGCAACTGTTGAACGGGGCAAGGGCGGAATGCGGGTGATGGCCCAGCCGGCGGCAAATTGAAGCGTTTCAGCTTCAAAATAAACAAACTTGAAATGGCGCGCAATTTTGCCCACTTACACAAGTAGATTGTGTATGCGTGAGTGTGTGGCCTGAGAGTGTGTATCTGCAAGATACTCTGTTGCTTTTTTTTTGCTGTGTGTCGTTCGCTTGTATCTATCTGATGTTTTCAGTTGCGCTCTGGTCACGTACAAGATTGCTGGCCCCAAATGGTTGTCGATGCTTATGCCTTGCCTTGGTGTTCATTATGGACAACTCGCGGGCCCTCGGTTACACGATACTCAGTCGGCCAATAAACACGCCTGGACCCTGACATTAGTGGGTCAATGGTGGTCCCATAAAATACCATGAATAAGTGCACTTCTTCCTAATGTGCACATACATACTCGTACATGTTTATTCAATGAGTACTAATTCTTTATTTCGCCTGTGTATTTGCAGGAATATTGTCTCCTCCGGGTCCGTTTCTGACGCCCAGTCCATCGCCATCGATCTCAGCTAGTCCACGCCTGCAACCATCACCATCTCTATCGCCATTCCCACAGGATGTGGTGCTCGTAGCCGGTGGCAACGCAATAAACGCCAACAGCAATCCACAGGAACACGTAAGTCTAATCACATTTACTTGCTTTTATGGGTTATCTCTGTGGAAGCCATTAATCATCTGATCCCTTACAGGAGCGCAAGGCGGCGACGCCTGGCAGGCGACAATCCATACATCAGTTCACAAATGGCAGTCCCAATGCCGGCACCGTTGTCTTTCAACCGAGTCCCTCACAGTCACCGGCCGCTGCCACGACGGTCATTGGCGTGACAGCTGGCGGTCTTATAGCCGCCGCCGCTGCCAGTGGCCACAATAATGCAATCGGAACCGAGCTGAACGCCACACTTGTCGGCTCCAATAATATACAACTGAACAAGGTATATTTAATTGAGTTGCACCGCTTACAACCCTCCTGATAAGATAAGATCCCTATCAAATTGGAGCACTGATAACTGATAATGAAACAAATTTACATTCTATTACAAAGCTGATGCAGTCTTGTATATAAACTGCAAGTTTAATGAATTACCTCACAAAATTTTTTAACTTTTATGGATATTGAATACTTGAATATTATTTTCTTTTTATAACCGTTCAAAATAGGTAAAATGGGGAAAACGGTTTTGTGCAAACTATAGGCTCCAAAATTTAAGAGTTAGAGACTTAAAATTTTAAATGTAGGTCTTCCTGGTGCAGCAAAAGATTAAGTTCGTTTTAAATCATCTGAAACTCTCCCGTTTTCATGAAACCGATATCCTGCTTTCTGAGCTATAGCCACTAGATTTGGTATGTAGGCTCTCGCATAGTATGTTCAGATCCGGAATATTACATCTTGTAGAAAATCCCTACAAAATTGAAAAAGCATCCGCATTTTTGGAGGTAGAATCTTTGGCTTGTGTGCTTGCACACATTTGGATATCATATATGTATATGCTCTGAACATTTCCCGCTAAACACCGAAATTAATAACGAAAGGAAAAACCCATAGAGTGGGGCCAATAATCGAAGAAACACATAGTACACTATCTATAGAATTGTTTGTAATAGCGATAATCCTACGTGTTTTATTTTTCTTTTATTTATTAGGTTCAAACCTAATCAAACGCATTTAATCTTAACTTAAAGAAGATTTAAACTTTGTTGTTAAACTCGAATCTTAAGGCTTAAGAAGGGTCATCGATATATCAGATTATAGAACTTTCTGCTTCTTGTTGACACCATGGAACCAATTTGGAAAATTAGTTTTAAAACTGTTATATTATGCAGTTAAATACATTTATTGCTTCGGTTGCAAGATATATTCTCTACTTTGCCCACATCTCATAATAGTCCTATCCAATGACAATCTAAATGATTGTTGGCTCAATTCAAAGTTCTTTTATCTAATATCTACTAGGAGATGTCAACTTTTTGACAAAATATTATTATTAATTTTATTATTATTATTACTGCTATTTTTAATTGTATTATTATTATTATTAGTATTATTAATATTAATATTAATATTAATATTACTAATTATTATTATTAATTATATTATTACTATAACTGTTATAATTAATTGTATTATCATTATTATTATCATAATTTTATTATACATTTTATAAGTTAGTTATTATATTATTTAAAATCAACTCATAAATATCACAGCTTAATGGTGCTGTCTAAGCTGCTAAATCATGTTTACATCAATTTCTGATTTAATCGTTTTATTGTTTATTGCTTTTAAATTCTAAGACCTTGGCAACCAAGTCGTCAAAGTGTAGTTAATGATTGTCAAAATGAATGAATTTGAATTAAAATTTTCATTCGTTTTCCAGAAGGGCAACAAGCGGACTGGGCAGCACCAGCAACAACAGCATCAGCAACTACAGCAGCAGCAACTGCAACATCAGCAGCAGCAGCAGCAGCAGCAGCAAATCTTTAGCACCAGCGCAGCGGCGCCCACCTCGATCTGCTCGACGGTAGCCGGCGGCTATGGGCAACCGAATGCAACGGCAATCAGTACGCCCATTTCGTTTGCGACAGCAAATGTGGCTAGTGGCCCAAAAGGTCAAGCGAAAAAGGGCACTACTTCGGGGCTGAGCCAACAGCAGCAGCAGCAGCAACATCAACAACAGCAGCACTTGCAGTTCCAACAGTATCAGAGCAGTAGTCCGCTGATAGCGGATAGTCCTATTCCCAGCCCCAGCAACGCGATTGCTGCTGCTGCCATAAAACCGCCAACGCCGCAGCCTCAAACCGTACAGATGCTTCCACAGCAGTTCACCATCACCAGCGGGCCGCAGCAGCAGCAGGCGCCGCAGCAAGTGTTTCAGTTCATTCAGGGCCCTCAGGGTCAAATCATAGCCACCACGCAGCAGGCGACGCTTCAACAACAGCATCTGCAACAGCAGCAGCAACAGCAGCAACAACAACAACAGCAACATCAGCAACATCAGCAGCAACAGCATCAGCAACAGCATCAGCAGCAGCAGCAACGTTATACCAGCAATGCAGGCATTTCGTTGTCCACTGCGCCCACGAAGGCGAGCAAGGCGCCCCAACAGATACTGCCCAAGCCGCAACAGGAACTGGGTTCTCATTCGATGCAACAGCTGTCGAAGAGCAAAAATATCAGTAACAGCAACGCACAATTGCCGCAGATCTCGCAGTCGACGCAGCCACAACAGGCACAGCTCAATGCTGCAGCCAACAATGCCAACAACCAGCAACAACAGCAGCAAATTTTGCTGCCAGCGACAGCATCACAACCACAGCAATTGCTGCTGAATCAGATGCCCGTCCTGGTGCAGCAGAATCCGCAGGGTGTACAGCTCATATTGCGTCCACCCACGCCACAGCTGACGACGCCCTCGCTGGTTATACAGAATTCGCGTGGACAGCCGCAACTGCAGCAGCCGGCACAGCAGCAGTTGCTACGTATTGTGGGCACCAATGGAGCCACCATGCAGCTAGCCGCTGCCACACCCACATTTATAGTGTCCTCGCAGGGCAACCTCATTCAGCAGACGGCTGCTGCCGGCCAATTCCAAAGCGCCATAAAGACTGGCACGCAGCTAAGCGGTCTGCATGCGGCGCTGGCGGCGCAGACGCCACGATCTCAGCCGTTTACCACAACGGCCACCATCAACACCCAGTTACTGGGTCAGAGTGTTGCGGCACAGCTGCAAAACTTACAGCTAGCCGCTGCAGCGGCTGCCAATGGCAATGGCATTGCCCAGATACAAATGCCGAACGGTCTGGCGGCCATTTCGCAGCTACAACAGACGCTTGGTGGCGCCACCATCAATCTAAATCAGTTGTCTGGCGCGCACCTGCAACAGATTGCCAACGCCTTCCAGACGCCGCAGCCACCACAGCAGTCCACAACGTCGGGAGCGACCAGTGGCAACGGCAACAATTCCGCAGAGCTGTTTGCTCAATCCTCGCCAGCACATGTACCGCTGGCCGTTACACCGGAGCCACTGCGTCAACCGACGCCGCAGCAGCAGGCGGCCATGGCCACCATACAGCTGCAGCATCAGCAACAACAGCAGCAGCAAGCGCAAATACATCAGCTGCAGCAGCAGCTGCAACAGACACAGACGCAGGTGCAGCAGGCGCAACAACAGCAGCAGCAACATCAGCAGATTGTGGAGCCCAAGAAGAAGCCGCGGCCGCGCAAAAAGAAGCCACCAGCGGCAACTGCAACGGCAACGACACAGCAAAAGATCGCCATATCTGCCACGCCCACTTCCACAACGACGCTTACACGAACGCCCACGCCGCAGGCACAGACTCAAACGCAAACGCAGGCGGCACAGTTGAAGTCGCCGCCGCCCACACACATACAACGCGCCAGCAATGGCAAACTAGATCTCGGCGATGTGATGAAGTTCTGCGGCATTACGGAGGACGATGACGACGACGAAGACTATGGCATGGATGCAGTCACAAGCTCTGCAACAGCTGCAGTCAATAGCAGCAGCAGCAGCAACGGCAGCGGCAGCAACAACAACAACAACAACCATCATGTTGAGGAATCGCTGCCAGCAGCAGCACCACCACCACCACCGGCACCCTTAAGCAACGGAGTAGCAGCAGCTGCAGTCAATGCAGCAACGGGGCCCAGTTCCAACGATATTATGATCTCCATACCGAGCCAAAACGGCAGCGATGGGCTGCCCTTCACGCTGACCATACCGGCACCAGCGCCGGTCAACGAAGCCACCGAAATACCAAATATCCTCATTAAGATTGATCCAAGCGATGCTGCGGCGGCATCGTCCGCTACCGCTGGAGCAACTGTACCACCGTATACGCTATCAACGCCGCGCCTGCCCACCGCCGAGGAGATTCAACGGCAGGCGCAGCAACATCTCGCCCAGCAGGCAGCCGCTGCAGCAGCCGCCGCTGCGGCTGGCGCCAAAATCTGCACCAGCATACAGACCACAACGCCGACACCAACGATTAGTTTCAGTCTGGGCACACAGGCCCAAACCATAGGCAGTGTCACGCTGCAGCCGACCTCCGTTGCGGCAAGTATAACACTGACCACGCCCACGGTAACTGGAACGGCAACAGCGACAGCCACTGCGCCGAGCGCGGCAACAGCAGCAACGACGGCAGCGATTAAGCCGCGTCGCAAACCCGCCGTGCGTCGCAACATCAAAAAGCAGGACATGCTGAATAGCAGTGCCAGCAACGTCAGCAACGCCAGCGGCAGCAGCAACAGCAACAATATGAACAATAGCATCATTGGCAGCAGCAGCACCACCACGACCACCATCAGCAATGGGAGCAGCTGCAGCAGCGCCGTCAACACTGTCAACACCATCACATTGACAACGCCTGTGAGCAGCAGCAGTACTTGCAGTTCCAGTATATTGCTGCCACACGGCCTTGGACTGGCAGGCAGTAGCAGTGGCACCGGCAGTGGCAGCAACAGTACGCCAACGACCGTGCCCAGTCAGATTGGCAACATACAGATATCGCAGGTGCAGAATCATCATCAGTCAGCGATGCCCGTCGGCAGCGCCGTAGAGAACAAGATTCAAATAATGCCGATTCTGCCGCCTGGAGCTACCGTTATGGGCGGTGCTGTGCCAGCTGCAGGAACAGCAGCGACGGCAACAACAATTGCTGCACAGCAAGCGCAGCTCGTCTTTCAGTCAACGCCAGCAACAGCAGCATCTGCGTCGGAAACTGCCACAATAAAGCTGTCCAGCGATGGCCGCCAGATGCAATTGGTGGCCATACCACAGGCCACGCCGCCGGCAGCTGCGGCACCATTGCAAGCTGTGACAACGGCAGGTGGTGCCACTATATTGCCACCACAGCTCACGGGGATGCCGGGTAATGTGTCCATTTCCGTGGGTTCGCCTGCTTCCGCAGCGGCGCTAGTGCCGCAACTGACGGGCAGCCTAACGCTGGCCGTGTCGGAGCACTGCGAGCGGCTTATTTTGCGTCATGATCCGAACACGCCGCAGGATCACCAATCGCAGCTTATACTTCAAGCATTGCTCAAGGGCGCCCTGCCTAATGTAACCATCATCAATGAGCCAACGCGCATGGACAGCAACAAGCCACCAGCGCCAACGCCCCCGCCTCCGCCACCACAACAGCAGCAACAACAGCAGCAACAACAGCAGCAACAACAGCAGCAACAACAGCAGCAACAACAGCAACAACAACAGCAGCAACAACAGCAGCAGCAACAACAACAACAGCAGCAGCAGCAGCTGCAATTACAACAGCCGCAACAGACGCAGTTGCCTATAACAACAACAACAACAGCTCAGCAGCTGCCAAAAGCACCAGCAGCTCCAAAGAGCGAAGTCAAGGGTAATAGATTACATACGAATCTGCTACTTTCCTCATGCTAACTCTATCCTCTTCCCATTTGCAGTAACTAACAACAGAAAGCTGTCCACGGCCGCCGCGCCCGCCAGCAATCTGCTGAGTAACAGCAACAGCAGCAGCAGCGTTACCACCAACACAACCAATTCAATTAAACCACCGACCATGCCCGCTAAGACTAACGATACTTTAAACTTTCCACAATTGCCGTCAACGCCGCAATTGCTCGTACAACAACAGCCGCAGCAGCAGCAACAACCACATCAGCCACAACAGGCTCAACAGCAGCAGCAGACGCAGCCGCAGGTTAACAACGCTCAACGTTATGTGGCGCTGCCACCCATCGATCCCAGTACCCAGCAGTTGTTCTGCCTGAACAGCGTGTCCAATCAGATCACGGCCATCAGTGCTGGCCAAACAGCAGCATCAATTGGGCCGACGGAGCGGCTGCTGATAGCGCCCGCTGGCATCAATGCACAACAGCTGGCGCAATGCCTGCAGCTGGGTCAGTTACACTTTAACGATGTGAATCCTCTGCCGCCCACACAGCTACAGCAACAGCAGGCTACGACGACAACAGCAACATTGCCCATTCCATTGCGTCCTCAGCCACCGCAGCAGCAGATCGTACATCCCATACAGCCTATCAGCAATGGACATGGTCTCAGCCTGGGTCTGCCCATCAGCACGACAACAACAACGACATTAACCGCCAGCGGCAATACGACAACGAATACCACAACGGTGACCAAACAGGTGGCCAATGTAGCGCCCATCATAGACCAGAGTAAGGCCAAACTAGAGCCAGCAAAGGCGACGGGCACAAGCAGCACGGCAACAACAGCGACCAGCACAGGCGCCGTGGCCAAAAAGAAGCCTGTGCGTAAGCCCAAGACGACGCCGACGGCAGCCGAGCTGGCCAGTCTGAAAAATGCCAGCGTTGTCAAGCCCATGCCGAAGCTTGATCCGCTCTCGCAGAAGCCTAACAACAATCCCGTGCAAATAGTACAGCCCAATGTGGCCAGCGGCAAGCAGATGATTGTTGTTGTCAGCTCCAGCGGCGGACAGACAACTACCACAACAACGACAACCATAATGAGCAATAGCATACAACCATTCCAGACAACAAGCGGCACCAAGTTGGTGGGCGTCACTGCGCCCATGCAGCAACAGCAACAACAGCAACTGCAGCAGCAACCTATAGGAACAGCAGCAACTGTGCAGCAACAGCAACAGCAACAACAACGCGGCAGCTTCAGCTTAACAGCAACAACTTCAACGCCTAGCTCTATGGTCAGCAGCAGTAGCAGTAGCAACAGCAGCAGTGGAGTAGCAATAGCAGCGCCAGTTGTCACGCAGTTGCAATTGCCGGCGCAAATGCAGCAACAGCCTAAACAACAAACGCAACAGCAGCCGCAACCCGCACCACAACAACAGCCACAACAAAACACAATTTCGCGCGTGCAAACGATCCAATTGACACCACAAATGCAGCAGGTGTTCCGCACGGTGCAAATGCAGATACAGTTCCTTACCATAAAGCTGCAGAACAAGTCCTTTGTGCCCACATTGCCAATTTCGCCAGATGTGGATCCCGCAGCAATTGCCATGTACAACAAACCTATGTCGGATGCAGAGATCAATTTGGCGCTGCAGCGTTTGTTTGCGGAACAGCATCGTATCTTGGCTTCGGGCAAAGAGGTGCCAACGCCGGAGGGCATGATTCCAACGCCCAATGCAAATGGCAGCTTTAGCCTGATGCCGCAGCAATTCCAGCAAGTGCAGCAGCAACAACAACAACAGCTGCAGCAGCAGGTGCCACAATCTGCAGAATCGCTGAAACCAACAGCTGGGGGTGTTATATTAGCAAATGTGGTGCAACCAAACAATCATTCCACCACCAGCACAGCTACAGCTGCAGCAGCTATCAATGGGCAGCAACAGCAGCAGCAACAGCAGCAGCAACAGCAGCAGCAACAGCAGCAGCAACAACAGCAGCAACAACAGCAGCAACAACAGCAGCAGCAACAACAGCAGCAGCAGCAGCAACAACAACAGCAGCAACTTAATGTTGCTCAGCGCATACACATTTATCCCATGCAACATCAACAGCAGCAGCAATTGGCTAACAAACAAAAGCTAGCGCAGCAGAAGCAGCAACAACAGCAGCAGCCAGCGTCTATTTGCAACCTGCAACAGCAACAAACGCCGCAAGCAAAACCCAAGGAGCAGCCATGTCGCAACAAATCCAATACGTCCAATCAACAGCAGCAGCAACAACAACAGCAAACGAATACAAAAGTCAACATGTTGCAACAGAAAACGACAATAATGTCTGTGCCACTGCAGCAGCAACAACAGCCCGCCGCCTGCTTAAAAAACGGACCGCCACCGCTCATCTTTGCCAGCTCCACCAATCTGCTATCCAACAGCAACAGCAGCAGCAGTAACATTAGCAGCAATAGCAGCAGCAACAGCAGCAATAATAGCAGCAACTTGCAAGGCGGCATGTTAGCCATGCCACCATTGCAACCGCAACAGCTGCAACCCCCACAACAACATCAGATACAGCAGCAACAACAACTACCGCCGTTATCGCAAGCACCGCCAGCCGCAGCGACAGCGTTGGGCAATTTAATTGCCCCAACGCTACCAACACTGCCCGTATTTTTGCCGACTCTGCCCGTGCCCAAGCCGGAGGAGTTGCTCCCCACACCAAAACCAAAAATTGCACGCCTCTCCTTGTGAGTAGTTGGTTGAAAAATGCCGATTTTAAAGAAATGAGGCCAACTTGAATACACTTAGTTAAGACCATTTTATATTATAAATTAATAGACTTTCCATTCGCAGGTTTGTGCGCCAACTGGAGGTGGATCAGGAGAGCTGTCTGAAGCCGGACTATGTGAAGCCCTTTCGCACCAAGGACGAGGCAGTCAAGAGGCTAATCAGGTGAGCTGCAGGAAGTGTTTCTATTGATATATCTTAATTAACTCTTGGCTTATTTGCAGATATCATTGCATGCATGAGAACGATGTGGAGCTGCACTCCGATGAGGATGAGGAATTCGAGGCAACTGCTCTGGGCTTTCGCGATAAGTTCCGGCAGCTAAATGGAAAATTCCAGGAAATTTTATTGCAGGAGTCAACGGTAAATATTCCAGATGAGTACCTCCTTTTAAAACAGATTTTTAATATTTTGTATTTGTTGCAGTTGCCGCATCGCACTTCGGAGTTGTTACAAGTGCAGCAGCTGATGATAGACGATCTGAAGGGTGAGATCAGTGATATACGCAACGCGGAGAAGGAACTGTTGGAGAAGGAACAGCAGCACCTCAAAGAGGAGCTGAGATCTGATGCAATAACCGAGTATGAACCGGAAATGGACACCAAAGTTAAGGATGAAATCAAATCGGAGCCATTGGAAAGAGTGTCCGAATCAGTAGCACAGGCAACAGCAGCAGCAGTTGTTGACAAGTTCGATCTGCTTAAGAATAGTGCGGATGTGAACAAGGCATACAACAAGCCCCAGCAGCAGCAACAAACACAGCAGCAACATATTAATCGGGAGGTTAATGGCGAATGGCAGGGCCAGGCGGAGGCTAGCAGCAATAACAATGGCTCTGCGAGTGACCCTGTTAAGAAGGAGCAGCTCAACAGCTCCAAGGACAACCCTGAGTATATAAAAAAGGACTACGATAACTTTGATATCGAATCAGAGCTGACGCCAAGTTTTATTATGAAGAAGGTGGAGCAAAAAATGCAGGCAGCTGGTGTAAAGAATGCTGAGAACTGTTACGCCGACAATGTATTGCAAGAGGAGCAACAACAGCAACAGCATCCACATCCACAGCAGCAGCAGCAGCAGCTACAACAACATGTTAAAAGTAATAACATCGGCCATGAAGATCATGACGATGGCTGGTATTGTCTTCAAAAAGAGCTTAATCTGATGAGCAATGAGGCATTGCAGTCACAGCAACAACAAAATGCGCCACTGCAACACTTGTCACAGCAACATCTGTATGATAACAACGCCAGCAGCCTGCTGAGCAATGGCAATCATCTGTCCGATCTCTTTCCCAATGGCTGCATTGACAAGAGCAATCAGAGCAACAGCAATAGCAGCAGCAACAGTAGTAGCAGCAGTTGTGGCGGTGATGTTGGCGGCAACAGCAGCAACGCTGGCAACAACAACGTGCCCATAGGCAGCTCCTCGTGCAGCCAGCAGCGTCAACAGCCGTTGGCTATGCAAGCAGATCAACCGAATCATCATCCGGCCATCAGTGAGTTCTTTAGCAGCGATTCGGATGTACAAAAGTCAGTGGAGACGCGCCTGGAGGCTATGTTTGGTGAGTCGCCGGTAGATTTGGATGTGAAGAATAGCAGCGACGCGCACGACATTGAGTCAAATCTAGATGAGATATTTGGCGATGCAAAATCGCCAACAGCGAGTCACAAGAACAAACTGAATATTTGGGCTGCAGATGCGGGATTCAGCGCCGGTTACAGCAGCGAACAGCAGCAGCAGACGTACGCACACCAACAACAACCACAGCAGCAATCACATCAGCAAGCACAGCAACAACAGCACCACATTGAGCTCAATTGCAACAATAACCCGCGTTGGATGCAAAGCATGGAGGCTCACTACAGCGACTATATGTCCAGTAACACCAGCACAGTTGATGGCCAAGCGCACAACATGCTGGTCAATGGGGAGGCACGCAAGCGCCATTGGAATGGCCAGTTGATGGGCTCGAGCAGCGACTTGGAGGATGAGAACAGCAGCAAGCGCTTGTGCACGGCTTCGTCAACGTCCTCGTCGCCCATGTCCTCACAGCAGCATGTGCAGGTCCCGCAACATGCCATGCTAGATGCTGACATGTTAGCGTTGCACGATGGCATGGGTGTGGACGGCGTGACCACTAACGGACCCGCTGCCTTTTCACAATTGCTAATGGAGGAGCAACATCAGCAGCAACAACAGCAGCAACAACAACAACAGCAGCAACATAGCTTTGCTAATCATCAGGCTTTCGCGAATTTGTTGGATCCACAGCAGCAACAGCAACAGCAGCAACAGCAACAACAGCAGCATCAACATTACCAGCACAGCATGCAACAACAGCTACAGCAGCCACAGCAGACGCAGCTGCATGTGAATCACATGGGCGCCAACTCAGTGGTGACTGGCGAGTACGACGACGATATTAGTCGGCATGTCGCTAGTGCCATTGACAGCATACTGAACCTGCAGAACAGCGGTGATTCGTTGCAGTTCTCATTGGGCTCCTTTCTGGGCGACAGTATACTAGACGATCAGCGGCAAGCGGCTAATTTGCCCAGTTGCCAGCAGGAGCAGGTGAACAATAGGCGCCGTCAGCTGGGAGAGGATATCGGCGATTGTCTGATCAGTGGTGGTGCCGGACCAGCTGTTAGTGCGGTAGCTGATGCCAGCGGCAACCTATTGCTCGATCATCATCACCATCATCATCATCAACAACAGCAGCAGCAGCAACAACAGCAGCAGCAGCTACTGCAGGGCCATCTTGGTCAGCAGCAGCCACATCTGCAGCATCATGCGCAACTCCATCATGGCTTGTCGCAGGCACAGCCTCAGCATCATGCGCAGCTAAATGACTTTAGCTGTGTGGCCGCTGGCCTAGATGATGCCGTCAAGTCGATTATGACCTCTTGACTTGGGGTGCATACATCCACAACGACAGTAACTGGAGCGGCACAAAACATAGCTGCCGAGCTGCCGCCGGCGTCAACGGCAACTGTAGCCAACAGTCTTATACTGGAATTCAACGCGACCACCTTGTAAAGGACCGCCCAAGGCAAAGACACATTGATTGTATATTAAGCCCCCCATTTTGCATGTTATTTGTTCTCTTTAGTTGTTGTCCACTGTGCTGAATGAGTTTGGCTACAGTTGCCACATTTTAGCATCCTGCTCTGTACAATTTTTATTTTCATTTTAGATCTAAGTTGAATGTGTAGTATAAATTGTATTAATTCTTGTTTTCGTTTTTAGTCCAATGTGTTTGTACAATATTTAAAAACTAAAAGATAATGACAAAACAGCCTGGTAATTATTTGTATAAATTTATAGTCACACAATCGAATGCATTATTATGGGACAGCAGGTCCTTAAAAGTCAATAGTGAAAAGCAATTAACGCAGAGAATTGAAAACAAAACGACGAATAGCATGAAATGCTTCTTAGAGGAGTAAACTGAATGAATTCTAATGTAATACAAATTATATAGATACAATAAATAAGTGAAAAATGCCTAGACAATTTATTAAAATTATATCTTAACTATGAACAAGTGAAAAGGAACGTAAACCAATCAAAGAAACCTAAAAAAGAATAAACAGTAATTGCTTTGGCGTGCCGAAGATTAGTAAATACGCTTGCCGACGTACTAAACAATATTGTTTGTAAAGCCAATTTACACTTAAAATGTCCGAACATTTTTACTGAATTGTTAATAGAGATTTTTAATATGAAGCTTTTCGTACACGTGATCTGATCTGATAAGTTCCAATGCCAAGTTACAGCTCCAAAACTGAGAGCAAAAATACGTTATGTTCTAAAATATATAATACGGATGGGCCAGGGCTCGTATCTATCTAGTGTGCCGCATTTCGTGACTAAATTATTGCACGCGATTGGTTGTGTTATACACAATTAAGTTGGTTGGGAGGAATATGCCAATCGAGAGAGCGTTCAAAATTCGTAATTAGAATTAGCAAACCAATTGTAACTACGTTGCCAATTTTGTTGAAATGAGAACAAATGAAATACAACAACAAAAATCGATATACAATACAACAAAATTGAACACATATACATTAAATTATTTATTATTAAGCATTTGTACAAATATATATATATATATATATATATATATATATATATATATATATATATATATATATATTGTATATATATATATATATATATATATATATATATATATATATGTATACACATATATATATACATACATATATATATATATATATATATATATATATATATATATGTGAAGCATGCGTCAGTTTCAACAATCGCAGTTTTTAATACAAATTAAAGGATTTGCTCTTAGTGTATAAATGTGTATAAAAAAAACATGCAAAAATACGTAAACTAAAATAATTTAATAAATTCAATCTAAGCAATTTAAATTAATATTATTTTAAAAACGCGTAACGTCTGTCTGCTTTTGAGCTCACAAACAAGATACACTGAGAAAAATATACACATGTATGCATTAATAATTCGAACAACAAATGTGCTCAATTTTAATTAGAAAGCTGTAAGCCAAGCGCCTCCTTGGCTTTGACTACAGGTGACATTATTAAAGAAAATATAGGGAGTTTCAAGAGTCGAATGACTCCGACAGATGACAAAACGACGAACGACGAAGCAAACCAAAAGCAGTTCAAAAGCAAAAATCACAATTTTAGCAAATTTAGTTTAAATCATTTATAAATTTTAAATGATATACTTATAAATGCATAGAGTTGTGTGTAAATTGTACTTCAATAACAGAACAAAAAAAAAACAATACAAAAAATATGTGTAAACGAATCGTATCACTGTATCTTGATCTTCAACTTGCCACAAATCTGATTTGTGATTTGTGCCACGTTTTAAATATCGATGTCTGATTAGCTTGTAACACAACTTAGAACAGATACATGAATCCATAAACCGTAAGCAACAAGAACTACGAACTTAATCCAAATATTGTAAATGTTAGGAAGCCGCGCATAAGATTCACACCACAAAACAGAAAATGTTTGACTTGAGTAATCAGTCGTCCGTATCACGTACTATTGCAATCCAGCTACAATAAATACTACTACTTTAAATAACTCAACCCCAACTGCAAAAAAAAAAAACAAAACAACCAGCTACTACAAAACCTAGTAAGCTTTGGTATGGAACGTGACTAAGTTACGATATACTCGTAAGACACGTAGTTTGTAAGTAAATGATTGAATGGTACCGGTACCATTCAAATTGTGTGTATTACTATATCGAGTTTAATTGGTTTAGATCCCGACTTACTCATGCCCTATTATCTGTATTGATTTATGAAACAGATGCGCACGCAACACTTTCTAGTTGTTAAACAAAGACAAATAATGAAACAATTGTATAAAAATTTATATGTAATAGCTAAAAGTTAAGTTAGTCAAGAAAAATCGCATTCGATAATATAGCTGCCGGTGAAAACAAATGCAAACAGAACTTATCACTCGCTAGGAGCACAATTCAATTAATTATTAATTAAATTGTATCATTTATAACTTATATACGCATCGTTTCAATTTGTATTCTAAACAAAGCGGTTACTCCAAATCGGCTTCAACAGAACCTCTCCCTAAAAACCAAAAAAAAAAAAAACTCAATATCGCATAATAAATGGTTCAGCTAAATGTGTCTAAATGTAATTTAATGAAACAAAACATAAACAAAAAAAAAAAAAAAAAACAAACAAAGCAAAGATTTTTAATGCAACATTGCGAGTTTTAATTGCAGTATCAACTTAAAAAAGAGAAATCAAGCAAGTTTAATATTTCATAGTTTATTAAGCCCATCCATTCATAGTCGTCATAAACATTAAGTACATAATCTTATTAAAAAAAATAAACGCTACAAATAACAAGAACCCAAATTGAAACTGAAACAAAACTTTAACAAACAAACCAAACCCCAATGTTGTTGGGTGCAAGTGCTAATCGTACGCAAAAAAAAAAGTAAAAAATACGTATTCATAAGAATAAACAAAATTCAGACAATTTTAAATATGCGTCTTTTATTATCTGACATTTTATAAAGGCGACTTTCTGATTAATTAAAATTTTCAGCTCAGTATATGTGAACAAACATATATTCACCTTCACCTTATCCAATATTAAATTTTTCAATATTATCTAAAGACTATTTATTTCTTTATTTTAAAAACAGGCTAAATGTTTAATTTACTAAACAATGCATTGTGCTGGGTTTTACAAATTCAATATCATATTGGAAATTACATACACATGTACTAAGTACCTACCAGTTATATATTGCTATATGTTATATACGATATTATTCCTAATTATAATTATCAACATTGCGGCAGTTAGAGTACTAGAGTTTTGGGCGCAACATATTTTCGGAGCTTATAATTAGTAAATAAATAAATAATAAAAATAATGCGCTAAATCAGTACGAATGTCATACAAATCATTGACATGCTTTCATTTAGCATATTTTTGATTATTATGAATTTTTGGCCAAGTGCACTTATATATTTTGCATCCAGAGCTTGGCATAGTATTTGGCATTTGTGCTAAGCTACGACTAAAGGGGTACCGCCAAATTTTCACACATCCTGGGGTTCAACTAACATTATAACCTATCTTAGTTGGTATTGATGGAGCAATTCGGTTGCGTATTTACAATTAATGTTGGTACACGGGCAGTGGATGACCCTCGGAGTTGAAGACCCATTTTTCTAGGTCTATCTCCTTGCGATTGTCACTAAATAGCAAATAAAAGTATTTCAAAGTTTCGCTCATCCAAAAGCTTTCCATGAGATCGCGCATTCGTGTGTTTAACGTATTTTTCACATTGCCCAGAGATGTGTAGCCGGCAGCTACTTTTGAATGCTTCTCAAAGGCCTGGAAAATGTTCCAGCCCATATCCTGATAAGTCCGGTTGCCGGTAAGTGCATAGAAATAATATAGACTCTCAATGAACTCGGGTCGTAGCAAATTGTGAGCATCATTGGGTTTTACATAGATGTCACTGTCATCCTTATCATTTAGCGCAAAGTACGAAATCTCAGCCGCCAATTGAGTGGGCTGTCTAATGTAGGTCTGATAGCAGGTGTCCAACAAATCCTTGGCAAGCAGTAGATGTGAGTCGGGCATGCCATTCTCATGGCCCAGCAAGAGTGTGCCAGGCAAATAGCAGGTTAAATGATCCATTTTTGGTTTGAAATCATGACCATTTATCAGTTCCCCAATATAAACCCAATGCTCTCGTGGCGTGCGTCTCATCAATTGCGTGAGGACGCCATCTATTGCTTGCATATAGTCCAGAATAAGACTGACAAAGATCAATGACATATATTAATAAATATGCATATCTTTATCGTTGTTGCTTACTCACTTGTCGTTATCTTTGCGACCTGTTTGCAGCCATTGCTTAAGTAAGTACTCATAATAGGAATCTCCACGAGCACCCAGGGAGATGGTCGCATAATTCCTAAAGGTTCCTGTATTTGCATTGATAAATATTGGCACCAGGCCATGACTTTTATCCAGCGCATGTATTTTATCGTTAACTACGTTTACCACCTACGAGGCAGACAATGTTCCCATTAATAAATATAACTGTAGGCACTTAACTGAATAGAACTTACACGCTCAAAAATAGGTACATTAGTGGAGCGGCTGAGATCCCGAAATTCCAACTGTATGGTCGTTACTTCGCTGGTTGAACTATCCGGAGACCATTTTGGCGAATGTGCAGACCTTTCGCCTAGATTCACATCCGAATATGGTATGCCCGATGGCGAAAGAAAACTAGGTAACAAGCGATTGCCCAGTTCAGCCGCTTTGACCAGAAACATCTTGTCGCCGCTCAAATGGTAAGCAGACAGCAGTCCGCCCAGGACACGTATGGTGACCTCGAAGAGATTCACATCACGATTCGTGTGAAAGTGCAGAGAATTTTTAACCCAATCACGTGCTTCATTGAATTCTGCAAAAGCATTAGCAGTGGAATTAGTAATTCAACAACAAATATGCCATATGCCTACCATCTTCCAGGCCCATGATGTACATAGTGTCCAGAGAGTCCACAATTGACAACCCCAAACCAAACCACTCGTGTGAGCTCTGGGAAACCGGTTTTAGATTGTCATGACCCCAGGCGTAAGTTTTGTAACCAGTCCAAGAGTGCTTAAAAGCCGCTACAACCGCAGCTTGCCGCTCATTGGTAGCTCCATGGAAATGCTGCCCTTTTGCCAACTCTGTTTCCATATTCTGTAGATGCGATTCAATGCTGACACCTGCCAATTTGAAGGGTTGTCGAATAGCCTCCTCTAGCTCTGTGCGAATGTTCAACGGGTCGCTGATAGCCAATGATGACTGCTCTTCAATGGGCTGGTCTTCATTGTTAACTATATCGATTAGCCCATTGTTATTATCATTAATAGCGGCCACCGTTTCCGGAAGTTTACCAACGTGTTCCGCGGTATTGCCATCGGCATAGGCCATCTTGCCATCCAACTACAACACAAACATAAATATTCTCTTTAAAATACCGGTTGTCAATAAATCAAAGCCCATAATCGTAAAAGTATTGATTGTAATTGTTATCAGCCTCAGCGGAGCTGCTCTAATGATATTTCAAGTGGGCCGCGCCCCTAACATGCTAGGTTGTGTGTATTGGAAAACAAAAGTTCATTTATTGATAAAATGCTTTTATAGCTGATAAAGTTCTTACGAAAATAATCGATTAACTGATATTAGACGTGTTGACCCACCTTATCTTTTGCCGGCTTTGTTTTAATCAGGCGGCTCCCATCTGTCATTGGAGATGCCACAGCGGCTGGAATATCGTCGTATAATTTGTTTTCCTTGTCGAGATTAGGATGGTGATGGGGATTCTGTAACGTATTTTCACGTCGTATATGAAAAGGAGCCGCTCCGGGCTTTAAATGTACATCCTTTATATTTATTAGCTGATCCCCGGGCAAAAATAGCAAAGCAGTAAAGAGAAATGCTGTTATGGCCATTATAATGAGATTACGTTGACAACGGGGCAATTGATTCCATGACTGCAATATACATATAATAAAGAGAAACAAAACAAATTAACATGAGACACGTACTCAATAAAACCTATGATCGACAAGAAAGTCGTCTATTTTATTTATCTAATACATGCCTATTTTTGGAATATATACGTGTTCACACATACCCGTCGCAGACTTTTGCGAGATAGGTTACCCTCATCGCCGCCAGCGCCACCTGTTATGCTCGATATGGATGTTGAGGATAGTGTTAGGGCAACGTGGTCGGATTTTGTCATTTTCGTGTGGCTTCTAATACCCTATCTTTCAGTATTGCAACTATGTAATTTTTATGGGATGAGACAAAAGATGGATCCACATTCGCACTCCCTTCGAACGGAAAAAATCGATGTGCGCTAGCTTAAACAGCGGTTCGCTGTCATAAACTCAACTGTCAAACCAGCACTAACAATGATTTCTTCACATTGCTAACTTTAGGGTATCAGTTAACGAAATGTTTACTTAACAACAATTTGCATTTCCACTATTCTTTTCCTGTCGAAAATTTCTTATTATGGGACTATTCTCTTTTTACCCAACACTGTTATCTGCAATTACAGATGTGGCCACCCCAAAAAAAAAGGCATCGCTAAAATGTTATTTACAGCGCGCACTTATTTGCTTGTTGAAAGTGGCCGTTATAGATTTAGTTGTTTTGAAAAGAAAGAAAGAATACAAAGTGGCAAACAGTTTTAGCAAAACTCCTGTAAGATGGATTCATTTTTTAAATAAAAACCGAAAATTTATCCTTAGAATTGATATACTTCTCCAAATGACTTTGATGAACGATAACGAGTAATGCCAGGACAGCTGTTGCTTAACATTACCCATCGAATGTGGTGGGTTTGCATTTCCTATCGAAATTGTGATGGGATTAGATTGAGGTGAACACCTAATTTAGGGCGGTAAATTATCGACTTTGTTGAGATTCAAGATTATCACGCTACTATTTTTTAAGATTCGATTTGTACATAATTAGACAGTTAATTGGAGCTTAATATTTTAGAAAAAATTCTCAAAATAATCGGTATTAATATAAAATTAAAACATTAGTTAGCAATGTTGAGATAGTTATTGATGTCATGTTTAAACAAAATAAAAAGAATCATTTGTAAATGTTGTAAATAAGCTTAAGCGTAATCACTTGAAATGTATTCGTGCGCGTAATTATCAAACTGCTTTATTAAATATACATATGACTTATTGCAATACTATGGTGTATGGTAGCAATAGTATTATGTTGATTTAAATAATAAACTTGTCTTCTAAAATCAACAACAAGTATCAGTTGTTTGTAAAGACATTCAGGCATACATTTCTGTGGGCTTGATTGGCTGGCAAGGGCGAGGTCAGTCCGGAATTGGTGATTATAAGGGGGTCTATTAAACACTAGTCGCTGATGTAGAACGAACTGGAATAGGCAGCTAAAATTTTGCTGATAATATGTACATATATATTCTTATTGTTTACTGATAAAATTCCCAAATGGAACATAAGCTTTAAAAAGCTTCTTAATTTTTTTATCCCGTTCCATGCCGCAATGTTAAAACTGTGGAACAAACTTATCAACTATTGGAAATGTAAAAAAATAAATTACATTTAAGTGCTCTCAGATGTTTTTGAAAAAATATGTAGTTACGGTCTGGCTGTATTGCTTATCGCTGAACTCTTGACACATTTCAGGCTGTCGAACATAAAATCTGGACTATGTGCTGCGACGAGAAACAGCTATAAATATAGGCGACACAACCGTGGACCATTCAGTTTAAATCATTTTCTGCGACTCGGAAGTATTGAACATGATGAAGTATATGATCGTTTGTCTGGCGCTTTGCACGTTGGTCAGTAAGGAGTGGCAATATATCTACTTGCAGCTATAATATATATGATATTTTCTCAAACACAGGCTTATGCTAATGGAGAATGGGTGCCCAAGACTGCTGATCAAATTAAAGAGATTCGCGCTGAATGTCTGAAGGCCCATCCGCTGAATGTCGACCAAGTCAACAAGCTGAAGCAGTTGGAGTTCCCAGACGAATCCGAGGTTCGACAGTATCTGTTATGTACTGCCACAAAGCTGGATATCTTCTGCACACACGAAGGCTACCATGCAGATCGTCTGGCCAAACAGTTCAAGATGGATCTCACTGAGGAGGAGGCTCTGCAAATTGCACAGGGCTGCATTGACAGCAATGTGGAGAAGAGCCCAGCGGACGTGTGGGCTTTCCGCGGGCACAAGTGCTTGATGAGCAGCAAGATCGGCGAAAGAGTGAAGGCCTTCATCAAGGCCAAGCAGGCAGAGGCAGCGGCGAAGGCTTAAGTTCAATAAATGTGTATTTTGTGCTTGAACGCAAACATTGACGGAAAGTTTATTTATTGTTAAAGGCTATGCAAGAGCGCAACAAAATTAGACTACATGTGCATTGAACTATGTTTAAGTGGCTACTGAGCAATTGATTCTCTAAGATGCTTAGGCATCGCCGCCCTCGGATATGGTCTTCATAGCTGCATTAATATGCTCGTCTAGCGGCAGGCTGCTGTCCAGCGCCGGGTTGCGATAGCCCTCCAGGAAATAGCAGGTACCATTACCATTCGAATTGGGAAACTCCTTTGGTAGGAAGGAAGGATCGCGTGGCTGAAGATCAAAGGCAAAGCCTTCGTGTTTGGTTAGCCAACTGAAATTATTTAAAAAAAAAAATTAATGGTCTTTCAGATCTGCTCGAACAATAGCTTACTTTTTGGTTGTTGGGCTCACATTGATCTTCAATGCTTCGCTGCCCGACTCGAACTTGTTCGCAATAGTTACGTTGTGTCCAAACAAACAGTATCTGGGCATTTTGCGACCCACTACGCCTGCGAGCACCGTGCCAGTGTGCAGGCCGATTCGCATTTTGATTTGCTCACCATCGTGTGTTATGTGCTTGGAGCAAGCGCTAAGCATCTTCAGCGCCATCCAGGCCACCTTGTGAGCATCGTAGATGGAGGCCCGATGCAATCCGCTGGCCACACAATACGCGTCTCCAATGGTTTCCACCTTGTACACGTCAAAGAAGTCGCAGAATTCATCGAAGTCCTTATACAAGCCTTCTAGCATGCTGATGACCATAAATGGTGTGGCCCGGGAGCAAATACTGGTAAAGCCAACAATATCGCTGAAAAGTATAGTCACATCCGGATAGGTCTTGGCATCTATTGAAGAGCCCAGCCATAATTTCTCAGCAATCTCAGCCGGAAAGATCAAATGCAAGAGGCTGACGTTCTTCTTACGTTCCTTGGTCACCGCCGAGTTCGCCTCCTCAATGCTACTCTTCAACTTATCCATGCGACGACGTAGGCCATCCTGAGCACGTGCCTGCTCACCTACCAATATCACCTCACGCGTAGCATCGTGCAAGGGAATGTCAGAGATGAAAAGCCCGTTACAGGTAAGACCGTCCAAACCATCCAAAAAGGGGGAGCCAATGAATAGCAATGAATTCGATTCCGGGCAGTGCACCATTTGGCCCTTAATCTCCAAGCCAATGGCGGGAAAATCTGATACTCCAGGTGGGCTGTTTAGACCAATTAGAAAGGGCGTGTAGGTGCGTCGCACAATATCTCGAAATTTCATGGTCAAGCCCTTGGGCCGTTTAAAATCAAAGTAGGTGTTGGCCTGGCAGCCAAAGTCTGCCAAATACGGCTTATAGAGTTTGCTAAATCCGCGCCCCAGCTGCACCAGCTCCAGCTCCTCGTTCATGATGAAATGCCAGGGGAACATCTTGCAGAAGCTGGCCGAATTCATTTGTAGATCCGAAGCATTAGCCGAGTTGCTGCGCTGAACTATATCATGCGGCTTCGTAGCCACGTCCGGGCGACCCATTTGTAGTGTCTGGGAGCTGTTTTTGACTAGAGAGAACAAGTAGCGGTAGCGACGTGCATCATTCTCCACTGGTTCAATTTTAATATTCACATCCACCTTGTACAGCATGCGAGTGAGTGCCTTGAGAGATCCAAGCAGCAGCCATGCTATCACCGGACGCTCCGAGGTGAAGATTAACTCACCGTCCCCCGCGCATACAAAGCCCGTATCGGTGACGTCAGCCTGGATAGGTACAGAAAAGGATTGAGGAAATTTTCAAGTCACGCTATTTATTGCAATTTACTAACCTCTTGCAACTTCAGTACATCGTATACCCCGTCCAGCGAGCCCAAAAACTCCTGGAGATCGGTGCCCAGACAGCGAAAGGCTCGCTCGATAATGCCAGTGCAGCAGCACGTGATCAGCTCCTCGCCGAGGAGCACAAGAATTTCGCTGGCGCTGGCCTCGTCCATCTTCAAGAGCAACTCTTGTATATCTGCCAGATAATCGTAGTTGGCGCAGTTCTTAAAGAACTTGGGATCCATTTTACTAAGGGTTAAGTGTTTGCATTAAGGTTAAAAGTAAAGTTGCTATTTGTATTGCTACTTACAGCTTATGAATGTTGGGCCAGCTCTGTCGATATTTGGCCACCAGTGAGGTGACAGCTGTATTGAGATCCTCATTGGATGGCGCTGTCAGCAGCTGTATGGCCATCTGCAGATGGGTCAGAGTCAAGGCATCACCTGCGAGAGACAGCTCCTCATCTTCTAAATTCCAATGAGCGCCCGGCTCCACAGTAACCGATGGTTGACGCGCCAGCGAGTCGGCGCGACGAAAGAAAGGACACGCCATACTGCGTGCGACTACTACTGATAGATATCTCTGAATATGATGAATTGAGTGTCGGCCAAGGCTATTTAAAGTATTAAAACTTCGATTTTAGTTAGCTATGATAAGGATCTTCCAATGTTATGAAAGGTATGTCACCACAACTTGTAGGTCTAGAAATATTATTGAGCTTGGTGTGGATGTACACACTAAGTATATCTATGTCATCTATACAAAGAATTCATGGTATCAGCCTGTTCATGATGTCAGCGTTGAATTATGTGAAAAAGCTGTTCAAGTTCAGCGTGCACTTATGTATGTATAGTATGTATGTGCAGTCGCATTTCTGCCTGTTGTTGTCTTTGTACGTGTGCCACCCACTGGCCCATAAAACCGTGGCTTCTATACACCCCTCCTAATGTGCTGGTCGTGCAGCCGTCTTGAGTGGCTGCAGAATTTTCCGTCACTCTGTTCTTGTCTCGTCTACGTTTCTGGAGGTCGATTGTGAATATAATCAGCGTGTGCCAAGGCTCACACTTACTTTCATTAAGAAAACCCTATTAATTTGCAATTTTTGTTTAATTTATTACTTTTTTTTTGCATATGCATGAGCCGGATGTCAGGTATAATTTGTGCCGCCCACTTTACCAACCTACGCTTTTTGTTTATTGCAGCAAGCACAAATACACTCACATTAAATAAAATTCACTTGGCAGGGAAAGCAATAAAATTAAAATTTAAAGGGGTATCACATTAAAAAGGACGCGTAAAAGTAATTCAAAACTCGCTAGAACAATGTCTAGCACAAAAAATTAGAAATCATTGCATACTTATTTTTTAGTGTTAGTATTTCAATTGCACACTTTTAAGGGGCGCAAGCCCAACTAAGGAATATTTGGGATTTCGAAATACAGTTGTACCCATCTGAGTATTTAAAGTGTGTTCAACATGCCTGACACACCATTTCAATGGATACACAATTTTTCGAGCACTGGGCAACCACTCTTGCATTGCTCTAATGATTGTTTTGTCCCTTACCTGCTTCGCTTGATTAGCAAGTTTTAATGTTCTCACAATTTTTATGTAATTTGCACTAATTTTATCTATACTGTGTGTGAGTTTTGTTAAAATTTTCCGAAACAACCTCAGAGTTTTTCGCTCGCCTGAAAAATGCCACAACTTAATACAGAATAAGCTTCGGCCCAAACTACACAGAAAAAGCTTGTATCAACGTTTACTGGAGCTTTAAGCTTGTCTAGTGCAGTGAAAGTGTGCAGAAATTGTTGCATTGTTTTGAAATTGTTATCAGTTGGGGTGTGAGTGAGAGGGACAGCACGCTGCCACATCCAAATTTGACTTTAGTAACTTTGCGCATGACTTTTTCTAGCCGTAAGGTTTGCTATTGGCGAAGCTTTATTTGCGGCTCATATGCCGCGCGCTGTACCGCACTTTTCGACTAATTAACCTGTTGCGTGAGCAAAAAGCACATACGCTGTTCTCTCTCTGCCGTGCATACTGTGTTTTTCTCTCTCTTTAATTCTTTGGCTGGCTTGCTTTTGACGCTTTTTCGCTCTGCAGCGGTACATGAAATTTGAGGTAGACAACAATAACAATTACCTTGCCTACAGTTGTTTGTGTATCTGGCAGAATGCTGCTTATGTTGCACGTAGCCTACCGGCGCTCACAGCGCGTACTCTTTACATTCGTACTCACACACAGAGCGGCGGGCGAACGCAATCAATGTCGGAGCCGGACTAGCGTCCAGCAAACGACGCAGCGAACGAGAAAATTATACGCTTTGATTCAGTATATTGACGTTGGTCAAAACTGCGCAACGTGTTTGCCTGTGCCGGTTGAATTATTGTTTTTGGGGGGCGTAACTGTTCCATCGTGCGAATCGTCACCTTGCTTGAGCGTTTGCAATAATATTTACTTCTGTGGAAGCTCAGAAAAACTGACGAGCTGAGCGCCAATTATGAGATACACAGTGCAGTTCGTAAGTAATTGCAGAAGTTAATTTAAATTTTAAATTAGAAGTCGGTTTTTGTTCAACATATGTATGTATATCCATACAGGCATAATAATACAGAGCAATGCGATATTCTGTCGCTGGAATTGCATTGCTTTGTTTGCCTTTCTGCTCGCTCCATTAGCGTTGTTGCTAATTTAGTTGATTTTTATGTATACGGTAAATTTACGTTTGTGAGTGTGTGAGCTCGACACCTTGTGCATAGTGGATGCTTTATCTAACCACAAAAAAAGTAAAAAGAATGTGGAGCTTTCGTCCTTGACCTTGCTCACTACATCTCTTGTGCTCTGCGTCGCTCTCCCTCTCCCTCTCTTTCTCTAGCTCTAGCTCTGAGTGTCTTGCTACTGAAAGCTCACACATAGAAAGTAAAAGTTTTTTTATTTACAAACATT
This sequence comes from Drosophila borealis, assembly GCA_035045885.1. Classification (NCBI taxonomy): domain Eukaryota; kingdom Metazoa; phylum Arthropoda; class Insecta; order Diptera; family Drosophilidae; genus Drosophila; species Drosophila borealis. Next base: position 19,961,996 of record JAWNOR010000194.1, read on the forward strand.
ATTTTATGCTAATTTATTACATGAATGCCTTTGCGAGAGTTGCTAACCTATTAATCTAATCACCTATAATAGCGCTACCGAATTGGTAGTACCAATTGTACAAAGCTTATCGCTTCTTGTATATTTTTTCCCGCACAAGCATTTGAGTGCTGGTTAACGCTAATCGACTAATATTTTTGTTTAATACTTATCTTTAAGGCTATAATTCAAGCCCTGAAGCTATCACTATTTTTTATTAGTTTGGTGCTTTATTTTTCGCTGGTGCGTAAAGATCCAGAGGGGGAACTATGGACAACTGTGCTCAAGTGCTTGCCCATTGTGGCATTGATGTTTTATGTTTTGGTCAAAGGATTTGCGCTCAATAAGCAGTAAGCTGGCACTTATCTTGCTTGTGTATTATATATTTTTTATTGAAATTCTTTGTAATTTTAAGCTTCCGCCGTTCTCAATTGATTTTACTCGGCTTAGTGTTTTCCTGCGGCGGTGATGCCTTGCTCAATGTTAATTTATTTCCTTTTGGCATGGTCTCCTTTGGCGTGGCACATATCTTCTACATTAGCGCTTTCGGCTGGCATCCACTCAAGTGGGTTATTGGAGTATGTCTTTATATACCGGTAACAGTTTGTAAGCAACAATTTTGAAAGTAATCACTTTTATATTTTTAATAATTATTATATTTTTGCATTGTAGTTGTCATCTTAGTGCACAAGCATTTGGATGAAATACTTATAATCGGCGTGCCCATTTATTGTGTGCTGATTACCACAATGTTGTGGCGCTCGTTGGCTCGGGCTGTGGAAGTAAAAAGTTTCCTGACTATCTTCTGTGCTGTCGGCGCTGTTCTGTTTGTAATATCCGATGCACTCATAGCCGTGACCATGTTCTTGAGCGTACAACTGCCATCACCACGGCTGCTAATTATGATAACCTATTATGCTGCCCAGTTTGCCATTGCGTTGAGCACTGCCGATGATGGACCATCGCCGCCATGTAAGAATAAAAACAAATAATGTAGCTAATTGCTCAATTAATGTCCATAACGCAACCACCAAAATATGTACTTCCAAAATATTAGTGTAATAGTTAATGCCATTTAGTTGTGATAGTAAAAATTCGTTGAAAATAAATACCCATTTAAAAAAGGTTTCGAATTTAACAGACGCCTTTTTTTTGTTTGCAGCAGAATTATATAGCTATCAGTGTTTTGTAGCATTTCACTTAACGAGTGCTTGCGACTGAATAGGGTGACCATTATTCGTGTTTATTTTGGCGTTTTCTGGCACTTTTTATTACCGCTTTATCCAAGCGACAGGGAATTGTATTTTATTTGTTAAAATTAATTAAACCGAAGAGAAGTAAAAATGGGTCCATCAGAGTTTAAATTAAACAATCCGCCCGAGGACTTAATATCGGCAGTGAAATTCGGCTCCAAGTCGAATCAGTATATGGCAGCCTCATCGTGGGACGGGACGCTTCGCTTCTACGATGTGGCGGCAAACTCAATGCGCCAAAAATTTGTACAGGATGCGCCAATATTGGATTGCGCCTTCATGGTTTGTCTTACATATATGTACCCAAATACACAGCGCTAACATATTATGTTCGTAACAGAATATTGTGCACGTGGTTAGTGGAGGACTGGATAATCAACTGCGTATGTACGATGTGAATACACAAGCTGAATCTCTGGTAGGTGCCCATGATGAGCCTATACGCTGTGTGGAGCATGCCGAATATGTCAATGGCATACTGACCGGCAGCTGGGACAAGACAGTCAAGCTGTGGGACATGCGCGAGAAGCGCTGTGTGGGCTCCTTTGAACAGAACAATGGCAAGGTTTACTCCATGTCCGTCATTGACGAGAAAATTGTGGTGGCCACATCTGATCGCAAAGTATTAATTTGGGACCTGCGAAAGACGGATAGTTACATTATGAAGCGCGAATCATCGCTGAAGTATCAAACGCGCTGTATTCGCTTGTTCCCCAACAAGGAAGGCTATGTGATGTCCTCCATTGAAGGCCGTGTGGCCGTTGAATACCTTGACCATGATCCTGAAGTACAGCGCCGGAAATTCGCATTTAAATGCCATCGCAACAGAGATCATAACATTGAGCAGATATATCCGGTTAACGCAGTCAGTTTTCATAACATTTATCACACATTCGCAACTGGAGGCTCCGATTGCATAGTCAACATTTGGGATGGCTTCAATAAGAAGCGTCTGTGCCAGTTCCATGAGTATGACACGTCCATATCATCGCTTAACTTCAGTGCCGATGGAAGTGCACTCGCCATTGGCTGTTCCTACTTGGACCAGTTCACAGAAACTCCAGCCACAGTGCCAAATCCGGCTATTTATATACGTTACCCGACTGACCAGGAAACAAAGCAGAAATAAATGCGCTTCCATTAATATTTTATTGACTATTAATCCAATGATGAAATATAATTTGCTTATAACTTTGATTTTAATTTAAAGTATAGATCCTTAAGCAGCGACCACAGAAGTTGGCCAACTGCGTAGCCCAGCTCGGCAAAGCTCAGTGCCGAGGCGCCCACATAAAGACCCAGAATGCCACCAAAGCCAGCGACCCAATCATGGAAGGTGTACTTCAATTTAGTTTCTATCTTCATTAACACACGCTGGGTGTAATGTATATCTGCTCTGATGCATCTTGGTGGCAGTGTGTCATTTGTTGTATTGGAGCTGTGGTGTTGAATAGGCGAGCAATTAGGCTTAAATGTGCTAGCAGTGGACTCCAACTTACTTAATCAATTGGCGCACATTCAGATATATTCGGTACACCTGTGTGTTGCAGCTATCTGGGCACGTGCAAAACTGACCACGGCGGGAATCATTAATATACTTTTCCTGGCCACGTGTCTTCACATACCCAAAGACGTCGGTGTGACGACTAAGGCATGGAAAGTCCAGCACGGTGCACTCGCGAGTATCATCTGGATAGAAGTTCAGTCCTTATATCAAATTTATTTTAAAACAATCTTCAACTTACCAATGGACGGTAGGTGTATAGGCAAGGTGCACTTGCAATGGTGGTGCACGGACCACTGTAGGCAGGTGGCAACGCAGTTGGCACGGCTGTAGGGCAGACTCGTATACGGAAAGTAGGGATGACGCTCGTTCTATAATCAAATTGTATGTAAATTGTTTTAAGGCTTGTTTTGATTTGTGCACATACATCAAAATAGCAGCGCCGCTTGGCAGGATCCATTTCGTAAGTGTTTGTGGACGTTTGTATGACCACCGGATCTAAGGACAAAAAGTTTTCAGTGTTTGAATAAAGATGGTAGACCATGTTGTGTGACCACTGCCTGGGCTCCTTGATCATTAGCTGAAATACAAAAGAAGATTATAAATGCAAGTTGTCCGATAATTGAAATGTCTTGATTGTCAACCCACATTCATAGAAAAGGGCACCTGAGTGCCCGCCCGCAAATAGGAGTCGTTCATGCGCAGCATGAACTGTAGTCCAGAGCCTTCACCGGCAGTGCTAAGTTTGTAGGGATAAAACTCATTGATAAGCTTCTTCTTGCGTGAGTCTTCCGAAATTAGGGAGTTGAATACCAAGCACAAACCCTTTTCAGTGCGCTCCTGCACAAACAGCTGGCAGCAGTCGTAGTGGGTTTCATCGAAGACACACGAATCCGGCACAAAGAGCTCGTCGCAGCGGTATGCCAAATAGCTGGCAAGCTTTGAAAGGCTCAGTTGGACGAGCGAAGACAGGTTTCGCTCAGCTAGCGCGCCAAGTGTCTGAAACTTACCAAAGGTCAGCTGCTCCATGCCAATGAGCAGCTGCTGAAAGGACTCGCGCACATATGGATCAGCATTTCTGGGCAGAAAACGGTCCGCAGCCGTTGAGGCGCGCAACCAGTTAACATGATTCCAGGGACAAATAGCAACAGCCGGGAACTCTACATTATATACCGGTAACTGTGTCGTTGCCACTACGCTAACCAGCTGCTGCTCATTGTGTTGGTGCTGCAATATGGAGAACATGCTCAGGAAGCTTATCGTACTTAGCAGCACAATTATAAACCAAAAGTAGCGCACACTACGATGCTGCTCCATAAAGGCATTCTGCATGCCGTGAATTGTCGAGTGGGCAAAGGCGCGACGCAACATGCTCTCATATTTATTCCGCAGCGGATTAGCTTTAAAGTGGAGCAGACCCGTCTTTGATTTGGGTCGCGGCGCTACAAGTTCCTTAGAGTACAACATGGTAACTGAGAATTGCTCGATGAAGCGCTGACATTTTTATTGTAGTCAATAATAGTTGTGTAGGCGTGTAGGCTAAGTGGCAAGACTAAGGAGTACGCTGTATATGCCACTCATAGTTTTATTTATTAAATTACAAAATTGATGGTTAGTTAGAAGCTTAATGTACTTAGTTGTAACTTAGGATTTGGGCGCCAGGCTCTGCTGCACCAGCTGCAAATGATTTTTTAGTAGACAGTCGGCACCGCGCCATGCCCATTCGCAGGCATTCGAGCCCTGCTCGTTCTTATCCAAACAGGCGGCAATCTGGCCATGCAGCTCATCGTCGTGGTTCGCATCGCCGCGTGACAGCTGCGTATGAATGTTCTCCACATTAAAGCCGGATTGGACATCGAAGAGACCGAACTTGGTGAACACGCATTTGAGATAACACTGTGTCTTGGCATCGTTGGGATACACCCATTTCTGATATTGCTCGACGAGCTCAGTTGGCACACCCAGTTCCTTGACGCACTCCTCGCGGTAACTCAGCATATTGTCTTTATTTTTGACGACATACTCGGCTGAGGCCTACGAAACAGCACGTTGCTTAAAACATGCATGGGTAAATCAGTTGTCTAAAGACTCACCAAGCTGAACAGCATGCAGACGGCAACGAAAAATTTCATTTTGATGTTTTTTGTGCGAGACTCAACGATCAAACTTGGACTGTGCACAGTTGACGGGCGGAACAACTATTTATACCCGTCTGGTATGATTGCCTTCGTTAGGGTTTCGCTACCTACTTTGATACGTTAAGTGACAAGGAAGATTTTTCTTAACGTCAATGCGGCATTTAAATATCCTCATTTTTAATTGGCAAGCTACTATTTTAATACGGGTATAATGGATGCATTAAAACGACAGAAGCAACTATCGCTCATCATATAAATTATATATATTCTAGGTTGGTATCTATATCCAAGTTAATTAAGCCATCTACACAGATGGAGATGGTCCATCTATCTTTACGAAAGCGACGATCTCGGCGACTACTTACTTGTTCATTTCTCTATATAAAAAAAAGATATGGTAGTTGAAGGGGCTCAAATTAATTTCCAGGGATCTTTATAAAAATTCAATTACGATACGTGTTTCACATATATTTCAAAAAAATGGGCGAACATGCCGATTTCAACTTTCTAATTAAGATACTTTTCAAATTTTAATAAACAAATTTAGCTTTGGAAGTGGTGTTCAAGATAGATAGGTTAGATTTTAATTTTTCACGGTCGAGAAATGGGTGGAAAACTGATCTTAAAAATGTAAGGCAAAAATAATTGTAAAATATAGTTATCATTCATCAACAATCGGTTTTCAAAAAAACTACTTGTTGAAGTTGAAGTTAAAAAATTAACAGAAAATTAACTGAATAAAATGTGAAGTATTTTAATTTGAATTAAGCTTTGCAGGTCTTTGGAGAATGCTTCCTATAAAAAATGTTGGAGCTATTACTTTTTATTGATCATTGAGAAATTTAAATAGTTTATTTAATATTTTAATCAAAACCAACATCATGTTGTAGTCAATATACTTAAAATGTGAGAGTACGTTTGTATTTTATTGAAGTAAGTGCTCTTTAGCGATGTGATTAAATTAGGTTCAAAGAACTTGTGGTGACCTGCAGATAAACCCAAAGCTGCTTAATGAGCATTGGATCCTCCATGAGGGTTTCGATTGAAATCTTGTTGTCGGGTCGTATACATACACAAAGCAAATTATATTGAACTGCACAGAATGCGCTACACACGCTTAAGGTATTTGCGTTAGAACAATCAATTGCATTTGTGGAATTTTTCCATTGCGGATGCAGGTAGCTGAAATTTGAAATCTAAAGAGTTCTCTTGTAAAACAATGCAGCCAGGTGCTTACTTTTTTTTTTTTACTGATTTCATCTATATCCCTCTATCCCTGTTATTCAATCATGTGTCGTTTTTACAGGTAAAGAAACGTGAGACCATATGAGCCTCGCGATCAGGCTTAATGGGTTGTTGTATGGGCTTGCTGCAACAAGGAATTCGATCCAACAGGCTATTAATGGCCCCGAGTACTGAAAGACCCAGGAACAAACCTGCTATGCCACCATAAGAAACTGTGGAAGAGTAAAAGCAATCAGCGAATGGAAGGTGCTGGATAGCCAAAATAAAACTCACCCATCAAGTCAAGCATTGTTATGTGCAGTGTCGAGCGGTAGGAAAAAAGTGTCTCCTCCTGAAAGAAGACGTCAACTTCTATAAAGTTATTCTTGCTTTCCATGCTGCTTAGACGATCCGTGAATGTGGCGGCATGATACTGAGTATGAGTGCAGTTGGGATAGCACTTGCAGTCGGTGGTATTAAAGACATTGTCTGTGGACTCCTCAATTATGTTGCCCATGTAAAACAGCGACACTTTTGAAAAAATCTTGATTAAGCCTTAATTACAATGCTGAAAATACAGGTACTCCTAGATGTTTACCTCCGTGTTTTTGCATGCACGGCAAATCGGCCACTGTACATGTGCGGATGGGCTCCTCCGTCAGCAGATAAATACTCTCTGGTACAAAGCTATGGCTACATTCACACTTCTTTGATATGTAGTGTAGATGGCATTCGATTATGCATTGCGAATACGATTTGATTAGCTCCTCCGTAAAATAACAATAACGCATATGCACTGGGCGTGCCTTCACGGCCGGCTCGGCTGTAAAATGTATCGGCTGCAGAGCCACTACAATGCGATCATCCGAGGAATAAGTGACACTGGAGCCCACATACTGACCTGGCTCTTGTACGATGACCTTGGATAGAAGAATTTTGTTGATGAATAATATAATTCAGTCGCAAAAAATGTGTTAAACTTTGCTTCCGTCAGAGGAAATGAACGGATTATCAGAGTTAATTAGTATATAGGGCATATTAGTATAGGGCAGTATATACAAATATATTAGAATCACCTATTCGGATCACTATATCATAAAGTTGTCATAGGATATAAATGAAGTTCTTGTATGAATAACTCATTGGTTAGGGATTCCACTTCGTTTCTTAAATTTAACGAAATGTAACTTATATTGGATAAATATGTAAAACGAATATATATGTATGTGTGGACAAATCCTTTTCTGTTGCTGTGTGGAGAAATAAATCGATAATATGCTATGTATCTGCAAGGGTTTTAATTAACCTCTTCTCTTTTGTTATAATTATACCAAGTTTAAATAGATGAAAAGTTGCTGCATCGGAGATTAATAAATAATTTTTCAATAAATTAGGTGCTTGACATATTATTGGAGTAAATACCTTAAGCTTTTAATGCGTTTAAGAACTATGACAATTAGAGTATCAGAAAGTACGAGTACAAAACAGAGTCGAAGAAAAAATATGGGTACTGATTAGTATAATAAGCAGGCTGCATATTCTCTTGCCACATTATCAAATTATTTTTGGTATGTCACACACACACCCTTTTTTTCTGATAAACAGGAAGTGACATTGAGAGTTCTATCTATTGATGACAATATAAACTGGCGGGTATACATACATAAGTTGGTTTCTACAAATTGATAGATACATATTATTTTGCGTCCTCTGTTCTCATGCTTACCCCAATGGCCTCCAGCCTAATGTCATGTATATAACGATTGATCTTGATATTTAGGGCACTTTTGAAACCAGCATCGCCCACTGACCAGGGCCATGTAGGATCGGGATCTTCGGCATGTATTGAGTTGAATACATAACAGGAGCCGATCTTCAAGTTTCTAAATAGCATGCTGCAGCAATCTACCTCTCGGCGTCGCCACATGCACTGCACAAATAGATCCTTGCAGCTGTAACCATAGTTAAAGATGCTATCGACATTAAGCAATGTTTGGTTATTAAACTCTTCGAATTCGTTAAAGTCCAGCTGTGCGGCCTGGTCATCTGCTGGGGTGCGCCAACGAATGCTCTGCACTAGATTATGAAGTCTATGTAGCCGCTGCTTTCTGCTATTTTTTTCTGTGTTATTGAGACTGTTAAGGGTTAAGTGCGTGGGACAAATGGTGATGGCTGGAAAGGCAATCTCTGACACGTGAACATCTGTGCGATCGATTGTGGTCTGAACCCAGTACTTGAAGTAGCGCTCCGAGGATAATATACAAACGTAAATGGTCATCACGGCCCCGACGAGCATTAGTATAATGCGGGCTAACCTGCGGGTAGCAATTGCAAAAGAGTTAAGTGTATAATTTAACCAATAAAGTGCTTACCGTCGAAGACAGAGGCATGTATCCTTTGGCCTAGTATTGGTCGGCTTGTCATCATCATTATTGTCATTGACATCAGAAGACTTAATCGCTGTACTCATTTTGATGAACTGATTGACAGGCGTGGCAGTTAATCAATGAACAGCAGCGTTGATATCAATTTCAAAAGTTCATAGCCGGATATCTGTCAATGGGCCCATCAGGCCACCGAAACATAACAACTCAATTACAAAAGTTGTTAGGCATAATGGATATCTATTCATAAATTCAGCACGGCAATTACAACACCAAACTTTTATGGGAATCGCATTAATAAAGCCAGAGCGAGCTGTCAGCATGCACAGTAACAAAATGGTTAAGGCAGAGAACGCTGCCAAGTTGGATAAGGATGTGGAGAGGTGTTTTATGGAGCTGGTTCGCGAATACTTTCGCTACTACTGTGAAAGATCAACCATACACTGTGTACGCTATCTTTACGATCCCAGGCTACATAATATTGAGAGGTGCTCCTTACGAGTTCTAAGTCAGGCCAACTAACTAATTTATTCTAAAAGTAGATTCATCTGGAGCGTGTTGCTCATCATTAGCGTTACGCTCTGCTGCTCCTTTTATATGCTACTTTCGGAACGTTATGGAGCGCAGAAGCTGCAAACAGTTATTGACGATTCGCAGTATCCAGTCTTCTATGTACAATTCCCGGCTGTGGGCGTCTGCACGGATAACCGCATCAACTGGAGCAAGCTTAATGCGGCCAAGGCACAGTTTCTGCCGGTAAATGCTAGTGAAGATGTCGTCGAAGTATTTACGACTCTAGTTACATACCTGGAAACGCTGAGGTTTGCCAACTTTGAGTATAGCACTTCCGAAATGGAGGATGAACATCTAGAGATTCTCGATTTTATCAACATAAGCGCATTGGCCCACTTCCTGACGATACGCTGTGAGGATATTCTGGTGCCTGGCTCTTGTAAGTGGCGACAATCGTCCTTCAATTGCTGCGACTATTTTGTGCTGGAGAAGACTGAGTATGGTTTCTGCTTGGTATTCAACTCGGAACTATCGGATCGTTCAAAGGAAATTAAAAAGCGTGAAGGCGCCGCTTACTATCCGAGACACAACGCCAAGGCCGGTCAGAGCTCGGGTCTCAATTTCAATTTACTGCTGGATGAGCGTTTTAAGCGCCCACATACTTCAGCCACGGATAATGTGTTTGTGAATAGCCCGAACATTTATCTTGACTACTTTTTGTTAAACTTGTCAACTTGCAGATTATGATCAAGAAGCCAAACCAAGTATCTAACGCGGTTTACTCTATAACGCCCAACACTGAAACTCATGTGTCTGTGCGGCCTCTGTTAACACGCACCGACAACACCACGCGCAACATTCCGCCGGAGCGTCGCAATTGCCACTTCACGGACGAGCACGTTGATTTCGGCATCAGCGTTGCTCCGGGTCGCTTTAGTAAGAGTTTTTTGCTTTCCAACTGCCTTACCAACTGTCATGAGTCCTATTTGGTCAAACTGTGCAATTGCACACTGCCAATATTCTTTCTAAGCAATCAGAAAGGTGAGCGACCACTCCATTGGATACTTCGTCTCACTTATGTCTTTTTTCTGCACTTTAGCCAAGAACTGCACTGCGTCCAGTCTGCGCTGCATTTCGCGTCACAATGGCAAGTCCCAAACTTTGCTTCTTGGCAACTCGAGCAGCATTTATTAAAATGTATATTGCAGATATTTTTGGTTATGACAAGCACTTGGAGGAGGATGATTACTTCAGCGCCACCAAACCGGGTATGACCTGTCCCTGTCTGGTTAACTGTAATCTGCTAGAGTACTATACGTCCACAACAACGCTGCCATTGTCTTCTAATGAATTGTAGAGTTATTCTATAAAAATTAATTGGTAATATTTTCATAACTGTTATTCTGTGCTACATAGGCCCGCATCACCGACTCTAAAGTTCTTCAAGGTGGATGTGCATTATCAAGTGGAAATGATGATAACGTTTCGCACAAGCCTCGAGTTTAGCAGCATTGATTTGATTGGTACTTCAGTTGCAATATAGAATTTTAAATAGTTTAGCACATACATACCATATATTTATTTGCTCTCCCAGCTAATCTTGGCGGAATATTTGGCCTCTGCCTGGGCGCCTCTATGGTCAGTTGTGTTGAGCTGCTCTACTTTCTAACTGTCGGATTTGCTCTTCACCTTTATGATAACAACTACTATGTCATCCTTCGTAAGAAACTCAAAGCGATTTGGTCCAAGGGGCTGCGTTACTTGAGTAACGAAGTGAGTCACATTCACCAGGAAGGTGGTCCTGAGGAATCACTGGCCAAAAGCAAACTGCGGCATCCATTTAATAACAGAACCAACGCGTGGTGAATATTATATTCTTGTCTTTCTTTATGGATCTCTTTATTTTTACTAACAAACCAATAAGTTATTTCATATGTATTTGAGTTACAATGCCGATATTTCGCTTGACAATGCTCATCTAATTCTAAGTTCTACATTTATATATCCTTTTGCATTGAAGATGTCGGTTATATTGAATAAATCTCGAAAATCGATTGAAAGCTGAAATCTTGTTATCAAGTTGTAAGTAATATAGTAATTGAAAGTCAGATTTTAAATGCTGCCCAGAACTTAATAGGTTGGTAGAAAATTCAATACAACAGTGTTGTGTGTATAATACCAAAGTTATATTGCGTCTATGACCATAGGGTTATGGTATTTAATTCTTGTATTTATTATTTGATATCAATAAACAATTTTTTAGGTGTTATCTTGCGGCGGAAGTGCAGTGTAATGGGAGCTGGTGGTGTCAGTGGGTGTTGATTGGACTCTCTATTGCCGCTATATAAATATAAATAGATGCCAATGGTAAAGTAGTAGACCAACTCGATTGCGCTAAGGAGCGAGGCGCCAAGAAATAGACCAATAATGCCGCCAAAGCTAGCTGTAATTTAGGGATATGGACTTTAATTTTTGCATTGACTGAGTAGTGTATAGAACCCACCCAGAAGTTCCACAAAAGTGAAGCGCATATGCGTCTGGTATTTGATAAACCAAGGTGATTGAAAGAAAACTTCCAGGTGCATGCTAATAACTTCAGCATTTAGTTCTTGGGAGCTACAATATGAAATTGTTATGGTCTGGTTAGGATATACTAAGGAATACTGACTAACTCCATAGCACTGTTGCTGAAGATGGTATCGTAAACCAGCTGAGAACAGCTGTTTAGGCAGTCACAGTTCATGCTATCCTTGTGCACGTTATCCACGTATTGCTGCTCCAGTGGAAGGCGCTCCACGCTAAAGGTCACTAAAGGGAATACAATGTTGGTTTCAGAAGGACTTATACATGTGGTAAGACGTCTATATCTTACATCTGTGTTCGTAAAGACATTTATAGTCAGAGGCCTTGCAGTCCGTAAAGTTATCTGCAGTGAGTCAGTCTAATTAGTTAAAGAAGTTAACCCAAAGTCAAGTTTATACTCACCCCCTGGACTGCGGGGAAAGAGCAGAGATGGTGAGCATTTGCACAGGTCAATCACATGCTCCTGGTGGCATTTTGTGCGACAGTTGCCACGCCAGTAAACAAAGCCCGGTAGATTCTTGTAGTGCGGATCGTGAATTTCATCAGGGAAAATGCAACGTCTTACCCTTGCCGTGAGGACTCGAGTTCTTGAATCGGAACCAGTGTAGCGGGGCGTCACACTGATTCTGTTATGGGAGTCGTGTGGCACCCAGCGTGCTGCCTCGCTCCATTGCTGCGGCTGCTTTACCATAACGTATACACCACGCAATCCAGGCTTAGCTAGTGTTTTGTTTAGGGCCATGACAACTTCTAGGCCAGTGCCGGGGCCAGATTGTGCAGTGTGGCGTGGATAGTACTTGTCTTCCCTCTATTTACTTGCTTAAGAATTATCAAATTATTTCCATTTTTTATTACCCACCTGTCGTTGTCGCATCTGGGCACTGACTGCCGAATTAAAGATCCAGCAAATGCCCAATTCGGTGCGCTGCATTTCGAAAATCTCACAGCAGTTGTGCGGCTTGCCCCGCCAGTTACAATCCAAAAAGATATCGCCGCAATCTAGATTCATGTACTCCAATACCTTTGTCACATCCAATCCATCCAGCTGGCCAATACTTGCTGCAAGGGACGAGTTCTTAAAGAAGCTCTCCAGGCTCCGCATATCATTGAAGTGCATAGCAGAGGCGGCCGTAAAGAAGCTTTTAAAGAGCTCTTTCTGTTCCGCGGTGGCATTGGTACCCATAAAGTAAGCTGGCACCTCCTCCTGCAATCTTGGCCAATTGATGCGACTGCGTGGACAAATGCCCACAGCTGGGAAATGCACATAGAATACCGGCAGCATGCTGTCTTCGATGGTTGTGTGCACACGCGCGGAGTTGTATAGCTCGGTCAGGTCAACATAGACAATTGTGGCGCATATAAAGGTCCCTACCAAAATCAGTAGCCAAATCAACCTAAACAGTTAAACAGTTTAAAACGTAAAACAAATAACGCTCATTTTGCTCCATAAAAGTATTAACAAGAAGAATAAGTTAGCGACAATCGAAGGATCGCAATTTCAGTTAAGGTCACAGTCATACAAAGATTCTCTAACTTAGTTGGGATGGCTAGACTAGGAAATAACCTATATCTAGGACTGAATTGCAGTTCTACTCTTGAAATTTGGACAACATCTTCTTTCATTCAGAAGCTATGAATGAAAAAAGTCAAATGCTTCTCTCTGAATTGATTGAACATCTTAGGTTCAATACGTAAATAATGTTTTTATTCTGGGAAACCAAGAGATCGTTTTTATTTATAACAATGTCTATAACAATGTGACGTGGAAAATTGCCGGAGGGTGGTTAAAAGCAACTTATTGTATCGGCCTTGAAAGATGTGTGCTTCTCGCTTTTCGCAAAATCCGCACCGCCTTGATGATGAGTAGACTTTCAAGGTTTCAGGGTTTCAGTGAAGTTCAAAGTTTCGCGCAAACAGACCCAAACTCATTTTTAAAGCTTTACATAATAACATTATGCATACGTGTCTTAGCATTTTGAAAATTCACTCCCATCAGTGAAAATATGTCGGAAATTTTGAAATTTTTTGTTACCCATCTGATTGGCTTCAAAATCTTTTCCAAAAATCTTTTTTATTTTTTTAAACGATTGTCTTAAAACCCCAGTTTGACTAAAAAAGTCGTAAAGTTCAAGATTTAAATTTTCCACGGACGGAAAAAAGGTGAAAAAATTATGTCTAAAATTGGAGGCACAAAACATGGACTGTGCATAAGCTGGAAATTCCAGGTAGTCCCTATATAATGCGTATAATATTAATAACTCCTCGTTATTCTAATGATAGTTCTTTTTGTTTAAATTTACTATTTTATTATTGTTTATAGTTATGTTTTCTTAGGCTCACCTTTCAAATTGACGCAGTTTTGGATCTGTCAAATATCGAATTCCATGCACCGAAGAGGAAGCACAGTATTCCTTTAGATAGGGGGTTACTAGCTTTAGAAACTTGCTCTCCTTGCAGCAGCGGCCGACTTTTCGATGACGTACAGCAGTTTCATTGATGTAATTCCCATAAAGCGGGCGACGTGCTCGTGGCTGTGTCAGCTCCTGCGGATAGTACATTTTGCTTGAGTGCTGCTGGATTGCGTCGCAGTTGATGAGTGAACGCTTTTGAGCGTTCAAGTTCAATTTGTAGGCCAAAAAAGCCCCATGTACATTGAACTCAATCAAAAAGCAATTATTCTTGGCGTCCAGCATAGGCAGGGAAAGCGCTGCTCTGGGTAAAGCTTAAATCACGCACACAATTAACACTTGAATGCTGTCCGGATGGGGTGAGAGAGGGGGTGTGGATGGACGCACCGCTACAAGTGGACAAGGACGCGCAAGATGTTTACACAACGATTCTGGCTGGGAGGTAGCCCAAGCTCTGTCCAGTGGCAGCATAATCTCCTGTTTGCTCGACTGTTTGCACGTTCATTAAGCGACTGCCCCCATCACTGAGTGTCGTCGAGTGGTTGGAGTGTTTCTAGTTGCGTTCTATTGGAAGAGCTGCTGTGTGACAGCTCTGTCTTGGTTGGGCGTCGGCTCCAGCGGTTGTTCGACACTGCTTTGTGTAAACAGGGAAAAATATTTTCGATTTATCATTGCGCGTTTTCGTCGGGAATATCTTGACGATTGAGTTGTTGTTTGGTTGCCTTTGGCAGTATGATTTATTTGTTCTGCTCACATCTAACGAATACTTTTCGACTGCGCCAAGGAATGCTACGAATTTGTGAGGCAAACACTTTGCTGGGATTTGACTAAGTTTTGGTCAATTGATAAGATCAATAACAGAGAGACAAGAGAATTTACTGTATGTATATATATATGTGAATAGGCTACACATGTTATTCTGCTAAGCCAGATAAGCCAGCTTAATGAACAGCAATGGTCAAGGCCAAAAACCAGCTGTTATTTGGAAGCGTTATTGGTTGTTTTGCAATTGTGTTTTGAATGCAACAAAACAAATCTTTCACAACTCTAAACTGTTTTGCTTTTCTACTTAGTTTAGTTTGGCAGCATCACGTTGCGTGTACGTAATGTGCTAAACTTAGTCAACAAAAGGGACCTGAAATGAAGTGGCTTAGCTGAATGAATGCCGAGCATGGGGCATACCAACGGGGTGCCTATGAAAAACACATCTAGCCAGCGGGTCTGGACTGCGAGCCTTTAAGAAAATCATTAGCTGCTTTGCCGGCACATTTAGTGAACTTCAGAACCAATGAGCAAGTCCCTATTATGAGTTTAATGGGTTGAGATAGCTCCAATCCCGCAGCATTACTCAGCAGCTAGGCTCACAATCTTTGCTTTCAGGCTAAGAAGTGCCCAGATGAGATACATAAAATCGGATTTCACAAATGTAAAAATCAGCATTTAAAACTGCGATAAAAATCTTTTATTATTGACTTGAAGTTTCCAAAAGTAGTCAATACTAAAAAAAATGTATGCAATGACGAGCATAAATTTAATTTCCTGCTCAATGATGTGACACATGCAAAGACATTCTTATAAGAACATGGCCAAGAAGGTATATAGCTCGTGCGTTAACAACTTCCTGTTGCCGTGGCAGGATCTAAAACTTTTACTTTCACGGTAACTTTGAGCACTCGCGTGTGGAGTCCGTCGGCTTGTCGACTCCACCCTCGCCAGGGTTCAAGTTCATTTGGCCTATTAAGAGCAGACAGCGCCGCAGTCATGTAAACTTCCTGGTTAGACATGCAAAGCCAGCAAAGCTAGCGTTACCACGTACCCTTCCTAGATTGTCGCTCGTCCGCTCAAAATTCAATCTTACTTTTATGAGCCAAGAGAAACGTGACAACAAGTCGCTGACAGGGCACAAGATGAGCTTCTGCATGTTACCAACAGACCGAGTGCCAAGTGCCGCATTTAAGCCATTTAAATATGCAAATTTGGCTTAAAAGGAACTTTAACTCCTTCGTGGTGCTCGTCAGTGTCAAACTTTTGCACGCTAATTTGCATGTTTAGCACCGCGGCATTGTCTTCATTTGCGCTGTGACCCCCCGTCCTGGCCATTACCCTGCTGCTGCCACGTAACTACGCTATAATTGCGTTTATCTTTTGATGACTGAATCCCCGCAGAGCTTCATAAATACTGCTGCTGCTAGCGGCTGAGCTTTGTGTTGTGTTCGTGTCAAAATCATAAACAAGCCACCAAAGTCGTGTTAATTATTTAATAATATTAAAGGATTTCCAGCCATAAAGCCAAGAGCCGAGGTGATTGATGATAGCCGCTTGCTTGGAAAATGCCGGCTAAAATACATATTTCCAATTGTTTGGGTTTACTTTAAGCAAAGATTTGTCAATTTGGCTGATGAGCTGCAAAAGCGGCCAAGGCTGCACTTGCCAGTTTCTTTGTGCTACATGCTAAAGCTAAGTTTTCCTTACAGGCAATGCCATTTTGTTTATATCCACTTCCGCTTGCATTGATTTCAGCTGCGTTCTGACTTTTTGCAAGTAATTTGAATAATTTTCTGAAGAAGTGGTAAATTTACATATAAAATGTGTGCTGCTTCCCGGCAGATCCCAAATGCCAGTTGCACCATCAAAATAGAGACGTTGCTGGAGATGCAGCTGGATGCAGGCACAATTTTTACACACATTTGGAATGGCAGCTGCTCCTGGTGCTGGCAATGCTCTTAGCAAGTCTTTTGCAAATGTATGTTTGTACGCAATCGAGGAATAAACAAATGCACACGATGTGCGCATGCTTTCATGTGTGTGTGCTTTTATGTGTTGGTGTCTACGTGTATGAGTATAGGTATGCATGTGCGTGTTCTCCCTAGCAAGTTTTTGCCTTTTGTCCTTGCTGCTGCTTGCTTTTGAAAGAGCTTGCATGCGTGTGAACCTCAATTTGAATTATGAACTTGAGAAAATTAAGAAAACTTTTTATAATTGATGTTACGCATATTAAAACCACTTCATTTGTATGGGACACCGGATTTCTGTGTTTCTGTTTTTCGACTTCCAGTTTTCACTTTTCATATTTCTATTTACGCTGCTTCACCAATTCCCTCTGCTCAGAGTTTAAGCCCATCGAATTGCTTGTGCTTGAGAACTATGTTGAAAAGTTGTCAAATGGATGTAGTTGGGATGTTCTCAAAGCATTATCGAATTTTGACAAATGTTTTTAAATTGCTATGCAAATGCTACAAAAAGAATTTTTTAGTCTAGATGGAATTTGGGCGTGTAGATAGAATTTGCTTGCGACATGCCAAGGGAAAAACTTGTATTTTATCAAACTTTACAAACATCTCGGCAAACGTAAAATTTATGCTTTGTTATTTGTATGGCGTAGCCTCTAAAGCTTAAATTTGTCTACCAAATATCATTCATTCAACTCGAGCAATAAACATCGTTTAATATCGCAAATCAGTGTCGGATTAAGGCAACAGATAATTAACAAATATTTGTATGTTATAAACGATAAACCACTGTTATCTTTCCTTTCTCCTTTTGGGCTCTATGTGCTCCATTTTAAATCTGTCCATTCTTACATTAAAGTACTAGCGGGTATAACCCGGCCTTGCCCGTGGCACGTATGTTATAAAATCAATGTTCTTAAACAAATTTGAAATGATTTTAAAACTGATCGGACGGTAAACAAATAAATTTCATACAAACGTTTTCCGCCAATTTACCACTGTTGCGAGTGGAATTTCCTAAATCGCTGAAACACGTATTCATTACATTTTTATGTAGAGCTTTGAAAATAAGGTTGAAGCAAATCGGACACAATTTAAAACTTCGCACAACAAATTTTTGAGTCGCATTCCACCCGGAAAATTTTCGATTCTGCGAAAAGTAGGAAACACGTCTCAAATGATTTTTCTTTTAGATCTTTGGAAACGAATTTGAGCGCGAAACGTCACCCACCAAATCGTTGTCCTCCATTTCCACCAAGGAGGAACGGATTTTCCTAAAAGTGTGAAACACCCCTTAAATGCATTTGAACAAAGATCTTTGAAAATAAGTTTGGGGCCGATCGGATGGTAAACAAAAAACTTTCATACAACCGTTTTCCGCCAATTTACCACTGTTGCGGGTGGAATTTCCCAAATCGCTGAATACGTATTTATTAAGTTGTTATGTAGAGCTTTGAAGCAAATCGGACACAACTTAAAACTTCGCCCAACAAATTTTTAAATCGCATTCCCCCCGAAGAAGTTTAAATTCTGCGAAAAGTGTGAAACACGTATTAAATGATTTTTCTTATAGATCTGTGGAAATGAATTTGAGCGCGAAACGTCACCCACCAAATCTTTGACCTCCACTTCCACCAAGGAGGAACGGATTTTCCTAAAAGTGTGAAACACCCCTCAAATGAATTTGAACAAAGATATTTGAAAATAAGATTGTGGCCGATCGGATAGTAAACAAAAAAGTTACATACAAACGTTTTTCGCGATTTTTCCACACTTGCGGGTGGAACTTCCAAAAACCCTGTCTTAACGTGCACCTTCATCAGATAAGGCAGCTACAGTGAAAATTTCAGCTTCCTAGCTCTTACGGTTTGGGCTGTGCGTTGATCACCAATCAGTCAGTCAGTCAGGACAAACAGTTATATATATAGAGATAACAAGAAATATGGGTTATGCTTGGTACACCAAAGCTGCAATACCCTTCTGCTCATATTTCCTAGCGGTGCTTGAATACAAACTTTTTTGGCCGACCAATTGTTGTGGATGAGCCTCATAATATAGTAGCCTGATTTGATACGGATTTGTTGGGATCTCGTCAGAATATCTAGAAAAATTAAAAACTTTTGTGCATTGTAAAATAATTAAATGACAATGATAAATCAGAGAAGGTTTCAGATAGGCCTTTTGCCTAACCAAGACGGAAGATACGCCCAACAATTCGTGTCTTTAATTAGTACTTGACGTTCCAAGGAGGGCCTGATTGACGCTTAAATGCGTCCTATAATAGGAACCGTGAACCTGAGTTTTCGTGGCAGAAGCCCACGTTAAGCCCATTGACTTTCTATTTCTGACTTTCTATATATCTATATATTATATTATTTATTATATTCTCTACAAGCGTATTCGAATAATAATTAGTAAATAATATTCATAGACTACTTTTATGGGCTTTGCGTAAAAACAACTCACAAAGTCATATTAATTTTGGGCTTTTCACACCTTTGCCGTGACATGGGTATTATAGTGAAAACGGAATTAACACGTGCAGAATGCAATAAACGCTGAAGGAAGCACAAGAACTTTACTGTTAAGCTACACACGTCAACCTACTGCACCATCTCGAGTATGTGTGTGTTTCTGTCTGCCTGCTTGTATGTGTGAAAGGCATCTGCACAATTTAAGCACCCGAGTGTTTAATTTGAAAGTTTGTTTAACAACTTTTTAAATACCGTTCAGTGCACTTGCTCATGTCACATTTTTGGCTCTGAATTTCAGCAGGAGGAAATTCAGTTGACATTAAACTAACAAACTGCAATTTGTGATAAGCATTTAAATGTTTAAAGTTGAAAAATATTCTGAATTACACACCTTAGTTCTTGACAATATAGAAAATTAGTCCTGTATCTTTACGGACCTTTCAATATTGTTACAGATGGAATCCGCATTTAAATGTACTATAAATAAATTTGTTGCAACTGTGAGTGTTAAAGGTTTCTGTATTAAGGGCTCCTGTGTGAAGTTAAGGGTGCCTGTTACATTTGTTGAGTCTGCATGACTATACTGGGACGTGTGTGAGTTCAGGTACTCCATGTTGGTTACGCTTGGCCTTTCGAAATAATTGGGGTCAATCAATCTCTGCCGATCAATGTTGCCTGGCAGCAGTATAGAACATTATGTATGAAAACTTATACAGAATCCTGAGCATGTCATAGTTTGGGCTCAAATTGAATAAGCACCTGCTGCCTGCGAAGGCTGACATGATTAGAGGAACAAGTTAATCAGATTTCTGTTCAATTTATTATCGCTTTAAGTGGACTGTATTTGTAAATGTACATAAGCATATATCCTAGATTGCTGACAAAACATTTGCTAGGAATATTTACATATGTAACTACATAATTAAATAAGTCGAATTAATAAAGTACTAATAAGTATAAGTAATTTATTATTTATTTATTTTACTTATTAATGGTCGACAAAAACGAGTGTCTTCCTAAATAGTGTTTTTAAGTAAAAATTAAAAAAAAAATAATCAAACTTACATTATTTAAAAAAATTAAACAAATAGGAAACGAGAAGGAAGGGCTATCTTCGGCACGCCGAAGATTTTATACCCTTGCAGACCCAACATTTTCATAATGCTCATAGTGCTTTGCCCGTATCTTAGAAGCGCAGGGAAAATAGTTAATGACAGTTTATTAACCGAGTATGGTTAAGATGTCTTGAAAAACAAAAAGTTTTCAATACAACTTATTTTCGACCGAGCGTTCCTATGGCAGCTATATGATATAGCTGTCCGATCTTAATAGGATTTTGCATATATATGTATGAGGAGCATAGCAAAACTAATAAATGCCAAGTTTGATCAAGATTTCTTTATAAACAAAAAAATGTTCCATGCAACAACTTAATTTTCGACTGATCGTTCCTATGATATAGTGGTCCGATCTTAATAGGATTCTGCATATATATGAGGAGCATAGTTAAACTAATAAATGCCGAGTTTGATCAATATATCTTTATAAACAAAAATGTTTTTCATACAAGAACCTACTTTTCGACCGATCGTTCCTATGGCAGCTATATTATAAAAATGTTCTATACAACAACTTAATTTTCAACCGATCGTTCCTATGGCAGCTATATGATATAGTGGTCCGATCCAGCTGGTTTTGACATATGAACTGCGTGCAACAGAAAGAGGGACTTCTGCAAAGTTTCATAAAGATAGCTTCAAAACTGAGAGACTAGTTCGCATAGAAACATACAGACGGACAGACGGATATGGCTTTATCAACTCGGCTGTTGATACTGATCAAGAATATATATACTTTATGGGGTCGGAGATGTCTCCTTCTATGCGTTACACATTTCAAGACAAAATTATAAAAATAAAGAAAGAAGTTATTAATAAAGTAAAGAAATGTATGCTAGATATATAGAGTGTTAAGTAGATAAGATAAATAGATAGTGATGGGAAATCAGAAGAAGTTTGGTTATGAAACGATCGGTAATCGTTAGCACGATTGAAGGTCATAAATATACACTTTTAACAATTTATATGCAATTGATTGGCCGAAAACCAAAGTTGCATAGCACTCAAATCATCTTGTAGACGAGAGAGATGTAAGGGATTAATGTATGAAAAAATAAGTTTCACGTCGGCCGCATACATAAGTGCATGGGGATGTGATATAATCAAGGGGAGATCATTTAGAAATAGAGTAAAGAGTAAAGGTCCAAGATGAATACCCTAATATCTTTATACTAAAAGTGTTTGAATATAAGTAATTTAATTGCATTTTTTGTTATCTTTAGAGCAGGCATCAGAGTTTAATATTTATTTTTCCTTTTTTTGGCAAGTTGGTGTACTTATGTGTTTACATTTTATGAATACATAGTAAAATAGTGCTGATTTTAATAATCAAGCATAATAATCAAATTAATAATGCGAATTATTCTAAATTTGAAGTACACATTATACTAATTTTGTGGCTAAGTAGCTTGTGTCTAGAATAATTAAATAATTAACAAAATCGTCTCGTTTCTTCTGGATTATATATTTTCGTAATATATATAACTGAACAGGTTTCCAGATATTTATATAATCGAGCTTAAAGTTTCCATTTTACAAGAACAATTTAAAGATTAAAAAATAATATCTTAAGCAAATGATGCAAGCCATTGGCAGTTTTCTTTTCATTTTACAACAGGGCGCACTTTTGCGCTGAAACGGCCCTGACCCTAACTGTGCGACGGGCTTTCTGCATCAAGTGTATAACAGTTTCACGCCTGCGCATTGTTCAATAACATTTTTGGCGCCAATTCGTCAGCTGTGTGCTTTGCCGGCGCTCGCGCTGAAGCCGAGCGCAGCGCACAGAAGTATGCCGTCAGAGGCGAGCAGAGGGTCGCTGCAGTAAATATAAGTGTGTGTAAATGCGTATGTGTGTGCGCGTGTTTATATGTGTGTTGCCGTACGAACTGTGCGATGGTAGCTTCTTGCAGGCTGAACTGCCATCATCGTCCTCGTGTTTGGTTGCGCCACGATTTGAGGTTCTTTAATGCCAGCAAATGTTTGGGCTCGTCATTCAGTGCCAAGCACGAAGTCGAACACCGTCTCTGCTGTCGTTGTCCACGCTGCTGTCGGCACTGTTATTCGTTGTCGTGGCACGTCCTGTCGCCGCTGCTTTTGCCAACTTTCGTGTTGTTTTTGAAGCTATTCAGTCGCGTTAGTTACATCAGTGACGTTCACAACGCGTTGGTTCCTAGTTCGCGATTGCCAAATATATTTCTGAATGGATTCGCATCACAGCCTAATGAAACGAATAAATCTTACATTCGTTTAAAGTAACTAAAACTGTAATTTAAAAATATTATAAATTTTGTGTAGTGTCAGTTAAATAATAAACAAATAATACAATTTCGAAATACTTTCGCAAATATTTAAAAATAAAATTAGCTGGTGCCTATATTTTTATATTTTACAAGTAATAATTGTGAAAATAACTTTAAAAATCTACACGGACAAAAAAGATATATTTGTATATTTGCAGTTCTTGAACATTTTTAATTCAGTTAATTAATTTTATATGGTAAATTCTTTGTAAGCCACAGGAAAAAACAGTTTTTTATTTTTTACCCAAATACTTTGGAATTAAATCATCTAAATGGTATGCATGGTGTACCTAAAAAATTGTAATTCAGCAAGAAAAGATAAATGCATGTAAATAAACCAATTTAAAAGCAATAAGCTGAAACTTAGAGTAATAGGTATTTAAGAACCGTTTTTATAGAGTTATTATTGATTTACTCATATTAAACCATATTTAAAAAAATATACTTATGTGCATACTATGATATGGCGATTAATAAAACTTAATTTATAATTTAATGTTTATGCATATATTTGTATATTAGCTTTTGGTTAAAGCAAACCTCAATAATTCAAAAGTTAAAGAAGATTAAAAATTTATCAATTAAAAAAGCAATTAAGAAGGATATCGTTTAAAACTACTTAAAGGAACAAGCTAAGAATACTTCAATTAATGTTTTCCCAGTGTGGATTCTGTTCAGCTGCCTCTGAGTAGAGGAGGCTGCTTCGTTATGTGATTAATCATGCTAATATATTTTTCAAGTGAAATTCAATTTCGACCGCAACGCGAGTAGCAAGCACCACACGAGCACAAGCGACAGGATACCAAGCAATATATAAGAAAAATTACCCGAAAATACCAACGAAACCAGCGACAACTACAGACTACAGAAACATCAAGAAAAAATCCCAACAACAGCAGCACGCAGTGAAACGAGAAATTGCAATCGACAGGAAGAGCAACAGGAGCTGCTGCTGTGCTGCAGCAGAGATCCCCAGGAGGAAGGAGCCACAGTCTGCAAACGGTGCGTTTTAAGGGTGTGAAAATGAATATGGGCTTATTTGTTCAGTGTTTTCTTAAAGCTCTTTATAGGGGCATTTCAGTTGATTGAAGCTTCTTAGATTTACTAAACATTTAATTGGAGATGATGTTCAAAATAATGCTATATTTATTTCGTTATACGGATTGAAGGTTGTTTATCAAAATTTGATCTTTTGCCTGTATTTGGGGACATTATTATTGCTCGCAAATTAGTTGCCCTTTTGAATGGGCTAAATAAACAAACACACAAGGACGCAGAGGGACCTAAGACTTTTTTTTCGCATTCAAAGTCTGAGCGTTATTTTTTATTTTCTAGTTTTGCAATTTAAATAGAAAACGGCGTTTGGCAGCAGGACAGACAGCAAGTCGGCAAGTCGACAGTGGCGACAAGTATAACATTTAGGTTAATCATACGCCATGTTGTACGACGGCAATGGGTCTAGTCGCCAGCGTTGTTGACTATTTAGCATAAATTAGTAAGTTTCGACTCTTGATGTTAGCCAGGGTACCGCCTAAGCAAACGTTGTGGCCACGGCTAACTTTTGGCATTGACAGAAATAAAATACTTTCATAAACAGGCAAATAATCACGGCCCAAAAACCAGAATATGCTACGGCGCCTTCGCGAACTGACAGGTGAAGTGCTGCTAGTTGTCGTCAACAGCATCTGTCTGGTGTCCTGATTATTTAAATCAATTATAATTTAATCATTTTATCGTTCTAATAAATCATACACCAAGCGCCTGGCACCGAGCTCTAGGGCTGCAGCCGGTAGTCGCCGAAGCTGCTCAGCTTGGATTGCCTTGTCTGGGCTTGATTGTTATTAACAATATGCGAGCATATAGCGAAAAGCTGCAGACAAAAAAATTTAAATAGAAAATTAAAGCGGTGGCTACAATGACAACGCTGTTGAAGATGACGATGACGATGACGATGCCGGAAACAAAAGAAAAAACTTTCTTCATTAAAATTTTTAATGACTTTCTCTCTATTTGCGCAAGGTAATGAAAGTCAACAGCGTAACTATGTTTATGCGCAGTTTCTGTATACCAAGCTCATATTTGCTTTTGATGCAAATGCATGTTTTTCACGGACTTTTTCCAAAATTGTTTTTCGTAAGTGTCGCGTCTTTGTAGAGATTTTTTAAAAAAAGAAATGAATTGCGTATCAAATAAAGTCGCCTAAATGTATAGTCACTTATACACCTGAAGAGGGTATTCTAATTTGTGTACCCTTGTGGATGGTGTTATAATTTTGCCATGAGATGGGCATAGAAGTATCCATCGCCGTCCTTATAGAGAGTATATTTTTTTGATCAGAATAAATAACCTAGTCGATTTAGAGAAGCCCCCTTGTTTGTCATTTTCACTCCGTCAATAAATCATATATCTGTCGTCGATGAAAAATAAAGTTCTTGTATAAGCAAATGTTTTCCTTATCAAGATATATTGACCAAACCCATCATTTATTATTTTCACTGTGTTCCATATCATCATCCTTACCATCTTATCATAAAGCTATAAATTTAGGATGTTGGAATCCTATAAGCTTTTTAGTGCAACTAAGTGCGTTATGCATTCGTTAAATTTAATGAAAGGATTATAAAACTTTGTTTTGCTCCTTTTGAATATACAATATCGTAAACGGTAATTTAAATGTAAATATTCCTTAATGAGTGTGCAATTGCAGTTGACTTTCAATTCTCTATAATTCATTTGTATTAAAGAATTATAAAAATCTATCATTTTTAGCATTTCATTTTATCAAAATATAAAAAAACATATTATAAATAATTAATATTTTATTAAGCTAAGTAAGCTGAAAATCAATTTGTTTTGTAGTTATTCAAAGTATTTTCGTTGAAAGATTCTTTAAACACAAATAGCAGTCCGTTTTTTCATTATTCTGTTGAATCAATTGTAGGGGGTTTTCTTTACATATTTCGGATATTTCCTTCAGTAGTATTTAAAATTTAATTAGTATTTTTTCTTAATGGTTATTGTACATCTTAAATTTATTTGGGCCCAAAGTTAAGCCATGTATATTTAGTGAGAATAAATGCCCAAACCCATATACATATGTAGATAATATATGGGTTATATGTGTTGGCTTGAAATTGTTCAATTAAGATAAGAAATTCTAGAAACACATAAGCGTTTAAGTTGAGTAGTTCATTCACGTTGCCCCTTATCGTTTCGCGCTTATTGATTTCATAATAATGTTAGAGGACACGCAAATGAGAATAAATGCTTACTAATTAAAGCTATGAAATTACCATAACACATGACATTACCCAATATACAATTTCTTATCTGGCTTGCCATTAAAGACTGGCGCACACTAATCATAGAAACAACAAGTAACAGGGCATTATATTTCATCAAGATCGGTTAAGAAACACGATAGAAAATTTGTTTTGGCTGCCCGCGTGTTTGCGGCAGCTAGCGCAAATTCCAAGAATTTCTGTATACATGTACATTCAAGCGCGTCTTCTTTGAATTCTATCAACAGCATTGCAATTGCGATTGCATGGTTTCTTGTGCTGCTATTTTAATTCGTTTTTTTTTCTCATTAAAACTTGATTATTGGTATGGCTGTTGAGTAGAGGCGGCGGAAAGTAGCGCGGTCAGTTACGAGTTGGAACCCTACCGAGGAAACTATTTATTTATTTTTTTATGGCTGGTGTGGCTGTTGAATAGAGGCGGCGGCAAGTAGTGCGGTTAGTTGCGAGCTCGAACCCTGCCAAGCGAACTCTTTTAAATTTATCTTTATTACTACTAAAGCAAATGAGCGCGTAGCGCGAGCTGCATTTGGTATTGGAAGAAGAGGGCTCAGGGTATCCTCTAGTCGGTAGCTCCCGACTAGAACCTCCTTGTTGTTTATTTTACAAATCGTTGCTCTTTCGTTTTAATTATTCTTGGGTGAAGGTTAAGGTATACCAAAAATATTTATTTATTGGTGGGACGGGAAACACATTCAACTGTAGGGTACATGGAAAATTCGGATTCTCCCCGTCTCTCTGCGACGGCGCTCGTTAGAGGATATAAAAAGGTTTATCCACAACTGGTGCAATAGATTAACAATTGGATACCACACACAATTAACGGGTAATAATACACCGGGCTGGGGGATTGTAATTTGGCGCTGGGATGTATGTGATAGTGTGTGTCTGAGTCTATGTAAGCGTGTGTTTTACGACTTAGCTGTTGGCACGCCCACTCCTGCTTAGCATCCAATAATGTATGTATGTATGTACATACGTGCGTATACATTAAGTTGAATGACAACGCAACCAAAGCTGAGAGCTCGCTAAACTATTTATTTGCATATAAATATTTCAATGCTGGGGCAAAAGCAAATGCCTTAGTTCAGGCACACCACATACAGACACACACACATACACACACTTCTTATTGGAAAAGTTGTGCCTGCTGTTGGCACAATACAAGTGGGTGTGGTGAGAGGTGGCGGGTTTCTCATAGGTGTACTAGCAACTGCTAGCTTCTACGTAGGTCGCTATAGCCGCGCAGCTGTAATTGAAATAGTTTCCCAACCAACAATGTGGCTTACATGTGGTGTATGTACAAATGGGCGCGATATGGGTGTGTGTGTGTGAGTGGGCTAAACATGTTTTCAATAAAACAAAGGAAATCCATTTGTGACAGAAGTAATTGTTTATACGCGGGCCTACCAAGCTCGGCGCCCAAAAATAATGAGACGCTTACAAACACATTTTCACCCATCAAAAAATACACACACACACTATGCCCTTTACATTCGTCACAATTTATATTTGTCGCATTGTTTTGTTGTTTGAAGCGGCAAATGCGATTCCAATTCAGTTTAGTTTACATTTTAAACAGAACAATAATTTTCCCCCACCGGGTCGGTGATTTCCCATTACTTTCCCAATACTATCTCTTTATTCTATCTACTTAACACTCTGTATATCTAGCATACAGTTCTATACTTTATTAACAATCTTCCTCCTTTCTTTTCTCCTATTTATGGTATATTCTTAAATAATATAGCAAATTAACATTATTGTAAATTTTACGTAAGAACACTTTTTCCTACTTACACCCTTATTTTTAGATGTAGGTTCTAATAGCGTCACTGACAAAATTAGCTGTGAAAAGGGGCACAGCTGGCCGGACTGGCAAATAAAACACCTCCATCGGTCGGTGATGCTATTTGCAATTTGTGTTCTCTATCTAGGCTTTAACATTTAATTTTTCTAATTGTATTTATAATGTTTTGAATAATTGGATGACAATCGTTTTGTCGACCACATATAAATAAATAAATAAATAAATAAAAAGCCAAACATTAAGTGCACATTTCCGTTCATACAACGCATACATACACACATTTATACATATACATGCTGATGTGTGTGTGAAATGCTGCATGGACATAGTTCTTGATTTCCACTTAAAGCAAACAAGAAGCAAAAAAACTGAACGCTTTACTAACTAGCGTTGCAATTCACAACATTTTATGTAACCAGTTGCATAGTTTAAAGCAAAAAACACACATAGAGAGATAGAGAGAGAGAGAGAGAGAGAGAGAGAGAGAAAACGAGATGGTACAGATAGAGATAGAGTATGCAAAGCCCAACATTAAACACTAAATTGTCGGAGCTGGTAGTCTAAACTAGTGGCATCATCAGGGAGCAGGACATATATAAGCATCAGCATGATGAACATAATGTTTTACGACTGTGCCGCTCATAAAGCAACGAAATTGCAATTACCACAACAACAATAACGAAAACAAAAACAACAACAGCTATTAACAGTATGGCAGAGTGCAACAATGTTTGACCATGTGTGCCGGGCAGACACTTAAAATGGTTCACCCATTATCGCCGTGGAAAAGTTGAAGCTGCGTGGGTTAAAAGCTGATGCCGCATACGGCCTTAAATTTCATAAGATGTTCATAATACATCATAAAAGAGTTTTTTGTTGGCTTGATTCTTCACACATGCCCAAGGCTGGCTTTTAACACCCAATATTTTACTTGCAAAAGTTTAAGTTTTCTTTAACTACGAATAACAAAACTTTCTCCTACAATCTTGAACGGCAATTTCTCATGAACATTTCAAATTGGTTAAGAACGTCTTCAATGAGTTCTTTCTAAGATCTAAACAAATGACTTTAAAGCCGATTGAACGAAAACAATGTTTTTAACCCCCATCAAAATAAAAATTGGCACTAAAACCAACTATTTTGAACAAGCAAGTGCTCTTTTCGGGGGTCCCGACTGTGAGATTCCCCGAAAGCAGAGGAACTTTCTTCTATACATATTTATTCATAGACAAACACATATACTCAAGTACACAAGCACGCAAGTCGCTAGCTGCACACTCTGGTTCTTCTTCTTAATGCGCCTCTCTATGGGAAAGGCATTCTTGAATGACTTTGTGACTTATTGGCTGATATTTATGAAATTTTCATGACTCAAATATGGCACTCGAAAGAACTAAAAAATGTTTGCTTTATAAACAATATCGGATATCAATATATATCGAATTTTTCGGACTATGATACATGAGAATATATATTTCATATTTAAAAGTCTTTATCTGTTGGGTATCATTCTTTGAAGTAGACATTCTTACAGACGGACAAAGAGCCAAAAATACGGTATCTCGGCTCAGCTCGTCGTCCTCACCAATCGTATATTTATTTACCTAATGGCATTTTAGATGCTTCCTTCTGCCTGTTACATGCATTTGCACAAAAACAGTATACCGTATTTTTAGCCATTTTAAATGAGTTAATGGTATCTACGCTCAGCTTATACGGCTAAGCAGCCAAGCAGTCAAGCAAGAAACTTTAATAGTTTTGCATATGCACGTAGATTATGTGAATTTTAAAAATATAAAATTGGGTAAAATTGCATTAAAATACATAAAAGAAGCGATGCGGAATTTTTTATTTATCTTAGTATTTCTTATACCCTGAACCCAATGAAAGTGGGTAAAAGGGGTAAATTGGTTTTGTCAAAATGTGACAGGCAAACAGGCAGAAGGAAGCATCTCCGACCCCATAAAGAATGAATATATATTCGTTTTCAGCATCAATAGCCAGGCCGAAGGAGCCATGTACGTCTGTCTGTTCGTATATACGAGGTCCGAGTTTGCTTAAAATCATTGATAACTTGGCTCGTTTCCATAATCATATCATTGGACTTTAAAAGCTAGAGTTTGGAATGTAGGTGCTCGTAAGGTGTATACAAATTAAATATATATCTTTTCTAAACCTCCTGGTAAAGGAAAGTTCAGGGTATCCCCTAGTCGGGTGCTCCCGACTAGAGCGCTCTTACTTGTTTTATTATTTAAAATTGCACTTCAATGTTTTGGGAACGAAAGAGATAAAAGAAAATTATATACATACGTGAACAAAAAATCGATTGTGATTAATTTAAGTTAAGGAAATATTTTAAATAATTGAAATGCCTTTGTCTTGTTATGAATATTAACCATAAAAAATGTTGAAATAAAAAAATACACGTACATAGTTGATGTGTTTTCAAAATTTGTTCAGCCTCAAGTTGACTTTCTGGCTTTTGCAATTTCCAATGGTGACTTTTAAAATCGGCCAGAAACAAATGGAGGAAAGTCGGCATGGTCTAATGTTAGATGCGTATGTCCATTAGGTTTTGTAAAAGGTCACCGTCTGAGTCGAGTCGCGTCGCCTCGCGTCGGTTGGCAGCGTTCGCTGCGTTGGCCGTCATTGCCGTCTCAATGGCGGCACACTTGTAACACTAATGAAAATTCCAATGAACTGTCAGGCACAAGGGCTACGTCAGCGTCCTTGGCACAGTGCCAGTAAATTGTGTCCGAGTGGTCATAATTTGGGGTATGACAGTGTCGACGACGGTCTCACCGTAACATAAAATGCAGCGAACTTGAAATTTTTTCCAGCAAAACTGCAAATGAAACAGAAGCCAAAACGTATTCCCCTTGAAATAGACAAGGTGGTGGTGGGGTTTCGGGTAGGCGCGTGGCATCACTTTGTGAATTGCCGTACCGTATGTGGGCCGGCTCGAGCTCGTCTTGTTAATAACTTATGGCAGGTTGCTAGACGGGAAGAGCTACAACAAAGCGCCTTGACACAGTCAGCTGCTGTTGCTGCTGCTGCGGTTGCTGCTGTCGGTTGGAAATGATTAATGTAACAGTTTTTTATGGGCATTTGGCCAAAAGGATTGAAGCCAGAGAAATGAATCGCTTTGTTACCGACAGCCCAGCCAAATTGATAACTACATGAAATACATTCAACGTTGTCAGTTCGATCAAATCTGCTTAATCATTGTGGGGAGCAAGAGTAGGTCCGAACCATTTAATTTCAATTAAATTTTCTTAAAGATAACATGAATAAAACATTTGATAAGCATTTAAGTAAAGTTTTTAACCAACAGATAGTAGGTTATCCCCAGGGCTCGTTTAAAATTTTGGCGCGAAATTTCGGTAGTAAAAAATGGCCTGATCCCAGCCACGTTTCAATATTTTATCACTAAGTCCCAGCACGTGGCGACACTTAACAATTTGCCGGCTTATGTTGCCGCCGTTGCGAAGCTAATAAATAATTTGGATACTTTCGCATTTCCAGAAATTTACAGATCAATTGCGCTAATTGACTTTACGTTGGACGCCAGACCTGAAATATAAAACTTGGCCAGCAGCAAAAAAGTTTGTGACAGCAGCAAATGCAGACGGTTACACCAAAAAAAATAAGAAAGAATTTACATGTAATAATCGAAATGGCTGCTGCGCAAATCCAATCCAATTCGAACCAACTCCTGCAAAGTTTAAAACTCTACTTGAGCCATGTCCTGTGCCGGTGTCTGGCTGAACTGTGAGCAGCGCAAAAAATTAAATGAAAATCATAATAAATTTGAATATTTACGAAAATTGGCTGAGGCAAGGGCAAAAACTCAGCCACACATTCAACAGTAGCTGCAAAAAGTTTGTGAATTGAAAAATTGAAAATAATGAATGACACACCACACACCCACACACCACACACCACACCACACCCACATCCAGCGCTGTTAAACGCAAATCGCTCAAAATTGCTGTCGCAAATACAATTTTGCAGCAAACTGCTTCAGCGGCTACAGCACCCCTCCGCCACACCCTACCCACCTAATTCCCAACGACCAGCTACCCGCAAGGGAGCCGCTGCGGGGTAAAACGGCAGATTTGAATGACAATTTACAAGCAGTGGCTGCAGAACGAGTAAACAACACAAGCCGCTTGCTTGTGGCTCACAATGCGTGCCTATTGCGGCTGGTGTTTGTCTGTATGTGTGTGTTTCTATGTGTTTGTGTGTGAGTGGCTGTGTGTGTCCATGTGGCCTACACATTTGGGCGCTGTCGCCAGCGGGGCGCCCGCATTACGCCTGAACTGGTATGGCAGCGCACAGGTATTCGAATTCATTACTTTCTGGCAAGGATTTCACATTTCGCATTTGGCTGCCTGGTGGTGCGCTTGTTGTTGGGTAAATTATGTTTTTTACAGCAAATTATGGCAGTGAAATTAAATTCATATTTTCATGATCGCAATAGGCTTAGCAAGCAGTTTTTGCTTGTTATGTCTTTTTTATACTCTGCTCGAGTTGGAAAAACGAGTATGTTGATGTTGTGAGCCTGTCAAGCTCGAAATATTTGTATAAGTCTTTCTACATCGCAGATTTTTATACATGGTGCTATAGGTTACCAAATGTTATCCTTTTTAGATAAATATAAGAATACTTTTAATACACAGACTTCCACCCCTGACTTCTACTCTACGCAAAATTTATTATAATTTTTTTTTAATACTTTCAATTTGGATAGCCGATTAAACTGATTGATTATATGGTAATAAAATTAGATTAGTTGGATTACTGATGGCAGCTGGAAAGACATATTGTTGCTGTTTGGATCTTTTATATAACAGAGAACAGAGTATTCTGCAGTCGGATGATTTAGACAGGAATTTTCGTAGTTGTTTTTGTGCTGTGCAATTTCTGCCCAGCACTTTTGTCCGTCTATTTATATTTATAATTTTCACCTTTTTGGCGAGCGTTTTTTTTCTTACCTGCATTTGGCTTTGAATAATGGGCTTGTATATACACAATATATATGCGTGTGTGTGTCTGCGTGCTTGTTTGTTTCTTGAACATTTTTTTTTACGTTTCTACTTGCATACGCCGCAATAATTTTTCGGCATTAATAAAGCGCCTGAGTTGGCGTAAAAATTAAGCCACAAGTAATATTTTGTTAAGCGTGTTTTATTTTTATTTCCAAGCCAAGGACGCGGGAACGCGAAAGTCGTGGCCAGCTTTTGTGAGCGCTCCTTTTTGCTGGCTTGCAGCTGTCCGTGATCTGTTGCTTCCCTAAGCTAATTAATCTAAAATGAAAATTAGCTCTTGCCCTCGCCTGAGAGTTCAGCGATTTAACGGTTCTAGCCAGGTTATCTAGGAGTAATGCGTATTTTCGGGTGTAATCATATGAAAGGTTAGTTTGACAAAATGTCTAGCGCCGCTGTAATGGCTAAACTTTCATGCCAGATTGCCTTTTAATGTTAATTTTGTGACTTAATTAGCCATAAAATGGTGAGCAAAAATCAACAACAGCATGAGCTGAAACGACAGCAGCAGGAGCAGTTGCAGCAAGTATGGTAAATGAAACTTTAATCAAGTGCAGGCATTCAGGCATTGATGCAGCCAGGCAGCCAAACCACGAGGCGAGTGAAGCATGAAAATGAGTTGCATGTTGGCCCATTTCAACATGCTAATGTGCAGTTGATTAGAATGTCACTCGAAAGCCCCAAAGCCCCATAAGCCTCAACACATGCATTAGGACTCCACCCCAACTTCGCCATTTCAGCTTCTCACTCTGTTGAGCTGTCACACAAAGTTTAGATTTGAATACAAAAAAAAAGCCAACAACAAATGCCATAAATACGATAGACTTGGGCTCAGAAATTGTGCCTGGTTTGCTTGAATGTATTATGACCACTATATTATGTGGCAAAAACTTGCGTGTGAAGTAAAACGATGTAGCAAAGATTTTGAGCATGGCATTTGTCGTATAAATCATATAAGTCATAAGGCCTCACTATGAGCCAGGCACGCACACATGGCGTATGCGCAATTTCCACAACATAAATTTTACCACGGAAAATTGTTTTCGAACGAAGATGTAATCAAACTAGATATAGGCATATTACTAATAAAAATATATAAGTGGCTATTTTGCGACATCATTAGAGCCCTTCAATAAGCGAGGACACAATCTTTATCTTCCGACGCGCCTGCATCTTTTTCCATAACTTTGACCCAGCCGTTGTCCGTTTGCTCGGAGCCGACATTGATGTTCTCTTTGGAATCGCCTGGGGTGTATTTTTGGTGGTTTTAGTCTTTTGTTTTTGCTTCTGCCGCTGTCTGGGACCAGAGTCAATATTGGCTCGCTGATGAATTTGCCTTCTATTCTTTGCGACGTGACTTTGTCAGCCTGTCATTATATCAAAATTATTTTCTCTGCTAGTTGAATTGTGTTGCAATGGAGTTATTGCGTTCACACGTGCTAAGACGCCAGCGGAAACGGCACGGAAGCGTGGCCAATTTGTAATTTGCTCATGCTCGTGCATGGCGCCCTGTTTTCTTTTTCTTTCTTTCATTTTGTTTTAAGTATATACATATATATATTTCAATACCCTGTAAAAAATATAAAAGCGGATCTGGGTACATTAAGGTATGAAAACGTATGATACTTAACTAAGTCTTCAATCACATAAAGTGTATATAATTATATTTGATCAACCTACAGCCAAGTCCCATTCAACTTCTATTACTCCATCGAATAGCTTCAATCTAAAAGACTTCTAACTGCCACTACTAACGCCATTGCCAATGGTGAATAGAGAGGTTCTTATAATTATTGCTCATCATCGTGAGATCTACAACTTATTTAGATACATTTGGTTTGTGTAGGGTATTCTCTTATCATTCTGTTAATATATTATACAAATGCGAGTAACAATTACGAATCCCTTATCTAAATTGTCATTTAACAGATAGTGATTAGCAATAGGGGATCTACCAGTCGTATACTATCGATAATAGCGTATTCGTACTTCGTTTTGTTATCATATTAGGCGTCTGGCAGACATTTTTGCTAAGCATGTGACTGGAATTTATTTTCCAGCGACATTTTTGGTGCAAGCTCAAAAATATGCTATGACATTATTAAAGAGGGACTCGGTTATCAGAAACGTTGCCTGCACGCAAATTATACGATACACTTTAACTTATTGCCGTTGACTTTTATGAACGCAACCAGCACTTGGTCAAGTTGGAAATTGGGGCCAAAGAACTAGTTGGCACGCCACTAATAAAACATATGCGAACTCATCAAAAACTAAACTTTAAACATGTATGCCCTACGGGCATCAAATGAAATGCGTGCGTGCGTGCCTCAAATGAAAGCAAAGCCCAGCCAAGGGACACTGAGATCCTATATATAGCGAGTGAATCGAGCTGACAGCAGTGCGTGGTTCAGTGAAGCGGAAAGGGACTGTTGGGTGAATCGCACGGAGGCACAGATGAAAAGAGCTATTTGCGTTGTACCCGACACTCAGCAGCCAGATATGGCAGATGAACCTGTGAATAATGTGTAATAATAATAATTGTGTGCAAGTCTTACATATGTGACTAAATTCCAGTTCATGGGTTTCACAAGGAGATGATACCAAAAATGTTTGCTAAACATACCTGATGCTCACTGATAAGTTGTAATTTTAGTTTAATGGCAAACATTGACCATTGCGCTTTGAGCAAATGAGTAATGACAGGCTTATGAGTTTCGTAAATACAATGTTATATTCAACTCGAAAATAGTATGATTTAAAAATTATGAAAGGCCATTTTGCTTAAAGTCTCTCTTAAGTCACTTAGAAATATTGTTACTTAAATTCTTGAAATAAATTAATTTTTTATTTAGTTTTGTTTTAATTATTTACTCGTCTGATCGCGTTGAAGAATTTCATGGTGTATGCTAACGAAAAACTTGTGAAGTGGCAATGATCTATATATATTTTTTTTTTTATTTTATTTTTTTTTTTTATTCATATCAATTTTTGTTGGTAGAGAGTTAAATAAATATCACAATTAATAGGACAGAGTATTATCCAAAAACCTCTCAAGCTATGACATTGGTCTACTTCTGTATTGGGCTGAACATTTTGAACATTTCTTTACACTACCTACCGCGCATATTATTGGCATCTGCACAGAGTGCGCGTTAAATCTTATCACAATTTTGAATTCAATGGCCTTTGCTGTCCATTATGAATTCACTTCAGTGTGCTTCATATGCTTGTTTGAACATTTTTTAAAGCTTGTTTTCTGATATCCAGTCGCCAATCAGCATCTGGGCAGGCAGCTTCAGCGTTCATCGTTCACACTTCACTCTTCACATTAACAACAGTATTTAATTATTAAACACGACACTCGCTGGGGAAGCGGCCATGGTGACGTCTGTCACAGCGAGGCTGTATTTGTATGGGGAAAACATGTCGTATGAGCAATATGCCACTTAACGGACGCTCGATTGGCCCAGTGACAGGCGGCAGACGTTGATTGCGCAGGGTGGCAGCCCCCTCCGCTGTTTTCGGAACACCTTGTTGTTTTTGCTGTTGTTGTTGTTGTTGTTGTTGTTGTTGTTACTGTCTAATCATTATTCATTGCGTGACAAGTGCACTAAATGTGTCCCCATGTGGGCCCGATCTCTGTATCCCGGTGTTTACCCGGCTGAGGTTGTCAATAACTTTGAGCATGCTAAAGGTATAACGGTAACAAATAATGACACGCAAGCAAAAAACAATAACGGACAACGAAAAACTGCAAAACCTGACAAAAATTTCATAAATGACATCATTACAGCTAATAAGCACAACTCAAAGGGACCCTATAACGCCAGATGAGCATATGATGATGAGCATTTATTAAATCAAAATGATATATGCCTTAAAGGTACATATTTTTATGCATTGAGTTAGATAAGAATTTCAAAAATTCCTTTTGCTCTATTTAAGAGGGTATTCTCCAGAAAAAATGCTTTACCATTGCAAGAAACAGAACAAATCGCATCGGTTTATGGCTAAAATTGATGCCTGCTATTTTCATGAAATCCGTTTTCGTAAAATCATCAGTTGTGCTGGTTGCTGCTGCTCCGGTTGGCGTCCTTATTCGTCCTTGATTGCTGCAAAAATGCGTAGCTCTCTTTGCTTCCGATTGTTGGGTTTGAGTTAGCCTCATTTAATTTGATTTTGGCTTGTATTGCTGATTACTTTGGCTGGTTGTTGTTGTTGTTGTTTCTGTTGCCGTTTGTTTGTTTTCGCTGGATTCCTTGCGTGCCATGACACTAAAGGCTCGAAAGGTCTGCCATTCGGTTTTTGGTGTAAATATTTGTGACATAATTAAGCCGGGCTCAGCATGATACCGCCAGGGACCAGCACCGGCAGCGCATTATCAAATCAGAAAAGGGACAAGCTGCAAAGGCGAAAATAAAACAAACATCAGATTGTGTGGATAGCTCGACGCACGCGTGATTAAATTCCATTTGTAGACACAGCTAAGCTAGTCGGCTCCAAAATATATATTTACCGACGTTTTAGTGCCTTACTGACTCTTTCGACGCCGTGTTTGAGTGCTCGGCTCACATAAAGATTGTCAAGATTTGAACTCCGTTGCTTTTGCAATGGCGTTTGCCTTTCCCTTACATTTTCGACATGGCTCGAAGTGCCTTTTGCCTTGCTTCGCCGCGCCTGACATTTGTGCGTTTACTTAAAAACGCTTGGGGAGCAATTCGAGAGATTTAAGGCACGATTTATCGTGCAACTCTGAGTGGGTGACGCTGATAGGCACTGATAACAGCTCCTACTTATATCGTTCTGTTAGGCAATTTGCATAGAAAAGTCGCACGGGAAAAGGTTGTTCAGTGCCAATACCCGGTGCGCACTTCGCTTACCTTTTTAGACCAAATACTCGCTCTTAACTTTGGCTAACGATTGAATGATAGTGCATTAAATTAATGTATGTTCTCGCATCGAATATTCAACTGTCAAAAGGAAAAACATTAATGAAGGCATGTCCTCAACAGCTTAGGCATATAACTTGATAATATCTGCGGAGTATGTCCTTGACACTTGCCTTGCTATGCCATAAAAATAGATTTGACTACCTTATGCAGGCACTGAAAGCATTTATTTACAGATACTTGTCGACGCCTTGTCAGCGGGCATCCACTTTTAATAACATTAAAATAACTTAGAGCAGACAATAAAGAGTAGATATTTTATAAATTGAAATGATATCAATGCGACAGGCGGCAACTGAAATCGGTTCATGTAATAACAATTCAAAGAAAAATACGACAAATGGGCAAGCGGAAGAAGAAGCACATCCAGTGGGGGAGATCCACAGTCCGGTAGTTGCCGTTTGCTGCTTTTGTAACATTTGAATTCAGAGAATGTTTTTACAGCTGGCGTTAAAATTTCGGCCGAAGAGACGCCGCCACTTGCAGTTGCTGTCAAATTGAAACTGGAATAGATTTTGGTATTGGTCGTATAATTTAAAAAGTAACGCTCTTAGGCTTAAATGACATTCGTGGAAATCGGCATATTTCTCCATAATTGATTGTGTTTGTATTCGCATGTTCAGAGCTCATTAATTTGCTATAAAAATATCGTAGTCAATCGCTACAAGTATGATATTAAGGATATAAGGCTTTATTCAATTCTATTTCTAAATACCTAAAGGTTAAAGCAAATAGGTCTTTTCTTTTAAATCTGATTTCATTCTATTTTTTGTCGTCTCTTTCCGAGAAATTCCTCAAATGCTCTTCAGTTTACTCTTCAAAGAAATGTATTCATATAGTTCCTAATATTATAATTCACTTTGTGAAATTAATTTATATTGTCCATGTTGAATCTTGTACTGGAATTCAACCTACAAATAAAGAAAATGTATTTCTTTATTGAATAGTATGTTTGTATAATCTGTTCGTATAAATATACAATATAAATAATTCTGAACAGATAAATGTCTTCTCATGCATAGTATATATGTATGTATGCAGATATAAAGGTAAATTACCAACTGGAACCAACGTCCTATGTCGACTTCAATATAATTTGTATTCTTGAGAAAATCAATTAGCAATCAATATTAGTACGTTGTCTACTTGAATACATACATATGTACTTATTAATTATTAAATATAATTATAATTAAGCATTCCTGTGTTTATGCTTCAAGCCTTCTAAACAGATCGATAGACCCTAATTAAAAGTTAAATCCTTGCTAAAAAGAAAGTCACCCAATGCCAGAAAGCAAATAATATAAATCTTACGGCAACAATCAAAAGGTATTTTCTTTTGATATAATTAGTTTTCTTCTTGTTCACTACGATTATTTGCTCAGACTCAATGGAATATTCTTTGTGGTTTTTAATTTCTTCGTTAATTTCTAAATAAAATACAATAATTAAATGTACAATTATCTTATTTTGTCTCTCTCTCTCTCTCGGATAACCTGTATTTGCAGCGTAGCTCAGTTGACAACTAAATTGCAATACCTTGCTGAAGTGTGAACAAAATTGTTCGTAATCAGGGCCTATAAATTGGTGCCGCCCACCATTTCGGTTAACTGTCATTCGTCTATTCAATAACTTAACCAATTTGGGTCCTTTTCCAGCCAAAAAAGTAGAGATACAGGCAAAGGATATGGAACGGGTCGCAAGGGTTTAAGCACATGTACAAATTGCTGCCGTGGCCGACGTCATTTGCATAGACCACTGTTAAAAGGGTCGGCTTTGGCAGTGTGCCAAGTAGAGGTCTGCTTTAAGGCTGCTTCAATTAAATTGTTGCGCCACGCAAGCCAGCGGACGCACCCACACAACCAGGCACACACAAACATCCATGCACACATTTAAGTGCGCTATATGAATTTGCCTTTCTTCTTGGTTTTTTTGTTGTTTTTATATTCTGAGACCATTGAAAGTGACTAAAAAGGGTATATTGTTTTGTACAAATATATGTCACAGGTAAAAAGAGTCATCTCCGACCTCATTGACTGTATACAATTTTTTTTGGAGCCTCTGCCAGATCCTGCAATATAGATTCTTTTTCTTTGTCTTCTCTTCGCAACATAAACTGCACAGCAATTGGCTGATTTTGCGTATTTATTGTTAGAAGGAAGCCGGAATGTTTGCCATGGCAGATTAGCGCTGGTTTCAGGGTATCTCCTAGTCGTGGACTCCCTTCCAGAGCAATTTTACTTATTTTTCATGTTTTCTTTGGTATTTCATGTGGCAGCGGTGTTTTGGGATACTTGAAGAGGCAAAACTTTTGGGCACACAGGGCTCCACTTTGCTCACATTTTGACTTAGTGCACATCCACGGACTCATCACGCTCATCGTAAGTGAAAAAAATGTTCGCAGTTTTTTTTTTCGTCGTGCGTGAGAAATGCGCCAGGAAATTGTACTAAACAGCTGAAAATCTAACAAAGTAAAGTCGAAAGGCGAAGAAAGCAAGCATAACGACACCAGAACTTGATAGCAGGCGTCTAGGGTGGAGGGGGAGATAAGCCAACGACAGCAGGCAGGCAGGCAGGAAAATTTATGGCATGCAGGCGACGCGAATCCGCCGGAAATGAGGAGCAAAATTCTGGCTGACTGGCTGAAGCCAAGGTATGTGGCTACATTTGACTTGCCAGCAGCGCCTTATCACCATGGTCTTAGACTGGCAGGTGATAATCACAGGCAGACATGAAATGAATAGCTTGCAAAAGCAGCTGAGGACAGCCAGGACGATGTGATAAAGGCAAAATCTGGCTAAACAAAAACTAACTGTGGCCAAGCCATATGTCGTTTAAAATGCAAGACAGCTTTGGACTGCCCGGAGTGGATTGACTGAGTAAACAAAAGTCACGACCGGCTGCATGGACCCTATTCAATGAATACAGAACAAATCGCACCCCAAATCCAATCGTCAGTCAACCGAATATTCACTCAATTTCAATCATATTGTTAGCAGTTCTTCCGTTAGGGCCAACAAGTTTGTCAGGAAGTGTTAAAGATTTTCTACCTTTGCTACTCCCAAGGAAGAGAAGTTTAAAAAAAAGAAAGAAAATATCCTTAAAACTATTTTTGCAACTTATAAAATGTATTAAAATGTGGGTGCATGGATAAATACAAATATTTCAATATATCAGCCAGTTTTTATATATCAAGTACTCGCACATATCGCTACACTATTTACAGTTCACTTGAAAAATCAATTTTATTATCATTAATCATATATTAGAGCACTAGCAGTTACTTCCTGGCCTTGCCCGTGGCATATGATTTATATATATAAATTTTGCACCCAACATCCGAAAAACTTTCTTACAACTGTTTTCTGCCAATTTACCACATTTGCGAGCGTAATTTCTGAAATTGCTGAAACATGTAGTCATTAGGTTCTTATGTAGGGTTTTGAAAATAAGTTTGAAGATGATCGAACTTAACTTAAAATTTCCCCCCACAAAATCTTTGGTCCGCATTTTCCGCATAGGATTGGATTTAGCGGAAAACGTGAAACACGTCTTATGAATTTACATAAAGGTCTGTGGAAATTAATTTCAATCCGAAACTTAACCCATCAAATCTTCCACTAACAAATCCACCAAGGAGGAACGAATTTTCCGAAAACTGTGAAGCACCCCTCGAGAGACTTTGTACAAAGATCTTTGAAAACGAGTTCGGCGCCGAGCGGATGGAAAACATAATAGATTC
The DNA here is from genome assembly GCA_035045885.1 of Drosophila borealis. Lineage (NCBI taxonomy): Eukaryota > Metazoa > Arthropoda > Insecta > Diptera > Drosophilidae > Drosophila > Drosophila borealis. The sequence goes on from JAWNOR010000194.1 coordinate 20,003,493, forward strand.
ATACAATCGTTTTTCGATACTTAAAGGTGGAATTTTCGAAAACTCCGTCTTAGCCTGCATTTTTCAGCTTCCCAGATCTTTCGGTTTGGGCTGTGCATTGATCACCAATCAGTTATCACTTATTCTATGAACATTGTGATAACGGCCGAATACATATGTTGAACTCGGCTGGGTGGAGCCACTATATTATATAGATATCGTAGGAAAGTATAATTTTGCTAGATACAAAATTATTATTTTTCAACGTACTTGTACTAATTATCACTAGTTCGGAACAGCACAAAAAGTATACAAACAGTATTTTTATACAAATTGATTTTCGACTAATTTCTCTTTGGCCGCCCCCAGTAACTTTTACAATTTTTAGGCATCACGAAGTTTAAAAAAATTATCAGTAGTGTTAAAAAACATGAATTAAGCAATTTACAAAACAGCCCCGTCATTCTATTGATTAAGATGCAAGTTAGACTTGAGCTCAATCGGTTTAAAATTCCTCAAGGTATTAGCTATAATCCTTATAAATCTTATTTATTAGACGCTAAATGACCTTTTCATGCAAGAAATGGATTTTTATAATATACTGGAGTGTCATAATCTCATAAAAACGAAATGGATTTCATTAAACTATGGATAGCCGTTACATCATGTACAAAATACAAATGATTTAAGACCATGAAATACTGAAATCAGTTTTGAATGTGAAAACGATGTGTACTTGATTTAAGTTCACTCAAGTATGAATTGTACTTTAAATTTGAAGTACAAGAACCGTCCAAATTCCATCCCGTTTGAACAACATCGTGACGTTTCGTCTTTACCAGAGTGTTCCGTTTTCCTATTTATCACCATGTTGGGATACCTCTTTTAAAAAACATTTATATACGGAGTAAACAGAGGCCAATCAACTGAGTTATGCACCCAACTCTCGCTGGAAATAGCAACAACTCGTGGTTAAATGCTGTGCAATTATTGACTTCCGTTTTCGAACGCTGCGGGGATACTGGGTGGCTGCATCAAGTGCCTTATACGGAACTTCCTGTCCTTTCTGCCACTTGAGATGTAATTTAATTTGTTTATATGTTTGCCGTTTTGTGACAGCCGCCGCGGCTGTAGGTAAATTAATTGTGCACCTTAAGGAGAGCAGCTGCCATCGGTGGCTACAGCTGAATTTCGAACGGAAGCCCTGAAAGACTCCAGGCTGTTGTCTGACGGTATCGTTTTGCATGCTTTGCCCAAAAAAGTCCGAAAATAACAAGAGGACAAAAAGCAGACGCGCGAACGTCTCTAATTAATGTGTTTGTTTAGCTTTTGTGCTCCCAAAATTTTGTAGGTGTGGTTACCTGTAGGCACAGATGTGGTGGGGACGGATGCGAGTCAACATTTTAATTGAATGAAATTTCAGTACAAGCTGCTTCCATGGCAGGAAAAAGTATACTTAACTTATGGAAATCTACTGTACAAGTTTACCCTGAATTTTCAAAAAACACCTATTGTAGGCATTTGCAGGATATTTCACAGAATATAAATATTTTCATTCTTAGCATTAATTCTTTGAATACGCAATATAATTATATTCCAGTATTGACTTTTCTCCGCAGACGTAAAAATGCGACTCATTAATTTGCTTTTCTGCCGCGGACTTCAGAGCGTGGAACTGAACCAGGAACTGGAACAGGAACAGGAACTGGGTATTGTGTCAGCTGCACTGACATCGTATTAGGTTGGTGTCGGCGCCATGGCTACGGCTGAGGGCAATGCTGAGCCACGTCAGCTGGCGGCGCCGGAAACGGATGCAGCTGCTTCTGACATGGTGGAGCCCGTCCTGGCGTTGTTGCGCGGCGATGTGCTCAATCAGACGCGTGCTCCGGTCTTCTACAACAGCTACAACATCTCGGAGGATGTCTATTACTACTTCAATGGCTTCAATGCGGCAACTACGAGTACAGAGCTAGCGTTGAACTTGAATACCACAAGCGGGGCGCCTACCAGTACAACACGGGAGCCAGATCTGTCCGAGTATCTGGAGGCACTGCCCAACGATCGTGTTGGCCTGCTGGCCTTTCTGTTCCTCTTCTCCTTTGCGACGGTGTTTGGCAATTCGCTGGTCATCCTGGCTGTCATCAGGGAGCGCTACTTGCACACGGCCACCAACTATTTTATTACGAGCCTGGCCGTGGCTGACTGCCTGGTGGGTCTGGTGGTGATGCCCTTCTCGGCACTGTACGAGGTGCTGGAAAACACGTGGTTCTTTGGTACCGACTGGTGTGACATTTGGCGCTCGCTGGACGTGCTCTTCAGCACGGCGTCAATACTGAACCTGTGCGTCATCTCGTTGGACCGATATTGGGCTATCACGGATCCCTTTAGTTATCCCATGCGGATGACAGTCAAGCGTGCCGCTGGCCTGATTGCTGCTGTTTGGATTTGCTCGAGTGCAATTAGTTTTCCGGCCATTGTGTGGTGGCGGGCCGCCAGAGATGGTGAGATGCCCGCCTACAAGTGCACCTTTACCGAGCATCTGGGCTATCTAGTTTTCTCATCCACCATATCTTTTTATCTGCCACTCTTGGTCATGGTCTTCACCTATTGCCGCATTTATCGCGCGGCGGTCATTCAGACGCGCTCCCTTAAGATCGGCACCAAGCAGGTGCTCATGGCATCCGGGGAACTGCAGCTGACTTTGCGGATTCATCGTGGCGGCACCACTCGGGATCCCGCCCCCAACACACATCAAGTCTCAGGCGGTGGTGGCGGTGGCTCCCTCAGCCACTCGCACTCCCATTCGCATCATCATCATAATCATAGCGGCGGCACAACGACATCAACGCCCGAGGAGCCGGACGACGAGCCGCTATCGGCGCTGCACAATAATGGCCTGGCCAGACATCGACACATGGGCAAGAACTTTTCGCTTTCACGGAAGTTGGCTAAGTTTGCCAAGGAAAAGAAGGCGGCCAAGACGCTGGGCATTGTGATGGGCGTGTTCATTGTGTGCTGGCTACCGTTTTTTGTGGTGAATCTGTTGTCCGGCTTCTGCATCGAGTGCATTGAGCACGAGGAGATTGTTTCAGCCATTGTGACATGGTTAGGCTGGATTAACTCCTGCATGAATCCAGTGATCTATGCCTGTTGGAGCAGAGACTTTCGCAGGTATGTAACAAGCTCTACAAAATAAAGACGAAAGTCTTACGTTTAGCCTTCCTTTCAGAGCTTTTGTGCGCCTGCTGTGCATGTGTTGTCCCCGCAAGATACGCCGTAAATATCAGCCCACAATGCGCTCCAAGTCACAGGTGAGTTGTTGTCCAGCCTTTTGGACCATTCAACTGAGCTGCGGTTTTTGTTTGGTTTCTCATTGCTGGGATTTGTCATTGATTCGCGTCTCTTTCATGCCAAATACGTCTAGCTCCATCTCGCGCACTCTCCATTTAATAATCTTGCTTCATTGGAACAGCGAAACATTTAATTTTATTTTATCAACATGTTGTCTACTTGTTGAACGACGCCAAAAACTGTTTATAAATTATCTACTCTCATATGCTCCTAAAACGCAACTCAACGAACGACAAAATTAATTTACAAATTTAATGAATATGAGAAGAAAAAAAATAAACGCAGCGAGTTTTAACCTTGCCCTGCCTCTATCCGTTTCATCCCTCTATGCCAAGCTCCTGCCTTTGCATTCACACATGTCTGGCAAATAGAACAGCACACTCAGGGCTTTGGAAGGTTCCTCACATCCCCATAATTCAGCATAAATAAACAGCTCGGCGCATCAGTTAACGTCATTGGCAACTGCGCCTGCTTCCGCCCACGCGCGCATCCATTGCTGGAATCATTTTTTAATGTGTATCTAAGCTCTGCATAAAGTGGGTCAGCCAAATCCAAAAGTCATAGCTTTCAGTAATTCCAGATTCGTTTATTGAACGATGGCAATCATTTAGAAAATTTTATTTTACATTTATATATATTTTTCAGAAATTGAACAGTACTTTAAACTAAAAACAAAATAAAAAATAAAAACAGGATATTTATTCTATAATTTTATAACCCTATAACTTTTTTCAAGCCACTTGTTATAGTTTTTTAAATTAGTTGGCAATTTGGGACATTCAGTCGGATTGCCTTACTTGCTAAATGCGAAAAATAAATAATATTTCTCAATATTTAAAGCACTCCTTAAACTTTTGCAAAACATTTTATATTTCTGGTTATTAGCAAATAAAAATGAAGAATATTTATACAATTTTGCTTTCAATTGGCAAGTTTTTGAGCAGCTGATAAACGCTTTGTTGGTTATTCACTTCTCATAAACATAATCTTAATAAATCGACTATCAAAACATATATCACAATATTTCTGAGCGACAAATATGATATACATTCATGTGTATACATATATAGCATACAAACATATATTCATTTGTATCATCAGTTGAAAATAACTTCATTCATTTCGACAATCTAAGACCAACAACGCCCTTCGTTGCGGGATTGCGACCATGTTGGCAGAGCCCCAAACCAAAGGGAGGTCTTTTCAAAGGTGGTTAATGCGGCTGCTGATTATGATTCTGGTGGTGTTCTTACAGAGATTTGCGACACGGCGCTGCTACTCAACTTGCTCGCTGCACGGAATTCAGCACGTGCGCCACAATTCCTGCGAGCAAACTTATATTTAGTTTTGCATAGATTTAGTTGCCATTCAACAGGCTCGCTCGCAATGATTGAGGCGCTTCCCCAAGCTATTATGTTTCTAAGTCGATGGCAAGGTAAGCGACTTGTCTAACTTGTATTTATTGTTTCGTGTTCGTTGGTTCGTGGCGTCTCTTTAAAGTCATGCACAGCCAACTGTGCGAAGTGTTACCTGCACACATATAAACTACATATGTGATGAACATTGTACACATTGCACATTGTTGCCCCACGCTTCTCTCCTTCTGTCTATCTCTCTCTCTCTCTCGCTCTTTTTTATCCGTATCTCCATTTAATTCTCTTTGTCTCTATATCAATGTTTTACTCGGCGATGCGCCTGTTGTGCTTGTTCAATCGCCTGTGACATTGTTGTTTGTTATTCGTTTTTTAAGTGTATGCGAAGGCGGCAAAAGAAATCGCAAAATGAACTGTGATTCCACCTGTTGAATGTATTGCACCTGAACCCACTCACATGCGAACACACGTACACTATGCAGCCTCACACGCCCGCATATTACCATGGGAACAACCGAGTTTTGCCCAGTCCTGACTCTTGGCTCAATGTCTCTGTTTGTTAAATTCCCTTTGGCATGGCAGCTTTTTTTGTTGTTGATGTTGTTATTGTCGTTGAAAGTACTACGCAAAAACTTGATGTTCTATCGGATACCTCGCAATTAAAAATTTAATCTATATGACAAGCGCCTGTTCGATAAGTATACGCGAGGTAAAACAGCTTGTATTGGCCAACAATTTCGTAAGCCCGTTCTAGGTGTGTGTGTGTATGTACCGGGTAAGGAGAAATTTAAAGAAAAGCTCTCTGCTTATACGAAGTTTTAGAAGCACAAGCACACAGGACAAGGACATGTTGTCCTTGCAGCGTTTATGCCATTGTTGCTGTTGCTGTTGTTGTTATTGTTATTATTGCTTTTACCAACCATTCACTACAAATCTACATATAAAGATACATACGCACACGCACACACTTACACACACGCACACACTCACATAATGTACCCACTGTTTATCTTGTTGTTAAGTTTCCACCTTTGTCTCTCTCTCTCTTTCTCCTCTCTCCATCCGATTTTTTTCCACTGTAAGTATATAAATGTGTTTATTTCTGTGTTTACTTTAAAATTTTAACTTGCCATTGTTGTTGTTATTGTTGCCACTTTTTCTTGTTGGCCTTTTGACTTGGCTCTTGTGGCACACACTCATACGCCCACCCATACACATCCATCGATAAGTGTTCTTGGCCATGTTTTGAAATCAACTCGCACAGCCCAACATCGGATATTTTGGACATGCTATCAAGCTAGCCATAAATACTTTTAGCACTATAAATTTCCAACTCAATTTTCAACAAACATCACACACACACATATACACATTCCCAACGCATATGCACAAAATATATATTTTATAATTTAATGATGAAAATGTTATTTACAGCTCTCAATAGTAACTATTCGAATGCCATTTGGAAGTGGGAGTGGATATTTTTGTTCGTTTTCAGTTCGGTCTTGGGCTTCGAGTGGCTGACATGATACCAATTACACCCAGAGCATGCCAATTCCTCTTACTTTTCCAATTGTATATGTGTTGTTGTGAACAACAAAGTGTTGAAAAGGGTAACGAAAGCAGCAGCTGAGTTATTGGGGGCCAGGCACTTAAATGTACCTCTAAAGTAAAAGCATATCGAATTCTGTTGGTTTCAATATGTTAATCAAAAAGCTTACAATCTATTTCATTTAAATTCCTAGGGTGCTAAAAAAGATTTGATATAAAAGCGATAGCTTCGAATTATATTGATTTTAAAATCTCTGATTTTTTGAGGGACATATGCTTGCATATGTAAAAACAAAAGGTCTTTTATAAGTATATTGAAGACATTCCTTAACGCTTTGGGATTAAAAAAGATTTGATATAAAAGCGATAGCTTCGAATTATATTGATTTTAAAATCTCTGATTTTTTGAGGGACATATATATATATATATATAAGTATATTGAAGACATTCTTATATTTTAATTATCTTAATTATTATCCGACTTTGTCAATACCAGGCTAATAGATGAAGTGCTTTTTATTAATTATCAATTTAATGCTGTAGCAAACTATTTAAAAGTTATATTTTTTTATCTATTTTATTGAGTTAAAAAAGCTTAAAGTAGCAGTGATCTAGTTTGACTATTAAGGGGTAAAGCTATTTTAAAAACGTTGAGTTCAATAATTCTGTTGTGATACAATTAACAGATTTTCATAATACAAATAGAGATTTTCCTTTTATAAAATAAATCTTTTCAATTGTGGCATTATTCTATCATTATAATGGATGTTCTTCAATCATTAGGCTAGCATAATATAAATAATGTTAAAGCCCAATTTCAAAGGCGGGCACTTAATAGCATACACAACTTCCGGTAATGCCTGAAATTAGCGGTAAATGACTCAACTTCCGTTGGCCATTTGCCAGACGGACAACAAATGAAAATGGTTCCGTTAAGCAGCGCCCATAAAGGGCTCTGTGCGAGGGTGATTTCGGTTCGTTTACCTATTTTGCAGGACTTAGCTTGTGGTCCGTAGTGCAACTGGTACGCCTTATCTTCTTATTTTCCGCTTTAGTCCTGTGTTGTCTCTGGTCCGTTGTTTGTTCGCTGTCCTCTCACTTATCTGTGCGTGCTTCTGTGTGTGCGTGTGCTTAAGTGTGTGTATGAGTGCCTCCTGAAAATTAACTTCATTGACGTTTGACTGCTGTTCTGCTTGTTGTTTGACTCGTCCTCTGACTTCTCTCCACACAGACAGACCACTTACAAGACCCAGAAATACACACTCTGATTGGGTTCCAACTTTGGGGTTAAATGGAAGCTGATTACACTTTGGGAAAATATTCAGATAACTTAAGTTTATCAATCGTAATAACTAAACAATAAAAATTTTAAATGATATTCTGTTTGGGTTTTATTGGGGAATAGTATCAAAAACTTCAAAGTGAAATTGCTTCGAAGGCAGGAAAATTACACAAAGATTACACAGAATCTACATCGATATATCTTTCAATATATAATACTAGTGGGTATAACCCGACCATGCCCGTTGCACGTACAAAAAAAATTTTCTCAAAAAGCTTTGCAAATGATTTTGAAACTGATCGGACGGTAAACAAAAAACTTTCATGCAACCGTTTTCCGCTAATTAACCACTGTTGCGAGTGGAATTTCCCAAATCGCTGAAACACGTATATATTAAGTCCCTATGTAGAGCTTTGAAAATAAGTTTGAAGCAAATCGGACAAAACTTAAAATTTCACAAAAATCTTTGAATCGCACTTTCCAGCGAGGAAGCTTTGATTTTGCGAAAAATGAGAAACACGCCTTAAATGATTTTTCATATAGATCTTTGACCTCAATTTCCACAAAGGAGGTTGGATTTTTCGTAAAGCGTGAAACACCCCTCAAATGAATTTGAACAAAGATCCTTGAAAATGAGTTTGAAGCCGATTTGCTGGTAAGCAAAAAAGTTTTATACAAACATTTTTCGCGATTTTTCCATACTTGCGGGTGGAATTTCCCGAAACCCCGTCTTAATGTGCACCTTCATCACATAAGGTAACTACAGTGAAAATTTCAGTTTCCTAGCTCTTCGGTATAGGCTGTGCGTTGATCACCAATCAATCAGTCAGTCATTCAGTAAGAAAGTTTATATATAGAGAAATATTAATTACCATTAAAAGTTGACGATTCTATAATATTTATATTGATCAATTGATTTGAATATAAGAACTCATGTATTTTCAAAATTGTACCACAGGAATGTACTACATATGTATGTATATCGATGCCTGGATTTTATTTAACATTTACCTAACATAAAAACTTAATTAAGTGTCATAAAGTGTGAAATTTTACTTTGATTACGAAAGATGATAATTAAACAATTAATCAAAAATAGATTAAAACGTGAATTTGCTCAAGATTACGTCTAAAATGACTTACTCAAGGAAGATGGTGACACTCTAAATGGACAATGAATTTGCATAGCACTTTGTTTTGTGGATGTAGCGTTGGGGCATGATTATACGTAGGAAAATCCACACATACGCATACATATCTTACACACACACATATACATACACAGTCACACATACATTGCTTTGAGCTTGAAAATGCCTTATATTGCACAAATAATATGTAATTGTAATTCTAAATGTTTGCAGAAGAACTCTTTGGCCACCCTGAGACCGGGGCCCACAACGGAGCTGCTGCGCTTTGGCGCATTCGAGTAGAGGCTGAACTCAAGCTCGTCCTTGCCGCAGGCAACTATCATGTATTGACAATAATACGCATTGCTCTTAAACTGCTATGCTAAACGCTGCTAATTGTATACATTAGTGGCAAGCGCTTTGTGCCATTTATGAGAACCAAAGCTAAATTATTAGTAAAACAATCAATCAAAGAAATTCTTTGCTGTTTCGCAAATTGACGGTTAAATTAAAGCGATGTCGTGCTTACCGACATTTTGTCTCCAGTTAGTGCTGAGTTTTTGTTTTAGTTTGGAATTTTGTTCTTCTTGCTTTTTTTTTTTTGTTAAGCTCGTGAGGCAGAACATCAAAATGTAATTTACCACAAATGTTGCAAAAACATCAATTATCGCTAATGGACTGTGAACCTGAAATTACCGTTTATAATTATGTGACAGAGTCGCCAAAAGCGGCCACTGTCGCGCCGCTTGGTGGTGCGCAACAAAACCGAAGCTTTTGACCTATCTAATACCCTATAACATAGATGTATTCCAAGGGTATAACCCTATTCTAGTCATAATTTCTTTCATGTACGTAGCTATTGTATATCTCGGTGCATAACAAAGCTCAAACATTTGTGATGAATTGCAGTCGGAAGCCCTAGTATAAAATACTTTTGTAGCATTAACGGATGTAGTGATAATGCGACAAAATTTGTCCAAGGTAGCTCATGGGATAAGGACAGGATAGCTTAATAGTCGGCATAAGCTGTATTATTATAATTTTTTGCTGTACAATGTCAGTAATGTCCAAAACCTTTACACTTTTCATTGTCCCGAATGGACGCCAGCTGCCCGAACGTCTGGCAGTTTGATCCTTGGGTGTATCCCAACTGGTGGCAAATAGAGTATTAAGCAATAAATTATAAGAAAAGGGCGTAGCAGTGACTAATTCCAGAGCGAAAAAAAAAGCATTTTACGGCCCCGAGAGTTGAGTGAACTTTGACCGTAGCATGCCTATTTTTGAGAGCTAGGCACGCCCTTCAGATAATACTGTAGCTATGTTGTGAGTAATGAATCCGAAAAGAAGTAAAATTCGAGAAATCGCGTGTCCATTCTGTATGTAATTTTATTAGGTTTAGAAATGAGAATTCGATACTTAAACAAAAAAATTGTGCATAGTTTTAAAGTTTTATTTAAAAGTAATTATCAAAAGTTGTGTTACACGAATGCCTGAATTCAAGTGCCTACGGTAGAAATTCAAATCAAAAGCTAGTTACAGCAGTTAATCAAATTGTGGCAACGCCTAAGGACCGGAAAATCGTTGCGTATGCGTAATAAAAGTCGTTTACAAGCAAAGAGGATATTAGAATGTGCCACAATTGCTGTCAGCTTGTAATTGAATTGAAGGTCCAATCTGTCTTGAAAAGAAGCAAATTGCAACGTGCGATTCCTAAGGAATAGACAAAAACCACACAATTCGGAATGCAGCTCGATGGGAGTCACACCCACATACAAACAACAGACAAGTAACCACATGGCCGGTTTGCTCATGAAATTGCATAGCCATTATGCCTGCTCAAGATGATAATGAACATTCAACAGAATGATGATAAAGATTTTACCGTTTTTTTATTTTTTTTTTGGTACTTGTTGGTGTTTGGGGAACTTTCCCACTGAATACCAGAAATCGAAATTTGAGGGCCAGAGATGTTGCAGCTAATATTCGGAAATTGTATTTTTGTGTTGTGTGGAACCAGCTACAACCTGCTCCGAACCTACCTGGCTACGGCTGAGGCTGCTGCTGCTGCTGCTGCTGTAGCTGCCGTTTGCAAAAACCACATTTCTTGTATTGTGTTGCATTGCTTTTCTCTCTTTTGTTTTATTTAGGCTGCTCTTGTTCTTGTTGTTACTTTTATTGTTGTTGTTGGTGTTGTTTTTCAATCATGCATTTCGCTTTGACTTTTACTGCACCCGAAAAAAAACACCGAAGTGCACATAAAAACTGAAAGTAAGACCGCAACATTTTCAAATTGTTGTCATTGTTGTTGTCATTGTTGTTGTCATTGTTGTCTTGAACATCTTTGTTGCCGCTGTTGCGATGCTTTAAGGCAAATTGTTTTGCTATACCTACACACACACAGACACTAGCAAACACACACACACACACACACACACACACATACACACACACTCACACACACACACACAGAGAGTAACAAATTTCAACACTGCCTGTAAGCTGTATGCAAAGCGCTAAAATTAAAATTGAACTACAAAATTCTCATATTACCTATCTCTCTCCGTCTGTCTATTTTGCTCGCACAGTGTCATGTTGCCGCCGCTATGGTGGCCGCCTCAACATCCTTTGGCTACCACTCCGTCAATCAGCTGGACCGCACCCTGATGTGACGTCAGCCGAGCAGCTGCAGCACTTGCAGTGGCAGCAGCAACTGCGGCGGCGGCGTTGGCGCCGGCGTCGCCCGCAACTCTCATCAATATCATTCATCGGCGGCACCCACGCCTTCGTCCTCGCAGCGCTCTTGCACGCGCTGCCAGAGCTTTCACCGGCATCATCATCGCGCCAGGCGTCGCAGCTCAGGCATGCAGCTGCGGGGCGACTACAGTTCGACGTCGGCGGTGAACAGTGCAGCTAAAACTATTGTGACGATTACGGCGCCACCAGCAGCGGCAGCCTCAGTCAGCACATTGCATCTCGGCAGTGGCACTGGCAGACCCTCATCGGCGTCCACGCTTACGCTCGCTTCGGTGCCGCGCACGCTGTTGCTAGAGGCCTCTATTGGTGGCGGTGGGATGAAAAGTGAATCCGTCAGTGCGGCCAATACTCCAATTACGCCAGCCATGAAACACACCAGCTTTGCGCTGACGCCCAACGCCATAGGACCATCGGGCTCATCGGGTTCGAGTCATCATGTATCGTTTATGCCAATGCCGCTGCCGCTGCCCATGATGGGCATCAAGCGTTTGCGCGACTCCAACTCATCGCTCGTCGCTACGGCCGTGGCCAGCAGCTCGGCGCCTTCCCTGATAGTGGCTGCGGAGTCACCGACTGAGGTGCAGCATGCAGCGCTCGAACTGCGCCAGAGCGTGCAGAGTCAGATCACAACGCTGGAGGATGTGGACGATGTGCATGATAGCGATGAAAACAGCGACAGCGAGAGCGTAGGTCTGGCCCTGGTGCAGACAACACCACAGCTCGAGAGTCAGGCGGGCATGGTGTCGAGTTCTTCAAGCGCTTCGGTTAAGTAAACTCTCCCAAAGCACTCAACCATATTAGTGATTAGTGCATTGATATTTGTATTGGTCCAATAACTAGACGACCTGGATGTTTCTTATTGGACCAGTATTTGTATTTATATATTCATATAAGTAGTTACAATTAGACGTCATATCTTAGATCTTCCATCAATAGATTATATCCCCTAAGTTATTTATGTCATGCATCCTGTAAATGTCAACCCATCTTTGAATTATATTTAACTGAAAGCTACGTCTTCAACCTGTCCAAGTACCTGACACTCCTCCCTTACTCTCTTTTCCCTCTCTTTAAGTAATGCTCCTCTAATGAGTATTTAAACTTAAATTAAAAGTTAATAACAAGTTTATGAAGTTATTCGTTTTTCCTAACTCCTACTAAATAATATTACGGGTGCAAAAGAATTTAAACCTAACTTAGCCTCAAAATAATATGATCAATTAAATAGCAAAAGTCTTCAAAAAACTATTCCAAATTACCAATATGTCAAGTTATTCCAAATATTAGTATTTCTGTAGCGCAGCCCGTTCTCTTTCGCATCTCAAATAAATATACATTTGTCTATTATGATGCTGTCGACAACACTACGAGTGCATTTGATTGTATGCTACTTTTTGACAAACAGTTTTGCAAACAAATAAAATTTGACAAGCTAAGCACCCTTCAACTTGCACAGGAACAAAAGAAAACGGGGCTTTGATATTCTGTTTAAGATTATTAAAAACAGAACATGATTAGGTGAAGCAACAGAAAACACTGAAACCGAGCTCACCTAGTGCAAAGGCTCACAAAGGGTATTTCTTTTTTTATCACATGGAGCTGGGACTTTGCACTTTTTGTGAAAGTACCCAAATTATTGTTTGAACAAAAGTTTATAGCTTTAAGCTAATGTTAAATTCACAAAAAATACAATAAGCTATGTAAGGTCGAAGATATTATAAGTTTATCTGTATGGCTAAGCTGCTTAAAGTCTTAAGAACATAATTTAATAAACTGTTTATACAGTTTAAAGCTAGTCGTAAGTTACTTATATTTTTATAGTTTTCAGTTGGCAGTTATGAAACAGCGTAAATTTTCTAAACTGGTAGCACAGGCATACTATGTAAACACTGGATACAACACCAATAGTTAAATATCTAAAAATGTGGCATGTCATAAGCTCTTAAGCTGTTCACAGCATAAAACATATTATAATAGCATAAATAAGAACCTATATAATAAATTATTGGGTTAAGATTAGGCTCATAAAATGCTCAGCTAATCAAACCGTTTTTCTTATACAACAATGAAAAACTGAAAAACTAATAATAATAATGAAAAGTGCATCATAATGCATTCTGACACACATAACAGAAACTCACATAAGAAAATAATTAAAGTGGAAAAAACACAATCATGCTCATTGTTTAGAAAACAAACAAATCTGGAAAGAAGGAAGGATATATGTATAAACCAAAATGATAACAAATGGCAATTATTAATATTCAATATGTATAGCACATAAGCTCATAGAGTAATTTGTATGTATGTGTGGGCGTTCCAAAAATAGCGTTAAGTATAAACTTAAACATGTAGCTGTATTTCTTATGTATGTGTATATGTGTGTCTAGTTAGCCATTTAAGTGCTTTCACAGAGAGAAGGGGAAACAAACCGAGCAAAAGCAGCAGCAATAATTTACAATTTACAATACATAAAACTGTCTGCCCCAACTGACTGATTGGCGATCAAAGCGCAGCCCAACCCTTAAAAGCTGGAAAGCTGAAATTTTGTGAGGCGGTTTCGCAACATTTTATACGCAAGTGTTGAAAACTGGTGGACAATGTTGTGAAATTCTTTGTTCATCATCCGATAGGCTTCAAACTCTTTTTCGAAGATCCTCGTCTGTGAGGAGAGTCAACTCCTCCTTTGTGGAAAATGTGGGTTAAAGTTTATATAAATGATAGAATAATATTGGGCAAGTAGCTCATTTATTTAGCTCGATACCTAAATAGTAAAATGGGCGGAAAGCTTTGATTGCAACGTTTTGTTTTTCATTGGGTCGCCCTACAACTCATTTTTAAATATAAATATAAAGTTAAATAATTCTGAAGCTTGGAGTTAAAGGTAGAACGGGGGATAGAACTATCCAACGAGCAGGAAATGGTTCAAATAGTGATGATGATAGGAATAGCGAACAGAACTTGAAGCACAAAACTTGTCCCGCCAGGCATATAATTGAAAGATCCAACCATAAAGTTAAGCAACAAAACAGATTTGTATTCCATATATATGTAATTACGACTACGTTTGTATGTATTATATATGTGTAACTATGTGTATTAAGATTAAAACATACTGAAACAGTAACTCGGGCCTGACCTCACATTATTTAAATTTCAGCTGGTCGAGCATCCAAAGCGTTTTATTTTGCGCCCAAGTGCAAACTTTTGGTGGCTTGCAGCACGCAAAACAACACTTTATGTTTGTGATGGACACGCAACAAGAAGATACACACACAAGAGTGAAGATTGCAACGAGGGGCAGAGGCCAAACTACAGACATAAAGTTTACAGTTTTCAGTTAACATTCTGGTGTCTTTTCTGGGTGGTTGGGTGAGGGCAAGCAATACAGTTGGAATTGCAAGGGCCACAAGCCACTCAGGGGTTGCATTGTGCAGCTGTCGCTCAAGCAGACACTCAGTCCGTCAGCCAGTCAGTCTGTCGGTGCGAGGAGATGTGTGGTTTGGGGTCCAAGATGAATGCAGTCAGCAAAGCGCGAAATGCAAGCAACGCATCTAAAACAACTGGTAACAGCCAAGCGCCAACTGCAAGCAGCTTCCGGAATTTCCTGCCATGTTGAGCTCCATAAAGTTTAAGCTGAGTGCGTGCCCCACCGAAAATTGGATCGTTTGGCTAACATTGTGGGGACAAATCGCGCGCAACGTGCATCAAATAACTAATGAGAAAATAAGCCAGAGAACAACCACCAACCAAAACCTACGCAACACAACGCACTAATGACCCACAAAAGTGACTAAAGTTAAAGCAATTTGGTCCGAAAGAACACTATGCAACTACACAACCAAATAAATTAAAAACCTAAACCTCTTTTTAGCTTATAAACTGCAAACTAAATAAAAGGGTATGTACATATAGTATCTCACATATTTATAAGTTGCTAAAGCTTCCCGTCTTTTAGTATTCTAGTATTACGCTGCGCAGCAAATTTGTTGCATAGTGTAGCAGTGGTTACACATCAGCAGTTGCCACCACAACGACACACACACACACACGCAGAGAATGACTGCCTGGGCATTGTCCTTGTTGTAATCAGCCAAATAACGACTGTCAAAATGGCGGATAAGCGCAGAACTAATAAAAAAGAAACGTTGCATAGCGCAGGGGCTATCAAATCGCAAACTGCACAGATCTTAAGCTTATGCGACTGGTGGCGGGGCAAGGGAGGATTAGGGGCAAAACTTTGGAGTGAGCAACTTATCACCCAAACGGAATTTGAAGCAGCGTCAAACCCTCGAAAACATTTTATTTGCTTGCTGGTAATTTTGTTTCCCTTTGCTGCTAGTTCTTTACAGTTTCTCGCTTTCTCGATTCTCTATTCTGTTTCCCTATTTTTTGTATTCCTAGCTTCTCTTGTTGGGTTGGTTAATGAACCGAAATGCGTGTGCTTCCCTGGGTGCTGGTGTTGGCATTGGACGGGTTCCCTGCGCTTTTTCAGCTGCTCAGCGAATTTGTTTGCCAATATATAAGGCCAGAGCAATCATTGTCCTGATGACTTTGTTGGTGGCCCCAACCAAATGCGCGGGCATAATTCTCTAGTCCCTTGGGGCATGGCAAGTGTGTATGTGTCTGTGCGTGTGTGTGTGTTAGTGAGTGGGAGTTGTGTTTGTGAAGGGATTTCGGTTATTCGGTTGTTATGATTATTGCGTGTGGCTTGTTCAGTATGTTAGTGTGACTTTCTGTGTATGGGCGTGTGTGTGTGTAGTTTATCATAGCAGTACACACAAACATGTATATAAAAAATATCAGATGTTTCTATTTCGCTAGTTCATAATGTGTTTAATTACAAAAATAAAACGCATTTGCTAGGCTATCTGGTTAAAAGGATAATTTGTATAGAGATATTTTTAAAATTTGGCAATACATTTTACCAAAGTTTCCCAAGAGAATCTATAGCCAGCATTCGCTTATATTGAGTCAATAAACCTAACCCGTTATAAGAACTGGCCTGCGTCTAAGGAATTTGAACCCGAACCCCTATTGTTCAGTTGCCTGAAGGAGTCGCCCTTTTAAATAGCTCATCTGCCGAAAACGGGCCCAGTTCGCTTTAATTTAATTATGTTTATGCCATTTATCTTCTCAATTTTGGCCGTAGGTGGCATGAATGTGTTTTTGACAGCTCCCCTGGCTGATGTTGCAGGCATTTGCTTAAGTCTCACATAATTGAAATAGGTTCAAATTGCTCTCATAAGCTTCAATCATTTTGCTCCAATCCTGCTTATTATTATAAATGTGCTCTAGTAGTCAGCGAAGCGAAATAAAGATAATTTTCATTTAAAAAGTTTTATTTCTCGTTTGGTTTTTATTGTTTTCAATTAGGGCGCATGCTGTTTTTTTTATTTTTAGGAATACGGCATTATACTATGGCACTGTGCTGAAAAGGTAAATAAATTAAATGCTGGCAAGATTCAAAATTTTACAATAACGAAATTGTAAAAAGTTAAATGCCTTTAGGTAAGTATTATTTATAGTAGCTTTCAGAAATATATTCTTTAAATTGAAATTGCGTAGGAAATATATATTTATATATATATATATATATATATATATATATATATATATATATATATATATATATATATATATATATATTTACTTTTCCAAAGGACAAAATATTACATTGCACAATAGATACAAAACTAAATTTATACTTGCCATTGGCAATCCTGCAAAAAAGCCATAAAGAAATTTTAAATTAATTTCAAAAAAATTCAATATTTGATTTATAATCTTTTTATTTTCTTTTTGTTAACCCGTACATAAAAGGCGTACATGAAAATGCTGTTAGAGTCCTCAAATGGAAGAAGCTCAATCAAATTGAATATGCATGTAACTAAAGTGGGCAGAGCGCTTGGTACTGGAACATTGGTTCCCTTTAGAGCCGTTTAAGAGACGTTAATTAAATCAATATAGCTCGTTTTAAACAATTTCGAGTTGGCAAAGCACATAAAAATGCTAAATAAATTGATGAACTGCGGCAAATGCGCAAACACAAAAGGCTAGGCTGGCAAAGGAGTTATTGTCCTTGTCATAAAAGGAAGGCATGCTGTAAAAATCTATCGACCCGTTCATTGAGGCCAGGAGGAGTGAGCACGAAAGATGATGTTGGTGAACCCACAAAGCGGCACTTGCACTTGGCTCTTGCTCTGGGGAAGCGGGCCTAAATTGTATAAATATAAACGACATTAAAGCGCGTCTGGAAATAAAACAAACAGCAAGTCGAACTCAATGAACTGTGTGGAGGCCGCTCCGTGTTGCAACTCCTCCCTGACGCTAGCCGCCTGCCATCTCGCAGTCTGGTTGGCATTAAGTTGCCATTGCCAGGATGCTGTTGACTGCTGCCTTCTGCCTGTTACTGCTCATTGCCTCGGCTCGATGGGCCAATTGAGGCGCAGCCGGTTTGTGTGCTTTCTGCCGATTTTCCATATCTGTACACAATATATACAACGCGTTGCTATTTTCGTTGGATGCCTTCAGAAATTCTATTATGCCCAGGAACCTTGGCTTATATTTAACAATTTATAAATATAAGCATCCACCTCAATGTTATTAGAAGCCATTCGAATGATTACCAAACGGCACAGGACGGCAACATGTATACATGAAAGTGAAAGAATAACATAAGGAAGAACTTTTTGAAATTATTGAAGAATACATACCCTAACAGTATGGTTGACTAAGTTAACCAAATAGAAGACAGTTTTGTTTTTTATTTTATAAATTGATCTTCATATATAAGACTGACTGACTGATTATTGAAGCTTTACGAGCTAGGAAGCTGAAAATGTGCGTTGTTCTTCACAAGGGGGTTTCAAACAATTTCACCTGCAACTGTGAAAAATATGCGGAAAACGTGTGAATAAATTATTTAAGATCGCCATCCTATACGATTCAATATTATTTTCAAAGTTTCGTTCGATTGACTGAATCAAGTGATAATTGATTGTCAAGAATATGTGGAAATCCGAAATACCCTTCCAGTAACATATTTATTCATAAATTCCAATACATTATGTTGGGGCATACAAAAACATTTTTGGTAATACGTCGGGGGCATCAGCCCTTGTCTCAATATGTGGAAAGTTGTTGACTTGTTATTGTTATGGGAGTTGGCCCTTTTTTGGGACTGCTGCGATGACAACACATTGTTCTAAATATCACGCACGCAATTTTCAATTGAAGCGTGAATTTTACTCTGCGTCAGTGAGCAATTCTCAAAGCTTCAAGCTGTTGATAGAGATATAAGGTTATAAAGTCTGGCCTGGCCAGTGGCAGCAGGTAGAGGAGTTGAGGGGAGGATGAGGATTGCATCGGATGAGGCGTCGACGCAGCGAGCCAAATAAATGACATCAGTGGATTATCGCCAGCATCAGGACAAACACAAACATGTGCCATTTCCTTGCCTTCTGCAATATATAAAATTGAAAAAAAAACCCAACAACAAAGAAGCAGATATGTGCGGGTGCGTGTGTGTGCGTGAGAGGCAGCTAAACAAAAGCATGAAATATCACGGGGCGCTGCTTGCCAAAGTGTCGACGTTTGGAGTGGGAGGGGCAACACGTAAATATGCGTTATCCTTGGGCTGACCTTGGCAGGGTGGAGACCCAGTCCTTTGCCTTTTGCCTCGACATTTTTTCCGTATTTTGTACTGAATAACTTCACGCACACACACATACACACAGGGGGAAGATACCCTTGTTCATGAGTGCAAGTACAAATTACAGGCTCATTCAGTTTGCCAAACGGCAGCAGGAGTAACGGCCAGAATCCAGCCAGAAGGACCACCCGCTGTTGCACTGGCCTCCCATGGTAATCACGTACATGTCCTGGTCCTGTGCCTGTAGCAGCAGCAGCAGCAGCAGCAGCAAAAAAACAACAACAACGGAAGCAAAGGGCAGCCGCAGCCTCAACAGCGACATTGACACTACCACTGGTGATTGTTGGGGTCGTTGTTGCCGTAAAGCTCCCGGCTTTGACACTAAATTGCATGTCTTAACTTTAATGCTTTAATAAATCCAAGCCGCGTCAAAAAAAAAAAATATTAGAAATAATAAAAAATAAACACACATAAAGTAAGACTCGTTTGCAGGGCCTAGGAAATGAAATTCAATTAAATAAATTAAAGTGCATTTTAAATAAGCTATATTGCAGTGTTATAAAATTAAATCAAATCACTTTTAAATGTCACGAGTATGAAGAGCGCGAGCAGTAGCATCTAGGATTAAAAAGTAGAAGAGGGCAGGAAGGAAGAGAACTTTTCCTTTTTACAATTTTGCAGACTGTCAATCTGCCCGCTCTGCAAAATCAAAGCAAAAGTTAAAACAATGAGAATTGAAAGTTAATGGGAACGGAAAAATGGGGGAAATTTATTAGCTAAATACGGTACTGAGAACACATTAATAAAAAGTGCCATTGTTCAAAAGTTTGCTAGTCAATAAAAAAAGTTCATTTGCTTTTGGGTTAAAGTTGTGCGGTTCTGGCTTTCGAACTGTGGACGAGATTGGTTACAGCAGCTACCCAACTTGACAAATGACATAACTGTGCAAACTCACACACGCACGAGAATGCACAAGCCCCTGGAGTCGGGACTCATTCTGTGGCATCAACAGCAATGAAAATAAACACACATAGAAGCCGTAAAATTAGAAACGGGTTAGATTTAGAAACGCTTCTTGAGCAATTTTTAACAATTTAAATTAGAATTCAATACGCAAGTTACCAACGAAGTGTATGCGAATACAATGATTACTTGTTGTAATAAGCATTGGTAAGTCGGCTCAAAAACCAGGTTAAATGTTTTTTAAATGAAAATAATTCACCAAAAGTTTTTCCTTATATTTTGAGCTATGTCGTCTATTTGCTGTGGACTTTTATGCCCAATTTGTTGTCTTCAATTTCGCTTATACTTTTGCATTGCCAATTGCATTGAAAATTTAACAATGTAAAAACTCAAATTTAAACCGAATTTGCTTTATTATTACAGAAGACTTCTTGAAAAGATATTAAAACGGAATTTAAAGCATATTCAGCTGGGTTCAATTATGCAATACTTGAAGTATAATGACGAACTACTTTTAAACAGCCATTAAACAGCCACTCTTAAAGGGGACTAGCCTGGAACTACATTAAATTTAGTGTTAAACAAAGTTCAAACATGAAACCTATTAAAGACCACAGAATATATTTACTTCTTTTGTAAAAAATCAAATTATTTTTACATATGCTTTAACCAGTTTTTTTTAAATACTTTCGAACTGATAAGCTGACACACTTTTTAGTTGAAATATAATATCGTTCAGTAGTTCAGGGCTCCAATGTCGCAATCACCCAACTGTTGAGCTCGTCACTTTTTATAATAAATATTCTACTCGATTGCCGAATTTATGCTTACTGCACTGTGCACCATTACAAATGTATCCGTAATGAAGCTGACAAGGCGACGACATATAAAGACGTTCCCACCCAGCGAAGAACTTTTGCTCCGAACGCAACAGAAAAACATTAAACATGCGCTGGGCATGAGCACTTTGCTTGGGGATGGCTAATTGAAATGCAGCCAGTTGTCTGCCAGTGGGCGGGACTCGATAAGAAGGGAACCGAATACTGTGTGTAGCAGCTACTAATCAATTTAAAAGTTTGCACTGTGGCAAAAGTTTGTAGCATACTCTTGTCTACTTTCAAGTTTGCTGAACGAAATCTCGAGCGTTAGTTTAACGTTATGTACACGGCTAATAGGAAAACTGACATAGTTAAGGAAATTTGGGTTGGGTTGTTCGGTATCCGGCGTAGCCAGCGGATGAGACTCAGTAAAAATGTGAAAAAACGTAAGAAAGCAACAATATAAAACTCAGAGCAGACAACAAGCGGCGACAACACAACACAACAGAGCACAACAGTAGAACAACCGTAGAACAACGGAGCAGTTGTTCTGCATTTCCGTTTCCGCTTTAGGCTGCCGACATGGCGCGTATGTCGTGACATTAAAGTAGGCAAGCATGAAAATTGCATTGCCCTTGCTGGTGTTTCTATTGCTCAGGATGAATCTATGTAATAGAATACTTTGTGGCATACTGAGGAGCAGCCACTACTAAACACGTTCATAAATTTTCAAATAAAAAAGTTTCGCGTTTGAAATATTCTGCAAAAGCAATTAGTTTGCCGCCCAGGGCCGCTGAGCATCGTATTGCAATTAACGTTACAAAAACGAGCACCAGAAAAACAATACAGACCCAAATGGGCAGCGTTGGCAACTGAAGATGGCTACTAGCCCATCAACCCGCCATCCAACTCAACCCATCAACCAACAACCCAACAGTTAACTGAGCGAGATGAATTATGAGCCGGGCCGGGCATTGGACGCTTACACCTAAAACATCTGCGGCCTTCAGGACACGAGCTGAATTCGACAGCTGCCTTGTTGATGTTTTGGCTCGTTTTGCAGTCGCATTATTGTTCAAAATCAATGCGGCTTAATTTTGAAACTAAGGCAGTGTATTTAGCGCTGTGACGCCCCGTTATCAAATCAAGTGAAACAATGATAAAACGAACAAAACATAAACAAAACAACATAGTGGACATTAATATTCATGCCCAATTACATTTGCCATTCAAATCCATAGACCATAACTCCTAATCAAGGCAGTAAAGCAAACATAAATATTCGGTGGTTCGTTTCTCGCTGCGCCGCTTGCTTCATAGTTTATGCAGCGGCCAATTTTTAGGGATTGAGTATGCCTTTCAAATACTTGCATAATCCGAGGCAAAAGAATCTATCACTAAAAATAAATTTGGGGAGCGTATCCATAAAGTGAAAAATGTTCATGTCTAATACGTACTATCGTATATAATATTTCAGTTATGCTGAAGAAACCAAGTCTCAAAATCGATATTTTGAATATAACTAACTCAATTTCTCTTTGATAGACGAGAATATACATTTCAAATATAAAGTCTCTAGATTTTAAAATTTCCGAGATCAAAGCGATCCCAGATACGGACATAGACAGATCGAACCAGATCGTCGTCGTGATTAAGAATCTCTATATATAAAACTCTTTGTCCTGACTGGCCCAAACCGTAAGAGCTAGGAAGCTGAAATTTGCACCCGCAAGTGTGGAAAAATCGCTAAAAACGTTTGTATGTAACTTATTTGTTTATCATCCAATCGGCCTCAAACTTATTTTCAAAGATCATTGTTCAAATTCATTTGAGGGGTGTTTCACACTTTTAGGAAAATCCATCCTCCTTGGTGGAATGGAGGTCAAAGATTTGGTGGGTGACGTTTCGCGTTCAAATTCGTTTCCAAAGATCTATAAGAAAAATCATTTGAGACGTGTTTCACACTTTTCGCAGAATCCAAACATTTTCGGGTGAAATGCGACTCAACGATTATTTCTGCGAAGTTTTAAGTTGTGTCCGATTTGCTTTAAACTTATTTTCAAAGCTCTACATAAGATCTTAATGAATACGTATTTCAGCGATTTGGGAAATTCCACCCGCAACAGTGGTAAATTGGCGGAAAACGGTTGTAAGAAAGCTTTTTGTTTACCATCCGATCGGCCCCAAACTCATTTTCCAAGATCTATTTTTAAATTCATTTGAGGGGTGTTACACACTTTTTGAAAAATCCTTCCCTCCTTGGTGCAAATGGGGGTCGAAGATTTGGTGGATGACGTTAAAGATCTATAAGAAAAATCATTTAAGACGTGTTTCACATTTTTCGCAAAAACTAAACTCCTTCGGTGGAAAATGCATTTCAAAGATTTTTTTGGAGAATTTTAAGTTTTGTCCGATTTGCATAAAAGTTGTTTGATTCCCGTCCGATCAGTTTCAAAATCATTTTCAAAGCTTTTTGAATACATTGATTTTATAACATACGTGCTACGGGCAAGGCCGGGCTATGCCCGCTAGTATATATATATATATATATATACATAAACATTCATTATAGGGTCAGAGCTGCTTCTTTCTATCTATTACATACATTTCTTTGCGTTTTTTAACTAAACACGTTTGTCGTTTTTTTACCCAACTTATCCGATCTTGGGTTAAGAAAATAAATTTTAGGACCAAACCGGTTTGGTTTTCCCAATAATATTATTTTACATTATATTATATTAATGACAAAATGAGCTAATTGATGGAAAGCCCATTAGCTATGGGAAATCTCAGTTTCATTAGAGCCTAAAGCTTGTTTATTGCATTTGCGTGTGCCGTGCTGTGTATGTTTGTGTGGGAGCATGTCTGTGTTTGCAATACTGAAGTTAATCAAATTACATTTACATGGATTCATGTGAAAGTATCCTCATTTTCCGCTCAGCGCTAGTCTCTTTGGGAATGTTAATTTAAAAACGCATGTTAAATAGATTCTAAAGTACCATTGCCACAGTTTGAAGTCAATGCTGGGACCGCTGCGGCAAAATTGTTTTTTATGCGATTTCTCTGTACGACTGTGAGAACCGCTCACTAAATGGAAACAGTATATGTACTGTGTACAAACTATGAAGCCACAAACGAACTATAAGTGCCTTTCAAAGTGCAGCCTCGTCACTTAGTGGATCATCGAAGCCAGTTTCAAATCAGATGGCTCATAGCCGGAATGGAAGAGCACAGAAGAGTTTAATTAGCCTCAAGTGTAGTTGAAGTTGAACTTGAGCAGCCAACGGCACACTCCACAGGATAACATCTTCTGAATTTTAAATGGGCGTCAACTAAAACTGGCTACTACAACAAAAAG
This sequence comes from Drosophila borealis, assembly GCA_035045885.1. Classification (NCBI taxonomy): domain Eukaryota; kingdom Metazoa; phylum Arthropoda; class Insecta; order Diptera; family Drosophilidae; genus Drosophila; species Drosophila borealis. Next base: position 20,027,707 of record JAWNOR010000194.1, read on the forward strand.
CAAGCGTTAAATGCCACGCAGACCCCGACCTGACTGTGCCCGCTGGCCATAAGCTTTTTATTTTCCTTTATTTATGAGATAAACTTTTGATTTGTTATAGCCGAAGAGGTTGCGGGCATATCCTACTGAACCCCACACCCCCAGTAGTTACGCAAGCTGAAAATTTTATTACGCAAATAATATATGGCAGGAGAAACAGTCCACGCCAAACAGCTGACTCCTGCTCACACGCCAATAAACTGAATATTAAATGCGATGTTTGGTTGTGGCCAACGACGGTTTCCTTTATTTCAATTGGGCGCATATATCCCGCTTCAACTTCTTAACAATCGTAACGCTTCAGTTAACAAACTTATAAAAAAAAAAACAAGCGTACTGCTAAAGTTCAAAATATTATATTGACTGCGGAGTACAGGGTGCCATGTAGTCGAGTGGGCTCGACTACAAAATACCCTGTACTCCGCAGTCAATATAATATTTTGAACTTTAGCAGTACGCTTTAAATTCTTCAAATCATAAAATACAACCCAATACGGCAAATCGGATGTCTCCCGCTTCAAGTAACTACCAATTCTGTTGGGAATGTGGGGAGGTTTTTAAAGAGTGAAACACCAAATTTAATGTATATAGCTCAAGGCTCTAAATCGATATTTATCGACATTTTGGAAATGGTACGAGATATCGATTAAAAATTTACCCCATTTGCGTATGGTTAATGAGAATATATATTTCACATTTTTATCGGGTCAAAATCGGGTCAAAAATGCCTCCTTCTGCCTGTTACAAACATTAACACAAGACCAATATGCCCTTATTAACCCACTTGCAATGGATAAAGCCAACAACAAAAAGTGCAAAAAAAATATTGTGTGCGTGGCCACAATGACCGAATACCCTTGCACATATTAATTTTTCGATCTTATCCAAAATCTTACATGGGAAAAACTATATGGAAGAACTCCATTTTCAAAACTTGCTCTACTATTTCTTTGTCCGTTGATTGTTATTGTAATCGGGTCCTCATACTACCCAAAAGCTTAGCTTCTAGGCTAACCTACTTTTAAGAATCAAATATAGATGTCAGCTGTCAATCTATATATGAAAGCTTGTCCTGACTGACTGAATGCTGACTAATGCAAAGCCTATACAATAAAAGCTACGAAGCTGAAAGGTTTACTCTTGCGTTGAAAGTTAACACCAAGACGGGGTAAGATCCTGTGACATAACATATAATTAACATTACAAATCTGTTTGTAATGGATTGGTAATTATTAGATTGCTTTGGGAACGAGAGTATGGTGAATGCGTAGACGCATGGCGGCACGAATTTCAAAATCAGTTTCTGTACCACTAGCATTTTCAACATTATTAATTTGACCCCGTGGATGGGTAATTTCATCTATATGTGTTAAATAAAAAACAACGAAGGTGGGCGGGACGCACGCGAAGAAAGTTGCTTCAAAAAATGCTAGTGCTATATAAATCTGGTGAAATTTGCCTTTAAATCTAAAAATAAATAAATGATCTGGTGTTTCTAATTTAATAGACCCCGGTTTTTATAAAATTTTCCGCGGCATAATTTAAATTGTATTTACTTGATCACTTTTGTAAAGGCGTCTTCAAGACCCAAAAAGCTCCAAGCTTTTATTCTGTTATAAGTTACATTCTCGTAACAAAATTGCAATACCCACAAAAACTATACAAACACTCGAAGCAAATTTTCGCGATATTTTTTATGGGGTGTGTGTAATAAATATAGCTTCAAAGTGACCAACATTAAATTATATGAAGTTTAGTTATTTAACAGAGGTTATCAGTGCTCTGTTATCAAAAAAAAAAAAAAACAAAAACGATTAATGCGTAGGCTATGTATGACAGAATTTTAATATTTTCCATATTAAGTAACATGGCTAGTGATAATGCTTATCGGAGAAATTAGCAGAATTAAGACTATATGAAATGTGTTATTTAAGTGCAGTGTGTAGGTGCAAATGTGTTTTCAGTAATAGACGACATTTTATACATATGAAAAAATGATATTTTATGACGCGAATCTGTCAATATTATGCGCACGCATGCAGGCCATGGCACGAGATACGCGCCGTATTCAAATAGTCCGGCCTAGCGATGGACCGTAAACATCGTAAATCAGCAATCAGATTACTTGTAATTTTGTTCTTTGAGACAGGGAAACGTTATGCTTCATTATTGTGCTTTATTCAGAATTAACTTTTTCCCTAAGGCGTTATATCAATTACATATACATTTTATACAAAAAACTTCATACACTCATAATTTTGTAATATTGTCACCGGAGTTTCCGACATTTAAATGCCCCACTTTGGATATTATCGTAAATACAAATATGTATAAAGGTCTAAAATTAATACGTTTCGTATTGTCCATGATTTGGTTCATCGTTCGGGGAGTTGTTTGGAATATATAGTTTAAACTTTGAACCTATTGGCTAACAGTGTATAGAATTGCGGCTAATCTTTAACAACAACAAGGCCACACAGCTTGCTATAGTTGCATGCCTCTCCTTATATTCCAGAGCCGCGTTTTTCCACGCCCAGCACGTACTTGTTGAAGGCATCGTTGAGCTGTTCCATCAGGATGAAGGTCAACACCGTGTGCGGGCCCAAGCGGAAGTAGTATGGCGTAAAGCCCTTCCAAAGCGAGAAAATCCCCTCGTGACGTGCAACTCGGAGTAGCACATCCATTGTGCCCTTATACTCTGGTTTTCCGTCCACCATTTTCATGTTTTGAATGCGCGTCTTGGCAATGTCTAGCGGCATGGATGTTATCGTAGTTAGCAGTCCGCTCAGCATGCTGGCGAAAAAGTGTAGTTTGATGCCTTCGTCCATTTGTAGCGGCCCAGTACGGAAATAGCTTTTAAATTGGGAATAGCTGGCCAATTGGGTCATGTTCACCACCATGGCTCGACCTACGGTGGGCAAACAGCCGCGCCACAATGCTGTTACGCCCTCCTCGCGCGTTATACGCGCCAGAGCATTACCGACATTTTTGTAGTTGCGTCGCTCTTCCAGAGGCAGGCGTCCATCTGAAGTCATGCGAATTAGAGCCACCTCTGCTGGCGTGCCGATGAATGCACCACAGGCACCGGCTATTGTGCCCATGGCCATGCTGGCCAACACATTGGGATCGCGGTTGGTGCGAATTCGATATTCCTCATTGAGGTAAGTGTACACACCCAGTCGTCCAGTGGTGTAAGTCGCTTGCCTCAGCAGTGCTGCTGAAAGGCCCTGGTATAATGCAAGGGGTCCCTCACGGCTGATCACGGTCTGAATGCAGTGGAAGGAGTTGCGAAATTCCTTCTTACCACTTCCGGCTCCGGCAATTTGCATTCTATTCTTGACAAGATCAAGTGGCTGTACGCACAGGGTTGCGCCCATGCCACTAGCACCTCCAATCAGATATTTCATACCCTTGGGCGGTGACTTCTTGCTGGGCTCTTTTTCTGACATATTGACTGCGAATTTTCCGTTCACTTGCCGATTACACAACACAAAATGACTTGATTAAATGCACTGCGTCGCCAGTTTCTGTGGGCTCAGTTACTTCGTTTTTAGATTCCAGTTGCACTTTTCGATGCCGTTGCAGCCGCCAACGTTTTGATTTTAGCTCCCTTTCTTGACGATATTATTGTTAGGAATGTTAAAAAAAATCTAAAAAATGATCTGCACACGCCAGCCTTACACAAAAAAATATTGAATTTTTGCTTGCGGCCAGAGCGAGCAGCTGATAATGGCGGCAGGTGGCTACATACGGACACTTCCTCTTTTTTTTTTTTTTTGCTTTTACTCGCTGCTAGCAGCTGCTTTCTCTCTGCCTCTTTGAATGTGAATCAATGTCACGGACGTGTTTCGTCAGTGTACTCCTATTTTTAGGCGCCACTTTTTGGTTATTTCACGTGTTGCACTATTGCCTGCCCCAAATTGCAATTAGTTGTGCGACGAAACACAACACCAATTATATAGTCGCAATTGCAATTGAAAAGAGAAAATACCACTGTACAACAATAACAATTCGCAGTTCTGTGCAGTTGCTGCTCAGCTGATGACGTGTACAGCGACGGCGCGAGAGTAAAGCAGGGTTGTCAACAACTTGTGCAGTCGACGACAGTCCATTTGTAAACTATATGTATATGTTATTATTGATTTCACCAAATGCAGCAAGGGTAACTTTGAACTTGTATATTTACAGTTATTTTTATTATAGCATTTCCTAAAATTATCTCGAAAATATGTTCAATACAATATATTTCGATAGCAAAACAAGTACGTGTAGTGCGCATCGAAACTGCTGACAGCTCTTCGACAACCATAGCTCGCTTTCTGACTCTCTGTGGCTCTCTCACTGGTCAAGACGGTGTTGTTAAACACTGCACAGCTGTGCCGTTTACTCAAATCATTTGCTGTCCCAACCATTTAACAGCCTAAGAGCGCACAACTTATTAAGATATACATACCTTCATAATTTGTAAAACATAGCGCAGCTGCTATGTAATTTCCCTGTTTATACATATGTTATGTACACATGGATACATACATACATGTATTCTCTTTGTCTGTTGTCGATATTCGTAATTGTTCTAATCAACTATGTAATCTAAACATGTACATAGATACTGAATCGAGTAGATATTTTTGATTCTCTATACAACTTGTTGCTAATTGAACGTGCTCAGCTGTTTTCGTTTACAGCCCAACAACATTTTTAACTTTTTTGTATGTACATATGTATGTAAAAATGTAAATGTATAATTGAATGTAAAAAGGCAAATACAAGTTTTTTTTTATGCATTAAGCAAAAAATACCCTCGCCACGCAGATGTACATACATACATGTGTGATATACATGTGCATACATATATGTATGTATAAACTGATATAGTAAAACGAACTAACAGTAAATACTAAGATTGACAGAAAACTAAGAAGGTGATTTTACGTTTAAAGTATTATTCTTTACCAATTTATGAGTATTTCACAAGGCAGACGGACGGAACTGCAGAACCGACTTTCCACAAAGCTTTTCTGAATTTTGTGCACAAAGTATAACAACATTTAACAACATCACTAACATAAATCATGTTAATTGTTCTTTGACTAGTGGTATAAAGTATCGTACATATTCCACTTCTCAGCTCGTCTAGTGTTAATTATTATTAATGTTATATGACTAGCTATTATTCTTAATTATGTTTAAGATTTTAGATACATAATTATTTTGCATCCATTTCTCGCCCGTGAAAAATTTAAATCTACCCGTACCATCTTGAACTTCATGTCTATTCCCACCTCCAATGAATTTTCTTATGGATGTTTACACACATAACTTGAGCCATTTAACCTTTGACACGCATTTATCATCCAAGAATAGTAGATATTGCGAAAAGAATGAGCCGCATCTCAAACGAATTTTTACACCGATCTCTAATAAATAATAAATAGAAAACATTTTTAAGCCGATCGGATGATACACAAAAAACTTCAATGCAAGACCGTCAACTCACCACAGTTGCGAATTTCATTTCCAAAATCGCTGAAACACTTATTCATTATGTTCTTATGTGGGGTTTTACAATTAAGTTTCAAGCAAATCGAATATAACTTTAAACATCGCTCAAAAAAATTATTGAATCCCATTTTCTACAGAGAAAGATTATGTGGAAAGTGCGCAAAAAGCCTCAAACGAATTTTTATAGAGATCTTAGAAATCTTCCGAAAAGTGTGAAATAAAGGGTAAGTGAATTGGAACAAAGATCTTTGAAAATGGGTTCGAGGCCGATCAAGTGGTAAACAAAAAAGTTTCATACAAACGCTTTCGCGATTTTTCCACACTTGTGTGTGGAATTTCCCAAAACTGTTTATCCTTGCACCTCCATTACATAAGGAACTACAGGGTACATCTTTATTTTTTTTTGGTATTCATTATGCAATGATTAAGTAAAGGACATTAAAGTGATTTTATATATAGTATATTCAATTGTTTTTCATATTATGAAACTTTCAAAAAAAAACAATTAAATAAAATGCAATCTTCTTGCGAAGTATTTCTAAATCTTTTTTAAAAATCATTTGCTACTGTCTATCTAATTCGAATTTGATTTCGAAACATATAGATGTAGGGCGAATTCTATGAAACTCGTCGAATGCTTTTAATTGAAATACTAATTTGAAGCGTCCATGCATATCGCCGACATTAGTTTCCATCTGTATATCCAGGAAAAAAGGCTCATACTCAAATTTGGTCTGCAAAATAAAACCAATATGTAACAATTAATTTATTGGCGTTATAAAACTTACCCCAGGGCTTAAGCATTTGCGCCTTATTTTATTTTTATTCGTTACATATTTGAGCCAGGCCTTGTACCAATATTGATTTTCATTGTACATTGTTGGGCAAAGATTAGGTACGCTTATCGCAAATGTAGTTGGTTGCCACGAGCCACGATCGTACCGAAGCATTTTAAACGAAACCTTAAATTCAAAATACATTATTATTTTTATACAACTTTTGTATTTTTAATTACGTGCAAAATCATTTTAACAAAGTAAACAAAATCGTCAAAATATGTTATCGATGCAAAAAATCATTATAACATATAGTTCCTATAATAAATGTTCTTTCGTCTTTGTAGTAAAGCAGAATGTTCTTGAGATGCTGCGTGTAATTTATTAGGCATTTCTTTCGGCTAGCTTTTATTACATAATTCACTAGATTATTTTAAGTTGTAGATATAACTTTGCCACGTTTGAAAATCAATTAAAATAAAGAACCAAATTTGGGCATCAACGAGAATCCTGATGCCGGAAATAAAACATTTAATTTAACAACCTCTGACTCGTAGTTTTCACCCAGGAGCGGGGGATTTTATGAAATGCCAAAAATTGTGAAACAATTATTAAATCATTTTCACAAAGATCTTTAGAAATTAGTTTGAAGTCGATCGGAAGGTAAGCAAAAAGTTACAACCTTTTAAAAACCAGGGAAAACTTAAAACATCGCTCAAATAATCTGTGAAAAGTGTGAAAAACGTCTGTATGAATTTTCATAAAAATCCTTAAAAATGAATTTGAACGCGAAATTTCCCCCAACAAATCATTGACCCCAATTTCCGCTGAGGAGGATGGAATTTCAGAATTACCAAACAGTCTAATATATAGATTATGAATCTCTATAAACTAGTTTTAAATTACCTGAATAATATCAGTGGGTTTAATATCCCATATTGAAGTTGAATTCCCTGATATGATTACTGGATCTGATTCTGTGTCAAAGTGTAATTCAGATAGATTAAACAATCCATGGAAACCAAGTGTATTCTCTGGCTGGTTGACGCAATTACTAAATAAATCTGCATCCTCTACTAGGCCATTGTATATATATGGTTTCGACAGGCGTATTAGTCCGAGCAACAGGCCGATTAACATTAACACTGAGCGATTAAAATTCATTTTACAGTTGTGTTTTTTAGCCATTGAATTATTATAAATATATTTAATGAGTTCAAGTCGTTATATAGCCAAAATTATGGCTGTAGACACGTGTAGTCTATGACGGAACTAAGGTTCGAGTGACAATTTAATTATACCAATTCAACGATAAGTTTAACAAGTCAATCATCTGTATTTTTTATAGTGCATTTTTAATCTGTGATGATACATGGAATATTGATAATAATGGCATATCAGAAAATCAATACACACATTTTTGTTTCAAAACTGTTTTTCTACCCTTAATACGATTTTTATCATTAAAAAATCTAAGCGAGCATGTTGATGGTTATTTGTGGTGGGTATATGGCTAATAAGGGTATATTAGTTTTGTGAAAGATCACTATATATCTGGCTGTCCGTTTAAATGAAGCCTTAAAGCTTAAATAAATTAACTTAATAAGTTCAAAAATAGTTCACTTCTTTCCAAATTTACACAAAGAATTAGAGATATAAACTTTTTTTTATCATATTTAAGCCCTGATAATAATTCACGATGAGCGGACTATAAATATCGAAATTTTTCAAGAATGAAATTTTATAGGGTGAATCTTCATGAAGAAGAAGCACAGCCGCAGTGTCCGGCTTTCAGCTTGCGATGGGAAGAGCGTACTTCATATATGTTTTAATATAATTAATATTTGTTACGTAAACAATTATTATTATTTTTCAATGCTTAAAAGTAACATTATTCAGTAGTTTCTTATATAATTTATTGTTTACCTCAAATGTGGACCGTAAAACGTTTGAATAGTGGACGGATGCGTGAGCACTGTGTTTCGTATAAATCGGGATTAAATTAAGTTTTTCTTTAAATTAGTGCCTAATTCAGTGGATCCTTGGCTCACAGCACTATCGAACAAGTCCTCAAGATATTGAACCACATCACCCTATTAGCTGCATTGCGAATAGAATGTCGCTGTTACAGGTCTGAGTATCAGACAGCTGACGGCATACTAGGCATATAGCTCCAGCACCTAAAATTCTGGCTTGAGCTACACTCTCAAGCGAGAGGCACCCATGCAGTCAACCTGAATGGATCGTCTCTTCTGCAAGCTGACAAGACGAAGAACCTTGACTTAACTTTAAGCATGCACCTCAACTTTCAGTATGCTTCGCTGCAACTTTAAACGTCAACAGATATACTGCTACGCAACGACTCCCACTGAGGTCAAACGAAATCCGAATATGAAGCTCATAAGCAAAAAGATCAAGATCAGTAGACTGAAACACTGACTGCCAATACAGTCAATACACAGCGCTCCGAATATACTGCTTCTCCTCAAACTTTTCTTGCCGGAGCTAGTATTTAAGAGTCTATTATGTTTTGATATGTGGAACGCATAGAAGACATTTCTTCCTTCTGTCTATCTGTCTATTTCTATGCGACCCAGTCTCTCACTTTAAAGCTGTCGTCTTGAAACTTTGTATAGGACCGTCTTTCTGTTGCAGTATTTACTGCATGGCGGAACCGGCCGGATCAAACTACTGTATCGTATAGCTGCCATAGGAATGAAATTACCTTCTTGTATGAAAATATTTTTTGGTTATCAAGATATCTTGAGCCAAATCTTATCAAGATCGCCCTTCTATATAATACAGCTCTACAGGAAGACCCGATAGAAGAATTAGTTTTTGTAATGCAAAATATTCCATATCCAGATAAATTTACCAAGCTCAGCGTTAACGAGTTTTACTATTCTCACATATCTGCAGAGCCGTGAAGCAAATCTCTACAAGGCGTGCCAAATATTCCCGTATATTTTCGTTAGCTTGAAATATATGAATACTGGCGGGTACTTTGTAGCCTTGGCCAGGACAAATTTTCTGCTTAGCATGTTAGATCTCCTAGTACTATCTTGAACTCCACGTATATTTATAAATATGTTTAAAGTCCATCAAAAAATCAACCAAAATTTGAAATCAACAGCTTACGCCCATCTTAGTCAAAGATCTTGGAAAATGAGTTTTAAGCCGATCCGACGACAAACAAAAAAGTTGCAAAGATGAACAGATCTTTAAAAATGAGTTTGAGGAAACCGTTTAAAGCCCCTTCTTAGTGTGCACCTCGTTTTTTTTTCTACTTTTTGCTTTTTATACTAATTTTTATACTATACTTTTATTTTTTATACTAAACTCAAATGGGTAAAAGGGCACATTGTATATTTTTATGCAAATGTATGCAACCGCGTAAAGAATAATGTGCGACCCCGAAAGTAACCGAGTATGAATGCGTAGATCTCAAAAACCATAAGAGTTAGTGACGTTAAGTTTTCAACGTAGAGTACGATAACTTGTTCATGAAATCGAAATCCTGTTTTTGAGCATATCTCCGAACTTATTGGAGCTAGAGACACCGAATTTGTTCCCCACAAAATGTAAGAAATTTATAGGTTTAGTCTTGGGCTTTATTATTTACATACATGTCATGTTCATGCCCTAAAAACTCCATAAATACGGAAATAGTGTCGGCCTAGGGGCCAAGGCCTAGGGAAACTCCTAGTCGGGCACTCCCGACTAGACCACTCTTAATTACATGCATGTCATGTATTCTCCATAGCAATAATAGAATTAAAGTATGTTCTGGATAGAGATATTATTATAATTGCTTGTAATTAATTAAAGGACTTACACATTCTCGTCTTTGATGAAATTATCAATATGCTCAACTTACATTTGTAAGTGTGTCGTGCTCGTATCGCGTGGCATCATTCAATCATGGGGCATCTCAGCATTTATCCAACAAGCCGTATTTCGCGCATTCGCGCTTCTTTCAATCTGATAGACTAGACAGATTGCCTGTCGTTCGCCTGCCATTGAAGCTGAAGCGAGTTCAATTGAATTTAAGCGACAACGACATTTTTGTGCCTCTGCGAGGGATTTTCGTATTTTAAAAAGAAACTGAGGACGAACAAGGAGAACAGGAGGTATGAGAGCGTTCATGGCAAGCAATCAGAGAAAGCAAGAGCAGCGGCAGCAAAGAAGCAGAAAACGAAAATCTGGAACTGTCAAGCAGGGGTCTATAGATAAAACTACTCGTACCGTGCCCGTAGCCAGTGGCCCAAGAGCATGGGCGGCACTTAATATGGTCGCGTGGGCGGCAACTCCTGCGACATCCACTCAACACACACATGCACTCAGTTTGAAGGACAATGTGAATGAAATTGAATGCCTGGACGTTTTACACAGACATCTACAAAGCCAATGCTTAATTTAAATAAAGACGGAGTTTGATCGACGAGTAGGTAGCATGTGACACTGAAGCTCGAAAATTATAAACCTATTGTGTGCCGAGTGATGCAAAGCGGCGCATATTTTATTGCGGCACATTATCATTGTTTGCATTGCTTTAAACATATTTAAGAACTATCAACACAAATATAGTACGGTTTGCTGTTTTGCTTATTTCAAAGCTACCCTTATTTTTGTCATTTTGGAAATGAAAGAACATGGCGTAGGTTACCTTTAAAGACTTCCGAGAGCAACGTCATCATAAATTGTAAAACCTGTAGATTGCCCTACCTCACCTAACGGATCGACCTTTGGGCGATGTCCTGCCTCATAATTCATGCGACGTTAGCTGGCCAATCAATAAAATTTCACGGTGCTGTAATCAAAGCATGTGATATTAGCGTAAAGTTGAATGAATCCATGTGCGGCATTGTCTCTACCAGATCAGACCAAGCCACTGACACAGGCAACGGCAGGCAGCGCCAAAACGAAAACCAGTTCCAAAACAAGCCAGTCAGTCAGCCAGACAGACAGACGGCCGTCGAGGTAGCTCGGGAGCTGTGTGGCTTTTGTGTGAAATGCTCAAATGATAAGGTCGCTCGTTGAGTTGAATCAACAGTTTGCCAATGCCCGCCGCGTCACTTACTAATTTTAACAGAGTGCAAGCTGGTCGGTGAAAGGGGTAAGCCCAACCCAATATATATATATATATATATATATATATATATATATAATTTGGGTTGGGCTTACCCCTTTCACCGACCAGCTTGCTATATATATATATATATATATATATATATATATATATATATATATATATATATATATATATATATATATATATATATTGATAATAAAAAAGGAAGAAATCTCTCATATACCACCAGCAAGTTTCATCTGGGAACCTGGGAAAATTATTTTTGTGCAGCCCGTTTAGTGATGCGTTATGGCAAACGCCACTTCCACGCCCGAACTGAATTGGCAGGTAAGCTCAGGATTTGGCAACGACAAAGTTACGAGTGCAAATCGACTGGAAGATTTTTGTGCGTTGGCAAACGAATTATTAAGTTTGCTTCTATGCCAACTCTCCGTCCAGACCGTACTCAGTGTTTATTCTTGGCGCGAATTGCAATAATCAAAGAACCTTGAACTATAAGTTGAGGCCGAAATTCTGACACACATGTTGAAATTTTTTGTTGGCACTGACGCTGAATTCGGTCTAATAGCGTCCAAATCCCGGCAAATCGAACATTCCATACAAATTCTAGAATTGCATAAGTCGTCGAGTTGTGCACATGGAAACGAAAAAACGAGTATTTGCGTATGCCAAGTACATATTCTTAAACTTTACTTAGAATAGGTAATCAACTTAATTTAAATGTCGAAGGTTCTTCACTACTTACTGTTAGACAGGACAAACAGTTTTATATATAGAGATTGATTTATTATCTATTAAACATCAATCTTTATTTTATTATTTTACTAATGTTTAATATTTGAAGCTTTCTGCCATATTTGTTATGCAATAAATGAAATTATGTTGAAGATATATTTATCCAAGAAGAATTAACACAACTATTTGTCTTTCCATTAAAGCTTACATGAATCTTTAAACTTGTGTAGATTAAGGTCTTTGCAACAGGCACCAGTTAATTAAAACGTTAATATTTCAAGTTTTATAGTATTTTTATTATTATTAATAGAATACCGTAAGTTAAATTAACATAGGTAAAAACTTAAATGCAAGCGTTTATTTTTATTGATCATATTATTTTTAATGTCTCGTTATTAATAAAGGAATTTTTGAAGCATAGGGCTACCCTGACGCAGATAATGCTATATCCTGGGATATGTATGTGGACTCCCACAGTTTAATTGTTTGAAAAATTTTTAAATACAATACAGTATTAGAGACATTTCCTAACATAAGGTTATCCATATTGATGGAAAATATAAATTCTGTAAAATATTTAATTTTCCTCGCCTAATTTAGAGCTGCATAAAATGCGATAACAGTGTTCTGCAATATTCTTAAATTGACCTTAAAGATTCAGCCAGCAGCAAGCCAGCAAAAATGGTATGCTCCACTCAAATTGTTTTGCAACAGCGCAACGTCGGGTCGGGGCGTTGCAGCTAAATTGTTGCCTAGCAGCGCCGCGCGACTATTTGCAATATGCAAAATGCGACAAAATAGTTGGGGCCAGGGCCACGCCCATTCACTTGACAGCGTTTGCTGCGTAAATAAACATTTAGGATTCCATTAGAATTTGCATGGCAATAGAAGCTGGTCGTAAAATGAAAAAGAATGGAGAGAAGCCGCCCAGCCTGCCAGGATAAGCGTGGCTTGGGGGCATTTCCAGCTAAATCTGATTGTGGACTAAACACGCTAATGGCATTATAATTATCCCTGGGGTCCCGACCACACACCCGACAACCTGGCAGGCACGTTCTAAAATGCAAATTAAAACTTTGCACAAAACTTTTCGACGCCACTTAAAGTCTCGTCGCTGCAAAGCACAGGAAAATTGCATTGCGGTCGCGGCCGCCGTCGCCACCGAAGCCCATCTTCCTTAGCCCCCTATTGGGACATCGCGCCCCGTCGGTCAGTTGGTTGAGATCCTTTACATTAACGTATAATCAACATTAATGGAGCTGACAATGCGCTTCCGGAGACAGGGACACCATACAAACCACATAGTCGCAAGCTATGGAGCAGAGAGGTGCGGAGCGGAGCTTCAGCACATTCTTTATACTTTCATTGTGTTTGCTGGCCAACCAAGTGAAAGTAGCCCTTATGTTTAGGCAGCTCTCCACTTAGTGCAACTGGGGATTACATTCGTATCAGCCCAATGAGAAATTATGTGTAGGAAAATGCTTTTGTATTTAGGCATTGTTGATGACCAAGCGCTATCCAGTTGTCCATCTGTTCAGCAGTCCTTGTCCAAAATTGTTATCTCTTTGTTGGTTTGTCTTATAAAGTATCTCTTCTTGGCTGGCATAAGTCTATTGCTATCTGTCTAGTTACTATCATCCCATTTTTTTCTCACTACTCAATTGAAGCTTGGAATTATACACTTTTGTTGCTCTCAACTTTTACTAATGTAGCGCCTCTTACCTTCAGCCACTTAAGCAGGACCAATTTTTACATGCGTATTGCGCCCAGGTAGCATTACGTATACGCCACATCAACTTACAACGAATGACAGCGCTCTGAATAAGCTCTGAATTTATTGCTGTGCATATAGTGTGTGCATGTGCGTGTAAAACACATTTTTTCGGCCATATAAATTAAAAGCAGCTCAGTCATGACCCAAGCAACTAAGCCACTTTGTGCTGAAATATCTGTCTGTGGCTTCAACTTGTTACTAAAGTCAGATTCAGATAAAAAGTTGAAATCTGGTTGCGGCTGCAACTTGATGTGGCACTTGCTCCATAAATGTGGCTAGCCAGACCACTCACTATCTGCTACTTGCAACTGAAACACTTTTATTTAGCCATTTTTCTCTTCGTCTTCGCCTCAACAACAAGAAAACAGACAAAACCAGGCGACACACACAAAACAAAAACAAACAGCCACCCGACACTATGAAAAGGAGAAATGCCTGGGCATAGTGTAGCCTACAAAATAAATGGTGCTAATGCCAAGTGGGGCGTGTGTGTTTGTATGTTTGTATGTGTGTGTGGGTGAGTATGTGTGTATGTACTTGTGTTTGTCTGTTCCTTAGCCAGGCTCAGTACTTTGGTCAACTCAGTTCGGTAGCAGACCTCTTCTTACCTAAAACCACTTTGCAATATGAGCAACAACAATCTAAAGCCGACTAAAACGTGTTCTTGACTTCAAGTGTTGCTGGAGCTGCCAAAAAGATAAAAACAAAATAGTGTCTATAGATATGCTCGCATACCGACCAAGATGGGTGTATTAGTGCGTCGCAGGAAAAAAATTAGATTAGCGTTTCTTAAAAATTAAATCAGTAAACATAATAATTAATTAAATTAAATAATTAAAATAATTTTAGATTAATAATAATCATTATGTATGCTTACTTGTGCAGTTTCTTTGCGACTATTGTAATTATTTAATATATATTTTATTTAGTAAATGGCTATCCAAATTGTTTCGATAAACGGAATACGCATTGAAACCTGGGTAAGGTTTCTTTAATCGAGACAACAGATTTCAGTTTTTCAAACCAATTAATTATTTATTATTCAACTATGACAAGTTTTGCAAGAATAAATATTTTATGCATAAACTATTATAGAATACAACTTTAAGTCTCGTTCTTAAAACCATACAATTTTCTCTTTATTCAATAGTGTTTTTTTTTTTTATCAAATATATTTGCTAAAAGCAAATGTAACAATTTTGCAGTTACTTGAATCGCCTCTTCTTCTGATTGGGCAAATTGCCTATCTTTCAGATACAGTACCCCCTCGCTCAATGCAAAGCTTTAAAATTAGGCCAATTAAAACAATCGCGCTTGTTGCAAAAACCAGGTACCGACATTTGAATTAAAATAATCGAAGTAAATATATATTTAAAGCAATAATTTGATTGTTTTCAATTTTCAAATTTAATTTAATTTATATTTTGCGCATAGAACATTAAGATTTTCGGTGCTGCTTTTATCGAGGGTCGCGTTGACGGAGGGCGTACTGTAATCCAATTCAATTAGTACAGGTATCTTGTAGTCAAGCAGCTGTTGTCCACAGGCTCACTTTGATTCCAACCTACGTTCTGAATCTGTCGTCATTTCCATTGGTGATTTATTATGCTACAAGTTTTAATACTTGCTGGGGTTGCGTTAAGGGAAAAAATTTGCCACTGGAAATTTGCCGGTTCACTAGGCACAATATGTGATTGATAGCCCCCCAAACAACCGCAGCTGGCAACGGTTGGGTTAAATGTTTCCGAGTGGATATGCCAACTATTCAAATATTTGACTCCGAGACCTTGACCAGCATGAGTCATACAAGTTGGCAAGGCAAAGTGGACGTATGCAAAAATTGCCGATACATTATTTAAGTGGCGAATAACAATTATTTTATGGATACATAAAATGTGGCACAACTTGTTACTTGGAAGCATATTATTTGATAATCTGTTAACTCACTTTTAAATGGAATTTTATAATTATTTATTATTATTTGTTATAACTGAGTAGGAGTATTGCAGTCGGGTGGAATCGTCTCTTTACTATACTCGCCCAATTTATTAAGACACATCGATATACTTGATACATGAATGGCTGACTGCAATAAAGTTTTTATCGATCCTAAGAGAAGCTTATCGCTATTGCACAAACTTAATATGCTTTTTTCACTTTCTGAACGAGTATATATTTTTTGAAGAATGTAAGCAAAACACAATAATTATATTCGCCAGGATACATGGGATCGTTTTCATTTCCCGCTGGGTGAAATAGGTACAATGTTGTTTTGCAAATGTATGTAACAGACAGAGGAAGCATCTGGGGTCAACATAGGTCTTTAAATAAATAAATCAATTGAAACTTGTTATGATACGACTTGTCGTTCACATTCCTTTTATCGATTTGCCCGCTAGACAGAGGAGTAAGTCCTCGGTAAATTGGAAGAGTCGGTTAACAAAATAATTTATATTTAATCTCGGACTACTGAGTTTCGGTTACTTTTCGAACACTCAATCAGACAACCTGAACACATGCATGCGGTGGACAGCTGTTAAGGTCCGTCCTAACGGAGCCCTCCCCACTATGAGTTGGCCAAAAATGCACCCGCCAACTCCCAAATCCTGACGGGCACCCGCCTTACACCCTTATCTTACCCACCATAACTGTTTACTCGAACATTTTTACTATTGCTTACACAAACACATTTAGTAAATTAACACTTAAGACTTTTCACAATTTTTTATAATAATTTGTCTTTGTAGGGCAGACGCGAAAACGGCTTGACGACACTCACACCTAAGACCACCCATAGGTGGTGGCCAATTTCTTTCTTTTCTTTTCTAAATTTTTTTCCTGTTTGCTGCCCCGAAAGATACAACCAACCAATTTATGCCACAATTGTAATGTTGATGAATTTTTGAGAATAAAAGAATATTCTAAAGCCCAAGATATTATCAATAGTGGTTAACGACCTTTTCTGCCCAGCAACCATATTGGGTATAACTTTAACAGTCGATTCTTGGAGCTGCATTGCGCCTGCTACAGTCCACTAAACATGCGCTCTCGGAGGCTACGCTCTAACCAAAACCATACAGTAATTGTAAGATGCTTACCTGACCGACTCGTCCGACTTTCTCTGTGGTGACCAGACTTCCGGCAACTATAAATTACTGAATGTGGTGCCGCAGTCTGCTACCATCAACAACGGCAACTGGAAAATTATTGAAAACTGGGGGGTTAAACAAATCTCCGCCAACTCAACTTTGCGCGTTCGCACCGGTACTTTGGAGGTGTTGAGTCTGCCGGATGCGAGGTCGAACGGCACTCTGAACCCGCTTATCTCTATGGGATTAACCAAAACTCTGTGCCAAAGTGGATGTACAAAGTAGTGCGAAACATGAATACCCAGCACCAGCACCAAAGTACCGCTAAAATCCAATTCCATGCTCTTGTACTTAGAAAAGCCCGCTGCCATCGGCTTTACCTACTGTTGTTATCCTGCAGGCTTTAATGTGTGAGGGATTTTCTCAGAATAACCCGAATTCCCTTTACGGAAACCTGTGCCTAACGCATAAGCATTATACGAGATATGACTGCTCGTAAATTATATATATTCTTGATCAGTTTCAACGGCCGAGTCAACATAGACATGTCCGTCTATTCGTTTCTATGGTCGGGTCGAAAGTCTCTCCAGACTAGAAGATACCTTGTACTTAGCTCACTTTTTGATTACACTGATTGACTGCACTTACTGACATTAACTTTTGGGTTCAGATGTGCTTCTTCTTTTCCGTTGGCCACATTAGGGAAAACTAACTACTAAATATTTGATTAATTGCTTATTATCCAATTGTTTTTAAGCTCTTTGACTCGGAAATATCAAATGTATATTAATTGATTTTTAAATCAGCTCTTCGTCCTGATCAAAAATATGTATTACAGGGTCACAGGTACCTTTTTTTGTGCACGTCGGCACAATTGTGCAATGAATAGAGTTGTATTATACCAATTTTAAAAAGACTATACACATTGGATTTAAATTTATCTAGCATTTCCCAATTAAATATTCTACATTTGATTTCAATTCTCATTAGATTATATGTGAATAGTAGATAAAACAGTTTATAATTGTAATATTGCATTTTTTCGACTTCTAATTTCTACGATTAACAATACGTCATAAACAGGTACATTGCAATGTTTATGGTAAGCAGCAATGAAAATAAATGTTAAGCCATTTTATCTAATTTTCAGCCTGAATATTAATGAGTCTAGTGCCTCATTACTATCATTTCGGTCTGCGTATTTATAGTTGCGTAAATTTAATCTACTGGGACCTAACGGCATGACATTATCCGAAAATGAAACACAAAACCAGGCCAAACAGCTTTAACTGCTAGCCAAGCGGATGATCATAAGGTCACAGCGGGGGCGAAGGGCAATCGAGCGCAGCTGCAACCAATGGCATTTTAAAAGGCGAGGGCGCGCCTCGCGCCAACAAAAAAAAACATCAGGGGATATGAGGGTGAAGCAGGCAGATAGCAGGACTTAAAGACAAACATGGCATTGGCGACACCCACGCACATACACCAACACTGCGTGCTTGTGTAGGCGCACATAGACGCACGCACGCACATGGCGTATGCGTAATAACATTTTGCGTTACATTTGCTTTTTATTGCATACCGCAAGGCGGCTCATCTGCCTCTGCTTCTTCCTTGTATTTCCTTTCTGAGCATTACGCCGCATTCCAGGGGTACATTTCTGTTTGTTTTTTCGTTGCTGTTGCCCTTTGTCTGCCGCAATTTCCGTGCCATGTGGCACAGCGAATGGAAATGCCGCACAACAAATGCGAAAACTTTAAACTGCCCAACAAATGGGTAACAGACCAACCAGCCGGCCCATGCCCATGCTTTGATGCTTTGTATCCTGGGAATTCTCGCACATAATAATTTCGTAAGTCATACGTAAGATCCAAAACGTAGCTCATATGCCACTAGGCAGGCTTGGCTGGGCAGCTCAAAGTTGGCCTGCTCCTACGGGTTTAAGCTTTACTGATACACCAAATGCGCTACACTCATCTTTATAGCGAGTGTACTGCGTATGTTTAGTCATTTGGCATCATCTTTGGGGACTGCTCGACCTTCGATCTGCCTATTTGCATATTTAAATGCCACACAATTGTAGAGCACAGCGAGGCAGAAAAGTGGCAGCAATCAGTAGAGCGGCAGACACAAAAATGGGACGGCAGCAGCGGCAAATTGTGTCATTTTCATTTATCTCTGAATGTATCTGTATTTAAATCTGTGAGTTTGTCGCGCTGCTTGAACTTCATTGAATATAACTGCGAGCTGAACAGCCGATTCGCTGGCAGCTGCAGGCAAAGGCGGATGCCAATAAAACGGAAGCCGCGATTAAATACAAATAAGGCATTAAGTGCAAAGACGCTGAGGCGCATAATACAAATTGCGACGATTGCCAAGGAAGCGAATGCAGAAGGGTGTGGTGGTGGAGTACACGGTTAGGGGGGAGATCATTTAGAAGGAGATTGGAGGCGCGATTGGCGGCCGGGGGCCATATTGAGAGTGCTCCGCAATACTAAATACTTTGCCGTCGGTTTTCATTTAATCCCCTATTCAAAACGGGTATATTAGCTTTGGCGCAGCTTAAACAACCACTAGATAGTCGCAGATTTAATGCATAAGTCTTAAAATGTTGTTTACTTTATAGCAGTTACGTCACATATGAAACAAGCATTTTGCTAGAAAACATATTTTTCTTACAAATTCTATCCAAATCCTATATAATCTCTCTTCTCACTCAGAAATTAAGTAACTCTCGCGTAATCGCTAGCTTTTCTTTCATCTAACAGAAGTGCGAATGTCAGTAATTGTCGTGTGGAAGATACACATAGAATACGAAAAAAAAAAACAAAATACTCATTTGTTAATGAAGAAAGTAAATAAGTACAAACGCCACAATAGAATATAATTCAATAGTTTGTGTTGCTAAATTTACTAATCCAGATAATGTACATTGAAGTCGAAACGCGAAATTCCCGTATTGCCACCAGGCAATTGCACAGCTCGGAAGTAGGCAACCTTTTTTTTCTGCCAAGCAAACTTTTTATTAGACTGAGCCGAGGTTGGGTAAAACGAGGCAGGACTATATGTACTATTATACTGCGGCTGGACCCGCTTTGCATGGCATAATAAAAATGCTGGCAATAGGAAGTCGCGTCTAAGTGAGAATTAGCATAGAGACGAACACAAGCAGATAGACAGAGAAGTGAAAGATAAAAATTGGGTTTAATGGGCTTTGGGCTTTAAAATATGTATGAATGTGGCAAGCAGTTTGTATGTGCGTGTGTCTGTCTGTGTCTGCGTGCTCCTATATAGCTTGACAACTCAATTCGAACAGTGCCAAGGCCAGCATGCTATCATATTCTATACGCATATTTAGATATTCATCTCGAGCAAATTTGGTCCGCTTTTCATTCGCCTCGACAAGAGATTCTCATCTGCTGCTGCTGCTGCTCGTATAGCTGCACAATTTTGCGGTTCATTTAATAATCTTGCGTCTTGTTTACCTGGACATCCAATTTTGTGTGTCGGCTTTGATGGGTCGACAAGTGGCCGTTTAACCTGCGGCCAATGGCATTAGCCATTAGCCAAACAGCGGCCCGGCTCGGCTCGTCTTGGCTCTTCACGCTAACGAGCTGCCATGGCAATTAGAGGCGCCGCCTACGAGTTCGAGCTGTGCATAGAAAATCACATGACTACCATTTTTTTTCATTTCAATTTTTTTCCTTTTTACTTCTTTCCACTTTATTTTTTGCACACCATTTTTGATTAGCAAAAAAAGCTCGCACCCAAAGTATTTGCGCCGTCATCGCAATGCGAATGAGTCAATGCTCGATGTGTTCTTGTTGTTGTTGTTGTTGTTGATGATGATGATGATGATGATGATGATGATTATCAAATTGGCTTTTTTTCAGGTGTCTGCGACCGTGATGGTGTGTGTTGTAAGTGTTAAGTACCTCGACACAGCTTAACTCAATTCGGCTCGGCTTGCTTTCAATAATATTTATGCACTCGGATTGTATGCGAATTCAACAGGGCATACATTTCCAATTAAACTGAAGCATTCACCAACAGCAAAGGTGAAAATGCCCACCCATTCATACTTTTGTAGGGACGAACAAAACCATTCGCTTTTGCCTGCAATGTTAAGTTTTTTTATAGACTTATTCAAAGTCTTCAGATAGAGCAATCGCGGCAACGTGATATATTAAATTTTGAAGAAGCATTTATGTAGTCATTGATTTAAATGCTATCGCCAGAAAGACAGAGTTGGAATATTTTCTAAGATGGTTGGAGAAAACATAAGTCATAGGCATCACTTTATAAGATTCATTATTGCGAATTTTGGGATTTAATAAATATTCATTCAACAAAAATCGAGATTAAGTTAGGTTATATTTTGTAACTGTGAACATGCGAAACCTTTGAATCAGAATATAGAAATAAGTGAAAATGTAAACCAACTAAAATACAAATTTCTAAAACTTCATAAATGAGGAAACCCAGGCGTATAAAGCGAGCTTCAAGGCAAGGTGTTATAGATTTGTCGAGTTTGGTCTTATCAATTTATAAGCTGCGACAGATATTTTAGTCCGATCCCTTGGAGTTTTGAATCTTTCGTTTCCATAGCAGCGAAAGAAATTGAATTCAATGCAACACACACGGAAGGTCCGCAAAATGAACCAAGCACAACGCCTCTACATTAACATTAGCGATTATGCCACCCAACTGATTAATATTCATCATTTCAGCAAAATGTGCAGAGCCTGAAGCTTGAATTAGAAGGCTTCACTCTCTTTGAACAATGTGCCGAATCCCAGATTCCGACCTGCGGCTAGCAAATCCTGCAGATGAAGTGGGGCCAAATGCAATATCTGGCCGTTAAACCTGGCATCGGTAAATGGCAGTGTTCACTGGCAACGATAAAAACCTGGCATTGGTAAATGGCAGTGTTCACTGGCAACGATAAACAAAAGGCACCTGCGGTGGCAGCCGTTGCTATCATTGTTGTTGTTGTTTTTATTCACGTTGCTGCACGCTCAGTTTGAATTGATTAAAATTGGCAGCGGAAACACAACTACAACTGACTATGAAATGCTTAGACATGGAATTGCCAAATAGCTGATGGCATATGGAGAGAGACATTCGACAGGCTCGGAAGTTTCATTCTACACTTTTCTATTTTCACTATCTTCGCTCAAATTGTAGTATGTGCATGTGCGCCTGTATGTTCGTGGGTATGCGCTTCTGGGTGAAAAAACAATTTTGCATGCTAAATGAAAAATGCCCGGCCAGAATCAGGCTTGGCCGTGGCTCATGGGTGGTAGCCAGGTGAAGCTCTTAACTGATTTCCGCTCGTCATATGCACATGGTGAGTACATAAAAAAAATCTCCACAGCTTTTAAACGCATTCAGTTTTTTTTTTAAAGCAGAGGATCTCTTATTTTATATTTTTTTATAGAGCTACCTTCAACTTTAAATGCAATTTACATTCGAGGAGTGCGTGAAAAGTCAAGCGGATGGAACTTCTAAGTGCCCCTCCCAGATTATTGTTTTCTAGATAAAATACCGTCGGCCCAAATGCAATTTTAAGAATGCATCTGGAAATTGTCACAGGAAATTGTCTTATGTTTTGCACAGTGAATTGCTACTCTGCGAAAGTAATCTTTTGCCAAGTTGGGAGGTGAACATTTGTGGTTGGTTGGCTGCATTAAGTTCAGCAGAAAATATATAAGATAATTGGCCATTAAAGGGTAGGGAAAAGCGACATTATACTTTCTGACAGTTTTTTTCTTTCATTACACAATTTTAAACTAGATACTTAACATAAAACCAAACTTATTTTGAAAGATCTCTGTAAAACAACTTGATTTTTTTTCTTCTTGTTTGTGAAAATTCTGGCTGCTCTTTACGCAGCGCCTAGGCTTCTTCTTTCCGTAGATCGACTTAATGGGAAATGATTTCTTAAATCTTCCTGGTGATCAACGCGCAGCCAAAACCGTAAAAGTTAGGGAGCTGATGTTTGTGCTTTTGTTACATTATCTAAAATAAGTGCACCCTTAAGTGTAGAAAAATTATAGCGGTTGCTTGCTATTTTTGGCTTACAATTCGATCGGACTCAAACTTTCCCGATCTTTGTGAAAATCTGATATGCTATATATTTAACACTTTTATCGCACAAACCACACTCTATAGATAAATCTGAAAATTTAGTTTACTAATTGGAGTAAATTAAAAAATTCTATTATATATATTGCTAATTTTTCAATACATTTTTTAATTTTGTTGTTTGACATCTTGTCTGGTCTTTTCAAATGTATCCAGCGCACAATTTGCTCAATTTAATTCATAAATTCTTATCTGCTTACTCTTAGCTTGAAGCAACTAGTTTGGTACAAATCCAAAAAAAAAGAATATAATGAACAAAAAAAAAACATTTTTTCTGTACGATTTTCATCAGAAGCTTTGTGGGTAGGCGAGTTTCAACGTTCAGAAACGAGACGGAAACCAGAATGCTTTTTATAAAGCAATTTGCATGTTTACGTATATTTTTTCCTCATTTTTTGTGCATAGCTTTAGCTTATTGGAGCTCTTGTTTTTCAAGATTGTTGCTATTGCCATTGCCGTGGTAAAGAAATCGACTGTGCGCTCCCAAGTAACGTGTCCAGTGGCCACGTAAAGCTTTAGGTGTGAGTGTGTGTTTGTGGTTAACTGGCTCAGCTGCTGAGTTCTGGCTAAATCCTGGAACATAAATCCGTGTGAGGTCCTTGCTCATTGCATGGCCAAAGGCTGCATACAAAGTTCATGGCACATAAAACGCACATAAACAAATGCATGTAGACATAAAATACGAAAGCACGCACAGAATTTGCCATCACATACCATACACGCACACACACACACACATGCATTCGCACTCTCATCGTGAAACGTAAAAAAATGTAGGCACTGATTACATTTGCATATTATAAGGAACCACCTCCACACTCCCCATATTGATGAGGTTGCAATGCCGAAAGGGCTGGGAAAGGCGATCCAATCCTGCCACGACTAGTGAGCCAGCTGCAGTTTCTGGCGTGTTTGCGTGTCGGGTGTGTGTGTGTCCATGTGTGTGCCTGCGTATTTGTCCAAGGAATTTAATTTCCAACTTTTACGTTTGGCATGTGGCACACACAACTTTGGTAGTGGCAAAGTTTTTGCCAGCGCCGCAGACTGTGCATATCTGATAAAATAGGTGCAAGGGCCTGAGAGGGTTTGTGTGGGCGTGGCCAAGCACAGCATTTGCGGCACTTGTTGAAGCGCAGCTGCAATCTCAGCCGGGGATTATGCAGCTGCGAAAACTTTATATTATGTAATTCAACGTGTTGCTAATACGGAACATCCGAGGCAACAGGCAGCCAGGGCACCACACAGTCCACACACACATGACAGCACACACTCACTCTCACTTGCCAATTATGGTATATGCTTAAATGCACGCCCAAACTTTTGCCGTAGCTTGTCGATGGATGCATGCCTGGCCCCACCTGGGACCCACGTATTTCAATTAACGTGCGAACACGAACGGGTTTCACGTGATCAACTGTTTTGTTTTTATTTGATGATACACCATAAATATTCCAAAATAAATGTAGACTGAATCGCAGTGAACGGTGGTCAGCTACACCCTGGAACACAACAGATAACCTTACTTTCTCGTTTATAATAAATTTAATTAAGTGTTAATTAAAAGAAACCTATATTAGCTGTACAGAACACAGAACACAGTATTAAGTTAATAAATATTATTAATACTAAGCTGTCTGCAAGAAAATATAAAATATAAAAAATCAAATGCATAAAATTTTATTGTTTGGATGGTTTTTCATGCATTCATACTTTTCATACTTTAACTTTATGCTTTTTTTAAATCAGTTCTTGAGTCCCCGGTTTCTTCATGTCCGTTCTGGTCAACGAAACCAATCAGACTTTCGATCATTTCTTATTACTAGTTATCAACATGTGTCTCATACTTCTATGTATCTTATACTACTCTCCATCTGTCTTTTGCCATTTCTATCTTACACAAAGCTTAGAGTACTGATAGGTTCAACAAATTTATTTTATAAGCTTTAACTTTATTTTTAAAATAAGAGATTGTCCATTGAAGTTTAATTTAATCAACCTAATTTTATAAATTAATAAAAACAAAACTATATATACCTATAAATTACTGAATGTGGTGCCGCAGTTTGCTACCATCAACAACGGCTATTGAAAAATCATTGAAAACTGGGGGGTTAAACCGCACCGGTGCTTGGGAGGTGTTGAGTCTGCCAGATGCGAGTCCGAACGGCACCCTGAGACCCGCTTATCTCTACGGGATTAACCAAAACCATGTACCAGAGTGGATGTACAAAGTAGTGCAAAGAATGGATAACCAAACGATATATGTTTTCAGCACGTATAACAATATATTTGCAACGAACTACAGCCATAATCCAATCCCATGCCCCTTGTACTTATTGTTGTGATACGGCACGCATTAATGTCTTAGAAATGTTCTCAGAATAACCCGAATTCCCGCTTCTAACTCATAATCATTCTTCGTGATATGTCTGCGCATAGCTTAAATAAATTATATTCTTGATCAGAAATCTCCATTAACCTTTGCATAGATCTGTCTTCCTGTTGCACGCAAAGCAGTAGGAATTGGCCGGATCGAACATACACAAAGCTCCCATCAAACTTTTTGTCTTACAAAACCAATCCGGATATTATCACTGTACTGCCTTCATTAAAGCCAAAGCTTATCAACATTGGACAGCTACATAAAATACCGTCTGGGTCATCAGAAAACAGCTGTCGTCAATACTTTTGGACATCAGTTGGGAAACATGCAGATCAAAATTGCTTTATCACCTAGATTTACCGTTTAGTCTACAGATGCTTATTGATTGTAAGGTTATTGTCCTTGTCAGATTAAAAATAATATAATGATTACAACGCAAAAAAAGAAATAAAAAATAATGGGTTTTTCAAATTTGTATTCATTTTTCAAGGCACCAATTTGGGGGGGAACGGAAGGTACGTCTCTAGCTATTATCAGTCAAACTATGGTATAAAACAAAATGTCGATATCGATTTATGGTTCTCGATGTCTTAAGAGTAGCTCCTTTTAATCTTTCGCAGGTGGACCTGCGATCAAAATTTAAGGTTCTTATGGCTTAACAGATTCTGATGACCCTAAGAGTTTGGTACTATTTGTTTCAGTTAATTAAATAGTGGTAGAATGAAAAGGTCTAAAACACCAATATTAAATATGTTTGGTGTAATTTGTATAGTCTTTTTTATTTTCGCAATTTACTGGGACTTTACTAGGACTGCCAAAATTTATTATGAAGCTCCGCTTAATCCCGCCCGTGTAGTAAGAGTTCAAAAACTTTTCTGCTTGCCCGCTCATGCTCCCACATGTGAAAGACTAAGCAAATTCACCGACGAAACTTTTTGTTTGACTTTATATGGCTAGCAATTAAAATTCGTTGGTGTGAATATGTTATATGGCAATACTCCCACACAGTCTGCCCATCCTCCGCACAAACACACGTGCTCACTGAAAAATAAAAAAGTCTTTTTCAACTTGAAGGCAGCTGTATAGAAAAGAAATCGTTTTACAAATACGATTTCATCTGAATTGCAATGAGTATAAAAATAATTTATTAGCGCTCCAAATGCGTTAAATCGCACACAAATCACATTTAGCGGTTGGGTCTTACAATAGGATGCCGACCATTTAACAATTTGGTATTGCTTCGTTTTGATGTACTTTTTATAAATGTTTTAGCTGCGTGCTAGAGCTATATTTTTTCTTATCTCTATATATATTTATTTTAAATGCCAACTGCGGGCGGTAGTTCACACGTTGTATATTCTATACATTAAGATACACAATTAAATACCCTGCATATTGCCCTGGTACTGAATCTCGAATTATGTTACAACAAGCAAGCATATTCCATTGATTGTTACCTACTTGAAGTGACCTTTATACTACTGATATAAAATGAAAAATGAGCAGCTTACAAAATCGAAAATTCGACTTTATTTACATGTAAATAATTATATATTGCCAAATATATAATAAGTAAATAAATATATTCGTTTCGAACATATGTAAAGCGGTTTCAGTATCAGTTTATAAGTATAAACAGCTACAGCCGAGCAGCGTATTAACTTTTCTCTTTTATTTTTTTATTATTACAGCGGCTTCAGAAGAAGATTTACTTGGGTGTTTGCTTGGCATTTGCGTGCTTTGGTGTTGCATGAGGCCAAAATGGCAGCGCGATTGCTAAGCAAACAGCGTACAGAACACACGCGCACTCACCAACACACACACATATACACTGGGACACACACGTTTAGTTAAGCTTATTATACACACAACTGCCGAAGGCTGACTTAAAAGTAAGCTAAATAGGCGAAGCAGGTAGCTTTCACCGGGCAACGAAGATGAGCGCTACTTTTTGCGACGAATAAACACCAGATACTCCACTCTATGTGTGTATGTGTGTGTCTGTGTGTGAGCGATATCATTGGATTACCGCGATTATCTAACTCAAATATCATTTTGCACGAAAGCCAACAATGTCTATATTTCGCGATTATATATGTATATATACGTACATATGCTATGTGATTGGCATGACTGAAAAGAGAACGGTGGGGGCTTGGCCATGCTGCAAGCCGCACATAAACGTACAGGTGTGCGGTCGCGTTTGCTTCTGTGGTTGCCTAGTCGACTGAACAGAGGCTCCACAGCCGTCGTCGTCGTCATCGTCGCTAGCTATTTACTTTTATGACTTGTCCGCCAGCTCATGAAAACTTTTGGCCTGCACGCCCAAGTGACCCATTAAACAAATTGAAACTCAACAGGAACCGTTTCTACAGCTGGACTTTGCGCCTCCTATGGTTTCCCAGTCCAATGCCCTACAACGGAGCGTATGTGTAATAAATTTTAATTGACTTGCACTGCATTGCAGCGCAAACAACTACCACCGAAAGCAGCAGCAGTATTGTTGGCAAAGTTCATTGCGGTTCAAAAGATTTCATTGAATCACGAGTCAGAAATCTCAAGTTCTCAAAATGTTGTGCTCAGTGGCTGAGAGAAGCCCTCGCCTTTTTGGCCAAACCAAAAACTTTGACCATAAACACAAGTGTGGAAAACTCGTGCCAGCAATAACAGCGACAACAACAACAACAGCAACAAATTTCAACTGTGACCCCAAAGTCTTTAAGCAGCGCTGGGAATACGTAATATGCAGTTAACTGGACAATTTTATATAGCTACGCTCGCCGACGCAGGTGCGAATGAGTAATATGCTGGCAATTATTATTAATTAAATTTATATTTTAGCTAGCAAATTTATATTACTAAAAAGCCCGTCCAAGGATGCCTACTTAGCTTTCGGCCGGCTGCTTGGCTGCTGGACAGCCCAGGCATGAAACTACGACCAAGTTCTGTTTGTTTTATTTTGGTTGGCATTTACTTTGTTTAAGTATCGCAAAAGCTAAACAAAATAAATCATTTTGTTAGCTGTACACTTTTTACTACTTAATTTGCTGATTTTATTAAATTAGTGGCAAACGCACCGCCAACTGCACAGACGCGTTCACAACAACCCATTTACACAACAACACGCATGTACACATCTTCTCACCCACACCCACAGCCACACCCACACATGCACATGCCTCCATATTTGCACACATAGTTAGAGCAACAGTGTAAAAGCTCTTCATCAATGTCCAAACTTATATGCGCTTGCTAACCCTATTTTTAATTGATATGCATAAATATATTGAGTTTCGAATTTAATAAAAAATGTTTCAATTTTACGTTGGCAAAAACCATATAAAAATATAGAAGGCTGTGACAGGTAAAATGAATAAATTTTTTAAATAGATATCGATTGAACGTGTACGTTTTATAAATAATTATCCTATTACAAAAATTTTTTTTTGTACAATATACACTATTTATCAACGAATATTAAAAAACTGTATTTACTGTTTGCGCCGTATTCAGCTGAAATAAAATTTCTATATAATGAGCTCTTTCTTAGTACATTTCGATGCTCCAAATCGTTTAAAAGAATGTATAACCCATGTAGTTTATGGCTCTAAGTAAGCCAAACTGCATTAAATTATTCAGAGGACCCATTTTCCAAGCACAACAACCATACCCATGCATACAACACACGCCCACCCACACATATGCATATGAACACATGAGTTGATTCATTATATTTGGCACTTGTTTGCATAAATTTTTCGCACATTTTGGTTTTCATACTCTGAAAGGACATTAAGTGAATTTTTCATGAAAGCAATCAGTTAGCCACACAATAAGTGTGTCAAGTGTTTTAAGCGGTTTGAACCTTGGCAACATGTTGCATGAATCATTAATAATAACATAATAATAAATACGAAAATATGTTTATCAACTTACCTAAGCTCAACTTGTATTGTGAAAATATTTGAAGAATTCGCCAAATTTGTTGTTAAATGGGTACAAAAAATGTAATTGCTTCGCGCTGTAAAAAAAAGAAAAGAAAATATAACGTTAAAGGGTATGCTAGGTTTGTTGATAGTAGTATCGAGTAGTATGAGACTAGTATCGAGCATATATTCAAATATGTTTACTCCTCGAAAACATCTGTTGATGGCAGTTATCTAAGTAAACTTTAAATATATACAAAATATTTTGCATTTCAGACAATCGGACAAAATAATGTACATGATAGTCATATAGATATAAGCCACGGTAACAATCTCTGCTCTAATGTGCGTTCAATCGGGTCTGGTATGTGTGTTTAGGCATACATGCACATAAATGAACTCATATATAATAACGCTGGCAATGCATAATTCATTTTAAGCACCACTTAAACTTATGGCAAACGGCCGGTACGCAATTTAAGACAGAGTTTAATGCATTCAATACGTCATTGGGCATGTTGCGAGCGGTTTTGGTCGTTGCTCTGATTTATGGTGCGTATACTTGATGTGGCCGCAAAGCCTCACAAAGTGTTGCTACTGTGCTACCTTCCTTCCTGCTCCTGCTGTGGCTGCTGCTGTTCCCGGTTAATAAAGCTCAGAGCAGACCTTAAAAAACACACATACTCGTTTGGCGCGACTGTGGATGGGTCCACGCCTGACAGTGACGCTTTAAGTCAGAGATCTGATATTAAACTTTATAACATATCGATGTGTCCGCATTTCGATTGTCCATAAACGGCTTTAAGGATTTAAGACTGCGCCAGTCTTGAGCTTAAAACTTTTCATGAAGTGCAGCCATAGAAGGGACTCTGATAAGTAAATTTGTACATTCATCTGCCTGTGGGGGCATGGGTTTATTTTAATGTATGCGCGTGCTTTCAGCTGGCCATGCCCAATTTAATTTATCAAAGTCATAAGCTGTTAAACGACTCTACCAAAAAATAAGCCATGAATGATGGACGGCAGACAACCCGCCAGCATCAGATTCTTGTCAATTTGATGTCCAATTTAGTGAGAATAGCATATAGGTATAAAAGTAAGATTAATTTTGCATATGGAAACTTAATACAAAACTTAAGAAAGGGATAAACAAAGAATACATATTTATTTATTTCAAGGGGAACATGTATCATTTGCGAATCAAAATGAGAAATGTGAAAAATACTTTGCATTGAACTGTTTATATAAAACAGTTAATGCTGCAAATATTTTGATATTTCTATTTTATTAATAGAGAATTGTTTAATTGGTTATTTAAATATTGTTGCATTGTTTGGTACATTTTAAAGCATATATATGCAAGCAGAAAGGTAAGCTTTCATATTTGCTTTGTTAATGAAAGCTTAACATAACATAAAAAACCCAATTGCAAATCAGCATCACTGGGCAGTGAAGAGGAGTGCAATTGAATTGGCTCGTTCGATGCACTCACTCAAAACCCGCGGGCCAGCAAGTTTGCCAAACTGTGAAAAATATAATTACGAGGACGTCAAGCGTATGTTTCACCAATTATACACAGTACATCACTAATTTGCGCGGTGGTGTATCTAAAAATATTTCTACGATATGCAAAAATAAGTAAAAGAAAGTTCTGGACGGTCCTTAGACATTTGGAGTATCTGCAGAAGAAATAAAATAGCAGCAAACGCCAACTCACATCGACCTATTGGATATAGCTTGAACCTGCAAGGTTTACCTAAGATTCCGTCTGATTCATATGCTGTCGGCATAACCTATTGTACAGGGTATAAGAAAACCGAGGTTGAGGTGCTGTCTAATAAAATAAAAGCTGAAAATCTGTTGATGTACCATTCCGGGTCTTAGTCCGAAATCTACGTTTAAGCCTGAAGGTGCTTCTCTATCGGCCCGGAAACTCGCCACTGAAAAAGTTTCTGCCATTTAAGCATAATTTGCTTAACCAACGTATACCAGCAGTCGGGAGGATGGGTGACCCAGGTCGAAGATGGGCCACAAACTTTCGAAAAGCACTCATAAAATATCGGCAATAATAATTTTCGAGGATAAAGGTAACATTCAGTATGTGTCTGTGTGTGGGTGGGTCTGCGCGTGCGGCAGCGCCGCATTTTTGGTACTCATCCACACACGCACAGCTCAAGTACAGGCAGGCTGCGGGCTTGCCGGAAATCAACAAAAATTTATTGAGCATAAATTTAAATCCGCTTGATGCTCAATGCCTGCAAAGGCTGTGGATGTGCTCTGCTTTGTTTGCGAGAGCGTTTTATGAGATTTTAAATTGATTTCATTTGCATTCCGCATTTCGTCGCCCCTGGCTTTCAGCTTGTCGGTCATTTCCCATACAGCTTCCGTATCTGCCTTCGCCAACAACTAACATATGTCATAAGGAAAAAAGTCGCTAAATAAAGACATGATCCGTGGCAACAGCTGTTGCTGCTGTTGTCGTACAGAAATAACATTGCTGGCCTTATAATGAATCGCTGTTCCAGGTTTATGCATTCAGCATCTGAGTTTTGTTTTTATTTTGTCGACTGCTTGTTGAAGCAAAATCAATGAAATGCTTAATAATAAATAATCAATTTTTGTTGCGCGTTATTTTTCCAAATATCTTCCTTTGTTTAGCCATTGTGCGCACCGGACTGTCCATTTCAGTTTTGTTTAGTGGTACAAAACTGGGTGTGATAATAAGTATCTAATAATTTGTTATCATTATTGGCTATGGTCATTTTGTTGTCCCCCCTCACACGCCCTATTCATCTCTTGCTATCTGCGTTCATGTATTAGCCTAATGGACATTGCTGTCTTGCCCGCGCCAAGCCGCCCACGTCTCAGTGATTACCGAGCAAATTAAATTAGTGAAAATGTCGAAACGAGCCACGAGCAAGGTAAGACAATCTAATTGCCTTTATTGCGGCTGCCAGTGGCCACCTCTGGCTATGTGTGGTGTCGAAATATAACTGTATTGTATATACATGTGTATTACATATGTTAATGTAAACAGGTGCTGGCATCAATTGGCGTTTGGGACCAATAGAATTAAACAAGCTAATTAGGTTTTATAGATAAACAGGCGAAAAACTAATTTTTGTAGTTACAAATGCGTTTTGTGGTCACCCCAGGCTAAAATCGTTTTGGGAACTAGCGCACAAAATATTGGAAAATTTACTGAATTTAATTTAATTGCAACATTAAAAATATCTTATATTTAGACGCAACTCAATATAAAGTAAATAATTGAAGATGTACGTAATGTTTAAAGCAGCAACAAGAAATTTTACAAGCTAGCGAGTACACAAACCACATCGTTGGCGACACCTAACGGCCATTTTGATTTTTTACACACCCTCGGTCTAGCAGGGCGAATAGGAATAACCAACAGGTCATTGAGTAATAAAGAGACAGAGGAGGCTTTTGGATCAAAAGCTCTTTTTCGAAACACTTCACGAGCGATAGCATTGAGTCATTGAGTAATAAAGTATTACTAAATGGGCAATGAGGTTAAGGGGTTTTCGAGAAAGCTTTTGGTTGCACATCAAAGCTTTATTACAAAGGCGGAAAATCAAGTGTGTCGGTATTTAAACCAAGGGAATACAATTTAACTTCCGCTATTTGTAATCTTTTAAGGTCTATGCCTTACAGAACTGACTTTCGTATCAACTCTACCAAATAAATTTGGTTTCATTGAGGAACAAAGCAGCAGAACAAAAACAACAAAGAAAATGTTTGCACATTACACTGCACTGCAAAGCTAGTCCTACCCACGTAACGACCCAGACCCACAACGTAGAGAATCGACCAAACTAGTTGAATATTGCATGTCATTGACAGGGCTGACAAGGCAACGTGCAGCAAATTAAAGCAGGTCAGCATGCGAACCTCATACTCGCAAGCAAGTCGTCCCGCTAAAGGAATTTCGACATTGGCCTCGCAGACAACAAATGCGAAATGAGCGCCAGTAAAATTTTTCTGCGCTACTATCCGCCAGGTGAATCTAAAGCATTCTGTTTAACAATTAAATGATACTATATTTAAATAGGTTTGGCCTTGAGCTATAGATCAGCTACGGGCGGTGAGCGGCTACGACATTTTGATTTACTAGACTTGGATATCAAGTAAGTAGCCAAAATTACGCAGCGTCCCGTTCAAAAATTCAATTCATAACAGAACAAATGTGGAGGAACTAGCAGATAGCATAATGATCCAGGAACTGGAGGCGATTGAGTCGGAGCGTGGCCAGGGAGACGTTGCTGCAGGTAATTCCACATTCTGTTTGCCCGCCAATTCCAAAGCCTCCAGCTCCCAGGACATGTTCAGCGCACTGAAGCAGGCAATAGTCAAGCTGCAAGCCAAGTTACACGAACCGATTAAAAAGAAGTTCTATCTGCACAAATGCTACACTTCGCACATACTGCCGCTGACCAATGTGTGCTTTGATCGCAGCGGTGAGCGCTGCTTGACGGGCAGTTACGATCGCACCTGCCATGTGATCAACACCAGCACCGGCCAGCTGCAACATATGCTCACCGGCCATGACAATGTGGTGTTCTCAGTGGGCTTCAACGTGCCGCGCTGGTAAGTTTTAGTGAATCTATTAAAATGTGCCTAATGCTTGTGCACCTTAGCGACAAGATCATCACGGGCTCTTTTGATGGCACTGCCAAGATTTGGTCTGCAAGCAGCGGCCAGTGCCAGTTCACGCTGTATGGCCACACAGCTGAAGTGGTGGCTGCCGAATTTAATCCTGTGCATGACCAGGACGTTGCAACGGCCTCTATTGATGGAACGGCACGTATCTTCGACGCGGAAACGGCGCAGGAGCTGCAGCAGTTGAGCCACCACGGCGCCGAGGTGATAGCGGCACGATACTCTCGCGACGGCCAGCTCTTGCTGACGGGCTCGTTTGATCACACAGCTGCCATTTGGGATACGCGCAGTAAGAGGCGAGTTAAAGATTAGCATAATGAATGTTATTTGTTGCCAATTGCACTGTCCCCACTCCGCAGCCCATGTCATCAACTGCGCGGACACACTGCAGAATTGTCCAACTGTGTTTGGAATTTTAGCAGCTCATTGGTTGCCACTGGCAGCCTGGACTGCACTGCACGCATTTGGGATTTGCGTCGCCTGGACCAGGAGCTGCATTTAGTATCCACGCACAGCGATGAAGTGCTGGACTTGAGCTTCGACGCGGCTGGCAAACAACTGACAACCTGCAGCAGTGACTGCACAGCGCGTGTTTGGAGCCTGGAGCCGTTCGAGATGCTGTCCCTTATGGCCGGGCACAGCGATGAAGTGAACAAGGTGTGCTTCAGTCCTAGTGGTTGCATGCTGCTCACTGCCTCGGCGGACAACACGGCACGCCTATGGCTGACTGAGACGGGGCAGTGCTCCCAGGTTCTGAGCGGTCATGAGTCGGAGGTATTTAGTTGCGCCTACAGTTATGCTGGAGATGCAATATTAACTGCCTCCAAGGACAACACTTGTCGTGTTTGGAGGTGATACGACTGGTACACTGTGCAGCTAAACTCAGACTAAATAACATGAATAATTTCAAAGGATTTTTTTTTAAACATTTACTACAAACTTCAGATATTTTTTTTTTGTTTTGCTTTAAGTTTCTTAATATTTCATTTTGCACACTTCTTACAAAATAATAGTTTTTCTTTTCCATTACAGTTTTCTTTTTTACTTATTTTTTTGTTGTTTTCAAATTGGATATCTTCATATACATATATAAAAATAATGAACAAAAATGATCCTTCAGTAACAAACAGTATACAGCTTTCAAAAGTCCGCTTCGGTTCGGAATCAATATATTAATACACAGTTTGAAAATTAAAATAAAAAACTTCTTGTACAGACACCTTCCGAGCGACTTTCTAAGACATGGGAAAAATAGTTTTTGTATCGTTTTATTTTTCGTTTCTTTTTTTTGGTAAATTTTTTACACAGCTGAACTTGCTTTACAGTTCGGAGGCGGGAAACAAAGGCGAGTCAACAGTTCTTCTGAATTAATGATAAGTATGAGGTGTCACGGAAAGATAGATAGACCACTGAATAACATGGAGTTACCCCTATGGTATCGCTATTGTATCTATATTTGTATTTGTATCTCTAGTAACAATATTGTAGTATGTAGGTAGTTAGATAAGGAAAGTTGTCAGCGTCTGAAATATTGTGTTGGCTTTCAGCCAAACCCTGTTTGATTCGATTCTATTTTGTGGTATCGGTTTTTAGCTCTGAGGTCTGCTTAAGTTCGCTCCTTTCTATAAGTACGATCTAAATAAGATCTACGTAATACAAGGTTCATCTAGTTGTGTTTAGGACTGGCTTTCATTTGAACTATAAAATAATGGGTTTTAATATTATTAGTAGGTTTTTTAGTTTTTTATCAAAGTAGAAAACGGTTTTGGTGTACTTTGTGTGTGTGTGGAGTGTACATTTGTGGTGTGTGTTGTGTGTGTGTTTTTTTTTGTTGTTTCTGGTTTTATTGTTAAATTATGTTTGTTGTTGCAATTGTTGACTGTTTGTTTTGCAATTTAATGCGTTGGACTCTGCAAGAATAACGAAAAGGACAAATTATTAAGAGTTTGGAGACAGTTGATCAAAGAGAAGCACAGCTAAGACGCAGGCTTATATGAGTCGTGTAAAGTGGAAAGTTTGTGGAGTTGTTGTACTACAATTATAATCATTAATATATTTATTATTGTTTTTTTTTTTTGTTTCGATGAGCATGCGGGGTAGAGCAGAGCGAACATGCGAGTGTCTGTTTAATTGTTATTTTTTGCTTTTTTTCGTGCTGCAAATCTTACAATAGGTTCTTTATCTATGTAAAAACGAAGAGACGCAAATGCCAAAAATGGGGTTCGCCTTACAGTTAGAGCATACGGATTTTAAGGTTTTAGTTTCATTTGTTCTCTTGGTTGGTTGGTTGGTTGTTTTGGTTGTTGTTGTTGATTTAGAAATGAACAATATTTAGCATTAAAAAATTCATAGCTCATCATATGCATACAGCTAGAAATAAAAGA
Organism: Drosophila borealis; assembly: GCA_035045885.1. Classification (NCBI taxonomy): domain Eukaryota; kingdom Metazoa; phylum Arthropoda; class Insecta; order Diptera; family Drosophilidae; genus Drosophila; species Drosophila borealis. The sequence continues at coordinate 20,064,237 of JAWNOR010000194.1, forward strand.
AAGAGAATTCGTAAAGAGCTTTCGATTTGTTAATCAAGAATTAGTTGGAATGCGGCCTGATTGTTAGAATAAACAATTATGGTTTTAGTTCAGATGATAAAAGTGATAAAAGAGAAATAATCTGGCAGCTAAGCAAGAAAAGCAAATATGATAATGAATCTAGATAATAAAACAGCTAAATATAAACTTAAAAGCATAATCAAAATCAAAAAGCATCAGTAAAATAAGCAGCGTATTCAGAAATTTCAATTTTTAAATGTTGTAAAAAATGTTTCGTACTTCACATGGACTATCTGGAAAAACCTCCTTGAATGTGCGCTCGATAACGTGATATCTGAAAATATATTTATATATGTATAAATTAATTTTTACCAAAATCTCCATTTTCCTGTAATACATACTTGGACTGCAATCCGCCGCCGGGTGGAAGACCTAGAATGTCACCTTTGTCTTGTAGACACTTTAATAGCTCCACATAATCTGTGATCTGATTACTCTCGATCTCCTCTGTAAGAATGCCAGAAATAAGCAAATAATTATGTAGTAGTTGGGTAAATTCAGTGCATAGAACTTAAAAGTAAGACCCATGTTAATAGAGTTTGTATGTACAATTATATACGAATTATTTATATACATATTAAAGCTACGCAAAAGCAAATTCACAATTTATCAAAAATAGAATACGAAATATGTTGCAACAGCCAGAGCCGGCAAAAATTGAGATCAACAAACTTAACGTGAGGCTTGACTAATTAATACTGGTCGATCGAATGTGATGTTATCAGATAAATATACAAGACAAGAAAAATGTCTGCTTTTTAATTCCATTGACCTGTTTTGTTAGCATAATCTTAAATAATACAACAAATGTGGTGTCGCAAAAATTTGCACTTCAAAAGGTCAAAGGGGAGTACACTAAAAAAAAAGAAGAGTGGCAGTGCTCTGCCTGGCCCCTTTTTTTTATAATCGTTGCATTGGGTATTGATTATAAGAAAACTGTTTACAGCATTCAGTGTACAACAAAGATTTGAACATATCGAATTGTAAAAGTGATTGGATAACATTTATATAATAACTTGTTTTATCTTAAGAGCATGCATATATCATTTACTTTTCAGTTGTGTGTTGTGGGATCTATGTGCCTTACCTTATGCTCACTCTTCACATAATTTGTATGGCTTTCTGTTTTCTGGCATTGACTTGACACGCCCATTTTCATAGTGATTGTGTACATTAAGAGTGCGATTTATAACACGATGCGCGATCAACGATAATAAAACAAGAATAACGCGATGATAAATTTACTTTTACAAATTTATCATATAAAGAATACTTGAAAGAAATCATTAGTCATTAATTGCGACTGATCCTTTAAACAAACAAAAAAAAAAAACAACAGCTAAAGAAAGTTAACTAAATCACTTTTTAAATTAATAAATGAGAGTTTATTAATTGAAAATGCTGCGTAATGTGTAAACGAATAAAACGATAAAAAAAAATTTTGTTTTTATCGCATAAATTTGATGAATTGTTGTTTTGATTGTGTTGCGTTTTGGAGGGAAGGGCGTGGAAAGCAGCAGGTGTTTATCGAATGTAAACTGAAAACTGAATAACACAGCAAACAAACACTTTTGGTTGATTGGTTTTCGAATCTTTCATTTCAAGTTATATTTTTACTTAGCAGCGAAAAAGAAACGTATTTATATAGTTGTCTTGATATTCTATTATTATTAGCTATATAAACGCTGCTGCTTGAGCAAGCGATTTCAATTATGAATGATTGCTAAAGTACGTAGGTACAAATGTTCTCAGTATATCGAAGAGATATTCGACCTGATTTTAATTAGCTTCGCTGTGCCGCATCAATTGCACTTCTAAATTCAACATTTTAAAGTAAATTGTATACGATGACAACAAGCACAACAACTGGTGAGCATAAGGTTTACAATATTATTCACGTCTTTCTTTCTTTCATTTTTTTTTTATACTTTTGGATTCATCTGATACATATACAGATGACCTAAGGCTTAGCAATAAATATCTTTACCCTAGGCTAATAATTTGTCTGGACATTTGATTCAACTGTTTTTCTTGTGTTGTACTTTATACAAGATTTTGGTAAATATGACTAATTGCAATAACTTGTGGTTCGTTTTGTTTTTTTGTTAATGGTAAACCATAAAGAATTCCATTTCCATAAAGTAATTATCTATATCGTATATATATAAAGCTGACGTCTGTACTTGAACTTTGTCGTAAGGACGTTTTTTAAAATTCACTTTGGTGTTATGAATACTGTGAACTACCTAAGATCAATCGCGTATACGCACTAGAAAAAATTCTAAATATGCTATAAGGCTAATACTTGAGCTTGTACTCAGCGCAGCTATAAGTTAATGACTCGTCTAAATCAATTCCCTCAATTTAACAACAATCGTTAGTACATGCATATCAATTTTTGATGGTGCTATTACTTGATTCTTTACTTTTCATAACTGCTCTATTATGTCGAATATTTGTTTTGAGTTTAAATTGGCTTTGCAAATTTTCTACTAAACTACGAATGTCTGATTTAATTCTACTTGGTTTTGATCGAATTACACTAAAATGTTTATCAAATATGCGTAAGGTTTTCTTTTTTTAAAGCATGATTGGGTATTTAGTCAAAAGATTATATACAAGCATATGTACACTGTCTGACGGGCCCCAACTACAACTGTTAAGGGGAAGGAATAGCGATAATTATTAATAAACTTATGGTACTACAATATGTTACTATAAATATGCACATGATATACTGTTTCTAAATGGCTAGGGATTTTGGGTTCTTCAGCTACAAGGAGTTCGATCACTTAAGTTCTGGCAGTGGCAGTAGCTCAGAAACGCATTAAAGGACAGGTATAATAAATAAATAATACTGTTACACACACACGGTCAGTCACTCAGCCACACGCACAACCAGCGGAAGTAAAAGATATGACAAACTAACACGCTATGTATACAGGTATTTACTATGCATTATCAATAGGAGATGGATGTATGTACCGACTTGGTATTGGCAATGGTAATAGCAATTGTTTGGTTTTTGATTTTCGAGTTTTCCTTACGAGTGCTACGTGGCAGGAAAATCTTGTTGCAAGTGTCCTTGCATTGCGGATTGAATTTGTTTAATTATCTTGCTATAACTAATACAAATACGTTTGTATTTAAGGGGACCTACTAATCTATGCCAACCATTGATTGGGCCTATCTTTGTATTACGTAAGGTACAATGTATTCGCTTTTTAGTCGCCTATGTCAGGTCGTTTAACGCATCGAAGGTGGAAGGTCGATGGCACTAAGACATAAACACAATTATGTTACTACTATCGTTAAGGTTACGATTAGTTATAAACAGAGTAGACGACTTAGACAACCTCTTGCGATCTTTTCAATTTGTTTCTCCAACCGTCGCTCAGCCTCTTTCGCTTCTTCAGTTGGCTTTGGTGCTCCGGGGAAAGCAATTATTATGATGCTCATGTTATCACGACTACCCTGTGGTTCCAAAAAACAATATATAAATAGATTTATTATGTTAACAAATAGGATCATACTGTACCTTGTGCAAACAGGTGTCAACCACCTGATTGGCAATGTTTACCAGGTCTGTGGTCACTTTCAGCCTCGAGTATATGAAACTGCATACATCCTCGTTGCTCATGACATCCCAGATGCCGTCACAGGCGAGTACTAAGAACTCGTCGGTGTCCTGGCGGCTTTGGCAAAAGATTTCCGGTTCCGGTGAGACCAACTGCTCGCACTGCCCTTTCTCCTTCACATTCTTAAAGTCATAGTCGCCGAGAGCACGCGACACGGCCAGTGTTCCATTGACGCGCTTAATCATTACACTGCCGCCAGCATTGTGAATACGCTCCTTTTCCTCAGGCAAAATGGGCTTGTGATCCTGGGTAGCAAACACCGGAACGCCCTGACGACACAACACTGCACGCGAATCCCCGCAATTGGCTATATACACCTGCGTTGAGCTGATGAATGCACAGACAGCCGTAGTGCCGCCGCACTTCTCTTCCTCTTGGGTAAACTCGGGCAGTTGTCGCATCACCTCGTCAATGCGCAGGAAACCGGTTCGTATACCTTTCACATGGTCGCCGTTCTTGAACTCCTCTGTGGTAATGATACTGTCTAGCAAATGCTTGGCACAGTGCTCCGATACCTTGCAGCCCGCATGGCCATCAAATACCGCAAAAAAGCTCCACTCCTCCAATGCATTGCCTAGGCGGGCTTGAGCATAATACGCGTCCTCCATCTCACAGCGCCAGCCCTGCATCGAGCTGACGCCAAAGAGCAGCTTATTGCCTTCGCCTTGTTCATTATGCTTTGCTGTTTTCGGCTTATCCAGGAATCCTCCCATATCTATTGAACATAATGTGTGTGTACTTTATAGAATTACTTTCGGGCCAGTCGCGCCTTTGACTTTTGTTGCTGTGAGGAGGGGGAGAAAGACTGATGAGTCGAAACAATTTGCTGAGCGGCATGCAAAAATCTATAATTGCCAGACACCCAACACACGCACACAAGCACAGTATCACACACGCACACAAACAAACGGAATCAAGGATGCGAATAGAGCCTTTAACCGCCTACACTCGACCGAATGCAGCAGCGCTCTTTTTTTATTAAGTTGTTCGTGTTGTTGTTTCTGTGGTTAGTGGTACCGCCGTTTACTCTTTCTTCCTTTTGCCCATCGATTTATCAAGGACGCGGGCTCGGTGCTAAATTTAGCCCTGTCCGAACTGACACGCCCACACACCTTTCAGCTACAGCTCAGCGTAGGCGTTAGCTCAAAAAATGTACTTGTTGCTGTGCTTAATATTTACTCCCATTATTTTAGCGGTTTCAATTAAAAACTACTGGTTTTAGGCGCGCGTCAACGCGTCTAGATGAGCAAAATAGACGCGCACTGCATTGTTTACATCAAAATAATACACTGTTTAAACAATATTCCAAAAGTGTCATGGACTTCTTTTTAAATCATTGATGATTTTATAATTTTGTACTTGAACATTTTTAAAATGCAAATTATTATACCACCTTTCAACTGAATAATATTTGCTTGCAAACATCGATGTTTCTCAAGCTCTACATTGAAATTGAGTATCCACGATCTCATCGCAGACCTTGGTATCGCGCTTCTCAGTCCCAACTGGTATTTCATAGTTACAGTTCGGACAGTGCGCATCACTAAGTGAGTGCCACACGAGGAAAACCATATAATGAAATTACTAAATTTCATAACCATGCTCACGCCCCTTTCTATTCATTTAGACGATAGCAAATTTCACAGCATGAATATGACAATAATAAATAGTTGAAAACGCACATATTATATTTCACCTCGCAATTTTTGGATATTTCGTTACCGATTCTTCGCTTGCACTTACTTTGAGATTGTATATGTATATGTGTGTGTGTGTGTGTATTTCTTTGTAGCTTGACGAAAATTTTCTTTGTTTAATTTGTGCGTCACCGAACAAAAACCACTAGCAGGCCGCAAGTTAATCAGGATAGAACCTTGTGAATGCAATATTTTTCTAACGCAAAATAAATATATGTTTTGATCAGAAAAAAAAACAACCACGAATATGATATATAATTCTATCGATGATTTATATCTAATGGACATCGATATATCGTTTCATAGTGATGTACCGATTTCACTATCTACAAGTCAGTACTCGATACTTTTAATTTAAAATGAGTATTATTGTATCATTCTAAATCCACTGGGAAGAAGTTGTTGAGTAATAAAATCGAATGAAAAGTAATCGAAGTGCACATATGATTTAGTTGCCAGCCAACCGTGTTCAATTTTGTGACGCTAAACTTTAATTGGCAAACGCTTAACACATAATATAAAATATAAAAAATAAATTAATTTCAATTTCCTTTTTATTTCAGAGGACGATGAAAAATATAAAAAATGATCACTGCGTTAAATTTCCTTAAATTCTGCACGAACATGCGACCTTTTAAATTTATAATTGTTCCATCGTTTTAGTCCTTATTAAAGAGCTGCAGCCGAATCTTACAGTGCCAGGTGACATATATTTGAAAAGACACGTTTTTCTTGTGCTGCTTGTTTTACCGCAAAACCCTCAAAAGAAAATAACTTTTGCCTAGCAATGGGCACTTCAACGAAGACCCGGTGGGAGAGCATTAAGTTATTTGTGTAACCGCGAATTTTCAAGAAAATTACCGATTTCGTTTATTGTTTTCGTCTATCATTGCAGGGCAATCGATGCATTACAATACTTGAAAATTGGGACTAACAATGTAAATTTATAAGTAGCAGCTGCAATAACGCTTAAATATTTTTGTAGTGGTACCCCTCTTATGATGAGAGTAAGTATCGCAAGTTGTATTTAATACTATTGAGAAGGGTTGTACATATTCGCTTAAATGTTTATGTATTGCATTTTGGAGGTAGTCAGCCTCTGTCCACTGACTACATTTCTTACACATTTTTGATAATGTCACATTTTTGCAAAATGTGTAAAGTTCGGCCTGTCGTTTTCCCATAAAAAAACACCTTTCTCGCATTTTTCAAAAATGTCACATTCGCCCTGAACTGTTCGTGTTTTTTGCGATGATTTATCGAGTTTGCTATCAATGTTATGAAAAATGTGATAGTATTATTACCATAAACAGCTGATATAGCAACGAAGGCAAGCGGTTACTTTAAATCATAATTTTAAGTTTTAATAATCCCACAGTTTTTAACAGTTAAAGAAGGCCAAATCCCGCGAAAAGTTCATTAAATGAAGCTCCTACTTCTAGGTACTGTTTTTTAACTTTTAAATGGAAAACTTTGCGGAGCTTAGGTAAATCAAAGCAACTCATCAGCTGTTTATTAAAAGAAGCGGTACTTTTCCCACTCATATGTTGCTGACCACCAATGGAACACCAATATGTGAAATTTGAAAATGTGACATTTATTAAGCAGCCTCATTCCATTGTCCAAATTTTATAAAGTTTTTTGTGAATGTCACATATTTGAACTAATTATATGCAGGCAGCAGCATCTCTGTACGTAACTATCGATATATCGTTTGAATGTTTAGTGGTACGTTTTGCTAGCCGAAAGGTGGCGCTACGGTGAGAAATGGCGCAAATTACAATTTTTGACACGGACAAATATTTTTTGGTTATTTCTAGCAATTCTGTCGTAAGTGAATTAATATGCAATAAAGACTTCAAATAAGCTCTTCTGAAGGCAGAGAAAGCCGGAATAGAAATATCTCTTAAGAAATGTATAGAGCAGCAGTACATCCTCATACTCACCTCTCTTACTCAAGGGTTCCGAAAATTAAAAAAACTTCACTCTGTCATCGGATTTCGGCGAATACGGCGGAATCACGAGTGAGCTGTATCGTGCGGCTGAAACCGTGGCTGAGTTCTGCGCCAACTATGCCGAAAGAGTATATTTGGAAAAAACAGACAGCAACTATGCTGAGCTAAAGAAATGCCTGGATGGCGATATCGTCTAGCCTTCCACAACCCCTTCAACCACTATTAGAACCACTGCATTGCCAGAAAGAACAAATGAATAACTCGCCTATACATGTATTATTTGTAAAAAAAATTTATATAATAATTCGTATAGTAACCTTAATTATTGACATAAATGATTCATAGAGATAAGCGTTGAAAAAAAAATTTTTATGTCCAATTTCACACTTGTTTGTATTGTAAGTTTACATTTTCATATAAGAGTGCTCATCTTCTGATTTCCCAGGATATTTTTTTATATATGCTAATATACACGTACGCATAAAATTATCAAAATACCACCTAGATAAAAACTATTGGAGCGGAGAAAACATTTTTATTTTTTCACGTTTCTTAATTCCAAACATTTTGAACGATTTCGAAATATATGTACACTATCGGGTATAGCCCGGCCTTTCCCGTGGCACGTATAAAATAAATGTCCTCAAAAAGTTTTGAAAATGATTTTGAAACTGATCGGACGGTAAACAAACTACTTTCATTCAAACGTTTCCGTTAATTTACCACTGTTGGCGGTGGAATTTGCCAAATCGCTGAAACACGTATTCATTAAATTTTTATGTAGAGCCTAAAAAAAGTTTGAAGCAAATCAGACACAATTTAAAACTTCTACAATAAAATCTTTGAATTGCACTTTCCACCGAAAAAGTTTGGATTCTGTAAAAAGTGAGAAACACGTTTCAAATGATTTTCCATATAGAAAATGAACTTGAGGGTGAAAAGTCTCCCACCAAATTTTTGACCCCCATTTCCACCGAGGAGGGATGGATTTTCCAAAAAGTACGAAACACCCTTCTAATGAATTTGAACGAAGATCTTAAAAAATGAGTTTGAGGCCGATCGGATGGTAAACAAAAAAGTTTCATACAAACGTTTCGCGATTTTTTCACACTTGCGGCTGGAATTTCCCGAAACCCCGTCTTAACGCACCTACGTCAGATAAGGTAACTACAGTGAAAATTTTAGCTTCCTAGCTCTTACGGTTCGTCAGTCGGTCAGACAGTCACTCAGTCATTAAGTCAGGACAAACAGTTTTATATATAGAGATAAAGGACTATTTTCGAGATTCTGATATTCAAAAATATTTAGTTACTTTTTTAATTTGATTGAACATGTGTTTATACTAGCTCGTTCTTAGCGATCTTTACGTTTAGAGCTTTTGCATTAGATGTTAAACATTAATTTTCCACCCATTTTCATGCTGCTGAAAATATTAATGTATCCGTAAAATCTTGAACTCGGACATTTCAAATGAGTTTAAGGTCCATCAAATAAAGAACGAAAAGTTCGAATCAGCGTCTTCCGCTCAATTTAGTCCTTTGGTGAGCATTTCACAAAGATCTTTGAAAATGAGCTTGAGCCCGATCGGAGTTGCATTCAACCGTGTTCGCATATCCAAGGATCTTGATAATTCATTTGAGACGTGTTCGGAAAATCCAGCTTCCAAAGAAAAATGAAATATATTTTTTTTCAAAGCTCTATATAAAAACTTAATGAATACGTGTCTCAACGATTTTAGAGTTTCCAAAAATTTGTAACTTTTTTGATAACCTTCAAACACTATTTCATGGATCTTAGTGAATATTCATTCAATACGTTTTCCGAAACGGAAATTTTTGGTCAAAGGTTGAATTAGGAAAAGTTTATTTTTCGGCATCAAGATTGTCACTACATGTTGGGCGGAAAACGTTTATTTTAAATGTTGCTTCCTGATTAGATGGACTTCAAAGTTATTTTCCGCATGTTTTGGTAAGGAGTGAAGTTCAAGATAGTACGGGTAGATTTAAATTTTGCACGGGCGGCAAGTGGGTTAAAAAGTAATATCGACGAAAAAGAGCGGGGAATTACCGTTAGTATATTTTATAATTTATAATAACAAACCCGTATAGAATTAAATGAAATATATTAGTTTTTCCACCAGCGCTTTTACTCTTGAACGTCATCTTATGAAGATTATGAGTCGCCGAAAAAAAGAAGCCTATGAAACTTATTTTTAATTCCTAACATATTTGTATACCTTTGTATAGCCATCTCCGAACCCATGGAATATATATATCCCACTTCAGCATTAACAGCCGAGTTGATGCAGCCAAGCCGCCGTCCGTCGGACCACTATACCATACAGCTGACATAGGAACGATTGCCCGAAAATTCAGTTTTTGAGAGAAAAACGGTTAAGTTTTTCATTATATCTAGACTAAACTTCACATTTTTAAGCAAAATGCTATCAACATCGGACCACTATATCTTATAGGTTCCATATAAACGATCGGTCGAAAAATATGTTCTTGTATTGACAATTTTTTCGTTTATCAATAAATCTTAAACAAACGCGGCTTTTATTAGTTTTCCAAAATATTTTTTACCAAACACATTTTATTTTTTACCTTACAGACCGTAAAGCAAGTGTCTACAAGGAATGCAAAATAACCTGTTTACTCTTTTATGTAATGCGGAATTCGGATTACAAGAAAAAGGTATAACCTTTGCCTTCTTTGAGCAGTATATACTGCAGAGATTTACTCAGTACTCAAGCCCCAAAAATATCATTCATATCGGACTAAAATACCAATGATAATTACGAACGCAAGTCTAATAAGTGACAAAACACAGCCAATCCATGTGGGCGTCTTTGCAAAGGGCAGCCTTGCGCTAGTCGGGCATCCTCGACTAGAGCACTCTTATTTTGTTAATGGAAAGATAATAGATTAGTGTGGTGAGTGGGAGGGGGAGTTTGGCACTTTCGTTTTTAGCACTTTTTAATATTTTATTCACGCAACGACGGGTAATTTTTCTAGTATCTTATGCATACAAAAAAATAATTTCGTCACAATTTTGATTTGCAATAATCTTTTGTGATTTTCTTACTTGCCGGTACTTTTTTTGTTTTATTTACAATCCAACTCATGTACGCAATTGAGTGACTGCCAGATAACAAAATTAAAGAATGAACTTTAAATTTTTTAAAATTCAACAGAAAGGTGGAACGTCTGATAACAAGTTCTGAGAAAGTTGTACGAATTTCCTGGTCGGGAAACTCTTTCTTTAATATTCGCAAACCTTTAGATAAGGTCATATACAGTAAAAATATATATGCTACTCCCTAATATCATTTATAATACCCTGTACGAACTGATGAGAATTTTTTGTAAAATGAATAGTAACATCGCCCGATGAAGGCGACAGCTCAATCCATAAATATATTCGTCTAATCCTGATTGAATCACAATATCATTATTATCTTAAAGATCGATATGTCACGTATTTATGATGGAACAAAACTAATCACTCAAAAGAATATTTGTCTGTCGAAGGTCGATACTTTTTTTAATTTACTTTAATATTTACAACACCATCCTAGAATGATTCAATCGTTATGAGGGGTATATTGATAACTTGGCTTGATAAGAATAAAAAAATGTTTCTATTGATAAACAATGCAATCTCGACCAACGGTGGAAAGTATAAATCATGCAAGGCATTTTCTTTTGGGGTAAATAAAAAGAAGTCCGCGACACTTTGGAAAGACATTCGCAGCTAGTAGCTCTTCGAGAAATAATGTTGTTCAAAACGTTACCATTGTGCCTGACAATTGGCACAGCGCTGGCCATGATGCCGCTGAAGCCCAAGATCGACTCCGATCGCAGTCTAATGGACTTTATGCTTATGTCTCGTGGAGTGGGCTCAAGCAACCCAGCGCTGAACCAGTACTGCTTTAACCGCTACTTGCCAATCTTGAAGGACATTACGGATCAGTACGAGGCTGACTATGGCAAGTGTGTGGACACGTATAAGGCGGAGTGTGAGGCAATAGACGCAAAATACTACGAGCCTCGTGAAAACTTCGCCGCGACAGCTAAGGAGACCTGCGATGCACTGCTGAAATGTGATGGCAACGTCAACTATGTTGATGCATTTGACTGCTTCGCAAGCACAGTAAGTCAACTGAAATCCCTGGAAGTACATCCTCATACTCATCTCTCTTACTCTAGGGTTCCGAATATTCAAAAAAACTGTTCACTCTGTCATCGGATGCCGGCGAATACGGCGGAATCGTGAGGGAGCTGTATCGTGCCGCTGAAACCGTGGCTGAGTTTTGCGCCAACTATGCCGAAAGAGCATATTGGGAAAATACCGACAGCACGTATGCTGAGCTGCAAAAATGCCTGGATGGCGATATCGTCGAGCCTTCCTCAGCCCCGTCCACTACCATCGGAAGCACCGCATTACCAGAAACAACAATTGTATAACTCGCCTATGCATGAATTATTTGCAAAAAAGTGTATATAAAAGTGATCCTGTAATTCTTATGATTTAAATAAGAACATGACTAATTCAAAAAAATAATTGTGTTTTATTTAAAATTAGTTTGAATTGTACAGAGTATTTCAAACCTAAAGTTTGTATATGTTTATTATTATTGCTATTATTATACCCTGCAGAGGGTATTAAAATGTTGTTTTGAAATGTGTAACGTAGCAGGAGATATCTCCGACCCCATGACCCATATTATATATTATATTACATATCCATGTCCGTCTGTCTGTTTCTATGCGAACTAAAGCTATTGTCTTAGAACTTTGTGTCGGTCCGTCTCTCTGATGCAGGTAGTACATATATCGGAATCGGCCGGATCGGACCACTATAGCATATAGCTGCCATAGAATCAATCTTTCGAAAAGTAGGTTCTGGCAAAGAAAATATAAACACTAAGATGAGTAACGCCATATAACCAAATGCATATATGCGGCTAAATTTTCACAAAATTAAGAACGAACCCTGAAAACTTTACCCTTTCTTTCTCATAGCTTAAAGGGCGAAATTGTGTAAATTGTCTTTGATTCTGGTATGCAAACTTTTTTATACCCTGAACTCAATGAAAATGTGTAAAAAGAGAATAATGTTTTTGCACAAATGTATGTAACAGGCAGAATGAAGCATCCGAGGCCCCATAAAGTGTATAATTCTAAATCAGCTTCAATTAATAAAATTCGTCCGCCCGCCTGTTCGTTTGTATGAACGCAAGGATCTCAGACTTGAAATTTTGAAAGTACGTCCTCCTAGTCTCGCGCAAAACTAGTTTGTTTCAGATAATCGAAAGCGTGCCCGTTTTCAAGCAATCGATAAAAATCGATTCCGAAATTCTGTTCTTTTAATTTCAAATTTAAAATTTGACATGCTGCACTTGGTGTTGGTAGAAGAAGGTTCAGGGTATCCCGTGTTTGCTAATTCTTATCAACATCGGGACACTTATTGATATAGCTGTCATAAGAAAGATCGGTGGAAAATATTCTGTTTTCCAAGAAATTATCATCAAACTAAGAATTTAATAGCTTCACTATTATCTATAAATATCTGCAAATGGGAAATATCTACATGGGAACTAAATTTTCGTCGTGCCGAAGGTCTCTTTACACTCTCGTTTTGTTCTATATTTATTTCTTATCGCCATTATCTAGTGGATGGTATAACGATACTTAAGGATGGGGTTAAAAGATAGTACAACGTTATCTCAAAAGAACTAAGACTGCTCTACTAGGTAGCTGAGCAACAAGGTAGAAGCGATAATAATCGGTATAACGATTAATATTAGGTGCTGAAAGAATCGCATAAAATCGATCAAAACAGATTAAGCGTGTAAGTATACATATGTATGTTTGTTATGTATGTTATGTCATACTTCAGATCTGGGAACAGAATATCTCGGACCATACCAAGTTATGTATATATATTTTAGTTATCATTCTTATCATCATTTTATTGACCTAATCTTGAACAGTCTAAAACGGTTATTGCTCTGCTTTACATTAATATTATCAATGTCACTTCGGCGCTTTTTACAAATAAAAACCGAAAACGATAAAAAAAAGTTCAGTTTATAAATTAACAGAGTTGATTTAGGCCTTAGGTTGTTTCGCATTATGATGACATTGACATCAATAATTAAAAGATAATAGAACGCTTTAAGAGATTGTGCTGAAACGAATCGATATAAATACAGCCGAAATTGTGAGAGTTTGACAACTTATTTTGGTTTGCCAAATCGAAACAGATACACGGTCTCTTGTCGATATCCTTGTGAAGATGTGTCTGAAATTATCTGTGCTCCTGCTGGTTCTCAGCATCAGCTATACGTTGGCTCGCCGACTGCCGATAACCCTTAAAACAGATGACAAGATTCAGAAGCTCCACAGCGAAAGCCTGGTTCTGGCTGAAGTACACCAGGACACGTCGACAAAATGTTTCAGTTTCTACAATCCGCAGTTGAACCAAATAACGGCACAGTACGAGGTCGACTACGACAGCTGCATCAGCGCCTATGAAACATCAAGCAAACTGGTTGAGAATTGCTATAAGCCTGTCCGCGAGAACATAGAGACCAGTGCCTTCCAGTCCTGTAGCGCTTTATATGCCTGCAATCTGGCTTCGAATGCCTACAATGCGTTCGAGTGTGCCTCAACTACGGTAAGGGGTTTTCTTTACCACAAAACTCGACTTCGATATATAAAATGCGTTTAAATTAATTCGGGTTTCCAGGCTGCTGAAGATGCTAAGATCTTTTATGCAATTTCTGCCAACGCCACGGATGCTGCTATCAAGAGCAAGTCGGACTATTTGCGAGTTGACACCACAAGGAACGTTTGCGTTAGTAATGCGGAAAGGAACTATGTTGAGGACACGTCTAAGGTCTATGGCCTATTAAATAGTTGCCTACTGGGCAACGATAATATTCCAGTCCCCACTCCAGATTTCACTGATTCCACAACAACTGAGTTTACAACTTGGTCAACATATAATGAATAGAATTTAAAATATTTAACATGCATTCAATAAAAAAAATTCGCATATCTATTGCAAAGATTTTAAGGCACTAGAAATTGACAGCGCATTAATTGGAGTTGGGGTGGAAACGGTGGATTAGAAGCCACCCTTTACAGGGGTTAAATTAACTTAATACCCGTCTCTAATCTATATATTAAACCTGAAATTTAAACAAAAATGTGCTCGTTTAAAATACCTGTCTGTTACTTTATTATTTTGTTTTTAGTATCACGCTATGAATTCTTAAAAACATAAAATGAAGTGCCAGAATTCTTATGCAGGTACTTTATATATGCCTTCCGTCCGATCTTCACAAAATGTGTGTGTGTATATACAAAGTCACAAGGCGCGAGCTTTGAAAATTAATTTGGATGGAATAGAGGGAGGTATTCAGAAAGTGACATTCTTAAAAATATGTGTAACTTTGTCTATGCGAGCCTACTTAATTTTAAAACCAAGTCTCAAAATAAACTCTTTAATGCTTTGAAAATGGCACGAGACTAATATTTAAATTTAATTAGACTTGCATGTCTAAATCAACTTTGCTCGTTTTCCAGACCATGAATATGGTCCCACGGGGTGGGATGTGCATCTGTCTTTATTTTTACACATTTTCAATGGGTCCATATGAGATAGCAAAAAAAAACACATGGATTTAAACTTTAAGTTTAAACTGCCAAGTTTTGTGCCAAAAATGTAACATATTACTATTTTCCCCAGTTTCCGCCCGGGGATAATTAAATTCTGCCCTTTCTATTTTGAACTCCACTTCTATTAGAAATACGTTTTAAGTCCATCGAATAAAGAACCATATGTTGGCATCAACGATTTGCATCCATTTTTTAAAAGTGTGATTTATAAAGTGTAGCAAAGTTTAAGGCCGATCCGATGGTTAACAAAAAGTTGTATGCGACAGTTTTCCATTAAATTACCACAGTTGCGGGTGAAATTTACAAAATCGCTGAAACATGTTATCGTTTAGTTTGTATGTAGTGCTTCGAAAATAAGTTAAAGGCCGATCGATAACCTTTCACCCGCAAGAGGGGGGATATTACGAAAAGTGTGAAACACGTCTCAAATGAGTTTTCCCAAAAATCCGAAGCCGAATGGATGGTAAGCTAAATACCTTCATACAACCGTTTTCCACCAATTTACCAGAGCTGCGGATGGATTTTCGCCAATAGCTTATTCGCTAATCGCAATTCGCTAACATTTTATGTAGGGCTTTGAAAGTAAATGAAAAGCATTTAGGACGCAATTTATAGCTTCCCCCTAAAAGATCGTTTACCCGCATTTTCCATGGCAGGGGCCTGCATTTTGCAAAGAGTTCACAATAAGTCTCAAATGAGTATTCTTAAAGATCTTTACGAATGAGCTTCCAACCGAAACTTCGCTCATTCAAAGTTAGATCCGCATTTATCATCCTAGAAGGGTAGATTTTCCGAAAAGAGTAAAACACGTATTTGATGAATTTTCACAAAGATCTCTGAAAATTATTTTGAGCCCGATTGGATGATACAAAAAATACTTGTATTCAACCTTTATTTTATACAACCGTTGCAAATTTACCACTGTTGCTGATGAAATTTCTAAATCGCAGTAACTAAGTTTGAAGCCAATCGGAAAAATATTACAACTTCTTAAAAAAATATATGTGTGAAGCACTTCTCAAATGAGTTTTCAAAAAGACTCTAAAATATGAATTTAATCCCGAAACATAACCCACCAAATCTTTGACACCCATTTCCACCCAGGAAAAAAAGATTTTCCAAAAAGTGTGAGACCCCTTAAATAAATTTGAAAAGATCATAGAAATTTAGTTTAGGGTCGATCGGATGGTAAACAAAAAACTGCAATAAACATTTGAGCTACCTGGTTCTTACGTTTTGAGCTGTGCGTGGATCACCATTCAGTCAGGACAAACAGTCCTATATAGAGAGATAATCAGCTGTGTATTAAGAATTGATTCAAAACTGTTGGCTGGGATATATAAGAAATTATTTAATAGATGGATTCAAATTATACTGCTTAAGAGAGCGCAATTTAACAAACTAGATTTAATATTTTCTTCCTAGAAAATAATGCAGATTATTATCAATGGCTAAAGCCGATATGAAACTGAGCCGGTACACCAATTTATTGAACCAAATCAGTTGCCAAAAAAATCGCTGAACCGAAACCCGGAAAAAACCCAATTTTTTATTATAAATGATTTGGATTAAAATGCAACATTTGTAAAGGATATTCAGCACCAAGCATAATTTACTTACCGTTGCATTATCTAAAATTATTTGTGCAGATGACAATATTGTATATGAAAATACGGCTTTTAATACGTTCAGTTAAACGGGAAGGGAATTTAATTCAACAATTGAATTGCATTATTAAAATACTGAAAGTATACAACAGACTTAAATTTGAACCAAACCCGGGAAGGTTGGGTTCTTGAACCAACCCTGCCGACCGAAAATTTGTCAGCAGTCCTAATCATTATATTACACCTAAATACGTAGTTAATTAATTGAATGAATTATTAATCATTTTCTTAATGTTTTGTTGTGTTCCCCAAGACTACAATCGGTTGTATTCAATGAATTAACTCCAATATCAGTTTTAATTACTACTTTTCGTTTGGTCGGGCGATAAAAACAAATAGCTCTGCAAAATCACAGGTGCAAATTAATTAAAATCAATTATAAAGTTATTACTCCAACAATTTCTGATGTTACACAAAAGAAATTTCTACAACTTCGGCAGCACGCGCAACCAAAATCTAATTAATAGGAAATAAACAATAACTGTCTGATAAAATATGTTGTTTGGCTAAAACAACGCGACGAACATGAAATAATTGAGAACGATATGATTGTGGGCCATTGATATCCAGAACGGCGTCCTATAAAAAGCAGAGCATTTTCAAATCTGTATTAAGTTAACTCAGAGCTTTGAAATGTCGTCGACAAGCGGTATATTGCTGCTCCTGGGCCTGGCCGTGGTTGCGACTGTTAAGCTGGAAATACCCAAGATCCATCGCTTAAAGCAGCAGACGGAGCTGCTGAGCGCACAGTATCCGAGTAATGCTCCACTTTGCTTCGAACACTACAGGCCAAAACTAGACAACATTGCGCAACGTTACGAAGTCCAATACACCTATTGCAACACAGAGTACGCCGAGCAAACCGCCTTGGAGGATTCCAAGTGGCAGGTGCCACGTCAGTCGCTTGTATCCAGTGGCAAGTATTCCTGTGATTTGATAGCAGACTGTTCCACAATTGTGGGCTCAGTTGAGGCCTTCGAGTGCTACGCCCGGGTGGTGAGTACCTCATTACGGGAGAGCCTATGTTAAGTGAGTCCTGACTATATCGGATTATATTTTTTAAGGGCGCTGATGAGTCGAAATCGATGTACACAATTTCGACAAACGCAACCCAAACAAGTATAGAAATCAGGAACTTTTATAGCCAAATTGAAATCGCGAAGACCATTTGCATCAACAATGCGGAGCGGGCATATGTCGAGGACACGTCCGTAACCTACGAGGCGTTAAATGATTGCTTGAGTGGTAAATCACCCTTAACGACCGGAACGGGCTATGATTATGACAAATCAACAACGGAGATGTTTTGGGATTCAACAACGTCCTAATTCGTTTTTCCATATCGGAAAATTGTTGAATAGCCTTGATATGAATTTTTAAAATGATGAATGCATGTTTATTTAAAAAATAAATTAATATATCGCAATACAATCTCATGCATTGAAGTAATTTGCAACATGTAACAGTGAAAGAGTAGGCAGTTCCCAACTGCGGCTGCTCCTCTTCTCCCCTCTGCCCAAAACTATAAGAAATGCATTCTTGATTAGGTTTGATATTTATTGTCCGATTTATATGACATTTTCAGGTCATAAATATGACCAACAAATGTGTATAAATAGCAAAACCGAAAATTTATCTCCAAAAAGGCGCTATATAATTCTGGTTGGAACGGGGAGGTCTCCAAAATATTCTGGATATACGCATAACACGAGAGTCAACCATTTTTAACCATTTTCAATTGGTTCAGAGAGTACAGGGCAAAAACTATTTACATAACATTTTCAAATTATCAATTGCTTGGAAGTTTATTTTCATCAGTGATACAAATATTAAAAATATATTAAAAATGGGTATCAAGTGGAAATCCAATATAAACTTTAGTGAGCATTTTACTTTTCATTTTAAAGTTTAATTATTTTGCAATAGGAATATCAATAGGAATGGATACATGTTTTTTTTATAGGACTCACAGAAATTATATATTAATGATATATTTTTACCTGTGTGAGGAATAATTAGGGCTCTACAATGACGTCTAAAGATCTATATCGGTAGAGTACAGGACAAAGAATATTATCCGATATCTAGTAAAGATCTTATTTAATATCAATAAATCAATGCAAACATAATTAATTACATTTCTCCTGCTTTAGAGAGGCACGCAGTAAGATATCCAATCAGTTCAGGACCAGTTTTGTCATCCTGTTAAGAATTTTAAACTAAAACGAATTTTTAAATTCTACGTGGCTACTATTAAGAAATGTAAATAAGCGAAGTCCATGTATTCGATAGCTGGCAGACCACCCGAAAGCCTTTCCTAACTATCTATGTAACTAGTTTTTTATGTGAAATTTTATGACAATTTGCGGCAACAAAAGACGCACAATTTTCCCACACATAACACGCACCGAGGGCCGAGCGGGGACAATAGATAACACTTGCGATATGGCGATTATCGGAGCGAGTATATCAATGGCAGTTGCTGCTTGTAGCACCGGTCTAATGCTGAAATCCTTTGCCTCGCCCGCGGACATATTTATGGCCCTGGCACACCCATAACTGTGTAGACAGGTATAAAAAATCAGTGCGCATATTGTTGCACACGATAGGACTGTTGCGTCCTTTTGTGAAGTACCGCCTTTGCAGGCTACCAAATTTTTCGCTTAATTAATTTGATAAATTTGCGGAAAAATGTCAAGTAAAAATTTGAGCAGCTACTTCAATTGAGTTGTAAATGTTTTTTTTGCCGTTGTTGTTGTTATTGCAAGGTATCCTCAATGGGCGAGTAGGCGTCAAACTGTTTTGAAAAGGATGCGGACTCGATCGTCGAACTCTGCGCAGTGCTGGGTTGGGCCTGTGCTCGTTGCCGACGTCGGGACTACAATTGCCAGTCATGTCTTCATAAATTTTATTGAATTGAACCGCTTGCCAGGTCTCAACATGCGCCCAACATACAAAACGGCTCCGTGTCTGCGACTGCCGCCAGTTGGGAGCACACTGCAGCGACTGGGGCCAGCGGGAGGGGTCTTGCCATTGGGGACTTGCGTCTATTTGACTATTTCATCTTTTGCCGACGCTTGTACATAGCCTTAAATTGAATCGTTACAAATTTTGTTGCTCGTTATAGCAATCGTTTTATTGCCCAACCAGTTTGGCCCAATGCAAACCAGACAGCGGGCCAAACTTCACAGATTATGATCACCAGACTCGATCGCAGTCTCAATACGCCCTCGTCCTTAAACGGTAGCCTTTGGGACCGCCTCTTGTCCTCGGTTTTGGGTCGCAGCGTTAAATAACTTCATTAAATGCCCTTTGACATTTATGCTGAACATAGAATTAGTATCTCTGCACTGGTATGTGTGTGGAAGGGGCATTGCATATGCCTCGTCGCCCGCTGGTTATCGGTTCGGGCAGATCAAGAACGCGCGCACAGGTAGCTCTGGCTCTATAAATTACATAATCATCTGATAATGAAAATTGTTTACAAGCTACAACTTGCATCCAGCACGCCCACAGTAGCCACACAGCAGACACAAAAGGTCACAGCAGCAATCAGCAGTACAGTATTTTTTTCGTATAAATAAGTGTTTATTTTCTTTTATTTTTTTACTGAATTTATATATTAATATATATGTCCAACATGTCAACGCTGATTAGTTGCTTTTTTATGAACAGCGCACCAAGTGCAGGCTACAGCAGGGGCTAGAGCTAATTGCTCTAATTTCTAGCTAAGCAGACGCGGCTCGTGGGTTGGCCGCCAAGCCACTCGCTTGACATTTTTTATTCGGGCACTGCCATAAATATTGGCTGTGGCATCGTTAAAAAGATCGCAGCGGATCGGTTAGGATCAGCGGACGCAGCTTGCGCTGCCGATGCTTATCAAGCTGCGGCATAGTCCTGCGGTTGGCCCTGGCACGAATGTCGACCGAATTTTTCTTCGTTTCTGGGCTTGTCTTCTTTTTTTCGTCGGCCCTTTTGGCAAACAATAGCTCTTTTAGCATTTGGATTTGAATGTGCTTAGCGGGATCAAGAAGAAGAAATGCGCCAAAGATTTATTATGCTCGATGCTCTACATTTTGGAGAACGATCGCACTTGACTATCAAGATACTTAAGCTAATCTACCCTACACGCCTAGATAATAAAGGTAGACGATATATATAAAATATAGATATATAGAATATGTATTTTAGATACAGATAGACAAATTTTTATAACACAGATAAGGATATTAATTAAGATCCGCTTGCAAAAAAAATTTATGAGAATTTGCTTAAACTTAAATAACTATTATATTATTTATTTTTATTTCGTTTGTTAAACATTAGCTATATGTGCATCTTTTTCATAATACACATGAGATATGTATATATATATATAATGCTTACAAATTTATTAAAGCTTTTCTTTTCATATGTTTTCACATTTAATTATAAATATTAAATACCATCTGCAGAAAGAAATGAACCATTTTTGTTTTAAAATTTAGCCATGATAAGTAGTTGCAGCGCAATTTAGCTTCGGCTAATGCCGATCTTCAAACAACCACTGTGATTTTTGCGTACTGGGACCGCTGGGCACGGCGAGCTCAAGCAAAGTGATCGATACACGAAGACCATCAGAATCGCGATCTCTGATCGCCTTTGGTTGCCAATGTAGGGACTGTCGCCGCCTGAGCATGTTTGATCACAAAATTATTATGTATCTTGAAACGATTAACAGACGCATTTCAATTTTATTGCGCCAGATCATTATCTGAGCCAGATCGAACCTTTCGCGGAGCATGAAAACAAACTGAGGCCAAAAGCTGTACAAATCGTTAGATTCATGAATAAGCGCAACCAGCAGCAGCATCAAAGCCGGCGCCGATTAACGGGCTGGCGCGAAGAGAAACTTTGGCTTTCGCTTGGCTCGGCGACGATTTCACCCAGTGCCACACTTACAACTTACAACTGGCAAAAAGAGAACGCCAGACGTGCCATTGCGGGTGGCTTTGGTAATTAGACAACAAGTGTCTCAAGAGCGCGTTGCGGCCAGTTCAAAAGACGAGACGGCAAGACCCACTAATGAGGAGCCAAACACACAAAAGGCCACAGCAACAACAACATCGCCAGCTGCCCACTTGCAGCTCATCTTTATGCGCAGACCTGATCGGAGTTGAGGAGGTGTTAAAATCGTTGCCGCCTTTGGGTAATTGAGCGCTCGACTGCGTAGGATAGCAGGCGTTGTGCTAATATATTAATAATAAGAAAATCGGCGGGTAAACGAGCTCTTTCTTTAAGTTGGCCGCTAATTTTCATACGGTTTACTTTATCAATTAAGCAGCCACTGATCACAGATGGGTCTCTAGTCCAGCACTTAGCTGCTTAAACCCAACTCTTGGCTGCCCCATTCGATTGTCAAATAATTTTGGGTGTTTGATCGCGCCGCCTCCAGTGCCAGAGTCAGGCCAGGCCCAGCCAGGCCCAGCCAGGCCCGCCAGTCCAATCCAAATATGATGATCGGCAGGCACTTCGGAAGCGGCTTCTGTGGCCCGGCAAGCAAATCAATTTAATTTGTTTGTCCAGCGGCAGCGATTGGTAATGGACAGCTAAGTGGCCGAACAGTTGTTTGACCAAAATGCCGAACTGTTTGCTTGTTTACCCCTCACATTTTGGCTGACAAATTGTTGAGCCAATGGTTGACCGAGCTGCTTAAAGTATTTTCGAATTAAATCTTTGCTGTATTTTTCATAATTGGCTCAAGGAATCAATGCTGAGGGTGCGGCTGCATTTATCAATGTATACAATACAACTTCATCATATCGTAATCCTGACTTCACACAGCATTAGCATGAGCATACGTTGGGAAAATTGTGGTGGCACTTGGAATATGCTTCTCCACCCACGTGAGGGCTGCTTAAATTGGTTTACACCAACAAAAGCGGAGGCTTTGCAGCACAATCTGAGGGTTAACGCTAACCACCCGTAGCCAAAAGCAAAGTCAAGCCAGAGATGGGTTCGTTTACGCATTTGTTCCACCCTTCAGCAGTGGCGCTGCCATGATGATGGTATGATTCATGGCATACGCAGAGAAAATATCCGATTTTGATGCTGATGATAACGAGAGCATTTAACCCACACATCGAACCACTTACTTTTTTTCACCGGGCATCGCTTGATCTACTTAATAACCCCTACATTCTCCCAGTGCGCCAGTCTTATAATTTACCATTTAGCCAGAGCAACAGCCCTCCTATCCAGTTCCGACAAGCCACCCCCACTATCTTCAACGCCAGTC
Source organism: Drosophila borealis (assembly GCA_035045885.1). Classification (NCBI taxonomy): domain Eukaryota; kingdom Metazoa; phylum Arthropoda; class Insecta; order Diptera; family Drosophilidae; genus Drosophila; species Drosophila borealis. Next base: position 20,087,222 of record JAWNOR010000194.1, read on the forward strand.
AGTTTAGTGGTGGTTGCATGACCATCATCCTGTTGAATTCACTGCTGGCTGGCTGGGCTGTGCTGTACCCGCTGTCAGCGCATATTAATCCAATTATCTTGCAGTGTGCACGAAATCACTTAATCGTTTCGAATCCGGAAGGCAACACCAATGACGCACGCCTGTACATTGGGTTATGGCTTTACCCAAAATTATTACAGTTACGCACAGTTAGCATAGATGTAGTTATGATAGCTTAGACACTGATCCCTGTGGTTGGAATGGGGGTATTTTGTCAGATAGGGCCATTTCCTTATAAATATATCTGAATGTCTTCCGTAAATATACAGAGAGTTAAACATATCTCAAATAGTTGTAAAATTATTTTAATAAGTTATTAAAAATGGCTAAGACATAAAAGATACCCAATATATACATATATACACTACTAGCGGGTATAATCCGGCCTTGCCCGTGGTACGTATAAAAAAATATTCTCAAAAAGATTTGAAAATGATTTTAAAATTGATCGGACTGTAAACAAACAACTTACGTACAAACGTTTTCCGCCAATTTACCATTGTTGCGGGTGGAATTTCCCAAATCGCTACAACACGTATTAATAACATTCGTATGTAGAGCTTTGAAAATAAGTTTGAAGTAAATCGGACACAACTTAAAACTTGGCCTAAAAAATCTGTGAATCGCATTTCTGTCGAAGAAGTTTTGATTCTGCGAAAAGTGAGAAACACGCCTCAAATGATTTTTCATATACATATGTAGATCTTTTCAAAAAAAAAAATTTGATTGCGAAACGTCACCCACCAAATCTTCGAACACCATTTCTACCAAGGAGGGATGGATTTTCAAAAAGTGCGAAAAACCCCCTCAAATGAATTTGAGCAAAGATCATTGAAAATAACTTTGGGGCCGATCGGATGGTACACAAAAAAGTTTCATAGAAATGTTGAACGCGATTTTTCCACACTTGTGGGTTGAATTTCCGTAAATCCCGGCTTAACGTGCACCTACATCACATAAGGTTACTACAGTGAAAATTTCAGATCCCAGCTCTTACGGTTTGTGCTGTGCGTTGATCACCAATCAGTCAGTCAGTCAGTGAGGACAAATGGTTTTATATATAGAGATTCAAGAAGCTACGAGATTTGCTCAAAAAACAGGATTTCGATATAGATTTTGATTGATTGCTTGAAATCGGTGCATGCAATCAATTATCGGAAACAAACTCGTACTGCGATGGCACTAGGAGGACTAACGTTCAATTTCAAGTATCTAATTCGTATATGTTGTGAGATCCTTGCGTTGATACATACGGACGGACGGACGGACGGGCATGGCTAGATCGACTCGGCTATTGATGCTGATCAAGAATATATATACTCTTTGGGGTCGGACAAGCTCTCTTCTGCCTGTTACAAACATTTGCACAAATACATTATAACCTTTTTACTACTCTAATGCTTGACTTCTATAGGAATGATCGATCTGAGATAAAGCTTTGCTATCAGAGGCATGTGACAAGAAGGGTATAAAATCTTCGGATTTCTCACTTGTTTAAATTTCTGCTAGCAATGGACAGTTTTGACAATGTGAAAATGTTGATATATGGCGTATATCTTAATATGATAAAACTGTTAATAATATAAGCGCTTCCAGTAAAATTCACACGAGTGATGGGTGCCAGAATAAACCAGAATAAAAATGAAAACAATTTGATTTAATTAAAAAATTACGGGATTACACGTATTAATGCTTGTCGAGCCAATATATATGCAAATTGCACACACAGTCCGACAGGATGACTGGTGGCTGGCATGGCGCAGGGGGCAAAGTGTAGGGAGGGATCCGGGATGACTATGGCGAGTGTCGCATATTAAAGAATATTTTATTTGCTTTTATTACACAGCACGACCAGTTCAGTTCACCCTGACCCTGCTCCGTTGCTTGCCACCGACTCGCACGTACCGGAAGCTTGCAGCACAGACGCTGCTGCTGATGCTGACGATGCCGTCGCCGTTGTTGCGGACAAAAAAATAAAAGGCAACGCAGCCCACAATGAGGCTGAGAATCTAATAAATTGTGCCACTGTCACTTGGCTTAGTGAAGGATAACTGGCCACACGCCCTCTTCCAACAACAACAGCAACAATCACAACACGAACAGCGTTGTGGGACGAAGAGCTCATCAAAAATTCATAACGCGCCACGTAATAAAAATTATTCAAATTTTTCGCAGCCAACGATATGGAGAAACGTCAGCGGGTGGGTGGCAAAAAAGGCAACTAAATTGCGGTAATGTTTCATAAGGATGCTGCCAAAGGGCAAACGCAGAAAAGGACAAATCACACCCTTGATTATGATGCGCAAACATGCACGCGCTGCCGGCGTAGCGGACAGGCATCAAGCGTCAGGAGTCAGGAGTTGGGAAGAGAGTGTGCCCAAACGGAAATTGAATGATTTTGTGCAACAGTCGCGGAAGTTGCTACTTTATAGTCATTTAGTGGTTGGACGACAGCGGCGCAGGACAATGCATCAGCGGCTTAGCAGAGCGGCCGGCTCAATATGCTTGCCGTCAGGGCGAGTGTCACATGGGGATTTTTTTGCCTGGATTGTATAACTCGAAAACCGCAAACGGCAGTACTTAAAATTTTACAGAAATCGAAACTTGCCGCTGGGATGTCCGATAACAAAATAAAAGTGCCGCAGGAAGACAGCGGCAACGACAACGGTGACGGCAAACGTTGCCGATGCCAAGTCGACGCTGTTTCCGCCGGATGTGTAATTTGATACTTTTACAGTTTTGGCACATGCAACAACGAAAACACCATTGAAAGGGGTGTCTGAACCGCGCTAATTTTTGCAATTGACTTTGAAACCCTATGCAAGGATGCTGGCGAACAGGCCGGCAAAGAACGGCGCCTCAGAAACGAATATAACGAGCTCCTTTTCTATTTTGCTATTTGCTATTTGTGAAATTCAATTCAATTTCCTCTTGCATGCGAAATCTCGCGACTGACTAAAGGCTAGATACGCACAGCGGATAAGGGCAAGGATGAAGAACTAGAATGACTATAATGCATACATTGTATGGCTATGCTACAGTGAATACTGCCTAAGTGATATACTGAGGAGCATCTTATTCTACTTAGTATTATTTTCTTTTTTCTAAAAATCGTACAGATCTACGGTAGTTATTGCCTAGTAATGCAACCAACAAGCTCTTGTGCTATGCTTTTCAATATGTTACAATAACAAACAAAATTGTGATCCTCTAGATTTTTCTCATCTTTTCTAGGAAACAAAATCTGAGATTGCAAGTGAATTTTCATTAGAGAGTTTCTCCTGAGTAACATCCTTCCTAGCGGGTGAGCACTGTAAGTGTAATATTCACAAATTCGTTGGCCAGTTTGGTTGCAAAGTCTGCCTGGGCATTCAATGAATCGCCTGTCGCTGCTGGCTGCAATGTGAGTGAGTGAACTGTCACAATTGACGTGGGGCGTATAAATTTTACATTTAACGAAAACGTAATCGAATTGAGCTCTGTATATGGACTGGTAAACAGAGAGGAGCCAAGCATCGAAGCCAGTTAGCCAGTTGACCGCTTAGCTTTGTTGGTATGTGTGTTATGAAGACATCAGCGAGGCGCACGGCAATTTGTGGGACGCCACAGAGCCTGGGCTATGCCTGGATCGCCAATTTGATGGGACTGCATGCGCCGAATGCATTCATCAGGGAGCATTGTTTGGCATTGGTGGGAGCTCGGGTGCTTGGGATTACTGTTCGCATTCTCCGTTCACATTAATAGTCAATAATGGGCCACCTTGGAAAATAATGCAAGAGCGAGAAATCAAATTAAATTCCCCGGACCGAGCAGCGTCTGGGGACACATTAAGCAGCGTTTTCCAATCAGCATAAAATTTATCAAATCAAATTCAAATGCAAAGCAGTTGCTACGAGCATAAAAATCACATGCCAATCGTTTGGCAATCAAAGTGCCCTTTCTCTCCCAGCTAGCGCCATATTGATGATGGCTCTACGTGATGTTTGCTCACCGAAAATTTGCATGTGAAAAGGTTTTTCATTGGCTGCTCCTCCATCCGGCTGTCGTTCTGGCTGGCGTGCAAGAAAAAATGGCTGCACAAATGGCCAGAAGTCAAATGGAATTTAAATCCATTAAAATAAAATCAAGTCGTAAGCGAATCGCAGCTTTGTTCGCCTTTTGCCAATGGCCAAAGTCGTCGGCGGCTGCAAGGGTATCGCTAATGTCCCTGTCCTCGAGTTCGCAGCTGCGCACAAATCGTTTAACTCAAATTGATTTGTCAATATTTAATTAGGCGCAGGCTATGCGGGCAGAAGCAGGCGCCTTTGATGTCCTGTATTTCCTGCGGATTAATGAGCGGTGTCCTTTCTGGGCGCATCGTGTTTTAACAAGTGCCGAAAAACTACTTGAAGCTTAGCCTGCTCGTAGGTTGACCTATCGATCATTGGCCGTGTTGAATATAAATTGGAAATACAGGCAGGAACGGGATAGTTATGCATATAGTATATTTTATTGAACTGCAAAACAACAACAATATTTAAATTTTATTTATATAAGAGATTTAGTTTTAAATTGATTTAATGTCATGACTTTTTTCTTTGCTCCAATCATTAAAATAAAAGTTTGGTTTCTAAGATGGATTGTATGCTAGATAAATTGACTTAAACAAGTCTCGCGTTTGGCAATTTAAAAAGAATTTTCAGTCTTGCAATTACAGCAATTACCAATCAATCAATCTAACTGGCAAACATTTAACATACATTTTCCCGAACACACACGCAAATACACACACACAGGCACACTCGTGAACAATCACGCTTTTTCTATATCACTGGACCGACCAGAAGGACCTGCATTAAGAGGCTTAATTTTTTGGGCAAACGGCAAATGGCGAACGCCTGTCAAAAGGCACGTGAAAAAACGTGTCCCATTGACATTTAGCTTGATGAATGATCATAAGCGCATATCCAGGAAACGTTCCCAGTCACTTTCGAAGGGTTTGACTGACTGCTGACACGTGACTTGGACTGGGACTTGGACCTCGACTTGGGATGGGTGTCATCAGTGGCGTTAGCGGTGATTGCAATAATTTAATCTTTAACAAAGCCAGGGGAAACACAGCTAAAATAAACTTTACTGCAATATGTAATAATACATTTTTAGTTTTTTATCCATCGCATAATATAATATTGAAACTCAACATAAAAGCTCTAGTTCAGTTCACATCTCCAATCAGCGACCTGTCTTTGATTCGGCTCCTCATTCTGATTTTCTACATTCCTTAACTCAGCTTTTGAACCATGATCATAAATATATATACAAAATTGTTATCAAAAAATTCAAATTTAAATTTTCAATGGTCCCTCCTTTTGCTGAAAATTATTGCAAGCCATATATACTTATTTTCAAATAGAGGAAACATTTGATCTCCATCCGAAATTGCCACCTGCCATATGTACATAAATATATAAATGCAATGGAAACGAAGCAATATTTATACATTTTGCTGGTTTTGGTTCGGCTTTTTTTTAAACAGCCTGATTGGTTTTAAGAGTCGGTTCATAGTAGTAAATATATTGGACCTAGTTCTAATCGATTCGGCTTAAACCCGGTTTGCAGAGTGCTAAACAATGCAGTTGGTGCTTAAAATTGAGTTCTTATTGTCATCAAATTTGTTCACTGCATTCACATTTATAATAGACTTTCTTATTAAATTTTAAAATTAAATCAATAATGTTAAATAAGTATAATATATACGCAATCATCTTAGTATATAGGTTTACGAAGTGGGATATAAATGAAAGTTAACAAACATCTAATAGTTGAGCCGTAGCAACAGTTTTTTTTTATTTAGGGTATGCTAATTTTAGTCATTACTTGAGCCATAATTTGCTATTATTAACGAGTGTCAAACTTTTCACAGACCTGTGACAACACTCGACAGACGGACAGACACACTCACAAGCACTCACACAATGACATCCGGCATCATTAGCATATGGTAACATCTATCGACTTACCCAACGTCCCAACATCGTAATGTCAAATGGACTTTGATTTTTTGCAATAGTCGGCGGAAATTTTGTACGAACGCAAACTTTTTTGTTTCCTGTTGTTGTCAATAACTAATTCGTTTGTCATTTTCCGTTTACATAACAGACAAGCAGCAACAACAACAAAGAGGTGGTCACAACAGCCCCAAGCAACAAAATGGCGCACATGTAAGGACAAAGTTTTTCCCGCGTCTTGTGGCCGCTTTGTCCTTGCTGGGATGCCAGTTTGTTGGTTTGGTTATCGTCTCAACTTACGACATAATGCAAAAATGTTCGAAACATATTGAAAGCTTCCCCTTTACCCGCCTTTACCCAGCGCTGACTTTGATGTAATCGTTAAATGGGTGAAATGTAGGGTATAACAAAACTGTTTTTGACAGAAGCCAACTTTTGTGACACTAATATCCCATATTCCTGGTCTGACTCAACTATTGAAGTAGGCTTTTTACATGTATACAATTATTGTCACCGAAGATGTCAATATGTTTGTTCTGTTAGGTATCGAGCATTGCTGTTGATTTCGACTCTTTATCGCTTTAATCTTCAATCCTGAAAACTTACCTTCTGCAATATTTCTGGAGATATAACTATATTTCTTCTGTTCCTCCTTTCGGCTGGGAGATAGATATAAACGTCCCTTTGGAGATTTGTACATTTTTCCCTTTTGCCATTATTTGTTTATCTGAGAAAGATGTCAATGTCTGTAATATGTTTCAATAAATGATTAAGCATCTGAATATCGTTTTTATTTTTTTTTACATTGGCGCCACACTATCTTCCTGGCGATAATATCTTCCTCGGAGTCAAGTAGTTAGCTTACATGGTATCTCCTAGTCGAGCACTCAGTATTTCAACATTTTCTTTTTTTGTATGTTTTTTATTGTTGTGTAGGCGTTTAGAGATTCGAGTGTCAATTTTGTAGTAGCACTCATAAAAATGGAGACAACCCTATGAACATTTTTGCCGCTGTGATTTACATTAATAAGCAATTTTTCATGCTGGGCTCGAGATATGAAACTGATGTGTGGTTGTGTATGTGTAAGTGGGTGACTCATAAAAAAAACAGTAAACATTTTATTATGTAAATTACGCACAGGCACTGAAAGGATCAAGTTCTGGTGGATGATGAGCTCCTCGATGGCCACTTAGCGTCCTGGCACGCGTTGAGCCTTATTAAAAATGTGGCGTTGACTGCAGTCCGGTTTCATATCCTTGCTAACTGGCAACTGGTTTCCAGTTAAGGTGATTTGCATTTGCAAAAACATTTTCCTACCCGACAAGCGCATGCAAAATGTTAATTTAGTGTGCGATGCGTTACGATGCTATGTGATGCGATGCCGTGCGTTGACTTCGACAACGACATCAAGATGGACATCAACATCGACGACTTTATGCAGATATATCAGTCACTCAACGGACTACTGCCAAAGTCAAAGACGTTACTGAGCTGCTTGTCATAAAGCGCTCAGCGGTTGGCTTGACATTTCAATTTGCAAGAAGACGAGTACCGCAGACATGGCTAAAAGACAGGACAGCCAGGAGCAGCAACATTCAAGACAACATGCAAATATGCAAATCAATTCGCCGACAATTTTCAGCCAAATCAAATATGCAATTGAGCTGAGAACTTCGCTGTGTCTACCCCCTCTCTCAAACTGTTATTGCCTCTCCCTCTAGCGTTCTCTCACGAACTTCGTTAATTTATATTTGCCGCGTGCCGCACACACAAATAATCCAAAAATCGCTTCAGGCAACGGCGCTGCTAGCAACAAGCAATTACAGAAAGTTACTGTAATCCTGGAAAAAGTCCTAGTACTGGTCCTGCTCCTGCTCTTGCTGCTGCTCCTGCGCCTGCTGCCTGTCATAGTTACAAGCGCTAAGCCGCTTAGCGTTGTTGACTTTCACATGGGCAACACTTAGGGGTTGATTTCCCTTCGTTCTCGTGTGCTTGTCCTGATCCTTGCCTCCATCATTGTGTGCGTGTATGTGTGTGTATTTGTTGTTTTGTGCCTCGCTTTTTGATGTGTGATTAGCCTATTAGCCAAACAACACAAAAAAAACTCATCCACAATGGCAAATTCACGATGATGAGAAACGTAAATATTGAATGTGATGAGCGGCAGCTTGGACCAGACACAGAATCAGGGCCAATAAATGTAAATGTCCGCAAGGCGTTACTTATTATGTCAGATCGATTAAAGTGAGCGTGGGATAAGTTGGATCCATCAAGCTAAGTCTGAAGAATTGACTAGGGATCAGATAGCACACATACCCATGGTTTTTTATATAAAACGCGGTTTTATTTATTTATATTTTTTTATTTCTATATGCTCGAACATAACATAGTTCTTAGGAATTTTATAAATGAATTTCAACTTATTCCCCAATTTTTCGGGGATTAAATGATTAAATTATTTCTAATTTAAAGTATTTAAAATAGATTTATATGGGTTGAGTATAAGAAGCTTAAATATACACTCATTAAATATTTCACTTCTATTTCAGAATTTTTTTTACAAATTAAATAATTATGATACTAATTTTTAATTAATGTAATTTGAATAAAATTTGAAAATTGACTGAATATTTAAACGACCTTCGGAATTTCTTTCGAGGATACTAGATACATTAGTTTTCGCACATTATTCTCTTTCAGCAGCTTATACGAAATAATATATTTTTATACACATAATAAATATAATAGCTTAAAAGAAAAAAAAAACATAGTTCTCAGCTAAGCTTGGCCAATTAATAGCCTTTTTTTGGAGTGCCCACTGTACAAGTAAGTTGCTGGCCAATAAATCAGCTATAACTACAAAAGCTACAAATATGTGCAAGTATTTAAAGGCTTAAAGAGCTCATGCCATGGTCTGGCAAATTCATGGGCCCGGCCCGTATGGTGCTCAGAATATTTGTTGCATTGTTTTCTCGTTGGCTTATTGACGAAAATTTCAGAAATTTTAATTTAAAATATTTCTTTGAATGCTAAATTGTTGACTCTTTGCACCCGCAGGCAGAGCCCGGGCCCCAGTCCAAGGCTCAGCCCGAGCCCGAGCCAGCCAAGCGCTTAGCCATGGCCATAGAGTCACCAAGACCGGGCCGGCCGAAGAAACCAGCTAAACAAACCCCACGACAAAGACACAAAAGAACAAAAGCGGGCGACAAACAAAACCAAAAGCAAATACACTGCTAACCGAATGATGATCGCTTAGAGGAAAGAGAGAAAGAGAGAGAGAGAGACAGATAGAGCGAGACAGAGGGTGGGGCATGGAGGCTGGCTAAAGAAAACTGAAACTGAGACTGAGACATTCAGACAGTCAGCAGGATCGTGTCGCTCGTTTGTTTCTGCTGAAAATCTTAAAATTCTCGCAATTTCATGTTCGTTAAATTTTGATGTTGCAAATAAATTGAATTGTTAAACGTGCAACTTCGAATGTTGTGGTTGTTGCCTCGCTGTTGCCTGTTGCCTGTTGCTGTTGTTGTTACTGTGAATTGCAGGCGCATATTTAAACAAATGATGGCCAGATTCAGCGGCTGTGCTGCGTTGCACTGTAAAATGGAAATCTTCTGAGCTGCTCTATGAGAGGAAAGATAGAGAGAGAGAGAGAGAGAGAGAGAGAGATAGCAAGCAAATAGGATGAGAGAAACGGATGCGGAGTGAATGGCAAGCAGAGCAGCAAACTGCTTGAACCTCGATTATGCGAGGGCTGTATAATCAAGTATTTGCATTTTCTTAAATCGAATAAAATATGTTCGACTCTGAAGTTATTCACTGAACCCCTTTAAAACGTTAATCCTAACAATAAACAACAATCAGCCACCCATTTTATATGTCTTTTATCTGCATGTAAGTCTAATATAACCTATAAAAATCATTTATCCTTTCAATAAGTCGAAAGATATTCAAATCTTTTGTAAAGATGACAACTTTTGCTGTCTCTGACAGCCCTCGGCTGTGGCCGCTCGCTTTCCTGCTTTTTGGCAGAGCATCTGCATCCTAAGTTGTCCCATTGCTGTTCGGTTGCCCTTTGTTATTGTGAGTTAAAATATTTATTTGTCGTAGCGCCTGGTCGGAGTGAGAAATTCTGATGGGTTTCTTATTTGCTTCGCTCGGCCTGTTTGCATATGTCCGGTCGCAGCGATGACTACATTAGCCGCATGCATAATAAAACCGAACCGAACCAGACCAAACTGAGCCTGCCGTACCGCCCCCCGGCCATGCTATTGGCTTCGATTTTATATGGAAATGCGGCCCCAACAATGGCTTCATATTTTCATCTCTCGCTCTGGCTGACTGGCTGGCACCGGGGCATTCAAATCCTGGCTGCACCTTTGACATGTTCGCATCGCATGATTTATGCAGCCATGGAACAACGCTGGCTTTTGGCTGCCACAAACTCTGCCGCAGCCGGAGTCACAGCAACTGCAACAGCTACATGTGAAAAATTAAGTGATATTTCTGAATTTGTTGGCAGCCATCGCAGCTTCGGCATCGCTATGGACATTGGCTATGGCATGACTGAATACTGGAGAGTCAAGATGTGAGGCTGGGTGCTCGTAATTGATGCTGCTGCTCTCAATCAATGCCCAAATAGATTCTTGAGCATTTGTTGGTTTTCCCAAGCTGCAATGGATTTTTCCTCTAATAGAAAAATTATTAAATACCCTTTGTTGTATTCATTGTTGTTGTCATTTGGCTTGTTTGCCCATTAATTCATCATTATTAAGATGTCAACGTTGTGGTTGACATTTTTGACCGCCGATTTCGTCCCTTCATCCTCATCTCCGCCGCCTGGCCATGCGGGCCACTTGACATCTGTTTGCTGTCAGGCTGCATAGAGATTTGCCTGCCAGTTTTTCGTTCAACGTTCGTTGAGGTTCTTGTTGTTGTTTCCGTTCGTAGACGTCTGCACCTGCATTTGATTGATGCTAATTTTACTCGACTTTATTGCAAGTTGCTCTAAAATTCTCAAAAATGTTCACATGACCGATGGAGAGATATCACCCCCATGATAGTGCTACATGTATCAATTAATTTATTATCGGTGGCCATGTGGGTGCCCCAGATCCCTTAACCAGACATCTTAATATGCATATGATGATTGTTCTTGCCAAAGCATATGTAATCCTTACATATCTTCTTGGAGCCATAACAGGTCAGTTCCCATGTTGGGTTAGGAAACATATCATTTATCTTGAGGCTAAGCCTAAGATTGTAATCATGAATTTGAACGAGAAAACGAATTAAAATTTTACATTTTTTAATCAGTTGACTAGCAATGAAAACTTAATAATATTTTAAAACTTAAAACTAATTATTTACATTAAGATATTCAAGATACATACATTAAGATATTAAAAACACACCTTGAATTGACAATTAAAAGTATTTTAACTATAAACCAACTCAATTAATTAATAATACTTATACCATTTGCTATGATTTGTAGTACTCTAACAGTGGAAAAGAAAATAACTGTTTTTTTTCTTATAGTTTTGACGATAGTTTAAAAAATGTAGAATTTTTCATATATAATGTGTGGGTTGTTTTGGCTTTGTTTTGTTATAGCTGAGGATACATAGCTCAGGTTGTATAATATTTATTGAAATTTGTTTCAGATGCATATTTCGCTCTTTCTTGATTATGTTATCTTGTTTGGATTGCATTTTTAAAGTTAGATGCATATTTAATGACTTTTTTACTGTCCTTACTAGAGATTAAGGGTCTGTATATCATTAATATTTTAAGCTAGTGTCTAATCAGCTGAAAAGTATCTTTATCAGCATTATGCGGACAACAATGTACAGCCTTTTGGAACCAGCACCACCGTTCATCCAACCACCTAACTAATGCCAACTGCTGAAATTAACGTTTGAATGCTTAATTGGCTGGCTATCAAAGCCGTCGCATCAAATCACATGGCTATTTGTTACATCAACACCAACAGGCAACGCCAGGGCCAGAGACAGTCGACGGCCAAAACACGCAAAGCTCAGCACACGCACAGAGCCACCCACATTTGGTACATACAAACATACAGACATACATATGAATGTATATAGAGAGATATATGTACATCGAAGAAGTGGAGTGGGTAACGAGTGACGCCATTACAAAATCACAAAATGCCTTCCTCACTTTTCGCGCTTAATTAAACAATTAAATTTAATTACGGTTAATATGGCTCTAATTGCTGTATTTCCTACGTTCTCGCCATGCCAAAGGCTGGCGCGCACGCACATGGACAATGCTCCAGCTGCTCTCAGCCAGACCCAGTCTGAGACTATATAGCGGCTATATACAGCTATACATAAGCTGGAAGCTGACAGCAGGAGGAAGAGCAAAAGCTGGAGCTAATATAAAAGCGGGAGCAGCTGCGGGACAGATCTCATCGTGGTACATAAAAGCTTCAAATTAAAAGTGGCAACGGCCAGGTCACTGTGTGTGGGAGAGAGAGTGGGCCAGAGTTAGAGAGTGTGAGAGAGAAAAAGACAAGGGGAGAGAGTGAGATGGAGCAGAGCCCAAATGTCCTGACACAGGCTATCTGTCTGATGCGCAGGGGCACAATTAAGCGGAAAGAAAAATTATTATAACTTTAGGTTTTGTCATTCCCAGCACGTAGCTCCCATTTACATATATACCTGGCTACATAATACATAAGCCCAGTGGTTAGGGGTAAGTAAATGGCTGAAATCAATAAAAAACCACCCCAAAAGCGAGTTGCAGGGCATCCCAGCTGGGGGCTGTTGCCCAAAACTCACCACGGCGCCGTTTTGTTGAGCATGCGCATAATTTTATGCCGCAGTGTCGCCGGTGCCAGGGCGAGCAAAAAGGACAGCAATAGTGTCATTCAACGCTTTCCCCAGCGCTCTCCATATAGCTTGCTCTCTGTTGGTCGGCGCCCGCGTTATCCTGTCTGGCTATAAGCATTTCTTTCACTTGGCTGCGTTTATTTGCACAGTTAAATTGCAAAAATGGCGTCGCGCTGCATAGAGGCAGCACGGCAACTCCGCTGTCGCCGTTGACGCTGACGTCGGCGTCGACATCGACGCAACCATACTAATATGTCCAATTGTGGAAAATAATTATAATGAAACAAATTTCCACTCACTTGCCAAGTGAAAAGCAAAACGTCATATCCTTTTGGCCTGCCCTGTGCGCTCTTACTCGCACTCGTGCGAGCCCACAATCTCTATCTCACTTTCTCTGGCGCTCTCCATCGTAAAACCCACTCTCCGCATCTCCCATGTGGTGGGTAAATGTAATAAATGGTTGCGTTTACCGTTACTTTTTAAAAGGGTTACCAGTCGTTTGTATGAGTGGCTTTGCGAGCGGCCCTCCTGTGTGTGTGTGTGTGACTGTGTGTGGATGTGTGTACTGTAAAATATGTGCATGTGGTCGAGTTGAGCGAAATTAAGTTCGTATAAAATAAAATATAACAAGAACAGCAATTTCATAATGAAGGTGGGGGAGTTAAGCCGCTTCTACTTGAATTAGGTGAATTCTCTGCATGTGAGTGTTCCTCTGTGTGTGTGTGCGTGTGTGTTTGAGTGTGGGTTCGTGTTCAGGCTAGTGCATTTGTGCGCGTGGGCATAAATCTCTGTGTTTGTGAGCTTTATTGTTTCTACTTGGCGCGGATTTTGAGTTATAATTGGAAGTGTAAAGCAATAAGTGTACAGAGACAATAACTTAAAAACATATATGTACACAACATACAAATACCGGTAGGGGCTTGATGTCAAAAATGACTGGAGAAATATTTTTAAACATAGACATAACTTATAAAAAATGCTGTGGTATATTAGAATAGTTGATAAATAAAAGTAGGCACTAGCAGGTTACAAGATGGTCGAAGGAGATGAAGGGAGGAAACTACTAGGAAACATCATCTTTATGTCACTTCAAACAGAATTGCGGCTTGCAAATAGTTATATATTATTTTGGATATTTATATTTAAGTTGGACAAAAAACAAAATGAAAATAATTTAATAAAATCAGCTTGGTCAAAAACTACAAACATCGCATCGGTGCTAAAATGAGATGGATCAATAAGTATGAAAATTATTAACAATTATTATAATTTGTGTTCTTATACAATACATATATTTATTATATCGTACGATGGCTAAACTGGAGAAATATCTTCTTGCTAAATATTTGTGAAAACGATTAAAATTATTCAACAAATATTGTTCATTAGAAAATAATAATATATAATATTATCTAGTCCTTTGGTTTAAAAGATAGGCATCCATATAGACTGCAATCTGAGCTTTTTATTCATTTAGCACAAGCATTGGTAATCTTGCGGAAGCCATAAGACTTAATGAAATAATGTAGTGGGCTTACTCCTTCTTGGACTCATTTATGAATGAGCCATTGCCATCAATGGCGCTCTCGGTGGGCGGCAATCTTGCCGAAATATCTAAATGTTTGCTAATTTGCTTAATAATTGCATTTTACACAGCGTTGCATTAGAAACGACAACAACAACTGGCAGACAGATAGATACATTTTTCTATTTGGCATATAACAATCAACGTCATTCAGAGACCAGGGCGCCTAATGGCAACAGCAGCAACAACAGCAGCAGGCACAACAACAATATCTACTAGCTTCATATGGCAAGCCATCAATTCTAAGTAGATGACACCGCGCAGATAAATTTGTCCTACTAAATTGGCCAAAACATGAAATAATTGCGAATGTAATTAGTTATTGCCCACAAGAGCGAGAAATGCACACACACACATGCAGACAAAGACCTGGGGCCAAGTGCACACACACACAGCATACACACACAAATAGATGCAGATGCAGATGGTGCAGAGAAGAGATGCTACCCAGAGGGAGCAGGCTCTGGTGGAGTCAAGTGGAATGCCATGCTGCAGATGCCACTTAATTTCGCACAAAAGTGAATTGTCTTGTAGCTACAACTGCAACAACAACAACAACCATGGCACTAGAGAAACGAGCAAGCATTACATGCTCTGCTCTGCCCAGCCAGCCATGCCCCGCCCTACACCACCGCCCGCTGCCAAAGCTACCAGGCTGGCGCAACCTAGAAAACGTTCGGCCGGCCCAACTCAATGGGAACAACCCGGCACGGATCTCGGAATCATTGGCCGGTGCTGCCTCTGCTGCTGTTGTTGGGGCCGTTTTGAGCGCGCATGCCGACGATTAAAATCTTCAGACAAATTTTGCATTTCGCTGGCGTCCCTGTCGCACACAGCGCGGCCTCATGAATTAAAATCCAGCAGAGCAAAGCTAACCGAAGTCTAAATACTCTAGCAAATCGATCGCTCACAGCATTCAATTGAACACGATTTTGTTGCCAAATGAGTGCTCAAATAGAGTAAATGCACTTATAAATGAAAAGTTTGATTATATATATATATATATAATTATAATTAATTATTAATTAATTATAATTATATATATATATATATATATATATTGGTCGACTTGACTTTGGGGCTATCGTTACAAGCTTAGCGAGTCATTGAGATATTCTTTATAGGGTATGCCAAATTAAATTGTATTTGCGAACGCTAACGGTGGCGGCCTACACTTTCGCTAATGTATCTCACAGATACGTGCGTTCGTTTTGGGGCGCAAATTAATTGTGCGCCCAAACGGAGCGTGCCGGCAGCGAAAACGACAACTGCGGCGACGACGAAGAGGACGAGAACGGCGACGGCGACGTCGACGCGCTTGATATGCGCGATTCCTTGAAATTGTTCGCATGAAAATGCAAGCAGCAAACTGCAACTGCCACTGCATTTAATTCAATTGAAAATAGTGCGAAACTGTAGCAACATCAACAACAACAAGAGCAACAACAATAAAAACAGGAGCAATAACAGCAACAACAACAACAGCAATCAGCCAGTGGGCACACAAATTTAATTGAGTATTCAAAAACGTAAACTCTGGGTTGTGGACTGCGCCGGAGATGGAGCCAATGATGGAGGCAGATGGAAGATCCTCGTATGCACCGTTTGCTCCGTGCACCTCTCGCAACGGTTTTCGCAGAATTCTAAACTTGGAAATTAGGCTTCAGTTTCAGGCATGGGAGCGACGACAATGTTCTGCTTCCGAGCCGCATATCGGACGCGTATCTCACGCTATTTTGTTTAATTGCATTCTACACATTTTGTTTCCCGGAATTTTAGCAGATAACCACAAAATTAATGCAGGCAGGAGAGGCAGAAGCAAAAAAGACGACTAGCTGATAGCTGTTCTCATTAAACGCCTCGAAAGCATTTCAATGGCAATAAAAGTATGACCGAATTTTAACCGGCACCCACAATACCCACGCTCACTATGTAATTATATACCATAATTACGCGCACATTTTCAACCAATTATAGCCACTCGTTTGAGCCATTAAAATATATGCACTGCGGTCCAGTCCAGCTCTACGAGGTGAAAATAGCCGTGGACTCATAAAAAGTTCGGGTCGCGTTTCAGGTGCGTACAAGAGTGGTAGGGATTACTGTAATTGACCTAAAAATTCCATGAAAAATTAATAATTTGCATATTGTGCAAAGACGATAACTTCAAATGCTTTTGTCACTCTTTTGTGGCAAGGCCATTGACCACATCCTAAGTACAGCATAAGAATGCATAAACGAACGCATAAAATATGAAGCTAGGGTTTAAAACACCCTAGATTTCGTGTGGGTACATTTCTAATGTGAATCGTTTTGTCCCCATTGAATTAATGGTGTCAGCAGCATTTTTCAAAAAAAAACAGCTCATATAAAACTACGAAAAATTTTTGAAAGTTGTTTTGTCCAGAGTACAATGTTTCTGCAAGTGAGGCATAATATTCAAAACTAATGTGTGTAATGACCCTTTAGACCTGGCTAAAACGTATCTTTTTGTCGAGCAGCTTAGATATTGTATTGAAAAATAAATAGGGTATACAGACATGGAATTACTTATGATAAGCTGAAAATATACGCACTCAAGAGTGTACAGGGTATTCGGCTTGCCTTCACAAAAAGTATTCCCCGTATGTGAGTGCAGGGTATGAAAACACTTTTCCAGAAAATGCATTTTAATGCCGTCTAAATGAGTTTGCATATTGATATGCCTGCAAGAGAACTGCGGCAATGAGTATGTGTATGTGCCCCACTTCGGTGTGGAGCTGGGGACCAATGGCTATGGACGGCAGGTGGTTGGTTGGCTTCTTGGAAAAATGGCAGCCCAATTGACTTACAGCTGCTGGACGCAGATGCCTGTCTGCCATAATGAGGTGAAAACATTATTTTTATTACCTAATTACCCCAATTTATTCGCGGTAATTGTGAATGTTTCCCATACATAGAGCAGCAAGTGCTCCGCCATGCCGTCTGCTAGAGTCTTGAGTGCATTTGCCTGCCCCAGCAGACATCCATAGATAAATACTATGTCTATAATGAGCGGTCCAGAGTACTCTTAAGTTTATCACTCCCCCGAAGCAGGTTAAAAAAACGGATTTCCAATTCACTTACGTTTATGAATGAATTTTCCGTTGTATTTTAATTTCCATTTAGTATTTTATGAGCAATTTTCGTGTGTCGAACTTGCCGTGGATGTTGCAGTTGCGTTGCTTTTAGTGTGTGTGTAGCGTATTTATGTGTCTTTGTGTATGTATTTGTTGTCTGGGGACGTAGTTGAAATGATCAATGCATTGCATAATCAGCTCATAATGAGCTCATTTGCATGTGCGGACTAGGGACGGCGAGCTTTGTGGTGTTAATTAAAAATACTTTGACTGACAAAGTGGTTTCCTCGTTATGGAGGCGTTACTTACCCGTTTTTCTTTCAACTCGAAAAGACAGAAAAAACAACTGAAAAACCAACCAAATTAATAACACAACTTAGTATTTACCCACAAATGTAATTTTAGTTAAAGCAACTCGGCTTAGTTAGTTGTTTGATAATTTAGAAACTTAGGTCATTTTCGTACATAACAAGCGAACAGAGAACCAAATATCGAATGCTTCGATAAGCTTAGCATTTGAGTAGGTTAAGCTACATAGTATAAGAATATTACGGTTGTTACTTAATTATGTGACAAAATTGTTTGACAGAGAGTCACTTTCTGAATATGTGGACTGATTTTGTATATCCTCAACCCAAATGTGTAAAAAGGGTATAATATATAGTTGTGCAAATGTATGTAACAGGCAGAAGGAAGCATCTTCGACCACATAAAGTGTATATATTCTTGATCAGCATCAACAGCCGTGTCGATCTAGCCATGTTCGTCTGTCTGTCCGTCCACACACACACACATTCATGAGCGTTTTCTTTGAATTCTATCAACAGCATTGCAATTGCGATTGGATTGTTTTCAGTGCTGATATTTTAATATTTAAATAATTGGTGTGGCTGTTGGGTAGAGGCGGCGACAAGTAGCGCGGTTAGTTGCGAGTTCAAACCCTGCCAAGAAAACGTTTTTTTTTTAAATTTATCTTTATTACTAAAGCAAACGAGCGCGTAGCTCAAGCTGCATTTGGTGTTGAAAGAAGAGGGTTAAGGGTATCCTATAGTCGGGAGCTCCCGACTAGAACCTCTTATTTGTTTTAACCTGAATTTAGCTATAAATGCTTAAAGAGGGTAACATTTTTCTTTTCATCTCTAACACACCGCAGGTACCATCTGCGACTTCATAAAGTGTAGTTATTTTTAATGGATCTCGGAAACTAAAAGAGCTATATAGCTGAAATATGTATTCCTTTTTTTGCAATATCTCCTCATATTTCATAATATCAATAAATATTATATCATATGTATATGGTTTTCTAAATTTTAGTAGCTATATTCACTAAACTTTGTTTGTTGATTCTTGTATAGTTACGCTGATTAAAAAAAGATCCGTTTTTGGACACATCCCCCAATTCACTAAAATTTGATATAAAAAAAAAACATTTTTGATTTCGTGCGTATAAAAACATTTGGGTGCCATATTTGAAAATACTTAAAAATTTTATAAATTTCGGTCAAAGCGTTTCAAAATATCATTGCAGCATTTGAAAAATAATGGTATCATAAAATCACTGGCACCTACTCTTATCTCCAAAGCAGACTCATTCAATATCCCGTTCGCCGAACGCGGCGCACTCATTGATAACTTTGAACACAAATATTATCATTGTAAATGCGCCGCCTCACGGTGGGGCGTTAGTTCCCTGCTGTGCTGCCGTCTTAGTATAGGGAGACGCAGCGACCGGGTGAAACAGCTTCATATTTGATTGGGTACAGAGCAAGCGAGCGTCGATGGCGACGACGACGACGACGACGACAACGCTAAACAAATGCGCGCAATCAGCGCAGGCGGCGCTTGGTCCATTAGGCCAGATATAAAGCTTAATTGCCGGGCCCGACAACGCCCAGCAGGTGACCACTGGGACCAGGCTGTGATTATAATGTTTGTTGTTGTAACGGGTTGGCTTCGCTTGCTCGACTCTTGCCAAATGATTTGATTACGTTTTGATTAACGCGTTGCACTTTCCGCTGCGGCGCGTTTTGCATGCAGCACCACCTGTGGCTACCTGCAGGCGCATCAGGGCTAATTAATAAAGAGACGAGGGCGCCATGGGCCGCACTGTAATTAAATACGCGTAATTAATTGCAGAGACAATCGATTTGACATTTGAGATAAAATACTTGGCTGCTGTAAAAATTTGCATTCATATGGCAATGCATTTATCAATGCGAACATACATACGTGTCATTAATGTGCTTACAATTAAATAATGTATTTGATCTGCAGAGCTAATAAAGTTTCATTAAAGCTTGCCTTTATTCCTTAACATAGTTAACTTTAAGACTAAATGAAATTCTAATTCGCCAAGAGCAGACTTCTTATTAAGCTACGAATTTTAACTTCAAAATTCTTAAATCAATAGTTAATACACAGTATATTATAGCCGGAAATGCTCACTTTGTTATAATTTAAAATTAATGACAGTCTTTATAAATGGAAACGCTACTGTAAAAAATGTGAACGCATTTCGCTTATCAGCACCAAAATGGCAAATAATATTTAAATTTATTTATTGAGCTCAGGCGAGTACACAAACATGTACGTAATATATACATATATGTATGTACATATTTACGTATGTATGTATGCATTCATTTGCCTGCATCTGTTAACGAATGGCAAAATAAAATAAATCAAAATAACAAAATTTTGACAAGCTTCGACTTGAACGCTGCTTCGAACAGCGCGTTATTTCCATTTGTAATTAAATTAATTGGGGTTTAATTCAGTGCGATAAGAACAGCAATAATAACAACAACAACAATTAACGCTCACACATTGTCAACAAGAAATAAATAAATAAATAAACCTATATCAGGTTGCTAGCCGAGTCTGTTATTGAACCCGTCTGACACTCGACAAATAGCATAGAAATAAAAATTATAATTTGATAATCACTCAATTCCCTACTGCTACATCTGCTAATAATGATCTGAATGATCATCATTGAGGTTCTAGTGCCAGTGCTTAACCTCTATATAAGTAAGTAGTTGCGAATGATTGACGGCAATAGTCCGGGTAAACAAGAGTACGCATACGCCATGTGCGCCAGCCGAAGCGTTCCCTCCACAGGCCCTCGCCTGATTAATTAAATATTAATTGATCGCCGATAAGCACGCGCTGGCGCTTTTTCATTTCGCACTTGACTGGCTGATTGTGATTGTGAAATTCGAGGGATTGATTAAAAGCATTTAAGCAGCAGCAACAGCATCAAACAAAATAATAAACATCCAGGAGTTATATAGATTCTGTAGCAAGGTTCACGCGACTAAGCTAAAGGCAAAAGCATGACCCGATTATATCATTGTCTAATACCTAAGAATAATCTCGTTAGATTATACAGCCTTTTCTGTCGTAAGGGAATGCATGCACTTTACATAATTTAATCCCAATAATTGAATGTATAATGTGAATCATTTATTAATTATGTATTCTCCTACTAGTACTCACTCAATTTTGTTATTAATATTTCAAATGGGTTGAAATTTATAATGATGACTTGTTCCTCTATACCCAGAGATATGCGGAAAATATTAAAAGTCCTTCACGGTACAACTTTGGAGATTTTACACTATCGAGTAGGTTATCTTAGACTGTTTGTTCTTTAAATACATACGTATGCAAAAGTAAATGACAAGTTGGCATTTAATTAGAGCTACAAGTCACATAAGCTGGTAGTTAATCAGTGTCAATCATTGTGGCTAATAATCCACAAAGCGAAAGCGATCAAAGCTGGCAAGATTGAGTTAGGCTAACTGACATACCTTCTACAATCAACTGAGCCCCAGAGTTACAACTTTGGGAAACTTCTACTCACAAACATTTTATGCTATAATTATGTTTTGGGTATTTATGGTCTTGTATCCAGCCAAAGATGTGCCATTATATATAGTAATCTAGATAAGCTTAAAGTAGTTGAGTACTGGAGTATTCAGAGCGTAATATTATTAAGTAAAAAGTAAATTTATTTATGTGCAAGGCACGTCTGTCCAGTAATTTACAGAGGCCGACCTAAAATATGTATTGTCGACAAACAAAATTAATGGCAGGATATAATTGACACCAATTCCTCACAAGATTCCCATACAAACCCAAATTTATATTTTTCAACTGTTTTTCGTTCTGAGATTGTATTGTATTAAGATGAAAAAACATGAATACTATTAAAAGCGGATTTTCCATATTCAGTTGTTGGGTATCATCACGTCTACCAATGATTCTGACATATTCGTGATCCCATTTGGCGCTAGTTTAATAAATTTCATAATTTGTCCCTCATAAGTTGAATGTTGTGCATCTTTATTAAATTGTGATCAGATATGGCTGATTTCAAGATGATTTGATGTTTGAGGTAAATTCATTCATTGCCTGTTAACAGAGATCACATCGTATATTAACCTGCAGATAAGTAAGATGATGAACTTGAACCAATCAACTCATATGATCGTGAAAATAAAAAACTAGAATGACCTCTGCAAGGGCAGATTTCGGCATAAACAAATTATAGGAAAATTTAATAATCTCTTGCCATGTTGCGTGCTGGAAAAACCCCAATTGAAAACAAATTCTCATTAAATTTTTCGTATAATTATATATTTTCCCACTGATTTTTGTTGATATTTTCATTTCTTTTTTGTGTTTTTTTTTTTCTTTTTGGGAATTTTGTTTTATGATTTAAGTGTAAACGACTACAGAGGATTAACACTATATGGTAGTATTTAAATGAATGTATGAGCTATGTATAGGGCTGCATATTATATTATATTTAATGTATAATTAACGGCATAGTTATAGCTGTTTAGTTAAGTTCCTTATAAGTATTTTTTAAATACATGCGTTCTTTTAACTAGACTTATAATGCAAATTACAATACAATCAAATATCATTTAGGGCTTAAGCTTCCGACGTTTTGTTTATATTTTGACTTGAGTTTTACAAATAAATTATTCCACTTTATTTATGTTTTTATTTCGTTTTTTTTTTTTTAAAGTCTATATTACAGTTTAACAAACAGCAAATACTTTTAAACGCAAATTGGCTCTTCAGAATTGTTTATTGGGTTACTTGCTAGATTTATGTACAATTAGGAAACATTCTCGCTTGCTTTTGTTTAGATATATACAGAGTTCGGTATCGGATCTATCGAGAACCGGCTCTCTCTCTCTCTCTCAGCTTTCTTTCTCTATGCTTACAGTATTTACAGAGTGCATTTTACAAAAACATTTGGAAGTATCGTAAATAAAATGCGCTAACATCACAGCAAAATTTTGGGGGTTTTGAAGCGAGCACAACATTTGTGGGCGTGCTGGCGGCTGGGCGTGGCTCAGTTATTTGGTTGTCAATCTGGCTGCTCGTGCGGCTGGTGCGTCAGCTATTTATTAGCGCACACCAACTTGGCCGCGACTTATCCCAGATGCATCAGGCTCGGGTGAAAGTAGCCGGCCATGGCCCATTGTGCTCCAGGGGCACCGCGGCCCAGCGCCGCCATTTTGATCTTCTCGATTTCCGCTTCCTGCAGTCGCTTGGCCTTGGCGCGCCGATTTTGAAACCAAATCTTCACCTGTGTCTCGGTGAGCCGCAGCGACGATGAGAACTCGGCGCGCTCCGCTATGCTCAGATACTGCTTCTCCCGGAACTTCTTCTCCAGCGAGAGCAGCTGCTGTGTGGTGAAAGGCGTGCGCGGCTTGCGGTTGGGTTTATGTTTGCGCAGATTGCATTTGATACGAGGCGGCTCATTGGCATCTAAATAAGAAGACAGAGGAGAGAGAGTGTTGATTAGTCGTCTGTAGGCATAAGTAAATTTAAATAGTTGCTTAGTTAAGAGGATAGTGTTGATTAGCCTGTTCCGTGATCTGTGGCCAATTAAAAGCAACTAAATCCGCAACATTTGCATACAATTGAAGCGCTGAATGAGATGCTGTCAGCAGTCGTCGTCTGTCTGCTGCTGTTGTCCTTGGCCTTGTCATGGCTAAAAGCGGCAGCAACAACAAACCGAACAACGGCAACATCAACAGCAAACGGTAATTACTCCTTTAAGTGGCCAATAAATTTGCTGTCTAAACTATTTGTCAGACAAAGCAGCAGCAGCCGCAGCCGCTGAGTCGCAGCAGTCGCAGTTGCAGCAGCAGCGACGGGAAATGCAATGTCCCCAGTTCGATTCTCTGTTGGCTGCAAAACAATTTTAATTTGGGCATTTTGTTTTGGCAAACAAAGACCGCAGCAGCGACGACGAGGATGAGGACGCGGCTGGGCAGCAGGCAAAAAACCAAAGGAAAAAAAAATGCAAAAAAAAGCGTGCATGCCTTATAAAGCAACCGCATGGAGTTGACGCTGTGCGGGGCAGGGTTAGGGCAGCCGCTGATGCAGCTGCTCCAGCATCGTGCGCCTGAGGCATTCACTTGGAGTGTTGTTAATGAAAGTAATGAGCCTGCCATTAGGGCTGCCAGCGCCAAGCCACAAAGATGCAAATGGCATTTTAAAGATGCATCCCCGGGTCAGCTTTGGCAGGGAGTATGCTCTCAATAGTATCATGTACTATATAGCCATGTGTCGTATCTCTTGTGCCAGAATCGTCCAGTCGCCAGTCTCAAGTCGCCAGTCTGCAGGCGCAGGCACGCGTAATTTATGGAGCATTTCGTATTGCGGGCCAGGAATCAAAATAAAGGTCCATGCAAATGATATGCAACGCTTTAATTTTATGCATAATTACACAAATTGAAATTGTTGAGTGACAAACCGAAAATTGTTGTCATCTTCTTCTTCAATTCATTCTCGTTGCATTGTAATTGCTTTTTATGCTTTGATGGCAGGCAACGCAAATGAGGCGTTAAACAACAACAAGAAATGAGTAACCAGGCCGAGACCAGATGGGCCATCCGCACAGAAACTCTACAAATGATCATCATATGAGCTGCTGCAACTACCATTTGCTCAGCCGACAACAAGTCTGCCACATACCAGAACTTGATGCCTGTGTTCACACACATTCATTTTGTGTCACGTTGTGTTATCAATAAACAAATAAATGTCAAAGTTGCCTGTCCATAAAAAACTCAAATGTCTGGTACATTCGTTCGGTCGTAGAGCTTCGATCGGCTCTGGCTTCCATAATAAAAGTAATAATACCAGCGAAGTCTCGCAGCAAACAGCATCTGCATATGCATCTGCGACTGCATCTGTATCTGGATCTGGATCTGGGTTGGATTGGGCTGATCAGCTCATTAAGTAATTAGTGTGACATGTCAAAGTTATGTTAATGTGCCAAGCTCGATCGTTCAGATTACGGGCCTTATCTGCCTACTGCCTGATCCCTGCTGCTTCGGGCATAATAAGTATATGCATATTATTTCATTTATTTGTGTGCCTTGTGCTGAATGCAGTCTCGTAAAAGCGTTTTGTATGGCCTAACAAGGTGAAACGAAATGTGAAAAGCCCCGATAATATTGATAATCATTATAATAACGATCATGATGATGTTGCTGTTGCTGTGGATGCGCCTCAGCAGCAGCAAGAAATTTGTTACAGACTTCAAGACGCGGCAGCATGCATCTATAAATATACATATAAATATATTGTATATTTTGAATGTTTTTGTTCGTTTTTTCTCTCGTGCATTTCTGATTCTGTTTTGTATATAGTTAATTTTATTATTATTTTTTTTTTTTTTGTATTATTTATTGTTGTTTTTGCTGTTGTTGTCGCTCTTGTTGTGATGGCCATAAATTAGTTGCCAAATTAGCATATAAACGATGCGGTCAAGTTTTACAGCTTTGGCTGCCTTTGTCACATGTCTTTTGGCTCGTATCATAATTTTCTATAATATCTTGCTGTTGGCGTATACTTGGGCATAATTGTTTTGACAGTCAGCAATGTTTCTATTAGACAGCAATATTACCACAAAATTAATCGTAAATATGTAGAAGAGTATGCTCTGTACACATCTGGTAATTAAATTACACTTTTCTAAAGCAGTTTTGCACTTTGCATTTATTTCAAAATTAATTGGTCATTTGTCGCTAAATTGCTGGAATGGGGTTTCGGTTTCCAATGCAGGCCAAAGCAAAAACTTTAGCAAGTGGAATAGCTGCGACCCCCCATACACCCCGCACCGTACACGGATCAACTGAACCAATGGCTTGGCCCGCCGCCTGTTGCACAAATAACCTGCAACAGATCCATTTGACTGAACAGATCGGAGACGGGGACGCAAGGGAACAGCCTGGAGACGAAGAAAACGCACGTCCAAACCAGAGTGCGAGACTTGTTTTCGCCTTTTTGTGCTTTTATAGGCATTGTTGTTGCCATTGTTGTTGCTGTTACTGTTGCTGTTGCTATTGCTGCTGTTTGCTGTTGCTGCTAGCTGGTTGCTGGCTGTTGCTGGGGCAATACGTCGCCAGCGTCGCCATCGCCATTGCCAGAGCAAATACATGCCACAAACGCCAATTGTGACATTTAGCCTATGTTTGTAATGGATTTTCAATTAATTTGAGTTCTCCGGTGTATTGTAGACGACGACATATAAGACTCGATCAGCAACAACAACAGCAACACAAACAAGCAGCAATTGTGAAATTTACGCGTATCGATCGCATAGGCAATCGCCCATAGAGGCCTCTATGGCAGTTCGTATGCCCAGGCCTAGGCCTATGGGCCGGAGCGATACGACACGACACGACAACGCTGACAACGGTGGATTGATTTGCGCTGCAAATTGCTGGCAATTAATTCTTCATTAAAGCGTTTTCGCATAGCCAAATAGGCAGCAGGTACGACCAAGGGGGGCTCCGGTGTTTCAGTAAGCGTTTTTGTAGTGAAAAGCATTTTGCAATCGATTGGAGCAAAAGCGAATCGAACGTTTGGCTAATGCAATTACACGCTTACGGTCAAACGAGCACTGCTTCGGGGACCCCATGCCAATCCTGGTGTTGCCGCTGCCGCTGTTGCTGCTGATTGGGGCAGCTGATTTCATAATGAAGGATTTTAATTAGCACCAAATATGTAGGTGAGTGAGGTGCGCAAAGTACTAAATTAGCTTCAGCTGAAAAATGCGTGTGGGGGAGAATTATGCACAGCAACAGGCGATGAGCATTTCAGATTAGTTCAACGAATGACGAGAACCATATATATATGACATATGACCCAGATGGGAAATGAATAGATATACTGAGGCATCATACATTTATATCTTGTACAGTGGACAGTTAAATAAAGTCGTGTATTAATAAGATGAATGCATAAATCGGGCTAGAAACGGTCATTAAGTGAGTTTAACCAAAGTAATTCTGTAAGAGTGAATTTATATTGTTAAAAAGTCAGAAACGCTGCATTATGCATATAAACAAATTGGACATATTGCAGCAGTTGAGTAGTACGCATAATAGGTGCCCATGAATGGTATGTAAATGGAAGATTATCTAATATTGGGTGTATTTGTAAGCAGGCAGATTAAATCGGTCAGCTTAATGTCATGCAGAATAAAAATATAAAAACTGAGTAAGTGACCACATAAAAAATGCACTTAAAAGTGATTATGGAGGATAGTTGACAGCAACTGTGGGAAATGAATGGAAGCGGTTAAGAAAATGTCACAACCCAGTCAAGTACAAATTAACTAATTGACCATGGAGGACATATAGCAGCAGTTATGTTGTCGGTTGCATTAGTAAATGATTAAAATGAATGGAAATGGGCCAAGAAAAATATAACATTTTGAAAGCGGAGGACCATGCTCGTTATTTTTAAGTTTTAATACCTTCTGATGCGTATTTCCAATATGCAAACCTGATTGCTAGGCGTTCGAGGAGTTCATGAGAACCGGCCCATTAGAGCCTATTAATTAGCAAAGAGCGTGTTAAAACCGGCTGCCATAGATAAGTTAGCACCAGCAACTGGGCGCGATCAGTGGACAAATCTTGTCGCATTGCATGTTGTCCAGTTGCCCGGTTCGCCTGCTGGCAATCGGAATGTGTTGTTGCTGCTGGCTCAGTGGCAATGAAGTGCATATTTTAATCACCAATGGCTGCCTCTGTGCAAGATAAGCAACGATAACGAGGCCAGTAAACAAACTGCAGCAGCCCACGTGGGTTGGGCCCGCATCTTCAGGCAGGCTGCTGCCCACCTGCTGGCAAGTTCAAGTACTTGAGCTCTCTTTTAATTACTCAGCTGTATACACACATATATGCACACACTCACTCCCAAATACACGCGCGCACACTCTGAAAGGCGTGCATAAAGACATACAGTGACTCAAATTAGTTGAACTACCAATTGTCTACAAACATTTAGCAAATGTTTGCCGTTGTCTCGATGTATTTTCATACATATACCCAAATGTCTGCGGTAGCAACACCTTGTGGCACATATGCAAGTCATTGGCAACAACACAACCCCCCCCCCCCTCCTCCCCCACCTACCATCACACCCTTGCTGCTGCTCCCCTTTTGTCTGCTGCTGCTGCTGTTGCTTTTGTCTGCCTGGTAATTTAATGCAAATAAATTTTATTTACCAAAACATACATCAAAATGTCTGCGCCAGCACACCTCACACAACCACCTCCACCCCCCACCCCATGCTCTACCCCCCTTGGATTGCATGCAACTACATGTATCTGTATGTGTGAGTGTATTTAGTACAGCTTATGCACGTTAGATGGCGTGCAGAATGCAAATATTATTTTAGCTTTTGGCGTCTTCGTTGGGGACTTCTGCGAATGGTGTTAAAACGCATGCAAGTGGTAACCGACCTGCGTCCCGTATACCTTCACTGCCTCCCCTCTCTCTACTTTGGTACCATACCATCCGCACCACCTTCTCGTTGCACGCCCAGCAGCCGTTGGCCGCCGGCTGTCGCCGTCTGTCAACGTTTAAATTGCTGCTTGGCTGCAAATAAAAATTGCGTGCTTAGGTGGGCGTAGCTGACATGCCACACCTACCAAGTTTGCCAGTTGCTCTGCCTCTATCTCGCTCTCGCACTCACACACTCTCTCACAGTATGTGCGTGTGTGTATTTGCTGCTTCTGTTGTTTGTATTTATGCAATGACTCCCAAGTTGTTGCTCGTTTGTTCAGCTTGAAAATTAATTTCTATAATGGCTGCCAAGAATTGCAGCTGCATTAGTTGCCCCCACCTGTCCACCCCTTTTGCGAGTTGGTTATACCATAAGGTACGTGACGTGCCTGCGCTTTGCAATTAGTTAAATTATAGAGCCCCGTCGCTGGAATTTTAACTGCATGTGAATGTAAATCAATTGCAAGACTCTCCAAAGCAAAAAGCCATGACGAAAATCGGCTGAGCTGAGCCGAGACGGCCACACAAACTCCAATTTCACCTGTGTATTCACTGTGTTCCTGTGTGTTCCCTAATCGCAGCCCATTTAAGATGCCAGCCTGTGGTATTTCATTTAACTGAATGGCCCATGAAACAAACATGAAACTAGCGCCGCTGATAAGGCCCAGTTCAGAGCAAACGCACGGCTACCGTTTACCTAGCCGACACACAGATACAGATACACAGATGCAGATACACAGATACAAATACATTGCCCAAAGGCACTAAGTACCTAACACTTGACATAATGCGGCAACAGATAGCCGCACAGGTCACACGAATACAGATAGAGACATAGAAAGAAAAGAGGGAGATAGAGAGAGAGTGAGAGAGCACAAAGGCAGTAACCTGCTGCGCTAATGAGACCTGCTGAGGATGGGTCCAAGCCAGGAAAAAAACAGCTGCCGAAATGAAATGAAATAAAGTTGTATATAAAGCAAATGACAAAATAAGCGGCAAATGTTTGAAATAGTTTTTTTGTTATTCTTATTGTTGTTGTTATTGTTGCTGTTGTCGCTTGTCAGTTTAAAAATAATTTGATTTGGCTCTTTAAAGTGCTTATAGCTGCATGACTGAAGTAGGTATGTACATACATATGCATATATTAAAATGATCTATTAAAGAATTTTAAATGGGCCTATTAATAAGAAATACTATTTCTTGTTCCTGTATATCTTTCAAAAATTCTCAACAATCTCATTATTAGTATTTTTAATTATTATTATTATAAATATTATTATTTTAATTATTATAAATATTTATATTTTTATTATTATTATAATTAATTATTTCAGTTGTAATTTATAATTTTAGAAGAGTAAAATTTTAAATATCTAATTTTGCACTCAATATGATATTATGATTTTTATTATTGCAGAGCTTGCAGCCGCAATTCAAATTGACCCTTTAACACATTTAATAAAATGGGACTGACTTAAGTATTCACAATGTCAAAAGTTGCGCAATAAAAACCATTTTTATTTTAATATTCTTATAACGCTTAGTTTATGGACTCTTTAATTGTTACTGTTTGCAACACAGCTGTCCAGCTCGTAAAGTACTTTTAATTTTTTGGTTAATTTACTCAAATGATTTCTAATTTTTGCTTCATTGCTTTAAATTATTTTTAACGGTCATTTTAAGACATTTACAGCTGCATTCATATGTCAATTGTTATAGGAGTAATTTGTGTATTGGGTCTCAAATGCGTGTGAAGAAAAAACCAATATAAAAATGTGTGTGGCGCCTCTTATGGGCGTCTGCCCCTTGACAGCTTTATAAAATAATGCAGCAGCAACAACAACCACAACAACAGAAACAAGAAAAACAACCTCATGTTATTGTTATTGCGGGACGGAAATGCAAAGTTCGCGATAGGTTTTTTGCCCCAACGTGTAAAGTTCACATGTCTGTCAGCCGTCGGAGTTTTTGTCCTGGGACTGGTACCGTGCGGACTGCAACAAGGTGTGACCAACGGCGTTGCAAGTGTTGCAAGTGCCTGGTCACTTTTTGTCCGATGCCGGAAAATGCAAGAAAAGTGTGAACTGTGCATGCAGATACAAATCGGCCAGAGCTGCCAGACTCGCTTCAATTAGTCTGGTCAGTCAGTTAAGTTCAGTTAGATATATATACACGTGGTATACTTGTGCTGGGGGGCTGACATAGACCGGAAAACACCAAAAAAAAAATTGAAAACAAAAAAAATTAAAATGAAATGCAATGAATAAGCAGACGGGCCAATTGACTTAAATCAAAACCGACGCGACACCAACAGTAACAACGGCAACAACAACAAATGATAGTAATAATGTTCTGGATGATACGAGTAAATGGTCAGCGCAATCAAGAACATTTCATTGTTTTATTTGAAGCGACGGAATAATTGCCACGCACTTTGACTACACCACCAGACAGTGGGGGGCTGTGACAGAGAGGGACTGCACCGCCCGCAGCTTCGATGGCCGTTGGCAGCCATTGTCGCATTGTCGTTGGTGCCAATTAGGGCGCGGGTCAGTTTAATTCAATCAAACTATGGGCACACACATACACACAACCAGCCATATACACACATGCATACCCATACACACAAATGGAGGTAGGCCTTGAATGCGATCAATTACTATCTAATACTAAATTGAATAGTCTATAAGCTGAAGTAAACGTTGACCAACATCTCAATCAATTGTATGCAAAATATTAATTCTTTGGTTGAACTACAGCAAATTGCTTAATTTTACTTTTTAATCAGTATATACATATCTTCACTTCTTTGTTAAGATTACAAATCTATTAAGACTGGATTTGAAGATTAATCAATAAGCTTACATATCAAATGTAGAAATTGCAAACATGCAAATAGCAGAAAGTCATACAAAATTCACCAAGGAGCCCAAATACAAATTAATCATGGGTTTTGGGACTTGTGTGTATTATTTTGCATAAGTTCAATTGGCACATGCTAAGCAATGTCACGTGCCAAGTTTAAAAATATTTTGTTTATCATTTCTAAGGAGTTTGTTAGAACTTACTTTACTAAATATTCAAATGTTTTGCAATATGAGTATTTTATAGTATGTGTGAGCTCAGCCTAACTTGTGTCTTTTTTATGGATAACATGTTTATTCTCCATTATTATCTCGTATATCTCTGTTAAGCCAACACCGAACATTTTTCGTTTACCCAAACTTAATGAAGTAGTTAAGAGTAATTTTTTATAGTTTAGATTTAATTGACACTCACCTCCACCAAATCCTTGTCCCGGGAACAAGCCTGGTCCAAAGGTTGGCATTTGACGTGCGCCCGGCCATGGCACTCCGCCGCCCATGCCGCCCCAGGCAACCGCTGCGGCGGCCAGAGCGCTGAATGGCGTTGGTCGTATGGGCACATGTCCGCTGGCGGCCAAAGCCGCTGGAGAGAGAAGAGTGGTGGGCATTTGGCCGGAGCCTGGTCCAGAGCCTGGTGGCCCGCCGTGGGATCCTTCCAGCGATTTGCTGCTGCTGTCGAGGCCATCAGGCGTGGAGCGCGGTGAGTCGTCGGGATTCATGTCTTCGATGTCCACAATCGAGTCCTCCTCCTCATCGTGCTCCCCATCATGTTCATGCAGCATATCGTCGTCGTATTCCAACTCGGAGTCCGTGTGGCTGCTGCCGCCCAGCGGCGAGTGTCTTTCGTTTTTGGCAGGTGTGGAGCTGGCGCCGGCTGCGTGCGCCACTGGTGTTGAGCTGGGCGTGGAGCTGGCGGAGGCCGAAGCGGGTGGAGAGCTGGCACGCGCATCTGCCTGAGCCTGACGCAGTTGCGCAATGGCCAGATGCTGCTGCTGGTGATGCTGCTGCTGTTGCTGGGCGTGTGCTGCCGCCGCCACATGGGCGGCATGCAGCAAGTGGGCGTGATGAGCAACGGTCGCGGGATGAAATGCATGCGTTGGCGGCACCGCTGGTGGCGCTGCTGGCGGAGGAGTGCCCGCGGCGCTGCTCTGCGAGATAGGCGATGTGGCTGCGGAGCTTGACAGATTCGTGGGTCCATCGCTGGAGTTGGGTGTGCGCGGTCTTGTGTCCGCCAGCAGCGAGGCAACGCTAAAGTTGCTCAGCCTGGAGCTGCTCTTGTGCAGATGATGTGGCGCCGGGTGCACTGCAGCCAACTGCAGTGCCTGCTGCTGCTGTTGTTGATGTTGCTGCTGCTGTTGTTGGTGCTGCGCCAGCAGATGCTGCTGGTGTGCCAGCAGCAATGCCGACGGCGATGTTGGGCTACCCAGCGGATGCAGTGCACCAGTGCTGGCGGCGGCAACGGCGACGGCGGAGGTCAGCGTGCTGCTCAGGTTGCTGTTGCTGCTGCCGGAGCTGCTGAGCGATGTAGTTGGCGGCACCGTCGGGCTGGTCATCGTTTGGCGCAGGCCAGTCACTGTCATACTCCTGTTCCTATTCGTGTTCCTGGTCGTTGCTGCGCTCGTTGCGTTCACGTTAACGGTGTTGTTGGAAAGCTTTAACATAAAACCAGCGATTCGCAGTTGCTAAAAGATTCACTGTCCTATCTCTTTTGGATTTGATTAAATGTTGATTGTTGTTGCTCTTGGTTTTTATTAAAACATTGCACTGGCGAGAGAAGTGCGCGCGAGTTCAAATTGGCACTTGTCGGGTCGCTCAGTAGAAACTATATGTGTCGTTAATTTGTTTTGATTATCTTTTAATTAATTCGCTCGTTCATCACATACACTCACTAATACACACGCACCCACTCACATGCACACGCACGAACGCGGCCTGCTCATTTGCTATAGTATGTGGCGTTTAATTCACGTTGCGACTCTGTTCGGCGGCTCTGAGACTCGAGAGAAACACGTCCTCCTGAGATCACGTCTGTTCTACAACTGAACGCAGACGGCGGCGCAGCCCCAGCTCTGCTGCTGCTGCTAGGCACACTCAAACAAACACTCGCACACACACACATATGTGAAACCTGCACTTTGCTGGCAGTGGTGTTGGTTTTGGTGGTGGCTGATAAACCGGCCTGGCGCAGCTCTGGCGCTCTCTCACTTGCACTCACTGCTCAAGCGAATGCAGCGACACCATTTTTATTGGCCTAACTGTTTCGGTTATGCTCTCTCGCACAGCATTTTATTTTATTTTTCTTATTTACCTTTTGTTGTGTTTCTTGCGCCGCCTTCTTTTCTACCGCTGTTCAATTCCAGTGTGGTGAATTTTGTGTTCGCAACGCAAGCGAGATGGCACCATTGTTAATAGGTGCAGTCTTTGGCTGTCCCGCTCGCACGCCTAATTATTATTGAATAATTCAATCTTCAAAGCGTTTTTGCTGCGCGTATTAGCATTTTATAACAAGCAGCCGCCGCAGCCACCGCAGCCGTCGCTTGCCCGTTTCCACTTTGGACTTTTGGTTGCTCTCTCCCCCGTTAAACGCCGTCTCGCTCTGACACGTCACAGCTTCCACATTCATGACTTCATTTGCCTGCCGCCTGCTGCCTGCCGCTTTGCCGCTTCTTATTAAATTCTGCTGTCAGCGTAATTGGCGGCCGCGTCGTCGCGCTGTCTGCTTATGTTTTGGAGTCTCGGTTTTTCAGACTTTGGAGCTAAGGGAAAATTTAATTGGTGCTCCAATCGAGCGCACTCGGCGTATGGGCAATATTTTCATAAACGACCCACCGCTGCCCGAACATCAGTTTTCATACACTCCTACAAACATCATATAAATAATAAACAATAAGCCCATCATTATGATGAAAGACGAAATCATTGACGACGGCATCTTATCACAAAGCTGCAATCTCTGCCAGGAAATTATGTTTTTTATGCCTCTTCTGCTCGAAAAGAATCTTATGTTGTCAGCCCAAAAAAAAAAAAATAAACTAAATTTATGTCTATGGCGCACACCTCAAAGATAAACCATAAAATTCTTATCGTTACGCATAAATCGAGTAGCCGGCATGGCAAATCAATCACACGTAAATCTAAAATATGCAGCATCCCGAAAAAATCAGCAATTCTTCTTCCCCCGTAGCCCAGCCCTCCAGTAAGCGACAACAATAGGTTTCTCAGGATAAGCCAAACTTTGGGGTTCATTATATATACTTAATAGATGGCACAAGAGGCAGCTCACTTCCTGTTCTGCTCGCTCACTTTACGTTTCTTATTCCATCTCGGTTACACACTTTGTTTGTGCCTTTCTCTCCTTCTCTCTCCCTCTGTCTCTCACTCCCTGGTTACAATTTTACTTTACAAATTAAACTCATTTTAAGGATTATTATGTGAAAACTTTCGGCTCCAAAGTTTTGCCAGCCATTGTTGTGGCGCTTTCATGTTGGAGGCCAGGAGGATTTTTTCTGAGGCGCTGCTTGGGGTTAATGATGGGCGAATATTCCTGCAGGAGGTTTTTTGGGATTGGAAGTATATTTAATGAAGCTGCTTCTCGGGAATTATAAACTCAATTAGAGCAGCTTAATAAATCAATTAAGCAGACAACTATTTTATTTCGGAATATAGATTATCAATATCGAAGTTTTTCTATTTTAAGGTATTTACACTAAGGTTGACCTCGTTTTGTCCACCATTTATAAATAAATATTATAAATTCATAGCATTCTTGTACGATGTATAACCAAAAGAATATCACATATATACGCTTCATAATAGATAAGTATGTAGATATACATATATATTTTATTCAAGGTTATAAACATATAAATGCCTTTTAAACATAACTCATGTATAAAATATAAAATAGCAAACAAATTTGAAAGAAAAATTCAAAAATTTGCCAACTAATTGAAATATGAAATTTTATTATTAAATTTGTCATACCATGCTAAAATAATATAAAATATTTGCTAATGTTAGACACGTGCCACATAAACTAATTAAGATTGCAAATTAACATATGTATATACTTACATATAACATATATTATAAATAACATACAATTAATCAACTGGTTAGACTCTAAAACATTCCAATATATTTAATCTTATTCTATTACGAATTGTGGAGCACTTTCATTCCCATTGAAATTTGTGCCACCCTATACCATTCCGTTCCGAAACAAGTGACTGATTAAAACATTTTGATGCTGTCAGTAAAGCGCTTCATTAAAAACCAACAAGACCGCTTTCTTTTCAATTAAAAATATTGAAATAACAAAGGCGAGTGCGAGGCCTCATTAATATGGTTTTCTATACAACCGACTATATGTAGTTGGCCGTTGGCACGAACAATTATAGCCAATTACAAATATTAATTTCTCAGACGAAACGCGTCAAGAGGTTTTATAATCTTCATCATTATTCATTGCGCTTTGAAATACGCAAATGAGACCCGCAGCCAAAACGAGGCGCAAATTAATTTTTCAATAAACATCATAATCATATAGTGCTTATGAGCCGAGCGCTCTATGGTACGGACCGGCTGACTTTCTACACCCCCGCCAACGGGTACGCCTTTAGCCGCATTCAACGCCGTTCAAAGCTTTTTCTTTGCCGGCCAAAGATGAAACGACGCCGGCAGCGCAGAACGACTGCCAGCCAGCCAGATACAACAACAACAACGCTCGGCGGTCTGGGAAGTTGGTCAGTTGATAAATGGCCGTCGCGTTGGCCGCGCGGAGCCGCCGCATGTAAATGTTTTGATAGTTTTTCATAATTTTTTAAAATTTTTTTCTTCAATTTTGTAGCTTGTTTGGTTGGCTGATATTTGTGCTTGATTTTGTTTGCTGCGCGCCCACTTAGCCAAAGGCTCATCGGTGCGGGGGGCGGGCGGTTTGTCGTCAGGAGGTGGAGATCCAATTGCCATATGCTGTGCGTGTCTGCAAGTGTGTGTGTGTATGTGTGTGTGCGCGTGTGTGGGTGTTGCGCATTTATGTGGGCAGTTAGCTTTTCAAATAGCCGCGACCGTCATCAATTAAACAAGATTGTTGTTTTAATGGCGCAATTAATTCATAATTAAATTGCGTAATTACCTGATTAACAGTTGATTTTGATTGGCAATACGCAATGTTTTAGCATTTAAAATGAACAGATCTGTAGAATGTATATTAGGTTCATTAAGCTCATACTATTTAAGTTAGAAACGCCGCAATAATTAAAAAAGTATTGTTCATTTTATGTATTATCAAAAACAATTATTATCATAAAAAATTAAACACTATTTTCAAAAACTGGTTAATATAGAATTTCATAAAATTAATTAACTGTTCTTAGTCGTATTTTTACAATTTTACAATGTTATCTAATTATTATGTACTCAGTAAAATATATTAATTTAGATTTACTTCCCTGTAAAGTTGATGAAATTATTTATTAAGATAATTTAGGTTTTACGGAAACTTAGTCGAATAAAGTATCGCAACTCTTTTTTTAAGATAATGGAAACCGCATTGAAGAGCGATTCATATTTGTGAGGCAGGAAGATAAAGTAAAATGGACTATGTCAATTTTATTATATTCGATGTGAAAAGAGCGTTATAGCTACAATAAAGCATCAAAATCTGCAACCTTACTTAAAGACAAACAAATGCTTAAAGACAAAATATATCGATTGAGTGGATGTGAAGATAAAAGAGAAAGAGAGATATACTGTGATATGCGCACATATAGTGTACACACTGTACTCAAAATATATTAAACTGTCACACTGTAACACTTTGTTGCAGTGTTTACATACATATGTATGCACTTGAAGTGTGCGCATATCATAATACATTTAAAATGTAGCACTTATAGTTTAAGAAAAAGTGATCAAATTATTTATTTATTTAACATGTAGATTTAAGTTTTGCCATGACAAATAATATTTGAGTTTGCTCGTTTTTTCCATATGCTTATTTGTAGTCTCTTATTTCACATTCACAAGCGTCACAGCTCAGAAATTTACAGATTCTACGTGTTCAATTCATTGGAATACATATCTCGGACCTTTCGCAAATATTCAATAGTTTTCATAAGAAATCCCATACATATGTTAGACAAGCATATATTCATATTAAGGTCTTTAATAAGACAACTTAATTAGCAGCTGACAAAGGCAAATCCCTCACGAGCTGAGGGCATCCAAATTGAATTACATACACACACTTGACACTAGCAGCGATAAATACGCCTCGTTTTGGCTAACAGAACCAGCCAAGCGGTACATAATCAAAATTTCATTATCCCTGCGATGCGTTAAATCGCGTAAACATGCTAAAAACGAGGCCACCCCCTTTGCCCGCCCAAAAACGAATCCCCGGCTGACGATGCCCCATTTGACGTGTTGACAGTTCTGATTTTGGCGCGGGGGATGCAGCAGGATGAAGCTGGTGCGAAATTTCAGTCAATAAACGTTATTGAGCCGAGGCATGTGAGCAGCGAAGGGTCGCTGAGGCGGTTTCAAGTTTTGCTGTGGGGTGGTTTTCCATGCCAAGTAAATAAACCAACCCCCGCAGCACACACAAACAGACACACATACAAAAAACAAATAGAATGCGGTTGTCAGTCAGTCTTTTAGTCTCAGCGGCTGTTGTGGCAATTGCGGCTGCTTCTCGTATACGAGTAGACGAGTCGTATATAGCCAGCTAAACGGTTGGGTGTTGATGGCTAAAGGCTGCCAGGGACAGGGATAGCAGGAGCAAAGAGAGAAAGAGAGAGAGAGAGAGAGAGCGAGAGAGAGAGAGGAGAGAGAGGGAGAGGGCCAGGGTTGCCACTCTGATGATGGCGTGCTCGTTTATTGAATTACATCCGCATGACTGCGCATTTAACGAGCTCTTGGGTGTCGTTTTGCTGATGGCGTAAATGTTTGCCAAACAACAAACAAATAAATAAACTCCTGATTTGGCGCTGATTGCTTTACTGGCTGCTTGGTGCCGGGTGGGGGTGGTGGCCAGTGCAAGGTCGCCTGCCAGCTTGGTTGGTTAGATGCTTGGCCAAAAACCCCGTCAATCATGGCTTGCATTGAAATTGACATTCGCCTGGCGTTTATCCTCAGGCCACTCCCCGCTCGCAATCATTTCGCAGTGTTCTCTGCCACTTTGCTCACATAATTGCCTACACGGCGCACTGCGCCCGACGCACGTCCAAGCTCGTTATGATTTCTTTTCACGCGGCCATTTTATTAATTTATTTTGTATTTATTCTATGCTCGTTTACTTGGCTCCATGCTAGACAAGTTCTTATCTTCCTTGCCGGCATTTAATGCGATAAGCGCAGGACGACGACGAGGACGACGTTGGCAAACAACAGGCCATCCCATTCCTTTTCCTCCCATT
Source organism: Drosophila borealis (assembly GCA_035045885.1). Classification (NCBI taxonomy): domain Eukaryota; kingdom Metazoa; phylum Arthropoda; class Insecta; order Diptera; family Drosophilidae; genus Drosophila; species Drosophila borealis. Next base: position 20,125,923 of record JAWNOR010000194.1, read on the forward strand.
CCATTCCATTCTATACCAAACAACCCTATAAAAATGTAAATCAAATAAATTTACCTAATATCAAATTTCCCCTGTGCTGCAGCTCTATGGCCCACCCTGAGCCCGAGTCCAGCCCGTTTCACGCTCCGGCAGCCCCCTTGTGCGCCATCATCATCATCATCATTCACGCTCATCCTTTATCCGCTCGTTTAACAATCGTTTAATAATTTAGCCTGGTAAATAACACTAACACTCAGGCAGAAGCGCGCCGGCGGGAGCTCAGCTTTGTTGGTTTGCGGGCATTCGGGTTTTGACTGTGGTGCCACAACGATACAGTGGGACGAAGTAAAGGATCATTTGTAATAAGTTTAATTAAGTGTGAAACAAAAAACTGAATTAAAATTCTTTATTAAAAAATATATAAGTTATTCCAATTTGACATTTGCATATATAAATTGCTCCTATTAATATCCAATTTGATCTTACCAGAAGTTAAAATATCAAAATAATAAAAATATTTAATATAGGCATTTGCAACACACCAAAAGCTGTATTCATGTAATATATGTACTAGTTCTCAGTTTCCATCCTTTAAAAACATGCGATATGTCGGATAAATAAAAAGTTCAGTTAATTAAACAGATTTCCAACTGATATATTTATGCTTACACTATCTTTACTTTAAGGAAATGCTTGGCAAAAATAAAATAAAAACAATATATATGTATATATAAATTGGTAAAAGCATATTGTTGTTTACTTCAAACTACCAGAGAATTGAATGCTTCTACTATATCCAAAAGTATTATTTCGTATTTTTGTTAATTTTGCTTCTTTAGCATGGACAACAGGATATCTATGCAATTAGCAGAGCTCATATGAAGATTTCGATTTCTGGGTTTTATGGTTGTTCCACTGTGCCTGTACTTTTAGCGTGCGTTTATCCTTCTCAGCATATTAGCTGATATCATGCGCCTAACCGCAACCCCCCAGCATGCCACCCCCGTTCACAAGGATCGACTGGTGGCATCCAGCCATGTCTGAATACCAGCCTCCATTCTGGGCTACTTGGCTCTAGAGTCATTTAGCCATTTAACTTTGGCTTAATTCAATTTGCAATTTTTCAAAAGCCTCTACCTCAACTCGGATGCTGGCAGGGCGCGGTGGCTGGGGGCTGTTCAAGTTGTTGAAAGATCCCCGGCCACACCCCCAACCCCCCGCACACCGAATCGCTGGCGCTTCGGCCATGGCAGAGCATACGCTTTTCAAGCGTTTTTATGTGCCTTTTGGGGGTTGGTTGACTTTTGTAATTTCGGCCGGCTGCTTCCTGGCACAGGATGTGCGGTTCTGTCGCCTTTTATGTGCCTCTGGGCCAGTGCACATATTTACTTATGTATATACACAACATTTATAGGCCTTTGGTTTATTTGTCGCCGCTCGGCTAATGAATTTTGATTGCCACTGTCTCAGCTGGTACGAGGGGCGCGTGGGCTCAGGCCAGTTCTGTCATTGACTGGCCTTAGATGGCGGGCTTATTTGTGCTTTACCGTCGCCGCGGCTGCCTTTGTGTTGCTTAATTACAACTTAATTGCGTTTTATGCGTACAAATTTTCAGCTTCCTACACAGGGCTCGACGTCTGAAATCAAATTAGCTAAATGTATTTATCTTGTCAATTGGCAGACGCGATTGCAAATGCAAATGCAAACGCAGCTGCAACTGCAACTGCACTGCAGCAGAGATTGAGAATGCCAATCACTGAGAATCACAGCCTCAGTGGGCAGTTCATTAGGCGGCCTCAAGTTGAAGTTAAAGTTGAAGTTGAAAAGTTGCTAAAATGTTTACAAGTCACTTTGCAGATCGACTGTGACCGCTTTCAGAAGCTGCGAGCGCAGAGACAATCCACGTTACTGTTGTCTGGCAGCGAATCGGGCTCTCAGGTAGGCCCAGACTCTGGACCACATCAATTGTTTGTTTGGCTCAGATCTCAGTTGTGACTTCTGGACTAGGGTGCCACTGGCTATCTGGCCAGCTCGCAGCTCCTAGCTGGCATCTGGCAGCTCCCAGCACATTTGTTTGTCAACTGCGTAGCCGTTCATGGTCGCTGGCTTTCGTTGGCTTTTTGCTTTGCACTGATTGCACTTTGCACAAGGATCTGGCAGTAGCTTCTCGCGCGACGCACATAAAGTGTCATTCCGTGGCTGCTAATTGACATCGCACACAGCCGCGAGACATTGCCAGCCCAGGAGCTGCAGCCGAGGCCCCAATGCTGACTTTTCACTTGGTCAATTGTTCTCGTCCCTGTCACCTTGCTCCATTCATGCAATTTGAATGCGCGCGCGGCGAGTTTCTATACCCTTACTTGGGTTCTAATTGGAAGGGATATGAGATGGCAAACGTATATGAAACTGGTAAAACTATTTTAAAAGAATTCTTTACAAATTTGGAGAAGTAATATTTATTTATTATAAGATATGAATGTAAATGGTACGAATTAAATAAAATAAGAATTCGATTTAGTATTATTTACTAATGACGAGGGACTATTCAGCTTTATTTTAATTATAAACAAATCGTTTATAAGCAGTAAACTTTTACTTAAAGAAAATTAATTGTTAAATAAAAGTTATTAAAAAGTATTAAAAAAGTTAAAAAATATTATAATAAATATTTGAATATTTTTTTAACAGTTCCATTGTGCATTCTTAAGGACATTTATAAGATGCTGTTAATTATTTCTACAAGAATATATAATAAATATACATATATAATATATATATATATATATATATATATATATATATATATATATATATATATATATATATATATATATATATATTAAATCAAACATTTATCTCAATATTTATTTATTTATACATATATATATGAAAAAAAAATACATATATATATATAAGATAATTAAATATTCACAAAATAAAATTAGCAGCTTCTTGAAAATCTATTTTCTCCAAGACTTAGCCGTCTAAGTTGGTTAGCCAAAGTGTATTTGTGATTCGAATTGCTAATTTGGAAGCTTTACATTGTGATTGAGCTTATTTATAGAGCCCGGTAGCTGTGCCACACACTCAAAGTGTCGCAGTTAATTGGCAAATGTGAGTCAAAGTTTATAGAAATCTGCCACAAACAATTGGCATGACGGCACTTTGAAGTCATAATAGATGTATCCGAGAGCTGCAGATGCCAGGCACGCCGCTAGAATGCCCGGCTCGGGCTGACCAAACGATGGCAGCGGGCCAAGTCGGACCCACTGAAGTGCCGACTTGCCACAGCTCACAAGAGACAACACCTGACCATACCACGATCGGATCGGACCACACTGTGGACGGGCACTGTTGCTGTATTTGCATGGTAAATATTGACGCTTGGTAGTTGGAATGGCCCGACGAAATGACTGAGATGAAGAGGTTGACGGAGACGAAGTCGGCGCAAACAAATCATAAATACTGAGCGCGTTGTCCATTGGCCCCATGTTTGGCAAAGTAATTGAGTAAGTGGCGGCGGCGACTTGTCATACCCATTAGCATTTGTTTGTGAAGGTGCTGGGCGGCGGCGGTTGCCGCAGAAGCCGAAAGTCATACGGCGTAACACAAATGCCACATTAATTGTTTCAAGTTGACGACGCGACGGCAGCGGCGGTTATTCCGCAAATATTTGCGCTCATTTTCAAGTGGCAAGATTATGACGCATTCACGCCAGCAGCCCAGCGGCAGCCGCAGCAGCAGCAACGGCAATATCAACGACACGAAAGGGATTCATGTGACAGATATTTGCCAAAAACTCAGCGAGAGATAGAGAAAGAGCGAGAGAGAGAGAGAGATAGAGAGAGAGAGAGAGGGAGAGTTGAAAGTTGCTCCATGGGCACTTGTGTGTTCCAGTTATTGAGTCAAGTTGTGTTCAGTTTTTAGTTGCCAGCTTCAGCTGCAGTTATTAATTGGTATTTAAAGTAAAGAATAATGTTAGCTCAAACAAAAGGACACAACAAGCACTTGAGCCGAATGCCGAGTGCCGAGTGCCTCATCCATCCATCACCCACAGCGTCTCGAGTGCGCCGACTGTGCACGTATATGTAGGTAGACTAAATTGCTTTTCAGCTAAGAGGCAGCTGGATACTCAACTAAACCAACAATAACAGTAAGAGCAACAACAACATCAACAGGGGCAATAGCAACAACAAGTGCCGCACACTTTTTCGACAATTGTTAGAGGGCCCGAGAACCGCAGGACACTCTTTTCGCCATTTTTATTATTTTCACACTCGAAAATAATTGCACGCTGTGAGCTTAGCCAGCTCCGAGCGTAGACGCTGAGGCACCACACCCAGTCAGTGCCAGGCACTAGGCACAGACCTCAACGTGGTAAGACTGTTTGACTGTCCAAAGTTTATGACGCCGACATGGCAGCTGTGGCCCATGAATGTTACCTAATACCAGAGCCTCGGCCAACTAGCCAGCTAGCCGAGCCGTTAAAACGCCTGCCAAAACATTCAATAAATATGTTGGCTCATATAAATTATGGCGGCTAATGAACACGCGCGCCATTTGCCGCCAGCAACAGATACATGTCCAATAGACCCAATAAAGCGCGGTTGCATCTGCCGCTGCTGCTGCTGCTGTTGTTCCACGCTTATCAACCGCCACCAATCTCTAAGATTTCTTTGGAAATTTACTATATCAATATCACCCAGCGCACAATGTCGACACTTTGGTAGCCCGAGCCCTGCCCTGCCCCGACAGCCGTCGCCTTTATGAGCAACGTATGGCGACTATTGTACTTATGTAGTGCCAGGTTTCCCCCTGCCATTCGCCGTTGCCTGATTGAAATTTGTGAGCTACTTGGCTTTATGGTTTGCTAATTAATGGAAGATAGAGAAAAAGAGAGACGAAAGTCAACAAAGTCTGGCTGAAGTGGTATTTTGACAAATAAAGTTCGATTCGGCATGGATATGATAGAATCTGATGCGACTATTGTGGATAAAAGATTAAATGAGATATTGTTTATAAAATAAAAGTTTGTATGAGCCCAATGCGAGAATTTAATTATTTTTCTTGAACTGTGAAGCTGTAGATACTATATTCACTATAACTTTTATTTATGATTTTGAAGCCTGATCTTTAATAAAATTCTATTGTTAAGACTTCGCCATATATGTTTGTGTACGTGTTTAAGTGATTAATAAATCCTTAAATAAGTGAAATGTCGGTTACTAAGTACATATTGTTATTATACCAAAATAAATCATGAAGACCAAGCACTAGCAACAATATAAGATTTAAAAAATTGAAAATCAGGCTTAATATTTAGTAGTTAAATGAAGCTTGGTAAAGAAATACATTTATTCCATTTATATTAAAGGATATGGAGTATTTATTATTAGTTTTGCCTTTGTAAAATTTTTTTATATAGAAAACAACTAACATGATAAAATGGCATTCTAAAGCCCACCAGACATGTGCCTTAAGGCCTTGGAGGGAGAAATTAAAATCTCGCAATGGTTGAGTGAAACTATTTTGATGATTAACACAAAATTTGTCACAACCAAAAATCATATTCGATCGGATTTTTTCAAAAAGCTATATGATATAGTATGCTGATATTGATAAGGTTTAGCTCATAAATTTGGTCAAGATATCGTGATAAACCATAAAGTTATTCACAAAGAACCTAACTTTAGAATATATATATATATATATATATATTATATAGTGGTCCAAAACGTGAAGTGCTTGCAAAGTAAAGCTTCATGAAAATAGCTTTAAAACTGGAGGACTAGCTTGTATTCAAATAGACAGATGGACGTCGCTCTATGGATCTACGAAAGTTGCTGATACAAATTTATCCTTCATGCGAAACACATTTGACGACAAAATTATAATACTACTTAGAGGGATATAAAAATATTTATTAAAAAATGCATGTAAAAACTTTAAAGAACACAAAACAGCTGTTTTATTTTAGTGGTCTTCAACTGTTATTTGTCTCAGGAGGTTTTATCAAAATAGCCTGTATCAAATCTTATAAATTTTTTTTCGTCTTTCAACAAGAAACACAAATAAAAAGAAGGAGTCAAAAAATATCATTTAATTACGTTTCTCTCACTCACTGGCAATCAATAATATTCGACTCTGGCAGCTGTTTGAGCCCCCAACAATGACTCATACCAGGTTAGGTACCAATCGAAAAGTACAACCTCTATAGCTGATAAGCGCATAATGCCTCGCCTGCACTTTGACTTCCAAATTTGCTGATCCTTGCTAACAAAGAACCAAATCCTGCTAATCCGCTTGTAGTCTATGCTGCCTTTTTGACACTCATCAAACAGCTCAACAGCTTGTGAAACTCAAGTGCTTTGTGTGTGCGAGTTGGTGTGTGCGAGTTTATCTTTTGCATATTGGTATTGTTTTCAGATTTTTCACACAGCAAATTCTGTCGAAAACAAATGGAAAAAATATTAAACAATTGGCTTGTCAGCAATGTGGATGTCAAGGGAGCAAGGTACAGATCATATGCTCATGAAGTGGATGATGCATTCGAGTCGCATTGTCGTCGAGTTCATTATTAAATCATTTTGGCATGTCTGAGACATTTGACACGTGATCTGGCCACACACATGGACACACTTACAGCTGCACATGACTTGGCAAAAATGGGTTTTCATATGCAGATTCGGTTGCGCTGGGACAGCTGATGAAGTTGCCACCATATATGAGGATGATAAATAACTTTTTGATGTTGCGTTTTTTTTTTCTTTGAGCAAATAAATTAAGGATACTGCTGCTCTCTGTAATACTCAACTGTTGTCCCGCTTAATCTAAACATAATTGGCTTGTTGCGCTGCACAAAAGCCAAAAATAATGAGGGTGCAAAAACTGCCGCACAATATCAACGGTATTATAAATTGTACAATAGGCTTCAAACGTGGGGGAGGCTAACGCAGAGATTCACAGATTTTCATAACTACTTGCAGGCAATCAAAACAAACACAGACAGGCAAATACCATGATAAACATCTCCATAATGGGCTGATTTGAGAAGATCGCATGATATGAATTTTGATTGGGATGCGAGTGCGATACGAGTGGCTCTGGCTAAAAGGAACATATGCTTTAATTGCAGCTTGTTTGGCATCTGACAGGCAGGCAATTAAATTGCGAGTCAAGGACTCGCATTTGTATGCGTATCGTTATGCGGGCCGAGGAGCATGTTTAAAGGTGCCAACAAACATTTGACAAAGGCACCACAAAAGGGCCAGTTGGGATTGTATAAAATTCAGGAGAGTTTGCCAGTTGTTGGACAAACGCACACGCCCCGGCATCATGAGCGGAACGGCCAAAGGCACATCTTGTGGGAGTGACCAAAACAATTTTCAAAATAAAAACCACTAAAGATGCAGTTGACACGCTTCATATATCAACGTGGCCGAACTGTAGCGCACCTTTTTTGATTTCCGGGAAAATTGGCCAGGTTTACGGGCATGGGGCGTTAAAACAGTTTGGAAAACACTTTGGTACTTGGCACTAGGCACTTGGTTGGCCGCTTTGCCGGCACGCTGGCAATTAGATGCGCTTCACTTGAACCTCTTTAAAATACAATTGCTAGCAAAAACAACTCACACAAAAACAAAAGAGGTGTAAAATGTTGTATTTTGTGAGCGTGTGTGTGTGTTTTTGTATGCGTGTGTATTTCGCAAAAGCTGCTGCCAACAATGCCCAGCCACTGATTGAAACAATGGAGCGGCCCAGGGTCCCGGCCCAGGATGCAGGCACAGTTCAGACAATGGCCAAGACGCGGCTGCTACAGTTTTTGCAATTTGAAAGCGTGTAAAAGACTTTGACGTCAACGGCGACTGCGAGTGCGACTGCGACTGCAACGGCAACGGCGACCTGCGGTCCAAAAGGTGCACAGAAAACAATGCCAATGCATTGTGTTGCAAGCAGAGGGCCTCTGCTCAGCAACAACAAGAAAAACAACAACGACAACAACAACAACAATAATTTGAAACCAGAGACCAAGCCTTGGAAAAGAACTCTTTACCCCTTATCAAAACTGATTTGTTTTCTGAAGATTTTTGTGGCAAGTTCAATAAACCCCGAACCTCACATTCAATAAACTCTAAATATTACGGAGAATCAACGATAGTTTACTTAGACCCCCGAAGCCCCTCACATTATCAGCTCAAATTAAAACATTGCGCTTGTAATTGACCATGGCAGGATAACATTGCCGACAGCGAGCGGCCTTATCAACAGCGTACCCGCTGCGTAATTGGGGCTGTCGTTGAGTGTATGTGCACCCCCACTCCCCTTGCCGCTCTAATCAGCCGGCATAACGCTTGACTAGCCCCAACGGCAAGCGCTTATCGGCCCACACTCTCACTCACACGCATACACACAGACGACCACGTAATTATGTGCGAGAGATAACCCCCTTACCCCCGTTGCTGGAGTCGGGCAGCATCCAAGTATCCCTTTGGCATCCAAACTATCGTTATGCTGGGCAAGATTTATGGACTTGGGCTGACAATTAGCGCTGATAACTCTTGGCTGAGTCCCCGCTATTCCCCAGTTGCCATTGGAAAATTGAAATTGCCTGTCCAATTTTGTGAAATATTGTGCCCAGGCTCAAAAGTCGCGCCGTTACCCAGCTTTGTAATTATCAATTAATATTGAAATTATTCATGCATTGTAAACGTATATGTACACTAAGCGAAAAATCGAAGAGTAATGTGCTTAACCGTTCGCAACATCTAGTTAAAATCGTATGTAACATGAGAACAGAACATTCTCTAGGTCCCAATTGTGCATTTCAATGTAGAATCTGCGACGTTAGTTTCAAGTATCAATATTCTTTAAATAAGTATTATATGTTGAGCTGAATCCAAGTTGTTGCATACTAAATTTAGAAAAATCCAAGAACGAAGTACACTTAAAATATAAAAACGAAACGGTTTAACGACGAGCTTTGTACTTAAATCAAGTAGAAACGTTCCTCACATCTATTCAAGGTCGAATTTATGTAAGTTGAGAACAGACCATTCTTTTAATCTTGAAATTCCCAGATACTAGACTCAAATAAAAAATGCAATTTAAAAACCGAAATTCCAGTTTTATACGTAAATCAACTAGAAACATTCCCCACAACAAGCCAAGGTCGAATTTATGTAACCTAAAAACAGAACATTGTTTTAATACCGAAATTCTTCATACAAGACTATAAGATATGGCATTTTTGTTGCGAACGTGCTACGCTATTCAATATTGTGCTTTTTTTTTTTCCCTATGGTTTTTCTCTTTTATATTTTGCAAGTCAAAGATGCTACATATTTGATTTACGTAGAAAGGTAGGAAATTTTCTCTTAGTGTATATTGCAGTAGCTGGACAACTAGTGGGCGTGGCAGCTTGGCTGCCCAAACATTAAACGGTAGTTAATGCGATTAGGGAGTAAGACTCGACAGTTGTAAATATTATGCTGCGATGCAAACACTCTAAACAGGCAGATATTAACAGCAGCTACTTTCTCTATGAAGCGTGCCCAGAACTGGCGCCAGAGGTGGACACTTGTCGCACATTCCGAGACGCTTCGCTGTCTTTGTGTATCGCATTACCAATGCTCAGCAGTCGTGGGGAGTAGCTTCAGTAACAGCAACAGTTGCTCGTGGGTGTTATCCTTTCCCTCACACGCCTCATTAATATGGCTCATATTTTTCACGCCACTGAAAGGGAGAGTCTCTGTCTACTGAGTTTGTGTCAATTGTATTCTCAAGAAACAAGAGGTCGTTAATAAATGACTTGTTATAGTTTCAGGTTTATTTTTTTCAAAGACCAAATATAACAAACCAACAGAAACAATGTATTGGGATGTAGTGGTAAGCTTTAGTTGAATCCCTCCAAGAGTCTATGGTCCAACACATGTGACTTGTATGTGGGAAAGCTCAAGCTGTAAATCTTTTATGCAGCTTCAGCAAAATAATCAAAAATCGGTGATCTCATGTCGCATTTGACGCCATTTTGCTGTAGAACAGGGGCAATTTATTCAACCTACTGACACATAAGGCATAAAATGGTATGAAATGCAATTTTCATCAAATTTATTGTTATTGTTGTGCGTTTGAGTGTGCGAGTAAATGGCTGTCTGGCAAAATGGCATGCAAATGGTAATGGAAAAGGCAATTGCATTAATGGCGTCCTCTGTCTCATTATACAGGCATAATGCTGACAGAGAATGAACAGGCGCACGGGCAGGGGAGACACGACTCGATTGGGCACATTCATGCTGGTCAATTGCCAAAAGCATTCTCATTATCAACGTGCACGCCGTCCAGTGAAGCGGGCTAAGCAGATTGGGGGATATTATTGCCACTATTACGTATATTGTTATCCTTTCAACGCAAAATGGCCGCCTGACATGCCCGTTGAGCCGCCAGAGTTTGACATTCAAATACCGTTTGCCATTGTTCCCAGCTAACTGTGCGTGCCGAGCCGCATCAAGCTGCGCAGCGGGCAGCGATTAAAATCTCAGCCAGCTGACAAAAGTGCTTGGAAAAGCTATGCAAAACATTTGCCATGGTGTGAAATTTTTGGCATACGCATAAATAACATAGATTTCGTTTCTTTTAACTTGATAAGTGCCATCTAGTTAAGGGAAATGCATTACAATTTTAATGAAATGGGAGCTGGGCAAGGTTCAAGCCTCAGAAAAATTAATGTTTTTAATTCTATAGATACGTGCGGATAATAAATCTATTTACTTCATAAATTGTGAAGTCTTCAGAGTTAGCCGCCAATTGCAGCTGTTTCCGTTAGTTAGGCGCGTCGAATTTTAAATTTCTTATATGTTTATTAATTGTTTCAACAAAATTGTTAATTATAGATTATTCGGTGGCGGCAGCGGCGCTTAATGTAGACAAACCTGATCCAATTACAGCGCGGAAATTCCCAAACGAGGGCGGAAATAGGAGAGCAAACTGAAACGAGCGCACAGACCTTGCCAGGATCATTCTCAGACTGATTGCCGCTGTAAGGATCGTTAGTGGCAGACAAGTTGGGCGCAACCGCAACAACACAATTCCCGAGAAAAGAACATACACAGCCGCAGCGGCAACCACACGCGGCGTTTTCAGGCCGTCCTCGAGCAGTCTGGTGCGGGGGCGGGGCATGGGTGTCGGCGGCATTACAGATTCAGCAAGAAGCTGTCACTTCCAACACATGTTTTGACCGCATCAATAAATCATAGCTTGCCAGGCGTGTCAAAGACACCAAGTCACTTGAAGCCTTCTTAGGCATTTAGTTAACTATATTACAACTCGTTTTTTGATTGTCTTCCATTAATATTACAAACGAAACGAACTCGCAGGCGGAACCCGTATAAAGTAACTTTTTAAATAGCAAACTTTGATTGGAACATTTAACATTTAAGCAAAACTGGTTTTCAAACAATTGCCACGGCCTAGCATGAGCTCGTGACAATAGAATAAATATATTAGTTTATATTTTATTTATTCCCAAATTTTAGCTTTTTAGCACACTCCTCCTGGCCAAAGTGAAGAATCAACTGTCCTCGTACTACTTGAAGGGCCTTACGTTCAGGGTTGAAGTTAGACCGAGGTGGTTGTCGCCTCACGGAGTTCAAGCTGGCGTCCCGCAAGGAAGCATTCTCGAAGCGTATATATTCGTATATTCGTATATATTCAGCCAACTTTCCTGTAGCTAACGCTTCAGCTTTTGGCATCGCCAATTTACCACTGTTGTGGGTGGAATATCCCAAGTCGCTGAAACACGTATCCATCAAGTTCTTATGTAGAGCTTTGAAAATAATTGAAGCTAATCGGAAAAACTTAAAACCTCACCAAAAAAATCTTAGAATCGCTCTTTCCACTTTTATGTAGATCCTTGGAAAATAATTTGAGCGCGAAACGTCACCCACCAAATCTTTGACATCCATTTCCCCCAAGGATGAATGGATGGACATCCCTGAATTTAATTTAAACAAACAGTTTTATATATAGAGATGAACCAAAAAACAATCGAAACATGAATCAACTTTTTATTAAAGTCAGGAACTGACAATGTGTTCTCATACAATTGCTTTGGGAATTTGAAATAATTGCTGCTTAAACGATGATCTATTTGGCATTTGTCTGCTATATTTTAATTCAATAGATTACAACCATCATAATTATATTGTCTTATTGTATTCCCACACAAGCCTCTGCAATGCTTTTAAATTGCTTGATTATCATTTCATTTATTTTCAATAATTCTCACTTCGTTTTCGCCAGACCAGCAGCCTTTTCAATAGAGTCTGGGTTCAAATTATCTCAGCTAGACGATCTTTAAGATTCAATAGACAAACTGCTGACCATTGGCAAAAGATGCAAAGTCAAGGACCCAACTAACTGCCCACAGTTGGAACGCTCAATAAATTGTAATGTTAATTTAAATGAAATTCATTACTGGCTCGGCGCAGACTATGCGAGAGTGACAGAGATAGATGGAGAGTTTCCATTATAAATCAAGTAAAAATTTGAAAATTCATCGCCACTTTAGTAACCCCTAATGACTTTTATGTAGGAATTGTTTGGGCAATCAAGTCAAACCAACGCGACCCAGGTCTTGGCCAACCCCCAGTGCTAACATAGCCAGGCAGAAGGACGCAGGGGTTGGGCAAGGGACAAGGCAAAAGGTGCAAAATGCACAAATGAGTATAAATATTTTCACAATTAACGAGAAATTAAAGGCGACAAAGATGCATGGCGGTAAAAAAAACGCGGCTGCGGCAGTGAACCTACCATGCATTGATCCTGTTAGAGTCTGACAAACAAATAACAACCACTTCATGAGCCAGGGTCCAGGCACACTGGTAATCAGCCAGACAATGGGCAGAACACGCATTTAATAGACTCGGCGCAGGCTGATCCTGATGCTCCTCATTGAGCTGATGATGATGTCCTTCTGGCATTTAATGCGTACAAAATGTCTAATAAATTAACTTCACTTCACTGTTTGCTATTTGAGTGCGTCTCTGTGTGTGTGTTGTGTTTTGTGTAAGTGGCCTGAAAGAAAAATCGTTTTCAAATGAATTTCAATGCAACGAAGCGTAAAACATTTTACGCCGCGCGTCGCTTTTGGGGTGCGGGAACTGGGAACGGGAGCTGCATAAAAGGACATGCGGCGGCTGCAGCTACCCGAGAGAGCAGAGATATGGATATGCTATTAAACATTTTATTAATGAATCCTTTCAATTGTTAGCGCGTGATTTCACTTTCAAATGCACGCATATGAAACCCAGCAATACCGCATTCAAGGACAATTAAATGACAGCAGGCTGAAGGACTCGCTGTCTCCTAAATAGGGAAGCCAATCGCTGTTTATGAAATGCTACTCATTCAGCCAGAAAGCATGTCAAACTTTTAGCTCGCCGTAAATATGATTGCTAATAAATTTCGAGTTGCATTGAAGTGTCCGGAAAAAAGTGGGAATGAATGGGATCACAGATGAAAGTGCTTTTGCCGCTACTGTTCGCTCCTTAGCGTCGGTGTCAAATAATTTCCTAGATTTCCTTTAACGCCTGTGCGTTAGTTTTTTAAAAAGAAAATCCCCTTTCCCCATCGATATTTATGATAGCGGCACGGTTTCTTGTATGTACCTCTAAGACGGCGACTCCGCGTATTATGGACCAACATGTGCTATGGAAGTGTGTGTTGAGTGTGTGTCAGTTAGATAATTTAATACAATTGTAGAACTCAAGTTATTTACTTTACTTTTTTTTTATTTATTTTTTATTAAAAATGTATATATATTTTATTGTTAACCAGATCACTTCTACCTAATATGGCAGCTTAAGCTAATTATATAGGGGGGGAAACATTTAATAAGACTTACTACTAATTAGTCTAAGGTGTATAAGTCTATAAAGCAGATTCTGCAGATTATTTATTATATTATATATTTTATTAAAGAGACATGTCTTATAGGACCCTGTTAGGTAGATCCAGTGGATAGCACCGTTTAAGTCTTCTCTTTCTGGCCCTAGAGAGACAGACTCCTGTAATGGGGCACCATATTCTTGTTCTCCCAGGGGAAGTTAGGCGCCTTGCTAGTGGGTTGGGATGAGAGCGAGGGCGCTCAAAGTTTTTTTAGGCATGCGGACTGATTACGTCTCCTACTTTGAGAACTCCTAGGTCTCTCTCTATGTCCCTCGTACGCATATACCACGGAGCTATACTTATCATTCTAAGAATTTTGCTCTGCGCTACTCTTATTTTGTTAAGGTGGGATTTTGCGGCAATCCCGTACATTTGCAGTACATAGGTCCGTATAGAAGTCAATATTGATTTGTAATTCCTTTCTTTGTTTTTAAGCGAAAGCTTGTTTTTGGCAGAATGTAGCCTTGTCATCTTTGTAGCTTTAGACAAAACTGTTTGATGAACCATCGTGACATGTCTGCTGAACGTGAGCTTTCTGTCCAAAATGACTCCGAGGTATTTGTGTGTCCGTATAGAAGTCAATATTGATTTGTAATTCCTTTCTTTGTTTTTAAGCGAAAGCTTGTTTTTGGCAGAATGTAGCCTTGTCATCTTTGTAGCTTTAGACAAAACTGTTTGATGAACCATCGTGACATGTCTGCTGAACGTGAGCTTTCTGTCTAAAATGACTCCGAGGTATTTGTGTGCTTTTCATGCTTTAAAGTGGAGCCGAGCAACATTAGCCCTGGACAGGACTCTCTCCTAGTAGCAAATGTGACATTTGCGCATTTTCTACTATTTACTTTACATATTTGCCCTTTTTAGAAATAAATAATTAAGCAGAGGATATATTTTCAAGTAGAAGTAGTATGCATTTTTTAGGGGCCAATAATTCGGATGACAATATATAAAGTAATCACAGAAAAGATTATTTGAAAGCTGTTTTTTTTTTCTGCCCAAAATACTTTTTTTTATGTAAATGGCCAATAAAAGCAGACACTAAACGACATGGGAGATTTAAATCGAAACTAAACTTATAAGTTACAGGGTTTTCAATCATTTTTTTTTTGTTTGTTTATTGTATTGAATCAAAAATAGCATACATTTTTATTACAACACAGTTGGCTTAGGTGATATTTCGGCAAGTCTGGTTGAGTCCTCAGGCTTTATCGTGGACAAACGTCAAAGGCGGCTCTTTTGAATAAGGCTGCATCGTCACGAAGGTAGTCGGGGGACTCTGGGGCGTCTCCTATGTCGGGGTTGGAGGAGGTTCTTGAAAGATCTTCTCTTGAGCCTCCTGACTCCCAGCGAGGTCTCTGGCTACCCGGTTGCAGTGTCGCTGCAAGCGTTCGTCGTACCGGTTGGCGAATGCTCCGACTTGGCTGTCTATGGTCTCTATTTTTAGGACTCTGTGCAAGGAAGAATTTCTGACGTATCAGTCAGCACCGGTAATTCGGCGCAAGGCCAAGTTTTGGAGTGTCTGAATCCGTCTTCGATTTGTCCGAGATGCAATGCCCCAAACCTGAATACCGTACCTCCAAGTTGGTTTTCAATAATATTTTTTCACATTTTGATTAAATAATGTGCAACTTAAGTCTAAATCGTACAGTTGGAAGGCGCGATGTAAGCCTTCTTTGTAAAATAAATCTATTTATATTTGTCTGTAAAACTGTTTGTCCTGACTGACTGACTTATTTACTGACTGATTGGTGATCAACGCACAGCCCATACCGTAAGAGCTAGGAATCTGAAATGTTCACGTTAGTCACCTTATGTGATGAAGGTGGTTAAGATGGGGTTTCGGGAAATTTCCACCCGCATGTGTGGAAAAATCGCGTAGAAACGTATGTATGAAACCTCTTTGTTCACCATCCGATCGGCTTTAAACTCATTAGCAAAGATCTTTGTTCAAATTCATTTCAGGGGTGTTTCACACTTTTCGAAAAATCCATTCATCCTTGGTGAAAATGGAGGTCGAAGATTTGGTGGGTGCCGTTTTGCGCTCAAATTCATTTCCAAGGATATATATGAAAAATCATTTGAGACATGTTTCACATTTTTCGCAGAACCAAAAAGCATCCTCGGTAAAAAGTGTAATTCTAAGTTTTTTTGGTGCAGTTTTAAGTTTTGTCCGATTTGCTTCAAACTTATTTTCAGAGCTCTACATAAGAACTTAATAAATACGTGTTTCAGCGATTTCGGAAATTCCACCCACAAAAGTGGGTAATTAGCAAAAACGTTTTTATGAAACATTTTTGTTTGCCATCAATTTCAAAGATCTTTGTTTAAATTTTATTTGAGGGGTGTTTCGCAATTCTTGAAAATCCATCCTTCCTTGGTGGGAATGGGGGTCTAAGATTTGGTGTGTGACGTTTTGCGCTAATTTTCGCAGGCTTCGTCGGTGAAAAATGCGATTCAAAGATTTTTTGGGCGAAGTTTTAAGTTTGCTTCAAACTTATTTTCAAAGCTCTACATAAAAACTTAATGAATACGATTTTCACCGATTTGGCAAATTCCACCCGCAACTGTGGTTAATTGCCGAAAACCTTCCGATCAGTGTCAAAATCATTTTTAAAGCTTGCTTAAATACGTGCCACAGGCATGGCCGGGCTATACCCGCAGAAATATAAATTGAATTAAACGTAGCCTGTATATATTTAAAAAATAGATTATTAAAAAGTTGCATACCTTTGATTTAAAAGGGTCAGAGTTTGAATCGGAAGGATCTAGTAGCCTATATAGCCTATATTCTATATGTAAAAGTTCTAGTATAAATGCCTGGCAACTAATTTCTAGTCTTTATATTTTCTATTGATAACTATTAGTATTCATTTTTTTAAATCAGTTTTTTTTTAATATATTATTTAAATTTGTGGGTTGTCATATACCTCATATGTACTATATGTCAGTTAGGGTATCAATCCATGTTTAAACTCAATCAGCTGTTTCAATAAGAATGTCATAAGCAGATTATTTCAAGATTATGCTAATTCTCTTCTACATATGCGATTTAATGCCATAAGTATACACATGCATGCACGAAATTTCCAACTCTTTTAATTGCTCAAACCCTTTAATCTTAAGTTATGTTAATAAATCTTTTCTGGACCCATGATCATTGAGCCAGTTCCTTTCGCTCAGAAACTTATTTAAAGTTTATTAAAACTTCATACCAGCCACGCAAACGATCAGAAAAGCGATTTGATCTAACATTTTGATTAAGGTCTAATAACTATACGTTTCTTCAGTCATATTGCCCTTTTTTCTTCTCCTAGTGTATCAAAAACAATTTATGGAATTTAAAATATTTTGCATCTGTCCTCTGAAAAATAAATCATTCTACCATTACGGATTGATATTATGATCCAAGCAAACTCTGATTTCGGAGTAGTATATAAAATGTTAAGCGATTATAGATATACTAGAGCCAGTGCCATAGAAAGAGTGTGTAGGATGGGTAGACAAAGGACAGGAGCGTTGACATTATGAATTGGCTTTGAAGTGCCAATGAATAGCATAAAAAATCGTGGTGTAGTTTTCATTATGAGCGAACCATTGAACAAATTTACTTCATCTACATCTCTTTTATTTTCTCTGGTTCTCTCTTTCTCTCTCTCTCTCTCTCTCTCTCTCTGGCTTTGATATATTATTGTTTGTTTGACACAGGCGACCGGTGGCGGCACATGCAGCGACATCTACTAATACGATTATAAATATGCGATTATTAACACTCGATTGCCTTCTGACATAATTAAGACACAAGCGTCTATTGAAAGCGACGATGAGGCTGAACAAATAATGGAGAGTCGAGGGTTACGAACCCTACTTATGCACAATACATTCATCTATATAACAATGGCTGTGGCGAAATGTCACACGGTAGAATTGGCTGACATTGGCTGATAAGTGACATGTGCTGGGGAAGCACTCGAGTCGCCATAATAGCCTGCTAATAGTCCCGTGTACACAATTTAAACTTAAATGTGAAACCACAAAACGGGCCAACGATAAATGAACAGGAAGGGGCGACAGCAAGTGCGGCTTAGCTTAAATATCCTGTGATTAATGAGCAATACGTCAAATATCCTGAATCATGTTAGTTCGGCATTTAAGATCACACAAATTATAAGCATTGATTAAAGACTGGAACGGAAACGGAACGTATGCTAAGTTTCCGTTTGTAAAACCCCAATTCTTTATTTAAAGTCGCAGAAGGATACGCCCAGGTTCCAGTAATAAAATCGCACAGCTTAGCATTATCGAACAGCACTCAGCTTGAAATCTCTGCACATATTTTAGCAACACATATACAAACATTTTTTCGTGAGGAATCTGTCGTTGCCAGCTAAGTAATGCTGTGTACAGGCTTTTATGTTCAACTCGTTTTGCATACATTTACATCTTCTGGCTAAACAAAATTTCAACCTTCCCTCCTTATTAATAGTCATTGCAAATATATAAAAAACGGATTTTTAAAAACTCAATTTAATGCGAGGAATTAGAATTATCTTACTACTATACTTATATTCTTGTATTATTAACAAAATCATATTTTGTATTTAGATTTTAAATAAGTAATACAATGCAGTTGACTTTGAGTGCCAATCTATGTGCTGGTAAGTCCCTCACCCAATGAATTAAAAAACTCACCAGGATAATAGTTTATTTCCCGTTTATCCTCGCAAATGAATTTTTGTAAGTTTAAAATTCTCCAGGCATTTTTGGTATCATTGATGACTGATTAATTGCAAATAACATATGCCATAAATTAGACTTTCTCATTTTTCAATTAATCGCAATGGTATTTCAGTGCCATTAACACCATTAAGTGGAAATTGTGTTTGTTTTAAACTATAATGAATTCTACCTCTTGTTAGACTGTCATGTTTTGCCTTAGCGTATTAATACAAAAAATTTCTCCCTTCAAAATATTTAAATATGTAAATTACATTTAACTTAGATATTTGAAATGAGTTCGAACGAACTAAGAACCATTAGTTCGAATCAACGTTTTCCGCCCATTTTATTCTCGTCGGGAGAAGATTGAAGCTATTTTTAGCAAATATCTTTGATAACAAATTTGAGCCGATTGAATAATAGATAAAAAAACTTTCGCACAACCTTTATCTGCAAATTTTTCTCAATTGCTGTTGGAATTAAAATAATCGCTTAAACACGTGCTTATTAGGTTCTTATGCAGAGCTTTGAAAATAAACTTTGAGTGAATCGCACTTTCCAAAAAAGTTGTATGCAAACGTTTTTCACGATTGACCTATACTTGCGGCTAGGATTTCCCAAAACCCCGTATTGACGTGCACTTCCATTACAGAAGGTAACTACAGTGAACATTTTAGCTTCCTATCTCTTTATGTTTGGTCTGTGTGCTGATAACCAATCAATCAGTCAGTCAGTCTGTCAATCAGTCGGTAAGTTGGTCGGATTAAATTATATTATTCCTTATTTTATGTTGGACTACCAAAGATTGGTTTAAACCAAACCTAACCCAAACTAACTTAACATAAGCATCCGTTGCATTATACAGCTTTTTATTAAATTCAATTTATTCACAAAATGAAAGATAAATAATGAAATCGCCTTTAATTGGCATAATTTTTGTACATAATAAAAATCGTGTCAGCCTGGCACCAGCACCTTTTGAGTTATTGCCTGTCGAAAGGGAAAGGATGGAAGCTCGTTTAGCGCAATTAGCCACAATCGAGTTTATATGTCAAATTAATAAATAATCAAATTGAAGGTGGCCAGTGAACAAGTCGAGGTTAAGGCGCATAAATTGCGCAATTTGAGGCGTTGATTTGTTACCAGCGAACGGGTTTTCGGTTTCGGACCTGCAACTGGATCTGTGCTTGGGTCTCGGGATGTGTGCGGCCTGTCAGATGGCCGTAATTTCTGTTTAACTTTGGGCGCGCTGCTTCGATAAATTATCACAATTTGCGTTGCATTTAACGCCGCAGTCGAAGCCGCAGCCGCAGCGTACAGTGCAGTCGCGCTCGCTAAATTAACAGAAGCCGAATGCAACTAATTTGCGACAAAACGCCCTCAGGTACTGGCCAGGCGAGCCAATAAATCACGTCAACCCAAAGTGGGAGCTCGAGAGCAGCCGCTTGCCATCATTTGGCGCTCGAATTTGTTGTCGTCGTCTGCATGCGCAGCAAATAAATTGCCAGAACTGGTCGGGGCTCTGTCTGAGACTTAGGCAGGGGCTCAAGATGAAATTGAAGCTCAGGCCCAGGCTGGGGGCACGGGTGGCAATTGTGCAGGATCACCATGAAATGGGATTAAATCGCACAAAAATGTTCGTTAGCGTCAATGAAAAGACCAAAAGCGCTGCGAAGCATGCCAGCCCAATGCCAGGGCATGAATGGAACCAGACGCGGTTCCATCTCCATATCGAAGACTCCAACTGCAACTGCAACTGCACTGCAGCTGCAGCTGCTGCAAACGAGCCATCCTCCTAGTCGGGGCCAACAACAAATTAACACCTTGGCTTTTGTGTTGCCACTTTGGGTACAAACAATAAATAAATATCACTCCACACGGCGCGGCCTGTCAAGGCGTCAGACTCGCGGACGTGGGCATATGTGGAGACTCGTAGTCTCCAAGCTGCTTGCCCCGCATTCAGATTGGCAAATTTATCGTCTTTTAATTAAAGTGCAAGCGACCTGGCCCTCAGTCAACAGGCAAGAGGCAGCTAATTGCAGCTCAATGAGACGCCGAGTCCGATCGCCATATGATATGCTTGACCATAGAACTGGGCGCGAGCATAGCAAAGTGGCCAACTGCATTTCCGCTGCGCTGCCGCTCGATTAGATCTTGCAGTCGTCTGGCAAAATAATTGACTGGTTTATCTCACCTGTTTGGCAAAAGATGTGTACACATATCCAACCGATAAGCTCCTGCACTACAGATCTCTACTGATCTTTGCCTGTTGCGGTGCTTTCTCATCAAAATTGAGTAATTTAACTACTCAATTCACGATAAATAACCTACTGCGAGCCTGGCCGGGCACAGCAAGTGCCCAACTGGCCGACTAGGTGACTGGGCGGCGCGGGTGTCGATGCCTGCACGTGTACCGCCCGCCAGTCGACCGCCGGACATCGTTAGCGGCATTTGAGGTGTTTTTGAAATTGCCGATCATTATGTGAAGACATGGGCTGTACACAGCGAGGGCTTTCAATAACGTTATTGGCATTTCTAAGGACTATAAAATTATTATTTTTTAATAATATGCGCTAAAGTTAAATTAAGTTGCTTACACATTTTGTGGGTCCACGATATAAAACAAGATATATAGGGTGGCTCTGGCGATATTTTGAATACCAGGCCCCTTTACTATTGTTATTAAACATTTATCAATAAAAGCTTCTCAGGAAAAACCTCGCCTACTCAAATTTTGGTTTATTTTCTTAAACTTTTACTTTTAATATTTATATTCTGGAAATATAGACAGATTGGACATTAAAACCCTAACGATATAAACGATATTAAATAAAGCAATTTTTACTTTAAAATATAATTAAAGTAAAATTACGAAAGAAGCCCACATTTATATGAATATATTAAGTCCTATTTCAATTATTTAATGCATCATAAACAAGTATTCCACCCAATAATTAGATTTGTCGTGGAAAGTGGCAAATTATTTCATAATTTTCGGATCCTTTTTATTAAAATTCATAATTGTCACGACTTTTTAATAATTTGGATTTATCAATGATTAAAAGAAACTAGTTGCCGAAAAAACTAGCTATTAAGAGACCCCAACGGTTTTTTTAGTTTGGCTCTAAGCAAAAAAATTTTGAGAGAAAACCAGCCCATTGGATTTATCTAACAATATTTAGTAGATGCCAATTTTGGGTAGAGTAGGTTAAAACCAAAATCTGGATGTGATCAACTATATTTATGACCCGGATCTCAAGGTAGAAAATCGATTAGAACCGTAAGCCGAAACACAAATAATTTTTTGGGAGTTTTGCAGAATACCTTGATCCAATTATTTTGAGACTCTCCGATCTAAGAAGGCAATCCTTCCTCAATACGATCATGGCAACCCTTCTGCCAGTTTGCCTGTTTACCGCCGCATGATCAAAATGATCGGACCAATGTTTTGTGATCTTTCAGCGATGGTTCAACTTAATCACAGCGCGCATTGTTCAGCTTCGACTTGGACTTGGACTCCAAAACACAGTGGAAGGGGAACTGAAGGCAGGGACGTTAACAACTGCAGAGATGTAGCTATAAGATACTTATTGCACACTTTGTTTCTGATCGGGTTGGTGCAGGCTCAATGCAATTTAGTTCATTGTTATAAGTGAGTGAGGTTAAGTACGAGAGCAATCTACGAGTTTTAGTCGCCCGAGCCGACCGCCTCCTTCCGCTCACTCTCCACTTTTCCCATCCTTAGCGTCAGCATCATCATCATTTGTAAAAAACTGATTGCATTCCGCGGCACATGTGTGTGTGTGTGCCAAGTGGTGAGTGCGCCGGAGCAAAGGTGTTATAAAATTTGTTTAACTTAATTTCAGCGAGCGCCGCCACGGACATCGAGAGAGTTGACGCAGTTGGAAACGTGAGCGGCCCTCCTTTAATCAAGTCGCTGGGCCGGGTACGATCAATCAAGTCATCAATTTGAATGTGTTGTAGCACAAAATATAGTTATTTTCAATATATTTTCAGCAATAATTCAATTTGCAATTATCCCATCCCAAGTGTTTTGACTTCCAGCCGTTCAACCGATCCACCGATGGACAACAAGTGGGGATCGACTGCGGCTTGGACTTGGATCGCTAGATCGTTGACCGATTGGTCGCGTCATCAACCAGAACAAATGAGCAGCCCCGGGACTCTTCACGAGTTGTCCGAGAGACCGTGCTTGGTGTAAATGAACCCAATTGATTAAAGCGTAAATTAACCTAGGGTTAACAATGCTTGGTTGCATTTGTTATTAATCATTGCAGGTATGAATGCCTAATCAGCTAATAAATTATGATTGCTTTACGGGCGGCAATTGTCAAAGTTGCGACTCCACTTTCCCATGATAGAAATTTCAATAAACGATGATTAGCCCGAAAGAAGAAAGTGCGATTGGACAAAGAGATTCCCAAAATGAGAGCCTGGCGTGATAAACAGAGCAATAAATAATTGTTAACCATCCTCCGAAGAACGTGAAAAGAACTTTTTTCCTTCCATCAGTTGAATCGGAACTCCAATTGAAACTTACTTCTTCAAGGTTCAATTGAATACTGAATTGAATGAAAAGCGTTCGCGATCCTCACAATTACCCAGATTGACGAGAATTAATTTTTCATCATTACTATTTCTGGGCGCTGATCGGCACGATCGCCACAATAAATCAATCAACAATGCAGCCAAGGCCAGAGTTTTTGGTATCGGTGCATGGCAGACACTTCGTCTGGCATGCATCATGCCCGGGCCTATATGGGCAACATGCCAGACTATTTGGAGCCGCTGCTCTTGCTCTGGTTGATTTGTTTACAATTTGACTTATCACAATTCATGCTTAGTTGGCAGTTTTTTACTATCGATCTTCATGGGGCTGGGCCCGTCAACAACCATAGCAACGGCAGCCCAACTGTAGAAGAGGCTTATGTCAATAGAACTTCTTCAGCAGCACATTCTGAAGTGGGAAAATTGACAGACTTAATGATCATGCCGTCAAAGAAAGAGTAGAACCGATTTCGATTGATCCCGATATCTATGCCCAAACGAATTGGTCAAGCCATTTATAAAATTAAGCCTTAGATAGTTAAAAAATTAAAATCATATTCTTTATTTACTATTATGACTATTATCAATTTTACTATTACTTTAGCTTAAAAATTATCTCTCCAATTTCCAAATGCAGTATTTACATAAGTTTAAGTATTTCTATATCTTTTAAGCGGCAAACCTAACTAGGATCTGTCCAGATCCTAATACCCTGAACCAAGGATACAAAGTTTTTGAGGCGAGCTCCTCAGCTTTAATCGCTTCAATCTTAAGATAGTAATTCATTTAAAATTATCTTAGCTGTATCATATCTCATGTATCTCATTGCCATATATTGATCTTATGTATCCACATTTATTGGATTTGTGTGTCCTTTTAATTCGCATAGCGTTTCCGACCTTAAAAGAAACTTCCACCTGCCCATCTTGAGTTTCTTTAATATTGTCGTTATGCGTTATGACATATATATGTAATAGAGTAGTCCTATTGTGAATTTAAGCCTATAAATTGTCAGCCTATTTTGATAGAAATGATGTTAGGCTAAGTTCGGCTAAACAAAATCAATAGCATGAGAAAGCATGGAACACAGACCCTCTTAGAGCCCTATGTAAATTACAAAGAAAATTAATTTTCATAAAAAGAGCGATAATGCTTTATTATTACTTTTTTTCATTTAAACAAAATCAAATGTTTTAATATATATTAGAGTTTTTTCTCATAGTAATCTCATCCAGGACAAGCTGTCTGGTTGCCTGAATGCCTTGTCCAGCTGGCTAACGAACTCATTTGAGGCAAGGCAAACGATTCGCAGACTTAAATCCGTGATCATAATATTTCAAGCTTTTTGTCGCTATGAAAATTAATTCAGTTGTCTAATTTTTGCAGCATTTACTAAATAAATTGCACGCTGCCCGCTGCATGAAAGAGCTCCAACTAGTCCAGACATCTAAAGCCGACGGACACGGGCACGGGCACGAGCACGGCCAATGGCGGCAATACGAAATGCGCCTCCAAATCCCCACAACGTAAGTAACCAGGGGTAAGCGTGCATATAAAATGTTTTGATATTTTAGTTGCATTCATGTTAAGTTAAGCCTGGTTTATGAGTGTTGAAAGTGTGGAGCGGCCTGGCGATCTGGCGGCCTGACAGGCAGCCAGGTAGTCTGGAGCTGGTGCTCCGTGATTGCAACTATTGTTGCGACCAAATGTGGCATGAAGTTTAAGGCTGCTATCAAATTTGGTAAAGACAATTTTAAATGCATGCGATATGGCTTATGAGGCGGGCAGGAAATTCTTCGTAAAGCCCACTCGTTGCATTGTAATGCGCCTTTGTGTTAAACAAATCATAAATCAATAAAAAGAAAAACTAAGCTGCAGCATTCCACAAGCCAGTCCAGGCCAGTCCACGCCAGGCCAGTCCAGGCCAAGACAGACCAAGCCAGGCCAGACTCTGGGACTGTGGCCTGCAAATGCCTGTCCACGATAATTGCGCATACACCTCGCTGAGCCTCGGCCCAAGACAAAACATCTTAACTTAGTGGTAAGTGCAGCCAACTAACTGCTACCACTAACAAAGACAACAAACAAAACAGTGCCAGGCCTCAAGCAGAACGCAGCATGTGCTATGGAAAATCGTGCCGACAGCTCACGACTTTCTGACCGGAGCGGAAGGGTAAAGGCAACGGCAAAGGCAACAGGAACGGAACGAAACGGTCCAAGTCCAACTCGAGCTGTGCTCTAGCCCAGAGGCAAGTGCCAGCGGCTGTAAAACACTCAGCGCTTGACTCGAGTGGGTGGCGTCCTAGGGGCAGGAGGAAAGCCTGCAGCACAGACAACAGGCACACTATGGAAAATTGTCGCGCTGCTTAATCGACGGCAGCAGGCAGCCGAAATGCCTAAAGAAAAATTATTATCATAGTCGCTGCTGGTTTGCCCAGAAAAAGGTTGTGTCAACAAAAATGCTCAAGGTGTTAGAGAGTTCACGCTTTTGCCAACAGCAGCAACAACAACAACCGAAACAACTGCAGCAACAATGCTGGCAACAACTACTTACCAGACCTTCAACAAGCATATTAAGCCGCAAAATGAAGTTATCGCCGGGCCGCCAAACAAAAGCTTTGCGCTATGAAAAACTGATTCATGACTCTCTCTCTCTCTGTCTCTCTCTATCTATCTATATCTCTCTGTTGTCTCTATTTCTCTGTCAGGGCTGCAGCCTGCGGCAGATCGTCGTGCAGTCTAGGCACGGTATAGTTGTTGTAAATTTGTTGCTGCCGCAGCAGCTGCTGGTTGTTGTTGTTACTGGCCGGATTGGTGATTTACGGCATGCGTTAAGCATTGGGCTCGGCCCGAGCTACCATTCGAAATTTGCATGCCCAGCGCGATCCTGCCGATAATAAAAGTGCAGTGAGAGCAGCTAGCCAGCCAGCTAGCCAAAGAGGCAGCCATCCAGGCGAACTACTGTCGCCGTCGTCGTCGTCGTCGATCGCTAGAGCTGTTGTCGTTGTTGCTTACGATCTTATCGCTGGCAGAGTCAACGCTTTGGGTTTGGGCAAAGTGCCATTTAGACGCAGAGACCAATGAACAACAACAACAACAACAATTACAACAGCAGCTAAAACCGCAGCAGCAACTACGTTTAGTTTGCACATTTTATGATTATGTTGTTTTGATTTTCATGATCGTTTAGGCCAGACTTAAGCTAGGGCCAAGTATTTAGTGATCGCAGCTAAAAGGCAAAGGTGAAGCATGCTCACTGCCTGGCCTGGCCTTTGATCGTGTTACTGATCGTGGCATAATTATTCCGCAATACCTTGTTCTTGGCAACATAATTAACAAATGAGTTTGTTACCACTTCAATTACAGCATTGTCATTAGGAACGCTGCTCTTTAATGCCTGTTGAGGCACTTCTCAAGAACAACCAGTCACTATGTGAATCTTTATAATAAATTGGTCGTAAGAATTTATTAACTTATATTTATATATGTTAGATCTATCAAAGTTGTGATCGTAATGCAGGTTTCGCGCGTTTTGTAAATCATGTGAACAAACTGTAGAGTCCTGAAGCTTAAAGTATTATAAACAATATGTCCAATAACAAAGTTTTAGTCTCGTAGAATAATCAATGAATTTACCTGGTGTTGCAAATGCAATTGGTACCGAAATCGCTTATTAAATTGACGTCAGCTTCAGACATGCAAAGCCACTCAAAATGTCAACCAATTTTCGTTTTATTTATTAACAAATTAAACACATATTTTCTAAACATATTTAAAAATTAAACATATTTGTCTGCAGAATTAATGTTTTTTTCATACGATCTGACCAGCGTTTTCCCCTACTTGAAGGTTGACACCCAAACGGAAGCTTCGATAAACATTCAACTTTTTAGCCCCTACCGATAGGGATGTGCGTTCATCACCGTTCAGTCAGTCAGTCGAACAAGAAGAACAGATTTATATACATATAAAACCTAGATATTCTTAATATTAGATACTTTTTAATTCATTGGTTCATTTGAGCCTAAGTGTTGATCCGCTTATCGGTTCTATGAGTATTTCCGAGTTATATAGGCATATGTGCATATGTATTCTAAACTCATATAGTCACTAAATCAAAATTTTAAGCAGTAATTAAAATGTCACAAATGCGCCCTCAAAAAAGAAATTAAAAAGAGTTGTAAAATTGATTTATGCTCTGGCGTGCGTATTCAAAGGAAAATCAGTTAATATTTTCGCTTGCTGTGCATTTAAGAAGGATTTATTGTTTCTCGCTAGATGTGTAAGCCTCCCGCCTGGCACAGACGCTGCATGGAGGCATCCAAACTTATTTCCAGCTGCCAAAGGCCAATGGTTTAATGGCCTATTAAGTGGACACACAAACGTCTGCTCATAACTCTATGGAGAAGATGTTTTAATCAACATTCGACATTTAAGATTTTTGGACTCGCAACGCTTTGTTGGCGTTTTACGAGCGTAGCCAACAAGGCCAACACCAGGCCTCATTCCATTCCCATACCGTATCCTCATCCCAATCCCAGTTTCAGCTGCCGGCGGCATTCCAAAGACCCCACTCATCATAACATTTATTTGTTATTTGTAAATCAAAAGCGCATTTAAATGCCACCACATCTCTGGGTGAATAAATCACAGTTTTGTGACATGAAATTCGAGTAATTTAAGAGTGGACGGAGGAGCCACTGCCCCAAGGCAGTCAAGAGTTTATGACACCCGCTTCCTTAATTTGTTAATTTGTTTTTGGGCAACACATGGCGCAATTTATGTTCTGATGAGCGCAAAAAAATGACAAGCGGATAGCTTTATGCGTTTGGAATGAACCTTTATAAAATGGAATATACTACGAATACATTCGTTGAGAACCGTAGCTCTATCAAAGTTTCCAGGAAATGACAGAACAACGCTTTTGCTACAAGAGGATTATTTATTATACCATTAGACAGAGCTGCCAATTTGCGGCCCAACTGTTTTTATCCAATACAAATGGTTTCTTGTATTTTATATGAACAGCTCATTAACGCTTAGTCGAATGTTGACATTTTAAGAGAAGGAGGGTAGAAAACTAACTGAGTTTGTTTCGAATGCTAATTCACAAAATAAAGCTAATTACTTTCAGGTATACTTTTTAACCGATCTAACCGGTAACAGATCAGGTTATTCCTATTTTAATAAACAGAAAATTGCAACGATTCAAATAAAATCAATCTTTAAATAATATAATTATAATAATCTGATGGACTGAAGAATATTTAAAAATTTCAACTTTTATAAAGAGTTTAACGATCCCTTTATAACGAAACTTCTGTACATCTCTCTTGTTCGTCCTATCCTTGAATACTGCTCTTTCATCTGGTCTCCGCAGTATAACAATAGCCAGGATCGTATTGAATCTATTCAGAAGCAATTTCTTCTTTTTGCCTTACGAGGTTTAAATTGGGACCCCAATCTTTGGTTGCCATCCTACTACAGCTTCTTCTTAATCTCCCGTAGTTAACCAACCGTAGAACAATTCTCGGTGTTGTCTTCCTACATATGTATATTCTTGGCGAAATAGGTTCTTCTTTTCTGTTAGGGCGTCTTCAATTCTCTGTCCCGTCTACACCTACCAGGAATTATCGCCCCTTATTTCTACTTACGTGCACAACAGATGACGCTACGCACAATCCTTTCGGGTGTTATGCAAAAATTACAACAGTTTGCATGACATTTTCTCTACTGACCTTTCTGTACCCCTAATAAAATCGTTGCTTTCAGGATACCTTCGGGATCTCACTGACCATTCGCAACTATGAGCAGGGCATAGCTTGCCGGGCATGCTATAAATTTTCCCCCACCGGGTCGGTGATTTCCCATTACTACCTCTTTATCCTATCTACCTAGCACTCTATATTTCCAGTTTAAATTTCTTTACTTTATTAGTAACTTCTTTCTTTCTTTTTCCCTATTTATTGTATTTTCTCAAATAATATAGTAAATTAAGATTATTTTTAATATTGCTTAAGAACACTTTTTCTCTACTTACACCCTTCCTCTTAACTATAGGCTCTAATAGCGTCACTGACAAAATTAGCTATGAAAAGGGGCAAAGCTGGCCGGACGGACAAATAAACATCCCATCGGCGATGCTATTAGAAAATTGTGTAGTTTAACTAGGCTTCTGGCGTTTAATTCTCATAATGTATGTAAAATGTATTGAATAAGTAGGAAGACACTCTTGTCGACCATTAATAAATAAAAAAATAAAATCTTAAATTAGATAAATACAAAAAAATATGTGAAAGCACGAACTTATAAAAACAAATTTATTATTAAATAAAACATTTGTTTTTCTTGTTACTTACTTATATTAAGCTTGCATAAAAATATAATATTTTAAAAGCTACATGCTCGTCTAGCTCAATTGCTTTTTACCAATTATTGACTACCGGATATATAAGAGTAAACAGGCATCGACTATGCACTGATAGCTCTCATTCGCTTTATTTACCTGCTGTTAATATTTTATTGTTGTTTAAATGAACGAAAGGAAGTTGCAGCATTTCTTTTTTTTGCTGGTTGTAAAAATGAAGCGCGGCTAGCAGTTGTCACAGCGTTGGCAATTTATGCGCAGACTGACGATCCTGGCTCACGTCCCAGCCTCAGCTTCAGCTAAAGTGGCAACCCAACTCTCAACCCTCAGCCCCAAACAGGAAGGGAAGCAGGCAGTCGTCAGGAACACAAAAAAAAAAACAGACATTGCAACATCAGCACAGCAATCCTGTCGAAGCATTCATCAAAAAATGGAAACTAATTTCCTGTCAGTTGTTGGTTCTCCCGTTGATGTTATTGTTGTTTTCGCAGCAGTCGCTCACAATGCATTACGCCTTCTTCGTTTATTTTTTTTATTTTTGCCATTTCTGTTTTATTGTTGCTCCATTTTTTACTTGACTTTTTATTAATTTTTTGCTGTCTGACGTTGGTCGCGATACAATGAAGTTAAAATGGCGCTGCCTGCACATAAATTGACGCCGATTGCTGCGTGTGTTTATTGTTGTTTTTTTTGAATACCTTCACCCAAAACAAGAGTGCAGGCATATAAGCCTTATCCATATTTCAGAAGAATAAATAATTTGTAAAATCCATAATTTTTAGAACTAGCAAGCATTTTTTTTTATTTATTTAATAAGTGGTTTGTAAGGATTCTTATGCCTTATGCGCCATTTGATGTCTATTGTTAATTCGCCATGTTTTTACAATGTAAAAACTTGTTAATAAGTTCTGTTCTTCTTGTTCGACTGACTGACTGAGCGGTGATAAACGCACATCCCTATCGGTAGGGGCTAAAAAGTTGAATGTTTATCGAAGCTTCCGTTTGGGTGTCAACCTTCAAGTAGGGGAAAACGCTGGTCAGATCGTATAAAAATGTTTATGTATGTATGTTTAATTTGTTAATATTTAAAACGAAAATTGGTTGACATTTTGAGTGGCTTTGCATGTCTGAAGCTGACGTCAATTCGGTACCAATTGCATTTGCAACACCAGGTAAATTCATTGATTATTCTACGAGACTAAAACTTTATTATTGGACATATTGTTTATAATACTTTAAGCTTCAGGACTTTACAGTTTGTTCACATGATTTACAAAACGCGCGAAACCTGCATTACGATCACAACTTTGATAGATCTAACATTTTTGAGAAGTATATAAATATAAGTTAATAAATTCTTACGACCAATTTTTTATAAAGATTCACATAGTGACTGGTTGTTCTTGGGAAGTGCCTCAACAGGCATTAAAGAGCAGCGTTCCTAATGACAATGCTGTAATTAAAGTGGTAACAAACTCATTTGTTAATTATGTTGGTATTGCAGGAATAATTATGCCACGATCAGTAACACGATCAAAGGCCAGGCCAGGCAGTGAGCATGCTTCACCTTTGCCTTTTAGCTGCGATCACTAAATACTTGGCCCTAGCTTAAGTCTGGCCTAAACGATCATGAAAATCAAAACAACATAATCATAAAATGTGCAAACTAAACGTGGTTGCTGGTTTTTGACTCGTTTGCCTTATGCACCATTTGATGTCTATTGTTAATTCGCTATGTTTTTACAATTTAAAAACTTGTTAACAAGCATTTAAGTATGAAAATTCTCCTGTGTTATCGATAGAAAAGTAAATGTAGATACATGAATGTGAACAGTTTCAAGGGCGCACAGTAAAAAGTTACAAGAGATAATCGATAACTATTAGAAGACATAAAGGGAAAACTGTCACTGCTAATTGCAAAAGGTGAGCGCGCAGTTCTGAACGAAAAGTGTTTTAACTCTTATTTTCCTATCATCTGAACCATTTTTTCTAGTAAGGACGGGTGCTTTCCAGTCGTTATTTCAGCAATCCTTTTACATTGTTTTGCCCGACTGTTGCTCCTGCGCATATGCTGAAGTTATCTTTAGGTATTGTATATGGTGTCCCGCCTGCCATTTGGCTGGGCAATTTTAATTGAAAAATTTTGCATTTTGATGGAATTTTAGCCAGCGCTTAAGATTTATGGAAGCGCTGCAAGAGTTTCTACTGTAACAACTCAATAATATGTTGCCATTCTCCATTCACCGCACGCTTCTGGAGGCGAAGTAAATGATATGGTGTTAGGCAGAGCTTTAATGCAGCATCATAATTTTATTGGGCCAAATAACAGGGAGTAAGCACCGAGCGCCAGGGGCCGGCAAGCCACAGCTGCCAATTTGCTGCCACATTAATTCGGCCCGAGGGCAGGTCGCCGGCTAGTCTGATCTTGGCCGGAGCTGTCTTAATTTGTGACAATAAGCTAAGCGATCAGGGCTCGTCGACCGGCAACTTTGAAAGGATGTGCAATTGTTGGAAAATAACTTGAAAATATGAAATGCACAATACAATTTACAAAATATTTGCAATTGGTTGCGCCGCCATTAAATTGCCGTCACGAAGCCACAACAACAAAAGCAACTAAAGCTACAAAAAACTGCAAGCTAAAACGAAACAGAACGAAACAAAAGGCAGCAATAACAAGTAATCATAATAATTACCGCGAGAGGCGCAATAAAAACCAAGAGAAACCCTGCAAACGAGTTAATTAAGACGTTTTGCCCAACGACCGTTACAAGCGGCGTATACGCAATTAAAGACTCAAGCATTCAAAATATGAAGAAAGCTGCCTCCAAAGCGGCGACAACGATCTGCCGAGCCGCATTTCAAAGCCTTAGCTCACAAAACGGAAGTGCACCTAATTACGCAATGCGTGCAAGGCGTCATGGCAAAAAAAAAATATAAAAATATAAAACAGAAAGTAAAAATAAACGATGAAAGATGCGGGAACTGGTGCACAGTGGGGAGCAACAAAAAGCAATTACTGCAAGTCGCAATTGTGTGAATCACAGTGATGCCTCACAACTATGTCCCAAACGAGATCGCCAATATTCTTTTGGCTTTTAGAATTCATATTCCTCTAAACAATGAAAAACAATGCATGCCTATACATTAAAAAAAATACAAAAAAAAAATAAAATAAAATTTACTTAAAAAACAGCTACAATATGTTCTATTTGAAACTTGTTGTTTGAACACCCTGCTATCGGACATTTCACGAATCTACCTCTATTTAATATTAAAGATTGGATGAAAAAAGGACAGGTTGATTTTTAAATGTCGATATTATTCAAATTGCTCTATAAATCGGATTCCTCTTTTTTATTTATTTATTTACATGCAGAGCAGCTTAGTTAAAACTATAGCTAACATAAGAAAAATATAACGCTGGCTGCTGAGGCCTTCGGTTACGTAAGGGATCAAGTATAATTTAGGTGAATGTGTAAATGTTTTCTTGTAACTAGTACAATATTTTAGACGTATAAAACAAATTCACTCAAAGATCTTTGAAAATGAATTTGAAACTGATCGGACTGTAAACAAAAAACTTTCATACAACCGTTTTCCGCCTATTTACCACTGTTGCGTGCGAAAAATCCCAAAAAACTGTACCAAAAAATACTTGGAATTGTAATTTCCACTGAGGAAGCTTTGATTTCGCGAAAAATTTGAAACAGATGAGAGAGAGCGCGAAACGTCACCCACCAAATCTTTGACCCCCATTTCCACCAAGGAGGAATGCAATTTTCGAAAATTGTGAAACACCCCTCAAATAAATTTGAAGAAAGATTTTTGAAAATGAGTTTGTGGCCGATCGGATGGTAAACAAAAATATTTCATAGAAACATGCGGGTGGAATTTCCCGAACTCGCGTCTTAACGGCTTTCTTGTTGATACGGTATGGGTTGTGCGTTGATCACCACTTAGTCAATCAGTCAGTCAATAATTCAGTCAGTCAGTCAGCACAAACAGTTTAATAGAAGTATATAGAGACAGGAGTTAACTTTGGAAGCTGGCATATCTTGTTTTGAAAAAATTAGTATTATTCGTCATTTTCTATTTTTAGCTAGAATACTTTAATAAAATATTTTAGAGGAACGTTTTTTTAATAAAATATTTTTAGCTTTTTCTTACATATATATTGCGGGCATTTACAATTTCGATAGCTAAAATATTATAAAAAATACAGATTATTAAACTGTTTTATTTACAGCTCAGCCTAAAGCTACGAAACAAATTTCAACCAAGGTTTTTCAAGTTACTCCATTACTCATAGCTAAGGATTTCTATAAATCAAGTAGCAGAAGCCAGCACATATCTCACAGCATGTAGAGCTACAT
The DNA here is from genome assembly GCA_035045885.1 of Drosophila borealis. Lineage (NCBI taxonomy): Eukaryota > Metazoa > Arthropoda > Insecta > Diptera > Drosophilidae > Drosophila > Drosophila borealis. The sequence goes on from JAWNOR010000194.1 coordinate 20,159,874, forward strand.
TGAACTCTAACCTGACTGTGTCACGCTATTAGGCAAGCTATTCGTTGCTCTACGTGGACAAGAGTTTGCGCTTTGGCACAAAATGGCAGGTAGCACTCGAAACTTAATTGCCTATTAGCAGGAGCTGCTGCAGGCACAGACACGACCTCACTAAAAAACAGCATGGTCGGTCCCTGCCAGAAGAGGCAGTAAGAGCCATTGGCAATTAAGTGCAAGCCAATCAAGCGATTTGTACATGCCCAACACTCACATATACATATTGTCCGAGCTGGCCCAAACTTGCAACTAGATCCACAGCCTAAAGTTGCAGACTACATACATATGTGTAAAACCCATTTGGAATGATTGCTGGCGGAGAAGGGTCTCGTGTCAGCCTGGCTGGCGGCTTGACCTAAGCCTAAGCAATTCGCACTAAAAACTCTTTTTGACGCCTAAAAAGCGCGCTATAAACTTTAATTAAGACATAAAATAGTTTTAACTATGTACTAAACACAGCCAATGAAAAAAGTGAAAGAAGGGCAATGGTCTGAGGCTGTGTACCGTAAATGAAGTAGCAGAGACTCACGAATCGGACACGTCTATAAGGAAAATTAAATGCCCTTCGCAAGCTAAAATACTCTATGGGTTTCCTATAGGTAAAGGGTGGATATATATACACATACATAAATATTTCTTTTTTATTACCAAACAATATACATTTCTAAGCACATAATAGGACATTTCCGCAAAATAATGTTATTTTGAGTTTGATTGCTAAATATTTTACAGTTTAAGTAATATTTAGATACTTTATATCCCTATTTTAGAAAATCCATTGCCAATATAAGATTAATAGCCAAGTCAAAAATTCGAGCAATATCTCGTCCCTGCCTAGAAATTCTTTTAATTGATTTTTCTGAATATAATAAATGATATAAGATTTCAAAAGAAAAGTATGCTGACTGTTTTTTGTTATAACAAATAGCATTTAGTTTTCACCTTTAAGTGAAGTATAAATATGTTTTACTTAAGTATTCCTAAGGTATACCAACTGTGTTCTTCAATAGTGTCTCAGGTTGTTACACATTAGCAAAAGATCACAGATTCTTTTAAATAATACCAAACTTTATAAAGTTTAATTTTAAATCAAAAAATCTGTTTTTGAAACTGGAAATAGAGTAAAAAAAGTTGTATGCCTACTACAAGTCCAGTAAACGGGCATTTATCAACTGCTGAAGGTCTGGAAAATGTTGCAGTTATAGCCGCGCACTCAAATCACTAACCAATTAACTTGGAAAGTTCACAAATCTAAAAAACTGCAACCGCGCAGTGCACAATAAAAATCGACACATAAAATGAAGTCATTTGAGAATGTTGGGTTGTGTAGCTACAAGCAGATGAAGATACAGGATGATACAGACTGACTGACTCGCATAGTGGCACAGTGACTAGCAGGCAGGCAGGCAGGCAGGCAGGAGGACAACCGGTCGACCGGTTGACTATTGGCCAGTTCGCTCGGCTGGCGTTGTCAGTCAGCGGCAATTTAACGTGGCGCACATTATTCATTCCGTACGTTTTTTATTACTTCATGTTCGTGTTATTTGTAATTTTAACAAGATAATTTTCTTCAAGCATTTAATGACGATGACGATGGCGACGACGACTACGACGAAGTTGAACAAGTTGAGAAAAAGGCTATGGAGCTCGTCAACAGATCCCATCCGCCACTTGCCACTGGCCATTCGGTACTCCATTTAGCTGCAGTAGTGCTCATGTAAGTTTGAAGGATAACCAGAACTGAGCAGAACACATTCAGCAATAACATTTAATTGCCATTGAGCGGAAAGGCAATTCATGTGATTTTTATGCTGGCAAACCAATTATGCCAATGTTTCGGACGTGGGTACATCGAAAGCAAAACAGAATGCAGAACGCTAACAAATCTTAATTGGCAACAACTAACTGACTGCCGGGCAAAAATATTAAATCAGCATTTTGCACAGCCAATTTGTAAGAAAAAACGCCAAGAGCCAACAACCAACAGCCAACAGCAAACAGCCAACATTCAGCTGCATAATGAAGCCATCAAAATGAAACCAGCCCCGACTGCAGTGCACTGCACGTCCCATGCTCCACGCTCCAAGCTGGTTGACAGTCTGCCAACATCCTGTCGCGATCGCTGCGACTGCTGCACTGCACCAATTTTTTGGCTCATCCAATAAATATGAGCAGAGCCTTGCCCAGCTCTGCAGCACTCGGCCAATATATCAATTTTGCAGCCATTGCGACAAGGGAACACCATTTTTAGTAGTCGATGCCGTGTCCGGCATTCAAATTCTTAGAACAATGAAATAATTCCATAAATTCGATCGCAAATAGTGTGACCACCATTTTAAAGCCATCACCACCATCTTTGGTAGTCTGCGAGGCGCTTCAAAGCTCCACCTACCAATGGGTAGGCGTTGCCCCAGCGGCAAGCGCGCGATCATGTTGGCAAGAAACGAGTTTTCGTGGTTAAAAACACGCAGACACTAGCAACTTGCTGGCCAAACTGGTTTGCCATTTAAGGGGAAACTCAACACGGTCAAACGACTGTAAACTTGGCCAGCGTATGGCGCTCACAACTCGCTTGCTAGCAAAATATTTGCCAAAATGCCTGTCTCGACTTGAATTATGGTCAGTAACACTTGAGCTGAACGTCTGAATGGGTTTTACAAAACGACAACAACTACAATATTCCTAACTAACACGACCAAGTCGTCAGCCGTCGGCAGTTACATATGGTCATGACCATTTGATCCAATTTACGTCAGTTTAGTGTCATTCAAATCGAGTGTTTATTATATAAGTAGTATGCATGGCTATACCATTGGCCTGTCGGTCTTGTGTATGCTTCAACTGAGTGTTTAACTAAGACAAAGTCCACCTTCAGTTGCTGCAAGATAGGAAGAAACTAATGAACTGCTATACAGCACATCTTGCGTGAATGTTAACTTAATCGTAAAATTCAATATTTAATAACTAAACCCGACCGAATAGAACAGTATAAGCCAAAGAAATGGGGCAAAGCTGGCCGGCCAAGCAGTTAGAAGACCCCCAACGTGATGTTATTAAAAATTTTTGTATTCTGATTGGGCCTTTAGCATTTCATTTTTTGTATTCTTATGTATTAAATACTTAGGTTGGCACTAGTTTTGTCGACCATCAATAAATAATAAATAAATTCATTTGTAGATACACCATTTTCTGATAGTTATTTGTTAATATCAATTTAATGGGTGGTTATAGTGTGAACTCATCATCCATTCAGTTCAATCTACATACGACTAAGAGCTAAGGGCATGTGTGTCAAATATGGTAGGTCGAAAGACAATATAAACACTGTGCTTATATTGCTTTTGGTAGGTATATGTCGTTTCTAGACTATGGACAATCATAATTTGCGAACTTGCCTGGCAAGGCAAAAACTCTTCAGAGTATTATAGAATTGAAATCTCTTTCTTATTAAAATTTCACATTATTATACCTTTTGAGCATTTTTGATTCATAATAGTCATTATTGTATCGATAATATTATTCAACAAATACCCTTACTTATTATCACTTTAATGTATATTCAAAAATTTCCGTAAGATATTAACAAATGATCTTTAAAGTTTGAAAATTAGTTATAATTATCAAACTTTTAGCTGTACTGGAACACAAAAGTCGCTTACCATCATCTCCCGCGGCACCCAGAAACAGCGGTAAGAAGTTCTGCTACACGTTGGAGGAGCAATTAAAAGGCGCAACAGCGCGCAAAACGCACGAAACGGAATTAAAATGGCATCTTGTTATTAATTAGGGAGAACAGTAGCTGACAGATATAAAATGTTGGCTAATTTGAGATATATATTCCTTGAGCTCCGTTGTGCTGTCTGGGCTGCGTCCTCTGGCGTCCGGCGATGTTGCGCGCTGTCTCTCTTTTATTTTCATTCCATTCAGGCCAGCGAAATTCGCGATAAAGCGAAATTCAATGTCTTTAGCTTATAATTGGCAAAAGTCAGTCGCATCGGCCGCGACCCAGCAACACCAACGGCAGACGATGAAAAGATACAAAGATACATCGCCACATTGCGACTGAGAACGAAGCCTCAGCGCCTTTCCTTAAGAGCAGGCAAAGCTCTGCTGACAAAATGCTTCTTAATTTTCTATCATTAATATTTTCAGATTCCGTTCGTTTTCAGTTTCGTTGCCGATTTTTATCAGCCCGCCAACTTTTACCCTCTCATGAATACTTTGCCGTGCTCAGATTTTATAGTCAAAATTATTAATTAGCATAACTTCCGTCTGCCAAATGCGCATATCAGCTGCTTATTATTTGCGCTAATTGGGCATTAGGCATTCAGACATTGTCCAATTGCTTGCCACAGGAGGTGGATACAATACCAACACACCTCCTCCAATCAGCCTAGTGCGCTGATCCCATCACAGACTTTCGCTATTGTTTACCAACTGCCTGCCAAATGGCGTGCAGCTTTATTTTATACCCTGTAAGCATTTGGCGTATCAAAAATGCTACCCATTCTTAAAGCAGCGCCAAAAATGTGTAACTGGAAAAGTAAAAGATTCTTAAACACCATCGACAGGTAAGTCGATCTATGTCTCTACTATGTCTATTTCTACGGATGTGTCCACCTCAAATAAGACAAGAGGCTAGAAACAGAAAATTCGGTAGATTAACATTCGTTTTGTTATTCAATTTTGTTTCTTCTTCCTATTTTATATATAACATACGTTTTTTTATTTAAATATGTATAAACACATGCATGCATTACACTATGTACAGGGTATATTCAAGCAAGCAATCTTAAAAATATGTGATTTTATTTACATTGCTGTTTCTTATCGCTCGACTTAATATATAATTTGGAATGCATAGAAATTCAAACATTCTCCAAAACGCAGCAACAGCTACAACAACAACAACATCAGCAACAACACGGAATTGCCCCAGCTAATAGAGCCGCAGTTATCGGAACCCAGCGATCTCCAACGAACAGAACAACGCGTGCAAATTGATTTTCGCTCTTTGCATGCAAATTTCAATCAAAATTAATTAGTTAACATTTTTATTGTTGTACAAATGAGCAAAATTAATTTGCATGACTATTAAATGGAATGACTTTCGTGCAATAAATAATGCCAGCTAGCGCAGCAACAACAATATACAACAACAACAACAACACGTAAGCAATCCAAAACAGCGAGCGAGCAACAACTGTAAAAAAAAAAACAAGTAAAAAAAGTTATATTTCTCTGTTAATCCGATATGGGAATACTCTTTAAATTTTTTAAACATTAAATCTTAACTTTATGAAGAAACTTTAAAGACAACTACAATTTTTTTTATTCATATCCTGAAAACAAGTTATATTACGTTGCATGGGCTGTGTGGTTCAGTCTGTTCAGTTATATATATAGACATCTATTGAACTGGCAAATAGCTTTGACCTCCACGTTAAAGAGCGCAGACGTGTAAAACAATTTTTTTTTTTTTAAATTTAAATTTCTATGTTATATTATTGTTTAATTTTATTTAATTTACCTTAATGTTAATAGTTTTTTTTGTTTTTGTGTTAGTGCCCTGAAGGCGGTTGCCGAAGTGCAGCCAAAATATATCGCAATTATTTTATATCAAACAAAATTGGGTTTTTTCATTTTTGTCTTGAATAAAAACTCCGGACCCCGAGCCAGCCAAACAAATAATTATCATTAAGAAAATATATTTATTATTACATATATACATATACATAAATTGCAAAAATATTGGGATAAGATCAAATGCACAATTAACATTCCATTTTAATAACTTATAATAAAGTCGAACAGCCCGTAATGTATGCATTTAGTGTTAGGGTATACCAAATAGCGCTCCATTGCCTGCTTAACACCTGATGCGACGGGCGCAACGCTGAGGCAAAATTTATGGGTGCGCTACCACAAAGCTACAAAACTATCAGGTTACAAGAGGCAACAAGACAACCTACAACATGTTCTGCAGTGCTGCAGTTGAGGCTAAGGCTGTTTTTGGGATCTGCCGCCTCAAACAGCCGCCCATATGTTGATTATGTTGAACGTGGCACGTTTGTGGCTGCCACACTGCGATGCGACTCTGCCAAGAGGCAATAGCATTTTGTTAGAAAATTTATCGCGCTGTATGTATGTTTGTGTGAGATATTAAAGATGCGATCATTGCCGGCTGACCCAATTTGCAGCGCTGTTTATGTTTATGGTTGGTCTAAAAGAAAGAAAAACTATACGCATATGCCCAAGGCGCTTTACGACTGGTATGTATCGTCTGTCTTATCAGCTCGATCTGGGCAGCATGTGATAACAAATGCTTAACAAATGTCAACTTAATATCGAAACAAAGCAAAGACCTCGCATTAAATTATAAGCATTTTTAAAGGTCAAATTGGCTTATGAAATCTTTTGTATCAACATTTTGGGATATGCACGATAAATAAGCACAGCAGAGCAATAAATGAGCCAAGATCAGTTCAGATCCAAGAAAATATAAAGTCTTTTGTTCACGCAATGCCCTTAATGGTCAACAAAGTGGTTGTTCGCAAAAGCGAATTCTTCGATCTTAGAGGGGGCTGTATTAGCTATAACGATTTCGTTAGTTCTAAATTATATTCTAAATAAAGGAAGTCAAATTGAAAAAAAATCAATCAGAAGTTATAGTATTAGGAAAGAAGACTCTGTGTATAAAACGAGTTGAATCTCAAACACTTATCTTTGGAAAATTAATTTTTTTAGTATTAATAGCAGTATTTATTAATTTTTTCAAAATTTTAACAAAATGATATTTCTTGAACGGACAACTGTTTTCTAACATTTGGATCCTGGATCTTAAACGAAGGTGTTTCTAAAGAGCAATAGAAATCATAAAGTCAAATAGTACACAATGCAGCAGCATATGACCGTGTGTTATGACATAGGTTTTTTTACTAGAAAACTTAAAGTTTTAAAAATTTTTTTTACTTTTTGGGTGCTGAGTGACTTTACCGAAATTTTCGTAAAGTTAAACGATTTCAAAAAGCTGTACCCCTTTTTAAAATAATCACTATTTAATTAGTATTAAATATGTGCAAAATATGTCTAATTAACAACTAAAACTTATAGCGACTATATAGTCGACCAACCCACCAAATGTACAAAAAACTGCCTTGTCTTTAAAAATCCATTTCGAATATCGTTTGACCCAAACATATAGATTTCATCAACAAAATATTGAATTCTGTTGCATAAAGAATTGATGATTCAATTTTCTTAATGATTGACCGTAACGAGTTCTAATTTTTGAACACACACTGTACTACAGTTGGACATATGCGTGCTGGCAAAAAGTTTCTCGAGTCTTGTCAGTGACAAACGTTCTACATTAAATCATAAAAGCCGAACGATAATTTTATGCTGCCAAATTAAAAAAACGATCAGCGAGTCTGTATCGAGTGGAGGGAGCGCCTAAATAGTTGTTAATTAAAACGAGATTCTGTGGAGGCATTTTCCGAGAATCAATTAACAAACGTTGCTCGCTGCACATTAACCAATTAACTGCTAATCTAATTTTATAGATAGATAGGATAGAGCAGAGAGAGAGAGAGAGAGAGAGAGAGAGAGGCAGAGAGACAGAGACAGAGAGAGAGTGAGTGTGAGTGGAGGCGCACAGAGCATACTCTATAACGTAAATCTCACTGATTGTTATTGTTGTTTTTGTAGCTATTTAATTTTTTCCAATACTCACTCACTATTATCAATGAAATGCAATCCGTTTCAGAGTGGAGCCCTTCAACTAATTAGCATTTTTCACTAAATTCCCAAAGCCCAATTAAAAAACACGAAAACACGACGTTAAGAACAGAGCGATAATTTACCTACATCAATGAGTTTCATTATGAAACAGCCACAACACACGATGACGATGGGCTCCTCTACCTCAGCTCTGTGAGGATAAATGCGAGATCTTTATCTCAAAATGTGACTATGACCAGCACTGAAGATCAGCTTGAGCTCAAGCTGGTGCTGGAGCTGAAGCTGGAGTTGGAGCTCAAGCTGAAGCCCTGATTTCACAGCAGGCGCATTGACAGACCACACGAGCGTCTTAGGCCAATGTCATTCATAATTAAAAACAAAAGTTATTCCAATATGTCGAGCATAATTTTTATTTGAATGGTCTATACCAGATCTAAACCAGTTCCCGCTCGCATTCAAGATCCCTCCGTAGGGCTCATCGTAACGCTGGGCACCATAAATTTCTCGCATAATCGAGGCAATGTTACAAATCTTCTCACCTTTGCACGTCGCTTCCTGCGCCAGCACCAGCGCCAGTCGAGCAGCAGGCAAATTAACATTTGTGTTTGGCTTTTGCTCTTTAATCCGTTTGTTTGGATTAATTTTAAATTCAGTTTGCCTGCTGTTGTTGCGGCTGCCACTGCACCACTCTGCATTCTGGTATTAATTACTTTGGCTTCCGAAATCGAATTTACATATTAAAGTCGTTTTTAAGGCAGGCACCTAGGCAGCCAGTAAGTCAGCACGATCGTATCGTGCGCAAAGAAATGAAACGGCATCGGGATCGGCCAGGCTGGGTGCAGCTGTAGCTGGAGTCGATCCTCGATGACGGTGCAGCAGGTTAAATGGAAATCAGCGCCAGCCCCAGCCAATGTGGACATCTAAAATCAATGGGAGCGAGCGTCAACGACCATTTCACAAATCGATACAACGACAAACGGGCTGAGAGACAGCGACAGTCGCTGGGTCGCCAAGTGTCGACTCTGGCCGAGTCTTTAATTTGGTTTTTGTTTTGGTTTCTGTTTCTGTTCCTGTTGCTGTTTTCCTTTTCTTTTCTTTTCTTTTATTTTAATTTTAATTTTAATTGGAACAACATAATTCCTAGAAGTTCGCACGAACTAAACACAAACCCAGCGCCCAGCTAAGAGCTGCTAATGGAGTTCGTTTGTTTTCCTGGGTAGCTTGGGTAGTTTGGGTTGCTTGGGTTGCTAACTCGCTTGGGCTGCTTGGCTGGTGTCATGAGCTCGGCAACGCAATCGCCATGAGGCCATCGTAAATTACCCGATCGTGTATTGCGCTTAGCCATCCGGCTGTGGGCTCTGCCCTGCAAAAGAGGATTGAAAACAATTAAAAAATTGGCAAACACGAATCGATTGTGATTACACTAAATTGTTGTCAAATTAGCTGCAAAATGAGCGACTTGTGAGCTTCTGCAGCTAAACAGATCCCAGCCAAGCTGGAAAGTTGCCCGATTCTGCTTCGATGAGTGGGTGTGTGTGAGTGTCTGCTTGTATGTGAAGCTGATAAAGACTGAGATCACCGCGTGAGTGTGTAGGCCTTGGGTAGAGAAAGTTTAGCTGAAGTGCATCGAATTAATAGTGGTTTGATAGGTCAGAGATTATTTAGTATGAGCAAATGATCAAATTTTAATATCAAAATGTGAATTATCATTTCTGCATAATAAATATACGATGAATACTGCAATTGATATGTTATATGAATTATATGAATACATATTTTTAAACAGATCGCCGTGATCCCGTCAAGTGATTGAAGAGTCTGATTATTGAAAGGTCTAACTAGGTTTGAGGAAACTAACTAGTCTATCATACAAATGCATGCAAGTACATATTATAAAAAGCCGAGATGCATTATGTAAAGAACTCTGGCCAATGAACTGCTAAGCGCATTGACTACTGATTTTAATAAACAAATTTATTCATAATAACTATAAGCAGACCAACGAAAAAGAAAAATTTTGATGACGTTTATAAAGTCAACGATTCACCAGCCCGAATATATATTAGACTAGGAGATATCCAAAAACCTGTGCCGAGAAAATTCACATCCAGACACGAAAGCCGCTTGCAGCGCAGCTTACATTGTGGTTGTGTTCCGTCTTTATTTTACTACACATATTGTGAAATGCAAACCTGAATATTGGCCAATTCTTATGAAAGTACATCTAAAATTGAGTTTCTAAGTTTGGCGTCCTTGACTATTAGTAGTTCCGAGGCATGGCCAACAAAGTTATACATTTCGAAAAAAAATGCAATCGATCAACTAACTTGACCTGAGCGGACAATACGGTCTTGAGTTACTGACTGGATGATGATTAAAGCATAACCCAAGCCTTAATTGACATCTTATCGACCTCATTTTTAAAGATCTTTGTGCAAATTCATTTACGAGGTTGTTCACATTTTTCGCACTTATGTGGGAAATGTTAAAATCATCTAACCACGAGACTAAAAAGAGCGTTTCCAACTTTTGGTCTTAAATTCGAAGGATTTCAAGATTGGACGCGTAGTTTTTAATTTTCCACGGTCGGGATATGGGGAATGCTTACAATTTGAAGCAAAGAATTTGGGCCGGGAAACACCAACTAGTAAAAATATATATAAGAAAACAAACAATCATAAATACTCTTATTTAAAATTACAAGGTTACTGAAGATTTTGATCGTCTAATCTGTTAATTACTAGTAGACAAGATAATCTAGACAAATCATGGACAGAGGTGCGATCATTGAATTTTCCGACATCATAATTGCAGCGGTATTTGAATTCCCATGGGCTATCAAGGGGTATTTGAAGCCCCATGGGGCTATAACAGGAGATCAACACATCAGAAAATAAAATGAATAATAAGAGATTTCTAACATAATATGCATCTATCACAAAACAACATTATAAGAAACACACGCACACACACACAGGCACACCCGAAGCGATTGATCGATCATGAGACAAGAGAAGAGTCGCCGAGTCCGTTGCGAGCAGTTGGAATAATTATGAAATGTCAAACTTGTGTTCGCGCTCGATTACGCCACTTGACATGGCCAATTAATCTCGGCTTAATTGGTTTGTGCCACAACACACAGACGGAGGCAGCAAACACTCTGCCTGAGAGAGTCAAGACGTTGGATATTGATGTGCGAGTGCCTCTGACTTTGTCTTGTAAGATATATATTTTTTGCCTCGTCGAAATTTGTCATATTTATCGACGCCGGCAAGGCCCGTCCCGACTGGGCCAGGCCTGTGATCGATATACAGAACGATGCTGGGAGCTGTAGCTTGGTTCAAGTTCAAGCCAGAGTCGCGCCACTTTGACGTGGACGTGCGTGTGAGCAGGTTTTTGCGTCCAGCCTGGGACATTGAGTCTCGAAACTGGCGGCCAACGCCCGCCGCTTGTAGACATTTTATCAGATTCTTTAATTGCGTAAAACATTTTTGGATTCTTCACGTACGAAATTCCAAAACACCGTAGCTTGTTAAAATTCTTCTATCAATGAGCAGCCAAACGACAAAAGACAAAGACGACAAAATCAATGATTGCCCCCCCTAGCCCGACAAAGCGAGACAACGCTCGATTATTGGAACACACGAGCGTTTATGAAGTGGAACGCACGAAACGCCAATTAAGAAATTGACAAATTAAAGCCGAATGCTTTTTATAATCAAAACAGACAAAGCAAATAAGCTGCTGAAACCAGTCAGACAGCCAGCCAGTGTAACAGACTCTTGGCCAAGTTGGGGGTTGTTTTAAAAATATTTATGAATTTTATATATTTAATGTTGTGTTTTTGCATGTGCGAGCAGCGCCTGGCAAGTGGCTGCCTGTTCAATTTGTTATTATTTGATTAATATTAATACGATATATAGATATGACATTTATTTGCATTTCTCTGAAAAAAAAACTTTCTTTTTTAGCTGTTGTTAACCATTTGGCAGCCAATCGGCGGCAAATTAACGCAACGGCTTGTTACAACCGCGTTTTACAATCACAGCCAGTTTTTTGTCATTTATTTCTGATTTTTTTTTTAATTTGGTCAGTTTCGATTTGGCTTGCAACGACAGCAATCAATCGATCAAGCGATCAAACGAGCGAAAGCTGCACCGGTCATGTCAAAGTCCTTATGCCCAGGCTGGCAGCGAGGCAGCGTGGCAGCGAGGCAGAGAGTCAGGCAGGCAGCGGAAGATGGCCAATCGATGGCCAATGATGGCTGCCTGCATTCCAAAATGACAAAACAGTTAAAAAATAATTAATTGCGTTGCCTTAAATGGCCTAAAGCGGTTTGGCTTTTTGCTGGCAACTGTTGCTGCTGCATCGCTTGTTTGCAACCTGCAGCAGCAACAGCAACAATAACACAGCAACAGCGGCAACAACAAGTGCGCAGGCTGGCCATTGAATGTGTTTCTGTTTCCTTCTCATTGCCCATTTTGGCTTTTGTTTTTATTGCCCGCCTGGAGAGGCTATCGAAGCTACCGGGCAACAGTAGCACCGGCAACTTTAGGGCTTATTAATGATGGATTCTCCTCAATTTTTGCTCAGCTTTTTCTCCTCTGCGACTCTTTTATTGCGCAATGTGCAACGACAACAATAACAACGAAGTCCAAGAGCTGGACACTGGCTTACAACAAAATGCACGAATGTATGTCATCAGCAACAGTCCTGAATGACAAATGAACAAATGTTTGCAACAGGAGGTTTTTTTATAAGCTGCAACTGACGGGGCTGGTGAGAGCTTTATACTAAACGTTTTGGCAGCTCGGCGGCTTATTTGGGCCAAGTGGATGATGATGATGATAATGAGCTTTTGCAAGGTCAGCTGGAAACATATATATTAACATATATATTATACTTACTAGATGTCGATATATATATATATGTTGGTATAGAACTCTTTGATGTGGTTTTGCGACATGTAAGAGGTTCTAGTCGAGAGCTCCCGACTAGGGGATACCCTGAACCCTCTTCTTCTTATATACACCAAATGCAAATGCATGTCATGTAAATTTAAAAAAAAAAAAAAAGTTCACTTGGCAGGGTTTGAACTCGCAACTGACCGCATAACTTGCTGCCGCCTCTACGCAACAACCACACCAGCGAAAAAAAAAAATAGTTTCCTTGGCAGGGTTGAAACTCGTAACTGACCGCGCTACTTTCCGCCGCTTCTACTCAATAGCCACACCAATAATTAAGTCTTAGTGAGAAAAAAAATGTATTAAAATAGCAGCCCAGAAAACAATACAATCGCAATTGCAATGCTGTTGATATAATTCAAAGAAGACGCGCATGAATGTGCGTGTGTACATGTATACAGAAATTCTTGGAATTTGCGCTTGCTGCTGCACGTGTTTGCAGGCCAAAACACATTTCCTTTCGAATTTCTTAACCGATCTTTATGAAATTTTCAGTAGTAGATCTTATTGTACTATAAAATATTCGTGTATTCTCAAAATGACAATTGCATTTTAATTGTGGCTTAATTAGATAGGCAATACAAGTTGGTTTACTAACATGATTTATATCTTTATGGTGGTGGCGGGGAAGTGGCGATAGCTATAAAATGAAAGATACTTGATATATATATACTATTCTAGAATTTACATGTCAAGTTTGGTGACTCTAGCTCTTATTATTTACCAAAATTGCTCAAAAACAGGATTTCGATATCGATTTTTATCGATAACTCTGAAGCGGGGCAAGTTATCGATTATCGGAAACAAGCTCGATCAGCTACAATATCAAGTCTCTAGCTCTTATAGGTTTTGAGATCCTTTCGTTCATACATACGGACAGACGAGCGGACTGACAGAAGGACATGGCTAAATCGACTCGGATGTTGATGCTGATCAAGAATATATGTATATACTTTATGGGGTCAGAGATGCTTCCTTCTGCCTGTTACATACATTTGCACATATACATTATACCCTTTTTACCCATTTTCAATGGGTTCAGGGTATAAAAAACAAAAGAGGTTTTCATCAAAAATAATTTTATGGTCGATTCTTCCTATAGCGCTATATCTTATAATAGGTCAATGTTGATAAGATATTTTTCTCATATGTAAGGAGCAGGGAAAAAAAAATGAATCTTAAATAAATAGCTTGGACAAGATATCCTGAAAAGTGATATGAAGTGAAAACATAAAAGGCAAAAGTATATATAATTTATGAGGACGGAACCGTCTCTATTACTACAATTATAAACATATTATATGTAGTTCCAGTTAAGATGAAACAATAATAAATGTGCATCACGATAGATTCAATATCGAAAGACAAGTTTGCTAACAGATGGGAGGTAAAAAAAAGAGCAGCCTTTTTCAAGTTTTCTAAGATTCCATACTGTTTTCAAATAAACATTATAGATATTTTAAGGAAATACTTGTCACAGGATAAGAGGATAGTCGCAAAATACTTACATTTTCGGAATTTAATATATTTTTGTTAGTATTATTTTATTATAGACAAAAAGAAAACGGATACTAAAATAACTGATTGTTCGGCGATAAAGAGAATATTCATATGTATCCTATATAATCACTTTCACTTTTATTTAATGCGAATATTTTAAAAAATTCGTTCAGCTGAACATCAACTTTTTGTTGCCAAACAAATATTTCGAGCTGTTAAAAGCGATTAAGACACAATCTACGAAACAGATAATTCCCCAATAAAATATCAAACGCGTGGAGCAATCTTGTTTCCAAACACACCCAATTAAAATCTCATATTTATTTAGTGCATAATATATATAAATCACGATTCATGTCGTTTGGACAATCAAACTAATTTTCACCATTATTTAACAAATGAGCTATGATCGAATAACAGAAATATACACATACATACATACAGGCACGATCTCACGATCGGAAACTCGTAAAGATATCTGTAACGGGCAGTCTCAATAATTTGAGATCTAAAATTGGCAGCCACCAAAGATGGTTAAACAAATGCTTAGGTTGGGACCCCGAAGTTATTTATGCTTTGGTTATGGGTCCCCCTCATCTGAATTAGATATTGTAAGCAACGCCCAAAAGAAGAGATTAGCGATCGCCAATGTAAAGAAAACGACAAATCGAGAATGCATTGACGATAAATTTCAATCAAAAGGCGACACAAACACCGGCGCAACAATTGCCGTGGGCAACTCGCATAATTAAAAAAGAATCACATCTATATGAGAATTAGGAATTCCATATACACCAGCTCTAAATTAGATTTACGAGTGTGCATCAATGGATCACGGGGCGCAATTAAAATCAGCTTAATAATTTTTCCCGAGTTGGAGATGCGACACGAATTGTTGGTCTGTTAATAATAGCCGAGCATTTCTGAGCATGCGATAAATAAAGTGTGATAATAATTTTATGAATGAGCCAGCGAGGCAACAAATCAATGCAATATAATACGCAGAGATCAAATAAAAAACGATTTGAAGAAGGCATTTACATTCATGAACATAAATCTTGCCGGCCACAATGTTGAGCATTTGAAACTGAAAAAAGAAATTTCGGACAGCCAACAATTTCATTATGAGCCATCAATGAATGACTGAATGAATGAGCCAAGCTAGACGCGGGCTTAGAGGACCTCATAATTGGACGCTTGGATTTCGGGTGGTTTTAAAAAACACTCACACACACACACGGAAAATTCGTTGAGCATTCTCAAATGTAATTTATGGCCCGCCCCAGCCCCTGCCACTGGACTAGAAGACTACCAAAGAGTATCAATTAGAAAAGCCTGGCAGGTAAGGTAGGCTGCCCGACTCGCACCTTGGTGGCCAGCCTTCGGCAACGGACTGCAATTCCTGCACATGCGCCGCTGGACACTTGAATGAAATTCTTAATTGCAATGGAAGAGTGCAGCTTTTGACCTCGAAATATGGCACCAGTCTGTTCGCAGCCTCGCAGCGCCACGGCGCCGTAATTAAGCTGAAATCATAAAAAAATTAAGTTTAATATAAGCGGTGGTCTGCTAATTAAGACATGCTTGCCTGACCCGCTGCGCTTCACTGAGCCACCAGGCCACAATGCGCACTCTGCCCCCCGCCCTGTGCGCTCCTGGCCGCACCTTTCGACAAGTCATTGAGCTGTTAAATTTATTTAATGCTCTACACAAGGCTCGGCCATGTTGGCACTTGCTTTATTATTCATTTTGCTGTGCGCGATTGCAGCAAGTTATTATTGAATCAGCTTGGACGTTGCCCAAAGGATTCCCAGGATCCCTTGATCGGTTCGTGCGACCTGCTGCGCTTTTGTTGCGACCCCTTGAAATTCAAGTGTCGGCAGAAAGGGCAACTGAATTCCAAAGATCCATTTTGCTGAATGAATGCAGCAGTTCATTCATTTTGTTCTCTTCAGCTCGTCTATTGGTCTGCCGGTGGGTGTGTCCGCAAGGATTACACTAATGCGTCTGTTGTCCTGCGCAACATTTTAATGCACTCTCTGCTAGTTCGAGAGGATTTAATGATGTTCATCCCACATGTTCCCATCAAGTTCAAGTGCCCCATAGTCGGCACAAATTCGCAAAAAGGATTTCTTTGGCTTTGTTCAACAACACGAGAATCCTTTCTTTCTTTGTCAGTTTTTTTCAAGAACCTCTCATATTTTATGGCCGCATATTTTTCATGTCACAAAGTCAGGCACTTGAGCCGCTTGAAGTATTTGTTGTCCATTCGCATTGTCCGCAGGACTCACGACACTTGAGCACTGTTCTATGATTAGGTCTCTTCTCTCTTATGTATCTCTGCCTGGACAAGTGCTTGCTGGCCAGGTGCGCGCACGAGCCGATCGCCCTGACTTTGCGGTTTTTCGTCAGCACTTGGAACTGATCCGCTAAATGGAAATCGTTTCATGCGCTTAACTCCTTGACTCTCGACTCTCGGCTTAGTCACCCGTTTGTGTTCAATCATAAAGTATTTTTTTTTAGTATCGCTAGTATCGTTAGTATCGCTATCTCTTAAATTACACTTTTATCTATTGAGTTTCTATGCACTTATGCAATTCTCGGTTCTTTTAGAAATAATCGGATTAGATCGCATGTTAAACGTAAAACTTTCCATTTAAGTGGTGTCATGATTGATCTAATCTTAAAAAAATAGTTTGGTTTTTAAAACGACAATTAAATTTTTATAAATCAACATACTATATTATTAAGCTCCCTTTGGAAAAATTGGTATGAAATTGTATTGAATAAAAATTTGGTTTTGAATCGAAATTTATGAAGAATTGTAAAGAGTAACTTAAGACTGGCTCTCAAAATTGGACAAATTGACTGTAAAGCTCTTAAAACAACCATACATTTTCATACAAAATACGCAGGCTACTAAATATTACATCGGCTGCCTCCTTAATCATAAAGGTGTGGAAAAAACATCTATGTATGTAACGAAAAAAAAAAAATAGTAAACACAGTGAAAATATTTCTTTCGGCACGGTCGACGCTCGTGAGCTAAAGGGAACCTGCAAGGAAGTTCTTGGTACAGGCCAAAGTGTTGGATGCACTGTTGATGGAAACCATCCTCATGATGTTATTGACAACCTTAAAAATGGCTCCATTGAATCCCTTGCCAAATAAATATGTATGCCTTTGCAAAATAAATAATAAAATAAAAAGAAATAAAATAATACGTTAAACATCTTATAACTTTTTCGAAGTATATGTTATTCTGTCAAAGTATATTATATTGACATTATTATTTATGAAGCACCCTTTTAACGCCCAAGCATTTCTCCAATAAATGATGCATCATGTGCATAACATGTCTTCAACTGGCGTCAAAATCAAGCAAACATTAATACACTCACGCTATGCTGTCAGCGGAGCTGTCTCATAAATACGCATGAGAGATCCATTCATCCAACCAGTGGCAGCATTTCAAAGAAAATTATTTGCCAAGTGTGCGCAGCGCCTGCCCCCGACTATGACAACGGCGATTACTTTAGCTATGCACATGGAGCTGATGCATCCATTGAGCTTACGCAATCGATGCGTACTCATTACGAGGGTAAAGCCATGGAGTCGTGGCTGGCGCAGCTGGTAACTGGCAGCCAACAGGCTGCAGCATATGGCAACTGCAACTTTTTGTGTGGTTTTTAATTAACGCTTTTGCACAATGCTTGTCTAATTACGCCTATGGTGCCATGACAACAACCACAAAAGCGACGGCAACTCGTACTAAATCATCAATGTTGTCAGTAGAGACGAGCCACAATAACCACAGCAGCAGCAGCTGCCTGAGGCAAGGATCCTTCAGGATGAGCAGACAGACAAAAATGACAACGACGACAATAACGACGACATTGATGTCGACTACGATCATCGCATGGCAATTAGGCATAGGTAGCATTTGATGCATTATTAATTGAATTAAATTTACATTCAAATGCGACATATACACGTCCGTGTCCAGGTCTTAGCTAGTCGCATGGCCATTGATGAAGTCATACGCGCAGCTTTTACTTGAGAAGCGGCTACGCAACACAAATGCCAATTTAAAATGGCTGAAATAAATTAGTGGGCAACGCAAAATAGACTATCATCAATTGAAAATCAATATGTCACATAAATTGGAAGGGAAATCAACGCCAGCACAACTGAACAAACATAGTCGGAAAAAAATATGAGTGCTCTAGTCGACAGTATCCGACTTCGAAATACCCTGTGCTCAGTTTCGAGCTGCTGTAGCATACATTTTCTTTTCTACTTTTGAATAATTTAGATGTTTACAGTGCAATCCATGATTAAATATGTAATTATATGGGAAATCCGGGGAAGCTATCAAAAAAGTTGAAATTGCTTGTTTTGTGTATATATTATTATAGCACCTACATACCAACTTTGGCGTATCTAACTTCTATATACTCCGGTATATGCTCAAAATATCTGGGATGAAAATTATTTATCGAGGTCAGTTAAAAATAATAACCAACAAATAACAAGATACAAGCATGAAAAAATAGCAGGTTGTCTGTATAGATATTTTAATAACCTCCCAGATTTATCATTAGCATACTTCGCTATCCACTCAGGGATTGAAAAGGCCTTGTTTCCTTTTCCAAGCCCTAAGTTGTTGAAAATTGCAAGTTTCTTTCTATGAAAAAAAAGTAAATCGTTAACAGAATAAAATGTTCGTATTACACATTTTCGATTAGTACAGGGTATAAAAAATGAAAGCCAAAATGGACATCGGCCGAAAAGGTAAGTCGCAATGCGATTACTTTGCTATAATTCGCTGTTATTGTTGTTGTCGCTTGGGTTTTATTGGCCACTTTTGGCCACATCAGCGACAACGATGAGACAAGCGCGTTTCCTGCCTACCAGTAGAAGACACGTTTTCCATAGGATTCCAGCGACAACTTGCCATTATTATGCGCATGCTGGCATTGCATTGTTTCTTTTGCTTTTGAGAGTTGTTGCTCGCTGTTGCTGTTGTTGCCGGATTTGTCAGCGATCCTCAAAGTGATAAAAATTGCTCGTAAATCCTTAACGAGTGGAACTAACACGCGCTCAGCACCGCTTGCTCGGTCGCCCCCACCGCTTACTGCTGCTGCATCCACACACCACATTTGTCTTTTTAGCGAACTTCTAAAACAACACAACAGGCCAAGTGGAACAATGGCCGGTCCCGGCCAGTCCGCAATGGACGCGCTCATCTCTTGATCTGCATTGTTAGCAGCCTCGAATGTGACTACTGTTTTGCAGCGATGTTTGCATTCAGCGTTTGGCATTCGGCATTCAGTAGAACTCGCACCAACGCTCCACTTTATGCATCTCAAACACCAAATTGACTCCATTAAATTCCAATTGTCCAATGCTCGTCTCGGCGGCTTTTTGCTGGTGTTGAGTGGCCAAGTTGGAGGTTATTATTGGATGTCGTTCACCGTTAAAATGCACGATTCTTTAAGATCAAAACTTGTGATAGGCTGATAAATTTCATAATTTGCATAGATTTCGTATGATAAGAATAAGTGGGAGCATGGGATAGACATAGTCTAGCAGGAGACTCAAAAATCACGTTATTATTTACTTCATATTATTATTTTGTTTAACTTTTGGTCGCATCGGTCAATTTATTTATATCAACTTGTGGATTTTTTTATTTAGCTATAAAACAAATATCAATTATATAGCTTATAGCTCCTACTGCATATTAAGAGCCAAATGAGATGACAGCCAATTAAACTTGCGAAAGGCAACGTCAAATCTGTTTTCTTTGGGATGCCGAAGACCAGATCAGTTAGGAATAAAAAATTATTTATATATATCTTAATGGTCGACAAAAACGAGTGTCGTCCTTATTATTAACGGCATCAAACTATGAAAATTAAATGCTAAAAGACTAATTAGAATACACAATTTTCTAATATCATCACCGACACGATGGAGGTGTTTTATTTGCCCGTCCGGCCCTTTTTACAGCTAATTTTGTCAGAGACGCTATTAGAGCCTACAGCTAAGAAGAAAGGTGTTAGTAGAGAAAAAAACGTTCTTAAGCTAAAATTAAAAATAATATTAATTTATTATTATTAAAATAATATTAATTTTGTAAGAAAATACAATAAATAGCAAAAAAGAAATAAAGAAGAAGAAATAAAGTAAAGAAATTTATACTAGATATAAAGAGTGTTAAGCAGAAAGGATAAAGAGATAGTGATAGGAAATCACTGACCCGGTGGGGGAAATTTATAGCCTGTCCGGCAAGCTATGCCCCAACTCATAGCTGGGAATGGTCAGTGAGATCCCGAAGGTATCCTGAAAGCAGCGTTTTTATTAGGGTTCAGAAAGCCCGGTAGAGAAAACTTGATGCAAACTGTTGTTATTTTTGCATAACACGCGAAAATAATTGTGCATAGCGTAATCTGTTGTGCACGTAAGTAGAAAAAACGTGCGATAATTCCTGGTCGGAAAAGATGAATCTATCTCGCCAACAATCAAATTATGTAGGAAGACAATACCGAGGACATAAGAATGTAGAAAGAGCATAAGGGATTTTAATTGTTTAACGATCATTCATATTGAATTTAAATGATTTAGTAAATTTTAACCTGTGGGATGTAAAATTGTATCAGCTTTATATCAATCATAATTGGTGAATTTTAAAAATGAAAACTCTTTTTGCTTAAAATTTAGGTATATGATAAAATTTTGCCATAATGTAGTGTGCCTAATGTATATAATAAAATATCTGTAAAAAATTAAAACTAATTTTGAATGAGCTTTGTCCGAAAAGCTAGTTGCACATTAAGATGTGAGTCAACGATCTCTGTGTAAATTACTTGTGTGGAATTATAGCTTTTTTGAAGCGTAACATTTTTGGTAACAAAATTAAAATACTCTTACCTGAGTGTAATTATATATTCCTATGCATATCTACACATATAGATATAGCTTCCAAAGAGCTACATCTAACAGTAACTGAAAACGAGCTGACAATAAAATCAACAAATTTTTTGTATTTAACGATCGGCAAATTAACATGCACGCACACAATCAACACACTCGAACACACACAACTTACAGACAGACACACACACATACACACACAAACAAACTAATACACACACCAGAAATCCACAAAGCAAACAAGTTTTAGTGGTCACCGCCGCCGCGTTGTAGGCGACCACCCAGTAGCCCCCCGAGTCGGTCGTGCGGTGGTCTGTTCGGATTTACTACACGCTTTATGGGTAGGTGTTGACAGTTCGTTCGAATAATAACTACTTTTAAATAAAAGCCGGCATGCCGATAATTAATTAACAACGATTAACGACAGTGTTATCTAAGCGTATGACAAAACGCTTCGGAATAGCAGGAGCAGCATCACCAGCCGGTGGCTCGCTTCATTTCATCTGAGCTCATGCGTAGCCCCGCCAAGAGCAGCACCAGAGCTGAGGGCGTGCCAATTTCTGGCTGCTGTTTTAGATAGCTGTTCCGCCTAATTTACAAACAATTTGATAAACGTCTCCATGCCCAGCGGATGCTGCAGTTAAGCGGCAACCAATCAACGAGCGGCATTTGCAGCCACAAAAATACTAACAGCGGGCGCTTTGAAATACTTTGGTAGTAGTTTTTGGTGGTTGTGACAATTTTGTAAATACGAAAAATCGTTTTAATACGTTATGTCATACGACTTACCCCCGCATTTGTTAGCCAGACAGCTTCTTGTTTGTTTTGCTTTGTGTGTGTGTGTTGTTTTTTTACCACAGCCGCGACACTACAAACTTCACTTCTTCCCGGGCGCATAATTAATGTGCGTTGCGACCCGCTTTGGGGGCCCCGATCCTTAAGTAGGGTGCGTCCCCTCCTAATACATATAATTACGTTGTTTCATTAACAGCATTAGTAGCCATCATATTTCACTCTCGCCCCGAAGACGGGGAAGACACAACCCCGCCGACAATGCAGCACTTGAGGTGCATCTTCGTGTTCGCTAGTTTCTTGATTTATTGGCATTAACAGATCGTTCAAATGCCTATTACTGGGTGGCAACTAGAGATGCGTTAACTATTCGATCTAGGGATGTCATTCAATTTTACTTATGGTTCATTATCATGAGCTCTTTAACACTTACTCCATGCAAGATATCGAAAATCGTGATTAATAATGAATTTAGACCAAACTTTGCAAAAATTGGACTTGTTGCTTGTGGAAATAGTTGCTTTTTTTTATTGACACTTATAATGATTAGATTTTTTTTCTCAAGTTTCGCTGCTTTAATGTAATGTGAATTTTGTGTAAACTTTTTTTTCAATATTTCATAAGTAAGTTTGATACGCTTAAAGCAGAATTTTAATAAATAATTTCATATTCCGAATTACTAATTGAAAATATATCTATTTATAAAACAAATTTTAAGGATTGGTTTTGGAGCCCATTACCACTACCCATGCTACTTCAAGTTGCCGACATGTAAGTTTTTACTAGTTACTCACTTATATCTTAGTATTATTCATTTGGCAGCTCCTACGACCCCATCTTTTATACCCAAAATCGTGATACCTAAGTATAATTTTAAATTGAAAAAAATTATTTTTATTAAAACATGTATACATACATATATAGGTTCTCAATTATGGCCGCTGCTGAGTTTATTATTCGACAGCTCCCACCTTCACACCTTTTACGCTTAACATGGTGATACTTAAGTATTATAATCCGTTATTTTTAAAATTTTCGCCATATGCCTGGCCCTGAAATTGATTAACAATTTGTGTATGTTGGTTCTCATTTATGGCCGTGGCAGACTTTATTTTGAATTCCTCGCTACGCTTAAAGAATTTAAAATTGTGAAACTCATCGTTATATTAACGACGATTTACAATAGGTAGAGCATGTATATTTGTATATAATATACATATGTAGTATGTATATAGTATTTAGCTCTTGCAGAAATACAAATTATGTATTATGTATATAGTATGTACATTTCAACTTTACGTTTATTAATCGCTTGCGATACATACTAGAATTGGGGTATCATCTAGTCCAAAGTCACGACACGCTCTCATCTCTAGCGCGATGTTATGGATTATTAATGTAATGGGTTGTGCACGGGCATATGACGGAGCATTGATCATGGTCTGTGAAGTGGCTGCGACACAAACTGACTAATGCAATCTCAAGTATGTACGACGCGCCGACTGGAGGCGCAAGACCAATAGCGAGATCGAGAGCTTCAACATGTGGCAAAAAGAGAAGCACCCTCCCTCGCAGAGATATGCGGCTTGTCGAATTTATGTGCAGCGGCATGTTGCCATCGGCTTGCCGCTTGGTGGCAAGTTCTCGCACGCATTTAAATACCTAATAAAAGTTACACTTGAAAATTAATGAGCAGCGTTTTAAGGCAACATTTATGGAACACGACAAAGTGACAACACTTGAATTAAGTTGTTCTGCTCGCTGTTTCCCCCGCTGCTGCCCCCTCAGTAGGCTGCTGCTGCTTCTGCTGGTCGCCTTTGAGATGTCACTTCATGGCATTGTCATTGCCACTCCTGCGCCCGCGCCCGCTGTTCCGACTACGGCACTGATGCCGGCACGGAGCCTGAGCTCCGTCTCGCTGAGATTTCGTTTTAGTTGGTGTAATAAATTTTGTGGTTTAATGGGGCGGGCGTTTGTCGACGTCAGCAGCAATGGCAACGGCAGCGGCTGCGACGGCGGCATTACTCTGAAGTTTCACTTTGATATTCGAGCGTCTATTAATGAAAACGTTTCCAAGTGCTGTGCGCAGTTTTCCTGCCCAGCTATTGGGGCGCACTTTCTTGGCCTACTCGTATTTTATAGGCCACGGTTCCTTTTTTAATGCACTCGAACGACTCGCTTAGCCAAACACATAAACGACGCTATTAAAGTGACAAAAATTGACACTAATCATGCTCGGCTGCCAAGCAAAAGGGTGGCCGCCTATTCTTTGGGGGGAACAGGCCTGGGGCGGAGGGGCAGAGGCTGTTGCGACATTTTGTAATGCTGTCATGTATCAGTCTTGGTAATAATTTATGTATCAACACCCAACAGATCTTTTGTACTTCGCAAGCTGCCAGTGTTGCCATGAAAATAAATTTGCACATAAAAAGTGTGTGCACATGCAACTTAGGTAAAATTACTAACCATATAACATATGTTATAACATAACAAATAACATATGTTATTTGGTTAGTGGTAAAATCAACAAATTGTTCAATGAAGAAGGCAGTAATATGAGAAACACCAGTGGCATTCCTGAAACTTATTTATATTTCGTCTATCAGCTGTTTACAGCTGCTCAGAAACTGCAGTGCACTCACAGGCAAGAAAGTTAGGGTCACACTGAAAGATTAAATTAGCTCCTAGCCAAATGCGAATTTAGCTTGTTGTGTGACCGATATCTTTATACCCTTGGAGAGGGTATTATAATTTTGTCGTGAAATGTGTAACGCATAGCAGGAGACAGCTC
The DNA here is from genome assembly GCA_035045885.1 of Drosophila borealis. Lineage (NCBI taxonomy): Eukaryota > Metazoa > Arthropoda > Insecta > Diptera > Drosophilidae > Drosophila > Drosophila borealis. Next base: position 20,184,639 of record JAWNOR010000194.1, read on the forward strand.
CGACCCCATAAAGTATATATGTATATTCTTGATCAGTATCAACAGCCGAGTTGATACAGCCATGTCCGCCTGTCCGTCTGTATGTTTCTATGCGAACTAGTCTCTCAGTTTTAAAGCTATATTTATGAAATTTTGCAGAAGTCCCTTTTTCTGTTGCACGCAGTTCATATATCAAAACCAGCCAAAACCAGTCAAAACCAGGATCGGACCACTATATCATATAGCTGCCATAGAAACGATCAGTCGAAAATTAAGTTGTTGTATAAGAAATTTTTCTGTTCTTCAAGATATCTTTACCAAACTCGGCATTTATTAGTTTTACTATGCTCCTCATATATATGCAAAATCCTATTAAGATCGGACAACTATATCATATAGCTGGCATAGGAACGATCGGTCGAAATTACGTTGTTGTATGGAAAATTTGTTTGTTTTTAAGAAATTTTAACCATACTCGGTTAATTAACTGTCATTAACTATTTTCCCTGTGCTTCTTAGATGCGGGTCTGCAAGGGTATTAAATCTTCGGAGTGCCGAAGATAGCCCTTCCTTCTCGTTTTGTTTGCATTATGTTGTGATTTTAATATGGAGAAAGTTAAAAGTTTTATGCATTTCAAGATTTTATAAATTAATTATTATTTACTAGCGGGTATAACGCGGCCTTGCCCGTGGCACGTATGTTATAAAATCAATGTTCTCAAACAAATTTGAAATGATTTTGAACCTGATCGGACGGTAAACAAATAACATTCATACAAACGTTTTCCGCCAATTTACCACTGTTGCGAGTGGAATTTCCCAAATCGCTGAAACACGTATTCATTACATTCTTATGTAGAGCTTTGAAAATAAGTTTGAAGCAAATCGGACACAACTTAAAACTTCGCCCAAAAAATCTTTGAGTCGCATTCCACCCGAAAAAGATTGGATTCTGCGAAAAGTGTGAAACACGTCTCAAATGATTTTTCTTATAGATCTCTGGAAATGAATTTGAGCGCGAAACGTCACCCACCAAATCTTTGACCTCTATTTCCACCAAGGAGGAACGGATTTTTCGAAAAGTGTGAAACACCCCTCAAATAAATTTGAACAAAGATATTTGAAAATAAGTTTGAGGCCAATCGGATCGTAAACAAAAAACTTTCATACAACCGTTTCCCGCCAATTTACCACTGTTGCGGGTGGAATTTTCCAAATCGCTGAAATACGTATTTATTAAGTTCTTATGCGGAGCTTTGAAAATAAGTTTGAAGCAAATCGGACACAACTTAAAACTTCGCCCAAAAAATCTTTACATCGCATTCCTCCCGAAGAAGTTTGAATTCTGCGAAAAGTGAAAAACACGTCTCAAATGAATTTTCTTATAGATACTTGGAAATGAATTTCAGGGTGAAACGTCACCCACCAAATTTTTGACCCCCATTTCCACCAAGGAGGCATGCATTTTCCAAAAAGTGCGAAACACCCCTCAAATGAATTTGAACAAAGACCTTTGAAAATAAATTTGAGGCCGATCGGATGGTAAACAAAAAAGTTACATACAAACGTTTTTCGCGATTTTTCCACACTTGCGGGTGGAATTTCCCGAAACCCCGTCTTAACGTGCACCTACATCACATAAGGTAGCTGTGAAACAGAACAGTGAAAATTTCAGCTTCCTAGCTCTTACGGTTTGGGCTGTGCGTTGATCACCAATCAGTCAGTCAGTCAGTCAGTCAGTCAGGACAAACAGTTTTATATATAGAGATAACAGAAAAAGGACCAGCGGCATCTGTGCATCTGAAAAACCAGCTTGCAGGATAACAGAAAAATATGACATGATAAACGAAATGGCTGATTTAGAAAATGAAAATTACTATGGGAACGCGAAAAGCTCGAGATTGGAATGGCAGCTTAGAAGCTAACGGCAAAAGAGCTCGAGCATTTAAAGGAATTAAAGATGGAAATAGAAAATATCCCAATTATGATGAAATTGTAGCTTTATCCTAATAAATAATAGACTACACATTCTATCAATTATGTTTAGAGATGTTTATAGCTATACGTTCTTTGTGAAAAGTCATCTGATATGAGTTTCACACTTGCAAAATCTATCCCTCTTCAGCGATTTTGAAAATCCCACCCGCGACCCAACTTCTTCAAAGATCTTTGTGATAATTTATTTTAATTTTTTTTTTTCGCAATATCCACCGCTCTTGGATGAAAAATGCGGGTCAAAGATTATATGAACGACATTTATTTCGGCTTTAATCAACAAGACTAACATGGGTGAATACCGTAATGATGACCTTCAAGTAATTTTCCAATATCTATGTAAAATAATACTTTAAATGTGGAGTTCAAGTTAATACGGGTATAATTAAATTTACCACGGGTGGGCACTGGGTGAAAAAATTACATTTAAAATTTTAAGTAGAAAACGTGCACGGGCAAGTCCGGGTAATACCCGCTAGTATTGTATAAAATGCTTAAAATGACAATGTCAAATTATCATATTATTTAAATCATATCAGATTTCAATACTTGTGGTAATCTGAATGTTTTATATACCGAATTCAACGAATACTCGGCAGCATCTTGAAAATTTAATATGTTCCATAAGCCAAGCTACGCTGAATGCTATCAATTCCAAGGCAAGACACCATCCGGACGCAGCATCGGCACAGTCCAACACCATCGCTAAAAGCAGCAAAGTAAATTGTTCGATTAATTGGATTTTAACAGCGACAAGTAGTCGCCAGGCCAGGACAACAGCCGATGAGCAGGACAAAAAACAAAATCACAGCATTCCCCAGCAGCAGGCACAATGAACATGAACTCTTGTTTGCAGTGGCAGCAAAACGAAATAGAGATGAATTTACAGCTACAAATCGCTTGATCAGTCGAACGTTTTAGCCACGTCTAATTGTCAGTCAGTCGAGCTGGCAACGTCAACTGCTCTTCCTGCAGAGAGAGACTCCAAAGCAGCGAATCCATCGAAAAGCAGCAGCAAAAAGAAGCCCCAAACTTGAATTTTTATTGTTGTCACAGCAATTTCAATTGGTTCGATGAGCATTCCAGCATTGCACGCGGCCAACTAGCGAAGAGAACCATGGCAAAAAATAACGTAAAAAAAAAACAGGCTTAGACGAGCAAAGACAACGTTGGAGCACAGCTCCATCATTGATATTATGTCGAGAGGCAGACGATTAATGATTGCCAAGGTGAAGATCTCATCGACAGGCAGTTGCCTATAGGTATGTGCACATACATACATATATGTACAAACATATGTATTTCAGACTTTTTGTCCCACTGCTCAATGTCAGTCATGTAGTCAGTTCGCCAGTTTGTCAGTGTCGCCAATCCAAGGCAGCAAAAGCTATAGCTACAGGCTCTCCTCTCCCCGACACTTGGTATTTATGCCAATTAGTATGAAATTTCTTACGTGCCTGCAGACAGCACAGCGCTCGAACTCCAATTCCAACTCCAAGTCCCGACCACATCACAGCTTCTCCAGCTAGTTCTTCTTCTTCTTGTTCAGCTGGTACTGCTTCCGCTAAAACTGGTCCAGTTCCATTTCACGATTTCACCCTAATACGATAACTCCTGCTGCTCACTGACATTGTCTCTGCTAAAGTGGCCTTAGCGCCATTTTTGTCGCGCTTTGTCGCTTGGCGCTTCTGTCTTGGCCTAATCAGCGTGGTCAAATCGGTTAAGTCCAAAATATTTAGTTTTTAATTTGCTGCGCTGCCTGTGGTGTGGACACACTTAAGCAAAACAGCGTGTGCTCTCGAGTTTTAAATGAAATTGAAATTTTTTTATTTTTGATATTCATATGTTGTTCAGTATTATATTACTTCAAACCTGTAGCTTATTGACCCGAGCAACGCATATACTTTGCAAAAACTTTTATATGTTAAAAAAAATAATAAACCACTGTTTATTTATTTTTCAATTTAATTGTTCAAATAAGTATGTACATACATACATATGTAATGTAAAACTTGTTTTATATGTATGTATTTAAATATTTATTATTGTTTCTATCTATTATTGTATGTATGTATATTCCATACGTACAGTAATGATAATTTGTATGCTAATAATGATAATAATTATAATTTTTTTTTTTAATTATTAAAGCAATAATAATTAGAGCTGGTATTTTAAATAGAACTTGCTTAAATGACTTTCAGATAAGTCAATAGACTAACTTGAGAATCGAACACGAAACGTCCTTTAGTTATCCCCCTTTTGCACATGTTTGTAGTGTTTTTAATAGTTAAGAACTATATGTATGTAAACGTATTTTTTTAATATTATTTAGAGCATAGAACATCATATTCTCTTTCTCCAGCTGGCTGCTTGTTGACCCGACCGACAAATTTCCAACAATTTTCCGCCTAGCAAGTGCTAGTCTCCCACTCTGCCGCCTCGTTAGGCGGCAGCATTGGCTACGGCGGCTTCAATAATTGAGCAATTATTCATTCAAATGGATTGCCAATTTCGCTGGCCAGCCTACCAATGCACGACGGGCCGGCCCCAATGCCAGAGCCAATTTAGCAACATCGCATCGCATCGAACTGCAATTGCGATTGCAATTATAAAACAATCACTTGTCCGGCTAGGCGGCTCCCGGTCGCCACCTTAACGGCTGCCCATTATTTTGGGGCGGCGTCCACGCAAATTGTGCTTACTTAATAAGTCGTACAACCTGCTAATGTGAGCAATTTACCAAAGGAACGCGCTGCGCCGGCTACCGTGGCCGGGCACATGCACTGGGTCCAGTCTCTTCTGGCGAGGCCCTGCCTGGCCTGCTCTAAACTGCGGGCCGTCCTCGCGCATGCGCAAACGCGATTGCAATCAGCAGTAGCGGCAGCCGGGCCAGAAGCCAGTAGCCAGGGACAGGGACAGGGACCAAGACGTGGCCAAGACCAATCGCCGACTGAGTGTGTGAGTGCGCACAATGAAAAGGTGCGAGCTTAAAGAATTTATGGGCCAGCTTGAGACGTCGATAAGCTGGCAGATTATTCGCAGCAGCCAGAGCAGCGACAGCAGCCGCAGCAGCACGAAAAACAAAGTCGAATGGACAGCACACCTAATTATTATAAATAAACCAATCGAACAATAAAGATCTGCTGGCCAACTTTCCACGAACTGTGCCCAGTTGCCCATAAGAACTTAATCGCAAATGAGATTCAGAGCTGGTCATGGAGCTGCAGCTGAGGCCGGAGCTCAGACCGAGACTGGCAACGCCATCGATAACACAATCGATGATGAGGCCGCTGCAATTGCCCCAAAAAGAGTCTGCCTAACAAGCGCTTGCCACGGTGACGAGGCAGCGGTCCACTGGATTAATCGCTGACATGGGCCATGGACTCCAGCTCCGAACAGAGTCCCCGATAACGCGCTGACGTAGTTAAACATATTGTAATTGCTGGGCTGCGATCTGTTGCTGCTGCTGGTGCTGCTGTCGTTTGCCAAAACGGGTTTCGCATTGGAGCTCGAGCTGAAACAGGGGCCTCAAGCACAGCCTGGTCATTGTTTGCCCTGCCCGCTGTATCGCTGGCTTAGCATCAGATTACCACTCTATGTGCAGACAAAGGCGCAGCAGCACGGCAATCAATAAGTGGAAGGCGTCGCGACGTTGTCGTCGTCCTCGTTCTTTCGGCCTTTGATTTTTGTGGATCAGCCTCTGCAGCCTCTGCAGCACGGTAGCCGTTCGATAATTTGCTACGGCATTCCAAGTGTATGTCTCCTTATCCCGCATGTCAATCAAGCTCCTAATTATTCTTTGAATGCAAAAGATAATTGGCGTTTCGGGTGCCACGGCCGACGATACCAATTTCAATATACAACAATAACATACGAGAGCCCGCGATCCCAAGGACATGTGACAGTTTTGTGGCAATTATGACAAACAATAAGCCACATCGCTGCCGGATGCTTTATCAACACAACTAAAATCCAATTAAGTACATAAAGAGCAGACGCTAAAGGGCTAACAAGAATGTTATACTATCACGATTTTATTCCTGATATAATTATGAATATTAAAACTTAGCGACCGAACCATTTCAAAATAAACAGCTAATAATAGCAAAATAACAAGATAAAAAACATTTTTGAGCACCCATTCAGGAGAGCCTGAGAAATTCGGTGACCAATCGATAAACTTGATTTGCGCCTGCAATAGACCCTACATTACAAAAACAAAGTCCCTAGATTTAATAGACCCAGAACGACACGCAATGACGGTCATTTCCAAACCGACTCGATTATCGACGCTGAGCCACAATATATCTACTCCTTGGGTCGGAGAAGCCTCCGTCTGCCTGTGACACAAATTAGCTTTAAATCATTATACCATTTCCATTTATATACTTAAAAGAAGGGTAAAATTATCTAATTCGAAGTATATCATTTCCTAGATTAAGTGCGTAGAATAAGTAGTATTGTAAATATTCACATAAGTTTAATGAAAGTTGTTTCCATAATAACAGTAAAACTCAAATAAAGTAAACAAAATTAAAAAAAAGAGATATTAAAATACATGATTAATAAACATAAATTTGGAATTTCCAAATAACTTTTTGAAAAAAACCGCGATATCCAAGCCGCCAAACAATGAATAAAATAGATCGAACACCAGTGCACGAGGGTATTTATTGAATTAGCCATTCTATATTTTACTCATTAACATCAATAATTACAACAACAAAATATAATACGTTTTAATGGTGAATAGAGGATGTTGGTAAAACATGTGTTTTCTTAAATAAGATTTATATTTATACCCTGAACCCATTAAAAATGGGTAAAAAGGGTATAATTTATTTGTGCAAATGAATGTAACAACAACTGAATGATCAGCATCAACATCCGAGTCGATCTAGCCATGCCCGTCTGTCTGTCCGTCCGTCCGTCCGTCCGTCCGTCCGTCCGTCCGTATATATGAACGCAAGGATCTCAGAAACTATAAAAGCTAGAGACTTGAAATTTTAGCTGTAGGTCCTCCTAGTGCCCGCGCAGAGTTTCTTTCCGATAATCGATAACTTGTCCCTTTTCCAAGTAATCGATAAAAATCGATATCGAAATCTTGTTTTTTGAGCAAATAATAAGAGCTAGAGTCACCAAACTTGATATGTTGCATCTAGAATAGTATATATATATATATATATCAGTATCTTTCATTTTATACCCATAACCACCTCCCCGCTACCACCACAAAGCTATAATTCAAGTACATATGCTGCCCACCAATATAAGCCACGATTTAAATGCAATTTTCAATTTGAGAATATACGAATATTTTATAGTACAAGATCTACTGATGAAAATTACATCAAGACCGGGTAAGAAACCAAAAGAAAATGTGTTTCGGCTGCTCACTATAAACACACATTCATGCGCGTCTTCTTGAATTCTATCAACAGCATTGCAATTGCGATTGTATTGTTTTCTGTGCTGCTATTTTAATTTGTTTTTTTTTCTCATTAAGATTTAATAATTGGTGTGACTGTTGGGAAGAGGCAGCGGCAGGTAGTGCGGTCTGTTGCGAGATCGAGACCTACCGAGGGACATTTTTTTTTTTTTTGCTGGCTGTTGAGTAGAGGCGGCGGCAAATAGTGCGGTTAGTTGCGAGTTCGAGCCCTGCAAAGGAAACGTTTTTTTTTTATTTATCTTTATTACTAGCGCGTAGCGTAAGCTTCATTTGGTGTTGGAAGAAGAGGCTTAAGGGTATCCTCTAGTCGGGAGCTCCCGACTAGAACCTCTTACTTGTTTTTTAATGCGTGCGAATGTTGTTAAGTTTAGATAAAACATGTATTCCTACAAAGAAAACGCATAGTTTTATCTACATATATTCTTTCGATTTACTTTTTATATAAATCAAATAATACATTCTTTTTCTTGCCAGTTTTAACCTTTAGATCTTGTCTCTTAAAAGTTATTGAATATTAATTATTCCCATATCTAAATTTACATTGAATTTACTTTATTACCATGTTTTTTTCAAATCTTAATTAACTTATTATATTTTAAAACATTTACATGCTCTATAATCTGACTGCTTTCACCATACACTCATGCATTCATTCTATTGACTTAGGCTACTTAAGCTTGTCAATTTAATGCTATTTACACATTAATATGAAGTGAAGATGATACATAAAGCGAATAATTTATTCAAGCACAAACATAATCATAAAGCTAATATACCAACACCCAGGGTAGAGCATTTAATAAAGCTGGAGCAGCAGCCACGGAAGCACCAGTGTGAACGGCAGCTAATTCATTTGGCGTCCCAGCAGGTTGCCAGTCGTCGGGCTATCTATGAGTGGTAATCATGCTGGGAACGCGTTGCACTGGTTCACATTCACATGCGCATATGGTTCGAGGTGTGCATGTGTGTGTGTGCGTGCTTGTGTATGTCCTAGTCCTGGCAATTCGGCGAAGTGCAGTCGGCGATCACAGCACATAGCTTTAAGTGTAATGAAATCACACATAGGCAGGCCCCTTGCGATAGAGATAGAATAGTGATAGTGAATGGAGGGGGAGAGGAGGAAAGACAGGAGGAGGGGCACGATCGACACTTTGTACGTTACTTTTGCAGTTGTGTAAAACGATTGGCGCGTTAATCAACGTACAAATTTCCTACTTATATGGCTTGCGAATTAAATCGTTCCCTCGAGATCAGTGGCTGGCTCTCGCTAGCTGGCTGGTTGGCTGGCTGGCTAGCTGGCTGGTTGGCCAAGTTGCCAGCTATTGACAGCTGGCGATTAGAACTAGAGCGATAAATTATACAATTGCCATGCGTGAGACCTGAGCGTTGGCCAGTTTCAGACAAAGACAGAGGAACAGGTCCCCAGCTCATCGCCTCTGACAATTACACTGATTATATTAAATATATGAGGCCCATATATGGAACACAGCCATGCTGCCATGGGAGTGTTAACTGTTTGCCTGCATTGCCATAAAGAAAATCAAATTTGCTGTAATGCAATTTGCTGCCCCTCAAACTATGCTGCACAAAACAAACGAAAACTATGCAAATTACCTTAGGTTACCTGGGCACCCGGGCGAAAATAACAAAAGCGAGAAAGAAGAGGTATCTTAGGCACGCCGGAGATTTAATACCCTTGCAGACCCAACCTTTTCATAATGTTCATAGTGGTTTGCCCGTATCTAAAGCAGAGGGGAATATAGTTAATGCCGAGTATGTTTAAGATATCTTGAAAAACAAAAAAGTTTTCCATGAAAGAACCTACTTTTCGACTGATCGTTCCTATGACAGCTATATGATATATTGGTCCGATCCAGCTGGTTACAGAACAGAAGGAAGCACTTCTGCAAAGTTTCATAAAGATAGTTTTAAAACTGAGAGACTAGTTCGCATAGAAAAAGACAGGCGGATGAACGGACATGGCTATATCGATTCGGCTGTTAATACTGATCAAGAATATATATACTTTATGGGGTCGGAAACGTCTCCTTCTATGCGTTACACATATCACGACAAAATTATAATAACCTCTGCAGGGGTATAAAAATATATAGACCCGGCATATTTGTTTGCTACTGTTGAGAAACGAAAAATCAATTAAGTTGGAGCTGAACCTTTTGAGCTAAGCACTAAACAATTGCGCATAATTACTAACGGGGTCCAACTGCATTGCCTCAATTTGTGCATTTGCATACAAGTGGGCAACAATAACAACAACAATAACATAAACAGCAATTCAAATTTTAAATGGAAAAAGTTACTGACCCCACAAGCGAACAAATACACCCAGTGCACTCCCAATTTCAGACAGTTTTCTTTGAATAAATTCTAACGATTTATACTTGAGCTAGGTAAATTCCACAAAATACAGGATTGAGGATTGACGGGTGCCTAGTCACGTAAGGCGCCAGTTTGTCCCGGGGCATTATTTTTATACCCTTGCAAAAGGTAATGTAAATTAGTTGGATATCTTAAACATAGTTGGCATTAACTACTTTCCCCTTTGCTTCTTAGATACGGGCAAACCACTATGAGCATTATGAAATGGTTGGGTCTGCAAGGGCAATACATCTTCGGCGTGCCGAAGATAGCCCTTCTTTCTCGTTTGATATGAAATAATCTAGTTCATTTTATGAACAAACGGGTATATAAATAATTAGTTTAAACAATTAACAGCTAGCGTAAAGTTATCTGATCTTATCCAATTGTTAGTCAAATATTCCATTTATAGGGAAGGAAAAACATGGGGTTTTGAGAAATTCCACACTCAAACGTGAAAAAGTCGTGAAAACTTTTGTACCAACGTTTTTGGTCTACCAACCTTAAAACTCATTTTTTAAAATCTTTGTGAAAATACCTCTTATGTGTGTTTCACAGTTTTCGTAAAATGTATTGTTTTTAAATGGTCAAAGGTTGTATCAACGAAAATACATTTTTCAGCTTCAATATTCCCACTTTTGGTCCTTTATTCGATCGAGTTCAAACTCGTTATAAAATATCTATATGAAGTACTAGCGGGTATAACCCGGCCTTGCCCGTGGCACGTATGTTATAAAATCAACAAATTTGAAATGATTTTGAAACTGATCGGACGGTAAACAAACAACTTTCATACAACCGTTTTCCGCCAATTTACCACTGTTGCGAGTGGAATTTCCCAAATCGCTGAAACACGTATTTATTACATTCTTATGTAGAGCTTTGAAAATAAGTTTGAAGCAAATCGGACACAATTTAAAACTTCGTACAAAAACTCTTTGAGCCGCATTCCACCCGAAAAAGTTTGGATTCTGCAAAAAGTGTGAAACACGTCTCAAATGATTTTTCTTATAGATCTTTGGAAACGAATTTGAGAAACGTCACCCACCAAATTTTTAACCTCCATTTCCACCAAGGAGGAACGGATTTTCCTAAAAGTGTGAAACACTCCTCAAATGCATTTGAACAAAGATCTTTGAAAATAAGTGTGGGGCCGATCGGATGGTAAACGAAAAACATTCATACCGTTTTCCGCCAATTTACCACTGTTACGGGTGGAATTTTCCAAATCGCTGAAATACGTATTTATTAAGTTATTATGTAGAGCTTTGAAAATAAGTTTGAAGCAAATCGGACACAACTTAAAACTTCGCCCAAAAAATCTTTAAATCGCATTCCCCCCGAAGAAGTTTGAATTCTGCGAAAAGTGTGAAAAACGTATCAAATGATTTTTCTTATAGATCTCTGGAAATGAATTTGAGCGCGAAACGTCACCCACCAAATCTTTGACCTCCATTTCCACCAAGGAGGAACGGATTTTCCTAAAAGTGTGAAACACCCCTCAAATGAATTTGAACAAAGATCTTTGAAAATAAGTTTGAGGCTGATCGGATGGTAAACAAAAAAGTTACATACAAACGTTTTTCGCGATTTTTCCACACTTGCGGGTGGAATTTCCCGAAACCCCGACTTAACGTGCACCTACATCACATATGGTAGATATAACTAAAGTCGTAATGTTTGAGATAATACGGATAGATTTAAATTTTCCAAGGATTTATGTTTAAGGTAAGAGAGTCCGAGAAAATTACAGAAAGTGTATATATGAAAAATCTGTAGCCATTACTTGAAATCATGAGAATTGCATGGAAAGGCGATATTTAAAATAGACATCGAATGCGAATGACCATAAGGAAACGCGCAAGAGATAAGGTCTGCAGTTTCCCCTCTTAATTATTGTTTTTATAAACTGATTTTCCCACTCTATTAGTGGGAACGAATGAGTTAGAGACAAATATATAGACTAACTGTGATGCCTGGTGAGAGGCAAAAGCGAGAAGAGCAAGTGAAATAAAAGATACAGATAACAAGTAATAATTAAGCTCTGAGCCCATACTACCGTTAGAATGGTTCAAACTGTTATTTTTTTTAATATATTCATCCCTTTGTCACATACTATGGAACACATTCCTGCATAGGTTCCATGATTATATTCCGATTCTACTGAAATTTTCACGGCTTAAATGTGGGATCCCAATGTGTGCATATAACAAAGTCCAAGGCTAAAACTCGAAAAAACAGAATTTTATTTTGTTTGAAAATAGAGACGTCCAAAAACTTTAATATTCTTATTCCTTGTATACCTAATAGGAGTATCTAGATACGATAGCTCTTATATAGCTCTTATGATTTCCAATTTATATCGGCATGCTTAGATCGACTCAGTTCATTTCAGTGGGTTCGGGAAATAGACAGGAAGCGATCGTGTCAAAAAGTAAAGGGGCCGATCGCCACATTCAATCTGCAAATAAAGTTGAAAAGTAAGTAATGTTTTAATTGCTTTAATTTTTTCACATTTTTGTCTTTTTTTGTCAATAACTCTTAGAGTTATGAAGAACGTCAACTTAATTATTAGCTTTGCCTTTTTATACTTAGCTTTTTTATAAGTACAGATTATACTTGTTATAAATGGAGGTAAGCAATTATTCTTTAATGGATTACCGCAAAGTCTTTGAAAGAACTTTAAAGTTTAATATTGTATGCTTACAATAAACTTCATTTAATATCCATAATAAATACTATGCATTCTTTTGTTTACATATATTCGTATATAGCCAGTTTATACTTTTGGTCGGGTTTTTGGTCGCATTAGTCCACTTGCAAGCATTTCTATCGATGCATGCGCATAGAATTGTTGAGAAAGAATGTTTTCCGAATGTTATAATAAAAGGACAGTTTATGGCGAGTCCTTCAGAAGGACTAAAGGGGAAATACGTGCTACCGTTGTGGAGAACCAAAAATGTTCAAAAGGTTGTCAATGTGGTTTTGTAGTAGGCGACGCATAAATAATACTTTATATTTCCAATAAGGTTTTCTATAAATTTTAAGTACTAACAAAAATACCAAATGAAAAAGCTGTGAAAGTGTTGCTGCTCTTGCTTGTGTTTGTTACTGCCTTGCAGGATAATTTTTGAAAAATTACTGTGTGCGCGCCAAGTTATACAATCAGCTGATTACCAGTCTGGCAACACCATATTACGTGTCAGCAGTGCTGCAAATTGCTGAATAGATATCGATATTACTATCGATGCGAATACTGGTATCGAAAGAAACGCTCACGAGCCCCACGAAAGAAGCAAAGCAGAGAAAAAACAAAAATCCCAATTCAATTGTGAAAAAGTTTTACGCTCGCGCTTAGCTCGATGCTTTTGAGGTAGAAAACAATAGTAAGCAGTGCGCCAGATCGAAGTGAGCCGTAACGAACCTAGATTAGTGCAATCGATCTAAACCCTCGACGTTTACCTTTACCACTGTTGCCGCACCCCCTCCCTCCAATCAAATATAATTTGACGCACACCACAACGTACAAAACACTAATAACACTTGCACACGATTCTTTTCGCTTTTGCGAAATCTAAGACGAAGGCCAACGCCAGCCGATTAACCAAGCAGTCGAGCAAGCAACCAAAATACAACCCACAAAACACGGCAACAACGACAGCCACAATAACAACAACAAAAATAACAAATGCGTGCGACGCTCAAAAGTTGATGTAGATTAAGTGAATCGCAAGCAACAGCAAACGCATTTTGCAAAGTCACGCCGCGTCAGCTATAGTTACAGCTTTGCCATGTCCATACGGACGCAGGTGCTCGGATTGGTGGACGTCATGATGCGTGTGCCGCCCATCATGGTCATCGATGAGATACTCAAAATTGGCATGGGCGTGCCCAGCCAGCTCAGTTCGGGTAAAGGTTACGCCATGGATACATCAACCGCATCAAAAGCTACGCCTCAAGAAGCCAGCAACAGCACAGACACCTTAGCCAGCATCAAAGCATTCTTTGGCATGGGTAGCGATGATTCAGCCACCAGCTCTATCAGCAACAGCAGCCAAGATATACTGGAACACACCATAGAAAATGCATCCAAATCAGCGCAAGCCGGTGGAATGCTCAGCAGCAATTTCAACAGCCTAATGGATGAGCTGGCTAACGATGGCATGCTAGGCAATATACTTAATATAACGACGGTGAAGTTCGTCGTCTGTTTACTAGGTAAGTGAGCTAACTGGGGCCATTCACCGCAAATGTGACTTGATTGTACTTTAAACCTTGTCCGGCATTTGCAGGTTTCTTATGCGCCGCTTGCATTTTCATGCTATGGACGCGGCATTTAGTGATGGTGTACATGTTTCTAACCTCGCTGGGACTCACATTTCTCTCCTACTGGTCCAATGTGAGCGCACTAAAGCTAATGGAACAGAGTCCGAGCATACTGGAAGATTTATTGTCCTTGAATACGACCAGACTGCTGGATTCGGGCGGAATCGTCATGACGCTGGCGCCACATATCATCGCCCAATGGTTTATGGGCATGCTTTTTGCCTATATACATTTGGGTCCTCGTTATGCGCTTCTCCAACGGTCCATGCCCATCATTTTTACTAGTCCAATTCTGCTTGCCATGTTGCCTCTTTCGTCAGGCATCGTGGACAAACTGCCCGTGATTGCGGGCCTCACGCCCATCATACTGACTAAAATCACGCTTATGCTGAGTGCCATGGACGCTAGCAGAACGGTATATAATGGTTACCAATATGCCGTGAATTTCGTATCCAACTTTGGACTTTCGGCTCTCATTGAGAATGAGTGGCAGCGCCTAAATGTGCCCAACGTCTTGCGCCTGTTTTGGATCATTAGGTATGTAGCATAAAATTAGAAATTACACAACAAGCAAATTATATTTGTACTGGGTTTAAAATATTCAAAATAACATTGGAAAAATCGGATATTTTTATACCCTGAAATGGGTAAAAGAGGTTTATATATTTGAGCAACTGTATGTAACAGGCAGAAGGAAGCATCTCCGACTCCATAAAGTATATATATTCTTGATCAGCATCAATAGCCGAGTCGATCTAGCCATGTGCGTCCGTCCGTCTGTCTGTCCGTATGTATGAACGCAAGGATAGCAAAACCTATAAGAGCTAGAGACTTGAAATGTTGTACGTAGGTCCTCCTAGTGTCCGCGCAATATGAGTTTGTTTCCGATAATCGATAACTTGCCCCGTTTCCAAGTAATCGATACAGATCGATGTCGGAATCCTGTTTTTTTTACAAATTGGGTAAATTATAAGAGCTAGAGCCACCAAACTTGACATGTATCTACTAGAATAGTATATATATGTATATATATCAAGTATCTTCTATTTTATAGCTACCACCACCTCCTCGCTTCTACCTTATAGCTATAAATCAAGTAAATAAACCAATTTATGCTTTCCACCAATATAAGGTACAATTTAAATGCAAATGACTTTTCGAGAATACAAAAATATTCTATATGACAATAAGATGTACTGTAGAAAATTTCTTTAAGATCGGTTAAGAAACAAAGAAGTTATTAAAGAAAACGTGCTTTGGATGGCAGCAAGGGCTAATTGCACGAATTGCTCTATACATGTACACACACATTCATGGGCGTCTTATTTGAATTCTATCAACAGCATTGCAATTGCGATTGTATTATTTTTCAGTGCTGCTATTTTAATACGTTGTTTTCTCACTTACTCGATTATTGGTGTGGCTGTTGAGCAGAGGCGGCAGCAAGCAATGCGGTCAGTTGCGAGTTCGTACCCTACCGAGGAAACTTTTTTAAATTTATTTTTATGTATGAACGCAAGGATAGCAAAACCTATAAGAGCTAGAGACTTGAAATGTTGTACGTAGGTCCTCCTAGTGTCCGCGCAATATGAGTTTGTTTCCGATAATCGATAACTTGCCCCGTTTCCAAGTAATCGATACAGATCGATGTCGGAATCCTGTTTTTTTTACAAATTGGGTAAATTATAAGAGCTAGAGCCACCAAACTTGACATGTATCTACTAGAATAGTATATATATGTATATATATCAAGTATCTTCTATTTTATAGCTACCACCACCTCCTCGCTTCTACCTTATAGCTATAAATCAAGTAAATAAACCAATTTATGCTTTCCACCAATATAAGGTACAATTTAAATGCAAATGACTTTTCGAGAATACAAAAATATTCTATATGACAATAAGATGTACTGTAGAAAATTTCTTTAAGATCGGTTAAGAAACAAAGAAGTTATTAAAGAAAACGTGCTTTGGATGGCAGCAAGGGCTAATTGCACGAATTGCTCTATACATGTACACACACATTCATGGGCGTCTTATTTGAATTCTATCAACAGCATTGCAATTGCGATTGTATTATTTTTCAGTGCTGCTATTTTAATACGTTGTTTTCTCACTTACTCGATTATTGGTGTGGCTGTTGAGCAGAGGCGGCAGCAAGCAATGCGGTCAGTTGCGAGTTCGTACCCTACCGAGGAAACTTTTTTTAATTTATTTTTATTACTACTAAAGCGATCGAGCGAGTAGCGCGAGCTGCATTTGGTGTTTGAATAAGAGGGTTCAGGGTGTCCCCTAGTCGGGAGCTCCCGACTAGAACCTCTTTCTTGTTTATTGTGTAACATGGAAATATTCCATAAATTAAAAGCAAATATTTTAAATTCCCGTTGATTTATATTTAACAAATTTACTCTGAAATCTTTATTTTTGCTTCATTATATCTATATCAAAATATAACCGTAATCTTCGGGATGACTAAAAAATGTTATTTAGCACACTTGCTAAGGTATACTAGTCGTTGTTTAACATTGTCATATCGTTTAATCAATATCTAAAACTGTTTTCCGGACTGGAATGACTGATTAACTGACGCACAGTCCTAACCGAAATAGCTTGAAAGCGAAAATTATCATTAAAGCTACCTAAAAAATGTCGATACTTTTTTCATTATAATTCGATCAGCCTCAAACTCATTTTTTAAATTTCTTTATGCAAATTTTTTTTGAAAAATCGAACCTTCTTCGACGATTATATATGTTAATGCTTACTTTCCATACTACATAAAGATTTAAAAAATACTTGTTTCAGTCATTTTAAAAATTTCAACTAAAAGTGTGGGAAAATGCCGGAAAACTTTTGTGTGAAATTTTCCTTTTTTTTTGGAATATTTGTATGTTAAATATAACCTTAGATTGTATGCATGAATCTATAATTTAATAGGCGGGAGATAGTTAAAAAGTTATCTAAAATTTGAAGCAAAAGTTTGCCGCAGGGTAATCACCATATATGTAAATATACAGTAGATGAATGTTGAGACTTTTTTCCAAAATGTAAAAAGCTTATTAAAACATGTAAGTTGATGAAAATATTTTCAAAAGCCCGAAACTGCGTTCAAGTATAAATTCGGATGCTATACAAAAGATTTAGTTGTGCAATGTTCGTGCGATTTTGTTCAGGATGTACTGTTTGTATTCTCGAGAAAGCGTTTGCACAAGAACAAGACTGATAAACCGTTGATCGAGTACGTACATATGTACTTTATGTAGAGTCAGTAACATTTTGTTTCTTAGGTTATCAACAATAATAATAAAACAAACAATTTCATCAGCTGATTTCTTAAAATAGAACTCAATTGTTACATTTTTCGTTTTTATACCCTGAACCCATTGAAAATGGGTAAAAGGGGTATAATGTTTTTGTGCAAATGTATATAACAGGAAGAAGGAAGTATCTCCTCCGACGCCATAAAGTATATATATTCTTGATCAGCATCAGTAGCCGAGTCGATCTAGTCATGTCCGTCTGTCTGTCCGTCCGTCCGTATGTATGAACGCAAGGATCTCAGAATATAATAAAGCTAGAGTCACTAAACTTGACATGTAGCTTCTAGAATAGTATATATATATCAAGTATCTTTCATTTTATAGCTACCACCTACTCCCCGCTGCTACCTCATAGCTATAAATCAAGTAAAAACACCAACTTATGCCTCCCACAAGTATAAGCCACAATTTAAATGCAATTGACTTTGTGATAATACACAAATATTCTATAGTACAATAAGATGTACTGTTACGAAACACTGAAATGATTAAAGAAAACATGTTTTGACTTTTCTCATATCAGCGGCAAAAAGCGCAAATTCCAAGAATTTCTGTATACATGTACACACACTCATTCATGCGTGTCTTCTTTGAATTCATTTCAATTGCGGTTGTATTATTTTCTTTGCTGCTATTTTAATTCGTTTTTTTTTCTCATCAAAAGTCAATTATTGGCTTGGCTGTTGAGTAGAGGCGGCGGTAAGTATTGCGGTCAGTTGGGAGTTCGAGCCCTATCGAGGAGACTATTTTTTTTTTCGCTGGTGTGGCTATTGAGTAGAGGCCGCAGCAAGTAATGCGGTCAGTTGCGAGTTCGAACCCTGCCAAGGGAACTTTTAATTTTTCTTTATTATTACTAAAGCAAACGAGCGCGTAGTGCGAGCTGCATTTGGGGTTGGAATAAGAGGGTTCAGGGTATCCCCTAGTCGGGAGCTCCCGACTAGAACCTCTTGTTTAATACTAATGATTATTCTCATTAAAATCTCATCCACAGAATTATGCAGGGCGGCTATGCCTTACTGACTGTCGAATCGGATGTGCCTTTGCAGCTGTTTCCAGCAATCGAGAAGCTGCTCGTTGATGGTTGCGAAACTTTGACCGCTGTGCTGGGCATGACTGGTGTCATCTCGATGATATGCCACTATATTGGACGCGGCTTTCAGTGGTATCTGCTGACCTATGACAATGACGAAGAGAAGTCGCTGGGCACAGTTTCGGCAGTGCTCTTTTACATATTAGCACTACAAACTGGCCTCACATCATTGGCGCCGGATAGGCGTTTTGTGCGCTTATGTCGCAATCTATGTCTTCTGGTCACGGCGTTACTGCACTTCCTTCACAACATTGTTTCGCCCATATTGATGTCGTTGAGTGCGGCGCGGAATCCTTCACGTAAGCGTCATGTGCGCGCTTTATCCGTTTGCGCCTTTCTCATATTAATGCCAGTCGGGCTGCTTTACTATTTGTGGGCGCAGCATTCGCCCTCTACTTGGCTGCTGGCGGTGACTGCCTTCTCCGTGGAGGTCATTATCAAGGTTGTTCATTATCAATGTGTTACATTCAACAGACATATTCTTAAAACTAATGTGCTCTGTATGACAGGTGCTCGTTTCGCTGGCCACATATACGCTCTTTTTGCTCGATGCCCGACGCCAGTTCTTCTGGGAAAAACTAGATGATTATCTATACTATGTACGTGCCTTCGGCAATGCCGTGGAGTTCTGTTTTGGAATCTTGCTCTTTGTTAATGGTGCCTGGATCTTGGTTTTTGAATCGGGTAAGTGTTCTTTAGTGTTGGCCTCGTCGTCAAATTACATCAACACATTAGTGACATAAAGCATTCAAATTTATACTTGCGTAAATCTCGAATCATTATATAAGTTCATCTTGTGAGTTGTGCGTACTCCTGTCCAGCTTTTTTGTTCCGTGTGCATGTAATTTTATTATTTGGTTGATTTTGTGTATCGATGACTATAACTTGATAGCCCAAAATGCTACAGGCGGCGCCATCAGGGCGATCATGATGTGCATTCATGCCTACTTCAATATCTGGTGCGAGGCACGCGCTGGCTGGTCGGTGTTCATGAAGAGGCGCTCTGCGGTCCACAAGATATCGGCATTGCCGGAAGCGACTCCTGCTCAGCTGCAGGCGTTTGATGATGTATGCGCCATCTGTTATCAGGTGAGTTCATCAGTTTTGATAATCTTTCTTTTTAATATGTAATAAGCTTTCGTACGCATTTTCTTATTTTCAGGAAATGTACTCGGCTAAGATAACGCGATGCCGTCACTTCTTCCATGGAGTTTGCCTGCGAAAGTGGCTCTATGTACAGGACCGCTGTCCGCTGTGTCATGAGATAATGATGTACACTGACAAGGCTGAGGAGAATGCACAAGATGCCGATCCAGCGGCTCCGGCTCAAGCTGAACAGCCTATTCGTATATATCCAAGAGAAGTAAGTAGGAATTTCTTAGTTTGGCAGCGTAGGAAAGAAGACTTTTGTAAACCCTGAACCCATTGAAAACAGCCAAAAAGAGTATAATGTATTTGTACAAATGTATGTAACAGGCAGAAGGATGCATCTTCGACCTCATAAAGTACATATATGTATTTATTCTTGATCAGCATCAATGGCCGACTCGATCTAGCCATGTCCGTCTGTCTGTCCGCCCGTCTGTCCGTATGTATGAACGCAAGGATCTCTGACCCTATAAGAGCTAGAGACTTGAAATATGTAGGCCCTTCTAGTGACCGTGCAGAACGAGTTTGTTTCCGATATTCGATAACTTGCCCCGCATCCAAGTGATCGATAAAAATCGATATCGAAATCCTGTTTGAGCAAATTTGCTAAATAATAAGAGAATAGTATATATGTATATATCAAGTATCTTTCATTTTGTAGCTATCACCACCTCTCCGCTACTACCTCATAGATATAAATCAAATAAATAAAACAATTTATATTGCTCACCAATATAAGCCACAATTAAAATGCAATTGAATTTTTGAGAATTTTTTTTTACTACTAAGAGGGTTTCAGGGTATCCCCTAGTCGGCATCTCCCGACTAGAGCTTCTTGTTATTCCATATATTTTTAAATTGCAGCTTAGAACGGATGTGAATTATACTGTTTTTATAGACCTCAGAAATCATATTTAAATTACATTTTGACAGAAAATTCACTTATTATTCATTATTTTGCATGTTTTTATTAAGCATATGTTTTTGTAAATTTCAATAAGCATGGAAATCCAACTTTAATTAATATTATTCCCAATGAATATTTAAATTTCTAATCTTTCGACTTTCTCACAGGACGCAATCAATGCTGGAGTGCCGCGCCGCTCACCCGAACGCAGTGCAGAAGCTGCTCCAGAAGAGGGCGTAGCACCGACCAATGCTGCCGCTGCCTTGGCAAATATTGATAATGCTATAGCCAATTTGGCGAGCGAGGCGGCTGCAGCAGAGACGAGAGCCGCCGTAGCCAGCAGTGCAAGCAGTGCAAGCAGTAGCAGCAGCAACAGCAATGCAAGCTATATCACAGCGTCGGCTCAACCGCCGCCATCGACGGCAAATTCGGCGGCTGCTGTTGCTACCGCTGCGGCCAGCAATACGACGCACATATTTCGGTTGTCACAGGAACAGCAATGAATTGTACCGCTATATTTAATCTTAAACAAACCAGATGTAAACTGTTCTATGTGTTAGTGTACTTATGTAAAAATGCGAAACTCCTAAGCAAAATTATTATCTGCCTATTTGAACGTTTCGGGAGACCCATTCCTATAAACACCAATACCTGATTCATACATGCACGCACTCACCAACTCACATTCATACGTATTCATATACACGCAGACATCCAAAAGCGCGTTGAACTGTTTGGCTTCGATACCACACTAAATTAAATTATATCATGCATATAAGTACATACCTACCTATATATGTGAGGGCGCTGAACGAAACGTGAATTCAATCAGAGATCTTTATACATTAAGCTTATGGTAAAAAGTTGACCCAAAAATGTTGAAAAAGGTTAGTTTTAAGATTACAGTGAAATGGTGTTACAAAACAACAACAAAAAAACCATTAGCAGAAAAATAAATGCGGTGAAGTCTGAAAATGATTTAATCAAGTACCAAGTAAAAAAAGAAACAAAACTAGTTAACAAATCGCAAGATGATTTTGTAATTTACAAGAAATTAAAATTAGCAAATCTTACACTCTTACTTATTAATATATATAATTTAATTAAAGGAAGAAAAAAATGATAAGAAAATACAGTACAATATGGAAGCAATAAGCAATTGCGTCGGATTTTGACTAGACAACAATATTTGTAAAAGTTTTGGGCTTGCCTACGAATCTAGCCACTGGATTCATAGTTTATCTAAAAACATCTTAAATTTTGTTTACTTTTTTTTTGAGAAATCAACGCAATTTAAAAGTGGCTTATTGGATGAAATCTTCTAAGGCAGCTTATGTATAAAAGTCAGCGATTTGTATCAAATTTGTATATAGAACAGATGCATATGTAACATGTCAAGTATTTTGTATTGCAGCATGCTAACTAAAATACTGATTGCCTTAAACCAAACAAAATTTGTTTTAAATGTGCGTTATGAACATTTGCGCTTCATTCTTTTTTGGGATATTTGCTCGCTCTCTGATCCACTTTGGTATGGAATATAAGGATACAACAACAGTTTAACATAAAACATTTATTTTAATGCCACTTGCTATTTAGTTAAAGACCAAGTCGTTATAATTGCGCAACAAATGATATGGCGAGACACGACAGCAGGTGGTGGTGCGCACCACCGTGATACGGTCGGCGCGTTCAAAGTTGGCCTTTACGGTTTCATAATAACGACCATCGCTGTAAAGGCATTCGGAAGCAAGATTATTGAAAACATATACGGCAGAAATTTAAAGCTTACCTTAAAACCATGCAGCGCAGCTTTAGGCACTTAACGCGCAATATATCAATAGCCTTTTGGCTCTTGTCGGAGAATCGCAAGTTGTCCGGGTCCCAACGCAGCTCCAGACGCTCCAAATTTCCACAGTTGGATGCAATGGTGTCCATCAGCTGATCCACGTGTATATTGACGCCCAGTTTCTCAGCCGTGCCCATAACTATTATTCTGTACGGCAGCCAATTATTTAATTAAATGATCATATGCACCGCCTCTGCTTCGCTCTACTTACTTGCAGTTACCCAACATGGGTAGTATGCTCATCCAGAGCTGATCTGTAATGTGTGGCATGCCAGATAGGCAGCACGCGCTCAGCTGATGGCCATGGCGCTGCAGAAACTTTAGCATGCCTTCGTCTGTTATGTTATCCGAGGAGTCCAAGTCCAAGGAGTTGAGTGATCTGCAAGAGTAGATGGTAGTCATAAAGATAAGCAATTAAATATCTTGTTCTAGTAGATGTGGACCTGGTGTTGCCCTGTTCCATCCATTGCTTCAACACGGTATCATTGAATCCATTGATTTGGCCGGCAGATAGAAACTTAAGATTGGGTATACGCGTTAACATGTCTACCAGGCATTCGCTGGTCAAATCGGTAGCCGTAATGTCCAGCTCCTGTAGCGCGCACTTATCCCATTCCACCTGCATTACAAACTCTGATTTTAAGCTCGTGCCATTCATGAGCAGGCAGGTCAATCGCTTCGAGCGCTGTACCAACGTCTTCAGCGTGGAGCCGGTGACCTTATTGCAAAAGTTAACAGCCAGGCACTCTAACTGTATGCAGTTGGAGCTAAAGGCATCAATGTGCGAGTCGTCTATAAAATTAATGCCATACAAATTGATGACGCGCAAATTGGGCGTGGCCGATTTAAGTCTGTGCACATTAATGACTTCGTAAATTTCCTCCTCCTCCTCCTCGCACTTCTCATAGGTGCCGACCAAGTGTAGCACCTCTAGACCATTGATAAAATTATAGATTTTGCGCATGAAGCCCTCCATGAAGATCACCTCAGACAAGCAAATGCACATGTAGCGCAGTTTGGTGGGAAACGCCTGCATCTCGCTGAAGTCATGCAATTGCATGGCTGAGGGGGCAAATAAGAGAACATATTAGCTACCTTTTCGCAGGCTAGTCTAATCATTTACCTGTAGAGAAGTCCAGCAGCATGTGGGTTAGGTTTGGACACTTAGCCGACAGCTCGTGCAGCACCGTGTGCGTGATAAGCTCAATGGGCAGCTCGATGTAGCGCAGCGTCGGTCCAAATCTTACCGAAATTAAAGAGAGCAGCATCTCCAGAGAGCCGACGTGCAGCCCAGAAACCTCCGGTCGCAGCGATACATTCTTCCACAAGCGCGTGTCGTAGGCGATCTTACGCCAGCGACGACAGATGCGGGCCAGGCGACAAATCTCCCGATGCGACAGATATGAAAATATGTGCAACAGCACCTTGTCGGGCAGCTTCTCAATCGTCTGCAAGAGAGATGATCATTTAAATATATATATATATATATATATATTTATATTTATATATATTCATTAAACTGATACTGATCAATACACATCAGTCAGCCTGCGGGTTCTTGCATGAAGTAAATACCGTGTCGGCGAAGGGACTACGCATGGTGCCATCGGATAGGTACACCTGCGAAGCCTCTACGGCCAGCTGACCCCAAATATCGGTAGAAATATCCATTGTTCTGTATAGTATCGATAGTATACTATATGCTTTGCTTATATAAATGAAATATTAGTGCGAGAGATACGCGCGTTGCCGAGCACCTTCAACGTCTGTCTGAATTAGCTGTGGCTACTTGGCGCTACTGTGAGGAATCTCCAAAAAGCCCACTAACATTTGACACACTCGCAGGCAGGCAGGCAGACAGCTAAAGAGAAAAGCCACCGAGGAGATCCTATTTATAGATGAGCGCTAGTAATGTTTAGAGCAGCCAAAACAACAATGCCAAGAATTTCTAGACCATGTCGTTGCTTTTCAGTGGTCAGAAGAGCGAAAAACTCTGGGCGTGCTAAACAGCTGTTGGGTTGGGCAGTATATATACCTGGGTCTACACACTCACAACATGTGTACAACCTGAATATATCGTATAATGTATACAAGCTATATGCATCGCATTCTACGCAATCATTTTCATTTTTGTTTTGCTTACTGCATGTTATTTGCGAGTGGGTTTTCTCGGCAGTACTCACCAGACGCGTCTTGACCACCGCATTGAGATCATCTCGTCCAATGGCCTGGGATGAGGTTTGCGCTGCCAAAACGTTCCAATTATCCATAATGCTTTTGAAATATTTAATTTACTTGTGTGCGATTTTTTGGTTGTTTGTTGCGGGACTTGCACTCTAAGATCTATTGTCTGTATAGTATGTAATATGTATAGAGAGGCGCCGGTTTGTGTTGGTGTATTTACTCTTTCTATAAGTAGCCAAGGAATTCATTCATCAATTATGTTTGTTTTCAAATTTTTCATAACGACTTACTTATTTTGAAAGCTGGGGTATGAGGAATCTACATGCCTTACGTTAAATTTAACAAATATTAATAATTTATTGGACCATCGGGTACTGCACGAAACATTTCTCAAATGCATTTTCACAAAGATTCTTGAAAATTAGTTCAAAGCCGATCGAATAGTAATGAAAAAATATTCATATAACCGTTTCCTACCAATTTTCCTCAGTTCTCAAGTGTACTCTTCCAAAATCCCGTCTAAGTGGGCACTTACATCACATAAGCCGAACAATTTTCAGGCAGTTTTATATATATTGATTAATAGGATGAATATAGACTGCTAAATAATTCTAGTCTTTATTTAATAATCAGTAAGTATTAAGAAAAAGAAACGAATTCTTCTATTATATGTTACTATAACACAATTTTTACGAGAAGAAATATTGTTTTTACTAAAAAATATATATAATGCCTATTGAATTGTGGTGTAAAGTAACCCGTACAGAACATCTTTTATCTTCAACTTGGAACGCTCAAACATAGCTTCGTATATAAAAAGGCTATTAACAGCGGAAGTAGTAA
Source organism: Drosophila borealis (assembly GCA_035045885.1). Taxonomy (NCBI): domain Eukaryota; kingdom Metazoa; phylum Arthropoda; class Insecta; order Diptera; family Drosophilidae; genus Drosophila; species Drosophila borealis. Next base: position 20,210,114 of record JAWNOR010000194.1, read on the forward strand.
TCATTTACTAGCCATTATAATTCATAAACATAAAAAAAATTATACCAGTTTCCGATAGACACACAGCTTCTTTTCATCTTGCAAATTATTATATTATTTACATAAGATGGTTTGCTTTTGGTTGCTAAGATTTTGCTATGGCTATCTAAAGGGTTCCAAATTGCAAACATATTTACCCATTTCGTATTCAAATATGTTATTGGTCGTTTTAGTAGAATCTAAAAATGTAACTTTAAGACATATGTAAATTATACTGATAGTTTAAATCAAATAAAAGTTTATTGCACTCGCCACATGCATTAACAATGACATCATTGTCAATGCATTGATGTGTACAATAAAAATGATGTTCTGTCTTATGTATTACGAAAACTATGCACAAATTTTGTATAATTTGATCGTGTTCTGGGAAAACCAGACAAGATATGTTCTACCTTTTGGGCTATTTATAGGCAAATGTTGGTCTGTAATGAAAATTTCTCGAGGCTGCAATTTTGCAATTTCATGCAATTTCGTAACGCCCACAATTATAAGCACTTTTTTTTTGGTTAAGTGGCACTTCTGTTTTCACTTTGCCTTTAGAATAGTCCAAATACAAAAGCTACTAGTTAGTCAATACTTTGGTAAATACTTTATGTACATATTTGGTTTTATTTGTTCGTTTGCCGTTTGCACCCAAAACTTGTTCCGCGTAGTTGAGAGTTCCACAGTGCTCATGCAACTGAGATCAGGCGTCCGCGAAAAATGGTTTTTGCCAAAATGTACATGGCCTGGTAATGGCGGCCAGCCAGTACGTAGCAGGATGAAGCAGCATGGGACGGGTCGCATTTGTTGCGCGCGTCATTTGTTGTACCCGGCAGATGCTTGGCAGGCGTGCTAGGTGATGGCGCCTGGCCAAAAAGCAAGCGTCTTAGTTGTTTTCATACACCTTTCATTCAGATTATGCACACATGTATGTACATATTATTACACGGTGTTGTTGGAAGTCTCGTCGATTCAAATAGTAACGAACAGAGCTGCCAAGTTGTTTTTTACCCACATGCATACTGGTAAAGCGTGCGGCAGCTGCCACACATACTACCGTTGGCGCTATCTGGCGCTCTTCTTGTTCTTAGCTCTAGCTCTCGCTCTCGCTCTCTTTCCTCTTTTTTCCAGAGTCAGAGCGCCCGTTCCGATCACAGTCAAAACAAGACGATTCAGTCGTTTTATTGCTGCGCGCGCAGACGGTTATTCGACGCAGAACGTACAGTGTCTGTCGACGTAGGTGTGTCAGTTTAGTGCGCTTGTGTAAGTGTATGTGTCAGCGGACAGACTTCTTCCAAAGGCTAGTTGCCGTTTTGCTGATGTTTTTTAGTTTTGCATTTTGCTTACATACTTTTTCATAAATGATAATAAACAATTTATTATTTATAAGACCTTATGCGACTGCGGCGGCACACAAAATGTTTGTTTATAGTGGGTACAGTGCAGTAAATGCAGTCGTGTGTGTGTGTGACGCCCCAAGAGCGCGTGAGAGGAAGTGTGAGAGAGTACAAGAAAACCTGCGCAGGTGTCCGCCGAGTAATAACGCCGACGTCGTTGCGGGCAGCGCAGTTCGCCCAAAGACAAACAAATGCATAAACAATTTCAAAAATTAGCTTAAGTGTGCCTCAATTGAAAGAGCTATTAACTAATTAACATACAATTTTATACAGCCTACCCAAAAATACACCCATCCATCAGAAATATGTCCTATAGCGCTGAGCGTGCGCTTTCCTTTTTCTATCCCTTCATCATTGTGACTTCACTGATCTGCTGCATCACCTCGGCAGTAGCCTGGACACATTGGCGCTATGTGCTTAACGCCTGCCCGGACACCAACTGCGGCTGTGTGTTGCACGGCCGCACCACCTACAACAGCTTCGAGGGCGGCAACATAGCTTATTGCCACTATGCCACCTATGGACTTATTCTGCCGCTGATCTTTGCCGTGGTGCTGGGCGTTTATCATGGCTATCGCATGTGCATTGGCAAGGGCAAACGGAAGGCTGGCACCACAACCATTAGACAGCGGTAAGTGCTGCCCAGTTCTAATTCAGACTGGGGTCATGTGGGTTAATCGGCGGCAGCAGCAACTTGCCGAGTGTCGCAAGACTGGCCCAATTAAGCCTTATGCTAATGGAAGCCCCAAAGATGACTGAAGCAAATGCGAGACTACACCAATTCAATTGAAAATTTGCAATTACTCACCCGTTGCGTTGTTTTCGTTCTCTCTTTCATTCTATCTTGCAGCTCTGGTGACATGGTCGTGGTGACCACCGAGTCCGAACTGACGCCCGATAGCCTCTCGCCCTACTATTGTAAGTAGAAACCCCGGATTATCAGCGATCGCCGTAATGATAATATTTTCTTTGCTAGGGCTACCTGCCACGGTTATATCGGTCATTATGGCCGTTTACCAGCTGATCTATGCTTCCATTTTTACCGATGGCTTTGAGGTCACCTGCAAACAGTATCGCGAGTCGTTGCTCAAGGAAATTCAAGGCGTTGGCAATATTGTGCCCGTAATCAAGGCACGTTTGTCCTGTGCAGCTGTTTTTGATTTTATGGACTATCTGGTGGAGAGCATTTCATATGAGCGTCGTCGTTATGGGCGCATCAATACTGCTGCTTGCTTGTATTTTACCCTCGTCCTCGCCTGGTTTGCGCTTTTTGCCTGGATTGCCATATGCGTTATTAATGTTGTTAACTTACGTCGTACCCGTGCCGCTCGAGTCTAAAATGCGAACAAAATGACAACGAAACAAATGTATTCCACAGCACATTCACCTTATCATTAATCATAGAGAGCACATTACACTCCACTTATTTATAAGTTCTTAAATAATAGCGTCCACGGCATATTTTGCTGCTATTTACAAGTTGTACAAATAAATGTATGAACAATTTACATTTAAATAGTTTTCGATTTTTATTCAATAGGAGCTTATATCGCGCCATAATGGTCGATAATTTGCTAAAGTAACCATGTGCTCAATAAACAAAGAAATCTTCAGATTTTTAAGCGTGGAATTATTGTTACCGATTATTTTTCCCAAAGACTGTTAATTGAATTGCACCGTCGATTCCAACTTTTATATTTGGTCACATATAAATACCGTTTTCCACGTATAAGTGTTTGCATTTAAACATCTGTTTTTAATCGATAGTCGGTAGCATTGGCCCCATCTGCAAAACATCGATAACATATACATTAAAGTTGTCTTCGATTTTACTGCTGACGTGCCGCAACCGAATTTGTTTACGCATTAGAAGTGCAAAAATTTAGAAATCTCAACATGTTCGATATACAGACACACATGGTAAGCGTCACAGTTTCCAAGCTGCTACGAAAACAGTATTTGAACTTTTAAATTTTTCTCAGGACTTTGTTGGCCAGGCGAAAGCTGAACGCTGGTCCCGTTTAATCATAACATTATTTGGAGTTATTGGTCTTATATATGGCGCGTTTGTGCAGCAGTTCTCTCAAACTGTTTACGTGCTGGGTGCTGGGTTCCTGTTATCTTCACTGGTAGGTGGATCATCTAATCACAGCTAAATCGTAATTCGAGCCCTCTTATATCTCGCATAGATTACCATCCCACCGTGGCCGTTCTATCGCAACAATCCTCTGAAATGGCAGAAACCGGTGAATACCGAGCAGAAACAGCAGCCTGGCGATTCCAGTGATGAGGGCAAGAAGAAAAAGAAATAGTTGAAGATATTTAAATAAAACTAACTTCAAGTAATTATTACTCTTTTTAATAAATAATAATTCATTTTGTTTAAATTGGACGACGGTACGATATTAGATCGTTGTGGTCGTAGTACTTGTGTATGAGATCATACATATTTGCAAAGAAGTACAGTAGATTGTCGTACTGTCCATTATAGGGCGATTCGCGTTGCACGCAACCCTCAGGCGCTTCCAGCGTGAGAGGCGCTGCAAGCTGATGAAAGCCTTCTGTAATCTCCAGATTGTCCAGGCCTCGGTATGCTGCATTAAGACCCCATGCGTTCACGTGCATCTCTAATAGAAACTGATGTATGGCCTCGATGGTGGCTAGATACCAACGGGGACTGCCTCGCTGATGGCGCCAGAACTGTGACAAGCGATTCTGGAGAACCACAGTACGTAGGCCGCGGACGCGCTCGTCTGCGTAGATGCTACGACTCTGATTCCAGGTGCTATCAATGAAAAGCGCCCGTCGTACTGGCAGGTTCCCGTATGTGTAGCATTTGGAGCTTTGTTCCGATTCTGCTTCTCCAACAACCTCATCCACGCGTCGACGCAACATTGTGCCCATGTGATGGCCCTTGGGCAGGCCATAATTGTCATCAATTTTCAAATGTACATTTCGTTGAAAAAGCTGCGGCACAGTGAGACTCGTAGCACTTGGGAAGATGAGCACCACACCATCCTCCTGCCTGTAGTCGGGTATATCTGGATATGTGTGGATTTGCACATTATCCGGCGCGAGCACTGCCGCATGCACCGCAGTGCTTTTGCCATCAATCTCCTTTTTGTGCTTGATTATGTCTATTTGGAGGGGCAGATCTACTCGTGGCAATAACCTGCCCAGTTCTCCCACTGGTATGTGGCAATTGTAGCAGAAAAATTTCCGAGACCGATTGCAGTGCCGACAACTGTGACGGCCTTCAATTGTGTCCAGCACTGAGTGATCCGCTATGCGCATGTTGACAAATGGATACTTGCGCGGGTGTCCCTTTGCCGCGACGGGATGTGACATCGTCGGGGTCAAGCCGGCTTATACAAATAAGTTGCGTGCCAAAGTTAATTTCTTACAAGCTCACACAAATGTTTAGAGTTGCCGTATATTTAACAGGATGCTAATGCTCACATTTGAGTTCATCTTTTCGCATAAGTCTGGCAACACCCCAGTGTTGCAAAATGAAAAAAGCGCTTCCTTCAAATAAATGGGCAATAACGTGTTTTTGAAAATAAAATTCATGTTGATTCTAAAACATTTCTTTTGTTTTCGCTCTGCTCTAAAAACCTGGGAAGCTGTCGGAATTCTAATCACCATTCTATTTCCCCCGTAGCTGAACGTTATTGAATAAAATAAATGATGACGATATTCGATGAAAGCAAGTTATTCTCATGGAAAATAAAAATATATAAAAATGGCTGTAAAGCCTAAAAGAAATTAAAATGATGATCATCATAACTTTTATTATTTATGTATATACATACAGCTCATTTGTTTTAATCAAACCTTTTTTTTAAATTAAAGTAAACTAAACAAATTTAGCGCAACGGATAAAACCATCACTGCTTGCAATATACACATAATTGTCGGCGCCACAACAAAGGTAATTCACACAACTGCCCACATCCACTTCGCCAAGTGCACGCGGCTGATTTGCTGCCAAATCTGTCCAGCCTTTGACTTTGTTGTCATAGCCACCGGAATACAAGTGCTCATCAGTCCCGCATATACTATTCACAATCATTTCATGGCAGTTCTGCGATCAATATGACAATAATGACTCACGAAATGGCTAAGAAGAATGCTTCCCACTCACCGGCAACTTCCAAATGTGGGCGAACTTGTGTTGTGGTAGATTATTTATCAGCTGCAGGCCCATGCCCGTGCGATCGGGAAATGCCAGATAGCTCCTCTTGCCGCCGACCAATGGACCGAGCAGCGTTAAAGGTGATTTACCTGGAATAACAGTTTTGTTGCTGTATTTGCCGGACTTGCCTTCCACAATTATCGAGACGACCACATCCAAGTCGCGCACTGTGTAGATAAGCTGCTGCTCCCCTGCTAAGGACTTGACCTCCTCCACTAAATTGTACTTAAAGAGCATGCGATCCTGACTCCAAGTTGTAACCACGCCTTTATCATCGCCCGTATAGAGCACAGCGCCATTACAATACATTGCCTGAATGGCGTCGTCACAGCGGAACAACTCCTGCACGGAAGCATCCTCATACGGCGGCAGCATGTACTTAACCTGGCCATCACAGCTGCTCGAATACAGCTTCCCATTCTCATTCACAGCCATGCAATAAATGTACGCATCATGGGCGTTCACCGTGCTCAGCAGTTGCAGCGATTCCGACCAAATCTGTAAGGGAAGTCCGATCTCAGGTAAGCGCATAAATGACTAAACTTAACTGTGGCCCCATAATACCCACACGTATTTTCCCATCGGCACCTCCAGAGAACAGCTGGCTGTTGAAATACACCACACAAGTGGCGTCCCCCTCGTGCGGCTCCGTCGATGTGTGCTCGATGCGCGCGTTAAGCATCTGGTGACCGATTCAAGACAAAACTGGCCCATAGCAGAGTCCGCCACGAATAACCGCAACCAAGTACATAGCATATACCTATGTATATACACTCTCGCGGAGATATTTATAAATGTGAAATCTACAGTGCCCGCCAGAAGTAAATGCACAATAATACACGCTCAAAGTAGATGTATATTTAAAACACGTAAGTTGCACAATTTAACTCGTAATTATTTAGTTTTCAGCAAGTAAATACATAGAAATAAAATATGTATATTAGACGAGATTGCATTTCATTCGCTTTATCTGAAACATAAACTTGCAATGCGTACAGAAATCGTTAACAAATTGAACTAAAAATGAAATCAATTGCCTTTAATAGGTATCACAAAAGTAGCTTTAACTTTAAAAAGGAAACCAAGTAACTTAATCAAATTTTTCTAGTATATTAAGAAATTTGCTACGTCTGATAACTTTTGCATTTTAAAGTTTCTTCATTGCATTTTTTATTTCTATTTGTGTTATTTTTGTTAGATTGTCATTAAGCTGGAATATTCTTTATGACGCGAACAATTCAATTTAGATTGCATTCCTTAACACTAATTCTTGTTTCAAAACGAACATTATTTATTAATCTAACTTACGCGCCTAACACAAAATTAGCATCAAATGGAAACAGGAGATTAATCAGCTTAAACTAATTTTTACTAATTGTAGTACCCTATTTTTGTGGGTCAATTTGCATTTATTAGGCATAATCCGTTAAATTTTGACCGTTGAAAATGTAACAATTTGTATAATATAATATTGGAATAGTATATTTCATTATATTTAAAGCATTATCAGTGGAGTCGTATTTTAAATTTGACTTTAGATAGTTCAGATAAACTTAAACATTGGAATACAGCGATCGGACACTTGAAAAGAACGTAAGCTTCGAATTTTCACCGAAGTGTTATTTTTAGGTTTAATATTCAAGTAGTTATATATTTTCTTAATTCTTTTTTATTTTCTAGTGGCTTGTTCAATTGCTTCGATTTTGAGAGTTTTCTCTTATGCTAGGGACAAAGATATACCCATTTGATGTTTTACGTATATGCTTAATAGACACACATTTGACATAATATAGCCAGAGAATCCATTAAGTTAAGAGTCCCTAGCTTAGCGTAATACTTACTTATAAATACATAAGTACAATTACATAAATACGTATACATAATAAACACACAATTGAGTATTGCTTAGCTCGAAGGCTTTAACAAAGATTTCTTTTTTTTTAATTTTTGTTTGCATGAGTGAAGTTTTATTTGGTATTAGCAAAGTAGCTAAGAGTATTGAATATCACTTACAGTGGCATCGATTGGTAGCATTTAGAGATCTTTATAGATTCTAGACATAGTAAGCATTATAGGGATTGCGCTTCTCCAGGCAGGGTAGCACACACTCCAGTGTATTGCGAAAGGCATCCCGAAAGTCTCGATTGAAATAGGCGTAGATGAGCGGATTAAGTGTTGAGTTGAAATAGCCAATCCAGAAGAGTACCACCACGACCACATCCGGGCAGGGGCAGGAGGCGCCACAGAGCGACGTGATGACATACCTGCAGATAGCCATATATATGTATATATATAGCTTTGAGCCTTACGCCTAGAGCACTGCTTACCAAAGGAAAAAGGGCAGCCAGCAGAGCAGAAATACGCCCATAATGATGCCCAAAGTGCGAGCGGCCTTGTGCTCGGCCTTCCAACCTTTCGCGGGTCGCACTGAGCCGCCTGTCGGGCAGATAAAGAGTTTGATGATGAGATTTCGATGAGAGTTACAAACTGATAAGCTAAATTTCATCTTTGGCACAGCTTTAGGCCAGCTGCTGCATTTGGAAATGCTCTTGAATGCGAGGTCAAAAGCTGTGTGTCTGTGTGTGTGGGTGTGTGTGTGTGTGGGGGAGCAATGCCTCACATGTTATGCGTGTAGCGCCATGTGTGACGGTTCTTGTTTAACTTTGACATTAATATTGCTGTTGTAGTTGTTCCTGTTGTTGTTGTTGTTGTTGTTGTCTCATTGATGACAAACACCCGTCTTAGTGTATAGCACCCACTTCACACTCCCACAACCAACTTTGGGCGGCGCTATTTAACCAGTCTTGAGTAATCGAGCTGGTGTGTGTGCGTGTCGGTGTGTGTGGGTGTGGGAAAAGTAATAAAAACGAAACAAACAATTGAAAATATTTACACAGGACACTTGCTATCATAAAGATATACAGTGCCTCCACAGATACACCCACACATACACCGACTCATTTTCGCACACGTACAAAACATAAACATAAACATCATTGAAAAAGTATTTACACAAAAAGAAAAATAAATCAGACGACAGACTGACAAACAGACAAACGGTAAGCAACAGGAAGTGGCAAACAAGTGTGTCCTCGACCTCGTCGCCGCCGCCGTCATCTTTCCGAATGGCAGCGGTTGCCCGACAAACTGAGCAAGGAATCAAAATGCAAAAATGAAAACACAGTTAGCACGGTAGGTTGGGCGTAGGGAAAGCAAAGAAAATTCACGTGCATAGGGGGGGCAATTATGGACAGCATGAAGGAGTACCGAAGGATACTTCAAAAATGCCGGTGAACAAAAATGAGTTTAGCCTGAAGGTGCCGGCCGTATGGCCACAGCCAGGGACGCGAGGGATTTAGCAAATAGTGTCAATGTCTTTTTGGAGAATGGGCATGTCCAGTTGGGCTTTCTTGGGATTTATACATGTTCATTGTGACTCGAGTTGGAATGTGGATACTTAGTGCTGGTAATTATCATTATAATTTATAAGTGATCCAATAAATAGCTATTGCTTGTAAAACTACTTGCTGCATTGGTTTTATTTGGTCGCTCAACTCTCGGAGTTCCATTTCGGCTACTGCAATAATAAATTTCAACTACAATGTGCTTTTAAGTTATCTTTAAATGTCACTTTGGATATAAAACAAGAAAGGAAGAACAAATATTCTTCACAAATATTCTTCTTCCGACACAAAGTCCGTTTTGATACGGCTTTAAAGATTTGCTGGAAAAATAGTAAAACTTGCAATTGCTGAGTTTGGTAAAATAAAAAATAGGATATGGTAGGCGATTTCGGTCGATTTCAATATATTTATTGCCTGAAACAGAAAGACTAAGAGAAACCCTATTCACAGTTTTACAACAACAGCATGCAAACTCAGAGAATAGTTCGCAAAAGAACTTACTAAAGGTATGGCCGTATCGACTCAGCTGTTGATATTGATTATATTGCCTTCAACAAGGGTATACACCTTAAGCATGTGGGAAACTAAATTTAAACATGAAGGAGGCTCTAGTCGGGAGCTCCCGACTAGGGGATATCCTGAGTCCTCTTTTACCAACTCCAAATGCAGCTCGCGCTACGAGCTCCTTTGCTTCAGCAGTAATTAAAAATATGTAAATAAAAGCCCTTCCCAATTGGACTCGAACCCGTAGCGACCCGCACTAATTCGCATAAATGCGTGTGTGTTCATGTTTACAGAAACTCTTGCAATTTGCGATAACTGCCGCAAACTCTTGACAATATAAGCACACGTTTTCTTTATTAACTTCTGTATTTCTTAACCAAACTTGGTGAAATTTTCAACAGTAGAATAAAAAGGCATTAAAATTGTGATTTAAAGTGGGGGGGGGGGTAGTTTAAATTTTATTTATTTATTTGACTTATAGCTATATGGTGGTAGTGGGCAGGTGGCGATGGCTATAAAATTAAAGATACTTGACATATGTATATGTATATACTATTCAAGAAGCTACATGACATGTTTGGTGACTCAAGCCCTAAAAACCTAAGAGATTTTCTCAAAAAATAGGTCGATTATCAGAAACAAAACTCTTACTTCGTGGGCACAAGGAGGACCTACGTTCCAAATTTCAAGTCTCTACCTCTTTTAGGTTCTGAGATCCTTGCGCTCGTACATTCGATCAGACGGACAGACGGATCGACTCGGCTTGAAGTTGATTAAGAATATATATACTTCATTTGGTCGGAGATGCTTCCTTCTGCCTATTACATACATTTACACAAATACTTCATTTATAGCTTTTTTTACCTCTTTTAAATGGGTTCATGGTATAAAAATAACGTTGAGATATTTTCCTAGTTTGATTATTATCTCTGAAAAGGTTTACAACCGCATACATATACTTATTAAGCAATATTTGAATCTATATATTCAGATTTGCATAGATTTTAGTAACTTGTTGCAGCATATGTAAGAATGTCCTTTCATTTTACATTTTTATTTTCCGTTGGATATAGTATCACTTATTCTGTTGCTAACTTGGTAAACTACGGTTTCCAGTTTTGATAATTTTTTAATAATTTTCAATTCTCAATTTTTGATATCATATCAATTTTAATGTTTGCCAAACCATCTCATAGTTAATTTTCAATAAAATTTCCATATGCCTTTCTGGATTATTTTCTAAATACCTTTTTTCTAATGTAATATATCTGAACATTTTTGGTATACATTGCTTTTTCCGAAACATCAATACTATATGAATGTGAAATTTACCTATTAAATATAATTTTAGGATAGAAATAAATAATGTGTATTTACATGTATGCTTGAGTTCTTTTGGCTGATGCAGGTGCGACTCTTGACTGTGGGTGAAAGTGCAGGAATGACACAGAGTTACGGGGGCAAAGGATATGCAAGGATAGATAAGAATCAACAGCAATGCGAGAAAAAGACAGATAAAGAAATACAGAGAGCGAGATAGAGAAGAAGGGAGAGAGTGAGAGAGAGCGAGAGAGAGAGAGATATTGGAGTGGGAAAGTGGTTCATGGGAAGTCGAATGAGCAGTATGTGTTGCGGAGATGACAAAACAACTCACCGGTTGCACCACAGTGACTACATCCGGTTTTGTAGAGCTGCTTCCGGTTCTTGCTCTGCTGCCAACATGCTGCGAGCGCCGCCAATTGTTTGTGCCAGAAGCGTGAGCGCGTGCGCGGAGCTTGTTCCTGCCCTGAAATCGGAGCCGGTGTTGCAGCCGGAGCCGGAGTCATAGCTGGGGCCTGAGCGTTACTACTACGATTACTACTTGCTCTGACTGAGGTGTTGGTGTCGGTGGTGGTAGTGGTGGTGGTGGTGTGGGTGGTATTGGCGGTTGTGGTGGCGCTGATGTCGGCGCCACAGAGTGGACACTTTTGCGTCGGGTTGGCGGCCGGGGCAAAGGTAACACCGTGCGGCTTTTGCTCAATAATATCGGCCTCGTCTTCATCCACAAAAATGCAGATGCCACCGCGTCGAATCAGTGAGGATTTATTGGAAAATTCGTGCTCTGTTTGAAGTTTTCGTTTTATTTTGTTTGAGGACGTTCACAATTGGAGTTGAGTTGGAAGAGTTTTTGATATTGGATTGAACACAATTTGATGATTTCATTAACATATACACACATATGCACATACAGAAAGATAAAGAGAGAGAGAGAGAAAGAGATAGACCGGAAGACAGATAGATAGATTAGGATGGTAAAAGACATATACATTTGGATGAAATCAAAGGCTCGTCACAATTATGTTACGGTTGTTTAGATCACATCACAAAACGCATGCGCGCCATGCAATAGTTAGAGGGCGAAATATAGTGAAATTTTAAAGATATAATACATACTGAAGAAGAATAGCTGACAACATCACTGGAAAACTAAGTTCTATATAATGCTAATAGGTTGAAGTACACTCAACTCTTGTCGTAGTTCTAGTAGCTGGTCAACAAGGCGTATGCTTTATGCGTCCGACTTGCAATAGGTTAAGTGCCTAGAGCAATATCTAAACCTTAAATTTTGCTGCACAGCAATGATCTATTAGCGACTTGCTAACACATAAACTAAGTATTTATATGTAGGAAGTGGGCAAAGTTTCAGAAAAGTCAGCTTATGGCTTAGTCTATAGCCGCTTTCAGAATATTCATGATTAATTCAAAATACTATAAATTTAGCAACACTGCCGACAATAATCTGATTTATTGTTAACAAACTAATTTAATGTAATGAAATTTAAGAATTTGAATAATTAATTATCTTACTTAGTACAGAGTCAAGTTGGCATTGCTTCGATTGATTCATATAATGGTCGATTTATTCATTTAATGAATTTAAAAGTTCAAATTTCGCAAAATTAATTTTTATGAGTGCGCCCTAAATCAGCATGAATAATTCACCATTCGGAAAATGGTGTTAGTTTTCGGGCTACGTTGCAATTGTTTATAGTTGAAAGTGAAATCGATTGAATAAAATAAATATTAATGAGTAAAAAATAATTAATTTTACAATTGAGATCCCATTAAAATTTCATGGAATTCACATATTTGTATTAAAGTTTGTTTTGTGAATTTATGAACGCATGAAAAGCCTTTTCTATAAATCCTGAAGCTTAAATGCAGTAATATGCCATTCAGAGTCTGTTTTATATATAGTTAAGCAAATTTAAAAATAAAGAAATACAAAAATAAAACATTGCGCTTAACAGGTACAAAGAATGCACAAAAAAATTAAATCTTGGACACATTTGAGATATTCAAGGCTCTGAAAGCCACAATATTAGGCATAAATAAATTGCATAAAATTGAAATTCAGATATTGATTCTATTCAAGGTAACGAGTCATACTTTAATTCTGTCCCAATTAAATAGGCACTCAAGCATAAACGTAACCCTGACCATGACCTTTGCTGATTGCTGACCATTTTGAAATTTCGCCCATGACTGTTTCTCTGCACTTACTTGCCGAACTGGTGGAGACGCGACCCATAGGAATGTAGCTGCGACTGTCGCTTTGCTCCTGGGAGAAGTTGATAACGTTCACATCATACGTGACCACCGACGCTTGTCGTTTCCGCATAGTCTGAATACCCTCGTAGCCAGTGAGAAAGCGCTGTCGGCCGCCGGAAGCGCTCACATCCGTGTCGGTGGCGCTATCTTTACGCTTCAACAGGGGTGAGGTGATATCCTTGTTCTCGGCCAGTCCGTGGCCTTCGCTGCCGTCAACTGGCGAGAGTGTGGAGTCGAGTATGATTTCGGGCTTGGGTGATATGTTGGGTGGCTGCTTCTGGTGCTGTGCAGGTGTCCCTGGCTGCGGCACAGGCAGTGTGGTGACCACGTCCAGTGATACGGTGGATGTGTCACTTGGCGTGTAGCCAGCCGCGTGCGGCGGCGGCGACAAGAAGTACACGTTGATGGACGCCGATTGCGATGAGTTACCAGCCGCAACGGCTGCGCTCAAAGCTGCTGGCGTATTCGGTGGGGAAATCATATAGTTGGGGCACACCTGATCGCTCAGCGTGCTCATGCGCTGCGGCGCCGCCTGACGCCGGGACTTGGACTGCTCGCCCATCGGAAAGCTCAGCGAGCGAAAGATCTCGGCCAGCTCTGAGCTATTCGTAATAAGCATGCCACTTTGCTCGGGCAGCTCCGGCGGGGACAGCGATGGCGGCGGTGTTGCCGGCTGCTTAGGTGACTCGCCAAAGCAATCGGCCAGCTGGGTCAGCTCATCACCAGTGACGCTCACGCCGACAACCGCATCGCTGCCAAAGTCGATTAGCTGTAGCCCATTGCCATCCGCTGCATTCGCCGCGTTCTGCTCGCTGAGCACGTTTATGTCCAGCAGTATGTCCGGCTTGTTGGGCGTCGAGTCGGTGTCGCTGTGCTGTCGCGCCCGCTGCTCAAGTTTGCGTTCCTTGGCGCCGCCGCTGCCACTGCTGCCGGCGCCTCCATTATAGCTATGTGATAGCTTGCGATTACGAGAGCGTCGAAAGAAACTGGAGCCCTCGGAGTTGGCCTGCTGTCGTTTCCGTTCGAGAGCAAAGCACTCGGCGCTAGAGCGCTTCGTTTTCGCCAGCAGCGACATGAAATTGAAACCCTTCTCCTTGCCGGGCAGCTGATCGGGCGCCTTCGATTCGCTGATGCTGCGCATAAATTCCGAGTCGCTGGCGGCAGTTGCTTTATGCCCGCTGGCCGCAGTTCCTGACTTCAGTCGAATAAAATCTGACTCGCTCAGTGCGGCATATTTGCCGCCCGCAGCGCTCGTTTGCTTCTTAAAGTACAAATAATTATCCTCTATGAGTCGCTTCAACTCTTTGTTGTCCTCGGCCAGTGGCAAAGGTGTGTCATAATGGTCATTCGTCTCGCTATCATCGCTGTACAGGCCAAACACGCGATAGGCCGTAGACTCCGGCTCTGGCTCACTGTTGCCGCTGCCACTTGTCAGGCTCTGTTGCTGCTGAATTGTTGCTGTTCCTGACTGAGGTGTCTTCTTTGCTTGGGTTTCGCCCCAAATCTGCGGATTGAACACAGGCACCGGTGCCTGCAGCTGGTTAGGAGCTGGCTGCTGCTGCTGCAGCGCCATCATCGATGGGGCGCTGTCCGTGTGCGTAACCTTTTCATAACGCTCCTGCTCAAGGTCACGCAGATCGATGCTGCTGCGGCTAAGGCGACGCGGTGGCGGCGATGGCACGCGCAGTTCATCGCACTCGTCCTTATCGTCGTCCTCATCGGTGGCCGTCTGTAGCATGCCCTGTGAAGCCGATTAAAGCACATTTAAGCATACTCATAAAATGTCTTAGTTTATACTTTTATTTTATCATATGATATGATAGCTATCATAATAGTTAAGAAAAATGAATCTTAGGCTCAGAACTTAAACACTGTGTTTAAAAAGTGAAAATACTCCTGAAATTTGATAACTCAACAGTAAATAAAATTTGATATACCAGTAGTAAAAATCTAAATAATTATTTTTTACATATAAGACGCAGAATTGAAAAGGCAAAATTAACCAAGAAAGAACGGACAACTTCGTCACGCCGAAGATTAGATACCCTTTAAGACATATGGGTTATTGGTTTTGCCTAAATGTGAGAAGAATTGGAAAGCTTTTTGAGCCTTTGATAACAATATCATTAAAAGAGAAAAATGTTTCATAAAAAGCTAATTTTTCGACCTATTCTTCCTATAGAACTATATGATATAGTAGTCCGAAGTTAATGCAATTTGTCCCCTATTGAAAACAAAAATGTTTTTCGTACAAAAACTTTAATTGTTGGCCGATATTGCACTACCTACAATATTTCATGCTTAAAGGTTACATCTGAGAGATTAGTTTATCGATTCGGCTATTGTTCTGATCAAGAATATACAAATACTTTATAAACTCTTCTATGCGTTACACGTTTCATGCCAAAATTATAATACCCATTGCAAGTGTGAAAAATTAAAGGTCACCAAAATGTAAATATCAAGTTTGTAGAGAGATGTTGAGTGATATATATGCCATAAGACCAAATTTCTGATATTTTCCTGTTTATTCCAACCTAATTAAAATCTTTTCTTTACACAAATTTTTTAAACATTATAAATTATAATAATTACAAGCAATTAAAAATAATAAAATATTTCGCAAAAACCTGGAAACTATTTTAATAACTATATAATTTATATTGTGGAAAGACATACATACATATATTAAAACAGTTCAAAATAATAAAATATTTCGCACAACAACCCGAATTGGTTTCAACATCTATTAAATTTAGAATATGGATATACGTTGTTCAAGAATATATATTAACACCGTTCAAAATAATAATAAATTTCGCAAGAACCCGAATCGGTTTCGGTTTCAATATCAATTATAATTAAGTTATTGCTGAAATCACGAAAAAGTTTTTAAATCTTCAAATTTGTATTAGTTGTTTGAGCTTTATTTGAATTGGATATTTTTAATTGAGGCACCCTACATTTATACATACCTCTAAATTGCTGAGAGCACTATTCGTCTCCTCTCGTGCGGATTTTGCATTGAGATCGCAGTCACTGGGATGTGTGTAGCTGAGATTGGTGGGCTGCTGGGTGTGGCCCATGTGAACGCTGTTCAGCAGTATGTTGGAGCTGGTGCGGCTTAATGCCTTGCGCTGACGCACAGCCTCTCTTGAAGCAAGAAACCGCAAGATGTTGCAAATTAATAAGCAATTTCAGGTGCAGGCGTTCAGTTATTGAATGTCACTTACTTAAAGATGCGCCAGTACATAACCAGCATGACAACGCCTGGTATCCAGAAGCTCACTGAACTGGATATGAGTGCGTAGGCCTTGTTAACCACAAATGAACATTGATCCGGATGCATGGAAATCTCGCGCAAATGCTCGGCCGTTGTGTACCAGCCCAGGAAAATAGGTGTAAACGAGATAAGGGCGGGTAATATCCACACGTTGGCGAGCATAAAGCATACAGTGCGATGTGTCATATTCAGTGGATACTCCAGTGGTCGCACTATTGCATAGTATCTGTAGAGGCAGCCAAAAAAACGAATAATTTACGAAAATTAATTAATGAATGGATTGATATGACTTGGATCTGGCTACGAATAAAACAATCTGACTGACTTAAGCCTCTCAAAGGGTTGGAGAGTTAAACATATTGCATAGTCAGGTAATTTGAATCATGTGCGCCGGGCCCTCTACATCGTTAAATTTAAGTCGTAAGGCGAGTAAGCCAAACCGGCTTGACCTTGTGATTACCATGATCGGAAACTTATACCCGATTAGTTTAGTAAAACACAAATATGTACTTTGATCCCGGTTAGGTTATTTCTATACTCTTAATTTGAAAAGTTAAGGTATTTCGATTATTGAAATTTATAAATTAACACGGCTAAGGCTCATATCTGGCTTTCGTAGCTGCAAACTACTTACTAAGCTATTCAAGCCCATTTTTCACCACACATGAAACTAACAGGGCCAAAGGAATTTATGAATTTTCTGTTTGGATACTGTTACAGGTTAACAGTTAGAAAAGACAAAGTCATCAGTAATCACTATTGTTGAAAAGTTAATTAAATTAATTGGCTTATATAAGTTATATTATTTACATTTTATTAAAAATCTAGCGGGTATTATCCGCCTTGCCCGTGGCAAGTTTTGTGCTAAAAAATTAGATATATTCTCCCCCAATTTATCATTCACGAAGAGCGCGTTTGAAATTGATTTTAAAGACGAACGGGTGGTAAAGAATAAACTTTAATGGAATCGCTTACCGCCAATTTACCACAGTCTCGAATGGAATGGCCGATCGGACGAAACTTAAAGCTGCCCCCACCGAGGAAGCTTTGATTTTGCGAAAAATGTGAAACACGTCTCAAATGATTTTTCATATATATCTTTGGAAATGAATTTGAGCGCGAACCGTCACTCACCAAATCCTTGACCCCTATTTCCACCAAGTGATAATATACCCATCAGATGAATTTTGACAAAGGTCTTTGAAAATGTTTTTGAAGCCGATCGGATGGTAAGCAAAAAACTTTTATACAACAGTTTTTACTAATTAACCACTGTGAATTTCCCAAAACGCTGAAACTCGTATTCATTAAGTTCTTATGTAAAGCTTTGAAAATAAGTTTGAAGCAAATTTGACAAAAGTTAAGACTTCGCCTAAAATTCTTTGAATCGCATTTCTGCCGAGGGAGCTTAGATTCTGCGAAAATCCATCCCCCATTTTCACCAAGGAGGAATGCATTTTTCGAAAATTGTCAAACACCCCTCAAATGAATTTGAACAAAGATCTGTGAAAATTAGTTTGAGGACGATCGGACAAACAAAAACGTTTAACACAAACGTTTTTCGCGATTTTTCCACACATGAGGGTAGAATTTCCCGAAACCCCGTCGTTACGTGCACCTTCATCACATAAGGTAACTACAGTGAACATTTTAGCTTCCTAGTTCTTACGGTTTGGGAATGCATTGATCACCAATCAGTCAGTCAGTCAGTCAGGACAAACAGTTATATACTATATAGAGATGATGTGGGACATTCAGTAATTTTAATTATTCGAAGAGCATCTGCTGAATTATTAAAATTGCAGGCTAAAACTTCAAGTAGCAGCTTTTAAACTTAAGCTGATCAAATGAGAAATCATTTTGGTTACTTATACACGATGCCCATTCATAATTTATGAATCGTTTGTTTATTGAAGTTTCACGGGAATTTCAATGAGAAACATTAATTAATTTGGTTCAATTCCTTTCACTTTCTCTTTGTTTTTCTTGTTGCTCTTCTGTTTTGTATTTCGTGTGTTTGCGTGTTTTGCCGGAGCCTTTGAAAGGTGTGTGAAAAATAAATTAATTAAAACAGACAAACAAAGGCTCCAGTGGCCACTGGGCATTCGCCATTGTTGTTTTTTGCCCAGTTTTGCGTCCCAGCTGTTGGGGCTTCCGCTTAGGCCACGGCTCCAATTAACAGTTGCAAGCTGTAGGGCGGGGCCAGGAGGCGTACGTGGGTGCCCACAAGCCAAGCGTCCCATTGGCCGTGTGCAAATCATTTGGGCCGCATTCATCATACGCCCCGGCTTAATGTTTGCTTTTGATGTGCGCGCCTTTCACAGTAATTAATCGTTTCTCATTCGCAACGCGCAGTGCTTTGTATTGAGAGCGAGATTGCGGCTACAGGAGGCAAGATTAATGGAGGTTCTATTTAAAACGCCTCCAGTTACATGCATTGTCGTTTTAGATACGTGTTTTTCGCTGCCGCTGGGCAGCAGGGCTAGAGGTGGTATGGGGTATGTACTCACCTATCCACTGATATGCAGCAGAGATGCAGGATGCTCGCCGTGGAAAAATATACGTCCAGACTGTTGTACACGTTGCACATGAACGGCCCGAACATCCACTTGCCGCCAGACAGTTCCACGGATGCGTTGAATGTCATTGCGCAGAGGGCGACCAACATGTCGGCCATCGCCAAAGATACAACAAAGTAATTTGTTATAACGCTGCGAATGAGAAAAAAAGAATCGCTGCATTAAATGAGCATTGTGGAAAGATAAACCACCAGTCAGCAACCACCAACTGCCAGCGGACAAGCCACAACCCGCCAACAGCGGACCACACAGAGGAACCCATGTCAAGCGGATGACATTGCATTTGCTTGCAACACAACAGCACCTCGCACTGGCATTTGGCCTCATTGCTTTGCATTACATTCCATTTCTCTGCGGCAGAGCCAGCAGCTAGGTCACCTTTATGCTGCAATTTCACTATTTCCTTGAGTGTCATAAGCCATTCGGCTGACTAGGCAGCTGTCGCCTCAGCAAATTCAGTATCTGCACCAAATAATATCTATCAGTACCAAATAATACTATCAAATCTAAAAGCTGGCGCAAGACATCGTAGCAAGTATTAAAAAACAATTTATAGTCATAGGTTAATAAATTTTTGTACTGATCATAACGTTTAATCGCACAAGCAAAAAAATAAATTTTTTTCTCAGCCTCAAATGTTATTTTGTTAATTTTGTGATTTCATTTACAGCTCCGAATATCACTAGTCTTTGTTTTAATATGTCACATTCACATTCTTTTTAAATGCGAAGAACAGCAATTGGACATAATTAGAAGAAAAGCGCTTAGATTGAGAACATTTTGACATACAAAAACGATTTATGACACAAAATTTATATTACCCAATTAACCTTTGAAGAAGAATTAAAAGGTTATAATTAGTAAATATAGATATAATACAAAGTATCTATTGATACCAAATTACTTTCTATTCTGCTTGTACATCGGCAGGAAATTTGTTATTTTACAAAACGTCACAGCGGAGCTGCCTAACTTTTTTTAATGTATCTAGAGTAAGTTTGCATTAACTTTCATTCGCTCATTTAAATTAATACAGTTTGGAGACTGTTTGGTGGTTAAAATGGCACGTATTAATAAAGTTCAGCCATTAACCAAAATTCATGACATTTTGGCCTGCGCACACACATCCATTAATAAATTTTTGTCGCTCTTGATAGTATGCTAAAATGTTGTGCTTTTCTCTTGCTCTCTTTCGCTCTCTTTCTCTCTCTCTCTCGCTCTCTCTGGGGTGCCTTTTCCTTGCCATCATCGTGTGTCATATTTAAGTTCGGTATGGTTTATTATTCCTCTTTTCGCTCTTTTAAATTGCATTTACGGGTATGTATATAATTTATAAAAGGCTCCTCTGTTGCAGTTTGCCTTTTAACCCTGAACCCATTGAAACGGGTAATAAGAGTTAAAAGGGCATTTGTAAATGTATGTAACTGGCAGAAGGACGTTTCTTCCACTCCATCAACAGCTGAGTCAATTTTTGTATGTCCGTATGTTTGAACGGCTCGATAAGATCAAGAAACTTTGAATTTAGAAAGTAGCTCCTTCGAGTGCACGACAAGATCAAGTTTATCATCGAAAAAAATGTTTAGTGGCATACTCTTGCGCTTGGCCCGTGGAGCAAGAGTCTTGACCTGTGTGTGTGTGTTTGTGTTTGTGTGTATATTTATAAGGAAGCTAGATTGTGGGGTATCTTCTCCACCCTCCCGACTAGAGCACTGTTCCATTTTAAACCCTTGCAGAGGATATTACAATTTTGTTTCGATATCTATATAAATGTAAATTCATATAAATGTAAATTCATATAAATGTAAAATCCTATTAACATCCGACCACTTTATCTTTTAGCTGCCATAGGAGCGGTCGGTCAAAAATTAGGTTGTTGTATAAAAATATTTTTAATAATATATAAAAATATTAATAACTTGGCATTTATTAGTTTCATTGTGCTCCTTATATACATGCAAAATCGTATCAACATCAGACCACTTTATCATATAGCTGTCATGGGAACGATCGGTCGAAAATTAGGTTCTTGTATGAACCACATTTTGTTTTTCCTTAACCATACTCGGCATTAACCATTTTCCTTGTGCTTCTGAAATACGAGGAAAACGTTATGAGCATTTTGAAAAGGCTCGGTCTGCAAGGGTATTTAATCTTCGGCGTTCCGAAGATAGCTTTCTCTTTTATACTGTTACTGGTGACTGCACTATACATTGGTAACGGGTATGGGGAGAGACCAATTTCACCACGGCACGTTATCAAAAATTTTAGCAACACAATAACACACGGATGACATTTCTAAAAAAAACTAAAACTTAAACTTAAACAAAGTTGACTGACTTTTTAATGCCAATATAAAACCTAGTATGGCAAATCTCTCTTCCTGTGTTTTGACAACTACAGGCAGGCCCCGAAAAGTGTAGAGTTTAAGAAGGCGGAAGACCGAAAATTTAACTTTAAATTAAATTAGAAAAATCTAATCAAGTGTTTACTTAGTTTGGTGATTAGACCGCAACAAGCACATTAGGGAGTAGCATCTTTTAGGATCACTCGATATGCAGAACCGGGGCATCATTGCAGTGGAAATGACAGTTTACTTGCTAACAATTTAAATTGTAATGGTTTGTTATTAATTGTGCGGCTTTGTATGTTTTTTTAGTTACAGCGGGTCATTTTTGCTGTGATATATAAAACTGCGAATGTCAAGTGAAAAAATTGCGCGCGAGGCTTGGGGCAGGCTAGCACGCGATTGCATAGATGAGTGGGTGATATTTGATCGGCCTTACCAAAATGCACGCGTGGTGAAATGCTAATATTGAAGTATTTTTCTGAAATATCTTTGACTCATCCAATATTTGCCCATTCGTTCCTTCTTTCTCTGCGATTTTTCCAAAATCTAAGTTACACGCTTTCTTATTCTCACTCTCAATTTGTCGTTTCCTTTCACTTACCCTCAGACAAATTTTCACATTCGAAAAGTGAAATTGACTCTTTAATTCGCAATCTTGCACTATTTAATATTGCCTTTCTATGCGATTCTCATTAAAGTAAATTGCTAAAAATGCTATTCAACAGCTTTTTTTAGTCTGAGCACGTATGAGTTAAGCCAACTCTACTCTACTGTACTCATGCAAAATGCACTTCACTTACCGCAGTTTACGATTGCGTTGCACCGAAATGATGACCAATGCATTGCCCAGCACTGCGGCCAGGATAATTGACGAAAAGATGAAGCCCTTGAGCAGCAGCAGCGACGTGTCCAGCCAACTGTCTTCGAATTGTTCGCTGCCTTCAAGCACACTGCTGATATTGGCATTTGCGTTACCCGTTATGTTGCTGGCGACGGTCGAGAACAGCTCCAGGGCAGTTGTTGGAGACGATGGCAGCGAGGAAGAGGCGGCGATGGCGGACGATGATGTTGATGATGCCGTTAATGACAGCGAAGTCAACGAGGCGTCCACAAATTGCGATTGTGTTCGCAAAGTTGTTGTTGATGTTGTCAATGCAGTTGTTGTTGTTGTTATTGTTGTTGTTGTGGATGATGCTGTTGTTGCTCTCAGCGCTTTTGTTGCTGAAGTAAGCAGCAAGTTGCTGCCGCTGCCACTGCTGCTGCTATTAGTAATTGCTGTTATTGTTGTTGTAGCCGTTGCGTTTAAGGCTGCACCACCAGCTACAAGGATTGCCATCGATTTGGTAGGCCTACTCGTTGTTGTTGCCGTGGCTGTTGTCGTTGCTGTTGAAGTGGACAACGCCGCTGCTCTGATGGCAGTGCTTGGACTGTGATGGACTTTAAGCGTTGACATTATTTCGATTTACTGTTGCGCTGATTAAAACGTCGCTTGAAGTTGGTTTGCTTGCTCGGACGATAATCACTTTTCGTTCGCTCACATAATTGCAATTTGCAATGCAAACAAGCGACGGGTCAGAGTTCATCTTTATCCACAGCCTCATCAACTGGCAATGCTCAACGGCAGCGTCAACAGCAACGTCGTCGTCGAGTGTTTGCCTAGCGCTTTGCCAGAACGCGATGCCATCGCCTGCTGGCTGCTTGTTGCACGTTCCTGGCTTCTCGCTGGCGTCTGTTTGAGTTGCTTGTTTAAAAAAGTTGGCTGCGCTTTGCTTCAAGCGCTCAAACGCTCAACATTCGACGACCAACCGTCTGTAAATGAATAATTAGATAGTTTATGAAATAGGCCAAGCCACAGAAAATGGCTAGAAATAAAGTCTAAATAAATGTAAAATTGGACCACATTTAAAAGGCACAACGTTTCCTGGTTAGTTGGTTACCCATGCAGTGCTCTGCATATCGATGCGACAGCAATTTGTTCGAGCTCTGAAGCTGCCTGTTGCCGCTTCGTTACCAGCGCTGCCACTTGCTCTGCCCTGCTCTCACTTGCCTCCTGCCCAGCAAAATTACAGAAATATATTGCGCATACGCTATGTGAGCACTTGGCATGCATTTTATTTAAAAACAGAGGAACACATCTGCATATCCTTGACGACAGTCATCAGTGCTGCTGAGATGCTACGCTAAGGGACTGCCTTCTAACTTAAATTTTCTACGATGAACTTCCATGGGAAATACATATATTTACGTTTGCAGCTTTGCTAAATCCTAACTTTTAAAGGATGCACTTCTGTTTAATGCATGTTAATGCATGCTTCAATATTTTTTGAGGAGTTGCCACTTGGTGGTAACAAAGAGGGCAAGTATTTGAACTTGCTGTGAGTTCCATAATATCGATGGATTTCAAATTTTCCATTCCATTCATTTTCATTCAAATTACATGTTTTTGAATGTTTTTAAATGTTTGTATTTATATATCCGTGTATATATTTAATGCGTTCATTTGTGAATATATGCATTTCTTAATATTGAACTTACATTGTACCTTTAGCACCTAATATCAAGATTGCAAGTGTTATTAAGTTTGTATGTACATATATACATTCTTCGAGTCTATGTAGCCATATCTGTATCTGTCTGTCCGTCTGAGCGCGTCAGTCTACCATATAAACTTGTTCACCAGTTTGAAAGCAATCGTCAGAAACCTTGCATTGGATTCGGATGCATTGGATTTAATAAAGTAACGATCGTCTGAACAACTTTTTTGAATTTTGTATTTTTTTAATACTGTACTGTGCTCCCTACTTACGAGCTAAATCCTATTATGATCTGGCAGCTTAACATATAGCCTTAAAGGTAGAACAGTTTCATCGTTTTAATTTTTTTGGCACAGTTTCGATCACATAAATATTCTTCATATGCATCAAGAGCTAACTAATCAAGTAAAGATTCACAAAAGCAACTTTACAATGCGTATAATAAATAAATAAATTAAAAAAAGAAATAGTCACAATATCTTAATAAAAATCAGCATTTACCAACTGCACTTAGCGTAAAATCTCTTCAATATCGGACTACTGTGTCTGTAACAACAATCGGTTGGCAAAAAGTGTTCTTTATTATTTGTAAGCCCTTTGTTTAAAAGACAGTTTAGTCTCGGCGTGTCAAAAATAGTCATTTTCCTTCTTTTTTGTTTTGTCGCTCTATTGTATTATCGCAAAAGTGGGGTAATAAAATGCTTTCAGCGTGCCAGTTTTACTATTAATTATTATGTAATATTTTATTATGACCATTAGCTAAGAAGACTTTTTATTATAAAATTCCTATGTCTGATATCTCTATGTATAAAACTGTTTGTCCTGACTGACTGACTGACTGACTGATTGGTGATCAACGCACAGCCCAAACCGTAAGAGCTAGGAAGCTGAAATTTCCACTGTAGCTACCTTATGTGATGTAGGCGCACGTTAAGACGGGGTCTCGGGAAATTCCACCCGCAAGTGTGGAAAAATCGCGAAAAACGTTTGTATGTAACTTTTTTGTTGACCATCGGATCGGCCTCAAACTTATTTTCAAAGATCTTTGTTCAAGTGTTTCACACTTTTAGGAAAATCCGTTCCTCCTGGGTGGAAATGGAGGTCAAAGATTTTGTGGGTGATGTTTCGCGCTCAAATTCATTTCCAGAGATCTATAAGAAAAATCATTTGATACGTGTTTCACACTTCTCGCAGAATTCAAACTTCTTCGGGGGGAATGCGATTTAAAGATTTTTTCGGCGAAGTTGTAATTTATGTCCGATTTGCTTCAAACCTATTTTCAAAGCTCTACATAAGAATATAATGAATACTTGTTTCAGAGATTTGGGAAATTCCACTGGCAACATTGGTAAATTGGCGGAAAACGTTTGTATGTTTGTTTACCGTCCGATAAGTTTCAAAATCATTTCAAATTTGTTTGAGAACATTGATTTTATAACATGCGTGCCACGGGCAAGGCCGGGTTATATCCGCTAGTGTAACATACGTAAGTAGATAAACTAGAATTCTGTAAATTTGGCAATCTTCAGGTCTAAAAGTAGTTTTACATTTATATTCACTTAAAATGTTTGATTATGCAAGCTAACTGTCTAAGAAAATTAAAGTTTATATTAGCCAGAAGCATTCCTTGCTAAACTTCATTTTCCGCTGTATAGTTGTTTTAAAAACTCGCTTAGTTGAATAACTTATCTACCGGAAAGGACATTTATATATTAATGTGGCTTTTAAGAAAGTGCCATTGGCAACTTTATTTTGCGCTCTCTCTTTTTAGTTTCTATAGTCGGTGTATTGAAATATTAAAGTTCAAATGCCCTTGGCAGCCACATAAATTGTTAGCTATAAGTTTGTGTCAGTTTGTTAAAAGGAAAATAAGTTTTTGCTGCCCTTCAGTATTTTGATTTCAATATTTTTTAAGGATTTATTAGAGTGGTGGTATCCTCACACAACCGCAAATGTGGAAACCGATAAAGATTGAGTCCTTGCTTGCTCACAGTGCTATTATCCTTGTTAACTGCGTCGTCCTTCGTCTGCCAGTTGACGTTGACTTGTTTGCTTAACTTAGCCTCCGACTCAGACTCTCAGCCATGCACTGTCAGGATTGGCAACTAAATATTTTAATGTTCGGATTTCGCGAGGATAACACAGCACATCATTCAACGAAGGGCCACTCGCACTCCAGCTAAAGGACAAGCCATTTATAAAGCGGTTTTAAAGCAGTCTAAGTGCGGCTGCAACTTATAAATTGTATGCACCATTGCTTAGTGGCCGTTTGACAGACAGCTTCTTTTAATATCCTGGATAAGTTGCCATTTTTCCTAATCTTTCTGGCCATTGTGGCATAATTAATGCCTTCAAGTGCCTCGTGTTGTCAGTGCGTTGTGCGGCCGGAAATTTAATAATGCCACTTCTCTTCCGGCTGCAAAGTTACGCTTAAACGCCAAAACCAACAGGCTCTAGCTTATTGGGTACTTTAGGGTCGAGTGGGTCAACCAAGAGTGTGTATGGGTCAGCTAGGGCCGGAGCAGGGCCCCCGGTCCAGGCGCCGAGCCGTAGCCGGATGCAAAGTGCAAACTTCAAAGTGGCGCGCACAGGACACTACTTATTCAATTAAATCCGTACCCGGCGGCCAATGAGCCAACCGACTCACGAAGGAAGCGTGCATTTTATGTGGGCATGAAGGGCAACCAACCCGCCCCCGATCACCGCATGTAAGAGGCTTAACTGCTGCTGGTAAGCAACGCACAATTGATAAAGTCCTCGAGAGCAACTCATCGTACACATACTAATTGTAAACATTGTCTATGTAGTGAAGGGAAAAGAGAGCGACATCAATTTCAAATGTCCCTGCAAGAGAGATTTTCAATTGTTATTGCAGTCAGTGTTCACCGAACGGTGATGCTTGAAATGCATCAAGAATAGGAAAATAGGGTCAAACTTTGTGAACAGAACATCAGCTCAAGTTAACTATTTACTGCCAGTAATTTACCAGCTTTCCATAGCCTTCATACAGCATCTTAGATGTCTCATTAAATTGCTATTAAATTTACAGCGTTGCATCAATAAATAAAAGTGTCCATTGTATTCCACAAAAGAGCTTTTTTATTGATTTGCTAAATAAATATAGGTCGCAATGGAGGGTGAACTGGGCTGGGTCATGTTTGTCTAAATTCAGAGAAAAAAAAAATAAAACATTTTACTTGTCGAAGTGAAACAGATGAGACACCATTGCTGAAATTTGGCATGTGCGCGATATAGTTAAAAACGTAGTAAAGTAAAAACAAGGAGTATACTAACCCCCCGCGCCAGGAGATCACAAGGCTGAAAAAATCACAAGACTTTACCATTAAGAATAAGTTTTTTATAATTTTAGCGCGGGTGGGATGGAGAAGAGGTATCTAAAAAGTGAAATATTTGTAATATTTGTAAATATCATACCATATCTTGCTCTTATCAATTTCGAGTTATGTTTAATAAACCTCGATTATTATCGACATTATGAAAATAGGCAGTAATATCGAAATCATCAACTTATTTTGCGTATAGTATAATATATATGGGATGGTCTTAATAAGCACTTGAGTTGTTTTAATTCTGCATATTTTATTTAAAGTGAATGACCATAAGCTTATAATTATTTTGCAATATTTCAAAAAAACAAAAGTGAATACACACGATTTACATTGACTTTCAGGCTTAAACTCGATTCTTGAATCTTATGGTCTGTTGCAGGGTTGATGTGATAAATGACTATAACATTACCAAATAAGTATAAAAGCAACATTTATTTATTTTGACTGATAACGTGCATTAACAAGGCAGACCAATAGACCGTACATGACTAGATCGACTCCGTTCGCCATCCCGATTAAGAACATATACTCTTAATGGTTCAGAGATGCCTTTTCATCCTGTTACATACAGTTGCCCATTTTGCCCATTTCAATGGGTTTGACGTACATATATAAACCGAGCAAGGCCTAACTGCGCTTAGTGTTTACTGATGGATTGACATTGTTTAATTGAGAGGATTCTCATTGTGTATGTTGCTAACTGCTATGGTCCACAAGAAGCCAGATTTCAGACCCTCAATGCTGTTGTGTCTACGTGTTAAGATTTCTGTGTTCAGTGATTGATTTGCCAATTGAAATAAAAAATTTGTATCCCATTGAGACGGGCAGTTGACAGCTGACACTCAGATCAACAACAACGTTTCTTCTGGCCGGGACTTAAACTGCCAGTCGGCCAGGTGCGCAGCTGTTTACCCAACAAATTAAAGTTAATGCGGCTCAGAAATAAGCCCCCTGGCATCGAGCACTCCAATCCTTTCCAGCCAAATGGCAACGGCAAACAAGCGGCAATCCCCCGCTTAGACACGTTGTGACGACAACTGTCACCATTTAAATAGGATTGATCGATTGGCATTGGCATTGTCATTGCTGTTGCCGATGTATTTGTTGTTTTTCTTGTTGTTGCGGGCTGTTTGTTTTTTACGCACTTTCATTTGCATAGAACAGCAAATAAGGATACCGTCGATTTGGCCACCTGCTGGGCAGTGCACAGTGCTACGAAAAGTGTTAACAAGTTTAATGAGATATAAATATACCAGTTGGATTTATTTTATTCCAATTTTTATTCCTGATTTTTTGTTTTTCAATTTTCAAAAATTATAATTAATTATAGGCTGAAAATAGGTTGTATATTTTGCAGCTCTAACTTTAAGGCTCTGGTATATATGGCATTTAAATTTAATTGAAATTTGATGAAGCTACAACTACAAAATTATTGCAACTCTTGAGTCTTTGTCTAGCATATATCTAGCATACATATATTCATACCTACAGCCACCTGATCGGGTCTATATTGTGGACTGTATTTTAATTTTGTTAAAGCATTCAGAGCAACTCCTTTCAGCTAAAATGACTAGTGTTGGATTTAGGGACACAATGTTACTTTTAATATCATAATAAGCTGATACCGGGCCTTAGTTTGTTTAATAGCTGGCAGCATTCTAGCCAGACATACACTGATGTTATCCCGTTCAACTATTTGCCGCATCCTATACGTGTAAGAGAGTCGGCTTTTGTCTGCTAAATTATTTAGGTTTCGGCCACTGTGTGGCTGCTGCTGTGCAATTGCGGGACAAATTGTTAGCATTTCCGTTTTGGCTTTGGGATTCCGCTTGTTTACGGCCAACCAGCGGGCAGCAGCTATCGCCTTTGAGCCGGCATTAGGGGGTACATAACAAATCATTTAGTGGCTGTCATTCAATTATTATGCATTATTATGCTTACAAAAGGCTTGAGGCGATTGGCTATAAAAATTGCTGCGCTTCATGGTGGTAGCATCAGTTGTCCTGCGGCCGTAACGCGTTGCGTATCAGACCCAAGCTCAACTCAAGGAACTAGTGTCCAGTGCCGTGTCGTGTGTCCTTTGCGGCGCCCCTAAAAAACGAAACGCTTTACGCCTGAGTTGGCCGAGCTCGCGTTGTCAGCAGCCAGTAGCCTGCCAGTTATGTATAGACTAAGTAATTGCACATTGCTGCTAATCGCAGCATCCTGTTACCTGGTCTATTCCAGCCAAGCCAAAGCTTTGCAGGTGAGTAAGCAGCCAAGTTGTGAAAAGGTTAGACAACGGAGCTTTCCAAGTACCACTTAATTAGTTTTATTTGCTACAGTAAGGATCCAAACCCCCTTAACAAAGCTGCCAAACTATAAGTCATGCAATTGCCATAGCAAGGCAAACTGTGCGCAAAAACTTTTGCAGCGGTCTATTTCGTTTGCGGCTGCTTATAGTTTTTGGATATTGGCGGCTGCATCTCGAAGCAATTTCCGACCTGTCATTGCCACTTTTCGCGTCGCTAATTGTTCGCCAATGCAATCTCAATTCGGTTTACCCAAGTTATTTCCATTAACTGACAGTACGCTTATCTTTTAATTTCCTTTAAAAATTATTTTAACTAGTTAAAATATATCCGAACCCATAAGACGATCTTGTCCGTTTGCATGAGTCAGTCAATCTCGGGAACTATACTCTCGTATATTATACGCAGGACGATTTTGATGTTTTTATGTCCTCACCCTTCCATAAATGATATTATTTAACATAATTCTAAAAGATTCCCCAATAATTGAAAGATGCAGAGCCTCGCGGGTTCATGACACACACTGTGCGATATCAAAGCCCTGAAAATTGTTTAAGGGTCGGACTGTACACATCGAAGCTATTAAAGAACACATTTCACATAATGTGAGAAGGAGAAGCCTCTGCCTAAGGTGTGCGAGTATTGTGCAATTGTGTATTCATGTATTGAAGAAATTTATGTTTTTGGAAAAAATGCATCACTTTTCTTCTACAAATACATATGTGGTAGTCAGTTATTTGACTATCCGAAGCACTACGTAACAACTGTTGTTTTTTTTTTACTCATTCGTGAGTTGTCAAGAGTATATTGGTGTTGTGAACTCTTATGTAAGCAATAAAATTGAGACCTGTGCATACCCGCATCAAATAGTAATAAGGATATCGCGAAATATAGATGTGCCAAATTGGGAATGTCCCGTTTTGGTATAATATATACAATGGTGTATAAAATGAATAATCCGACGGTGAGGGTATTCTGCGTGTCTTAGAAACTTTCTTTATGAGATTCTATTTAGCTTAAATTAAATCCTTCCAGTAGCTCATGCGTGCATATTTTTTATTTGACTTTGCTGTTTCATGCTTGCCAAAATATTAAGTTGTTGACTTAATTTAATTTTACTTTAGTTTATTTTACTCGTCCCTCAGCAGTTGTATTATTGCGTCTGAGTTTGTAGCCAAGATACAATTTATAAGCCGATTTAAGGTGTTGGCATTTCAATTCACATTGAGTTGTCTAATCAAGCGGCACACGCTGCCTGTCATGCTGTAAATTGAAACAATAAAGTGCTTGACTCACACATAACACCCACTCACAAGCATACACGCACACCCACTGAGAGCTCGGAATGAGTACGTAGTGTGTGTGCAGCTCACGTATGCGCATAAATAGGCAGCATAAAAATAACTTAACACGTGTCGACAGTTTGAAAGGCGCCAGGAACGATATTGAAAGCCTTGCTGCCGCAGGCGAAAAGGCCTCGAATCAAATATTTCAAATATTTTTGTTGTTTTTTTTTTGTGTTGTGTTTCTCATGCCGTTTTGTGGCACTTCATTTGGGCAGGGCACAAACAAACTGGATTTACCAAATCGCATCAGCGGAATCAGCGTCGGCTCTGCCAGTGCGGCATCTGCGGCGGAAGCACGCCACAAGCGCGCAATGGGTGAATACAAAGAGCTAAACGACATCATTGACGAGCTGGAGGAGAACAGTTTGGGGCAAAAGGCGAGCGGGGCAGCGCCGCCAGCCCAGACGCAGGAATTCGACCTGGATAACATGCCGCCGTTGGCCTACTACCTGCTGCTGCAAAAGCTTCGCCAGCGTGAGTATTGAGCGCATCCTGCTTATGAGTAATGTGTCCTTATGACAACCACCTATGAAAGCATTTTTAATATGCTCTGCTAGGGATCACTTGAAAATTGATTCTTTCACGATAACTTTTCTTTGGTTTTAAAGTTTATTAATTGCATGTGCAACATTAAACTTTTCTTCGAATCCCCAGGCATTCTTACTTGGAACTCTCGAAATATTTTGTAATTTTTAATATCGATTTTTATTTCCACATTTATCAAAAAGTTTTCTTTATAAATATTTTTATACCTCCGACCCCATAAAGTATATAAGTATATTCATGATCAGAATCAACAGCCGAGTCGATATAGTCATGTCCGTCTGTCCGGCTGTCCGTCTGTCTGTTTCTATTCGAACTAGTCCCCCAGTTTCAATGCTATCTTTATGAAGCTTTGCAGAAGTCTCTCTTTCTGCTGCACGCAGAACATATGTCGGAGTCAGCTGGATCGGAACACTTTATCATATAGCTGCCATCTGCAACGATCGGCTCTTGTATGAACAAAATTGTTGTTTATCAAGATATCTTACCAAACTCGGCATTTATTAGTTTTACTATGCTCCCCATATATATGCAAAATCTTATTAAGATCGGAGCAATATATCATATAGCTGCCATCGGAACGATCGGTAGAAAATTAAGTTCTATGGAAAATTTTTCTGATTTTCAATAAAACTTGACCAAACTCGGCATTTATTAGTTTTACTCCATCCATTTTGCATCCATCTTATATACATCGGACTACTATAACATATATCTGCCATAGGAACGATCGGTCGAAAATTTAGTTGTTGTATGGAAAATTTTTTTGTTTTTCAAGATATCTTAACCATACTCGGCATTAACTACTTTTCCTGTGCTTCTCAGATACGAGCAAGGCACTGTGAGCATTATGAAAATGTTAGGTCTGCAAGGGTATTAAATCTTCGGCGTGCCGAAGATAGCCCTTTTTTCTCGTTAATTTTAAGAAGTGTTATTAGAACTGAACTAATTGTTGTTATAGTTGATTTCGTAAGAGAATGTGTACCATTTTTATGTAATTTGTATTCTTCATCTTCTTGGTTTTTGCTCCTGCAGTGCAAAGCAGTAGCGAACCAACGTATCGCGTGCGGACGCCACGCCTTGGACGCAGCATTGACTTTCAGCAACTATTGGAGAGCCGTGCGGGCAGCGAGGAGGCAACTGGCGGGCAGTTTGTGTCGCGCATGATGAAGAAATCGGTGCCATTCAAGCCACGCCTGGGCAAACGTGCTCAAGTGTGCGGCGGCGGGGATTAAGCCATGGCAGTAGCAGTAACAGTATCATCAACGCGACTAGGACGAACGGCAAGGACGAAACCTTGAGCAAGGTTGAGGCCAGCCATTGGCGCTTTGCCAGCTCCCCTTTAACTACTCACATAATGCGACGAAAACAAATAATCTACTTATCCTATAACATTATATTTGTATAGCTAGGCCCAAGTTTTGAGAAGAATTCATATATGCGACAAACTGTATGTTTTAATAAATTGCAGACCCTTGAAAACTTTAATTCTTGCTCATGTTGTGGGCGCTTGTGCAATAATATCGAATATTGCAAATATTTGAATAAATGGAAAAAGGCAAATACACATTCAGATGCCACTAATGAACCGCCAACTGAGGAAGTCGCAGGTTTTCCGTATCTGTGTTTTATTTTTCGCCGGGCAAAAGTTAAATTAATGAAAATTTCATTAATCGATATCAAACGACAATATTCCGTATAATATGAAATGTGCGGCAACAGCTGCTGCGGTGACATTTGCATTCCCGACATCAGGCATGGGGCACGGGATAGTCGGCATGTGTTCGGTGTGGCAGCTGAGGCATATGACCTTTTCCCAATTTCTGCAATTTGGTTAACCAAAAGCTGGTGGCTTTATTCAGCCTGATCAAGCATAATTAATATTGAACTGCTATTGCAAATTTTATATGTATGCACACTTTATAAATACAAAGCTGTCAACTGTGATTCTCATTATCAAAATCTGCTTTAACATTCAACAGAGCTAACTGACAACTACTTAGCAACGTTACGTATGTACATATAAAGAGCTTAACCGTTCGATTTATTTTATTATGAAGCAAAGCTAACTTTGGAGAAATTTTTACTTGGACAGATATATAATATTAAATATACAATATTGAATATCTCTATATATATAACTGTTTGTCCTGACTGACTGATTGGTGATCAACGCACAGCCCAAACCGTAAGAGCTAGGAAGCTGATCCGATCGGCCCCAAACTTATTTTCAAAGATCTTTGTTCAAATTCATTTGAGGGGTGTTTCACACTTTTAGGAAAATCCATTCCTCTTTGGTGGAAATGGAGATCAAAGATTTGGTGGGTGACGTTTCGCGCTCAAATTCATTTCCAGAGATCTATAAGAAAAATCATTTGATAAGTGTTTCACACTTTTCGCAGAATTTAAACTTCTTAGGGGGGAAAGCGATTTAAAGATTTTTTGTACGAAGTTTTAAATTGTGTCCGATTTGCTTCAAACTTATTTTCAAAGCTCTACAAAAGAACGTAATGAATACGTGTTTCAGCAATTTGGGAAATTCCACTCGCAACAGTGGTAGCTCTTACGGTTTGGGCTGTGCGTTGATCACCAATCAGTCAGTCAGTCAGGACAAACAGTTTTATATATATAGATTATGAAAAATAAATGCTAAAAGCCTAGTAAGAGACCACAAATTTCTAATAGCATCACTGACCGATGGAGGTGTTTTATTTGCCAGTCCGGCCAGCTGTGCCCCTTTTCACAACTAATTTTGTCAGAGACGCTATTAGAGCCTACAGCTAAGAAGAAGGGTGTAAGTAGGAAAAAAGTGTTCTTAAGTAAAATTAAAAAAAATCTTAATTTGCTATTTTATTTAAGGAAATACCATAAATAGGAGAGACGAAAGTAAGAAGATTGTTAATAAATTAAATAAAACGTGTTTTGACTTTTCTCCTATCAGCGGCAACAAGCGCAAATTTGAAGAATTTCTGTATACATGTAACACATACATTCACGCGCGTCTTCTTTGAATTCTATCAACAGCATTTCAATTGCGATTGTATTGTTTTCTGTGCTGGTATTTTAATTCGTTTTGCTTCTCATTAAAACTCAATTATTGGTGAGGCTGTTGTATGGAGGCGGCGGTAAATAGTGCGGTCTGTTGCGAGTTCGAGCCCTATCGAGGAAACTATTTTTTTTTTTCGCTGTTGTGGCTGTTGAGTAGAGTCGGCAGTAAGTAATGTGTTCAGTTGCGAGTTCGAACCTTGCCAAGGGAACTTTTTTTTGTTTATTTTATCTTTATTACTACTAAAGCAAACGAGTGCGTAATGCGATCTGCATTTGGGGTTGGAATAAGAGGGTTCAGGGTATCCCCTAGTCGGGAGCTCCCCACTAGAACCTCCTACTTGTTTTAATTATATACATTTTAAAAAAATAACTCGCCAGGCTTTTTAAGGTAGATTTTTTTTCCGTTTTGTTTCGCGGTGTTGGTGGTTCGTGTTGACAAACGGATTACATTTGTCTTCGAGAAAATGTTTTCTATGGAAAACCCAAATGATAAAATGAATTTATTATTGTATGTTGAATTTCACTTTGTTTTTTTTTCGCATATTTTTGCTAACCGTCTACCCAAATAATAGGTGGAAAAACAATTAATAAAGCTGTTTAAATGTACAAAGTAAGAAAAAACGAAAATCGTAATTAGCGTCGAAATCAGACGGCGTTTGTGTTTGTATCTCTAAATATATCATTTTTGTCCTGACTGATTGGTGACTATCGCACAGCCCAAACCATTATGTGATGGAAGTGTACGCTATGACGGGCATTTCGAAAATTCCAATCGCAAGTATTGAAAAATCGTTCAATGTGAAAATGCATTCATACTGGTTTCCCCCTTTTCGCAATATCCACCCATTCTTAAATGAACAATGGGGGTCAAAGTTTGCATTAACGAATGTTTATTTTTCGGCTTCAAGCCTCACACCACGGGACGAAAATGTTAATTCCAAATTTTGATGCCTATTTCGATGGACTTCGAAGTTATTCTCAAATATCTATGCGTCTTAAATATTTCTTGAGCAAGTACAAATAATTAACATTGTCCATGGGCAGGAATTAGGTGAGTAAGAGATACTTGCAATCCCCTGCCTTAGGGTGCAGCTTCATCAGTTTCCTAGCTCTTACGGTTTGGGCTGAGCATTGACTACCAGTCAGTAGTCGATCAGTGAATCAATCAACAGTTTTATATATTGAGATGTATGCTACTCTATGTCTGCGAATGCATGTCTATATATATGCAGGCATTTTATATAGGGGTAGATATAAATTTGTTTCGCTTCACCTGCAACTTGTGG
Organism: Drosophila borealis; assembly: GCA_035045885.1. Lineage (NCBI taxonomy): Eukaryota > Metazoa > Arthropoda > Insecta > Diptera > Drosophilidae > Drosophila > Drosophila borealis. The sequence continues at coordinate 20,245,836 of JAWNOR010000194.1, forward strand.
ACAATAATATGAATATAAGCGTCTTATTGCTTTCCTATCTTGTATATCACTTGTGCTACTGTTGGGTATAAAGCATTACGCCTTAAAGACAATATTACTAGGAATTATAAAGATATAAGTATATTAAACCCAATCACTTACTTATGCAATGCTTGCTTATGAAATTAGAAGATGAAACTTATGTATTTTGTCTCTACCCCAAGCCCAATTACAGAGTATTTTCTAGGTCAGTACTCTGAACTTGTGCCTTAATCCTGTTTAAAATTAAATTTGTATGTAATTAAATGACCATATTAACTTACAAACAAACTTTAATAAAAAAACATGTATTTAATTTCCATTTAATAATTATTTTACAAACAATTTTAATTATAGACATTTGATGTATTTTTTATTAACCAGTCAAATTAATATTTACAGTACCGCTGTAAAGGAAAAATTGCACTGGCTCTTAGCTCATATTTAACATAATTGCAAAATGATTATGTTAATCTCTCGCAGTATCTGGGCGTTTTTTGATAAATATATTGATTTTAGTTTGCAAGATAAACATTATATACGTACTATGTAGTTCTCTGCTCGTTATATAATACACGTCGAATGCAGAGTTTTAAAATTTATGGTAATGACGCTCAAGAAAATTTCAACTTAAGTACGAGTACACTCGACTTAGCATAAATGCACATCGATTTAGAATCTTGACTCGGCAGCACAGTTTGCAGCTGAGCTGTTTATACAATGGTTGGGTGTGGTGTATGTGGGTTAACCTAATGGAACTGCTGTTCAGCTGCTTCGCTTGAAAATTAAAATTTGCCAAATGTAAGACTCGTGTGCTGCTGGAGAGCGCCTTCGGCTGCTGAGGCAGCTGCTTGTGCAGCAAGAGCTTCAAGCACGTCATTAGAGACTCTGCACGCGCCAATTAGTTGGATGCCAAGGGGTCAGAGCTTCGAATTACAATTAGTCAAAGCCGTAGTCGTTGTTAGTTCATTATAGGGTGCCATTTGGTCAAAATGCGGGTGCTAAAGGTTAGCGGGACATATTTATTCAAACTGTCTCCGGCTTGAGCCCGACAAATGTATGCCAAATGCCGCAGACGTCACGTAACTATTGAGCCGCAATAAACGAGCAGCCCATGGAGCACCTAATAGTATTTATATATCTAGTTGAATCGTTTCTACAATGGCGCTAATGGGCACGCAAGGCACACAGTATACAAATAGCGCATGTTTACGCTTACATACATATACAAACCGAGATATTGAAACATTACAACTGGAAAATGGTAATAAATTTTGGACTGCCTCCTGGGCAAAAGATGGCTGCGACGGAGACACGCACACGGCTTGGGCCGGAGTTGGCAGGAACTTTGCATGATGGCCGTAAATTTACAGCTGGGTCGTTGCGTAAGGTTAAGCGGGCTCAACATCAGCTGGTACTGTGCCGGTTTCCTGTCTGCTACGTGGCACACACATATCCGCACCGACATACAAGAGTAACATGATAAGTTTTGGTGTGTGTGTGTGTGTGTGTGAACAAAATCACTTTGCCTGATTAAATGACGCAAACCAGCAACAGCAGCAGCAGTAACAGCAGAAAAGACAGCAGCAGGAGCAGCAAAAGTAGCAGCAGGAGCAGATATTCAGTTAGCATGCACCTTGGCCAAAATGAATTCCAGCCATTACGGTGAATTGTTAAAAATGCCCGGCTAATATAACCCTAAATTGAGAGAGCCTGCTCAGAATGTGCATTCGACCCCTATTTATTGTATTTAAGCAACTGATTTAAATTGATGGCCACATTTGCCAAGTCTGCCAAGTCTGCCAGCGTGCCGCTTTCCACTCACTTAATCAAATTTCAGCCATGCAAAAAGCCTTCAAATTGGCTTTGTGTGTGCCACATTCGTAAAAGAGGTTATTTATTACATTTCTCAGCCGACAAGCCGCGCATTTATGGTTTGATCATTATCCCCCATGCTGCTTCTACCTACACAATACCCGCATAATAAGAAATATTTTCAAAATTTGTGCATCATCTTTTAATTAATGCCAATGCAGGTGCCCTCTGCGTGATGAGTAAAGCGCGTTCCCGGTGGATGTTACTGCGCTCTTAGCCTTTGATTTGTCTCTGATATTGTATCTAAAATGGCACAGATCCGACAGATATCGTCGCTATGGCAGTCAATTAACTGCAAGAGATTTTACTTTTCCTTGGATCTAATTCGTATAAATTCATCTACCACATTTACAGCTAATTTGTTTGAAATTACTCTGAACTCTGAATTGTTATTAGCTTCAAATAGTTAAGAAGTTTCTTCTTGAAGGGAGGAAAGGAACGTGATACATAAATATATATTTTCATATTCTAAGTAAACAATAATATATATTCTAAGTAAACAATAACGGGCCGAATATATGTGCTTGTTGTGGTAAATTATTATATTTTTGGGCTGCGGCCTTACGTTTAAAGAAGAATGCTAGTTTATTTAATCATGGATGGTTGCATATTTTCCTATTTTTTTTTGATATTTGTAAAAAAAGAGAATAAAGAATAAAGCAAAGCAGGTTTCAGTTTATAAATAAACTTCAGAAAGTCAACCTTTCATATTGACTTGTAGCTCACAGGGTCCTTTTAGTTATGTCTTTTTATTTGCTATAAGGTTTCATTGAAAATGCTTGTAAGCCCGATAAATTTAGCAAACCAAAATCTTGAAATGCTTGCTTCAAAGTGCTTTCCGCACAGTTGCAGTAATAAGAACAGCTATAGAAACAAGTAAACGTTTTATAGTCGGGAATGACTGACTATGGGATATTTTGTACTCTAGCTTCAAGCTGCCTTTCACAACCTTACGATTCGGCTGTGTGTCTTATTCCATTTGTCTCACGCCAATGGAAATATATTCTTGAATTATAATATATCAGCCAAATGTGTGAATATACCAAAGCACCAAGGTAGCAAAAGGCGATATATTGTTAATTTGTTGATAATTTACGAGAAGCCATATATAAATTTTGGTGTATCTAGTTTAAAAAATTTGAAAACTGCTTTAAAACTTTTTTCTTTAAATGAAATTGAGAGAAGAGTTTTAGAAGAAAATAGTTCTGTTTGAAAATGCTTCCTTCCTCACATACACAAAGTTGTATACCCTTTTTGCCCACCCTCATGGGTTCAGGGTATAAAAACAACAATAACAGTTGCAGTAGCTAACGACAGGTAGAAGCCTTTGGCACTTAGCCATATACAACTTTAACGAACTTTTTTGTGCTCTATTCACAAGTTGTTCTTGCTTTCGCTGCTGGTTTGCATTGTGAGCTGGTTCCTTTTAAAATTGCAAATTCAGCAGCCGCAGTACGCCCACACAAACACACACACATACACACATGAGTATTGAAATGCGGCCACTGCTGTGAGAAGCTCTTCCGGCGGTTGCCAGGTCAGCCACACAGAGGCGAGCTAAACCAATTGAGATTCGAATTTTGGAAATGCGGACAATAACATGGCTTTGACATTGGTAGCTGCAGTCCCCAATGCCATCAGCAGTTGTCGACATTGCTAGCATTGCGTCAGCGCGGCAGCATAGCATGCAACACTTAGCGGCACCACAAATGACTTTGCATATTTTGGTTGGGGATGCAGGAAGTTGCTAAATCAAAGTCTGCACATTACTGTGCGTGACAGCCACTTTTGACTAGGCCATCAATCATCAATTTTGCCAAAACAATTTGACCTGATGTGGCAATTGCTATGCCTTGTACTTTGTTTCATTTGTATCAATTAGTCCAAACATTTGGCGGCAAATGTGGCGAAGCAGGCAAATAAGCAAATTACTTGCCGCAACACTTGGCATACAACACCTAAATAATGCCGCAACCTGCAATCAGATAAACTGTAGAGTCAGAGTCAGAGTTAGAGTCAGAGCCAGAGACAAAGCCAGAGTCAATGTCAATGGATATCAATAGGTTGGCTCCGAGGCGTTTCAGCCAGTCAGCCAACTGGCTGCTGCACTTGCAATTTCAAGGAAATCGTTTTCAATTACGACAGTGGTCTGGCAACTATTCTACTCCATACCCTATTCCAGCCATACCCTTGCCCTGTCTCAGCATTGTGAGTGACAACCAAGCTGGCAGTCAGGCATTCTGCCAAGGAAATCGATGATTGGGCTTATAAATAAATATTTGTTCGATTTCATTGCCTAACTGCTGCTTCTGCAGAAATCAGTTTACTGCTGCTGCACGATGTGTGTAATAAAGCACACACAAATCAAATTCGTAGTCATGCCCTGCCCCCGCAAATGTAATGCCCAAAAGACCATTGATTGTATTAGTATCGTGTGCTGTTCCCGAAGCCATGGCTCTCAAAAGCAGGCGTATTGCATGCTAATCACGTTAAGGGGGGGCTGGTAATGAAAAAATTAAATAAACTGACACGCGAACAGACAAATGATGCAAGCGATACAATAACAAAGAGAAATATAAGTATAGGTATTTATTTTTGTTGCGCATCTGTATATATATTACAATTTACTTCGAACATAGCCCTGCCTACCTTTGAGGAAGTTGAAACTTCAATTAAAGAATGGGACATTCAGTGCTAAAACATTAGGATATAATGATGTTTGAGTATGGCGTCCTATCTAATTGTAGTCGCCCAGTATAAACTCATGAGCTCTTTAACATTGCCCTAAAGAAGACAAGTGGAGAAAAGGCAGAAAATATCGGTTAAAGAATATAACAATTAGCTTTGTTTATTTCGAGCGGTGCCTTCAAGCCAGCCAAGCTATGAGTATGGCAACTATTTGAAATTTAGTTTGTTTCCTCAATAACTAATGTCGCCCCCTAAGTGGCTTTGGCATGCTAGCTTATTATTCACTTAAAGCGCAAGGAAAGGTGGCAAAGCTAAGAAATATGTTTAAAAAATGTTCAACTTAATAACAGGGACATATTATTGATACTTAAGTTTAAGGAACATGAGAAAGCTCAGATCTAATTAATCGCAAGAAATTGCAACTTCCATCCAAGCAATGCACATTCATTTAGAATTTTTAGAACTAGAAATACAAAGATTTTTGGTGTTTTTTGCCAAAGTCCGGTATTAAATGTTGTATGTAGTCATAAGAGTTTAAAACAGATTTTCACTTTAAAGGCAGTTGCTGCTGCCTCTCTAGAAAAGAAGTTAAGATAAGCCATGCAAAACAAAGAAATAAATAAATTAAAAATTGTGAAAAATTGTCTTTTTAATTGTTTGATTTAAGATCTTTTATTAAAATCCTTTTTATGGCTTAGCATATATAATATGTAACCATAACTTACGCAAATCCAAACCGAATTTAATGTTGGACACGTTTACGCAAAGTTTAATAGGCATTCAAAACTATGTCAAATAAATTGTTCATATTAAATTTTCAGGAGCTCCCAGGTTGCTGCTGACTTTTATTTTTTATCCGGCTTATGCGCTTTACTTAATTATCGCTTGCTCAGTGATACTAGCAAAAAGTAAATACCTTTGCATCAGCTTAATCACTAAGGCAACGACATGCAACTTCGTACCGCTCGGTACGTGCAAATTACATCCCTATATTAAGTTCGTTAGTGAAACGAACTGTTTGCCACTGTTTGGGACCAGTCTTCACTTTGAAAAGGCAGAAAAATAGTTAGTGGCGCACTAAAGGAGTCCAGCACAGGGTAATTACACCGAAAATTGCTCAATTGGTTATACCCCACTATGCTTCACTTTATTCGATTGCGGAAATTCGGTTAAATTCATAGCCATACCAAAAATAAGACATATTTAAATAAAGTCTTACTATATATATTTAACTAGCGTTAGTGTCTTTATTGCAGTTATTGTAGTTCGCTTGAATTTTACCCTTGCCCCACCTTTTATAAAGCTAATATATATAAAACAAAATTTAAATTAATACCGATGAAAATCAATTCATTAATAAAAAAAATGTTTTTAATATTGTAAATTTTCTGTTACCTTAATAATAGGTTCGCCATTTATGACGAGGCTCGATAATATTATTGTCCTTATCTATATTCTGGTATAGTCTCAGCTCATTAGCTGAGTTGCGAAATTCTTGGTAAAAAGGGTGCATGATAAGAAACTTAAAAGTAAATGTGCTTCGAGCTCTTCAATATTGCATTCAACGTATTTAAGTCGATATGATCCTTAATTATACTTTTATTTTCAAGGCAGTCAATTATATTTTTGGCATATACATATATATTGTAAGTTTGTGCTTGCCATTGAAATTATTTTGTGTTGGGCGTTACTCGATATTCAGGTTACGTGCCTTTCGTAAGTACCGAGCGGCCTGTCAAATGTCAAATTTAATCACAGCTAATAATGAACATTTCATGAATGAAAATTTTCAACGAAAACCCTTTAAGCCCGAAAGCTACAGCGGTTCAAGGACTGCGTGACAATGGCACATTGTAGCCGAAGGTTCTGCCTATAGAATATTGCTGATGGAGCTAATGGCGCACACACACACGCGCGCCCACACATATGTGTAAAGTAAGCACATACGAACAAACACAAAAATACACGCGTACTCGTATGTGTGCCGTAACATTGAACTTCGCCATTCGCTGTCCATCAACAATGAGCTCGCACTGGAATTATTTATAGGTAAGTGGTCCTGCCATTTGGTTGACTCTTCTGATGGACATTTATTAGTACCCGCTACACCGCTGCCCTGGCAGCCGTTCAATAAATTTGCTGCTATTTTAAGCGTCAAGTGCATTTTAATAGGACAACGCGGCGTATGCGTAATTTGATTGCGTGCTAAGTTTAGAGATAATTCTATGGAATCATAAGCAAGTCCACACTGCATGTCACAGTTGGTACTGATATGCATTGATATGGAGGGTTAAATAGCTGTCAATTAACTTAACATGTTTTTGCTCCTGTGTGTTTTGATGGCAGTCAGCCGGGAGTGTGCGTGTGTTCGGGTGGCAGATTGGCCACTTTTGCTAAATAAAACAAACTGTCAATTTTAAGAGCACGGCTAATTGCACCGTACAAAATATTCTTCTCTTGCTAATGAACCAATTTGCAAAAACACTTGAGCTCAATTGGCAAGCCATTGAAGTTAAATGAACTGTTTTGTGAGCTATTTGCACAAATTAGGCGCATGTCAAAAGCAAAAACCAAACATAATGATGATAAATAAAAACTCAAAGCAACAAACGGAAAGCGAAAAATATATAAATATGTAAATAAATAAGAGTACTTTTTTTTAAATTATCGGCAAATTTTGCTTGTTTAAATCTGCATTCGAGTTTTATAATGGCCAAGTTGGTGAACTGCTTGCGGCGTGTTGCTAGTTTTGCTCGCAGGCACTTTCGATGGCAGTTTTATTGATTTGTTGTTGCCAACTTTTGCTTTGCGCGGCTTTAATTTATGGTGCTTTCAGCCCCAACAACAATACAACACGACCCTGACAGCAGCGCCAAAAATTTGCATGTGCTGACCAAATTTATTTTGTGTTTCTTTTTTTTTTCAAACAGACACATATGTATACTGTTTAATTTTGGAGGGTACCGCAAAATTGTCGACCAACAAATTTATACTGTGCACGCCCGTTTACTTCCCAAGCACTTTGTTATTTATTTACTTTTTTGTTGCTGACTTTTGCATTTAATGTTCATAATTCTCATATTTGAATGTGCTAGCATTATCATTAAACTGTCTATACAAACATTTTGCAACCAGCGCAAAAAAGTATGCTATAAAAACTGAGCGGCGTTTAGTGGTGTCTAAACTGCACGCGCTAATTAAAAGAAATAACAAAAGCGAAAAACACGCCGAATACAAACAAAGCAGCTACAATAAATGTTAGCTGCAGTAGTTTGATGTGCCGCCCTTAAAAATATGAGTACAAAAAATAATAGAATCGCGCATACGCCACGTGCCGCGAAAACATGTGCGTGACGCGTAAATTTCTTTTAATTAATTTGCGTGGCCTTTAACCTTAAAAAGGTACCTTGATTAAATGCAGTTCACAATGACTGGGCGCTAGTCTAAAATGAAAGCAATTAGATTTGTTTCGCCAAAAATTGCAGCCAGAGCGTAAACAAAGGGATGCCAAGAAACAAGAGCTCATAATTAAAAGTGAAGGATAACAACCACAGAACTGCGCTTAAGGGTGTTATTGTGATTAGGATTGACAAGAATGCCTTATATAATATTTTGTGTGAAAACCCTGAAAGAAGTGCTCCACAATTCTGCTGATGATTATCAACATTAGCTCCACTAGTTTCTATATAATATATCTATAATTATTATTAAAAAATTTTTAGTCATTAATTATAATTTTGTCCCCAAATACGACACTCATAAAAGCCTCCCAGCTATATCAACTCATAAAACACAATACAAATATATATAAGTATATACTCTATGGTGTCGAAAACGTATGCTAAGCTCTATACAATCCCCGACAAAGTTATAATTACATTTACAAGGATATACAATTTGCGATTGGAAAGGTTGATAAGATCAACCTGACAGCCTGACAGTGATTGCTCGGCAGCACTACTTCAAGGGCTCATTAGATGTATCACAAATATAATGTCGATAAGTTTAAAAAATTTAAGTTAAATGTTTCTTTTAGATACTTAAAGTGCTTCAAATGCTGAGCACTTAAGCCATTTGTTGGGTCAAGTATAAATGTGCTGGTTGAGTGTCTACTCCCACATACATGCGCGCGCGCATACACACTCGCATACGTTTGCTTCCACTTAATGTGGAAGCAGCCAAGCGTTAAGAAAAACGTCAAGACCTTAGGGCTACTCCAAGTGAGCCAAACCCCTTGGGTACTCTACTTATTTACACAAGCGAAGTGTACATATTGTCAGATTTGAACAATTATTTGTAGAATTATGAGATGTACAAATGTAGCTGTATGAATTTCGAACCCACAAAAGGCCAGGCGAAGTCACGTGTTGGCCTGTCAGTTGTGTCCTTTGAACGAATCACAGCTAATGACGGGTCGTTAGCCGCCAAGTTGAACCAACTGGGACGCAACGCCAGTCACGTATTCTAATTTAATTTCTGCTTTACTTCACCTTTAGCACTGCTGCCCAATTTAATGCCGCGTCGATTTATTTGCCTGTTGGAGCTGAAATCCTAAAACATGACGAAGAATTCATCAAATATGTGGGCAAGCGTACTGTCGCTGTCGGGCAGTTGCCTCGAGCCATTTGGCAAACGCATTATGCCCTTGATTAAGGCCTATGCATTATTTATGTAGGTCAGCGAAACGACCTTTAATTGGCTCGCAAGTGCGCTGTAATGTCCTTTCCTTTCCACCGTTTTTCAACAGCTCGCCTGCCTGGTAGTCCTTTCAGCGACTATATTTAACAGCAACACAAAAGTTCGCTCGCCCTGCAGGCACCGAGGGGTTGAGCGTACCGCTAGTGCTTAAAAATTACTAAGAAGTGGGCCAACGAGAATTGCAGTGGCTTTAAGAATATAGTTCTGTTGTATTTGACAAGCCGTTTCGACTCTTGGATGTTAAAACTCTTGTAATATATATTTTAAATTTATTTTGAAAACAATATTTTAAATTTTTCCGGGATTCTTTTAATTATATTATTCATAAAATTCTTCACCTCCGGTTTTAAAATATTATCAAAGTGCTGCAACATTCATACTTTAATGTGGACTAATAGCTTTAGTTTAGTTACGACTTAATTACTGGTAATGCAACAAATTTAAGGGCACAAAATAATGTCCGGAACTTTGCCAACGTAGCCGGCTGGCAGCTTAGCCAATGGTGACATTCGTGGAATTGAAAAGTTTTTACTAGAAACAGGCCAACATTGAATTTTCACACAAGCCAACCCACTAGACGGAGCAATCAGAAAAAAAAGACAATAAAAGTGTGTATCCGGGGGGCAGAGCATGAGAGGATGCACTGGTCTGCAACTGTATTGCACTTCAACGTTTTACTCAAAGAATCATGAACAACAGCAGATTTATATTTATGAGCACACAAAAATACACACACAAACACATGAGAAGGCAAATACATGCAGTTGGAAAATGCGTGTGCTAACAACGATTGGTGTCCTTGATACGATTCAAGTACGACCGTCAAGTCCGCCAAGTGTCTCATTGTGCATTTGTGTGTCCATGTGGCCGCTTAGAAGGTCGTCGTCAATATACGACTAACTACGGCCGGACAATGTCATTAGGCACTGCTATGGGGGGTTGGGTTGGATGTTTTGGTTGTCTGGGACAGTTCGTTCTGGTAGCCAAAGTCTCGTTTCCTTGTAAGCTGAACGGCAGTGAAAACAAAAGAGCCCGTGCAGATAATTGTGAACGAACTACTAAAAATCAATTGAGTGACTTTGCATGTCCGAATATCACACTATTTTTACTCTCTAACGACACCGTCTACTACCACTGAAATTTACCCCTCGCTTTGTAAATGGTTTTTGCTTTGTATTGACTCTTTGTCAATATGGCCAAACAAGACTTTCGAGTGCGCGCGTAAAAAATGAATGAAATGTGAAAATTCCGCGGTACATATTGTTGGCATTTCTTCCCAGAGTCCTGTTGTAGTTGTCATCGTTGCCGTCGCCGATGTGTTTTCTGTGTTTGCCAGTTGGCTTTAGTTAACCAGCAGAGCACACAACACGTCAACACGACCGGCTCAGGTGTGCGCATTGTTTGCCGCAGTGGGTGGCGACCACAGACGCCGCAGGCGCATCATTTGCGCTCTTTACTGTTTGATTAACGTTTTAACGATTTGTGCAAACAATTGCGGCAGTAAGAGCAAGCATTAACAACAAACGGCTGTAACCGAAAGTGTGTACAAGCATCCAACTGTTAGCTTACGAGCACTCAGAATCCACAGCAGCAAACGGACCCGCCTCCTTGTTATGATGCTACATGTTGTTTCTCAATTAAAATAAGTGATGCTGACGACATGTACAACAACATTTCTGCCGACAAAATTATAAGCAAATATTGACTTACAAATTAGATACTGTACTCATGGCCACACACATAGCATATTTTATTAATTACACAAATATTACATTTTAAATAATTTGCGTGAAAATTAATATGAATAATTAATGTCTCTTTCCTCTGATGAACTAGGAGTTAATGTCAATTAGAATTCAAAATGTAGACGATTCTCATAAGTGCACCCTCAAGACATTTTAATAATATTCATGCCATGCTCCTTGCAATTTGACAGATTTAACAAATTGTACATGGCAAAGTTTAAGACATGAGCAGACAAGCAATTTTCTATTTAGAAAATAAATAAAAATATATATAAAACGAGAAGGAAGGGCTATCTTCGGCACGCCGAAGATTTAATACCCTTGCAGACCCAACCTTTTCATGATTCTCAAAGTGCTTTGCCCGTATCTAAGAAGCACAGGTAAAATAGTTAATAACAGTTAATTAACCAAGTATGGTTAAGATGTCTTGAAAAACAAAAAGTTTTCCATACAACAACTTAATTTCGACCGATCGTTCCTATGGCAGCTATATGATATAGTGGTGCGATTTTAATAGGATTTTGCATATACATACATATATGACAAGCATAGTAAAACTAATAATTGCCGAGTTTGGTCAACATATCGTGAAAAACCAACAAATTTTCCATACAACAACTTCGACCGATTGTTCCTATGGCAGCTATATGATATAGTTTTCCGATCTTTATAGGATTTTGCATATATATGAGGAGCATAATAAACCAAATAAATGCCGAGTTTGGTCAAGATATCGTGAAAAACAAACAAATTTTCCATACTGCTTAATTTTCGACCGATCGTTCCTATGGGAGATATATGATATAGTGGTCCGATCTTAATAGGATTTTGAATATATATGGGGAGCATAGTAAAACAAGTAAATGCCGAGTTTAATCAAAATATCGTGATCGACTCGGCTGTTGATACTGATCATGAATATATATACTTTATGGGGTCGGAGATGTCTCCTTCTATGCGTTACACATATAACGACAAAATTATAATACCCTCCGCAAGGGTATAATAAGCACACAGTCCCTTTCATTAATTCGCTGCCCACTTTTAGTAATCCTTAACGAAGAAACAAAGGCCTACGTCAACCTTTCTTCTCACAAGTCAACATCAATATAATTACTGATCATTATCCATTTGTTAGATACGACTCAATATAAAAATTATGAATGGGATGCGGTTTGGGGCATTTATAATATATTGAAAAGATTATTACTGATAAGATAGAAGAAATTGATTTGACATAGAAATTTGATTTTGTCTAGTTAGTTTCTTAACTCACAGTGTTCATATTGGATCAATTTAATGTACTCGGGCAATCGTAATTACCCTGGAGTAAACTCCATATTAAAAGCTGTCCTCAAGTTTGCTGGAGCAATAATAAGCAGTAATACCAAGTTTCATTAGGACTGAGAGGCAAGCTTGCGTAGAAACAGGGTTAAATACTCGTCTCGTAGCCCTAAGCAACCGGAAGTCGGAAACGTATTTTAATTTGTGCACACTCATAGTAAAATTATATAAATGTGAGTAGTAGCTAATTACAAGTAAGAGTGCTCTAGTTGGGTGTACCCGACTAAACAAAACCCTGAACCCAGTGCCTAGCTGACGATACGAACATTCACACTTCCTTCTATGCAAATACTTACAAAAAAACATACAGACACATATAAACGGGGAATGCATTTTTGTTTATTTATTAACTAACTATTTGATTGACCCAGAGTCATAAGACAGTATTAACTGTTACTGTTTTTTTGCACGTTCAACACAAATCAGTTCAAGTGAAATTCTTAAACAGTTAACAGAAAATCATTCTAGCAGATTAAACATATTTGGGCCATTTAGATAATTAAATTAAGTAAGTGTCTTACTTATGCTAACTGTGCATATGTATTCACAAAATAAATTCGTTTCGAAACCAAAACTCTCGAATCAAAGTGTTCACCTTGGCATTTAGCTAAATGAGATTCATTAAATTTTAATGAACGTGAATAGCAAAGTTAATTGTGTTATCTGTGAGTCTGCGTGTCCGTCTGAGAGTGTGCAGCATCAATGTTTAATAGAAGCTTTTGAAATGTACAAACAATTCAATCTAACTAAGCTGATCAAGCTGATGAGTGTAGGGTATGCAACTGGTGCTCCATGCTATATGCTAACTTGATTATGCCGTCAAGGTCTATTCAAGAGTGCCTTCTCCTGATATATATTACTTGAAAGCACACAGCATGACAGTAGCTACCTCTCCACATATGCTCTATATATGAGTATGGGAAATATGTTTGATATATAGTCTGTGTGTAAGTCGGGGCTGCACTTTGCCTTATTAACTGCGCGCACTTTGCTATTCCACAGCTGCCATTGTTGATTTGTTTGCAAATTGGTTTTCGCAGCGAAATGCTTGAGCTTCTGTTTCCCAGTCAATCCTCTTCAGTTGCTGCTGTCAAAGCTGTCACACTGGTACGTTTTGTTGTTGTTCTGTTGCTTTTTGGGTTTGCTGTTGACTAAGACGACGGCGTCTCGCTCATTTCCAATTACTCCGTAGCGAAAATTAAGCAGAGACAGTGGCGTCACTCCAGTGCGCACAGTGTCCCCATTGCAATATGTTACCAATACGAGTATCAGTACGAGTACCCGTAGATTGCATATACCATACTTATTTTTCATCTTCTTTGTAACAAAAAAAATTTGATTATGGTTTTTGCTGAAGGCGGGTAATTTGATTTGGCCAGGCCACGACCTAATGCTGAGTGATGTGGCAGCAACCCGCCAAGTGTGTCCCGCCTACGTCTTATTTCATTAAAAAGCAATAAGTATTTAACACATTTTTGCAACGCACCAAACTTAATGGAATAAAAATTAATCGCAAACTGGGAGCCCAACTCATTTTTGAATCGCGGGCAACTTTTTTGAAACTTTACTTTTCATTATAAGCTACTTCTGCCGACGAAGTAAAGTTCATATATTTGAATAATAAACAACACAGATGTATTAGTCTGAGCTGCTTAATTAAGAACCGCTTTCATCGAGTCGCCTCGCATCTCGTCGTATAAAAAAGGTTTCTCTAATGAGCCTTCACTTGACTCTGTATCAGATTTGTTTTGTACATTTTTTCGTCACTGCCGTTGAATCTAATCAAGGTTCAATAAACAGCGTTTCAGGACCTTTTGCAAAAAGGCTGAAAATGCTAATCAACAGCTTAAAATTTAATTTGGGCCTTAGCTGTGTAAATAAACCGAATCAGACCGGGGCCAAGTCGAGGCAAGTTGAGACATGTCTGGGCGGGACCAAGGAGCACGGAGTTTTGTGTACTTAGGAGGACGCCGGCTTGGTCATTTATAAATTAGACAGTGTCTCAAAATTCAATTCTGAGCATTTGGCTAACTTTGTTAAAAAGTCAAAATTAAAATCAGGCAGAAAGTCAGAAATGCCGACCACAATGCGGCCTTTTACCGACTTAACTAAGTTTCGGTTCTGTAAACGGCGCGTGTTCAGAACTAAAAACAAAGAAAAGCGCGTAAATATACGGAACTTTTCTGTTGTTGCTGTTAAGGCAGACAAATTGCAAGCCTCAAAGTAATGCTGATGAGCTCACAAACTTCGTTGTAAAGAATGATTTAATTTCGCCAGGCGACCACCACTCCGACTCCGACTACGACATTCGTTATGTGCCCGTGCGGAGGCAGGCAATAGAGTAGACTACTCTCAAAAGCGTATATAAAATCGATAATAGCATAAATAATGCATGCATACTACCGGTAGAAATGCTCAAACACCATCAAAAACAGAAAAAACGCGGCCGAAGAGACAATGGCTCAGGCCAACTAGGCCCAGGGACCAGCGAAAGGACAAAGGAAAACATTGAGGAACATCTACCGCGCCTACATATGGCTGACACACCAACAAAAAAGCGAAAGTTAAAGTTAAATGTGTGAAAAGAGAGAAACAGGCGCAGGAACGTACCTCTAACCAGCACACAAAAGAATAGCTGAATGGCTTCCAAAGTTTGCAAGTAAAGCAGCGCCGGACCGGGATGCGACGAGTGCAAAGCAAACAACATATAAGTACTAGGAAGGATACTCATGTCGAAAAGCTAACGAGGGCTGTCTCAACAGTAATAACTATGTAAGGCCCCTTGGCAAAGGACAAAGTTTGGCGTAAAACAAACTATTTATTGAACTTTTCAAAATATTTTATTATTTTCTCATTTGCATATAAATTGAATAAATCAACAATCGAATCTAAATAAGGAGATTTCAATAAGCTGAATTTTATTATATTTTTTTCTATAATGACTTTCTTATAATTTTTTATTAATATTTCCAATACCTCTTAGATCAACGGGTATATATATGCGCTTATTACAAATTTATCTATTATGGCTGCAAATGGACATCCGTGCGTGTATTTAAAAACATTTTTTAAAACATTGAAATTAGTGACATGGGATATATTGGTTTGTGAAAATTAATATAAAAGGCAGGAGGATGTCTGATCCCTTAATGTGAAAATGCCTTTAATCAGGATTACGAGCTGAGTAGTTATGCATATCCTTCTTTCCGTCTGTATAAACGATTCAATCTCGGAAACTACAATAGCTTGAGACTTGAAATTTGGAATATATATTCTCCTATGCCATAGGTAAAACAAGCTGTTGACGATATATCGTCTCATTTTTAAAATATGAGTAACATAACTCAAACCAGCACCCCTGTCGTCTGTAACCCCTCCTTTGGCCAAAAAAATTTTAAATATAGAGCCAAGTAATTTGGCAAAAAAAAAACATATTTGGATATTTCACAGTAGTGCCCTGAAAATTTCATGAAGATTGGTCCACAAATATTGATGATTTTCAACTTTAAATTTTTAATAGTGAGGCGTAGAAAGAAGAGACAGAGCTGCCGTGGCTAAAGTTGACCGCAGTTGGCCGCACTAAGTTGTCGTGTTCTGCATAAATGCATCTCCATAAGCACTCTGGAATTCATATTGGGTCACAATTAGTTTGACGAATTTCAAGCGTTGTCCTATAAACCTAATATTATATCGACTGTGGGTTATTGGGGACTTTTTAGTCGAGCTCACTCGGCTACAGTGTTCTTACTTGCTTGTGCATTGGGGAAGTTTGCTATGATACTCCAAATATTGTTTTGTGTACTATTTATTTAGCCCATAAACAAAGAAATGCCCAAGGTCTAGTGGGATGAAGTGCCAAAACAAAGTCTATCAATTCTAAAACCATTGACAAGAAATAAAAACTCTTTATGAAAACTGAGCGCCACTTAATGACATAAGCACTGGCAAATGGTGAGTCGGAAGCGGAAGTCATTATAATGAGAGCCACAAAACCCTGCCCGCCCCCTCTTCAACTATATAAGGCACTTATAATATTAATTAGTAACTTTGCTATTATGCTGTCTGCTATGGCCGGATACGATGTATATATATATATTGTTTTACCTATATATTGAGGGTATTTATTGGCTAATAAAATGTGAAGAGCAAAAGGCGTATTCGATTTTACTTGAGTGCTCAACGAAAATGCAAAACAAAATTAAATGCTTTTCCGGTTTTGTTGTTGTTGTGAAATGCACTCAAGAGCAAAAGATATTTGGGAATTAATTTGGTTTTCATGTAGCTCCTGCGGTTTTGTTTCTAATACCTTTATTTCAACTGTGGTATTATATGTGACAGCATTCGGCATCAATGTAGTATCCATAGTTTCTGCACTCGAGATACAAATACAAGTACATTGCTAAAATATGTTTTGGGTGCTGTGAGTGAAGCATGAATTATTCTTAATCTCTTTAAAGACTTGTGTACATTGTGTGGAGCAGTGTCAAGCGTGAGTACACTAAATATACCTTATTAGAATAGCTTACATTGGCATGACCATAGGATGATAATACGTGTATATTATTTATCAATCAATTCAAGAGTTGTTTAAAAGTTAGTCCTTTGCTAATCGTGATTAATTACTTTAACAGCTTAAGCTTAAACACAATTTTTGTTCTATGACAACCAATCAATGTTTGTGTAATGGAAAAAAAATATGATAAATTATATTATTTTTTTGTTCTATGCATATTAATATTAATTTCATTTATTATATAAGTAGTTTGTGCACACATGTTTGCTCTTAGGCCTTTTTATATAGATATCCCTAAGAATATTATAGAACTCTTTATTCAGGCTTATTCAAGTAGATCGAAGAATGACAAGTTCATTAATTTAATTTTCAATCCTAGGCTACGAATTTGGCGTTGGCATTTTCAGCATCGCATCATTATGCCACCAATGAATCTGATAAGCTTACAGCTAAATCCAAAACGGAGACGGCAATCACAACAACAGTAACACACCCACCCACCCCCCATATATAAGCACACACAGCGATAGCTATAAGAATGGCAAACAAAAATTCCTGCAGGCATTTATTCTATTTATCATTTATCCAGCCATTTATCGAGGGACATTTCAGACGCTACAGGGGAGAGGTTGCATAAAATATCGCTAGAATGAATAATGCCATGTACATCTAAAACAACTATGCGAAAATGTTGGCCGGCTTTAAACCAGGCATTAGCGATATATATATATATATATATATATATATATATATATATATATATAATATATTATTATTGTAGGTTAATAGTGCCTGCACAAGGCACAATATAACAGTCACAAGTTTGGCGCAAATACAACATTGACTAAATCCTCACTGGCTAAATCCTCACTGTAACCCACAGATAGAAACTTTTCCAAGCGTAGCTCAAAAAGTTTCAATTTGTACATGTCAACGTGTGTGTGTGTGTTTGTGTGGAAGTGTAATTGTGTGTGTATATGTATTTATTTAGGTGCGTGCTTGTCTATTTTGTTGGGCATGCAGTTTTGGAATTTATGCAAAAAAGTTTGCAATGCTGGAACAGACTTTCAACTGGTGCATATAGTTTTTGGGATTATGGTAAATTTGATTCTAAAAGCCAGACAAATAAAACCCATTTTATTGAAAGGTAGGCGAAAATCACCCCAAAATCCTATGCCAACAAAATCGATTGCCCAACGCTTAATGCAAAAGGCTCTATTGCAAAGAGAAAAATTATAAAAACTGGAAAAAGCCAGACTAAAAGCAAATGTCAGGAGGCTGAGGCGGTCGGTGGGTGTGTTTGAGTGAGGTGTCAAGGTGTAGCAGAGAGTGCTCTGTGGAGAGACGTGTGGGACATGCTATACAGGCCGAGCAAGAGCAGCCTAGAGCAGTGCCAGAGGGTGGGTCCAGTGAACTTGCACTGTGGTATTTATAACAAAATTCGCGAAATAGATTTTCATGATTAATCAAAGACTGTGGGTAATTTAAGATAGAATCGCTCAATACGTTCATTACGCCCGTCAACCAAAGACCAAAAAAAAAACGGACGCAATTCTTAACTAAAAATGTCTCGACCCAAAATACAAACAGCTGTCGTCCACAATTTATTTATTTATATATACTGTTCGGTTGTTCTTTTTTGGCTTTCCTGTCGTTTTGGGCTTAGTTAGGCGCCCATATAGATACTAGAGTTTGTACTACTGTATTTTACAATCAATATTAAATCGCTCGTTATTTTTCCAAGAGAAAAAAATAAATATATATATAAAGCAAAAAATTCCCTTTTCATTTTAAGTATAGGTGGACAGAAGAGTTGCACTTTCTGCTGCCGAAGGTCAAGGAAATCTGTCGTTAGGTATCAGGCATGGGCGGCATGGGCGGCATATTAAAATATAAAGCCACTAACATTTTAAAGTTTTTTAAATGAGAGCCCCAAAAGGCCGGAGACCAGGCACACCATCAATTGTTCGGGCATTAGTTGCAATTTACGTAACCAGTTAACTGAATGCTCTCTTTGGTTGGGCATGGGAGCAGGAATGAGAAAAGTTTTTATTGTTTGCTTACTTGCTGAACGCGTGTTGGGTGTCCGCAGCAGGAGCTGGTGGTGCTGATGGTGCTGGTGTTGGCGGTGGATCTGGATGAGCCTGAAGGTCTTGACGCCATTATTGTCGTTGTTGATTTGCGTTTGGCTATGTGATGGGGGCGGCCTGGGCAGGTCTGTTGCTTGTGGCGTTTGCAACACGAGAATGAAACTTTTTCTTTGACTGTTGCTTTTATCGCTGTTGGTTGTTATTTTTGTTGTTCTTGCTGTTATTTTTGTTGCTATCAGGCAAAAACTTCTTGCATGTGCCTCGCAATTTTGTTTTTAACGGATTGTGTTGTCCTTTTGCCGTGCTGCTGTTATTTGTGTTATTTAATTTGTCATTAGATTGAAGTTTGTGCTATTTTTATTGCTATACACAAATAAAAAACGCGAAATCGATTTGTAAGAACGAAATTTCTTTTTGATTTCCACGACTGGCCGCAACTTGCCGCACGTTTCAGCGGGCAAGCAATCGTAAACACGTACAAGACGCTATGCACACACACACAGGCATACACACACACACACACACACAAACAGGCTCAGAAGCACGGATACCAATACGGACACGGACACATGTTAGACTGTTGTATCGAGTTTTCTGTACTGGGCTTTGCGAACAGCGGCCAAAGCCAAAATCGAAACACACACGAGTGGCACTTGAGTTAGACGCCAACACTAGCGACATCGACATCGACAACGGGAGCGACAACGATGCCGGCAACTGTCAATGCTACTTGAGTTCCCATTTTGCAACAGCATGTGTGACAAGTGGTCACAGGTTTCAATTGTTGGTCGCTGCTGCTGCTGCGGAGGCTTCTGCTGCTGCTGATGATGTTATTGTTTTTAGTGAAGCAACTGCCAGTCGGACGGATGGTGATGTTGTTGCTGGTGGTGTTCTATGCGTTGTGCTTACACTGAAAACTGGACAGCAACTGAATGTTGGGCGGCGTGCCAAGTCCTTTGCCGGCCAAACACAACACAAGCTGCGGCGAATTGGCGAAGAGAGCGCGTCGGCGCATTAAAGTTTGGCGCGTAAGATAAATTTTTAAAAGAACTCAGAGTTGCATGCGAGCGTAGTATATATTGAAAGTGTGTTCAAAGTATATATTTATATAGTTTAAGGCTTTAGAAAACAATAATGCCTCAACTTAACACTAATTTGAAGCACATCAGGCAATATTAACAGGCATTATAGGCAATTACCGGGTATTTTAAGTACTTAAATTCCATTTTGATTGACATTAAGCAAAATTGAAGTACGTCCACTACTACGCCCACTCGCAACTCTGTAGACAGGGCACGCTCAGCTATGCCGCCAACAGCATCCCTTGAGTGTTCAAGCCGCCAAAGCCCAAACGAATCTGCCGCATAATCAAGATGCCAAGTTTTTGCCCAAGGCAACCAGCAGCAGACCCAACGCTACCTACACATTAACATTTCCATTTCCATACACATATCCAGTTGCTGCCACTGTCAACTTCACCCCCTCCGCATGCAGGGCGTCAATATTTGCATTTGTAATAACAATATTTTGATGGCATACCCAAAATGCGTGCGTAAATCTAAAAAAGATTTGTTATTGCTGCTCGAGCTTGCGTTGTGTCCGTGTTCGTGTTAGTGTCGCGCGACTCAGACGCAAACAACAAATGGGCGACCCGTGGAGGGGCGAAACAACATTAGCAACAGCAACAACTACTACTACTACATATCAACTCGTGATGGCAACATGCCGGTGGCACATCGTGTGCTTGGGCAGCTCGCTGCCGCTCTGTGAAAGTTATTAAATTTTCATAAAAAATACAACGACAGCACATTTGATTCCTCTATTGTCGCATGAGCTCTGTGCCGGTGACAGTTGTGTATGCTCTCTCTGAGTTCGATTGGCTCAGAAATTTAAAATGTGCTATTCTACTTCTACGGCTTGTCTTGTGCATTAAAATATTTATTCAACAAGCACACAGAACAAAAATCAATTTGAATGGAAGCAACTATTAAATGCCCTTTTATATACACATATTAAAAGTTAAGAACTGCTGCTAAACGTTTGTAAAATTAAAATTAAGGTGCCCGTCCTATCAGGAGACTAAGGAGGAGAACATTTGCCCAGATAGTCCCCCCCAACTCCACCCACCCATCACCAGGGCGACACGGCCACCTCCCTTCAGGCCGGCTACCTGATACTTTAACCATACACAACCACACAATACATCATCACAGTTTTAAATCATTAAAAATCTGGCGACTTTAATAAAAGACACACAAATGGCGCATAAAGCAAAAGCGACATTACAAGCTATTTAATATATAAAAATATATATGTATATAATACAGATTATTTGTTACAGCTTCCTACCAAAGTCTCAGATTTCGAATAAAATTTAAATTTCTAATAAATAAATTTCGTGATCAAATTATAATACCCGCACGCAGGGTATAGAAAAAATGCTGGTACTTTTGAAATGGCGCACAGCTTTTGACACCAACGCGTCGTTGTCACTGTCACTTGTCATGGCCAAATTGGCGCATCTTATGAGCGATGATTGGCTGCCTGATATTATGGATCACCTTTGTGGGCGGTGCACCTAGCACCTAGAGACGTCAACATCTGCTTGCGGGCGACTCTGACTCAGGCTGCATGTCAAGTGTTAGAAGTCAAGCGTGCTCAGATTTAATTTCGACTTTGATGAATGAACTTTGATTTCCAGTCATATTTATTATGCGGATTTTTGTGTGGAAATCGGAGATGTTGCACAATTGGCTTTTTTAGGTGGCAGCATCCTACAATAAACCAGTGGGACTTTTGCAAACAAAAATTTATATATATTAATCAATTTGTAATATGTCTATGCATGGAGTTTTTACATTGGTAAATTAAAATTAGATCTTGATTGTTTTTATTTATTGCATTTCTTTAAAGTATATTTATTATCTAAGCTACTTTTTTATTTTCAATGCTTTTGAGCCAGTATGCAACGTTACGCTAAAAATTTTTACATGCTTAAATTATTATCAAATTGATGGATGCATTATAATAAGTTAGCTATGCCTCATGCTCAACATTAATATAATTTATGTGCTAAAAATTCATTTAATTTCCTTGCATTCATATAGAAATATTTCACGCTGTACCATGCTTTGGGCGGGGTTAGTTTCACGAGTATTTTGCGTGAAAATATTTTGGTTTATTTTTGGTACATTATTTCGTTGGCATTTTCAATATAGCCACACACGCACACACATTGGTACACACTTGTACACGCACACACACTCACACACACCAGTGGATACTCAACAACGCATGTGCTACAAAATTACTCTTTATTTGTTTTAAAATGCTAAAAACTTCTTCGACTTGGAAAACTTTTCTAAGGGAATTTTTTGGTGCAAGAATGTCAGCTGCTTGGAAAATAAATTACATGTATGGCACCCTATAATATTGCAAAGCCCTTTTGACCCAACCACCGTCTTATTTAAGGCATTTAAATATTTTTCCATTGGCATATTGCTCGTACGAAGCGTTGGCCGTTACCTCTGTTCGGAAAATGTTGCTTAGTGACAACGCAATAAGATTACAAATTATTTTGCAAAAGTGATTGTGCAATGCGGGTATCATTGTCATGACGCCGCTTAAATTATCTGCCAAATTAAAATCACTCATACGCCATGTGCGACGCAGCCTTTGCTTGTCGGACCGTTGCAAGGGTATGTTGACAAGAATCTTGTAATTTATCAGTCAAGCCGTGGCAGTCATTTAGAAGTTTACATCTGTCGCCGTCAGTAATCAGCTTTATTTTTGTGCTGATAATATTCTGCTAATGTTCTTTGAGTTTGGGGTCTGGGCATTTTGGCCATCATCTCGGGCTTATTTACTTTTGAGTTGCTGTGTCATGAACTTTGCCGATTACAACCAAAGTGTCGTTGCCCATAATTGGCGCCACCCTTCGCAAAATTCAAAATTTATTGCTTTTTAATTCCAAATTTTTATTTTCATATATTTGTGTTTCGCAAAATTAATTAATTTTTCCAATTTAATTTTTAACATTTAGTTTTAGCTTTATTAGAAATTCACATAGCTTATGATTCTTATTTATATTGCCTGCTACTCGAGGCTAACTTTTTTGATCTCGCACCTTGTATAGTAAACGGCATAGGAATACCCCAAGTAACGCAAAAGTTTGCAGAAAAATAAATAACACTCACATATACATATTCATACAAATACATATATAAACATATATTATACTAAGTATATAAGTATATAAAGATCATTAGACATATAAATAAGTTTAGCTTTTGATTTGTTTATAAAAATATAACAAGTTCTTTGGAGTTTGTTGCCTTTATTCGTTTATTGTTAAGGAAAATCATATTGTGACTATTATACATTATACATTTACATTAATGCCTATTAATAAACGTTATAAATTACATAAAGAGCTTTAGCTCTTTATAGTTATTTTGCCTTGCATTTTTTTGGTTTTCCGCTTTTCTTTATTAGTTGACTAGTATCGAAGTCGACAACAAAATTCTTGTGGCTTTTTAACATGAACATTCAACATGTTTAAGTCAGATTTTATTTTGTTTGATCGTTTATTGAAATAAGAAGCGGGGTCTCATTTTGTTTGAACAGTTTCCAGTGGTCACAAATTTTGAATACAATGCCCAATTGTTATTTTATTTGCTTTTGATTTCCATAACAAAGGAGCATACTTTTTTTAAGAACGTTACAAACTGCTCAATTTGTAGTTAACCTTCAACTAATATTCATATTCAAATTTTGCTGATGTCCTGCTTTTGTTATTTGACACTGTCCAACGATGTACTTGGGCCGCAATTGCTGGAATCAAGTTGCTGACTTTGTAAGCAGTGCACAAGCCTTCCCCTTACAGGCTACACAGTCAACTTAATTCCAGGAACTGCAACGCAATTTCCATTTATCCGAAAATTGAATACACACAGCACTTTTACACGCACTTTTCAATTTAACTTTAAAAACCTTCTAAAAACTTTACGTATACACGTGACTGAGTTTAATGAACTAACGATATCGATGTGTTGTATATAGTACTTGAACTAGATATAGTGTTATGCTTTATTTAAAGTTCACTAGATTAGTTTTGATTTTGACTGCCACTCACTTATGTATTATATATTTGGTTTAACGTTTAGCGAAATTTCATTCGCTATTTACTATACATGTTTTGAGCATTCTTATTTCATGCGATTGTCGATCATATATAACATTTTTTCTATATATAGTATGTACTTACACATATGTATATTTGGGTATAGTTTCGTCAATTTAATTGCATTCTTGTGTGCCATATATTTAATTTAAAGTATTTTATTCATTTGGTATTTATTTCTTTAATGAGACAGATCGCCCATATAAGTAGTTCATAATTTTTTATTTGGGTAATTGGCACAGTTTAAATTTAAGATTTATTTGTTTATATATATATATATATATATATATATATATATATATATATATATATATATATATATATATATATATATATATATATATATATATATATATATATATATATATATATATATATATATATATATATATATATATATATATAAACATATATATATATATATATATATATATATATATATATATATATCTTTTTATTTTCTTCCTATTGCTTGGTTGCCTCATATAGACGCTTAACATAATGTTTTGATTGCCCTTTGAATGATGTCGTTTCGAATAGTTCTGCTGGGCATAGAAATGTCTGTTAACGCTGAACGCTTTACAACCTGAGCTTAATTTAGTTGTAGAACTTATATATATATTTAAAAAATATATTAACTATTTACAAGACGGCGCTAAAGCTACAACAAGTACGACATAAAATAAATAATAAATTACTCATGTTCACTTTGTTTCAGTAAATTAAAGCTCAATAATTTCAAAACAACAAAATCGAAAACGAACAGACAACGCGTTTATAGAGTGCACTATGTACACGAGTAATGCCGTAATGTTGACTTAAATATGTACAACATGAATGCAACCAGCATATTAATTTTAAAAATTGATGGAAAATGTAATTGCATTTGTTCGATTGACGCAACTTCGCCAATGTCCGGATTGCTGTTGTTGCCGTTGTCATCAGCTTTTCTCCGTCCTTTACACGTGACTGGAGGCTGTTGCGGCAGCTGCGTTGTTATTCTTGTTCCATTTGTTGATATATTCCATGGGTATTTCGATTTGTATCTCTTGCACATCTTCGGCCGAAAGGTCGCCCTGACTACGCTTGGGTACGGGATCCGCCTGGGAGCCAGCTCCGAAGCCACGGGCGCCCGTTGCCAGCCGCTGCTGCTGCTGTGCAATGGGAGTCAGCAGCGCCTCGTCCCTGTATTATAAGTTGTCGACAAGCTGCGATTGTCGGCGATGCGAGGGCGTGGTCGAGTTGAGATAACTCTCCGAGTAGACGCTCTTGGCACGCTGATCGTAGCGCAGACTTGAGCGTCGTATGTCAATGTCGAGTGGCATGTGGCGATCCTTCCACCAGTTGCAGAACAGGCAAAGCAATGTGTTGCGGAAAGCCTCTCGGAAATCTCTGTTGAAGTACGCATAGATCAGCGGATTGAGCGTAGAATTGAAGTAGCCAATCCAGAAGAGTATCGAGACAACAATATCTGGCACCTGACATGGTCCGCAGGTCATGGAGAGCGTATACCTGTGAATGCATGAATGAGTCAAGTCATATACATAAATGCCAAAATTTAAATTGTAACTGCCAAAAAATCCATTAAAAAGCCGCGTCGTTCCGTGGCGTATGAGTAATATTTAATTATGCATGCGCAATATCAAATAAATAATACTTAAGTCCCTTGCCAGCGGGTAGCATCGCTCACTTACCATAGGAAAAATGGCAGCCAGCAGAGTATGAAGGTGCCCATGATGATGCCCAAAGTGCGTGCGGCCTTGTGCTCCCGCTTCATTTTGATTAAATGTTTGTCCTTTGTCGGGGTATGCTCCTGCTCGACCTCATGCAGTGTCAATGTTTTCGATGAGCCCGAGCCACTCAACGCCTCACCTGGCAAAAGGACATGATAAATGGGCAAGGATTAGCATCGGCTTCAGGCTCAGAATGCCTGGCTGTGTGCGCCGGTTTTCCTGTCTGCCTAGCCGAGTGGTAATTCAAGCTTTGCCTGTAACTCTTACCTGATGGCTGCATCGATGGGCGATGCATGAGCATTGCATTGCCGTGGCGCATCATCAATTGTTTCTCCTGCCGGTTGGCCTCACGGAAAATGGCCAGATAAGTGAAAATCATAATGGTGCAGGGTATCCAGAACGAAATCGAGCTAGAAATGACGGCATAGAACTTGTTTACCACAAACGAGCACTGCTCGGGATTCTCCTTCACAAATATCTTGTGCTCCTCTGTCGTATACCAGCCAATGAAAATGGGTAGAAACGAGAGCAATGCCGGCGATATCCATGTGTTCAACAGCATAATGCCAACCACGCGTTTCGTCATGCTAATCGGATACTTGAGAGGCTTTACAATTGCATAGTATCTGCAAAAAGGAAGCCATTGCAGGGCCACTGTTATTACAATTTCAAGTGAGCTGCCATATGCAGTTTTAAATGAGCACACACTCGCATACATATATATTGGTGTGTGTGTGTGGGTGTGTGTTTATATATGTATGTACCCACCTATCCACAGATATGCAGCATAAATGCAAAATGCTTGCCGTTGAGAAGTACACATCCAAACTGTTCCACAAATCGCACAAGAAGGGGCTAAAGTTCCAGCTAAAAAGTGATGAAATATTAAATTATAAAAATAAATAATGTGTTTAAGTGTGCGGCAGATGACACTAGATAAATAATGTTAAAGTTAAAATTTCCCCCACATGAAAACCCAGAGTTTCTTTAGTATATCTAGGGAGTTGTAAGGCCCAAAAGCCACTAACTGTCTTATCAGCATATCTGATTTATGTGTTTATCGATTTTATCTTCGTTGGTTTCGGCTAGCAGGTGACATTGCCCATGAACTGGCACATTTTGATGTCAAGCGACTCTCGACTGTGAGGCACAAACTGAAATGTAGGGATGACTATAGTGCTGCTGTTGAGTCCACAGGCAGAGGCGCCAACACAGACACTAACACAGACACTAACAAAAACACGCACACACACATACGCGCACACTTAAACGCAAACGAGCGGGTTGCATGAAAAACTCATTAAAACTCGCGTTGTTGTCCCTGCTGTTTGCCGCCTAGCCGCCCTGACGCCTCTCACCGTTCTCCGACCTACTCGAATAGCTCGACAAGTCTCCCGTTCGCTCTTTATGCCAGCGGGCATGAAAATTTATTATCGGGCGACCAGTTTGGCATCAGTTTCAAAAACTTTTGACTATTCAGAAAATGTATGTGCGCACGCCTGCAGCAATGCCAGGATCTAGACATGGTCGTAGGCGTAGTCGCGAAGCCTTTTCAGCCTTTTGCGAATTTGTTGTTATTCGGCTCGGCGCCGTCATAAATTGGCGCTTAAGCTGGCCCATATAAAAGGTTGCACGACAACGATGGCCACGTCGGTGCCGTGGGCCAGTGTCAATTATGCAACTAGCGACAGTGAAGGTAAAATTGCTAATGAATGCCAAGTGGTCGGCTATGGTTGGTAACGAGCCCATTGGGTGCACCAACTGCGGCCAATGCCAATTTATATGCAACTTTCGTGGCCAAGTGGCCTGCTGAGGTTTTCGGCCTGGCCTAGCTTGCCCCGGATTTACCCTGCTCCGTTGGTGCCTCGACCCATGCCAGGCAGCAAGTGTGCACATTACGCGCTGCTCTTGCTGGCGATGACATTGCAAACATTTGTGCTGATCTTAAGTCCAAAGTCGAGCTTAAAGCCAGGGCTTAAAGCAGCGGCTGTGCATAATTAACTCAGCTACGTATCTGTACATGACATCACATGCACATATCGCATTACAATTGCAGACACCCACACACTGGCACTGTGAAGGATGTAACCATGTCACACTCTGACGGTTTTTGTCCCCTAGAAAAGTAATATAAAGAGTGCGTTTGTGTGTGCCCATTCTCCATGAGTATGCATACACTTACGAACTTAAAGTCGGTCAGTGTCTGGTGTCTGGAACGCCAAGTTATCTTAAAATGAAAAAGTTGTCGGAGAAAATTAAACAACAAAATTATTAAAATAACACAACGATCGTAATTGTTTTAGAGAAATATAAATAAAATTAAGCACGTGAATATAGTAAAATAGTTCAAGTATCATTTGTCGCTTGGTCTTTCATTTCTATCAGCGTATTTTTAATCTTCTGCCTACAACTACTTAAGCAAACTACCCTGAGGAATTTCTTTTTTAATGAATCTCTAAAAAATAATAATTTTCGCAGTAGATATAAACTTTAAATAAAAAAGAAAATAATAATATTGTGATTGCAAACAAAATAATATTTTTCCCATACTAAAAATATTTTAAAAATTTTAAATAAAAAGAAAATAATAATATTGTGATTGCAAACAAAATAATATTTTTCCCATACTAATAATATTTTATGTGTTTTACCACTTGCGTTTACAGGTTGCTGATTTAATTTCAAAGTAAATATTACAGAAACCACAAATAAATTTCATATCGAAGCGTGTATTATGATCGTGCTGAAAAATTCTATTTGTGTTTAAATTTTTTGTTTAGTTTTCGCACATTTTAATACTTCAAAACAAACGTACGCATACGAGCTCAAACACAGAGCGAGATGACTTTGTGCATTTGCATTTGCACATACCATCACGCACACACACGCATATACCATACATGGGGATATATGCAGACACGCCCACTCGTACAGCAGGCAGTAGAAATAAATGTTTCTTTCATTTTTCAGGGTTTTTTTTGGTTGTTTGTTCGGACGCTTCCTTGTACCCAACCTGCTGCCCTTCCCGCCTTTGCCGTTGCCATGCTGCTGCACCCCGTTCATTTTATTTGGTGCTGTGTTCAGTTGCAGCTGTAATTCTTACAGCTTTTTTCTTTTGTTGTTTTAGTGACTGTATGTGTGTGTGTGTTTTTGTTTGTTTGTATTGTTGTTGTACTTACCGCCCAGTTACTTGCACACTAAAGTTAAATGTCATGGCCATAATAGCGACCATTATATCAGCCATGGCTAAGGAAACTACAAAGTAATTCGTTATAACTCTGCAAAGAGAAAGAGCACAATCAGAAAACGAAAATAACATGAGATATTATGAATCATGACAACAACACAGCAATAACAGCAATAAACAATATGAAAAGGGCTATATTACGGCATGCCTTTAGAAGACTAATCAGGATCACGTACTGATGCCCCAGCTGGCTTCTCTGTGTGTATCGTGAGAATGTGTTAGTTCTTTCTTTGTGTGGGTGCTGGCATTGCACAATGTTTAATGCGTGCCATTGCCCCCAAGGGGTAAGCAGCTACTATGCTGCTGCCTCTCTGCAAGGGCCAGCAAATTATTTTAGTTTGCATTGTGCTATCAGCATGGGACATAATTAAAAAGCGGGGAACGAATCGAAACGAAAAATGTGGCTAAGCTGACCAAGGCTACAAATTGCATCTTATATGGCATTCAGTTTGCAGTGCATAATGAGCAGTAGGAATGACAGAAAGTGGAGTTTTCGCAGCTGGCTATTCAATGCATTCCTATTAAACGATTTACGTGGCGTATAAGTAATTTCCATCTACTAGTGAAATTATCTCAAAACATTCTAGGGAATTCGAACTTTCAATAATACACATTAATGTTAGGCAAGCGTATAGTTTCAAGCTGCCAGCAACGGCCTTGTTTATTTATTACTCTAGCGTTACTTTTTGAAGCTCTTAAATAACTCGCAGCACTTTGAGCCGTTAATTGCAACGAATAGACACCATTTTGCAAATGCGTTGCCATTATTTAATCGTTTTCTGTCTTTGTCACTCTCCTTCCCTCTCTCTCTCTCTCTCTCTCTCTCTCTCTATATATATATATATATATATATATATATGTATATATCCCTAGCTAGGCTACTTAAAGCATTAAATTTCTTCAAACAGAAAGAAAATACCATTTATACACTTTGGCGGCTGGCGTTGAAAAACCCGGAAACAGTTTGCGTGCATCCTTCAAGTGAAGGCGGCACCGCGGCGTTAATCAGTAGCCTCCATGTAATGGCAAATGGCTGCTACATATAGAACTGTGGCTGCGACTGTAGCTGTGGCCCGTGGCTCATCTTCAACAGCGTAAAAATGTGAAAATAATTTCAAACACGATGGCAAGCGTTTTTATTGGGCGGCGTATAGAAAATTTTAAATTTATGCTGTCATAAAAACCATAGTCCGCCTTAATTGCCAAAGTTTCGGCTGAGGGGCTTCTACTTCTGTTGTGTCACTTGTTTTTTTTTGTTGCCCTATAAAATGGTTGAGCATGACGCGTATCTGTTGTCAGTTTGTCGTCGCACCTATATACTAATGATATTTATATTTGTATTCTTTAAATACTTGATGACCACGAACAATTGAGTTACTATTTATTCATACGCGACTTTATCAATTTTGAAACTGTAATCAAAATGTACATATGTATATCTATATAAGTATCTTCTCTCCCTATTTGGTATATTTGGGCGATCGGTAATAATAGATATCCAGTAATAACAATTAATAGCAGACGTAAGTTTGTACCTTAATTTGAGTGTGAGCAGTTTTTGGAATATATGCTAGGTATCGGCTAGTCGTGCCTTCGCAGGGCTACAGATTCTTCCATTACTTTTTTGTCGACTGTATAATGTTTTTTTTTCAATTTTTTATAAGTTTAACTGTCATGCTATATTATTGTTTCATTTTTGTTTGCTTTTTTGTGTCCACATTCCATTCTTTATGGCTTTGTTTCAAGGAACGTCTCATCTGTGCTTAACATGTGCACCATAGAACAATAGATAGATTTGCAGCTTGTGGCCAACAACAGCTGGCGATTTGTAAGCCGCGCGTTGCTTTCGGATTTTCTGAAATCTTTTGCGCCTGGCTGGCGTAAATGTTGGCCAGAAATTAGATTTATATATATAGGAGGCGCGTGGCCTTGGGTAAAAGTCGACTTAACGCACGTAGAACCCAGCCCAGCAACACCATCATAGTCATCATTATCATCATAATCATCAGCAGCAGCCCCTTGATGAGCATTAGTATCATTATTTTTTTAGGCTCTGAAACTGCCGTTTCGCAAGTCACTTAAAAAAAAAATGTTGCTCATTAGTAGAAAAAACGATAAATTAAGAGACGTTCAACCTTAATTACGCCCACCTCCCGAACCCCACGGCTTCTTGCTATTCTTCCTTTTGCTATCTAACAAAGTGTGTTCGCCTCATTTTCTCTTGCCTTTTTTACGCACTCCTTTTGCCAAGAACATTTAAAGTTTTCATTACTGCGAAAGAATTTGCATTATAAAAAACAGTAAATGTAACCTGAAAGGCGTGTGGTAAAATCTTGCTGGCAACAACTTTTGATTGCATGCCTGCAAAACGGTGCGACGCAGTTAACTTTGATTATGTGAGCCCGACGGACCTACTGTGAAAAGGGAAAACCCCGTGGGTTTTATGAAGCGCTAAATTGATTTGGCTGCCAGTTATTAAGGCTCAACTAAAATATTAACGAACCGAGCCAAGCTGACGACCCATCATTTATCACTAGAAAACTTTTTTACGGCAATGTCTTTCTACATAAATGTCGAGCGAAGGACGCCACCTCCTCCCCGCACCGTGCTCTCAGTTGACAGCGCATCTAACGAGGTCGTCTCGCTGAGATGTTGACAAGTGTATATTCCCCCACATGTGCGTATGTATGTGCGTGTGTGTGTGCGTGTGTCTGAATAGTTGAGTGGCTATATTTATATTTCGTTTGCAAATTGATAATACGAAGGTTTATTGGCTTGTCATTGGGACTGTACGTCAATTTATATGTGCACATCTATGAATATCCAGAAATGAAATCAAAACTATAAACAACATTTAAATGCATTCATTGCTTATGCAGTTCAATTTAGAGAATTCCCGATAAAGTTGTATATGCCAGCCATAACTTTTATATAGAGTAGACTTATCCGTTTATAATTAAACATGGTGTTTCAACTTAAATTGAACATATATTGCGCATGCGCCTCAATTGATTCACATAAATAATAAACAAAAATAAAAAAAACGAAGTGTAAAGAATATACATTCGCATATTTAAGAGAAGCTAAGCACATTGGCTCAAAGAAAGTTTCACAGTTGAGTTTCCATTTTTTAGCACAGTTTGTAACAAGGAAATAGAAAAAGAATTGTTACAGCTTTAATTTCATTTACAAGAAATTGCTAGGAGAATCGCCAAAATAGCAAAAAGGAAAATTAAAAACTCTGGCGTGACCATTAATAATCTCTTAGCAAGCAAATTGTATGCTTGCACATTTAAAAAAGAGTCATAAAACTTAATTTGTCCACAAATTAATGAATTGCGCCAAAACAGCCCTTCTCTTAATACCCTTCAGCCGTAATGCATATACAAAGGGGTATTTTTTAATGATGTTGCACATGCTAGTAGCCGAATGAAATAGACATTTTATCCTAGCGTATCCAAAATCGAAATGTTTTTTTCTTTGCCATCGAGTCTGGTTTTCTATGCTAATTTTTTAGTTAACAGATATATAGATTTTGTGTGTAGTTGTGTTTTTGGGCGAGAATCTTATTTGGTTTAGTTTTTGGGTACTTCAGAGCAACATACGCATTCCTAGCTAAGGATTTAACTTTCTCAACTAACTTTTCCAATACTACTTTAAATAATTGAAAATTAAAATCAAAACCTTATGATTAATTATTTAATCTTTGCCACATCGTTATGCTTGAATAACAGCTATACTAGATATAAATGTTGTATTAGAATTTAATGAATACGGTGCATATGCTAGCGAGCTCTAATATTTGGTCTAGTGCATAATTTAGGTTTTACATTTTAACAAATGGGAGTACGAGAGACTGAAGTTTGAGCATTTTGTAGCCCTTTATTAAATCTATATTTTGCTGAAATATGTGTTGACAGAGTATATGTTAGTCGGGCACATCTAAATTAGTCATTCCTACTTCCATCCTTCAGTAAAATAAGAAAAAGAGGAAATGGTATTGTAGAACTTTGCCCAAAGAGAAATGCAAATATTACATAATGTGGAACATGAAAATGTAAATAGTTGTTAACGGGCAGAGGGTAGCGGGTAGTAGATAGACGCTCAATTATTGCCAAAATAAATAAGGAACAAAGCAGCTACATAAAATACAAGCGAATTGGAAGTAAAATGGCTGCCAGCAAAGCGAGCGCAAAAACAGGATACGGACGGGACACGATTTGGGATACAGATGCGGGCATGGTATACGGCAGGCGGACGTGCATGAATTTTATGCGAAGTTGACAAAAATTGAGCATACGAAAGCGGAATAATTAGAAAGTGTTAAGGCCGCGTCAGGTGCGGGGTGTGGCTTGGCGGGGCGTGACGCGCAAATTGGCAATCAAGGCAGCCCCAGGAGGCGGCACAGCTTCAGGTATTTTATGCAATTACAACAAAAACTCAGACAGAGAAAGCAACGCTAATTGCTTTTCACAGATAATTAGAATGTAAGCGTGCAAAGTGAGGGACACAGGAGCTGGGGACTGGGGGCCGGGAACCGGGGACTGGGGGCTATATCTGCCAATTTAGAATTAATCTTTAGTTGGCTACATTACGTATACGCACCTTAGTTTTCTAACACGCATCACAGAAATAATAACAAGCAGATTGCCACAAATGGCCGCTATGATGATGAACAGCATGACGAATGCCTTAAGCACCCAGAACGCATCGTCGAACCAATCCTCGACGTCGCCGGCCGGCGCAACTCCAGCGTCAAGCTGGGATCTGCTGTCATTTAAGAGCGCGGCTGCCGTGCTGCTTAGCAGCGTGGCGTTTAGTTCGTGTGTTGGGGCGGGCATGGGCGTGGCAGTCCCTTGCAGTGGCAGTGCAACGGTGTCAACAACGCCAACTGTTGCAGTCAGAGCATTCGTTGTGTGCAAGAAGGCCGCCGTTGTCAGGGCGGCGGTGGCGCTGATCAGCGTCAAATTGAGGCTGGGATTGTTATTTGAAGTCGTTGTGTTGGAGCGTCGTGTTGTACGTGCTGGCACCGCTGTCTCTTGCTCTGGCACTGCCTCTGGCCGCTGGCTGCAACGGCAGAGTCTTTTGCGTTTCCTTGTGACGCTGGTTCTATGCCGCAACGTTGTTGTTGTCGCTGCGGTGGGCAGCGCGGGCAGCTGGCCAAGCTCCAAGCACTGCATGGCTTGCATTTGGCTTGACTTTCACTCGGGCACGGACACGCCCGGCTGTTCAAATTAGTACACTCGCTTTTTGGTTTATGGTGACGACTTGTAATATTTTTCTCTCACTTTTAGCCGTTGCGGCTGTATTTCGCTTTGCTTAACTTTTTGAACTTGGCCTTGGTTTCGGTCTCACTCTTTTTGTCGGTTTTGGTATTGGGTCGGACTTGGTCTCAATCTCATGAACCTGCGTTAATTTGCTGGACAGCCACCGACGACGAGGAGGGGCGCCATTAGGGATTCGCGACACGCGTGGCGCAAGCGACGTTGAAACCAAAACTGAAACGGCCACCGCAACGGAAATTGATTCGCCAATGTGGCGCGCACCGTGCGACGACAGCAGAGACGGAGGCAGTGACGGAGACGTCAACGCCAACGTCCACGTTCACGTTCGTGTCGCTCTTGCCGCTGTCCTTGCCAATGCCAGCCGACGCCCACTCAGTTCACGGCGTTGCTGCTACTGCTCTTAGTTGCTTTTGTTGCTGTTGTTGTTGTTGTTGCTGTTAATGATAATATTATTATGGAGGCGTCGTCGCTGCCGCGGCCGAGTTTGCTGGACTATTTGGCGTTTTAGCTATGCGGCTTCTGTTTTTATTCTGTTTGCTGTTGTTGTTGTTGTTTTTGTTGTTGTAACTGTCTCTGTCCGTTGATTGGTTTTTTTGGTTCAAGCGGCTGCGTTTTAATTTTATACATATTTTTCTTTTTTTTGGTTGCTGCGGAGACCGAGTCGCTTAGCTGCTTCAGCTGCGGCTGCTGGTGTTGAGCTGCCGCAAAATTTCAGTATTTTTGTCTTTATTTTTAACATTTCTGGTCTTTAATTTATTTTTGGTATAGTTCGTGCAAGTGGTTTTCACTTTTATATTGCACCAACTCAAAATGTTTCGACGCTTTTGCCGTTCTGTCATAAAAGCAAAATCATTGAAACACAAAGAAAGAAAGAAAAAATCGGTAAAAGCATTGAAAATCATGCGTTCAATTTTCCTTTCTTTTTTGAGCCTTTATGTATATGAGCTCAGTTGTTATATATATTTATAAGTTTAATTTTTGGCCACCGCTGGCATTTGTATTGATTTTAGTTAATATTTGTTTATATGCTGAGGTAGAATTCTTTTTGGTTTTTTGTTTGAGTGGCCTAAATATATAGGGTGTCTGCTACTAGGCTGTCCACATTCTAGAAATATACTAACTATGCACTAATAACATTCTACTCTGACTCCAGGGTATTTGAATAATCACTGTTTTATTTCTATGTCATGATCAATGTTCGTATAGTCAAAACCAAATTGGCGCCCTTCCATGTATTTGACGTCTAAATATAGGGTGTTTAGCTGGGGCGACATTCAGAAATTAAATCTAATTTCATATGTGCTGCTAGCATACAAAAACAATGTCTTTTAACCACGTGATCCGTTCTAGTGCACTCCTATGGGTCACTGGCACTCCTTTGAAACGAACACTTTGAGTCACCCTGTATAATCCAAATGATTAATATGACGGCAGCTGCGCCAAAGAATGTCACTCTTTTGATATTGCTCGCTTCACAACACTTTTAGCCCATATGTATCGTCGTATTCGTGAGTATTTTAGACTCCCTTTACCCACCCAAGCAACTAAGATGCGAAAAAATTCCCAATTATTATTGTTATTGTAGTTTTGTTTCTTTTTTGACTGCCTTCTGTATATATGGGCTGTGTACATACATATGTAGCCTATTCTACAGTTGTATGCGACTTTGTTCGGTTTTCTGTATTTATATTTATAATTTTTTCTGAATTAATTTCCTGGTGATGTTTTATTTTCATGTTCGCACACGCTTTTAGCGCTCGCACCGTAGCCGCCTTTTTGATGTTGTTGTTATTTATTGTTGCTGTTGTTGTTGTTGTCGCACACTCAACAAATTGGCCACTCTCACTTTGGCGGCCACGAGCTTTAAATTAGACGCCCAGTTGCGTAGGGGTATTTCATTTTGGATTTACTCGTTTGCATGACAAATTTTTAGCAAAAGATATTGACTATATTTTTGCGTTTCGGTGTTTTGTGTTCGGGTTTCAGCTTTGAAAGCCTAAGTACTGTTAATTATGGCAACTGCCAGCAAAGGAAGTTGGCTGCAATGAGCCAAAGCATATGGCAAAATGACTTTGTTGTTGTTGTTGCTGTTGTCGCCTCGCCCTGGCGCTAGTCCAAATTAAGCAACTGCAAGGAAATGGAAATAGAAAAGCAAATAAATATAAATTTGTGCATGTGTAAATATAAATACATATATGTTTTAAGTTCTATAAAATAAAAATTGAGTGCGCATAAATATTCGAAAACAGCACGAGAAGCACCATGAAAAAACAAATAAAGAAAAAATAAACAAAAATGCGATAATAATTTTGTATAAAAATATGTATTCGCATCTTATAGAAGTTTGTCACCGCTCATCAAAGCGCTGCCGCAGAGGCAGAACCGCTGGCGTCACCGCATTGTCGCTGCCGCCGTCGCTGCTGATGCTCGCCTTAATTTTATATATTTATTAATTTTTATATTTATAATTTTGTACCCAGCGACCAACGCCTTTTGCCTTTTAGCCGTGGGTGTTTGATTAATTTTTGTGGCCAAACTGATTTCCATTAATTTAAATTAAAAATGTATAACAAAAAAAATTATCATAAGCAAATGCAGAAAACATCAATACGATGTTTTGTTTCATCATTTACATATTTGCGCCTTTCAATTGACGAAATGCAGGTTAGCAGATTTCATTGGAATTTCATGGAAGAAGGCCGCAACTGACAAGTGGCGACAGGCCACAAGCGGAAGATCCACAAAAACAAAGCCCAAAAATCTATATAGTCAGCTGCCAATTGTTTTGGTATATGTGTCTGTATCTGTATCTGCCTTTGTATCTTTGCATTTGTGTTACTTTCCGACAATTCGTTTGTTGCCATCGTTCAGTCAACGCCTTCAAGTACACAGCTTCCAATGTTAATGTCATGAAAATTATTATTATTATTATTTTTTTTTGTTTATTTCAAATTTAATTTCGCTATGCACAGTTGTAGTTATTTGTGGTTTTTCTTTTGGCCGTTGACGTGGCCGACGTTTTTGCTCTTGGCATTGTGCGTCCTCGTCTGTGGTTGTTGTTTTAAATTTGCTGTCTTCAGTGTTGTTGTTGTTATTGATGCTTCTTGCTTGAAACTGTTGCCAAATTATGGCGCACATGCCAAAACAAAAACAAAATCAAAGGCAAAAGCAAAAGCAACGGCAAGAAAACTTATGGCCCGGATAACGCAGCATATACGAGCCCAGAGTAGCAATTCTGGGCAGAACAGCTGCACTTGCCTAAGATACCATGTGGCATCAGTAGAAGCTGCTAATTAAGCTTAACATACTTTCCAGAGCACTTAACCAAATAGGGCTGCTTCTCAGCCTTCCACGCCCACATCGACATACAGGCAATATGCTCCGTGCATGCTCTATCTTCTTTCAACTTTTAATTAATAAACTTGCATTTATTTTTTTTTAATAAACAAAACTTTTAACTTTACATTGTAGCACCGACTACATTCCGTTCAGCTCAAGTCCTTATGTTGACTTCCCCCCATTCACCTTTTCCTTCCCTCGCATTTTAGAGTTTGTGTTCGTACTTGCTTTTAGCCCATTCAGTATACCAGCTGTGTTTTGCGTATTGCACCTGAGCTCTGAGCTCACATAAATTAGGTTTGTTCAAGAATTTCATACATTTCAACTCACAAATTCGGAACCCAACAAAATTAATTTAGCATAAAAAATTGGTAAAAATATTAAGACAGAAACTGAGATAAATTACAAAATCCAAAAATTTAAAACGACTTCCCACTTAATAAACAAGTAAGAGGCTCTAGTCGGGAGCTCCCGACTAGGGAATACCCTGAACCCAAAATGTCAATTGCATTTAAATTGTGGCTTAAATTGGTGGGCAATATAAGTTGGACTACTAAGTTGATTTATAGCTTTGCGGTGGTATATATACTATTCTATTATATACTATTTAACTATTTAAAAAACAGGATTTCGATATCGATTTTCATCGATTGGTCTTATAGGTTCTGAGATCCTTGCGTTCATACATACGGACAGACGGACGGACGGACAGACGGACAGTCAGATGGACATGGCTAGATCGACTCGGCTGTTAATGCTGATCAAGAATATATACTTTATGGGGTCGGAGATGCTTCCTTCTGCCTGTTACATATATTTGCACTAAAACATTTTTAATGGGTTCAGGGTATAAAAATGTAAGTTGAAAACATATAATCACATCCCTTTAATCAGCTCATTAAGAGTAGCATTTTAAATATTGAAGCTCTGAAGAGTTAAAGTTAAACAATGAACTAATTCAATACATTAAATTATTAATAATAGAAATATTTAAAATAGTTTTATCGCCATCTAAAAGTTTTCTTTATTTATCGCCAATTGGAAGTATTCTTTATCCCTTTACGAGCGTCGGACCTTTACGAAGCGAAATGTATATTTTTTTGGGATGAACGAAAACTTGCGTCAATAGCCACTTAGCTGGTATTTGGCAGATGTCAATACTTGACACACACGCACTTAACGTAGATCTGTTATTAATTCAAGAGGAAAAATTCAATTTAAAATAAGACGTGTCGCAATTTCAATTACACTCACAAGCAGATTGACTGTCTTTATATCCATTAATAAATAACTACAAATTTGATTATAAAGAGCATTTGACTAAAAGTCATCTTGCATTCAATTCAAGTAATCGAAACTAATAAAATAAATATTTTTGTGCACCTTTTTGTAACATATTTTGACCGCAAACGGGCATTGCTACATCAACTCAGCTGTTGATGCTGATCAAGAACTCATATACTTTATTGGGTCAGATATGGCTCCTTTATACATTTTTAAAGCGAAAATTGAAATACCGTCTACAAGGGTATACAAAAATGAAAAAATCACAAAGAACAAACATTAATGTGCCAAGAGGAAATTTGCCGCCAGTTTTTTTTACACATACAATTGTTGCGTGAATATTAAATGATGGAAATGTAATATCATAATAACCGGGGTAAATGCAATGTCCCACTTGAACTTTAAATGGTTTCCCAGCTCCATTTTTCCCACGCAGCGAGTAAATAAATCACCCGACTCAAGGCAAACTGTTCCATGTTTCTTTTTTTACCTATATGTATATCCAGTTGTATATGGATGTAAGTAAATGTGTATATATATATGAATGTATTAATTTTCGTTTTCTCGATTCCAAGCCCATCACACAGCGTACAAAAGGCAGCAAGAGCCAGTCAGCTTTTCAATTTCAACTACGTAGATAAATATGCCATGCTGCCAACTGTAAGCGATTAGGGTAAGATATTGGGACGGGTCGAAAGGGAGTTGCATTGGAACTGGAGCGTACGCCTAAGGCGTTGAGATTTTATTGGCCATAAAGTAGGCAGCCATGAAACCGGAGCAGCAGCGTCACCAGCAGAGGAAGGGGCAAGACGGGAGCGTCCATTTAAAAGCCATTGTAGCGACAAACACAATGAAAACGAAAACTCGGCTAAACAGATGACAAAAAATACGCGGCGATTGATGCTATTGTGGTGCGCAGTGTGAAGGATAAGCCACACAAAACAAATGTCAAAGTCAACACCCAAACCAATGCAAGCACTCACACAGCACGCACGCACACACAATCACAGACAGTGAATGATGGAGGGAGGGAGGGAAATAGAGGGAGAAGAGATAGATAGGCACACACTTAAGCTGCAGTCTAAAACGCTCGACAAAATAAGCATAAAAAGCAATAAAGGAGGAGAACGTATTTAATACGTGTGCGTGTCTATGTGTGTGTGGCCGTATATGTAAGTACGTGTATGTCTAGTGAGCAAGGGTGTGCACATCGATTTCCTTGGTCACTTGAACTGTAGGTAAAGGCGTTTAATAACTATGCTCGATAAAAATTCATGGAAAATTAAATTAAACAAAATAATCTATTGGCAATCACTTTAAAATATATGAAACTTACAAACAAATTGTTTTAAATTATTATTTGTATTGCCTTTTTATACCCTGAACCCATTGAAAATGGGTAAAAGGGGTATAATGTATTTGTGCAAATGTATATAACAGGCAGAAGGAAGCATCTGCGACCCCATAAAATACATATGTTCTTGATCAGCATCAATAGCCGAGTCGATCTAGCCATGTCCGTCTGTCTGTCCGTCCGTCCGTCCGTCTGTCCGTATGTATTAACGCAAGGATCTCAGAACCTGTAAGAGCTAGACACTTGAACTTTTAGCTGTAGGTCGTTCCAGTGCCTACGCTGATCGAGTTTGTTTCCGATATTCGATAACTTGGCCCGTTTCCAAGAAATCGATAAAAATCTATATCGAAATCCTGGTTTATGAGCAATTTTGGTAAATAATAAGAGCTAGAGCCACCAAACTTGACATGTAGCTTCTAGAATAGTATATATATATATATATATATATATATATATATATATATATATACATATATAATATTGTTAATATATAATATTGTTAATATATATATATATATATATATATATATATATATATATATATATATATATATATATATATATATATATATATATATATTAAGTATCTTTCATTTCATAGCTACCACCACCTCCTCGCTTCTACCTCATAGCCATAAATCAAGTAAAAATACCAATTTATGCTGCCCACCAAAATAAGCCACAATTTAAATGCAATTGGCTATTTGATAATATACAAATATTCTATAGTAAGTACAATAAGATGA
This sequence comes from Drosophila borealis, assembly GCA_035045885.1. Lineage (NCBI taxonomy): Eukaryota > Metazoa > Arthropoda > Insecta > Diptera > Drosophilidae > Drosophila > Drosophila borealis. Next base: position 20,286,977 of record JAWNOR010000194.1, read on the forward strand.
AGAAAATTTCATCAAGATCGGTTAAGAAACACAGAAGTTATTAAATTAAGCATGTTATTACTGTCCTCGAGTTTCGGACAGCAAGCGCAAAGGCGGCGGAAAGTAGGGCGGTGAGTTACGAGTTCAAACCCTGCTAAGGGAACTTTTTTTTTATCTTTTTTACTACTAAAGCAATTGGTGTTGGAATAAGAGAGTTCAGGGTATCCCCTAGTCGGGAGCTCCCGACTAGAACCTCTTGGTTTTTCTTAGAGTTGAAGAAATATATTTCATTATTGATTAATATATATATGTATATGTAAATAAACCCATCCTAGCTCCATTCAGTATATTTTCGCAAACTTTTAATAAACCTTATAAAATATCCTCATCTGTACAAGACTTATTCAATATGTTTTTGTTTATTTACTTGTTTATTTTATGGTCTTTAAGAATAGACTTTTCTCCAATTAATATTGTTAATTATTTGTTAGAAAAAAAATAGTATTCCCATAAGCTATAGGATGTATTCACTGAACAAGGTATGTCTTAAGCAGACAAAACTCTGTTTTTTCTTCCTTATCCATTAAATATCTTAAATTGTTCCGCTTAAGCACTTATCTATTAAATATTTCTCTCCAGATCAGCTGACATGTACATAATCTGTTAAGTACTATAATATATACTATACATAAGAGTATCCTAGGAATAACTTTGTCTAAGGTTTCCTTGACATTTCATAATATTGCTGCTGTTATTGTCATCGGCCTAGCCTTGGCAGCGTTGCTGGCCAACTGCTTAAGATTGTAATGAACGTCAAGTAGCGCAACGATTAATGAAAATTGCTTAATCAGCATTATTATCTTACTGGCATTAAATTATTTAGAGAAGCCCGAAGAGCACGAGCTTAGGGACAATACTGTTCCTGTTGTTGCTTTTGCTTCTGTTGTTGTGGTTCTCGCCGCCAAGTCCAACAATGTCGCCATTTGTTGGCTTTGTTCCTCAGCCAAACACGCGCACACAAAAGAGTTGATCGTCCCACGCGTTGTGCACACACAAGTGCTCACACACAAACACAGTTAACTGAAGCTGCTAATTGATTAGCGCAGACTACGTAGCTTCAGGGAAGCCACTCGGGCTGAGTCTGACAATCAGCGGAGTAAAATGAAAGCGCAAACAGCGACAGCAAATCATCCTTGTCTCAGTCTATGCGCCCTTCAAGCTCATGAGTTGGCAGTGAAAGCGACATCCATTTCCAGGAAAGAGCTGCCACTTGCCCCGCTTCCGTTTCTGATTTCAGCATTTGCTGTTTCTGACAGCAAACTGCCAGAAGTTTGGCGAGCGCATCGCTGATTGACGAACGCACGCTTGACTAGATGCCCAAGAAGTAGTGCTTCTTACCCCTTTAACCCAGCCACCCCTCGAGATAGCTCAATGTGTTTGCCAGCACTTGGCACTTTGTCCTTATCATTCCAATGCCATGGTTCAAAGCTTAATGAGCGCCTGTTTACCATTGACAGCTGAGCTAAGTGGCTTTGTGTTGCCTTTGGCTTTCATTCATTTGTATCATTTCAAAGAGAGCATGAAATTGATTTTATATGCCTTGTCTATACAATTTCATGACCAAAAGACCATTCAAGCGTTTCTAAATCTCACTATTTCCGTCACCGTTAAGAGCAAAAATCTGTCTAAATTCAATGCACTGACTCAGCAGCATTTAATCGATTTTTTAAACCCCTCGAAGTTGATAATTATTGCTTTAAGGAACTTGACAAATTTAAGCTGCCTTTTAGTTTGGTGTGTGAAACAATTAGTTCAAATTTGTATTTTAGGAATGAAAGTGACGTGTCATTATCAATGCCTTGCATTCACGGAAGTATACACGTTACTCCGGCAGCAGGTCCCAAGTATGTTAAAGACTATTTTAAGCATTACTGTTAAAAAGAGACGGTCTCTGAATAGAGTTCAACACGTAAAAAACAGTTGGACTGAAGAGAGAATACTTAAAGACACGCATATTTTAATTTAATAAATATAACAATTAATCTTAGTCATCCTCTCACAATTTCATATGTCTTCTAATATTATTACCTATTTTTCTTTAGCTTTATTTACATTTCTTATTCCTCAATACTAAAAGACATTTTTTTAAGAACTGTACGCAATTATTTTGTTGTCTAAAGCATGACATTCCGGGTCGGAGTCCCAGACTCCGATATGAATATGAAATGTAATATTTTAGCCTGAGGGCCTTTGCTTGTAAAATGTTTGTAAAGTTGGCCAATGTGAAGTAAAAAACTCGTTTAATTTTTTACTCATTTACTTATGTGTATTTATCTCTATATATATAACTGTCTGTCCTGACTGACTGACTGATTGGTGATCAACGCACAGCCCAAACCGTAAGAACTAGGAAGCTGAAATTTTCACTGTAGCTACCTTATGTGATGTAGGTGCACGTTAAGACGGGGTTTCGGGAAATTCCACCCGCAAGTGTGGAAAAATCGCGAAAAACGTTTGTATGTAACTTTTTTGCTTACCATCCGATCGGCCTCACACTTATTTTCAAAGATCTTTGTTCAAATTCATTTGAGGGGTGTTTCACACTTTTCGAAAAATCCGTTCCTCCTTGGTGGAAATGGAGGTCAAAGATTTGGTGGGTGACGTTTCGCGCTCAAATTCATTTCCAGAGATCTATAAGAAAAATCATTTGATACGTGTTTCACACTTTTCGCAGAATTCAAACTTCTTCGGGGGGAATGCGATTTAAAGATTTTTTGGGCGTAGTTTTAAGTTGTGTCCGATTTGCTTCAAAATTATTTTCAAAGCTCTACATAAGAACTTAATAAATACGTATTTCAGCGATTTGGAAAATTCCACCCGCAACAGTGGTAAATTGGCGGAAAACGGTTGTATGAAAGTTTTTTGTTTACCGTCCGATCAGTTTCAAAATCATTTCAAATTTGTTGGAGAACATTGATTTTATAACATACGTGCCACGGGCAAGGCCGGGTTATACCCGCTAGTGTTATATACATTTTCAGATTTTCTCTATTCAATATTTCTTGAAGTTGATATCCGTTAACTGTGTTATGTTATTGCTTTGTAATCCGTTTGATAGTTTGGCTATCATCTATGTACTTATCATAGCTGTATGCACTATTTAATTCCTGCTGATTCCCTGTATATTTCTCCTATCACTATCGGCAATTTGATGGCTTGAATAATTGAATTGAGTGATTTTTATACCCTTGCAGGGGGTATTATAATTTTGTCGTGAAATGCGTAACGCAGGAGGAGACATCTCCGCCCCATAAAGTATACATATACATATATTCATCATCAGTATCAACAGCCGGGTCGATGTAGCCATGTCCGTCTGTCTTTTTCTATGCGAACTAGTCTCTCAGTTTTAAAGCTATCTTTATGAAATTTTGCAGGAGTCCCTCTTTCTGTTGCACGCAGTACATACGTCAAAACCAGATGGATCGGACCACTATATCTTACAGCTGCCATCTGCAACGATCGGTCGAAAAGTAGGCTCTTCTATCAAAAACATTTTTGTTTATCAAGATATTTTGACCAAACTCGGCATTTATTAGTTTTATTATGCTCCTCATATATATGCAAAATCCTATCAACATCGGACCACTATATCATATAGCTGCCATAGGAACGATAGGTCAAAAATTAAGTTGTTATATGGAAAATTGTTTTGTTTTTCACGATATCTTGACCAAACTCGGCATTTATTAGTTTTACTATGCTCCCTAAATTTTTGCAAAATCTTAACTACCATTGGAACGATCGGTCGAAAAGTAAGTTGCTGTATGGGAAAATTATTTGTTTTTCAAGATATCTTAAGCTTTGTTTTGCTGACTAAATGTCAATTGTCTGACAAAGTGGTGGCCAATCATCGCAAGCCAAAAACTCACTTAAACAGCCATTAATCTGGGCAGTCTGAGCGGTAAAGGGACAAGGACCATTAGCAGCATCAGTTGGCCAGGTGACCTGGGGGCGAATGAAGAATCTAAAGCTCAAGGGTGTGTTTGCTTGCGGATATCCGAGAAATTGATGATGCCCTTGCCCGGGCAGGCTATTAAAGACTGAAAAAGCATTTTTGCACAACAAATTAATAAGCCCCGGAGAAAGCATTTTATATTTTACGTATGCAGTGGCAGTTGCCTGTAACAACGGCTACAGATGCACCAGCTGTGCTTAATGGCACCTGGCTTTGTCGTGGAGAGGTGAACTGCATGCGGCCGGGCACGTACCGGCACATGCACCTCTCTGTGCTAGCATTTCTTGAAGGGATCTACAGCTGCAGCTCATGCATATTCATGAAGCCAGCTCATGCTGTGTATGTGTGTATTCGGCCAGCACCGCCCAACGGATCCCTGTGTGTGGTCTTCATAAATTTCAAATGGCCCGTTTAATATGGTATGTGCACCATTTTTCGAAAATTGAAACAATTTCAATTTGATTTTTGGCCATATACTGCCACAATAGCACTCAGTTTTAAATGGCAAAAGTTCGAAGAAGCACTTGAGTTATTCGGTAGAAGCCCAAAAACAGAATTGCATACGACAAGCGCAACTTGACAGCAGGCAGCAACAGACCGCCCACCCAATTTTCAAACGCCTCTTAACGTGGTTCTGTAAATTTTGCACAGGCTGCAGTCAGCAGCCAGCAGGCCAGGTCGAGGCTGTTGCCTGTCAGTCTTGTAGTCGACTGTGGGCATGTAAGTGAAATTAAAACGCAAATATGAAACATCGTTGAGCTGCTTGAAATTCTTGAGCCTTGACATCAGGATGTGAATTTCGATGCCGATGTCGACGTCGATGTGATGCCATCAAATTATGACCCATGACAGACGAGGTTGCCGAAAAATGCCGCACATAAATGTGAGGAATTTTAGAACAGGCCAAGGAGTTGGCTAGAATGCGCACAGACCGCCTCGAATTATGCCAGAAATGCTTGCCAATGCGGCCTAAACTAGAACAACAACAACTGCTATGGTTCAAAAATGGCCGGCTTTAGTACGCTCTTATGTAGAACTTGCTTTTAAAAGTTAGTCAAACAAATCTCCGAACATATAAAAAAAAATAAATAAAAAGGCAGATATCATTTATATTCGTCATCATAAATACTTACGTATATTTAACGCAATGAATTTTTGTTTTAGGCTTCATAATTTAAGGCGCGTATTTCGTTAAAGCCATGGAGCAGCACAAGCACCACCAGCGAAGGCCACACACTCACGACCACACACACACACATAACATTTCCACGGCGACTTTTCATATTCCACGCGTGGCGGCCGCTCAGCCTCGCTTAACGCGTGATTATTAAAATATGTTTGCACTGGCATTTTCAGCGCGCTCATTGGGCCGTATTTTAGTCCACTCTCTCTCTCTTAACGTTTCCGTTTTCCGTCTCTTTTTTTTCTTGGCATTTTGCGGTTCAATTTTTTTTTATAAAACATAAAAAAATTGGCATGCAAATAGCTAAGCGTTGGCGGCTTTAACAACTTTCAGCCTCCCGCTGTTGACAAAAATTGTACAAATGATTTGGTTGAAGTTGCTTCTGTGGCTTTAAAGCGGGGTTTGGGCTTATATATAAACGATGCTACGCACAGCAGGCTAATTTATTCATATGTGTATTTGAAACGCATATTGCATATTCAATCGATGACAGTTAAAAAAATTAGTTTCAGAGATGTTTTTAAATGACGGTCTATCATCAACGAAATACGAATTATTTTCTAAACCTTTTCCATTATCCTTTTGAATTTTTTTAAAAGACTGTTTATGGGTAAAATGTACACTAAAATGTATGAGCCCATTCATAATTTCAAGAGTTCAGCATAAAATTAGGAAATATTAAATTAAAGTTACTAAAATTGTTAATGATCATAGGAATAATGAAAGTGTAGTACAACAACGTTGTGAAATTGAACTGATCACTCATCAAATGAATTTGAACAAAGATGTTTGAAATTGAGGCCGATAGGATGGTAACCCAAAAAGTATCATACAAACGTTTTTCCCTATTTTTCCATACTTGCGGGTGGAATTTCCCAAAACCCCGTCTTAACGTGCACCTTCATCACATAAGGGAACTACAGTGAAAATTTCAGCTTCCAAGCTCTTACGGTTTGGGCTGTGCGTTGACCACTAATCAGTCAGTCAATAAGTCAGTCAGGACAAACAGTTTTATGTATAGAGAGATATAGGTTTAGATATAGATATATATATATATATATGGATATGGATATAGATATAGATATAGATATAGATATAGATATAGATATAGATATAGCTATAGATATAGATATAGATATAGATATAGATATAGATATAGATATAGATATAGCTATAGATATAGATATAGATATAGATATAGATATAGATATAGATATAGATATAGATATAGATATAGATATAGATATAGATATAGATATAGATATAGATATAGATATAGATATAGATATAGATATAGATATAGATATAGATATAGATATAGATAAAGATATAGATACAGATATAGATATAGATATAGATATAGATATAGATATAGATATAGATATAGATATAGATATAGATATAGATATAGATATAGATATAGATATAGATATAGATATAGATATAGATATAGATATAGATATAGATATAGATATAGATATAGATATAGATATAGATATAGATATAGATATAGATATAGATATAGATATAGATATAGATATAGATATAGATATAGATATAGATATAGATATAGATATAGATATAGATATAGATATAGATATAGATATAGATATAGATATAGATATAGATATAGATATAGATATAGATATAGATATAGATATAGATATAGATATAGATATAGATATAGATATAGATATAGATATAGATATAGATATAGATATAGATATAGATATAGATATAGATATAGATATAGATATAGATATAGATATAGATATAGATATAGATATAGATATAGATATAGATATAGATATAGATATAGATATAGATATAGATATAGATATAGATATAGATATAGATATAGATATAGATATAGATATAGATATAGATATAGATATAGATATAGATATAGATATAGATATAGATATAGATATAGATATATATATAGATATAGATATAGATATAGATATAGATATAGATATAGATATAGATATAGATATAGATATAGATATAGATACTGATATATAAACTTTTGAATGCCTCCCCCATCTCCATTAAATTAAAAACAACTAACAACTTACCGAAAACGTACATAGAAGTTATTCACACTACCTTTAAAAAGCGTCATTTTAGCAGCACCCTAAACGTTATATTGACTGAGGGAACAAGGTATTTTCTATTCGAGTACACTCGGTCGGTCTTTTAGGGCCAACACTTTTATGTATATACATATAATTATGCTGCATATTATTCTCCAGGCTGGAAGTAAGAAATAATGCATATCATATATTTGATACAATAGTGACATTGAAAGCTTTAGGAACTTACACTTAAATACTTGTCGGATACCGATCAACAACTGTGGAAATAATACTCAGTCTATATTATTCCTTCGTATCTTACTAAGTCGTACACAACAGTCTTATGGCAGAATAAAAAACTTTAATGTGAAGGAAGATGTTGCCTGAAGCAGCTGAAGCACAATTTCTTCATACATTCAGGTTGGATGTTAGTGGAATTCCGATATAATAAATATGTTTGCATCTGGCCCAACAACGCTTTGGAAAGTTTCGTTTTGTTCATTCAGATCCCTTTGGCGTGCTTAGAAATGCTTATTTTAAGCCCTTTGTTAATGGTCCGAGTCTGTTCTGCGCACAGTTGAGTGCTTATAATCACCGAAAACTTTGAATTTTATGCAGCTTAAGACTGTGACCCCCAAATTTCTCTATACCAAGCACTAGAAATATATTTGTATGTGCGTAGCTCGGCTTATTTTGCTAAAGCTGCTTTCAAACTTCAAGAGTAGTCATAGTTTCTCTAAAGCGGATTGGATAGAACTAAACTAAACAATACTCTAGGTTGCCGGACATAAAAGACAATTGGTAAAAAGCGTTTTGCTAAGCATGCCGGGATTTAAGTTTAGTTAATAAATACCATAACATTGCAGGAACCACAAAGGCGGTCGCACATGTTAGCTAAATGTACCTAAAATTACAACATACTGCCCGGCATCCCCTGGTCACCCACCTATAAAATAACGCATACATAATTTCAATGGGGATAATGTGAATTGACTAAAACTCAATTTAAAAGTTAAGCTTATTAAAACTTTCATCCGAGCATGTGTGTGTATGTGTGTGACCAGTTTATGTGCGCATTATGTGGACCGAAAGGACAGTAAATTAAAAGCTTAAACAATTACTTAATAGACATGCCACAAAATTACATTAAGGACATCTTTTCCCAGAAAATATGTTATAGAGGGGCAAAGGATAATGAGGAATGCACAAAGGGACTTTCCTACTACAGTAAAACAGCAGACAGGCATTGACTGCCATAAGCACACACACACACATACTGTCCAACATGGTTAGCAGACAAATCATTTTAAATGTATTTCAACAAAATGCAATACGAAGTGAAGCGAGAAAATGCTTTTTCTGTAGCCAGACACAGTAACAAGGATGCGCGCTGCAGTCACCATACCTTATCATATATATAGAAACACAGACAAGCAAAGAAAATGAATGAAATTTGCCTGACAAAATAAAGAACATAAAGAAAGAAGATAGTTGTATATCTTAATATTAAATGATATCCAAAGCTTTAAGGTAAATGGTACCCCATAAATAAATATACAAAAATCTCGTGTTTCCAAGCGATTGCATTGAATAGTACTCGCATATGACGGCGGGCTTTGTCTAGCCCGCCCTATGACATTCTCAAACATGCACACACAGGCTCTGTTCCACTCGACAGAATCATGTCCCTGAGCCTACAGAGAGATGGCAAAAAAATCCTTGTTTTATATACAACATTTGGCGCCCCTACCCAGCTATCATCTCTTTCTGTCAGTTTTTGTTTTGTTTTTTGAAACGCACTAATGAATTGAAAAGTTAAACACTCCTGCGCTACGAAACATACTCAGCAAATTAAAGCAAATGCAAATGGAAATGAAAATGCAACCTGTATAGCATAAACTCGGTGGCTCCTTCATTCCATTTACTGCTGCTGGTGAAAGTGGCGACCTATGTGGTTGCAGGCGTTTTGGAAGGATGCCAAACGGACGCCAGACAGGCAAACAACTGCATCACTAATATACATACATATGTGTGTCTGTTGACGTGTGCTTGTGTGTCTAAATACACACAGGCTTACGCATACATGTAACCAAATGGTTGGCATGGTCACCAAATGCTGTGATTGATGATTTTCACATGTACTGACACTAATTGGCAGCAGCTTTGGCCCAAAGCAGCAACCTTAGTAAATTCCAATTAGAGTGCAATTGATTATTTCATCACATGGCAAACAACAAAAAGTTGATAATAAGCCCATTGCAAAGCAATAAAACACGGTCACATAATCAGCTTGGATCATAAAACTGGCAGAAAATCAAAAAAACCCTGCCGGGTTAGCCGGGCTTACTGCTGGGGCAGCACAACTCGAGGCACGAACCGCAATTTGGAGAAATTCCAAAAATAAAATGTATGTGGCTTAGGGGAGCAATCAGCATAGCACACACACACGCGCACACACATGTGCGAGCGATGCTTAACAATAAAAAAGCAGCCATATTGGAAAGCGTATAAACGCTCACAGCTGCCCGCCGCTGCCGTCAGCACATTTAAATTCATTTGGTGAAACAATTTCAAAAGGCAAACGCAGAATACAAACAGATACACGCACATAGAAAACGGTAGCATACTTATAAGCGCAACCCATGCTTCTCCTTGTTGTGCCCCAAAACATTTTATTAGCCATCCTGCCCACCTAACCACACACATAACATGCGAATATGTGGCAAGCGGGAACGAACTTAGATCAGTTGATTTCTTTTTGGCTGGCTGTTGGTTTGTTTTGCCTCTTAGCTGGCTAAAAGTTTTATCACCGCTTCGTTCCTTGTTCTGTGCAACGGGCTCGTTATATGCTTATTCAATTTGGCCACCATCGTTGCTGCTGATGGCTGCTGTTGGTCTTGTGGGGCGCCCACTTTAATCTGCCACTCTGGCCGTTTTTTATAGCAACACTACATATAACCTTATCCGGCTGAGGCACGTCTGCCAAATGGACAACGTATGTGCCGGAGTACTGCAACGGCACATGCCAAAAGCAATACATTATTTTTTGCTGATCCAGCAAGGCACAGATAAAGTCAGGCCAGCAGAAAGTCTAATCCACGCGGGATTTGTGTGATCATCCAATACTTAAGTCGGCGCCTTGCTAAATATTTCAGACAACGCATTCGCGAATTTAATGTGGCTCTCATTTTGATGACAGTAATTGTCGTATAAAGTCCCTTGCCGCATTTCCTGAGCGGCTTCTTTTATGCTCGCAAAGGTGTTTTTGCTTTTGCTTTAAAGTCTAGACATAATGAATGACCGCCGGATCGTAAATGTTGATGCACCGACATCGCCTTAGTTTCCACAGCTGCCACAAGTAACTGTGGCACACTTGCCTGTCACATGCCCATCGAGTTTTACAAAAGGAAGTAAAGTATTTTGAAATTTTTTGTTCTTTTCATCTGACTGGCACAGCTTATCTTCGTTGAGCAGACGATGATGTTGCTGACAAATTATCTGCAAGTGGACGATGTCAACATGGGAGTCGTAAAAAAACTGCAGCTAAAAGCTAAGTAATATCTTGGCTGGTTCAAGATAGAGCAGCAAATCTCATAAGTTTTTTGACAATTTAGAGATGAATTTCAAAGGGCAGATTAAGCTGAAAGAGAAGTGGATTTTAAGGCAATATTCAATTGAGAGTTGCAACGAGAAAACTCTTTGAATGGAGCAAAGAAGCTACTTAGCTTAATCCACTTGCAAGAGAGTCAACAATTAATATGAACGATATAAAATGTCCAACTAAATCCACAGGGATTTCGAAAATATATAAAGCATACGAAAGGGATTGAATTGGAGATCAAGTTGGTCAGCGAACGGGCACTTTAATTGCGCACTTAGTGCAAGTTAAGCGGCTTATAATCGATTAACCTGAACGTCAGCTGGATACCAGTGTTGCGGCTGGGGCTGTCCTAGTGGCTAAGGCAACACCTGCAGCAGGCAGGCATTTCCTCTTGCCAGAAGCGACCACAAGGCAACATGCGGCAAATGCAGCCACATATACTGAGGCACAAATTTAAAGTGGCTGCATTTGAGTGTGTGTGTGTGTGCGGCTTGTTCTACTTGGTCAGTACGATAAACGTTATTTGTGAAATTGCCTGCCACCGTCTGTCTATCTGTAATAGATGTGATTTAATTGTTAATTCAATATGCGCATTAATTACAGCATAATGTATACAAACAGGGGTGATAACTGGGTTCCAATTAAAAACAATTTGCTAAGCGCTACTCAAGAGAACCAGAGGTGTGTTCAACTGGTGGCAATTAAATTGAATTTGAATAACATACTAAGGCATTTAAATGAACAATTTGCATTGTCGTTCAACTTAATCAAGTATGTTGCACCACTAAAGAGAAACACACACACATACACACATTCATATATAACAGGACAGCAGAACTCATAAATTGGCGATGGTGTATTTGGCGCGGGGGTATTTGGCGCGTCACACTAGACATTGGCAGCAACCTCTTCAAAAGGCAATACAACAATAAAGTGGGCAATGGATATGGAGTCCAGCACTTGAGCCCAGTTGCTTGGCAGCAGTAGATGCCAGAAAGCCTTGCCTACATTTGTGCAGAGGATATTTTTATAAGTGCATACTTATATGTGACTGTGTAGGTGTGTGTATATATGATTATTTATTTGTGACTGTGCGGTAATTGTCAGAGTTTATGGACTGACAACCCTTCACAGATACAATTGCACGAACCTTCAGTTTGAGGCATATGTATGAAATTTCACGCATCGCTTGTGACTTCAAGAATCACAAACACATGCACACACACAAAGACGCCCAAGTCAGAAAGCGCGAAATGGGGTGTATGTGTGTGTGTGTGTGAATGAGGCTATTACCATATTTCATGCTCTACATAAGCCGTTTTCAGTTGTCAGGGCCGATTTCAGAAGCAAAAGTAAGTTAGATGTTCCCAAAAAGGGCGACAGCGTATTCATACTGAACTGACAAACTCACCGACTGACTGAATGACTGATTGACGCATGCAACAAAAGCAACAGCATCTGATATATCAATAATCTTGTATAGTCTTCTGTCAATCAAAGTGGCGTTTGCATTTGTTAGCCTGACTGTGGCTTATGGGTGGCTAGCAAACAACAGCAGCAGAACAGGACAACTGACTAATTCCATTTGCTGCTGTCAAAATCCCAAAAGGTGAAAAACACTCTTACATCGCGTAAAACCAACGTCAAATATGCAATGGTCTGTGGCTGGTCCCTTGACAATAGCCACAGCACGCTGGTCAAGCTTTGTTTGCATATTATTAAACTGTGAAGCGGATTTTCCAAACTTGCCAACAGTAGAACCGGAACTAACAGCTCGAAACCTGTAGAAAATTCCATTTTCAGCTGAATACCAAATAATTTACGTGCCGACATCTTACAGAAGTAATGAATTTTGTATTTTTTAATATTGATTAATACTCTTAATTCCATTTACTCATCAATTGATATTAATTATTGAGCGTACATTTGGCTGATTACTTATGCAAATTTAACATGGCCAAGAGCTGCGCATTCGCTGTGCAAATTTCAATTTAAGTTATTGCAGCCGCCAGCTAAAAGTATTTTCAAATCATTCCACATCAACATTTCGTACACACAACACACGCACTCACACACCTACACACATGCATATTTATGTATCCTTACATAAACCAAGCCAAACAAGAGTCGCCCCATTTGCCTGCTGAGTTGGAAAGCTGACTGCCGACTGACGGCCCCCAAGCAGCAAAGTAGATCAAGGCGAGTTTTAGCAAAAAACAACAACAACAGCAACAACAGAATCGAATCGCACTACAACAACTGAAATCAGAGGTCCAACTTGAACATGCCAAACTTCAGCTTATGCTCAGTGCGGGACGGGTATTTATTACAGGGGCTTAAAAGTTTTTTGCTCAGCTTTAGCCTGATTTTTCTGCTTTTATTTTCATTTCATTCTCTACTTTTTTTGTTATGTTTAACTTTTTAGCCCAAGCAGGCAAGCCTATTTTGCAGGTTTTATGATGCGATAGTCGGGCCTTGTCTGGGCCATTTGAGGGGCTCGCTTTGGGTATCATTTCCTGTTCATCAAGCGACGGCTCTGGTTGACAAATATGCGGCGTTTTAGGCTCTTGGAATGCGGTCAGTGTAACACTACAGAACACATTTACCATTTCAAATGGGCCGCCAATGGCGGCAATGTGGCCAAGTTAACAAGTTGCATACATTTTCTTGGCTCAACTTTGGCAATAAATTTTAAGTCTAGGTCTGGCAAAAATAAATTTTTTTTTGGATTGCCCATTGTGCAACTTGGCACTAAAGTCCCTTTCGCCCTTTTTTATTTGTGGGGCTGAGCGAGCTAACAATGAAATTTAAAGACACTAACTTATATTTGCAATGACATACATATATTGGATACATACGTACATATATACACATATCGTCTGATGGCTGTTTGCTGTGTTTGCTGTCCTTTCGACTTTTGTTATTATCTTTTCTTCTATTTTGTTGCTGTTTATTGTCACGTTAACGGCAATTTTCATGCATAAACTTTAGTTCTCGTTTCAGTTTCGATTTCGATTCCTGTACGTTTCATTTAGCTTGGCAGTTGCCACTTTTTGCGCACCATCAGCCACATAAACTCCGACTGTCTCTGTCTGTGTATCTGGTGTTGTGTTTGTTTGTCTGTGTGTGTGAGCCGTCTGTTCGTGTCACTGAACGGTAAATTCAAATTAACATTTAATTTATCGCTGTCACCGTTATGGCTGTCGCCTGTCATAGTATCCTTGCTGCCAGTTGGTTTGTTGTTTTGAATTTATTGAGGAAACCCGTTGGCTGGCTTGTTTCTTAACCGTTGGCTGCCAGCCTTTCACTCATATTCGCCAGGCACTACTGACTAACAGAAAGGACATGCCTTGACACAACATGCAGTCCAATGGAAATTGTCCCACACCTGACAGGTACACATGAATTGAGATTAAGATTTTACGGCTGCTTTCTCGAACTGGATGCATTTTTAAAGGATTTTTAAATCTTTCAAAATTTAATTAATCTATGGATTCATAATTAATATATTATTAATTTCATTTTGCATCAAACTAATACATTTTTGGTATGTTTTAAATTTCCTTAGAGGTGTTTGCTAGTTGGTTGATTTCCCTAGATCAATAAAATATTAAGCACTAGAAAATATTACCCGGCATTACAAATAACGCTTTGTGGGATAACGTAATTTCAGACTGATACTTACTGTCAACATGTGCCTATATACTTACATACATAAGCATTCGAACTCGAATGGCAAATCCGTGGAAATTATCGGATGAATTAATTGATTGACAGTACGCAACATAATGATTGGCAAGGCCTACTTGTAGCATTGTCACATTAAAGTTATTAGATTTGAAGCTAATTTTGAACATTCGATTTGCTGGTAATTTCTGTTTCTACCGATAGGTAAGGAAAAAAGCTTTTACTTTTAGATGCCAGACATTTTAGCTGACATAAATTAACTTTTTTAGAAACAAATAATCTCAAATTTATTAGATTTCACAACTTCTCCCTGAAATGCAAATCTGTCAAAAAAAAAGCCCGTATGCATTATTGGCATTATGTATGAGTTGATATAAACTTCAAGAAAGCTCAAAAATTTTAAGCAACATAGTATATTACCTGAAATTCTGCAACAGCTCCAAATTAGCGCTAACTTTACACAGAAAATCAGTGACGCATTTTCTGAGTAAGACTTAAATTGTGAATATCGCTACTATCACGAGCATACAGTGCGGCTACGTGACTTTTTCGCTTGTGCCATTTGTCAACTGAACCGCAGTTGAAGCCGCTGCAGGGCCGCATAACAAAGTCTCCGCGCCTGAGTTATTTAAAAGGTATCTGAACCCTGTTTCACAAAAGTTTTTCATTAAAGTAACAAATTTTAATTTTAATTAGACCCAAACGGGGTTAAGTACAGAGCACAGAGTACAAAGCGCTGGCGATTAAAGCAAGCGCCATGCCCACTCCCACGCCCACGCCCAAGGCCGTCCGGTACGACACGAGGCATTTGAAGCAAAGTTGCGATATTGTTGCTGAGAGTAGGGCTGAGAATTTGTGCCAGAAACATAAAATGTTGTCAGCCACACCGTGTCGCACATAAAAGTGTGCAGAAGCCGAAACGTGAAGCGACAGCATTACGCATTCAGCAACACCTCGCTGCGAGATATTCTCGCTATATAGATTCAGGTGTATTCACATTTTGCAGTTTTTACGGTTAGTGTTGCAATTTATTCACAAAGAGATACAGTCCAAAACCACCCAAACAGCTCAAACAACTTGATGCTCAGCTGGCTTCGCATTTTGCTTGTGTGCATTTTCTTGTTGCCTGCAAGAGGAAGACAGCGAGAGAGAGAAAGGAGAATTTAGAGTGAGGGACACACAGCTGCATTCAATTTCTGTGAAAAGCGTTGCACATTCAATGGCCGCCGTTGCTAGAACTTGGATTTTCACAGTGTGGCTTTTGAAAATGTCTCGTATCTCGGTCATTGATATCATAGCTGACAAACGAATGCGGCTTGGCTTGTATGCGGTCTGGCAAAGCATGTAAGGAATGGGTTTTACCGAAGTGAAAATTTATCAGAAATGAATTTAGTCGCTTCCAGGAATCAAATCAAATCTAGCTAATGCATTCAAATTATCTTCAAATAGTTGCCATTTATTGGGAAATGGATTTGCCAATACATTTCCTTACATTTTGAGTAAGGGTTCTGAAATCTGGTTAGTTTTACTGAGTTTGTTAATGCACTTTCTGTTGAATTTCTCTAAATAAATTAATGTAGTAATTTCTTAAAACGTTTAAAATATAAACAGATGCTTAGAATAGTTACATTATTTTTTTAAAGGTGGACATTTCAGGCAGATTCAAATCCCCTCGAATTGCCAAAAAATATATATTTCCTTAATGCTTTAAAACAACTATTGAAACTCTGTTTTTTAAAAAAAATATCTTAGGTTTTTAGAGTATGAGTCACCAAACTAGACATGTAGCTGCTTGAATAGTATATATATTTCGAGTACTTTTCATTTTATATATATATCGCCACTTCACCGCAACACAGCTCCAAATCAAATATATAAACCAGTTTAAACTACCCAACAATTTAACTCACAATTTAAATGCAATTGTCCATTTAGGAATATATGAACATTCTATAACAGAATAGGTACCAGTGCTGAAAATTTCAATATGATCTGTTAAGAAGCACAAAAATTTATTAATGAAAACGTGCTTTGGCTGGTCACTTGCTTGCGGCAGCTAGCGCAAATTGAAAGAATTTCTGTCTATTCTTTTCTGTTTCTGGCTGTTGAGTAGAGGCGGTGAAAAGTGGTGTGGTATGAGTTTTATTTCTTGTTTTTTTTTATTCCCTGAACCCTTTGTTTTATACAACCTTTGACCCGCATTTTCTATTCAAAAGTGTTGAATTTTGTCAAGACTGTAAAAAGTATCATATAAATGATTACAAAGATTTTTAAAATTGTAAGCCGCTTTCCACTTATTAATTACAGTTGCGGAAGGAATTTACAAAATGACTGTAAGACTTAGTCATTAAATTAAAAATAAGATATAACTTGCAACCTCGCCCAAAAAATTGTTGACCTGCTTTTTCCATTAAGGGGACTTGTATTTTGTGAATAGTGTGACACACATCTCAAATAAATTTTCATAAAGATCCTCGAACACGAATTTAAACCCGAAACTGCATGTACCAAAATGTTTACTCTTCACCAAGTATTTTGTTAAATGAGTTTGAATGAAGATTTTCGAAAATGGTTGTTTAACAAAAAAGTATGTTTTCCACACTTTTTTTATACCCTTGCAGAGGGTATTATAATTTTGTCGTGATATGTGTAACGCATAGAAGGAGACATCTCCGACCCCATAAAGTATATATATTCATGATCAGTATCAACAGCCGAGTCGATATAGCCATGTCCGTCTGTCCGGCTGTCCGTATGTTCGTCTGTCTGTTTCTATGCGAACTAGTCTCTCAGTTTTAAAGCTATCTTTATGAAACTTTGCAGAAGTCCCTCTTTCTGCTGCACGCAGTTCATATGTCAAAACCAGCTAGATCGGACCACTATATTATATAGCTGCCATAGGAACGATCTGTCGAAAAGTAGGTTCTTGTATGAAAAACATTTTTGTTTATAAAGATATATTGATCAAACTCGGCATTTATTAGTTTAACTATGCTCCTCATATATATGCAGAATCCTATTAAAATCGGACCATATTTAACCCAGAGCTGCCATAGGAACGATCGGTTACCTCAATTACCTCTTTAACCCAAGGAATATTAAGCTGGTTGTGAATTGTGGTATTTTCATGGTAAATATGCGCGTTAGATAAAATTCGCAGAGCTTTATTTTGAAACCACTGAATAATGCTCAGGTTGCTCCTGCTGGCGGTACCCCAAAGATGGATGGCGTAAGTCCATGTTGGCTTGATAATTGTTTTATAGAGTAACAGCTTTACGCGAAGTTTCATTTTGGAGTGCCTGCCGATCATCCAGTAATATTGCTTCAGCTTTTTATCAGCCTGCTTTCTTTTGCGCACAATATGTTCGAGTCTGATGCCTATATAATTTGACGTTGTGTTCACCGGAATCAGTAATCCATCTAGGAAAACGGGAGGGGGCAGTTTCCTTTGCGCAGCGTGAAAGTGGTATGGGTCGATTTTTTTTTTTGGTTGACCGCGAATTTCCACCTTTTCAGCCAGCTGTCCAGGGAGTCCGTGGTAAGAAATGCAGTATCATCCGCGTACGTGGCGACCAAGAGGCACTGATCTGGGCTGACAGGCATGTCGGCGGTGTGCACTGCATAAAGTAGTGGTCCCAGAACGCTGCCTTGCGGGACTCCGACTCTGATGCTATTAACAGACGAGGTAGCATCACCGCATTTGGTGTAAATTGTCTGCAGGAGATGTAGCATTTGAGAAATTTAAAGAAGGAAGCTGATAAGTTTGCCTTGAGTTTGTGCAATAGACCGGGGTGCCATACCTATCAAAGGTTTACTTCACGTCAATCATGACCGCACAGCAGTACTTATTTTCTTCGAATGCCTATAATATTCGCTCTACTATCCTATGGCACTGTTCCGGTGTTCCGTGGAGGCGCTTAAAGCCGAACTGATGGTTTGGGTAAAACCAGCCTCGTTCAATACTGGCAGCACTCTACGTAAAAAACTCTTTCGAGCATTTTAGAGAGAGTCGCCAGTAAACTTATGGGACGATATGAGGAGGGATCGGCCTCAGGTTCACCAGGCTTTGGTATTAAAATTACCTCAGCTCGTTTCCACTGGGAAGGGAAATGTCCAAACTCAAAGCATCGGTTAATTACGTTGGTCAGCAACTGGATACAATTGTTAGGAAGCATTTTTATCGCCCTTGCGTCAATGCCATCGTGTCCAGGCGCCTTTTTTGGGATGAGTAGAGCAACCTCGTTCTCAATCTCGTCCAGGGATACTGGAACGATCGGTGTGTCACCCACACTTGGAAGCTCCAAGAAACGGATAGTGTCCGCGTTGTCCGCCAATGAGCAGCGATTAAAAGGTGTGAATGAGCCATGAAGGTGCTCTGCAAAGGCATCTGCTCTTTCTTGGTCTGATCGGCACCAGTCCCCGTTTGCTTTTCGGACCACAGCTACCCTTCTGATATTAGAAGTATATCTGTGTTGGTGGTCTTCACAAAGTGTTCGACCTCTGGCCTGCTATTGCACAGGCCTTTCGCATTCCAGATGGTGAGGTTCAGCCTTACTTGCATGGCTTACCAACAACAGTGGCTAGCATTTGCGTCTCCATCCCTTTTCCATAGCTCCTACAGTTGCGTGCTCAGCTTGGCGGGCTTGGCTTGAGCTGTGTTTATCGCCGCACTTGACGCATCTATTTTCGAGACGGCAATATCTTTGGGTATGCCCGAACCCTTGACAGCGGTAGAATTGGATCAAATCTTGGAATTTTAAAGGAGCCTCAATTGTTACCACCGAACTGCATAAGCGTTTTTTTAATCCTCATTGTTGTTGCTGGATGGCTCTAGGTTAACAAACAAGACAGAAGTTGGCATTTTCGTATTGCGGCTAATGGCGTTGTGGAGGTCTCTTACGTTGTGACCTTGTTCAGCCATTGCTTCCTTAATCTCCTCTTTATTAGTCGAATGATGAAAGCCTTTAATCACTATACGATATGCTCGTTCATCTAGGGGTTGGAATGTATGATATCTCATGTTGTGCTGGTCGAGATGTGCTTCTAGGGTCGTATAACTTATTTTGTCAGGCATCATGACCCGCTGCTGGGGTCTGGGGGCTGGGGTGTGAACGTTACCCAGCTGCCCAGTATCTATCACAACGCGGTTATTTTCTTCTATTTTATTTGTATGTCTATGCAAGTCTTTATTGCGCACTACGCGCAATAGGAATGTTTGAACGATTATTTAAATAATTTAAGGAAAATTACATTTTAAGCTCAACGTTGACACAAACTAGATATTTGCTTCTTATTATTCTTTTACTTTTTTTCTACCACTTGTCCACACGCTTGACTGGAATATAGCCTTTAGGCTATGCCGTGAACACCAATCAGTCAGTGTGTATTTGTGTAATAATTTAAATGATTACTAGTCAGTTGCTTTTTATGAAAATACCCACTATCAAACGTAATGCATTCTTGGAGTTACCCACTGGCAAAAATATTTCCAACCAAGTGCTTCGCAATTTTCGCCAGAAGCTAAGCTAAAAAGTGCGTAAAAGGCGTCGTCAAGTCATAACTGACAGACAATCTCTGTGTAGTAGATGGTTCCAATGGCTGAAATGCTGTTGTTTTTGTTGTTAGTTTTGCGGGCGTTTCTAGAGTAGTAAACGCTGAAGGTGGCGTGAGTGGGTTTTTGAGCTGGCACCCAGACAGTCCTGAAAGGCTGGATGCTGAGATAATAAAAAACAAGCGCCCAAGTCGTCAAAGTAGAAATAGAGGTAGCAGAGAGAGAGAGAGACAGAAGCAAGATACAAGAAAATACACATTAAATACCACCAGCAACCTCACCTCGCACACGTGGCCAACCTGCGGGTTCAGCATTGGCATCCTTAAGGCTTTGACTTAAAGCGCGCAGTGAGTCTTCTTTGGTTTTCTCCTACTTTACTTGTTGCATCCGTGACACAATCTAAAATTATGTTAAAATGCAGGAATACACTAAAAGATATGTCTACAAGTTCTTCTGTAGACAACCAGTATGGGAGTGCTTTTATACAAAATCTTTAATTTTGACCGATTTGAAGATATGTAGCTCTTAATTGAAAAGTTTGAGTATATTTTATTGGACTGATTTCCGCTACACAGCTGTATGATATAGTTGTCCTATGGGCGCGACATATGTTTTGACGATAGTTTTAAAACTGCGAAACTTCTTTGCAAACGAAATACATACTTTTTGGTTTAATTTTGTGATGTATTAGCCCAATTCAATATGTCTATTTTTATAAGACCACTAGCGGGCGTATTCCGACCTTGCCGTGGAAAGTTTTGTAATCAAAATTTTAAACACAACTTTCTCATCCTGTTCCCGCCCGTGAAAAATTTAAATCTATCCGTACTAACTTGAACTCCATGTTATTTTTCTGGCGAGAATCTTGAAGCAGCTGAACAATTAAATCGCATTTTTCAACGAAGAGTAGTGGATTTCTGGATATCTTAAAACAAGTAAGAGGCTCTAGTCGGAAGCTCTCGACTAGGGGATACCCTGAAGCCTCTTCTTCCAACACCAAATGCAGCTCGCACTATGGGCTCGTTTGATTTAGTAGTAAGAAAGAAAAATGAAAATAAAAAAAACGAGAAGGAAGGGCTATCTTCGGCACGCCGAAGATTTAATACCCTTGCAGACCCAACCTTTTCATGATTCTCATAGTGCTTTGCCCGTATCTAAGAAGCACAGGGAAAATAGTTAATGACAGTTAATTAACCGAGTATGGTTAAGATGTCTTGAAAAACAAAAAAGTTTTCCATGCAACAACTTAATTTCGACCGATCGTTCCTTTGGCAGCTATATGATATAGTGGTGCGATTTTAATAGGATTTTGCATATAAATATATGACAAGCATAGTAAAACAAATATTTGCCGAGTTTGGTCAAGATATCGTGATTGTTCCTATGGCAGCTATATGATATAGTTTTCCGATCTTAATAGGATTTTGCATATATATGAGGAGCATAATAAACCAAATAAATGCCGAGTTTGGTCAAGATATCGTGAAAAACAAACAAGTTTTCCATACAACTTAATTTTCGACCGATCGTTCCTATGGGAGCTATATGATATAGTGGTCCGATCTTAATAGGATTTTGAATATATATGGGGAGCATAGTAAAACAAGTCAATGCCGAGTTTAATCAAAATATCGTTAAAAACAAACAAATTTTCCATATAGCAACTTAATTTTCGACCGATCGTTCCTATGGCAGCTATGTGATATAGTGGTCCGATTTTAATAGGATTCTGCATATATATGAGGAGCATAGTTAAACTAATAAATGCCGAGTTTGATTAATATATCTTTATAAACAAAAATGTTTTTCATACAAGAACCTACTTTTCGACAGATCGTTCCTATGGCAGCTATATAATATAGTGGTCCGATCTAGCTGGTTTTGACATATGAACTGCGTGCAGCAGAAAGAGGGACTTCTGCAAAGTTTCATAAAGATAGCTTTAAAACTGAGAGACTAGTTCGCATAGAAACAGACAGACGGACAGCCGGACAGCCGAACAGACGAACAGACGGACATGGCTATATCGACTCGGCTGTTGATACTGATCATGAATATATATACTTTATGGGGTCGGAGATGTCTCCTTCTATGCGCTACACATATCACGACAAAATTATAATACCCTCTGCAAGGGTATAAAAAAGTGTTCCCTTGGCAGGGTTCGAACTTGCAACTAACCGTATTCTCAAAAATGCAATTTCATATAAATTGTGGCTCAAATTGATGGGCAATACAAGTTGGATAATTATCTTGATTTATAGCTTTGTGGTGGTAGCGGGGAGGTGGCGATAGGTATTAAATGAAAGATACTTGATATATATATACCATTCTAGAAGCTACATGTCAAGTTTAGTGAGTCTAGCTCATATTATTTGCCGAAATTGCTCAAAAAACAGGATTTCGATATCGATTTTTATCGATTACTTGGAAACTAGTTAAGTTTTCGAATATCAGAAACAAACTCGATCTGTGCGGGCATTAGGAGGACCTACAGCTAAAATTTCAAGTCTCTAGCTATTATGGGTTCTGATATCCTTGCGTTCATACATACGGGCAGACGGACGGACTGACGGACGGACAGACAGACAGACGGACATGGCTAGATCGACTCGGCTATTGATGGTGATCAAGAATATATATACTTTATGGGGTCGGAGATGCTTTCTTCTGCCTGTTACATACATTTGCACAAATACAATATACCCTGTTTACCCATTTTTAATGGGTTCAGGGTATAAAATTAAATTTAAAAAAAAAACAAAAATACTTTCCGCCGCCTCTAGTCAACTTCCACACCATTAATTAAGTATTAATGAGTAAAACACAAATTAAAATAGCAGCGCAGAAAACAACACAATCGCAATTGCAATGTGGTTGATAAAATTCAAGGAAACGCGCATGAATGTGTGTATGTACATGTATACAGAAAATCTTGTAACTTGCGCTAGTTGCCCTAAACTTGTGGCTAGCCAAAATACGTTTTCTTTAAAACCTTTTGTGTTTCTTAACCGATCTTGATGACATTTCTACTGAAGATCTTATTGTGCAATAGAATTTTTGTATATGGCTTATATTGCTGGGAAATATAAATTGGTTTACATATTTATTTGATTTATATCTATGAGGTGGTAGCGGGGTGGTGGTGATGCTATAAAATTAAAGATATTTGATATATATGTACTATTCTACATACATGTCAAGTTTGGTGGCTCTAGCTCTTATTATTTACCAAAATTGCTAAAAAAAAAAGGTGTTCGATATAGATTTTTATCGATTACTTGGATACGGAGCAAGTTATCGAATATCGGAAACAAACTGCGTGGGCACTAGGAGGAACTACAGCTAAAATTTCTAGTCTCTCTCTCTTATAGGTTCTGAGATCCTTGCGTTCGAACATACGAACAGACGGACAGACGGTCATGGCTGGATCGACTCGGCTTGTGATGCTCATCAAGAATATGTATACTTGATGGGTTCGGAGACGCTTTCTTCTGCCTGTTATATACATTTGCACAAAAACATTATACCCCTTTTACCCATTTTCAATGGGTTCAGGGTATAATAAGTTGGAAGCCGATCCGATAGTAAACAAGAAAGTTGCATGCAACAGTTTTCCGCTAAACTTCCCCAGTTGTGGATGAAATTTCCAAAATCGACGATACATGTATTTAAAAAGTTTTAATGTAGTGTCTTAAAAATTAGGAACTTTAAAAGCTAGAGACTTAAAATTGACTACCGATTATTGCCCGGCCTTGCCCGTGAAACGTTTTGTACTAAAATTATAGTATTTCCACTACGTAC
The DNA here is from genome assembly GCA_035045885.1 of Drosophila borealis. Classification (NCBI taxonomy): domain Eukaryota; kingdom Metazoa; phylum Arthropoda; class Insecta; order Diptera; family Drosophilidae; genus Drosophila; species Drosophila borealis. Next base: position 20,310,878 of record JAWNOR010000194.1, read on the forward strand.
ACGCCTGAGGGAACTAAAAATCTACCCGTATCATCTTGATCTCCACTTCCGTTTAAAAATATGATTAAAATGAATTGTATAAAAACCAACTGTTGGTATCAACGGTTTCCGCATTTGTTAGTCGTATGGTGAGAATCTTGAAGCCGGAAAATAAACTTTCGTTTATCAATCCTTTGACCCGCATTTTTATCCAAAGCCGGTAAACTCAACTAAATTCTCACAAAGATCTTTGAAAATGAGTTTGCAACTAATAATAAAAACGAGAAAGAAGAGCAATCTTCGGCACCCCGAAGTTTTAATACCCTTGCAGACCCAACCTTTTCATAATGCTCATAGTGCTTTGCCCATATCTAAGAAGCACAGGGTAAATAGTTATTGCCGAGTACGGTGAAGATATCTTGAAAAACAAATAATTTTTCCATACAGCAACTTTTCGACCGATCATTCGTATGGCAGCTCTATGATATAGAAGTCCGATATAATTAAGATTTTGCAAAAATGTAGGGAGCATAGTAAACTAATAAATGCCGAGTTTGGTCAAGATATCGTGAAAAACAAAACAATTTTCCATATAACAACTTAATTTTTGACCGATCGTTCCTATGGCAGCTATATGATATAGTGGTCCGATGTTGATAGAATTTTGCATATATATGAGGAGCATAGTAAAACTAATAAATGCCGAGATTGGTCAAGATATCTTGATAACCGACCGACCGATCGTTCCTATGGCAGCTATATGATATAGAGGTCCGATCAAGCTGGTTCCGAGGTGTGTACTGCCTGCAACAGAAAGAGGCACTTCTGCAAAGTTTCATAAAGATAGCTTTAAAACTGAGAGACTAGTTAGCATAGAAAAAGACAGACGGACAGCCGGACAGACGGACATGGCTATATTGACTCGGCTGTTGATACTTATCTTGAATATATATACTTTATGGGGTCGGAGATGTTTCCTTCTATGCGTTACATATGTCACGAAAAAATAATAATACCCTCTGCAAGGGTATAAAAAAGATGAACATTTTCCGTCAAGTTTCCAAAGGTGCGGGTGGAATTGTCAAAATCACCGAAACACTTATTCATTTAATTTTTATATTGGGCCCTAAGAATAAACTTAAAGCCAATCTGTCGAAACTTAAAACTTTGACCTTATAATCTTTCACCAGCATCTATCATCCATAAGGGGAGTTTTTTGCAAAAATAGTTAAACACGTGTCGAACGAATTGTCCTATATACTTATTTAAAAATTATTTTGAATCCGAACAGGTGGTAATTTAAAATCGTACATACGACCGTTTTCCGCCAATATAAAAAATCTGCAATGAAATTTGAAAATAAATTTTCAGTAAATTGGATAAAACTAAACACTTCGCTTAAAACATCTTTGATCCGGATTTTCCAGCGAGGATGCTTGGATGCCGCAAAAAGAGAATTATTTTCACCAATGGATGGATTTTCCAAAACGTGTGAGACACCCTTAACTGAATTTGTTTAAAAGCACAACATAAAACAAAAAAGTTTTATATAAACGTTTGTCGCGTTTTTTTCACATATGCGAAAATCCCAAAATCCCGTCTTAGCGTGCAGCTCTATGACATACAAAAATTCAGTTTCCTAGCTGTACGGTTTGGGCTGCGCGTTGGTCACCAATTAGTCAGTCAAGATACATGATATATCCAGGGTATACATTCTGTAAACAAAATGGTCACCAGCAGCATCAGCAGCTGATTGAGCCGCAGCTACGAGCCCTAACCCCAAACGATAAATCATTACAAAATGAAGCGACACAATTTTTGCACGCTATTTTACCTGGCAATTGGTCAACCGACAAAACTGTCAAACTTGACGCTGTAGCGCATCGAAGCGATTTGCACTAGCTACATAAATTGTGGGCGTTAATTATACAACCACAAAACACTGGTGCGATAATTTTTTATGTCAAAACTAGTCCATGATATTAAATAACGGTAGGCAAATGTGCTATCACCAAAAAAATTATAATTTAAATGCTTGTTATAAGAGTTTCCAGATAATTTAAATGTGAACCTGTCAGATATAAAATATGAACTCATTTACTATGAAAAAATTCATTTAAAATTTGATGCTGCTTTTGCTGTTCAAATATACCCTATACACATTCAGAATGGCTACTCAGCGCATTGAATGTATCCCTCAAAAAAATAAATTTATCCGCATCACAGAGTAGATCTAGCCATGACCGACTGTACGCGTCGTACAGAAAACTTTGTATGTATTACAGCTAACAGCTAATTAAGAAAAAATACACCTTACATACATTATTTCTAAAGACTGGTCACATTTATCTTACATAGATATTTTTTTATTTAAGTGTTTAGAAAGTAACTTATGAAAAAATCAAATTCTAGCCAACTTGTAGGGCAACTTCCAGCACGGCACTTTTGAGAGAAACACTATTGTGTACGCTAATATCTTAAATATGTGTAACTGTGACACATTGTAAAGCGGTTCATCTTATATATATTCCGAACAGTTCTAAATATGTAATTTTGGCATATTCGTGCGCCTGCGGTCATTAAATTGGGTGTACCATAAATTGTGTACGGTTTTTAATTTTGCTATCTTTTAAATCACATTTGTGCTTACCTCCCAATAGTTTCTGAGTCTGGCGATGTTATTTATTGAATTTGGTTTTCGGCATATATGTATATGTATATCACACATGCAGTTATTACATATATGTATTTTGCACAAGGCGAATAATTAATTAGCGGGGTTAAACGCCTTAATACAAATTTGACCAGGCTTGTAGATTATTGCTCTGTAGCATTTGGATAGTCAACTCATGAACTGGCGCTGCTTGGCTTTGGCCCAATTGGTCTTTTTTTCGCACAGTGTTTGCCTACAATTTAGTTATATTTGCGGTTTGACCTGTTTGCGCCAATTAGTTGATGGACTATGTTTTTGCTTTTGACATTGATTCGATTGATTTACTTCGAATTCTAAAATTAAAAAACAAAATCGCATTAAAATGAGAATGTAAGCAATGCCAACGGCATTGTCGCACATACAATCTGTGCATTTTATATCATTATTTAAATTAAATGAATCTTATTAATGTTACGCGCATAAAATAAAAACCGGGCCGTAATGCAATATTCATTTTGCAATTTGCACCCTTTGTCTATGAAAGTAATTTGAGCATTAATTATGTTCGATACGGATGCATCACATACAACTTTAATTTAATTACCCCCAACACACATACACTCGCACACTCGGTCGAGTGCTTGTGGGGTGTGCGGTGAATGTCTGTGGTGAGTGTCAGTTGGCATCTACCATCTGTCAGCTGGCGGGCAAAACATTTATGACTTGTCAGATGTATACAAGTTTCATAATTTACATTTGCACCCATTTTCCCATTCATTGGCCTAAATGCTTGGACCAAATTCCTAATGAGTTTTTCGGGTCAAGGGTTGACAACAACAGTTGGTAAGCTCTACATGCGACAGTAAGCACCTTAAGAAATTAATTTAAGCTGGACAAGTTTCTAGATGAGCATAGAGTTCCGAAGGGTTGTCTTCCCTAGAAAATTGTTATTAGCTTCGAACGAACTATTCTATTATATTCCCTATTCCATCATTTAGTATTTCTCAAACAAAAATATTAAAAAACAAACCTTTTACTTATATAACAAAATTTATTATGAGCAAAAAAATTTGACTTTATAACTTCTTAAACTAAAACTTCAAATTTGACAACTTTTTTCAGTCCTTAAATTGAATTTTGAAAACAAGATGCAATTATGTTATATTTCACGTAAAGCTCACGAAAAATAGTATAAGAAACCGAGTCGAAACATATTTTCCAACTGATTAACGTAGAAATGTCAAGCGGAATTAAGAATTGTCATTTATTTTTCTAGTACCCCCAATTTGCCAGAGTATAACAAAACCAATCAACGACAACAACAACTAATTAAGGCGTTTGGCTTGGCCGTTGACTGTGAAAATTTGCCACGCTGATGATGAGTCGCTTCGCTCCAGCTTTAAAAACCAGTTGACTCATTTGCGAAGACCGCATTTTAGAGATCAAAAACAAATGCAGATACAAAATGAGAATTCCTAGCGCTAGACAATGGGCTGTAGTGCCAGTCACAGTCGCAGAGTCGACTACTGACAGTAAATTGCGAGAAAAAACAACACAGTTACTAACTAAAATAACAAAAAAATACAATAATAACAACAGCAAAAGTGTTAATACAAATTTCATTTCACTCTGAACGCGCTACGTGCTTTGTATGCTAATTGCATTGCAGGTCTTATGAACGGGGCAAAAATTACGCTACAAACAATTAAGAAAGCAGTCATCAGTCATTGGCTTGCAGCCCCCAACACACACACAAATACACAAAAAGAAAATCATATGTAAGTGCCTAAAAAACACAAACACACTTGCACACCCAGCCACCCATACACGTCCGCATACATACTGCCGCTGATTGTCTGTGGGAGCCCAAACAAAAAATCCGTTCGCATTTCATATAAATCAGCGCTCAATGTCAGCCAATGTACAATTTCTAATTAGAACCGGAGACATAAAAATCACTGCAACTGCCTAGAGCAGCGACTGACAGTTTTGCTGGTCGGCTCAAATGATTTTCATGACGTCGCCTTCGACGTCTGGCAGCAGGCAGCAGTCAGCGAATGTTTGTCGTTGACTGAGACCGGGTGGGGGGGATCGACCTGTTTGCGGCTGATGAGCTGCATAGACCGACGATTATCGTGCCGGGCTCCTGGTCAATCTTCTGTACATAAACTGGTTGGCATAAACAGAGCAGAGCATTGTATTGGAACGTGGGTGCAACTGGCTGTGGCTGGCGTCAAATTTAGTTGAACAACATCACTAAATGATGCACAATCGCCAGACAAATGCACACACACACTTACTGCCAGAGCAGAGCCATTGCTCATACACTACATTGCACATGCCTGCGGGCATTTTGGTGCAGCTTGAATGTCAGAATCAGAAATGAGCGGCAATCGCTGCTCAGATGAGCGCCAAATTTATGCCTGAAGGTGCAATTAATTCCTGACAGAACTTTGTGCGCTGCTTATCGCGTTAATAAAAGGCAGTCAATTTCAATTGCCAAGACGAACGCACAGTGCTCAATAAATGGGGCATCCACGACGTTGTTATTGTTTTTCGTGTTGCCAAAATGACGTAAAACCAAAACAAAAATACGTTTTTGGTTAATTGAAGGCACAATACAAACAAAACAAAGTACAAGAACAACTACCCACAGCATTAGTTGCCCCGAGCAACTGAGGAAGCTTTTTATATTTTGGGGCCATGAACTTGAGTCACACAAAATTAAATGAAAACACTTTAACAAGCGCAACGGGCAACGGGCAACAACAAACTGAGCAATTAAATGAAATCAAATAAAAATACCAAACGTAAGTGAACGCTTCTAAGTATTTTTAGTGCAGCGTCGACAGCGTCGCCAAAAGCGGCCCCTTCTGGTATTCTCATGTGCAGTTTGAATCAAATAAATCATTGAAATGTTGTTCGCACAGCGACTTCGCCACGCTGGCCCAAGAATACGCTGCATTTATATGTTTTCAAAGAAAGTGAAAAGGTGAGAGCAAAACATATATGCAATCAAATTCAAATTTATATATGCTAAAAGCGAAATAAACGTACTCGACTAACAGATACTCTGGACCAAAGAGGACGTGCCTTGCTTGCTATATTTCGTTTATATAAGTCAAATCGGCGGTGATAAAATTCTAATAAGTGGCTACCAATTTTTTGTATACTTATTTTAAACATTAATAATAATAATTATAATAATAACAATAATAGTAATAGTAGTACTAACGAAAATACTCAAAGCTCTGAAGAACTTGTCACATTAATTTATAATTCATAAGCTATTCAAATGCTTACTGACTGGTTTAAATTGAGCCCGTACTAGAAAAGCGCGATAAGCTGTATGAGAGCTGAAAACAAGCCCGGTGACTAATGCACTGATAATGGAGATGAAGCATCTCATCACACTCGCACACACACCTCACACGCCACGCGAGGCATAACTAAACTAGGAAACAAACCCATTCGCACTTTACATACCAAACGCTACCAACTTAATATATAATTGTTTATAAAACGAACACAAAAGAATTATTATGTACGTATTATATGCGATGAGTGAATAAGAATGTATATCTATCTATTTTTATGTGAGTGTGCATGTACATACTTATTTATATACATATGTGTGAGCACTGTTCGTATAGAGACTGGCATCTATGAATTTCAATTGCGGTACGTGCTCATATGTAGCTCGCGTTCGACGGAGCGCACGTAGCCGCAGTCGTTGCCGCTGCTGCTGTCAATGTCTGCTGATTACACATGCACTTATAAATATAGCGGCTCTGCAATTCGAGCTCTGGCTCCCATGTTTCAGTCACAATGAGCTGACCCGCAGCAAGCAATTGCGGCGCTTTTGTGAATGAATGCGAGCGAGTGCGCTGGAGTGGATAAGATGCCGTTCGCTACAGTTGCTGTTGTAGGTCATGTTGTTGCTTTTGTTGCCGCTGACTGACCCGAAGTGTTATTAAAAAATCATAAGAGCAAATTAACAAGAAACTGCATATACCATAGGCCTAAGGGGCGTATAAGCAATTTCATTGAACACTCCAACAACATCGACTGTTCACGCGTAGTTTAAATTATTCAATCTTCAATTTCCTTTTTTTTTTGACAATATATAAAGGCCACTCAGCTAGCGGGAAAATATTTGAATATAAAAATGTCCGGTTAATAAGGCGCTGCAAATGACTCATGTGGCACGGCAATTAATATAAAATTAATTGATGAAAATTCCATCACGTCTGAATTACATTTGCAGCCAGTCAAATGGAAAGCAACACAAACGCGGAGGCTGCATGTCAGATAGCAACAACATCCCCCACCACCGACTTGTTCCGGTCATACCAAATGATATGTAGCCAGAGCTCAACAAGCAAATATTTCTCATCAACATTTTTGCGTATTCATGCGCTGTCTGAGTAAAGCCAGTTATGATCGTCGATTGACTTAGTTGGCCTTGTCTTAAACTAGTAAATGATTTAAATATTATGACATATTTAACTAAAAATTTAAAGTAGATTATCTAATATCTAACTATGCTGTGTAGTCGTTCAGGCTTTAAAAGAACAGAGATCTGTGCCCGAACCCTTATTTAATGTTTGTAATACGATTAATACACTTTTTAATATAACTTATACGTTATATAAATAATAATGACAATAATACTGCAATAGTATTAACCTTGTTAAAGATAATACTCAAACTGAATTTAAGTCGGTACAACCCCTGTACAGATAAAAATACTTTAATTAAATATGATTTTTTACAGAAAATGCCATTTATTTAGTTATTAATTCAAGGACATGGATATGTACATTATTATCATTTAATTTAAAATGAAAATACTGAATTTCATTGTATGCAATTATATTTAAATGCAGGCATATTTATTATTATACTTTCACACGCTTTCTTCATAAAGCATAATCGGTTTAAATTATAATGTCTATAAAAATTCCTTTCAATAGCTGTCCGACTTATGACGAGTGTGCTTATGTGAGGTGTGCGGGGCATGCAAGTCCTATAATATTTGCGGGAAAGCGCTTATTTGAATTGCCCATTTAAGTTCCACTTAGGCGCACCTTAGTGTGTACAACTACAAGTGTTAGGATTCATACATTTAATGTTGCCTTTAGCTGCTGCCACTGTCAATTAAATGTAATATGTTGTAGTCGTAAAACAGTTTGGCCTGGCTCACTGTAATGAGGGACATCTGCAAATACAATCCCAATTATGGCTGATAACTATGCGGAATTTATGGGCGTGGAATTGCCGCATTATGTTCGCATTACAAAACGGACACACAAATTTACAATGGAGTCTCAAAACACTTGACTAGCTCACCAATTCGTCCGAATTGCCACCAAATGCTCATAAACAAAAAAAAATGCTTGCGCTTCGTTACCTTGTCTTTCTGCGAAACCATTCTAAATTTGATTCATCCATTAATGGGCCCATAGAATAGATAATTGGCCATAAAGCTCGTCTATGACTACGGCTGGTCAGGCATATTAAAATATTGTTTGCCGCTGCTGTTGCCGTTGCCGTACCCGATGTCATATTTGCTTGTGCGGCTATTTTTGCGGTAGTTGTCTACCAGTCAAAACACTTGCCACACACTCGCACAAAATTAATAAATAAATGCTAATAATGAGTTGTGTACAGGCATTTTGGCATCAATTGCGGCTTAATGAAAACAAATAAACACCATTCGGCTCAGGCATGAATGAAGTCCATGTCAAGCTAGATAAACGTGAAGTCAGCAATGTTTCGAGCATGTGAATGAATACACAAGTGCAAAACGACTCAAACGAGAGTGCTCGACTGCAAGTTGCGCTCTACACAAGCAATTTATGACACTACTCGGTGGATTTGATGTCTAAGTGACCCAGTTGTTAAATTGAGAATCAGGATTGAATATCAAATACCAGACTAGTGTATGACTGCTGTATGGACTTTGACGGAGGCCATAATAGTTCTGTGCTATTTAAAACGTCAGGCTTTTAGTTTTTAGTTATATTCTATACTTATAATAATAAAACACTTCTGTTAATACCCTGAACCCATTGACAGATCGTGATATAAAAGGCACAATGTAGCATTTCCGACCATTGTCGTGCTCCATTACTATTGATCCAAGTCGATATCGGAAACTTCAAAAGGTAGAGACTTGAAATTTAACGAGCCCTTAATTTCTGTTTGTCTGTATATCCTCTAATTTTTATAATATCGATTAATATCTATTTGCAGAACTGGCTTTTGAGTATGTAGGTTTTTGTATATTCAAAACCACAAATGAAGGAAAAGAACTCTTCTTAAGATAAAGCTTTAGGCACTGTTATGTACATTTTAATAAAAATGTTCATTATACCCTTTTTACCTTCTAGGGCTAGGGTATAAGAAGTGAGGGATGACATAAATAAGTCTGATGCAATTCCAAATCGAGCGACCACAACAGTTGCAGATAAAATTACAGAAAATCTAATCGTGTATTTTGGATCTAGATAAAACAAGGATCAATCAAATCTGATATTAGGTACATGTTTTAAAGTAATGAATGAATTTTGATGAGCGTTGTAATAATTATTAGGCTTGTCTAGCAATAAATTGTGTGACATGTTGAAATAGCTCTGCGTTAAGAAGATGCAATAATAAGGTGTTGTCTTTTAAGAAGAAATGTTACAATCACTTCAGCAGAAGCAAAAAATTAAACAGCTATATTGAATCAAAATCATCTTTTTGCGCTTACGGCATCTAATTCCAGTACAATTTATTTCTCAGCCATTCAACTTAGTTATTATACTTTTAACAATCGATGGAAAGCTTGAATTTACTTGTCTAGTACTAAGGAAAGAACTCCCTTCCATAGGCTAAGACCTTAGGCTTTAATGAAATGTGAATAGATATTTGAAGGCCATCAAAGGTGAGTCCACAGCAAAATGAAACGTACACATGACGCTTGCATAATATTCAATTACTTTGATTTGTGCTGTGTTGTGTTGGGTTGTGTTCCGCTGTTGCAGCTGCTGCTGTGCAAAGTCAATTAAGAATTTAGTGTAGTTCAACTGTCGGGTAATCGCATTCGCATTTATATTTGTGTTACATTGAGTGCAATATAAACACAAACTACAGTTATTAGTGCTTCCCAGTTGGCTTGTTGAACTTTGACACCGTACTCTATTACAGCTGAAGCTAATAATGCTGGCAACAGCAGAATTCAAAATAAATTATGAATCAGGTAGAGAAAAATGAAGCTACAACTTGAGCGAGTCAGGGAAATGCCCCGCCACGCCCCCGTTCTGCCCTTTTTCGCTATTAGGCTTGGTTGCATGGTAAACTAATTAAAACTTGAGCGACTTCTTTTGCTGCAGATATGTTTCATTTAAGTTTTTTAATTCATTTGCATTACCAACCTCCGCTGCAACTTTGGCTTTAAATTTTAATTCATTTCTCTGTGCTACGCTGTGGCAGCGCACTATTTGTTTGTTTACTTATTGTTGTTTTATTTTGTATTATTTGTATAATAATAGGGATGCCTTGGGTAGCCAAGTTTTTAATTTAAATGCTGCAGAGCAACAAAAGAGAGAGACAGAAATATGGAATTTGTATTATTCACAGAACAGTAAGCCCAGTTTTTTTTACGTTTAATCAACTTCCTTCAATTGCCGTGCGCCGTTGAGCCGAGTATCTGAGCTCTGAGCACTATGCTGCAAATTTGTTACGCATACGCACTGGGTGCAAAAAATGGGAAATCTGTTCATCTGTTTTTAATCTGGCTTTGCAAGAAGTCACTTTGCCAACTTTGTGGCCTTTTGTTTGCTTTTCATTTCCAAATCCTTTACTGCAAAGTGTTTTCAACTTGGCTTTATATTATACTTGCCAGCTCTATCTGTATTTTTAATTTTTTTATCGACAGGCCGAAAGCATATAAACTGAATCCACAACCAAAGCGCATTTTTTGCTCAATGCCCAGGTGTTAAACTCACTCAGTTATTTTTTGTTTCACACTTGCCGTACTTTTAAGCTGCCGTGGTAGCCCCAAAAACAGAAATAGCAGAAGACTTTTTAGCCGCTTGACAGATTTTTCTCATTTGCATACTTTTCCAACTATTTTGCAATTTCGTTTATTTTTTATACCCTTGCAGAGGGTATTATAATTTTTTCTCGAAATATACCCTTGCAGAGGGTATTATAATTTTTTCTCGAAATATACCCTTGCAGAGGGTATTATAATTTTTTCTCGAAATGTTTAACGCATAGAAGTAGACATCTGCGACCGCATAAAGTATGTATATTCTTGATCAGTATCAACAGCCGAGTCGATATAGCCATGTCCACCTGTCTGTCTGTCTGTTTCTATGCAAACTAGTCTCTCTGTTTTATAGCTATCGTCATAAAACTTTGCATACGTACCTCTTTCTGTTGCACGCAGTACGTCGGAAACGGCTGGATCGGACCACTATCTAATATATATACAAAATCCTATCAACATAAGACCCCTATATCTTATAGCTGCCATAAGAACGATCGGTCGAAAATTAAGATTTTGTATGGAAAATTATTTTGTTTTCCATGATATCTTGACCCAACTTGTAATTTATAAAGCTACTATTACTATCGGACCACTATATCATATAGCTGCCGTAGTAACGATAGGTTGAAAAGTAGGTTCTAGTATTTTAATTTTCTTCTTTTTCAAAATATCTTAACCATACTTCCTTGTTCTTCTTAGATACGTGCGAAGTATTATGAGATGGTTCGGTCTTCAAGGGTATTAAATCTTCGGCGTGCCGAATATAGCTCTTCTTTCCCGATTTGTTCTTTTTTTGTTTTTGCTTCCAATTTTTATCTCCCGCTGAGTGCTTTCAGCCTGAACTTCTTTTGAATGGGCCTCATAAATTGGCTAAATGCCGCGCTCCAGCACTTTCAGCGTAAGCAAGATATTGGCAACCAACATTTCATTCAAGTCGAATTTTAAGCATACTCAACGAATTGGCCAGTCGTGAGCGTCTACTCAGCCTACGTCGTCCACTTAGCTATTGTATCATTGCTTCAATGCTAACCGCAAATTGGGACAGAAAGACCACAACAAATGGATGATTTCGGTGCGAAGCACGCAACCGCAACTATAGATATACTTCTAGCATTGTGCATCTGAATACTTATAGGTGTATTTGTTATATAATACAGCTCACTTGTATTTATATTTAATTTATGTAGTACTCGTAAAAATTTAATTCGAAATACCCTGAAATGTACACTGAATCTGTCAAGCATTTGCATAAACTGTATACACTTGTGTAAATAAAAGAGTTCTTATCCAACTATCTTGAAGGGTAGATGAAACAACATACTTAAATATTTGTACAAGCAATATCAAGGTTATATCTTAAGCGTAATCAATATTTCACACATAAAACTAATCTTTATCTTGTACGGCAACGGATGCAGATTAATAAGTAGCCTGAAAGATGGATTTGTTCATTTTAACAAAACCATACAACAATATACATAAATATATCAAAATTATAATTTTTCTTTGATCCAGACTCTCATATTTTCTTTAATTAAGCTGCAATATGGGCAAGTGCATAACTATATTGTAAGCTATAACTCTTAAACGCAAATAATAAAATTTTACTACAATTAGTTTTATGACAATAAACCAGTAAATAGGTGAGCGGTTGTAAAACAGTTGTACGTAATAATGGGCAAATGTAGACCCTATTTTATTATGCTCTGTACAGAAAGATTTAAAACCATAAAAGTTTTTTGAATATTTGTTACAGGTAATACGCATAAATAAATAAAAACGAATTGCTGATGTAGTAAAGACCTGCCTATAGAGTATCTTCTACTCGATATGGAATTATAACTTACAAGTAATAAAAACCATATAAATACATATTGAGGGAATTATTTGGTTATACAAAATAACTCCCTTAACGCCAAACACTTCTGTCCGCGTTACTTTGATTAGTTCTTACTATTTTAATAAATAATGTGTGAAATCTTTTTCCTGTTGATTTTAATTTCACTTCTATTCTAATTCCACTTATATTGCAGCCTTTTGTAGCTGTGGGTGGCAATAACTGAATAGTTAATTCAAACTTGCAACAATTAATTAATTATACTGACGATTAGCGTACTGCATTCAAGGCTAATTTGAATGCAATTACCCTGCCAGTTAGCGCAATTTATTGTTTATTGTGACAATTGTTTCACTCGATTAACAATTAACACAATTATATTCTACGTAAAATGGAATTTAGGCATATCAAATAAAAGCTCATTGAAAAACATTATAATAAAGTTTTCTTGGTTTACTTTACTGCTATACAAGCCACAATTGAGTGACACAAACATGTCTTTAATAAAATATTTAATCAATTTTATCTACGCAGTGGCCTTTGAGCCGAATTCGCCTTCCAGATGCTTCAATAAGCCAAATCAACGAAAGTTTTTCTAAGCGCCTGGCTCTGACATCCATATCAAATGGCGCTTCGTCAGCCTTCAACATGTGTCAAAGTGTTCGCTTCAATGAGCTTTAAATATTTGATTTGTTTTTTACATACAAGAAGTTGCACACCCACACATAAATATATATACAAACATATTTCTGTATACTATGTGGGTGTGTGTGATTTTGCCTACTCTTTGTTAGCGGTTGGCGGGGCAGGGACTGAATTTATATTTGATTTTGTGGCTGCCTGGTGTGTTATCTAAAACAGAACTACAACTTGCATACACATGCATGGATCTATATGTATCTAGCTGAACCTGGGCAGCGGTTTTGACTATCACATAATTGTCATTGACATTCTGTAACAAAAATGTGAACGAATTTTTCACACATTTTATTAACGGACAACAGCCAAAATGTACGGCGCTTGTGGGGCGAGGCTGTTGAATATATGCTGAATAGCCGTGAGCCGGATTGTCTGGCTGTCGTGCTGTCCGGCAGCCAGGCTGACAGGCCATTAAAAACATAAGACAAGCGGGACCGAAAAGAGCAGCACTGAAGCCGGCCAATAAATCAGCGCTAGCCGACTAGGCAAGGACATCAAATGGACAGGACAATTGGCTGCGGGCAATGCAAAGGGTGTGAAATGAAAATTAAAGCAAAGCGTTAGGCATGTGGAGAAGAAAAGTGGGACGGACTGAAACAGCGGCATATAAAATTCAATTAGAATTCTATTTCTTACGAATCGCTTTTGCTTACGCTCTTTCTTATCGCTTGCAGCTTTTCTAATCAAGCGAACAAACGGGCGAGCAGGGTTGGCGTTCGGGCATTTCCTTCAGTTGTAAGTATCTCAAAGTTGCGCAAGGGCTGAGCAAGTGAACGCCCGGAGGCCATGAAATCAAGTGGAAGGAAAATCGTCTTGACGCTGGATTTTCAAGCTCAACCTCATTTGTTCAACAGCGCCCGTTTTCGCTTTTTGTCGACAATTTTCTGCCTTACTACACATTCGATAGCTGGCTTTGACAACAACAACAGCTACAACAACCAGAACGAACCAGAAAACAACCAACAACGACATCCTCGGCTGCGTTTTGTGTCTACGGCGGCATCACTTTGAAAACGTGCTCGTAAATTACATTGGAAATTCCTGGGCCATTGATGTTGATTGAGCAAGAAGATTGCCGACAACGGCCTGGTGGACGCATGACCATTCTCAGGGCATGCCATGCGTGCATTTTAAAGCGTGTTTCAACACTTGTCGCAGCCACGCGGATGCCTCTTCAGCTCGAGGCGCGTGTGCGCGTTGAGCGGTTTGTGGTTGGATTGTGTTTAAGCTTGAATTTCCGATACATGCCGCGACCCATCAATGCTGCTCACACCTCTTTACAGCAAAGTAAACTTCCCAACTCCACCTCCAACGCCCCATCATGGCTCGCGGCAAGCCAAAGTATCATAATTAATGAGCCCGCCCTGCGGCCTGAACTTTTAGCATGCGTTGCGTGGGCGTGACGATGCGCGTGCTCGTATTCTAATTTGAATTGTATTTCCACTAAAACTTAACCAGCGTCGATAACAAAGAGCGACTAGAAAATGCAAATTATTTTGCTTAAAAATTAATTGCATTAATTGCGCTCGCTCTGACGACATTTTATGCGAATTGGGCTGCGCACGTCCGTTTCCGCTTTAGCATATGGCAGTAATGATTGCACAATATTACACAGCAATGATGACCAAATTTGGACTATTAATGAGGTCGCCTAAGGAATAATCCACAAACGTGGCAAATCTACAAAATCGAAATATCTAATACCATATAACGGAATTGCAAAGTTTTTACTTTCAAATCTGATCTAGAAGAAACTTGTGTGAGATTGCAAGCATGTTCCAAATTTATATATATTATATTTTATATATAACTTATGCAAATTAAAACCAATTCGACTTAAGCCAGATTTACTTTTTTTTAACTATAATTTAATAATTTAATTTATTAATTGTGATTTATTTTAGGGGGCTCCGCTTTTGACTCAAATGTAAGTATTAAGTAAAAAAGCAAATGTTGCAGATGACAATAAAATCACAGATTATTTAAAGAATTGTTGCTTAACCCGTGACAATGGTCTGTTTCAAAAATGAATTTAAAATTCGCTATTCTGTCTCAGAGCAATAATATAGCGCCAGGAAAACAATATTTTATCTGTTTATTAGAAAATTAGAAATTATCAATATTAATAATTTATTAATTATTAATAATAATACAAACAAGAAAGAAGGGCTATCTTCGGCACGCCGAAGACTTAATACCTTGCAGACCTAACCTTTTCATAATGCTCATAGTGTTTCGTATGTATCTAAGAAGCATAGAAAAAGTAGTTAATGCCGAGTATGGTTAAGATGTCTTGAAAGAAAAAAAAGTTTTCCATGCAACTTAATTTTCGACCGATCGTTCCTATGGAAGCTATATGATATAGTGGTCCGATGTTGATAGGATATTGCATTTATATGAGGAGCATAGTAACACCAATAAATACCGAGTTTGGTCAAGGTATCTTAATAAACAAAAATTTTTTTCATATAAGAACCCACTTTTCGACAGATCGTTCCTATGGCAGCTATATGACATAGAAGTCGGATCCAGCTGGTTCCGAGGTATGTACCTCGTGCAACAGAAAGAGGCACTTCTGCAAAGTTTTATAAAGATAGCTTTAAAACTGAAAGACTAGTTCACATAGAAACAGACAGACGTACATACGGACAGCCGGACAGACGGACATGGCTGTATCGACTCGGCTGTTGATACTGATCATGAATATATACTTTATGGGGTCGGAGATGTCTCCTTCTATGCGTCACACATTTCACGAAAAAATTATAAAACCCTCTGCAAAGGTATAAAAATATGAATATTCAAAAATTATTTAAAATAATGAAAACTGCATTTAAAGTATAAAGTAAAATTGTATCGCTTCCATAAGCAACCACCTCCCTTAATCAGACAAAAACACGGCGACCAAGGCTGTCCAGCTATTTTTTAAATTTAGTAAAAAACACTTTTTCTATAATTATTTGTTTTTTTTTTACTCATTATCGACTTTGAGCTTTAGAATGTTTCTAAAGCATTATCAAAATCTTATAATCATACCACTTTATCATATAGCTGTTACAGGAAAAATCATGTGTTGTAAAAAAAAAAACACAATTTCATTGTATAGAACTATTCAGAATTAACCAGTGCCTATGATATCTGTTTGCAAGGACATCCGAAGATAAGTTTTCGTAAAATAAGTTTTCATATAATGAGCTACTTTTATTTTATTACAAGCTAATTTCTGTTTTTATCAATAAGTTTCTGCTAAGATTGTAATGTACCCAGTCATGAACACCTGACTCCAAACTTTACCAATAATTCGTGTATCTATAGATCTTAAGATTATCATAAATACTATTGGCATTGTCAATATAGTAGGCACATCACAATTATGGAAAATGATTAGAAATAAATGGTAATATTATAGCTTGTCTTTCCTTTTCACATCTTTGAAAAATACTACAATACAATAGAAAATCAAGTGAAGCATTATGTGTTTATTTAATGGATACATAATGAATGTATGTTTAAATATAAGTGTATAATGTATATAGTTTCTTATTCAATCTCGCTCACCATATACTTTAATAGTGAAGAATGGTGCTTCCAACGTTAGTCAAGTTGACACATCGAGTCGTTCGAGTCAAGTCAAGAGCCGACAAATCATTTGATTGCCACAATATTCGCACACAAACCCATTTAGCATACCATTGCCGAAAAACCTTTAATGGAATTGTGCGCAAGTCACACACACGCACACACATACACACATGTTGTATACATATACAATAAATTTGAATGTTAAAACTTGAGTTTTAGTATCGCTTCAAAGCGCAGACGCTGCCAGATTGAAATGCAAATCGAATAAATAGAAAATAAATAGAAGGCATAAGTAAACAAAGTCTATCGAAGCATGCCACAGACAAGACCTAGGCAAAGGACCTTAAAAGAAGTAAACTGTGGATAGTATCCTGTCTGTGTAGCATATTATGCTTGCCTGAGCATGTATGTGTGTTGTGCGTGAGCGAGTGATTGTGAGTGTGTGACTTTAAGGGTGGCCCCCAGGCGGGTAAAGCGGAGCAACCGAAATCGCTGACGTTGCCTGCAGAGCAGCTTAAGTCTTTATGCGACAACAGTTTCAGCAGCGCCGCAGTCGCAGCCACAGTCGCGGCCGGGCTGAGCAGCGGCAATATCAACACTTCCGCTTTGTCGTTCAGTCGAAGCAACTTTGATTGCATCGCCCGGGGCGTTTGGCATTACAAATGTGTGCACAGCAATGTGACTTGGCTTATTACTAAACCAGGTCTGAGTGCCTTATGGAATTCGTGGTTTCTTGGCTTTTTGACTTGGTTCTTAGGAGTGACTGAGCTGCCGACGCGTTGCTGGCCGGGCTTGCAGCTTGTACTGATAGTATCGTAGGGTGTTTATGATAAGTTAGCCGCGTGTGTGGTTCAGCTTGTTTGTTAAATTCATTGCAAATACTTTTGACATTTGCTTCACCTGTATATATATATTATATATTTTGCGTGCTTTTACATTAAGAACTTTGCGATTGTCCGAACGTGCGCTTGTTTTTATAGTTACGCGACAAAAATTGTAACACATTTTATGGCGAAAATTACACACAACAATTATTCTAGAAAATTATACAAAACTTAAGGACAGCACAATGCAATTGCACAAAATAAAACACACACACACACTACAATTAAATATTTAAACTTGTTTGTTTGTTTCTATGTATGTACTCTTGTGCGCCATTAAAAGCCAGCGGCAGACAATTTCTGTACTTATTTTATTTTATTTTTTCTATTTTTTTGTTTTCCTTTCTTTTTGAAGGCTGCTTGTGGCAGCTACATGTCGGCTGTTTTCATTTTATTTTGTTGCACTGCTAACAAGTATTTTCTTTTTGCATTTAGAGAATCGACACACCGAGAATTGCATTTCATGGCCCAGCGACGGAAGCGGAACGCGAAGTAAAGCGCGATGACCATCGCTGCGTATACGCAATGGCACGTGCGCGCAAATATACATGTGTATATATCTCTCGTGAGTGTAGATTTACCGTTGCAGTGAGCAATCAATGTGCTTGTAATCTGCAACAAAATGCAGTAGTTTAGACTGACTGCTGCTAATGCTGCTGCTGTTGGTGCTGTTGATGATGCTGCTGCTGCCGCCGTCGCGCGCCCACTTCCTCTCAATATACGAAAGCGAATGAGAACGTAACTACGACAACGACAACGACGTAACAATGCCGCAGACGGTTAACAGACGAATGAACTGCCGAATTTGTGTGAGCGTCGCACGAAGCCCGAGACAGCGCCAGCCGCGCTCAGAATGTGCACGGAATCAAGCGAATTGAGTGCCGAGCTGCGCCGCAACGCCGACGCCGCCATCAATGAGAGTCGCTCAGAGTGGTGCGCAGATTGCACTCAAAGCGTTTGCTCAGTCACTCAACTGCCTGCTGCTCTGTTAACAGCTAACAGCGCTCGGCGTGTAAATGACTTTCATTTACAGTCTGTGCTGGCTGTGCTGTTACGCATACGAGGCGTGGGCCGATAGCAGCAGGGCCCAGTGCGGATTGGGTAGCAACTTTTTATGGTATCGTTACCAAATATTATCAGACAAATAAGCCTTCTGTCTAAGCTATTAAATACATGGCAAATTTTGCTGTCAACAGGCGGAAAACAGAAAAAACTTTTCACAACAAGCCCCTTATAAACGACGCACAAAGTAAATTCCAATTAAAATTTCAACGTAAATGCCACAAAATGTAAATTATGCGTAATGAAGTCGTCGGTGTTGGCAGCGTTTTTCCTGTCGTGGTTGCGGTGGGCTGCCTGTCAACACCCACACTCGCACGAACACCGATACTAGAACCCACGCTCACACTTATACACACACACACAAGCTTATGTATAAGCACAAAACGCACAATAACCCTCTTTAGCTTTCTGTCGCAATGTTTGCCTTCAACTCCCGCGCACAGTCGCTCACAAACCCTGCCAGACAGACACCGATGCCACCGGAATACGAAGTTGTGCCATGTTTAAGGAGATTCCAAGTCCGAATATGACTCTGGCTGCGTCTTGGTTGTCAAGAAACTGGAATCGCCTTGAAGCGGACGCTGCAGAATCTTTTAAGAAGACTATAAATACCCCAACACACAGGCCAGCGTGCATTGTACAAATTGATAAGCACAACCATACACAACAACACACACACATACACGCACACACCTAACTCTAAAACAAGCAATTTTGACATCAAACGTCAACGATTCACCCTGCCAAACACACACACAACACATACATACATTCGGCTGTTAGCGGATCTGGGCGTTTCCAACCGATAGCGGTTACACATGGGACTATTAGACTTCTATAAATTGAATTTGCACAAATTTCAAATCCCAAAACACGCCCAACCCAAAAAATAAAGCCAAGTTACGCCCGCAGCATACGCAACCTGCATCCACAAACAAATCCAACAAGAAATGTATTAAAGTCAACGGAAAAGGGTCTAAAAAACGCATGCAGAAGTCTCGATACTCTTTAGTTTACTTTAGTAAATGATATAATTTAAACAAAAAAGAATACATTTAATACAAATATTTATTTTAATTTGAACACCATTATATATTTATATCTGGATCCTGCGAGCTCAGAGCTATGATAAGTCTTTATAACTAAGATATTTTCAAAGCGTGCGTAAAATTAAAATTTTTAAAATTTTTCAAAAATATTTCTATATAATAAATATATTTGAATTAAACAAAACTTAAATATAATTAAAAGAAAATGATTAAAGTACAATAAAAAAAATACATTATACCAATTTTCAGGGTATAATTAAATAAGAATAATATTGAATTTGCATGGAAAATCTTTGAATCTTTAAATTTTTGGATTACTTTACATTCAAGTTTAATCTAGCAACCAAAAAAAAAAAAAAAAACGATAAGGAAGGGCTATCTTCGGCTAGCCGAAGACTTTAAACCCTTGCAGACCCAACCTATTCATAATGTTCAAATCTAAGAAGCACAGGGAAAAAAGTTAATGCCGAGCATGGTTGAGATGTTTTGATAAACAAAAAGTTGTCCATACAACAACTTAATTTTCGACCGATCGTTCCTATGGCAACTATATGATTTAGTGGTCCGATCTTAATAGGATTTTGCATATATATGAGGAGCATAATAAAACAAATAAATGCCGGGTTTGGTCAAGATATCGTGAAAAACAAACAAATTTTCCATACAACAACTTAATTTTCGACAGATCGTTCATATGGCAGCTATATGATATAGTGGTCCGCTCTTAATAGGATTTTGCATATATATGGGGGGCATAGTAAAACAAATAAATGCCGAGTTTGGTCAAAATATCGTGAAAAATAGTTAAATTTTCCATATAACATCTTAATTTTCAACTGACCGTTCCTATGGCAGCTATATGATATTGTGGTCCGATCTTAATAGGATTTTGATATATATGAGGAGCATAGTAAAACTAATAAATGCCGAGTTTGAATAAGATATCTTTATAAACTAAAATGTTTTTCATACAAGAACCTACTTTTCGACAGATCGTGCCTATGGCAGCTATATGATATAGTGGTCCGATCTAGCTGGTTTTGGCATATGAACTGCGTGCAGCAGAAAGAGGGACTTCTGCAAAGTTTTATAAAGATAGCCTTAAAACTGAGAGACTAGTTCGCATAGAAACAGAAAGACGAACATACTGACAGCCGGACAGACGGACATGGCTATATCGACTCGGCTGTTGATACTGATCATGAATATATATACTTTATGGGGTCGGAGATGTCTCCTTCTATGCGTTACACATATCACGACAAAATTATAATATTATATATATATAAATATAAATATATATATAATTAAATATAAATTATAATACCCTATGCAAGGGTATAAAAAAGGTAAAACTTAAAAAAACCTACCCTGAAATTTAGCTAAAAGCTTAATAAAACAGTTAAATATCCTGAAACTATATATTGAATTTAAATGTACTTATTATAATTTGTGTAATGAAATAAAAACTTTTGTGAAAAGCTGATAATGATAATAGCTCATAAGGTTTATAATAGACTTCGGTTAAATATCTCATTATTTAAATCATTGTTTGCCTGTCGAAACAAATGTCACTCTTTGCAAACTTCGCCTGGAGAAACGCACAAAGTTCAAAGAATCATCGAATATTTTCCACGGGGAACATCAGCCGCTGATTTGGCTTCTGCAGCTGATACAGTTCGCTTGCATCAATAATAAGCTTGTTGAATAATGCGTTCGTCCAGCCATCAGTATTCAAGCTAGACTCTAGCAGAGCGCCGGGTGCATATAGCGAGGGCAAGGCAGATTGCTATTAGAAAGCCAACGAAGCGTTGCACCAAATTGCTATGCAATTGGCGGGTCCTATCATGCGATCCCCGGAGGCAAAGCAGCCGTTGCCACAGCCGAATTGCCACTGCCACAGTTAGAGTCACAGCAGCAGTCGCTCCTGCAACTTCCACATCGACTACTGACGGCTGTTTATATACATTCCAATGGACGACAAGCCCGAAGCGCGCAAATGCGGAGCCAATCCATGCGCGGCCCGACTAGCAAATGACTTTTGATTGACATGTTTGACATTCTGCACGACAAGCATAAATTGTTTGGCCCACACACGCGCACGCACATACTCACACACACACACAGCAGCAGCTTACCTACGTGTACGTCCCCTTTCGCCCATTTTTATTGCAATTTAAATGCGTCAGCATAATTTTCCAGTTTATTTAAATGATAAGAGTGCTGCATTTCAGCATGTGCGCTGCTTATAATACCATTATTTGGTTGGGGGCAAATTTGAAAAGCTTGCAGTTTTTGGCGAGCTGCTAAGAAATATGCTTGTTTGTGCTCAGCGTTTGCGGTTGATTATTCTATTGTTCGGCGAAGACCTCAAGACTGCCGCACTGATGCGCATGCCTGCAACAGTTGCCTGAGCCCCAGCCAACAGCAATAGCTAAAGCTAAGGACGTGAACCCACCAAACACACAAAAGCACCGAAGCCCCAGTTTCTACTTATATACACATAACAGCGTACATCTGCACAGTTCAATGGCCGCACAAATGCAATAATAAGGACAACTAGTAATCTGCGAATGCCCACACGAAATTATTCCTCTATCGATGTCAACCATGTGGATGCCGCTGGTCCAATAAGGATGACCACAGTCCTAACTAAACCAGGTCGGCATCAAATACAACTATTGCCGATCGAATAATAGTTTAGAAAATGAACCTAATGATATGAAGATAAATTTGGGCGGGGTGGACCAGGACATAAAACAACGGTTGGCAACAGTTTAAATTATTAAGTCTATCGTGAAAATATTGAATTAAAAAATGAAATATTAATAAATCATTTTAGTATTGATTTAGAGTAAGCCAAATGATTTTAAGATAATTTAAGAGGCGTATAAAAAAATAAACCAACAGGTTACAACAGTCTAAATTAGAATGTTCACCAGCATGGCTTGCTCTCTGATCATTTTTATGATTGCCGTGTCCCTTCTGGAGAAAGTTACTGATCCTGTTTCACAATATCAAATTTCATGTATGAGAGAAAAAGTCTGTAACCATCAGTGCTTTTATCGATAGACTTTGCGTATTTGTCGATGCATAGCCGTGCGTCAAATTAGCGGCGGTGACTTAGCGTCGATTTTTGGTACTTGGTATCGGAAAAGGAATCGGTCACTTTTAAATGCATTTATTAATGTTTTTATGCACAAAACCCAATAAATTTAAATGCAGAATTGCAAAATATTAAATTATTTACTGTCTACATTCATTTGTTTTGGAATTTTAATTTAAAATATGGGTATACCAATGGGTTGAAAAATGAGGTTTCCACAATTCTCTATATATCTTAATTCAGGGATAATGGCCTCAAAAACCGCATATACACGATTAATTCCAATAGTTTCACCTAACCAACCTTGAAAAATTATAAAAATCGATCAGCACGTTTTTAAGATATTTGCACAGCAGTGCAGCAACCTCGTCGCTAGCCCCATACAAAATGTCCGTAAAAAATTGGCCTTGCATTTAAGCCCTAATATCTTTTCTCAGGGATAATGGCCCTCAATGCACGCTATACTAACTTGAAGATACATGTTTGAAGAAGCCTTACGCACTAATTCTAAACAAATCGATCAGCCAGTTTTTTAGAAAAATAATAAAATGTAAACACACCTCGTGTTGTTCTTTCAAAATGCCTATCGAGCTACTAGTTCCAACGTGAACCGAACCACTGCTTGGAATCAGTGTTGAATAATCTTATACAGTATTGAGCGGGAACAAATTAATTCAAAATATTTGCATATGGGAAAGAAAAGAAGTAATAAATGAAATAATTGGTATTTTACAATAAAACATTATCTTTGGAAATATAGACTGCAGCTAAATAAGGCAACAGTGCATTTATGTATTTATACATAGTATAATAACAAAAAGGTGGCAATATTTCAACATATTATTCATCCTAATTTTATTTATCCCCGATAATGGCCTTAAATGCACGGTAGTTAAACATATAGATCGCGAATTATCAATCATTTTGCTTTTTACATCAAGAAAATCGTCCAGCCAGTTTTCATGAAATTCTCATTTTTCTATATTTCTCATTATTCCCTATGTTAATGCAAAAAAACTAGCTGGCAATATTTCCTTAACCTTTTTATTTATCAAAATGGCGACGATATTTTATCAATATTTATATTTAATTCCTCCGATAATGGCCTTAAATGCACGGTAGTTAAACATATAGATCGCAAATTATCAATCATTTTGCTTTTTACATCAAGAAAATCGTCCAGCCAGTTTTCAAGAAATTCTCATTTTTCTATTTATGCCCTATGTTATTGCAAAAAAACTAGCTGGCAATATTTCCTTAACATTTTTATTTATCGAAATGGCGACGATATTTTATCAATATTTATATGTAATTCCTCCGATAATGGCCTTAAATGCACGGTAGTTAAACATATAGATCGCGCATTATCAATCATTTTGCTTTTTACATCAAGAAAATCGTCCAGCCAGTTTTCAAGACAAGAACATACTTATTTGCTATCTGTCCCATAAAAACACTTCTAGTTTCGTAGAAAGAAACTGAATGAAATTAGCATATCCATTCGAAATCACTATATCATATAGCTGCCATAGGAACGATCGGTCGAAAATTAAGTTGTTATATGGAAAATTTGTTTGTTTTACGATATTTTGATTAAACTCGGCATTTACTTGTTTTACTATGCTCCCCATATATATTCAAAATCCTATTAAGATCGGACCACTATATCATATAGCTGCCATAGGAACTATCTGTCGAAAATTAAGTTGTATGGAAAATTTGTTTGTTTTTCACGATATCTTGACCAAACTCGGCATTTATTTGTTTTATTATGCTCCTCAGATATATGCAAAATCCTATTAAGATCGGAAAACTATATCATATAGCTGCCATAGGAACAATCGATCGAAAATTAAGTTGTTGTATGGAAAATTTGTTTGTTTTTCACGATATCTTGACCAAACTCGGCAAATATTAGTTTTACTATGCTTGTCATACATATGCAAAAACCTATTAAAATCGCACCACTATATCATATAGCTGCCATAGGGACGATCGGTCGAAATTAAGTTGTTGCATGGAAAACTTTTTTGTTTTACAAGACATCTTAACCATACTCGGTTAATTAACTGTCATTAACTATTTTCCCTGTGCTTCTTAGATACGGGCAAAGCACTATGAGAATCATAAAAAGGTTGGGTCTGCAAGGGTATTAAATCCGAAGATAGCCCTTCCTTCTCTACATGTCGATGAATAGTTTGTAATTAGGCTCAAAATAAAAATCTTTAATTTACATCTATGTTTATACTAGCGGGTATAACCCGGCCTTGCCCGTATGTTATAAAATCAATGTTCTCCAACAAATTTGAAATGATTTTGAAACTGATCGGACGGTAAACAAATAACTTTCATACAAACGTTTTTCGCCAATTTACCACTGTTGCGAGTGGAATTTCCTAAATCGCTTAAACACGTATTCATTACATTCGTATGTTGAGCTTTCAAAATAAGTTTGAAGCAAATCGGACACAATTTAAAACTTCGTACAAAAAATCTTTGAGCCGCATTCCACCCGAAAAAGTTTGGATTCTGCAAAAAGTGTGAAACACGTATCAAATGATTTTTCTTATAGATCTCTGGAAATGAATTTGAGCGCGAAACGTCACCCACCAAATCTTTGACCTCCATTTCCACCAAGGAGGAACGGATTTTCCTAAAAGTGTGAAACACCCCTCAAATGAATTTGAACAAAGATCTTTGAAAATAAGTTTGAGGCCGATCGGATGGTAAACAAAAAAGTTACATACAAACGTTTTTCGCGATTTTTCCACACTTGCGGGTGGAATTTCCCGAAACCCCGTCTTAACGTGCACCTACATCACATAAGGTAGCTACAGTGAATTTCAGCTTTCTAGTTCTTACGGTTTGGGCTGTGCGTTGATCACCAATCAGTCAGTCAGTCAGTCAGTCAGTCAGTTAGTCAGTCAGTCAGTCAGGACAAACAGTTATATATATAGAGATTACAAAGATTTTTGAAATTGTAAGCCGCTTTCCACTTATTTATTACAGTTGTTTATTACATCTATGTTTATATATACACAGATAATGAACCAAATTGTAGAATATTTTTTTTATATAAATAACATGTTCCCAAAATATTCATCGTCATGTGTACTTTTACTTATTTTCACATGGTGGCATCTTTATGTTCCACTAGGTTAGCTTTCTACATAAGTTGGCAGCCCCTAATATAGCGGCACTTTTAATTCTGACGCCGATTTTGTAAATTTACAATTTACAAAAAAAAACTTAATAATTAAATTAATTACTATATATATGTATATACATATATATATATATATATATATATATATATATATATATATATATATATATATATATATATATATATATATATATATATAATATATAATATATATATTTTATTATACTAAGATAAGAAAAAACAATTTAAAATGGCTCCAGGAATCGCAAAATGGTGAGATTTTATATTTCGATTAATTGTGTTAAGAAAAGGGTTATAATAGTTTTGCACAAATATATGTAGCAAGAAAAGAGTGGCAGTCATATATTTTACAATGCAATTTATATATTTTTTAATCGGACTATATCAAACATGCATTTTCCATACATAGTGTGAAAGAAAAGCACAGCTGTTGCTTGAGGTTCGCAGCTTACGGCGTGTGAATTTGTTATACCCGTGCAGAGGGTATTATAATTTTGTCGTGAAATGTGTAACGCATAGAAGGAGACATCTCCGACCCCATAAAGTATATCTATTCTTGATCAATATCAACAGCCGAGTCAATATAGCCATGTCCGTCTGTGCGTTTCAATGCGAACTAGTCGCTTAGTTTTATAGCTATCGGATATACCTCCTCTACTCGTTGCATTCAATTACACAAAACAATTAAACTACTAGAACACATTTTAAATGGGTTCAGGGTACATTGGAATTAAATTATTTATGCTTGGAAAAATTAAAACAAGGCACATAAACACCTAACCAAATAAAAAAGGTATATGTTTGTTAATAATTAAGTCTCATTATATACGCTTTTCGTGGCCTTGTGTGTTAATTTCGTATTATCAATATACAAATTTTGATTTTTTTAGGAACCTATTCCTTGGATTTAAGGAAGCCATTCAAGATGCCATTAATAACAACAAAATATCTGCAATTGAAAATTTGAGTCCGTCTGATTTCCAAACTTTAATACTTATTGCCAACAAAAAACTTAAAGAACGAAATTGGAGAGGGTTTCAATTAACAGATAATCTCAAGAATAGGAAGATTATCATGAAAAGCTTCAAACGTGTAAGTAAATCATAAATTTTAAATATGTTTTATAAATTTTATTTCAATGTTTTTATTTGTTTAAAGCTACGCACTTAAGCTCAGGACAGGAATCTCAGGACGGGAATAATGGTAGTATTTATAAATCATCATACCTAGAAAGTAGCATTATAATTACGGATATGTCTAACATAGAAAATAATAATAATTCTAATTCTAGTTTTAATAAGACCATTAATTGACCGTCTGAAAAAAATAAAGACACAAGCTATGTCGAAGCGACCCTAAAATGCTTTCGAAAAAATGCCACAATTTTGATGATAGCTTGAACAGAACAGTTCAGTTAGTTAGCAATTTGAAAGGTTGCCGAGCAAAACTTTCAGGTTACAACAATTTGGATACTGAAATGAGTATCCAAGAATTTATGGCCACACTAAATCAATTGTGTGCGATTTTTTCCAAAAAAAAAGCATTGAACACACGTTTGATGGTGTTGTAAGTGTATACACAAGCAGCCCACATATCTCCCATACAATTGGCCTTAAAAAGTCAACGCAGTGCAGAGCAGTAAATAGATTTATTGAAAAGGCTTCCATTAGAAACTCTACTGCGTTTGAATATAGATCCAAAAAAATTAACAAAATTAATATGGTTCGAGCCAGAGTTGGTAATGATCAGATTACTAATGACAAACTACCCTTTTATAAAAATTTAATTTCGGAGGAAAATGGCAAATTTGATTTTGACAAAGATCCATTTAAAGATACATTCGATATGATTTCGAATGGATATGCTAATTTCATTCAGTTTCTCTCTACGAAACTAGAAGTGTTTTTATGGGACAGACAGCATATACATAAGTATGTTGTTGTCTTGAAAACTGGCTGGACGATTTTCTTGATGTAAAAAGCAAAATGATTGATAATGCGCGATCTATATGTTTAACTACCGTGCATTTAAGGCCATTATCGGAGGAATTACATATAAATATTAATAAAATATCGTCGCCATTTCGATAAATAAAAATGTTAAGGAAATATTGCCAGCTAGTTTTTTTGCAATAACATAGGGCATAAATAGAAAAATGAGAATTTCTTGAAAACTGGCTGGACGATTTTCTTGATGTAAAAAGCAAAATGATTGATAATGCGCGATCTATATGTTAAACTTCCGTGCATTTAAGGCCATTATCGGAGATAAATAAAATTAGGATGAATAATATGTTGAAATATTGCAACCTATTTGTGATTATACTGTGTATAAATACATAAATGTACTGTTGCCTTATTTAGCAGCAGTCTATATTTCCAAAGATAATGTTTTATTGTAAAATACCAATTATTTCATATATTACTTCTTTTCTTTCACTTATACACATGTTTTGAATTAATTTGTTCCCGCTCAATACTGTATAACATTATTCACGTTCACGTTGGAACTAGTAGATCGATAGGCATTTTGAAAGAACAACACGAGGTGTGTTTACATTTTATTAATTTTCTAAAAAACTGGCTGATCGATTTGTTTGGAATTAGTGCGTAAGGCTTTCTAAAACATGTATCTTCAAGTTAGTATAGCGTGCATTGAGGGCCATTATCCCTGAGAAAAGATATTAGGGCTTAAATGCAATTTTGCAATTTGTATGGGGCTAGCGACGAGGTTGCTGCACTGCTGTGCAAATATCTTAAAAACGTGCTGATCGATTTTTATAATTTTTTAAGGTTGGTTAGGTGAAACTATTGGCATTAATCGTATATATGCGGTATTTTGAGGCCATTATTCCTGAATTAAGATATATAGAGAATTGTGGAAACCTCATTTTTCAACCCATTGGTATACCCATATTTTAAATTAAAATTCCAAAACAAATGAAAGTAGACAGTAAATAATTTAATATTTTGCAATTCTGCATTTAAATTTATTGGGTTTTGTGCATAAAAACATTAATAAATGCATTTAAAAGTGACCGATTCCTTTTCCGATACCAAGTACCAAAAATCGACGCTAAGTCACCGCCGCTAATTTGACGCACGTGATGCATAGATATGTCAAACAAAAATAATCGAAGCACGATAAATCGCAACGAGTGAGTCCCATGGGTGCCTGTCACCATTTTAGTGTGCCCAGATAGAGGAAGACTGCTGAGAGTGGCAGCCAAACGCGGGCCTCGAAAGCCGAACGTTCAGTATGAAGCCGCATCTCGCTCAGCGCACAACGTCGCTGCGGCTTCTCCTTATATATGTATGTTAGTTTTAAATTCTTACAGCCCAAAAACATATGTGTGTATGCATGTGCAGAGTGTGCCTCGCTCGCACTCAATGCTTTGCGCAGTTGTGTGCATCTCTTTCTCACAGCATAGCTTCTCAAAAAACCCCGAGATCTACAAACATACATATGTTTGTGTTGTGTGGATGGGCGCACATGTAGATCACGGCGTTTGTCGCGAGCCAGAGATATTTTCTTCAATTGTGTGTCCTTTGTGCCTGTGGTAGCAAATGCTCGCTTATGCATTTCTTGGTCCAGTCAGGCATAATGAGAAGAATCTGATATATTTTCATTTGAGAAAAACCAGAGGTCGCAAATAACAGTCAACACTTATTTTCAATGCGGTCGGGTCTCGACAGAAAAAACAAAGAAAATTCGGTTTTGCTCTCCATCGAAGACTTTAGTTCCTAGCAAATGTGTACTCTGTTTGTACATTTGCTTGAGCAACGCCGCTGTTATTTCTAACAGTAAGATCTTAACAGGACACATTCGGTCGGTCGCACAGAAATGTGTGTTATTTTAAGAGCAAAACGAGCAAAGTTGAAGCGAAAAGTGTATCTTTTTGTTGTTTTCGAGTGACGATATCAATGAAAGTTAGAGCGAGAGAGAGTGAGAGTGAAAAAGAAGGAATAACATGCCCGAAAAAAATACGAAGAAAAGTGTCTTTGCTCGTACCAGAGTCTACTACATAGAAACAGAACTTTGTGTGTTTTCTTTCTCCCTTTTTCATTCTCTCTGACAATAACTGTTATTTTACAGACAACCCGAAATTGTTGACTGTTATTTGTTACCTCTGATAAAAACTTAAATGACCCAAATTAAACCAATGCAAACAACATAATTAAAAATGACAGTCTCAGCCAATTAAACTACAAAGCTTTCATCCCGAGGAACTACACGGATGGTCAGACGAGGATATTTACAATAACATCCAATCTGAAATTAAAATTAAATCGGTCGAGAGAGTAATGAGGAGAAATAATGAAATGAAGCGGGTGAACTATTAAAGGAGACTATATTAGAACTGAAACAGTCAAAATAGGCTTCCTAAATAATGAAATAGCCAAATCAGTGCAATTTTTTAACACTTGCTTCTTAAAAGTAATGCACTTCTTCCAAATGTAAGACAATGCTTCAATTGTGGACGACTGAACGACAACACTAACTCTAGGTGTGAATCCAAAAAACCATGTCTCAAGTGTGGCAAAGAAAATGGATGCCCCCCTGGATGCAAAAGTGGAAAAGTATCTTATGCAATTGTAGTGGACATCACTCCTGGGAGAAGAGTTCCTGCCCAGTGTGGAACAAGGAAACCGATATTCTAAAAATCATGTCAATAAAAAAACTGGCCAGAAAAGAGGTTATAGAAAGCTATTTTCTCAACAACAATGAAATATACACCCAAAAAAACTATGAAGCCAATTTCCCCCAACTAAGTCCAAAAATAAAAAACGTGATCAGCAATGACACAAGTGTCAATCAATTCATCAATAAATCGAAATACAGCAAGGTGGTGCAGCAGGTCGTGGGCTTCAATAAACCACGCCCACATTTCAGCCTACCCTCATACACCAATGATACAAGCGATTGGATATACAATTACCCAAAGAATGATGAAACTACAGCAATATGTAAATAACTATTTCAACTATTTTCTCCACTTTTCCATGATAACAATGAGCTCAGTACAAAATTAAATTTGTTAAAAGACAAATTTGAAAATACACTTAAACATCAAAATGAACCACTTTACTCAATACCCAACAATAGCCAAAATCAGGATGCCCATTAAAATACTTCAAAACAACAAACAATCTTTAAAAGCAAATATAGACAATTTAGAATTTGTTCTAAATACAGAAAACTTTGACATTGCCTTCCTTTCTGAAATTTTCTCACAAGATGAAAAAAAAAATAACAGGAAACTTGCTAATATGGAGTCGTAGCCTTAGCATTCAAAGCAATATAAAATTTAGGAAATTGATATACAATACAAATTGTGATGTCGGCATGCCAACGACTACCAATCTAAATAGAAATCCATCCTTATATTCGGTCTATTTTGAGCCAAGAATTCACCTTGGAGATTTCAAGCAGAAGATTTCCATGCTACTTGCGCAATCAGAGCATATGGAAGATATAATAATAGCTGGCGACTTTAATGCCAAAAGCACTGTTTTTGGTGTCAACATAACAAATGCACGTAGCAAATTTCTAGAAGATTGCATGGCCAATGCAGGTTTAACAATCCAGTTAGGAGGAAGCCACCATTTCCCAATAATAGTTAACAAAGATTACACAGCAGTCAAGCCAACTACCTTCCTGGCCAAGAGAAAATTGTTGAATAACATAGCCAACTTTGCATTCAGTAATAATCTTGAAGACTTCAACCTAAAATTTTCAAATGCTATCAAAACATCATCCTATGTTATACAAAAAAATAAGATCCCAAAATACTGGTGGTCTGATGACCTACAAAAAATTTACAGACATGTCCTAGATTCGCAACCAAAGGCCAACAAGTTCCCCTCCATTATCAATTTCAACAAAGCCTTTGCTCTAAAGAAAATCTGTAAGAATGCAGTTTTCAAAGCAAAACAAGAAAGGTACACTAGCAAAATCAGCATGTTGGACAAGCAACCGAGCACAAGAACGGCCTGGAGATTCCTCAACTCTCTGTAAAATTGGCCACAACCAGAACCATCCAAACTCTGCCCATCTATGCACAAGCATTTTCTACAAATGTTAAAAGATCAGATATCACGAATAACCAATTTCCAGGAACTCGGCTTCCAAAAGCGAAGCCCTGGATCACAAAAGGTCCACGGCGGGGGGACAGGAAAAATAACATATGACATGCTCAAGGCATTAAATGAATACGGGAAATACGGGAAGACAATGAATACGGGAAAGCGAATATCATTGACATATACAATGGCCTCTTTAAAGACTGTATAATTCCTCCTTAGTGGAGAATTATAAATACCACCTATACTCAAACAAGGAAAAGACCCTATAAACTTCGAGAACTATAGGCCAATATTGCTAATATCGGTCCTTGAAAAAACAATTAACATGATGATCAAAAACAGAATCTCCAAATATGTGGAAGAAAATAACATCTTACCTATAAAGTCCTATGCATACAGAAAAAACAAATCCACGGCCATGAGCATAAATGACTTACCACAATCTCGCTACTTAAACAGCAGAAACAAGTAAGAGATTCTAGTCGGGAGCTCCCGACTAGGGGATACCCTGAACCCTATTCCAACAGGCGATAGGTATAAAATGAAAGATACTTGATATATATATGTATGTACTATTCTAGAAGCTACATGTCAAGTTTGGTGACTCTAGCTCATATTATTTACCGAAATTGCCCAAAAAACAGGATTTCGATATCGATTTTTATCGATTACTTGGAAACGGGGCACTAGGAGGACCTACAGCTAAAATTTCAAGTCTCTAGCTCTTATAGGTTCTGAAATCCTTGCGTTTATACATACGGACGGACAGACGGATATGGTTAAATCGACTCGGCTATTGATGCTGATCAAGAATTTATATACTTTATGGGGTCGGAGATGCTTCCTTCTGCCTGTTACATACATTTGCACAACTACGTTATACCCTTTTTACCCATTTTCAATGGGTTCAGGGTATAAAAAGCAGTAGTCATAGTCAGTCTGGACATAAACAATGCGTACAACTGTGTGTGCCTAGAATTCTTATGTAAAATCATGTTACATGAGGGCTTACCCTCAAAATACGTCAAGTGGATAATGAACTTCATGTCCAGCAGAATTCTGAAAATTGGAGAAGAAATGTTAAAAGTAAGCGGAGGAATCCCGCAAGGTAGCTGCCTGACTCCTATACTATTCAACCTGCATACTAAAAGACTGCACCAAATAGAAGACCTAGACACTAAAGTGTACCAGTATGCAGATGACTTTATAATCCTATCCAGCAAACGGTCTTTCCCAATCGCAGTAAATAACATACAGGACAAGTTATCAACGTTGCATTTACTATGCGAAGATATAGGCTTGAGCTTCAATGCCAACAAAACAGCTTCCCTATCGATGAGCAAAAGCAAGAAAAGAATGGTAAACTTAGTCTTAAACGGAAGGAACATACCGCAAGCCTCGCAGATCAAATTTCTGGGAAGGTCGCTGAGCGCAAATATATCGCTAAGAAAACATGTAAAAGATGTAAAAACAAAAATGCTGAAGAGCCAACAGGTACTGCAATACTCAACTTCGATCAAAGCTGGCCTCAGACCAAGTGTTGCCGTAAACATATACAAAACCTTCATTAGAAGCAGAGTAGAATATGCCTGTACTACATTAAACATGAACAAAGGCATAACAAAAAATCTCACCTCACTATTTGCAATCCCACTTAGGAGATGTATGGGAGTGACACCTTCCACACCGACCCACATCATATATGCGTTTGCAGGAGAACTCCTTCCCCTGTTCAGAGCTGAATTATTAACCGTAAAAGTAATACTTAAACTAAAAACATACAATCAAGACATCTATAACACAATCAAATCAACGGAACATATATCTCCATACAGGAAAACATATGAAGCGCACAAAGACATACTGGACAACACAAAACCAAAAACAAAGTATATTTCAAACCCAAATTTAAAACTAACCACTAAAATACTAAGCAATAATAAAAATAATACCTCTCTAGAGGAAATACAATTGACCTTTAAAAATACACTCCACAAATTTCAAGACTTGGGATACCGCCTTTATGCAACAGACGCCTCCATAACTGAAAACGCAGTTGGAATAGCGGTATACAACGTTACCGACGAGGAAGAACACATCTTCAACTGCAACAAAACAATCTCCTCCATCTCTGCGGAACTATTAGCCATAAAAACGGCAATGGAAATAGCGCAGTAAAAGAATATCGCCAAATACGTAATATTTACGGATAGCATGGGGGCGATAGCGTTTCTTAAGCAAAAACATTTATCCTCATACATAGTAGCGGAAATACATCAGATAATAGACTTGACAAGCTTAGAAAAAGCAGATATGATATGGGTCCCGGCACACAAAAGGATACAAATTAATGAAATAGCGGATGCATTGGCCAAAAAGGCATGTACAGAGGGCATCCCTCTCAACACAAGCTATAGTGTGGGAGATGCATTTAGAGCATCGAAAAGACGCATATGGCAAACATGGAATAACCACTACAAAGAGTTATGCAGAACCAAAGCCAACACATTCTGTAGTTATTTCCCGGTCCTAACAGAAAACCCCTAACAGAAAAATCGAGCCGAGACAACTAAAGACATCTTAAAAACTGAAGAACAACTATATTTAAGAGAACTAACAAAATTCATAAATGAAGAATAAATATTTGAAAATAATCACATAACCATTACAATTACAGATACAAACCAGCTTACTGAAACAACACAAACAACTACTACACACAGGACTGCCTCGCGCCGTCCTAGCCACAACGTATCTTGTCATCTGCCGCATTGCTTTGCGACGACCAACCCCATAGGCAGTTCTCGCAACTTTTTTCCTCAAATCAAAATAAAAGAAGAAAAATAGCCTTTCTCAACTGGGCTTAAGAAATGTCACATTTTCAAGTTTCTCATATTGGTGTTCCACCGGTTTTCGGTAACATGTTAGTGGCAAAAGTACCGCTTCTTAAACTAAACAGCTGATCGAGTTGCGTTAACTTACATGAGCGCCGTCAAAAATTTCCTTCTAAAAGTCAAATAAAACGGGCCCGAAGTAGGGGCTCCATTTAATGGACTCTTTGCGGGATTTGGCCAACTTGAAATGTTCAAAGCTGTGGAATTATTAAAATTATAATTTAAAGTTACCGCTTGCCTTCGTTGCAATATCAACTGTTTATGGTAAAGAACACATTCACATCTTTCACAACATCGATAGAAAACTCGATAAGTCATCGTAAAAAACACGAACTGTTCGGGGCGAAAATGTGTAAAATGTTTTTTCTTGTGGGAAAACGTACAGGCCGCGTTTTACACATTTTGCAATTATGTGACATTTTCAGAAATGTGTATAGCCTCTGCCCACTGAACACATTTCTGAAAATGTCACATTTTTGCGGCCTGTACGTTTCCCCATAAGAAAACGCATCTCACCCAATTTTTAAACCCTCTGTCCGTATGTTTGAACGCAATGATCTCAGAACCTATAAGAGCTAGAGACTTGAAGTTTTAACTGTAGGTCCTCCTAGTCCCCGCGCAGATCGAGTTTGCATTCGATAATCGATAACTTGCTCAGTTTCCAAGTAATCGATTAAAATCGATATCGAAATCCTGTATTTTGCTCAATTTTGGTAAATAATTAGAGCTTGAGTCGCCAAACCTGAAATGTAGCTTGTAGAATAGTATATATATATCAAGAATCTTTCATTTTAAAGCTATCGCCACCTCCCCTTTACCACCGCAAAGCTATAAATCAAGTTAATAAACCAACTTTTATTGCAAACTAATTTAAGCCACAATTAATGCAATTGATAATACAATTGAGAATGCACAAATATTCTAAATTCTATTCTATAATAAGATGTACTGTCGAAAATTTCATTAAGATCGGTTAAGAAACACAAAAGTTATGTGCGCACGTGTTAGCAGCAGCTAGCGCAAATTCCAAGAATTTTTGTATACATGTACACACACACATTCATGCGCGTCTGCTTTGAATTCTATCAACAGCATTGCAATTGGTTTTTTTCTCAATAAAACTCAATTATGGGTGTGGCTGTTGAGTAGAGGCGGGAGAAAGTAATGCGGTCAGTTGCAAGTTCAAACCCTGCCTAAGAAACTTTTTTTTTAAATTTATCTTTATTACTACTTAAGCAAACGAGCTAGCAATGCGAGCTCCCGACAAGAGCCTCTTACTTATTTCATTTACATTTTCGTTATTCTCATCCTTCATACTTATAAAATCATTAAAATTATTACTTTCTCTATTTTGTCTTTTACATTTTTCATTATTATAGTAATTCTTTTTTCCCTCAGATGTTCTCATACTTCCAGTTATTACATTTGTGTTTATTTCAATATTTTTATCAATACATTTTTCTTTGTTATCAAAGTCTTTTTCAGAAGAGTCGTCATTGGTAAGTTCTGATTCTTGGATACTTTTCTGAGCTTTTATTTTCAGACATGGCTTTAAATTATGAACCGCCCATATTCCCTCATACGGCTTCTGTGTTTGCTGAAATCTCTCTACATCAGTTATTAAATATCTATCATTGCCTATCACTTTTGCCTACATATAAGGACCTTTAAACCTTGGTAAAAGTTTACTAGATGCACCTCTCGTCGGATAAAATTTTTTTTAGCATAACATAACCTATTTGGTAGATGTGTGGTTCTTTACATTGGGTATCCACATATTTCTTGTTATATTCCTGTGTCCGTTTTTGAATTTCTTAGGCTTTATTGCGGATTTCTTGTATATTCCTCTCCGAATCTTCTTGCCTTACGTCCATTGAGTAATAAAGAGACAGAGGAGGCATTTGGATCAAAAGCTCTTTTTCGAAACACTTCACGAGCGATAGCGAGGTATAACTCAATGACAAATTGCAAGCACAATACTCGGCTGTCTATAGCTACTTTTGCTGTTGCCCAAAATTCATTGACGAATAAAGAATGCCCAAAATGCAAAGAAAATTATTGTTTTGTCTTCTTTCTCTCTGCTTTCCATCAGTGCGCGCGCTTTTACAGCTGATGAGCTTTGTATGTATGCGTGTCTTGCATCTTTGCATGTATTCATTTTCGCGCTTTTTATGAGCAAACCAAACTGGTTGTCAATTTTCGCTGACACATTTTCATTGATATTTAAAAAACCAAATTTTATTAATAATGAGTACAGTGAAGTGTGTTGTAAAAGGGTGCAATGAAGGCAGCCGCCTATTTCGTATACCTGACAACAATTTGATGGAGTGGTGTGCGAATCTAAAACTAAATGTTCAAGATGTCAATTCTCGAACTAGAGTGTGCGACGAACACTTCGAAAAATATTGCCTCTTATTAAAAAATATTAAAGACGGTGCAATGCCCACGCTAAATTTGGGTGAGTGCATACTGATACTTATAAAACAATTTGTTTACGTACGAATGTATGTATATAAAGTTTCCGTGTCGTTGTGACGCTGAAGATGTCGCTCGTTGGCGAGGGAGGGGAGTCATAAACTGACTGTGCCTCGGCATTTAGCGCACGATCGGTCGTCGACCAATTTGATTCTTCGTATGCGGCAACGAAGTTATTTTATGACCTACCCCAAGAAATTTCGTGGTACCTTGTCCTCGCCAACGATTATGTTGTATTTATATTTTAAGCGAAATATGTATGTATGTATATATGCCATTGAGTAATAAAGAGATGCTTAAGTGTGTAAAACATATCTATGTCTTTATTTGTTGTATTGTCGTAGTAAACTTTGTGTATGTGTTTATAAATTAAGCAACAACTAAAACAAGTGTGACAAATTTTGTTTAGTTGGATGTTTACTGTTTTCAATGTATATGTTTATGTGATGTTTTGTTAATTGTGTTGTCAATATCTGTTCCGTGTTGAAATGTGGCTTATGTGTGTTTATTAACAGCATATGCATAATGCATACCTATTTCAGGACATGATGAGAAGCCGAAATATAGTTCTTGTTTTAGCCGTCCTTGGCAACCTAAACGGCATTGCTGTATACAAAATTGTAATTGCTCCTCTCCCCCTTCGATTATTCATGCTTTTCCCATTAATTCGATAGAAAGAGCTGAGTGGAAATCGATTTGTAATATTAAACCATCGTTTAAAGATAACATTCATTTATATATGTATATGCAACAAACATTTCCATCCTCAGGATATTTTAAATAAAAAACTAAGAAAAAATTCTCGACCGATAATGTACATAGAAAATGTACATGAAAGCCATTTAAAAAATAATAATAAAGAAAATATAGAAATTACTGAGTGTGAGTTATTCAGAAAGTTCCAAAATAAAACAGATGGTGGCATTCAAAAGTGGCTCTCTGAACCAGTGCCAGTTTTTGACATTGAATTGCCTAAAAATAATGAAAATAATACATTAGTAACATCCAACAAACGCCTTGCAGATAATTATTTTCATATAAATATGCATAACGGGGAATGTAACATGTATTGTCCCCGTTGTGAATTATACTGCCGTAATGAAACATATTGGCGAAAAATTGTCACAGTCATCGAATTTCAATTTTAAATAAATTAGTTGTGATATTGTTAAGGAAAAAAGCTAGATGGCTTCTAAACGAT
The DNA here is from genome assembly GCA_035045885.1 of Drosophila borealis. NCBI lineage: Eukaryota > Metazoa > Arthropoda > Insecta > Diptera > Drosophilidae > Drosophila > Drosophila borealis. Next base: position 20,349,613 of record JAWNOR010000194.1, read on the forward strand.
ACCTTGACAACAGCAAAATATACATTTAAAGAAAAACAAGGGCTGCAAGAAAAATGCGAATATTAGAAAAATAGGGTTTAAAATTGAATAATTTTATAATGAAGGTGGGAGAGTTAGGACTGTCTCAATTGTATGTATACACATTGAATGGATTACGTTATGCGGACAAAAAGGGAAGTGTGCATATTAAACCAAAAAAATACAAATATTTTGCTTTACATTTTTCTTTTCTTTTGATAGATCGCCGATGACATAAAGAAGCCACGCAATATGCCTTCCTAATTTTCCATTATAAAATACTCAATGCGACACTGGCTGGCAACATACTGGGAAAGATGTTTGCATTAAATAAGGAAATCAAACTTTCTTTATTGAATTTGTTAAAGCCTGTTTATGTTAAATTTTTTTATAATGTAAATATATTATATAATTTATATTATATTTTTTGTTGGCTACTAATATAAGTTAATAATAGGGAAAATTAATAAAATAACTCGATTTACACACATAAAACCCCAATATTTTTAAATAAAAAATGTGTATAATTATGCAATGTTAAAATTTTAAAAATTTGTTTATTTGTTTAATTAAGTCAAAAAAGTCAATCAGCCAAACTTACTTTCGATTTAGAGTTCATATGCATATATATGTATATTCATTTGCACAAACATAATTGAAGTGAATTGCGCTGGCCAGCCCAGAACTCAGCCTAGCTACTTCAGAACATTTTTTATTAGAAACAACAACCAATAATCAAAACAAACGACTCGACAATAGAAAAAATAGACAAAAACAAATTCAGTCATTGCTATTCCTTTTTGTTTCGGGGTACAGCCTATAATGTAAGACTCTGCACTCTTCTAACTCATTGTTGTTGTTTCTAAACACTGCTATGCCTATAATTCGCAAAGTCGCAAAGTCATGCCTTCTTCTTCTCCACTTGCTTTCAACTTGCAAGCAGCCCGGCAGATTTTATAATTTTTCATTTTTCGATCCGCAAGGCACCCTTTCTCAAAATAGGGTATTTTAACTATTCATAAGTTCTGTAACCAAATACCAATAACCTTCTCATATACACATTTTTATCTTATCTCTGAGAAATATATAATATCGTATTTAGTGTGCAACTGTTAGTGCAATCAATAATAATTGTTTTCTTGAAACATTCTATACCATTTCTATAAATAAGGGTATCAATGCCTCGACGCGCCAAATAGTTGTTGGCATGTGTGTCTCATCTCACACACATTGGCAAAAAATATGCATGTATGTGTTTTCCAAGCCAAGGGAAGTATATGAATTTGAGAAGATTGCAACATTCTGTTGTGCATGTGGCGTCACATGATATGGCTTTTTGTATGCGATCGTGGCGTACAATAAAGTAATACATTATTAAATGCATTTATTATTATAAAAGACCCTATTAATATATTACTTTAATGTACGTAATAAAAATAGAAATATATTCTAAGCATCACAAGAAATGCAATTCTTTAAAACGTGACGTAATAGTATATGATGTTGACGCGCCGTATGCGTAACCCTTTGAGTTGAATGGCATGGCCTGCTCGCATTCGATTTTTCTACCTACTTGCGCCGAGACTCGGCTATGCAACAACAACATTAGAACCCAAATAGTGTTGTTGTTGTTTCTACGCGCCGCCTTGTTGGAACGACAGAGAAACCAGCAACAAACACTCAATGGGCATTGAGTAATAAAGATTACTCAATGATGCCAGCCCTATGTCGTTGTTGAGGCCCTCTGCCTGCACTACGTTGTTGTTGTTGTGGCCTTCAGCCTGATCTGCGTTGTTGTGGCTTCTTACGAAATGCCGCCATTTTTTAGAAGTGACGCGTCGATTCGAGAATTTTCCATAGCGTCCGTGCTGGACTGTTCGTTTGTGATGTTTAATATTTTTAAGCTTTCTCTGATTTTCCGCAGTCCTACACCTTGAAGTCTCAAAATTAGAATATTTTTAGTGCCGCTTGTCTTCAAATTATTTGCCCTGCACAGGGCCTTTAAGTCTTTTACTAATAGTTCCTTTAATTCCGCCGCTGACATGTGCATGTCGCACTTCAGGTTTTTCTCATTGAATTTTTCCTTCCGGCGTGATTGAGACCACTTCTGAATATTGTAGGCTGTATTTAGATGTTTAATGGTTTTTGTAATTTCACAATCTCTTTTTTAGATGTAAATTTCACAATCTCTTTCTTTGCCGATGACTTTTTAGCTCATGCCTCGTCTCTTTTGCTAATCGATGGACTTATTTTAATACCGATTCTAAACATGGGTATTCTTACAACTTACATTGCACTTATTACATACTGCTATTAAATTCTAATACTAGCGGGTACAACCCGGCCTTGCCCGTGGCACGTATGTTAGAAAATACATAAATGTTCTCAAAAAGCTTTGAAAATTATTTTAAAACTGATCGGGCAACTTTCATACAAACGTTTTCCGCCAATTTACCACTGTTACGGGTGGACTTTCCCAACTCACTGAAACCCGTATTCATTATATTATTATGTAGAGCTTTGAAAATAAGTTTCAAGCAAATCGGACACAACTTAAAACTTTGCCCAAAAAATCTTTAAATCGCATTCCCCCCGAAGAAATTTGAATTCTGAGAAAAGTGTGAAACACTTATCAAATGATTTTTCTTATAGATCTCTGGAAATGAATTTGAGCGCGAAACGTCACCCACCAAATCTTTGACCTCCATTTCCACCAAGGAGGAACGGATTTTTCGAAAAGTGTGAAACACCTCTCAAATGAATTTGAACAAAGATCTTTGAAAATAAGTTTGGGGCCCATCGGATGGTAAACAAATAAGTTACATACAAATGTTTTTGCGATTTTTCCACACTTGCGGGTGGAATTTCCCGAAACCCAGTCTTAACGTGCACCTACATCACATAAGGTAACTACAGTGAAAATTTCAGCTTCCTATTTCTTACGGTTTGGGCTGTGCGTTGATCACCAATCAGTCAGTCAGTCAGTCAGGACAAACAGTTTTATATATAGAGATTTTTGTTTACTGTGGGACCTATTTTGCTTAAAATCAAAAAAATAACTAAGTCGTATTTCTGCAAGGGTAAATCTTCTTCGGCTTGTCGAAGAATTCTAAGAAAAGACCAAAAATTGAACATTTTCGTTAGTACGCTTTATTTAGCGATTGTTCTAGAGCAAGTGAGAGAGTCAAGTGTTTCGTTAGGTAATGCTGCTGCTCTTTCGCTAGTAAAAATAAAACTCATAGTTTTCTAAACCAAATTATAATTTTATTTACAAAATTGCCTTCTTGGCATTAACTTAGAAACTCATAACCTTATAATTAAAAACGTTTATACCTAAAAAACTTAAATTCTATATTAAATTATTTTACATATTTTTTTAAAATTCTTTTTTTCTTGCAGCTGTATAGCTTTTCTGAGCTGGTGTTCTGGAGACCCAGCACCAGCTCCCTTTGCAATGGACTCTGAAATGAAAAATATATGTTTTTGTTCGCAGCAGAACGCCCTCTGAATAATATCATATCTGAATTACAATATATTTACTTCTCAAATCACGATATTGAAGTCACATACTATTATTTTTAAACCACCATAAAATACCATTGTAAATTGATCATCACTAATCTATCGATAGTTATTGTTGGAAGTTCGAGAAGTAAATCACGCATTACAAGCAGTCTAAAGGCTCTTTTGATTTTTACTAAAATTTATAAAACGAAAAAGGGCCGAAGTGGGGTGCAAACTAGCATCTCCTCAAAACATTGGTGACCCCGACGTGATTTTTCTTTCTTGCTTCTCGTCTTGCCGCAAATCTTACTTCCGTTGTTCATCGCTATTTTGCCGCTGCAGCATAGGCACTAAACTCAAGTACAGACATACATATATACATATGTATGAATGTACATATTTCGCACACCGGCGCGCTTCTCTCTAACGATCTTATCGCGTTATTTAGCAGATCGGCTATTATAAGCAAGCTGTTTGGTCCGTCGAGCAGACACCTACATACTTACATACATACATATGTATGTGAATGCAAGTGCCGCTACAATTGATCTCGCAATACATACACACACAAGCCGCTGCACACATTAAACGGTAATCGCATTCTCGCACTGCTCACTCTGTGACATTCGCAGTGGTCAAGGGCAAAGCTCTTCTCCATAAGTGGATTTTGGTGACAGGCCGGAGTACAGTGAGTACTCAACAAAACGTACCAACCGAGCATTACCTCGCCAACATCAGAATGGAAAATTCGACAAGTGAAAAAGACTTTTGCAAAGCCAAATGCGCTTCTGTTCAACGCCAACTATTAGCAATGAACGAATTCCTCAGCGCTGGTGAGATGATTAGCTTTGACGAGGCCGATCTGATGGTGCGTATAGAATCTGCGGAGAGCATGAAGGCCGAGTTTGAAATCAGCCAGTCAAGGCTAGAAAAATTAGATTTGCTCGAGCTTTCAACGGACGCACGCTCAGACTTCGATAAGGTTTACTGGAAGATCAAATCCACTCTCGCTCGTCAAATGGATGTAGTCACTAAGGGACGTATGACTGACGCCAATTCAACAACTATCCCACGTTTTGCTGAAAGTACGCACACATTTGCTCACTTGCTCAACCGTAAGTCTCGCCTACCGGAATTGCAGCTGCCCAGGTTCAGCGGAGCCCACGAGGGATTGGCCGGATTTTTACGCCATGTACAAGACTGTCATTGGCAGCAATGAGGACCTGAGTAAGATTGAGAAACTACAACATTTACGTGCGTGCTTGGATGGTGCTGCTCTCAACACAATCAAATCGCTAGAGCCTGTCGACAAGGCGTTGGAGTTACTCATTAAGCGTTTTGATAATAAGTTGCTACACTTTCAGGGCCACGTGCGGGCTATAGTCGGGCTGCCAGGTGTTGAAAAGGGATCAGCAGAGGCGTTGCGTGAGTTGAGTGACAAAATTAACTCTCATCTTCGGGCGCTTAGCACCATGTCAACAACTGAGGAGCTGGCTGACGGACTACTCATACACACAATATCGCACAAGCTCGATCACCATACCCAGGAAAGGTGGCAGGAGGCGCTTGCAATGGATAAGCTACCCAGGTGGACGGATATGTCGGCGTTCTTAGAGAAGAGATGCCGCATGATGGAAAACTTGAAAGGCGCTACGGCACCTACGCCTCGCCACCTGGTGGCCAGAAATGTACAAAAATTGAATCGCAACACATTCATTGCATCCTCATCTAACAATTACCAGCAAATTTGTAATTTTTGCGACTCAAAAGATCATTTTCTTGTCAAATGCCCGTTATTTTTGAATCTGTCCCCAAGCTTGCGCCACAAGGAGGCCAAGCGTTTGCATCTTTTCCTAAACTGCCTGCGTAAAGGCCATGGCTTGCAGCAATGTCGCTCAGGTCCCTGCAGACATTGTCAACAAAAACACCATTCGTTGCTGCACATGAGCCCCATCACAACTCAATCATCCACCCTGTGTACACCAAGCTTGCAGGCTGCAACCAAAATCCAGCCTCACGCATCGTCTTCAAGTAATCCACCATCTTCAACTCTCGTCAGCTCCACTCAGGGGTATTCATACCCTGCCGTGCATTACTGGATTCTGGATCTCAACTCAACTTTATCACTGCTCGTCTAGTAAGGCAGCTCCAACTCAAAACTCATCATGCTGCCGTATCAATATCTGGTATAGGCGAATCAATCCTATCTTCTAACATGTCCACTGACATTTCAGCGCAGTCACGTGATAGGAGCTTCAGCACATCATTTTCAGCAGTAGTTACTCGCACTATAACGGATTATCAGCCCCATTTTGGATTAGACATCTCTGGGTGGAATATCCCCAAAAACATCTCGCTCGCGGATCCAACGTTTTTCAAATCTCAAAGAATAGATTTATTACTTGGTGCCGATCTCATTTGCATCGGCCAAATTCGAATGGCGGATAACCTACCAACGCTCCAAAAGACCAAGCTCGGATGGATTGCGTCTGGCGGACTCTCTCGCGTACACCACAAACACACATCCCTTTCAGCCCTATACAAGGAACCTAATACATGGGAGAATCCATTGTCAGATATTGTAAAGCGATTCTGGGAAGTCGATAATTGCTGCGGTACAACCCCTGCGCTCTCTGATGAAGACGCACTATGTGAGCAGCTATTTCTCCAAGGCTACACGCGACTAAAGTCAGGGCAGTATTCAGTTAGGCTTCCAGCAAAGCTCAGCTTCGACATGCTAGGAGACTCATATCAACGTGCTCTACGACGTTTCAAGTCGCTCGAAAACAAATTGGACAAAAATCACCAGCTGAAGGAGAGCTACTCTGCATTCATGCGCGAATACATCGACTTGGGCCACATGTCTTTGGCTTCCAAGCAGCAGCTTGTCCCACAATTCTATTTACCCCACCACTGCGTAGAAAAGCCAGATAGCTCAACCACCAAATTGCGCGTCGTTTTTGATGGATCAGCCAAAACCACATCAGGCGCATCTCTGAATGATCTCTTGCATACAGGCCCAGCAATTCAACCCAAATTATTCAACATTCTAATTCAGTTTCGTTTCTTAAAGGTTGCCCTGTGCGGTGACATCTGTAAGATGTACCGCTGTGTTCGAATAACGCATCCAGATCAATTTCTGCAATGCATCTTATGGCGTGATCATCAAAATGAAAGCATAAGGACGTACACCCTGAATACAGTAACGTATGGAACCAAACCCGCTGCATTTCTAGCAATTCGAGCGATGCAGCAGTTGGCCCGCGACGAAGAGCCCACCTTTCCACTAGCTGCTAAGATAGTTTGTCGCGACTTTTATGTAGACGATTTAATCTCTGGAGGGGACTCTATAGAAGAAGCCATTCAGATCCGACAGCAAGTAAAACTGCTACTGGCTAAAGGTCACTTTCCAATCAGAAAGTGGTGCTCAAACGAGCCTGATGCATTAAAAGGAGAAAGCGAATCCGATTGTGAGAAGCTACTGGAGTTCAAGGATGGCACCAACATTGCAAAGGCGCTTGGTTTAGCTTGGAGCCCTAGTTCTGATAACCTGCTGTTCAACTTTGCGGAGATCGTACCCGAAGGATCAGTCACAAAGCGAAGCATATTATCAATGATAGCCAGATTTTACGATCCGCTCGGATTGATTGCGCCCATCGTTACCAGGTTAAAGGTATTTCTCCAAGCACTGTGGAAGGAAAGGGTCAATTGGGACGAATGCCTGTCGCAGTCGCTGCACTTCGAATGGATCAAACTCATATCGCAACTTTCATGTGTCAGTAGCTTGAAATTCTCCCGTTTTGTATTGATGCCGCTGGCCACGTATGAGCTGCATGGATTTTGCGACGCCAGCACAGCCGCTTATGGTGCTTGCGTATTTGTCAGATCCGAATTGCAAGGGGTATTTTCATCACATTTGCTATGCTCTAAATCAAGGGTCGCCCCGTTAAAGACGCTGACAATACCAAAGCTTGAGCTAGCAGCTGCACTTTTATTATCAGAGCTCATAGGAAACATTGCCAAGTGCATTCAGTTCGAATGTAGATATCATTGCTGGACCGACTCAACAGTAGCGCTTGCATGGATTCGTGAATCACCTTCAAAGTTTAACGTCTTTGTATCCAACAGGGTATCACAAATACAGGAGCGGACCAAGGGCATGACCTGGCATCATGTACCTTCCCAGCTGAACCCTGCGGACATTTTATCACGTGGATGCACACCTCTGGAACTTTTGGACTCACAGCTATGGCACAATGGACCCCCATTCATACAGGCCGCTAGCTCAACTTGGCCTCAAAACGTCGCCTATCCCTTTGAGCTTCCAGAACGACGCCAGAAAGTGCTAGTACTATCAACGAAGACGGACCTATCGGCATCTTGTAAATTCAACAACACATTTGACAAGTTACAGCGTACTTTCGCATACGTGTATCGATTTATAGCGCTAAAAAGATCTGATTCGACGAGTTCAAAAGATCCACTCACTCCAGATAATATCAAGTGCGGAACGCACTTACTTATAAAAAATATTCAACTTACGCACTTCGCCGAAGAGTACAAAGCACTCAGCTCAAAAAGGCCGCTTCCAACAAGAAGCAAACTTCGTTCATTGTGCCCAATGTTGGACGCTGAGGGACTCTTGCGTATCGGTGGGCGCCTTCAGAACTCAAACTTGGAATATGAAGCAAAGCATCCGTTATTGTTGCCTAAACGCCACCCAGTCACCGCAGCTATAATCACATATTATCATTTGGAATTTCTTCATGCTGGTCCGCAATTCCTTCTAGCAACACTCCGCCAGCGATACTGGCCCATCGGAGGTCTAAAGGCTGTGTCAAATATCATCAACAGGTGCGTGCGCTGCTTTCGAATGCGACCCAAACTTCTGGAGCAAGTCATGGCCCCGCTACCAGCTGAGCGTGTGCAGCCAAGTCCGACGTTTCACGTAACTGGCATCGACTTTTGCGGTCCTTTCTACGTCAGATCAGAGGTCAGGAATCGCTCGCCAACGAAATGCTACATCTCAATTTTTATATGCTTTGCAACGAAAGCAACGCATTTGGAGTTGGTAGAGGACCTGTCTACGTCATCGTTTATCGCTGCCTTGAAGAGATTCATCAGCCTTCGAGGGAAACCGCATACAATATGGACAGACAACGCCACAAATTTCGTGGGTGCTCGAAATGAGCTGAAGGAACTGCGCGACCTCTTTATAAGCGATCCACAGCGCAATGAGATTGTTCGCAACTGCCTAGCACTGGGAGTCAACTGGAAATTCATTCCGCCCCGCTCGCCACATTTTGGAGGATTGTGGGAGGCCGCTGTCAAGTCAGCAAAACATCATTTTTACCGCGTCGTTGGAAATTCTCTTCTCTCATTCCACGAATTCCGAACTCTCATCTGTCAAATATCCGCAATGCTTAACTCAAGACCGCTTTGCTCTATTACAGAAAACCCGAATGACTTGGAGATACTCACGCCTGGGCACTTTATCTGGGGCAAAGCCAATGCCACTATCGACGAGCCAGATATAACTCACCTAAACATAGGTCGCCTCAGCCGTTGGCAGCGAATATGTCACATGCAGCAATCATTTTGGAAGAAATGGAGTACATCATATTTGTCGTTGCTCCAAGAGCGCGGGAAGTGGCGATCGTCCAAGCAAAATCTTCAGGCCGGCAGCATCGTGCTGCTCAAGGAGGACAATGCACCACCACTCAGGTGGCCGCTTGGTCGAGTCGACAGCGTCATCACGGGTGACGACGGCATTGTGAGAGTAGCAGTCATTCGTACACAAAATGGTCTGGTCAAGAGAGCCATTGCCAAAATCGCCGTTCTGCCAATCGAGACCACATCAGTTGAAAGCTTATATCTTCCAACGGGGGGAGCATGTTCGCAGCAGAACGCCCTCTGAATAATATCATATCTGAATTACAATATATTTACTTCTCAAATCACGATATTGAAGTCACATACTATTATTTTTAAACCACCATAAAATACCATTGTAAATTGATCATCACTAATCTATCGATAGTTATTGTTGGAAGTTCGAGAAGTAAATCACGCATTACAAGCAGTCTAAAGGCTCTTTTGATTTTTACTAAAATTTATAAAACGAAAAAGGGCCGAAGTGGGGTGCAAACTAGCATCTCCTCAAAACAGTTTTATTTTACATGTTTTCGTATTTTTCTTTAATAATACATACCAATTAGCGCATGATAAAAGTGTTTATGTGTTTTAAGCCGAAGCTTGCCTAAAACATCATCAATATTATATTGCAATGCGACCTCATCGGTCCCAATGTTTTTTAAATTTTTGCCCACACCAGAGGGCAATAAAAGTAGGCTCATCGTTTTGATCTAAAGGAAATACTGTTATAATGTACTGCTTTGTATGATATAAATCAGTGACTTACATATGTGTCGCGATTTAATTGAAATTGGAATTATTTGATTGGAATAAAAATGTGACTGTTACCGGTTAAAACGAACAGCTCTTCCTTCAAATTTACTATAAAATAAAAAAGTAAAATATACATACAATTTAAAAAAACATTTAAATGATTATACTGATATATACTGAGAAATTACCTGTCATAATGGAAAGCTCCTCTTTTAGCGTTTCTAGAAATGGTAAATTAAGTTAATATTAATAAATGAAATATTTATAATTCAGTTGTAAAGTTACCTTTTATATGGGCCGTCCACTTCTCTTTGTCGAGGCATGCCTGGCATTCACCCTGGCCGCCATTAAAACTATTTTTTTCGCTGCTGGTCCGTTCTTTATTTTCTTTTTCTAATATGAATAAAAATATTTTAATTAAAGATAATAGAAACATTATATATCAAAAATACTTTTGAAATTTGAATCATAAAATGTTAATGTTTATTTTTTTTACTTTCAATTTTTAATTTATTAAGTTATATTGTTAAGTCAAGATAACGATAAAAAGGGAAACTGTTAATATTTTCTTAATAAAAATGGAGCATTGGCATTATAACTAATTTATTCTCAAAGGGAAATGCTACAGCTTTACTCTCTAAATCAGTTAGTGAAAACACCTCCTCTTCGCTATCGTCTGATTCAATAATATATATACCTTAATGTGTTGAACTGAAGGGTTCCTGATAGAAGCTTTGTCTTTTTTACAATTTCTGCCTATTATCACTAACCAAAAAACATATATGTATGTAGATAGGACATGCAGTGAAAGGTTGTTGGTCACCAAAAAAAGGTTTGCATTTGGTCCAACGAGCGAGTAAGATATACATATGACATCTTTTGATCGCTCACACTACAGGAAACTCATTTGGCTTACTCTCTTCCATATGATTTGTGCGATAGAACGGCATCGCTGTTTTTTATCTCGCTCCCACTACAGGAAACTGCTTTGTCTTACTCTCTTCCATATGATTTGTGCGATAGAACTGCATCGCTGTTTATTTTTATCTCGCTCGCACTGCAGCAGCCCGTTGGGTGGAAAGGGTAAACTTTTGCCAAGCACCTGTACCTGCATATGTAGGTCAAGTGACTGATCACTTAACTAATTTTAGGAAAATTGTGTAAAAAATAAAATCTTTAAAATATTCAAATATACCAAATACAAAATAGGAGCAATTATATATTTATAGCATTAATAATTTTATTGTCTTAAAATATTTAGCTTTTTCATATATGAATTTGATCTCCAGGTAATAAGGGGTCAACATTCACTCATCGATTCAAACCCAAAATTATAAAAAGAAGGGTGCGCGACAGACGCGTGACAAAAATGATATTTTCTCTTGCGCCCATGATCTGCCCATTCACACACATTTGTGTCCGTGTGTGTGTGTGCGCAGAGCTCGAAATTCAGAAATCACAAAATATTGTCAAATTTGCATCGGACAGGCAGGCAGGGACCAACAGGCACACATGCGCATAAATGCTTCTATTCATATACAAAATATGCAAGTATGCGTGAATAGCAAGTCCAAAAACTTTTAAATGCACACATGCCAACGCTTAGGTACCCTTTCGAACAAGAACGAGCTAAAATGAAAGAATTTCGCATCGACTTGGCAAACCCTTTCATTATTTCATATTACTCGTCCCCTCAAAAGGGAAGAAATGCCACCGACTTTTGACAAAAATTGAATTTGTGGGCATTTTTGCTTGTGCGGACACATACACACACAAACATTTAAACGGTACCTAGACATAAAGAGAGCATTGAGAGCACTGAGAGTAAGTGCGAGCGAGATAAAAATAAACAGCGATTCCGTTCTATCGCACAAATCATATGGAAGAGAGTAAGCCAAAGCAGTTTCCTGTAGTGTGAGCGATCAAAAGATGTCATATGTATATCTTACTCGCTCGTTGGACCAGATGCAAACCTTTTTTTTGGTGACCAACAACCTTTCACTGCATGTCTCATCTATATGTTTTTTGGTTACTGCTATTATCGAATCCTCTGTTATATTTGTTAAAAGAACAGAAAAACTGTTTTCCATGTAACAATAATTATCAGGATGTTTTCTGCTTAAAGTACACTCTTTAAAGTAGTTAAAATTATTGAAAACTTTTGCCAAACAAATGAAGTTGAAATATGAAATAGAAAACTTATCATTATGAATAACGAGAAGGAAAGGCTATCTTCGGCACGCCGAAGATTTAATACCCTTGCAGAGCCAACCATTTCATAATGCTCATAGTGCTTTGCACGTATCAAAGAAGCACAGGGAAAATAGTCAATTACAGTTAATTAACCGAGTATGGTTAAGATATCTGGAAAAACAAAAAAGTTTTCCATACAACTTAATTTCGACCGATATATATATATATAGTTGTCCGATCTTAATAGGATTTTGCATATATATGGGGAGCTTAGTTAAACTAATAAATACCGAGTTTGGTCAAGATTTCTTGAAACACAAAAAAATTTTCCATACAAAAACTTAATTTTCGACCGATCTTTCCTATGGCAGCTATATGATATAGTTGTCCGATCTTAATAGGATTTTGCATATATATGGGGAGCGGAGTAAAACTAATAAGTACCGAGTTTGGTCAAGATATCTTGAAAAACATAAAAATTTTCCATACAAAAACTTAATTTTCGACCGATTGTTCCTATGGCAGCTATATGATATAGTTGCCCGATCCGAAAAGAATTTTGCATATATATGAGGAGCTTAGTAAAACTAATAAGTACCGAGTTTGGTCAAGATATCTTGAAAAACATAAAAATTTTCCATACAAAAACTTAATTTTCGACCGATCGTTCCTATGGCAGCTATATGATATAGTTGTCCGATCTTAATAGGATTTTGCATATATATGGGGAACGTAGTGAAACTAATAAATACCAAGTTTAGTAAAGATAACTTCATAAACAAAAATGGGTTTCATACAAGAACCTACTTTTCGACCGATCGTTCCTATGGCAGCTATATGATATAGTGGTCCGATCCAGCTGGTTTTGACATATGAGCTGCGTGCAACAGAAAGAGGGACTTCTGCAAAGTTTCATTAAGATAGCTTTAAAACTGAGAGACTAGTTCGCATAGAAACAGACAGACGGACAGACGGACAGACGGACATGGCTATATCAACTCGGCTGTTGATACTGATCAAGAATATATATACTTTATGGGGTCGGAGATGTCTCCTTCTATGCGTTACACATTTCACGACAAAATTATAATACCCTCTGCAAGGGTATAAAAAGGAGTGGATTTATTGGGAATTAAGAGGAGCCAATTTTAATGTAAATTTAATCATAAGCAACTCTGACTCCTAAAATGTTAACAATAGGAATAGAAGAGAGCGAATGCTGGCGAAAGAGTTTTCGCCGGAGAGCGAAAAGGGCGAAAAAGGGTTGTGAGCTGCCGAAGCTGAGTAGCAAGATCACTTGTAATGCAGCGAAAGTAAGTACAAGACGTGCGCGTGCGACGACGGACAAGATTTAGGGGAAACGCGAGGTAGCCGCGAAATTAGAAAGAAATAAGAAGTGCAGCAGGAAAAGTCGAATAAATAAAGTGCGAATTATAATCCACGAAGTTGATCGGTGTTTACATTGTTTTGTACAAGTTGGCGGCATAGGCCGTATAGCGATTGTGTGTGTTTTGTAGGCTTTTGATTTTGCGGCGGAGTGATCCCAGCAGCACCTATCACGCTGATCTACCCTAACCTGAGCCCGGCGGTTCCCTTCCCTCTACCCAAAGATATAAATCCCTCTGTGGCGGAGTCTTCCCGACAGTTCTCTAAACCCCCCTTTTCAGCTTTACGTCTCGGCAAACTACAATTAGCATTAATTGGGCTAATTCATATAAAGAAGCCTATATACACAGTGCAGCAAAAGAAAAGTATAATAAATATCTTCGTGTACCTCTCCCTTAAGAGCAACGATACCTGTGTATAATAAAAATTGTCTAATCTCTGTGGCTTCCCGATGTGCTAAATCATTTAACGGCCTTGACTTACGAGCTGACTCTTTAGGAATATGGCGGCTAATAGAAACTAATTTGTTTGAAATATTTTTTTAATGTCATTTGAGAGTTTGAAAGACACTTTATTATTTACTAAACGTAGAAGAAATTTACGCATGACTCCCAAATCTAAAATATGCATTGTATCAAATGGAGTTTGTGTGACCATTTTAAAATTAAAATTTTCTAAAACTGTTCTATGAGTAGAATAAACTTGACTGTGGTGTTGGGGGTATTTTCTACTGGAAAAATCGGAATCATTTATTAGGACTCCTGATACAATATTGTACGTTAATATACCATAAATTTTCCTTGCTACTTGCGTACACTTTGCGCAACCATGGCGTGATGTGTGGGATGGTGATCCCTAGGTATTTATGGTCACGCACCTGCTCTAAGAGCTCGCCATGGAGAAAAAGTCCGGGGCTGGAGTCCTTGCGCAGGGTGTGAGTGACCGTGGCACATTTTTGAGGGTTCACTGAGATATTCCACCTACAAGCCCAGTTTTCGAAGCGCTTCGGATATTCCTGCAGTATGTCCGTTGCTTCGTATACGCAATTATTCTTGGCAAGGATTGCCGTGTCATCAGCAAACGTAGCCACCAGGAGATCCTGCCGACTGACAAGGGCCATTTCACTTGCCGTGGGCATATCGTGCGTGAAGAGGCTGTATAGTGTGGGACCCAAAACGCTACCTTGTGGAACGCCCGCTCTTATGCGTTTGGTATGAGAGGCTATGCCATCCTGTACCACTCGAAATGTCCTCTCGTTCAGGAAGCTTGCAATGATGTTAAAGAGCTGCGGATTTAATTTGCCCTTTATCTTGGAGAGGAGTCCTGCGTGCCACACCCGGTCGAAGGCTTGTTGGATGTCGAGGTATGCTGCCACCACATACTCTTTCCTGTGAAAGCCGCCCAAAATAAAGTTTGTGACCCGATGGAGTTGCTCAGGGGTACCGTGTTTGAGTCGAAACCCAAACTGGAACTTCGGGATTAGGCGTTTTATTTCCGGGGTATCCAGGATCCTTCTTAGGATGCACCTTTCCAGGATCTTGCCAAGGGCAGGCAGGAGGCTAATGGGGCGATAGGATTCCAGTTAATTAGGTAGCTTTCCGCTCTTGTGCAACATGACGATATGTGCCTTCTTCCAAGCCACTGGAAAGTAACCTAGCCGAAGAGCTGCATTAAAAATGGCGACGAGAAAAAGTACCGCCTCGTATGGCAGAAGCTTAATTGTCTGGTTGTCCAACCTATCTTCCCCAGGGGCTTTGTTGCTTTTTAAGCTCTTTATCTCCTGCTTCACTTCTTGGAAGGTGATTGTTGATACAGGGAGTGACATTTAGAGTGGCGCTTCCAGTATTTGCGGGACTCGCTGTATCCTTCCATGCGATGCGGTCTCAAACGGCTTGAAGCGCTCCTCTAGGTTGCAGGCGAAGGCTTCAGCTCTGTCCATTGGCGATCTGGCCCAGGTGCCATCGGGATGTCGAACCGGAAACTTTGGCGCAGCTTGCCGCTTGTATCGACTGGTAAGTTTCCACAGCGCGAATTTGGAGCTCTCGTCTGCCGTTGCTTCCTCTAGCATGGTGTCTGTGGCTTTTCTTCTCAGTAAAGTTTACTCCTTCCTGACCCTGTTGGCGATACGGCGATAAATCCTGTCGATTCTGGTGTCCTGGGTACGGACGTACTCCCTCCTCAGTCGCTTTTTCAGGGAAAGAAGGCCTTCAACGATGGGGGGAAGCGTCCTTGTAAATTGGCTTGTAGGCGTAGAGTACATTTGTGCTGGCGCAGCGTTGGCAGCCGCAGTATGTACTTGATCCAGCAGGGTTTGAACTGCAGCGTCGGCATCCTCGGCTGTCAAGATCGGCATGTTTAGATCTATCATGCCATTCAGTTCAGTTTTGAAGCGTTGTATGTCCGATTGAAGGGTGACAAGCCTTCGCTTTTTTGGGGTCCTCTGAACAGACGTAGAGACCGTTGCAATGAGTGGTAGATGGTCGGATGACAGCTCATACTCTTCACAAACTGATATTACGCTGTTGGGGATGCCCTTGTATATAAAGAAGTCAATGCACGAAGGGGTACTTTGCCTGTTGTACGGGAAGTGGGTAGGTCTCCCAGTGGCCAAGACCTGGGCTGAGCAGCTGGTGAGCGCTTCATGCAGCGCAATGCCTCTGTTGTCAGCTCTGTAGCTTCCCCACAGCCTGTGTTTGGCATTGAAGTCGCCTCCAACGATGAATTTATTACCAATCTGATCAAGGAGAGAATCGAATCCAGCTCGGCTCCAGGATAGATTTGGTGGTAGATATATTGCAGCTACGGGTATTTCACCCAAAGGAGTCCCCACCATAATAGCAGCCATCTGTGTGGTGCTGGAGGTCATCTGTTGTAGTTGGTAGTGCGCCAAGTCCTGCTTGACTAGCACAGCAGCCCCTACTCTGGCTCGACCTGCTGGGTGATCCGCACGGTAGCAAGCATATCCCTCCATGGCGAAGTACAGGCCAGCGTGTAGGTGCGTTTCTGAGAAATAGTTTAAGCTCGTTTGCATTTTGTATGATGCTGCGAGCGTTCCACGATCCGAGGCGCATCTGGGCAGCCATTATTTGCGGTGAGTGGTAAGACCGAGCTGTGGAGGACCTTGCGCGTCCTTCAGCTCCTTGATGCTGACTAGGATAGTTGCGACCGCAGCATTAAGTGCTGCGATCGACTGCTGGAGTCCTTGGAGGATGCTTCCGGGGGACGTGTCTTGCCCCTGAGATCCATGCTGTAGGTATTGTGGCTGCATTGTTGTAGCGGTGGGCTGGTTGGTGCACATGGGTTGCTGGTAAGTTTTGCGTCCTGGCTGCAACGCATCAGCATACGACAGGCCTTGTTGCACAATTCTGGAGGGTACAAACTGCGAGTTGATGCGCCGTGCAGGTTGCTGTTGGTTGTGTCGTGACGGGGGGCAACATTGATGGCTGGTTGTCTGGCATTCAAGCGCTGCTGGTATGCTTTGCATCCTTTATAATAAGCAGCATGGTTCCCCTCACAGTTTGAGCATCGCAGGTCTGCCACCGTTTTGGCCTGGCATTGCTCCGAGTTCGTCCAATGGGGCTGGCCGCACCTACCGCATTTGGGCTGTTTGAGGCAATAGTTTTTAGTGTGGTCGAACTCATAACAGCGATAACATTGCCTGATGCTTTTGTTCTTTCTAGGGAGCTCGATTTGGACCCGTTGACGGCCAATCTTGATAATGCGAAGCGCGTCCCTATTGTTAGGAGCCTGCCTTAGGTCTACATACCAGTAGTTGCGACTTGGCGAATCGTTTGTGGGGTTCGCATTGGCGTCATTAGTGGGTAGCCTGGTCCCCGGGTTATATAGGTTTGTCACAACGTGGCCGTGTGTTGCAAAGGCACTTTCGATTTGGCTCCTGGGAGTAGAAGCGGCTAAGTTTTTGACAACTACGCGATACGGTCTGTCCTCCTTGAGACAGAAGTGCGTAAACTGGACCCTGACTTCAGTGAGCTTGCGAATGATGGCTCTGTGAGTGTCAGAATCTTTCGCGTAGATTCTCAGGGCGCCAGAGGGAGAGACCTTAAATTCGAAGGCATCTGGGCCAGCTGCCTGCTCGAGGGTCTGTTCCATTGCGACGATGTCGTTAACTCCGGGAACTGTTATGGGCCTGGGCTTGGGGACCTTTTTTGCAGCTTGAGGTTCGGCTTGAGCTGGAGCTTCGTCGGCAATTTCCATCTCGTCGTCTTCGATGTCAGAGGCTTCTTCCTGGGGCGCAAGTGGAGCATATCTGTTCCCATTTGACGGGGAGGCACTGGAAGCAATGTAATTTTCACCTGCTTTGCTGGTCTTCCCGTTTTTTGTGGGTACCCTCCCTTTTTTGACGGCTCCGGCCTTTAGCGTTGTTCCTCGCCGTTTTTTTGTTTCAGCCGTTTGCCATTCGACCAGCGGTTCCTGGAAAGCTGGCATAATGCCTTTGCTCCTTAGAGCGTGCAGAGCAGAGTTTTGGTTGAATTGAGCGCTGCAAAACGCAGCTGCCGGGGAAGAGCTCTGCGCGCCATGTGTAGTGACCGTCATGGGCTGGAAAGCATCATTGGCAGTTTTGGGGCGTGTTCCAATGGGCTCCAGTGCGGCACGGCTTGTACCAGTGGAGGCAGAGGTTCTGCAGCCGCTACTTGAGGACGCGGTGGTTGTAGTTGTTGTGGTTGCTGTTGAGCTTACAATGCCGTGTTGCTGGAGTAGAAGCTGGTTCTTCTGACTCCATCCCTCAGGGATGTACAGGCGCGCCTCGTTCATGTCAACAGGTTGAGATATAGTTGCTTCAGTGAGCGGGCCTGGAATCCCCTGAACTTGATTGCTGTTGTCTTCGGGATTAGCTGGTGGTAAGATGTTGCTGATTACTGCATGACTGGTGCAGGTGTTGCTGCGTGTGTTGTATGCTTGGGCAGCAGGGACGTCTTCGTTTTTTAAGTTTTTATTTGCCATGGCAGCCTGACAGTTGTTTAAGCTGGCTGCCATTGTTGTGGCCAACTCGGCATTGTTATTGGCAGCACTGGCTTTGACAGCTCCCAGTTTTTGCGTTTGTGCAAATTGCACATTAGCAGTTTTGATTTTTGGTTCTTTTTTTATTTTAGGCACTTTTACGAATTTTTTGAATAGTTTGGGGTTGAATTCACTTTTAAATGTATTATTATGCCACTGTTGGGTGGGCTTGTCCGTTTTTTTCACTGTTTTTCAAGGTTTTTGCGGAGCACAATACACACTGAACTTATTAGGTGAAAAGCAAGGCATGCTGTGACCATTTACCAGTGAATATTTTGTTTATTTTTTTGGAATTGTTTAAATTGAAAATAAAATGAAAATTTGTATTTTTCATTTTGCGTTGCATACACTTGGGGGCTTTGCATGGCTTACACATAAGCTGATTGTTGTCTGTTCAAATAACAACAAACAAATACTCAGAATATAAATTACGTTGCATGCAATCAAAGCATATGGTGATTTGCTCAAACATAGTCAAATAATCCAATTATGACCGAAAATGGCCGCCACAAAAGCATTTAATTGACTTTTGCGCTGAACATCTGCGAAACTGGAACTGTGCTAACAAACAAATCTAATAACAACAATAATCGTAATAAACATAAACATAATAGAATGTTGGGCCATCGGGCGCAACTGCGGGTGGGCGACTGCCAGTCACCTGAGCGGCTGGGCGGAACAAGGCTAACACGAAGCCATTTGACTAATGGATGCTGTTGCTGCTGCTGCAACTGCTTGAACCCTCCTCTGGAGCGCAATCGTACAAGTTTATGGCTGTAAGAATCTCTGGTTTGCTTTCAGCAACTGTTAGTCATGGCTTTGGTTTTGCCTGACACTGAAACCCTGCCCTGCTCTGCAGGACCCCCTCGAAGCCATTCTGGTTGACAGCCTATGTGATTTTGCGGATTTTACCGAAATTACGGGCACGTGACAAAATCAACAAAATTAATTAATAAACTTTGTCAAGCACTTCCTTTGCCGACGTGTCATGTGACAGTTCTCATATTGTCAGCAATCCGAGAGGTCCACAAATACAAATTCCCCTGCGTACCGTCGCATACACACATGTGTGCTTCCCACTTGCACAGTTACTGCTTTATGCCGCTCCTATTTAATACGAGCCGGCAGCATCTGCCATGGTTACATAGCCCAATCGTTAATCAGTATTGAATTTGTTACATGGCTGCCAAGATACAAATACCAAAAAGCTAATTTCAAGCTATGTGAAATCAAATTTTATACGAAATACCGATAAGAAAACAATAACAGCTATAGGACATAAATAGGAAATAACTTTAAGCCACAGTACTTTATTTCATTTTGTTATATATGTTTATTTGTTTTTTTTATCTATAAAGATAACGTTAATTCGATTCTGTCGTCTGCCAAAATAGCCCTGATATAGTAATTGGAAATATCTGAAATACTTAAGAATACTTTAGCTGTTTAACATTCGATCGGCTTTAAAACGTGAACGTTGTATGCAAAACTTTATTTCTACTTTTTGTTTTTAATTCGAAGGACTTTATTTTCGAATATCTATGTTAATATAACTTGAGATAGTCAAGATAAATTTAAATATCCGGGGACTAATAGGGAAAATATCAGCTGCTCTTTAATATTTGGGATACAGTTAAATTGCTATAATTGTATGCCAACACTCCTTTGAAAAGTTACTCTAATTACATGTTGTATGTAAATATTTGAACACATTTGAAATTAATAACAAGGGAAATGTAACAAAATTTAACAGCTATAAAGAGCAGGTTTACTAATACTGAACATACGTACATGCTTGAATAATTGTTTGTCTACATTGTTATTAATTAGTGGTCAACTACTTAGAGACCTTAATTAACCACTTCAAAAGTTTAAAACACCCCGCGTGACTCTTATCTACTTTCAGCTTGCATCCTTACGCTTCTCATAAGTGATATATATAAATTTTAAATTGCCGCTGAACGCACACAAATTGAGATTAATTACTCCGCACAGTTAGCTAAAGAAATCACACCCACACACATACATATATGCTAAACAATGTCATTAAATGGTATGTATCTAGAGTTGTGTGGCAAACAATTCCCTGCACCCTGCACCCTTCCCCTTAGTTGCATGACGTTGCTTAACATGCCAGGGCTCGTCATGATTTATTATTTGCTCTTGATAATGATTCATTTGGAGCATTGAGAGCATGGCCTGACACTGCGCCAGGCGCTGGAGCATTTACAGCCTCATATCAAAACAAAGGCATTCGCGTTTTGACCTTTGAACCCCCCACTCCGCCAATCAGGCAGCAAGCTGGTAGCTTGGCGTACAAAGAAAAAGTGACTAGCTCTTATCAGAGTAACTGCAAATGGCGTGAAAGAATGCGCAGCGCTTTATTTTTATGAGCCGGCAGATAAAACTGAGCGTGAGCTGAGAATGGACTGTGGGTGTGCCAATATGCAGGCAGCATAATAAAATAAATATTCTCAGCTGAGTCGAGAGCCGAGTAGAGTATAGTTCGGTTCAGCCCAGGAGCAGAGCTGGAGAGCAGCTTACAAGCTGTGTAATGCCAAAACGACAGCCTTGGAATTGTTGGAGACGGCCACGCCACATAAAAAGCCCACAATTATGTTTCCGTGCAACTTATAGATATGCGGGACGGGGCTCTGTGCCATGTTTTTGGAGCTTCTAAGCAGATAAACGCAAAGTTGTTCATGTCTCTGTTGTTGTTGTTATAGCAAAACCAGATGTGAACGTGCCGCTAGGCGAGAACAAAATTCTATTATTAATTTTTGTATATTTCAGCGGAACGCATTCGGTGGCAGGCTGTATACCCAGGATGAACAACAAGCAGTGGTTCGCGTTCAATTAAGAGCAATTTCAATAACTCGTATCTCCTACAGATTGTACAGCGTGCTGGCCGATTTAATGGCCCTCATAACTTGATGGAATTACAGGAATTATAACAGCATCTAGTTTTAAAGCCTTAGAGTTAGTTTTGCAGTGTAGCTCAACAGAATGCAGCAGTTTGATAGGACGGTAGCAAAATAGGAAACCGTGTCTTTCGGATTTACAACAGCTAAGAATGAAATCATCATAACCGAACTTTCATATATTATTTACATATTTTACTTTAGCTTTAAAAAGTTATTACAAGACTCATAAAACTATCTACATATCTTGACTTACGGGCAAGTTCCATTGCAAAGTAAAAACGCTGTAGTCAAATGCAGTGTGCTTTGCATTCTTCAAATCATTAAGTGTAAGTTAATACCAGAATGCATTTGCAGGTATTAATAGATACAGATATGCAGAACATGCAAGCTCAAATGCGCCTAATTTCGCAAATAACGCAGCGGCAGCTCTGGTTCTTCCGCCTGGGATACACACAATTGAAAATTCAATGTTGAATAGCTTCTATTTTTGTTTTCCGATCTTCATAAAATTGTATGAATATTTTTTATGAATGAATAAACATGGTATTCAAATTTATGTACATACATATGTGTAAACGAAATCCCAAGGTACCCAAAAAGAGAAATGTTGCTTACGAGAGCCAACATACTAAATATATGTACATATGTATGTGGGCTGGGTTAATGCTGTATACCTAAATTCCACTGTACACAACCAACAGCACAAGAATCCCTAGACAACGAATACGCTTAGAGATGAACAACGAATACACAATAATGACAACGAGCAAAGAGGACGGTAAATTCTCAGAAGATGGCAGTACAAAGCCACGAGGGCGAAGTGCTGTACGACGGGCAGAAGACGTTTGCTCGTTAAGACGGAAAGTTCAACGCTGGACCTGTGTGGTATTAAAGCTAAGAACGAACGACGCGTGACGTTCAATCGAATGCTATTATCAAAAGCACTTTCAATTGTTTATTAAAATACACACTTATTAGTAATAAACTAAATATAATATCCCACATTTTGGGCGGAGAAAAATTGAAAACGTGAGATCGTTTCAAATGCAAATTATTTTTTAAAAATGTCGTGCCTTAATGATATAATAAGTGGTAGCTTACGCTCAAGCAAAAAATGGAGCATAGCTCCGTTGCACAAGTTTATCTTTGAAAAAGAGGGAGACAGAAATAATCGCAAACGTCTACGCGAATTTCCTGGTTTCGAGTATATAGAAAATGGCGCAGAGTATAGTGCAAAGAAGGAATACGCACTGAAAGCAGGCTGGCCTTGTATCAATATGCAACATACTAGGTATAGAATATGTTCGCGCAGACTTGCATTTACATATTTTTCGTAATTTGATGAAAAACAATTTTCTGGAATTTAACGAAGCAGACGAAGAAGCAACCGACGACGAAAATGAAATAGAAGAGGAAGCAGACGATGCTTCATACCAGACCGCTGACCTTCGAAATAGGGAGACCTCGAAAACTAGGAGAGTTGCTGAAAATGACAAAATACATATGTACATACATAGCTCCTCGCTTCGCGATCAGCTTTCGCGGCGTGGAAGAGAGCATTCGTTGTTTTGACGGCACAAATAGTATTCCAGTAGAAGTGTGGATAGAAGAATATGAAGAGCAGGCAACACTCATGTATTGTACAGAAAAAGGTTTGAGCACTTGGAACTCTCTCAAAGGAGCCCTCTTGACAGAATTCAGTTCAAGTGCAAGCAGTAAAGAAATTCACGAACAGCTCGCGCCATTGAGTAATAAATACACAGAGGAGGCTTTTGGATCAAAAGATCTTTTTCAAAAAATGTGAAGCAAGATTGCGAGGTTGCAAACACAAATTGCTAACACAACAGCCGGCAGTCTGCAGCTACTTCTGCCGGTGCCCAAAATTCAATAAAAATTTCCCACACCACAAATTCTGTTCTTGCTATCCCTTTTCGTTTTGAAGCTACAGCCATAGAGTAATAAACAGATACAGAGCTGAAAACTGACTCCGAGCTTTTATTATCGTTGTAATTCTGAAGCAAGGTGGATAAGGTTGGTCCGCAAAAGCAAGATCCATTGAGTAATAAATATACAGAGGAGGCTTTTGGATCAAAAGCTCTTTTTCAAAAAATGAGACGCAAGATTGCGAGGCTGCAAACACAAATTGCAAACACAACACCCGGCTGTCTGCAGCTGCTTCTGCCGATGCCCAAAATTCAATGACAGCTTCAGAACATTTTCAATAAGAACCAATGTTGGAATAATGAGTGTTGAAATACACACAAATACTTATAAATACAAAAGTTACAATGACCAAGTAGGCTTTTGTTATTTTCAGTCTTGATATTGAAATGCTTATATCGTTTAGCCTCACTCTTCGTTGAGCATCAGTAAAGCTAGTTGACGCGCTCAATTATTAAAATAATAAATATAAAACTAACATAAAACTAAATAGTATTTTTATTTAATTGTCAATATTTCAATAGGTTATGGGCCCAGTCACCGCATAACAAAATAAAAGAAAATTGTAAACAATTAAATAAATAATATAAAAAAAACAATACATTCAAAAATATTTTGGCAAATAATTTTAAAAAAAAAGTGACCCTGAAGAGGACAAATAATTGAAAACATTTAAAGTGTGTGAGTGTATGCACACAAGAATTCTACAGGAAAACTTTTTAAAGAAAATAAAAGAACAATGCAAAGGGAAAGCAAATTCAAAAATATTTCACCTTTTAATGGTGAGAAATATTCTATATGGAAATTTCGTATGATGGATGCTGGCATTCAAATTTTCTACCTACAACATTCAACATTCAACACTCATTCATCAATTCAAACCCTAAATCATAAAAAGAAGGGTGCGCGAGAGACGCGTGCCAATAATGATATTTTTAAATTTTGCGCTCATGATCACACACATTTGTGACTCTGTGTGTGTATAGAGCTGGAAATTCAGAAATCCAAAAATATTGTCAAATTTGCATCGGACAGGCAAGCAGGGACCAACAGGCACACATGCGCATAAATGCTTCCAGTCATTACGAAATATGCAAGTATGCGTGAATAGCAAGTGGGCATTTTTGCTTGTGCGGACACATACAAACATTTAAACGGTACATAGACAAATTGAAAGAGCACTGAGAGTCAGCCAAAGCAGTTTCCTGTAGAGTGAGCGAGTAAAAAGACAGCGTTCCGTTCCACGACCCATGCCATATGTATTCTTACTCTCTTGCTGTGAGAGCATGCGGGCATGTATCGAACCCGAACAAAAACGAAGGCGTCTTTGGACCAGCCGCAAAAAAAAACGCTTGTCACCACCAAATATAGGGTTTGTCCAGTCTGTTATTTGGTTAGTGATATAACGCACATTTGATTAAATATCTGATGGTGTCTTTTATAATAACAACAGTGCGCACGAAACCCCATTTTTTTTTGTCGTCCGTCTTGATCTTCAAAAGTTTCTCCGCGATGATGAGGACATAGGAAACTTAGTGCAAGGAAAAGGGACAAATAATACCGCTGTGTTTGTTGCTGGTTTCTCTGTCGTTCCAACAAGGCGGCGCGTAGAAACAACACTATTTGGGTTCTAATGTTGTTGTTGCAGAGCCGAGTCTCGGCGCAAGTAGGTAGAAAATTTGAATGCCAGCAGGCCATGGCATTCAAATCAAAGGGTTACGCACACGGCAACATCATATACTATGACGTCACATTTTATAGAATTTCATTTCTTGTATTGCTTAGAATATATTTCTATCTTTATAACGCACATTTGAGTAATAATGAATTTATTTACAAGTGTGCTAATTTACTGTACGCAACGATCGCACACAAAAAGCACTAGACTGTGACGTTGCAATCTTCTTAAATTCATATACTTCCCTTGGCTTGGAAAACACATGCATATTTTTTACCAAAATGTGTGAGATGCCAACAGCTATTTGGCGAGTCGAGGCTTTGATACCTTTGTAGAAATGGTATAGAATGCTTAAAGAAAACGATTTTTATTGCTTGCACTAATAGTTGCACACTAAATACGAAATTATATTTTTCTCAGACATTAGATAAAAATGTGTATATAAGAAGGTTAGTGGTATTAGGTTACAGAACTTATGAATAGTTAAAATACTTTATTTTGAGAAAGAGTGCCTTGCTGGTCGATAAATGAAAAATGATACAAATTTGTCTGGCTGCTTGCAAGTTGAAAACGAGTGAAGAAGAAGATATGACTTTATGACTGCGAATTATAGGCTTGGCAGTGCTTAGAAACCACAACAATTAGAAGAGTACAGAAGCTAAGATCATAGGCTGTAGCCTCAAAACAAAATGGGATAGCAACGACAGAATTTGTGGTGTGGGAAATGTTTTGAAGTTGTCATTGAATTTCGGGCATCGGCAGAAGTAGCTGCAGACAGCCGGGTGTTGAATTTGCAATTTGTGTTTGCAACCTCGCAATCTTGCTTCACATTTTTTGAAAAAGAGCTTTTGATCCAAAAGCCTCCTCTGTGTATTTATTACTCTATAGGCTACAGCCTATGATCTTAGCTTCTGCACTCTTCTTGAGTCGAAAAGAAAAAACAAAGCGCAACGATTGCAGTGTAAATAAAAGAGACAATAGATCTTTCAATGTAAAGATTGTGAACAAATTGAGAAAAGTGAGGCTGTAATATCAAATACACGCAGTTTGAAACCAAAACCGATTGTTTCTAAAATAAAAAATGTGTAGCGTTATTTGATACTGACAGTAAATTCAATACCATCCGTGAAGATTTTTATCGTGAAATTGGTAAGTGAACGCAATGAGAATAAAATCAAAATGTACATTTCAAACATCCAATTCAAATTGACGATGAAGAGGTTATTCTAGATTTTTACGTGATTCCAAGTAAATATATTAATGTGAAAGTAATTCTTGGAGAAGAACTCTGTTTACAGTCGTAACGTTATTACAGTTAGTCGTAACGGTTTACAAGTACGCAAAATGTCAAACAGTGAAGTAATAAATTAATATACTAAGAATTTGCACTGAATTTGCATAGACGTTACAGCAAGTGAGTATGCTAAACAAGAAGTGCGAGAACTTATTTCGAACTATGAACCAAACAAGACGAAGACAACAAATGTAGAGATGCGCATTGTAGTAAAAGATGGGGCACCAATATTTTTGCGGCCGCGCAGATTGGCTTTTACGGAAGTGCGTATCGTTGACGAGCAAATTGATGAGTGGCTTGAAAATGGCATAACAAGGAAACTGTTAAAGACCATTTTCCTTTACCACTAATCGAGGATCAGCTAGATCGATTACAAGAAGCAAATATTTGTAGTACGACTGATCTAGTAGAAAATATACTTCGTTTGTAACGCATTGAGGACAATATCAATTTCTTAGAGTGCTGTTTGGATTTTCAAACTCACCAGGTGTTTTTCACCGCCATGCTAATACGATATTTCGTCACCTGTCACGCAGAGGAATCGCTTTGCCATATGTAGCCAAAAACGACCTAGAAGCGGTGCAACATACATACATAAAGGAAGTTATTGACACATGCACGGAGTATGGGATGGAGCTTAACATTAAAAAATGCAATTTTTTTAGATACGTATTCAATTTCTTGTGCCATCCACAGAAAAAATAGAAGCTGTTTCTAGTTTAAGATGCCACAAACAATAAAGCAGTTAGAACGTTTCTTAGGCTTGACAGGCTATTTTAGAATATTTATACCAAATTATGCTGCAATAACTAGACCTTTAACGGAGTTGACCAGGAATAAAGCGAAATTTAGAATTGAAAAAGCTTCTTACTGAGAACCCTGTGTTATGTATTTACAATTAAACTTATGAGACAGAGGTACATACAGACGCGTCGATTGATGGCTTTGGAGCAGTTTTATTCCAGAAAAGCCCCGAGGATTGTCCAGTATACTATATGTCAAAAAAGACTACGGATGCCCGTAAAAACAGCAGCTACGAGTTAAAAATTTTAGCAGTCACAGAAGCATTGACGAACTTTAGAGTGTATCTTTTGGGTATTAATTTTAAACTTGTAACAGACTGTTACACATTTGCAGAATCTCTAGAGAAACAAAGTTTATACACTAGAGTGGCACGCTGGATTATGTTCTTACAAGAATACGATTATACAGTAGAACATACAAGATAGAACATGTAAGATAAAATCAATTAAGGAAGTTTTAACCGATAAAATAATGCATACGACGACTACTTCATAAAATAAGGTATTCTATACAAAATTATAAAGGATAATGAGTTAATAGTAGTAGTACCCAGTGCCATGCAAAAAAGAATTATTGGCTATGCTCATGACAAAGGCCATTTTGTAGCAAAAAATACCAAAGAGAATATTTTATTCCAAACCTCGAAGAGAAGATAAAGAAGCACATAGAGTGTTGCGTTCCCTGCATTTTAATAAATAGCAAAAGAGGCAAGCAAGAAGGACTGCTATACCCACTTAAGAAGGAAGACGTTCTCTTACATACTTACATAGATTTCTTGGGTCCACTTGAGTCGTCGCGTAAAGAATACAAACACATTTGCGATTTGGCGATTATTGACTCATTTATTTATTTATTCATTTTTGTTGGCTCGATCCAACGAAGTCTACTACTGCAAACGAAGCTATTACAAAATTAGTCAGCATTTATCATTTCGCATAGGGGCTCTGCCTTTACTTCGCAAGATTTTGTTAAATACTGTGACGACGAAAGCAAAAAACTGGTTAAGACAACTACAGGAGTAAATTGTCAAGTCGAGAGGCTCAATGCTATAATTTTTTCAGTACTCTCAAAATTAAGCATTGATGATCCAACAAAATGGTACAGACACATCAACCACACATCACATCAGGCAATCAATTCGACATTTTCCTGAAGTATTGATGCGACACTTTTTGAGCTTTTAGTTGCCGTGAAAATGAAAACAAAAGAAGATCGGAAGATACGAGACATAATCGATAAAGAAACAGTAGCGTTATTTAATGACGATCATACCTAATTAAGAGCAAACGCAAAAACATAAACTTTAAAAATTCAAAATGAAAATAAAAATACATACAACCTGAGACGCAAGCATGCAATACGCTATAATGTTGGCGACCTTATTGTTATTAAATGCACCCAGTTTGGTAGTGGCCTAAAATTAAAGCCTACGTGTTTGGGGCCCTATCAAGTCGTTAAGATTAAGCATAACAACGCCTATGATGTGCAGAAAATGGGCAATTGCGATGGGGCGAAGAATTCTGCAACGTGTTCCGAATATATAAAGCCATGGTTCATTGGCAGCGATGACGAAGATGACGGCGAAGCATTCCGGCCGAATGCTTAGTCAGAATGGCCGAATGTGGGTTTGGTTAATGCTGTATACCTAAATCCCACTGTAAACAACCAACAGCACAAGAATCCCTAGACAACGAATACGCTTAGAGATGAACAACGAATACACGATGATGACAACGAGCAAAGAGGGCGGCGAATTTGCATGGCATATAAAATACGAAATATAGTATTATCAAAGACAATATAAACACTAAGATGAGTAACGCCCATACATTTGAATGCGACCAAAAAAATCTAGCCTGGCTTTTCTTAATGCACACGACATGCCAGCCGACTGGCTGTTCGTTCTCCAAAAGCCAGACGAACAAATGCCGAAGTCGCGGCATGCTGATGCTGACACGAGCAACGAACTTAGTCGCCAGCCTGCCTTTAGCAAAGCTGGTCGTTAGTACTTTGCGTCGCTTCGTTTTCGAAGTACATTGAGCGAAAATGTTTTATACTTACGATCGACACATTGCACTTTTGCTTTATCCATGAAATGCATGCTTTATTTAAATGATGCATTACCCTAGATACTAATGATAAATTTTACAGGAAAATTTAAAAGTAAAATAATTTTTAATTTTAACAAAAAATTAGTACTTTTATTTCATTTTTTTTAATACCCTTGCAGAGAGTATTATAATTTTGTCGTGAAATGTGTAACGCATAGAAGGAGACATCTCCGACTCCATAAAGTATATATATTCATGATCAGTATCAACAGCCGCGTCGATATAGCCATGTCCGTCTGTCTGTTTCTATGCGAACTAGTCCCTCTGTTTTAAAGCTATCCTTATGAAACTTTGCAGAA
Source organism: Drosophila borealis (assembly GCA_035045885.1). Classification (NCBI taxonomy): domain Eukaryota; kingdom Metazoa; phylum Arthropoda; class Insecta; order Diptera; family Drosophilidae; genus Drosophila; species Drosophila borealis. The sequence continues at coordinate 20,379,192 of JAWNOR010000194.1, forward strand.
GTCCCTCTTTCTGCTGCACGCAGTTCATATGCCAAAACCAGCTGGATCGGACCACTCATATATATGCAAAATTCCATTAAGATCGGACGACTATATCATATAGCTGCCATAGGAACGATCGGTCGACAATTAAGTTGTTATATGGAAAATTTGTTTGTTTTTCACGATAATTTAACCAAACTCGGCATTTATTTGTTTTACTATGCTGCTCATATAAATGCAAAATCCTATTAAGATCGGACCACTATATCATATAGCTGCCATAGGAGCGATCGGTCGAAAATTAAATTGTTGCATGGAAAATTTGTTTGTTTTTCAAGATATCTTGACCAAACTCGGCATTTTTTTGTTTTATTATGCTCCTCATATATATGCAAAATTCTATTTATATCGGACCACTATATCATATAGCTGCCATAGGAACGATCAGTCGAAAATTAAGTTGTTGTATGGAAAACTTTTTTGTTCTTCAAAACACCTCAACCATACTCGGCATTAACTTTTTTCCCTGTGCTTCTTAGATATGAACATTATGAAAAGGTTGGGTCTGCAAGGGTATTAAGTCTTCGGCTAGCCGAAGCCCTTCCTTCTCGTTTTTTCTTAAAAATAATAATAATTTAATTTAAAGAAATTCATTAAATATTTGCATTGACTTAAAAATGCAGATTGTCTACCGAGAAAACCTCAGTACACAACATGCATTCATATGTGAATACAAATTTGGGATAGATTATGGTCAAATTTATTTCTTTGCCTGCAAAAGCCAGTGCAGAATATACAAACACACATACAGACATAATTGCTTGCACGGCCCTCATAGAGCCGAAGCTGTGATTACATTCTATTCATAGCATTTTCGCTCATTCGGCTGTAAGTGCGCAATGTTAATGGTTTCGTTTTGCTTCTCAATTTTCAAAAAATCAAGCTGCATAGTAGCATTTTGTTGTATGGCGTTACTAATCTTAGTGTTTATATTTTCTTCGATATCATAGTATTATGTGGTCGGACATGCCTTCTTCTGTCCGTTGCATACATTAGATCAAAATCATTTGCCCTTTTTACCCATTTTCAATGGGTACAGGGTATAAAATACGCGTCGCGTCAATATTGGGCTTCAGTTGTTTAGTTTTTCTATGTTTGTAAGGAAGCTTCTGGCCGGGGTATAAATCTCAGTCTTACCAGGTCTAGCGAGTTACAAGATATTTATAATTTCGCTGGGAGAGAGGGCTTAGGGGGGGGTGAGTATCCTGACCAAACCAAACCAGATCTACCTCTACACACCTACACCATCGGGCCGCGGCCTCGTGCCATCTATGCTAGCGGGCCGTGGCCTCGCACCAACTACACTAGCGGGCCGTGGCCTCGCACCAACTCCACTACCTAAACACTCTATCTCTCTGCCGGGCCGTGGCCTCGTACCACCATGCTAGCGGGCCGTGGCCTCGCACCAACTACACTAGCGGGCCGTGGCCTCGCACCAACTCCACTACCTAAACACTCTATCTCTCTGCCGGGCCGTGGCCTCGTATCACTATACTCCCTAACAGCTAACCCGTAATGCCCGCTCACAGGCCATAGTCCCGCACCACATGCTCCCGCTTTTGGTTAGGGTGAACATCGGTCAATCCCGATGTTAGAACAGATAGAGTTACTGAAGGATAAAGAATTAGCAGATTTCCTTCTTTAATTGCAGCATATGCACTTTATTCACTGATTTATTTAACACTACCCTACTGTACTTCCTAGACTTAGGGCCCTGCCGCACTGCTTAGAGCCCTAGCGCTCCGCTATACCATCTATGACTCCGTTTATCTCGCGCAGCACTTCTACTCACTCTTGATGTTCAATCCAAAGTGCCGGCACGCTCGCCGGCAAGCCATGCGCTCGCTTCGGCTGCTCAACTTCGCCGCGAGCTTTCGCAACTTCGCTTCGGAGCTTTCGCTCTTCGCCGCCGAATTGAAGTTGCGCTCTCGAAGACGGTGTTGAGCAACCGATCGACAACGCACGGTTGCAGCGGCGGCCGGCGGTTAAATTCAAACTCATTCTTAAAAAATAATTATAATATTCGCGGCTCCTTGCCTAATTACTCCTAACATCGAACTGCTTATAATACTGATGGCTTCTTGCCTCTTACTCCACTAAGATCTTAACCTAATACAATTAATACTTATAACTAAGAAAATTAATACGTTGTGGCTCCCTGCCGTAATTTGGCCAAAGGGATGACGGCTCCTTGCCGTGAAAACTGTGGGGTGGCTGGTCTCATTAGCCGCCTCACACCCCCCTCACTTCGGACAGGTGACGGTCACGTCGCCTTTCGCGTTCAGCGTAACGCTGTACTCGCTCTCCCCGTTGCTGTTGTCTTCGTCTGACGATATGTCGATAACTTCGGGTTCCATCTGAAAGTTCAGCTTATTGGTTGACTTACTCTTTACTTATTTGTTAATGCCCTATTCTCTCAGTGCGGCTCACACTTTACTATGCCTATTCTGAATTATGTTGTTAATGTTAGTTTTATCTAAGCTTAATCATAATAGTTTCGTTGGGCGACGGGTGTTACTCTCATCCTTCGCTTACTCGTGGGCATTTACGTGCCCTGGATCTTCGTCTTCTTCGTCGCTCGTCGTCTTTGTGTAGAATGGTTTCAATTGTGAGATGTTGGCCACCCTCTTCTTGCGGTCGCCTGATTTCACCAGCCGCACAATATTGGGGGATATGAATTTGACGACTTTGTAGGGGCCGTCAAATTTGGGTGCCAACTTTGCGGCGAAACCTTCGGCAGCGTTGGACAACTGGTGCTGCCTCAACAGGACCATCGAGTCCAACGAAGGCCGCCACTCTCGTCTCCGCAAGTTGTAATGCCTGCCCTGGTCCTTTGATGCGCGCTGGAGGTTGCTGTGGACGATATCAAAAATTTCTTTTAGCCTATCCGCCTTTGTCCTAGGGTCGAGCGCACTAGTTGCGGACCCCGGAGTTACCTGATCGTACAGAGCTGCGGGTAACCGAGGTTCCCTGCCCTGCATCAGGAAAGCGGGACTAAAGCCCGTCGAATCTGCCACGCTCGTGTTGACCGCCAGCGAGATCTCGGGCAAGAGTTCATCCCATGAACTCTGGTGGCCCTCAATAAATTGCGCTATCATGGTCTTAACAGTCCGGTTAGTCCTCTCGGTGGGATTCTCTTGTGGACAGTACGGGGCGGTATACTGGATCTCTACACCCAGGGACCCCAAAAATGACTTGAAGCTCCGGCTCGTAAATTGTACCCCGTTGTCGCACACAAACTTTCTAGGTACCCCGAACCTACTTAGAATCCTCTCTCGAAACGCAGTTTGCAGGTGTGCTGCCGTGGCTCTTCGAAGAGGGACCAACTCCACCCATTTCGAAAAAGCGTCATGGAACACCAATAGCATCGTGTTTCCATGTTTCGACCGTGAAAGGGGTCCGACGAAGTCCGCGCAAAGTACTGCCATCGGCTCTGCCACCTGCCTCGTCAGCATGCGACCAGCCGGTTTGAGTTGCTCACTCTTGAATTTTTGGCAGTCTTCGCAACATTTCACGTATCTGGCGGCATCGCGGAACATACCCGGCCAGTAGTACCGCTGGGCCAACCTCGCCACCGTTTTCCTGACACCTTGATGTCCGGCCGTGGGAGCATCATGACATTCCCGCAGCACCCTCTGGCGTTGACTACTGCCTACGCATAGTTTCCAAGGGATGTAGTCCTCATCGTCTATCCGGTGAACCAAATGCCTATACAGCTGTCCGTTTTCCTCGGTGTAATCCGGGAACTTGGCTGGCTCTTCGGCGATTCTAGCACGCATCCTCGCGACCCATTTGCAGGGAGCCTCGGCCACCACTGCTTGTTGAAAGGTCTCTAGAGGATGCCTCGACAGGGCATCGGCCACGACGTTGAGCTTCCCTCGACGATAATGAACGTCAAATTGGAATTGCTGCAGTTCCAATGCCCATCGCGCAATCCTTCCTGACGGGCTCTCGATCGAATTCAACCACTTGAGCGCTAGATGATCCGTTATTACGTCGAATCGGTACCCTTCTAGGTAGCAACGCAACTTCCGGATCGACCACACGATTGCCAGGCACTCTTTCTCAGTGGCGGAATAGTTTACCTCGGCCTTCAGCAACTTTCGGCTCGCGTATGCTATCACCCGCTCTTGTCCATCGATCGTCTGCGTCAGCACTGCACCGAGGCCATACTCACTCGCGTCAGTCTGCAAGACGAACTTGGCGGAAAAGTCGGGGCAAGCCAACACAGGGGCAGTCGTCAAGCTCTCCTTCAATTGACGCAATGCCTCCTCCTGTTCTTGCTCCCATGCCCATTTCTGCCCCTTCTTTAAGAACGCCGTGAGTGGCTGTACCTGGGTCGCGAAATTGGGTACGAAACGCCTGTACCATGACGCCATCCCGAGACACTGTCGCAATTCTTTGCAATTTGTTGGTGCCCTCAGGTTTCGTATCGCCTCCACTTTCTCCGGGTCGGTTCGTATCCCTTCTCCGCAAATTACATGTCCTAGGTAGACTAACCTCTCCCGGAAGAAGCTTGGCCAGAAGATTGGCCGCCCTTAGCCGGCGGAATACCTCCCTCAAATTCTCTACATGCTGTGCTTTCGTCGCTCCTATTACTACGATGTCGTCTAGGTAGGCGAACGCATGAGGCTCCATCTGCGGCCCTATTACCGTATCCAAAGCGCGCTGGAATGTCGCACACGCCGAGTGTAAGCCGAATGGCATCACCCGCCATTGGAAAAGACCTCTTCCAGGGACTGTGAACGCCGTACACTCCCGGCTATCGGCTGCCATCGGTATCTGCCAGTACCCGTGCTTCAAATCCAGACTGGAGATGAACCGGGCGTGGCGCAACCGCTCCAGGATGTGGTTAATACGAGGCACCGGATAAGCGTCCGGAATGGAATGCGCGTTGAGTTGGCGGTAGTCAATGCACATACGCCACTCGCCAGTCTTTTTCTTGACCAAGACGATCGGGGCGCTGTGCGGACTACGCGACGGCTCGATGGCATTTGCCCGGATCAACTCATCCACTTGCTCGTCGATCACCCTTTGCATGGCCGGATTCTTGGGGTAGTACCTTTGTTTCAACGGCTTGTCATCCTTCAGCCGGATTCGGTGCTCCGCGATGTGCGAGATTCTCTGCAGCCCCTCGAAGAGAGCCAGCTCTGACTCCAGGAACTCCCTCAATTCTGGGTCCAGATCCGCTGGCCACTCCGCCTCTTCGATGCCGTTATCGCCGCCTCCAGGGACCACTTCGATTCCAGATAGAACTCCGTGGCCGCTCGATTCTGGCAATCGCTCCTGGCCTTCTATGTCCGTGTGGATTCTGGTCATCGCTCCTACTCCGTCTTTTCTGTTGCACGTTCCCGCCGTGCCGCTTCCGTAGCCATTAGAAGTCTGCCTCTGCAGCTCTATGCGCCACCTCTTGGGTTCTCCAGGCTGTCGATTCGGGCCGGACTTTATTCCCCTTTTCCTGACCTTTTCCGTCGAAGGCCGAGCTTGGGAGGCCTACCCCTGGCTCCCTCTGTAGCCGAGCAGGTGCTCCCTTTTCATGCCTTGGGAGGCCTTCCTCCGGCTCCCTCTGTAGCCGAGCAGGTGCTCCCTCTCCATGCCTTGGGAGGCCTTCCTCCGGCTCCCTCTGTAGCCGAGCAGGTGCTCCCTTTCCATGCCCTGGGAGGCCTTCCTCCGGCTCCCTCTGTAGCCGAGCAGGTGCTCCCTTTCCATGCCCTGGGAGGCCTTCCTCCGGCTCCCTCTGTAGCCGAGCAGGTGCTCCCTTTCCATGCCCTGGGAGGCCTTCCTCCGGCTCCCTCTGTAGCCGAGCAGGTGCTCCCTTTCCATGCCTTGGGAGGCCTTCCTCCGGCTCACTCTGTAGCCGAGCAGGTGCTCCCTCTCCGTGCCTTGGGAGGCCTTCCTCCGGCTCACTCTGTAGCCGAGCAGGTGCTCCCTTTCCATGCCCTGGGAGGCCTTCCTCCGGCTCCCTCTGTAGCCGAGCAGGTGCTCCCTTTTCATGCCTTGGGAGGCCTTCCTCCGGCTCCCTCTGTAGCCGAGCAGGTGCTCCCTTTCCATGCCCTGGGAGGCCTTCCTCCGGCTCCCTCTGTAGCCGAGCAGGTGCTCCCTTTCCATGCCCTGGGAGGCCTTCCTCCGGCTCCCTCTGTAGCCGAGCAGGTGCTCCCTTTCCATGCCTTGGGAGGCCTTCCTCCGGCTCACTCTGTAGCCGAGCAGGTGCTCCCTCTCCGTGCCTTGGGAGGCCTTCCTCCGGCTCACTCTGTAGCCGAGCAGGTGCTCCCTCTCCGTGCCTTGGGAGGCCTTCCTCCGGCTCCCTCTGTAGCCGAGCAGGTGCTCCCTTTCCATACCCTGGGAGGCCTTCCTCCGGCTCCCTCTGTAGCCGAGCAGGTGCTCCCTTTCCATGCCCTGGGAGGCCTTCCTCCGGCTCCCTCTGTAGCCGAGCAGGTGCTCCCTTTCCATGCCCTGGGAGGCCTTCCTCCGGCTCCCTCTGTAGCCGAGCAGGTGCTCCCTTTCCATGCCCTGGGAGGCCTTCCTCCGGCTCCCTCTGTAGCCGAGCAGGTGCTCCCTTTCCATGCCCTGGGAGGCCTTCCTCCGGCTCCCTCTGTAGCCGAGCAGGTGCTCCCCTATTATGACTTGGGAGGCCTTCCTCCGGCTCCCTCTGTAGCCGAGCAGGTGCTCCCTTTTCATGCCTTGGGAGGCCTTCCTCCGACTCCTCGCTCGTTCCTGGCCTCACGCCCGGTGTCGTCACTGCTTCTAGGACCAGTTCCGCCTCGCCGCAGCGTATTGTGGTACCCATCGCCCCCAAAAAATCCATACCCAGGATTACGTGGTCCAGCATTGAGGGCATGATGAGCATCGTCATGCTGATCATTTTCCCCCCTAAGCTGACGTCTACTCCCAAAGCCTTTTCTACCTCTAGGGTGGACCCATCTGCCAGGCGGATACGTGCCTGTGTTTCCTCCGCTCTTCCCCGGATCGTCCATTTGCGTACACAGTCCTCACTCATGAAGCTACGAGTGGCTCCGGTATCGATCGTGGCGGGCATCGTTCGTCCGCCAATCTCTACCGTAGCGACGATCCGGCCACCGTCCACCTTCAGTGGGTGTCCTATTACTGCGTTCCGTGCGTATTGGCGCCGACCCGATCCTGGTCCGGACGACGCCGTTGCCCGTTTCCCGTCTCCGCGCGGCGGCAACACTCCCGACTACTTCGGCCCCGGCTTCCACATACCCAACAAAACAAGACAGGGGCGTTGGGACATTCCCTGGCAAAATGCCCCTCCTGTGCGCACCTACGACATGCCCGTCGCGGATCATATCCGTTCCCGGCCTCTTGGCTCATCATCTGATGAGCCACCTCTGCGTGAGTTGCAGCGGGTAGGGTGGAGACCCTGTTGTCCCCAACGGTCGTCCCAGATCCGCTGGGAGCAGACCGGAACGGATTGAGATGTCCCGAGGATTGCGCCGTCCTCGCCCACTCTGCACTATTTGAACTAGAGACACCCGGACCCAAGGGTTGGCTGCCTGAGTACTCCGCCCTCTGCCTCACGACGGTCTCGTATTCTACGGCCAGTTGAGTTAGCTGGGATAGGGTAGAAAAGTCTTGCCGTCGCACATAGAGCCTGTATTCCGGAGCGGCGTTCTCGTAGATCCGATGCAACTCTTGTGCCGGCTCGTATCTAGCGTGGTGCATAAGAGCCCTCAGCTCTATCAAATATTCCTTGAACGCTTCACCTACGCGCTGCCTCCGGGATCGGATCTCGTCCTCAAGCCTCTCGAAGTAACGAGGGGGCAAGAAAAACTCCAAGAAATCCCTCCTAAACACGGCCCACGGCACATCCCTTAGCCCACTGCTCAGAAACCAACGAGCAGCCCTATCGCAGAACACCTCGCTCATTGCCCTGGGCATACGGTCGAGGGCTATACCATAGGTGATAGCGCGCTCCTCGAGATCCTCTAAGAACCCAAGGGGGTCGGAGCGTCCATCGTACCTCATACCCCACTTCCGAACTTGTTCCGGGACATTGGGAAGTGGCCTCGCCTCCGATGGATGGTGCGGTCTAGTGTAGCGGAGACCACCACCCGGTTCAACAGGGGACCTCCCCACCTCTGCGCTGACCGCAGTTGCTCGGCGGTCTTCATTTTCCCCGAGAACGGGAACTGCCTCCACGCCCGAGACGGTCAAACTCGGGGTGGGCGCCTGCAAATGCCCGTACAACTGGGAGCTCCTGAGGTCAGGTTCCGACTTTTGCCGTGGCCGTCCACCAAAGTCGGGTGGGAAGCCCCAAGATGGCGGCTCAAGAGTTTTAGTGTACTGGGATTCCAGCTCGGCAAGCCGAGCCCAAACCCCAGTCGAATGACCGCCATCCTGCACGTAGGTGGACAGCCGCTTACGTAGCTCCTCCACGCGCCCCTCCTTCTCCAGCCCAAACTCCTGGGCGATCGCCACTAACTCCTCTTTACGTCGCTGGTGAATCCACCGGACGCCTACCCCCGGGTTTTGGCACTCATTCCTTTATTGTATACTTTCTTGCTAGTCGACGTCGCTGTTTCCCTCTCTTCCCCTTCTAGGGGTTCCGTCGGTCCTTTTGCTTATTTTATTTTATGTCGGTGTCCTTGTCACTTTGTTCCTCTCTTGTTTATCCACTTTTGTTATTTGTTTCTTATTGGTTTATTTCCCTTTTCTTTTAACTCGTTTTCTCGCCTTTTTTTCGATCACTTCCACAAACGCATAAGAAAAAAAAACCCTACAAAATGCACTTAATGTTCTTTTAAGTTTAGCCATTCCTCACTTTGGTCGCTGCCTTAGTCTTTATTGTTTTCCTTTATACATTCTTGTTCATTTATTTTATTTAATTATTTATTTTTATTTAATTATTTATTTTATTTAATTATGTATTTTTATTTAATTTACTTGTTAATTTAATTATTTATTCATTTTTATTTATTTATTTTTCTTACTTTCGACCACTTCACAAAAAATACTCAAAAAAATAAACAATCCTCTTTATGATCTTTTCACTTTTAACCCGCGTCCATTTGACCTGTTTGCTGCTTATTAGTTCTTATTGCTCACTTGGCTCGTATTCACCATTAAACGTACCCGCTCTCAACACTTTCGCCAACTGTACTCACGAATTCAACTTTTCACCGCGCGAGAGTTGAATTCGTCCCACTGTACAGCCGCTGCCGCGACGCCTTAACGGCCCTTCGACGCCGACGTCGACTGCGCCGCGCGTTTGGGCACCCGTGTGCGAGCGTGGTTTCGAAGTCGCCCGGCTGGCGCGCGCGCGCTGTACTTTTACGACCGACCGTTATGTTTTCGTCTCTTTATCTTACTTGCCGGCTTGCTGCTAGCATTTTTGTCACTCACCAGCTGCACGTGTTCATTTTCTGACTATGCCTAACACAGGGTATAGAAATGTTCTCTGGGGTATACCGGACTACTTAATACCCTATTTTCATATTTCGCACATACATGACCTTCTTATTTTCTTGCTCTATGCTAGGTTACCTTCCCTCTAGGGTATACCCGACTAGAAATACCCTACATATTTTTTTTTTTTTTTTTTTTTGAAAAATACCTATTCGGGCATGCTTGCGGGCTTTAATCCGCCGACATGCCACACCCCTAAACTCCTCAAGTCCCTGCTCGGGCGCCACTTGTAAGGAAGCTTCTGGCCGGGGTATAAATCTCAGTCTTACCAGGTCTAGCGAGTTACAAGATATTTATAATTTCGCTGGGAGAGAGGGCTTAGGGGGGGGGGCCGCGGCCTCGTGCCATCTATGCTAGCGGGCCGTGGCCTCGCACCAACTACACTAGCGGGCCGTGGCCTCGCACCAACTACACTAGCGGGCCGTGGCCTCGCACCAACTCCACTACCTAAACACTCTATCTCTCTGCCGGGCCGTGGCCTCGTACCACTATACTCCCTAACAGCTAACCCGTAATGCCCGCTCACAGGCCATAGTCCCGCACCACATGCTCCCGCTTTTGGTTAGGGTGAACATCGGTCAATCCCGATGTTAGAACAGATAGAGTTACTGAAGGGTAAAGAATTAGCAGATTTCCTTCTTTAATTGCAGCATATGCACTTTATTCACTGATTTATTTAACACTACCCTACTGTACTTCCTAGACTTAGGGCCCTGCCGCACTGCTTAGAGCCCTAGCGCTCCGCTATACCATCTATGACTCCGTTTATCTCGCGCAGCACTTCTACTCACTCTTGATGTTCAATCCAAAGTGCCGGCACGCTCGCCGGCAAGCCATGCGCTCGCTTCGGCTGCTCAACTTCGCCGCGAGCTTTCGCAACTTCGCTTCGGAGCTTTCGCTCTTCGCCGCCGAATTGAAGTTGCGCTCTCGAAGACGGTGTTGAGCAACCGATCGACAACGCACGGTTGCAGCGGCGGCCGGCGGTTAAATTCAAACTCATTCTTAAAAAATAATTATAATATTCGCGGCTCCTTGCCTCATTACTCCTAACATCGAACTGCTTATAATACTGATGGCTTCTTGCCTCTTACTCCACTAAGATCTTAACCTAATACAATTAATACTTATAACTAAGAAAATTAATACGTTGTGGCTCCCTGCCGTAATTTGGCCAAAGGGATGACGGCTCCTTGCCGTGAAAACTGTGGGGTGGCTGGTCTCATTAGCCGCCTCACATGTTTCTTTTACTTTACTTTTGACAGATGAAATAACTGTACAATTTCGGACTGTTTAACATATTTTGATTCACATTTATGATATTATTGTTTGGATGTTAGCAGGGAAAATAAATCAAACTAATTAAGATTTAATTTCAACGTTGCATTTCCAAGTACGTTACAATTGTTACTCTTACAACTTTATATGTTTGGCTGGCTTCAATCAATGTAACCTTCTGTTTATGATCGAAACGCTTAATTAAAAAAGTTCAAGAGGCTTGTCGCTGGCATAACTCATACGACGCGTGCGCCTGACAACTGCCAGCCAGAGCACTTTTGCAATTACGACGGCTGCTGTCAGTTATTTTTTCCTTCCTTGTTTTTTGCATATAGGGCTCCTATTCATGTTATTTTTGTTGCCGCACTCAAAGCATCGCCAAAAATTGGCAAATATCTAAACAAAGGCAGTTCCAAGTGAAATGTTGAAACGTAGTCAGAGATGTGTTTTTGTTTAGTTTGAAGTTGGTGAACATAATTTATTGCAGTGCACTAATATCAAAAGTTTTGTTTACTCTACTCTCTGTGGGTGTGGCAGAGGCATGATAACAAAATAACAAGTAAGAGGTTCTAGTCGGGAGCTCCCGACTAGGGAATACCCTGAACCCTCTTTTTCCAACAGGCGATAGGTATAAAATGAAAGATACTTGATATATACATATATTCTATTCTAGAAGTCAAGTTATCGAATATCGGAAACAAACTCGATTTGTGCGGGGACTAGGAGGACCTACAGCTAAAATTTCACAATTTCTCTAGCTCTTATAGGTTCTGAGATCCTTGTCCAGTCAGACAGACGGACATGGCTAAATCGACTCGGCTAGTGATGCTGATCAAGAATATATATACTTTATGAGGTCGAAGATGCTTCCTTCTGCCTGTTACATACATTTGCACAAATACATAATACCCTCTTTAGGGTATAAAAACTAGAAGTTGAAGACAGCAAGTAAAATTGGGAATAAACAAAAATGTGGTTGCCTGAATATGGCAGACTTTCCATATTTTTTTTGTTCTCTTGCATACAAACTCACTTTCTCTCTTCCACAATCTATCTCGCCCTTTCGTCATCAAAGTCTGTACATTGCGAACAAATTTATTTTACATGCAGTCAGCGCGTTCATTTGTGAATTTCATGCACAATTTTGGTTTATTTGTTCATACCCTGCAATCATGGGTAAAAGCGGTAGAATGGTTTTGTACAAATGTATGGCATAGGAAGCATATCCGGCCCATGATCTATATATATATTCCTGGATTGAGTCGAGCTAATAATGTCGGTCTGACTGTCTCTCTCGTATGCTATATTATACGCTTTATCCTCCCTTTAATAACATGAATAAATTTCGTTTTTAAAAATGGTGTTTTAAGTCTAACTCCAAGAGCTGTAAGTTTGTAGATTATCGTATGGTATATAGGTTGGGTAAACTAGAGTCTTGCTCTTTAATATTTAGACACATTTGGCTGCCATATTTATGCCCTAAATTCAAAAGAACTGATAATAAATACCGAAATTAATTAAGAATGCATTTAACAAATTGTGGGGCTGAGAGAAGAAGCACACCGTAGTGCGCGCGTGTGCCTGAGTTTTTGAGTACATACATATGTATAGAAGGAGGCTAGAATGATTGTAACGGCAGCTTGCTTCAGAGTACCATCTAGTTGAGCACACCCGACTAGAGCACTTTTACTTGCATTTTAATGTTCGTTCGTTTCTGGCAAAAATGTTCATGTTCCTGAACGTTTGTTGTTGTGTTCAGCTGACAAGTGGAATTTAATTGAGTGATTACCTAGTCGGTGGCAGGGACAAGCGGTAGCCCGATGACAAACAGATTGTGCTCTGCAGTTGATTTTTGCACAAACAGTGGCACATACATATACATATATCGATGATAAGCAATTTATAAATGAATAATTTCTGTCAGCACTTAGATTTATTAGCCTATCTATTGTTTATTGCTATATTGTTTATACAAATAGAACAAAACAAAAGAAAATGTAATCAACAATTATTGCTTTAAGCCTCATCACAGAACAAACACTGGCTTGTCCCTAAGTAAGCAAACTAATTCCAGTAAACTTATTGCATTCAAAGTCAATACATATACTCAAATGGAACAACACTGTCTCACATGGCAATAAGGGGGATTGAAATCATAAGTACAGTATGCAATAAGCTACATTTCAAATATGGTGACTCTAGTTAACACCGAAGAGATTTCCTTAAAAACCCGTATTTTTATATCGATTTCTATTGATTGCTTGGAAACTGGGCAAGTTATGTATTTCAATGGGTTTACGATATATTAAGAGGATATTTAGTTTATGAATCCCAGATAAAAATATACAAAAAATGGACAGTAGATAATGAAAAAATTGAAATTGAAGCTTCCAGTTCTCAAGTTAGACCTCCGAAAAGGGAATAGGGTGTTTGCCATCCTAGAGTTGATAGCAAACTATGCTGACGATAGAACCGAATGTTTTTGAAATAGTTATGCACACAACCGGCTCATTTTTCCGATTTATACCTTGTTTTTTATACCCTGAACTCATTGAAAATGGGTAAAAAGGGTATAATGTGTTTGTGCAAATGTATGTAACAGGCAGAAGGAAGCATCTCCGACCCCATAAAGTATATATATTCTTGATCAGCATCAATAGCCGAGTCGATTTAGGCATGTCCGTCCGTATGTATGATCACAAGGATCTCAGAACCCATAAGAGCTAAAGACTGAAATTTTAGCTGTAGGTCCTCCTAGTCCATGCGCAGATCGAATTTGTTTCCGATATTCGATAACTTGCCCCGTTTCCAAGTAATCGATATAGAAATCCTGTTTTTAAAGCAATTTTGGTAAATAATAAGAATTAGAGTCAACAAACTTGACATGTAGCTTCTCGAATAGTATATATATGTCGTGTATCCAACAAATTATTGTGAGTATTATTTTTGAATGCTAACGATTAAGTGTTAGTAAGAATCAGAGAATTTGACAGAAGGTACTGCTATTTAACATAATTGTCCTACTTGTATTAGGGTTGCTACTGAAAGCATGGTGTGAGACAAAAAAGATAGTCTCTGCCGAGCATGGCCCGAGTGTGTTGTATAACGTTCAGTTTGCTATAGTGTTGAATGTTCACTAACAGTACTAAAAGTAAGAGAAGAATATAGAATGACAAGAGCATGAGTAGTATGCTCGAGGACGATGAAAATTATTCATTCTAAAAGTGGAAGTCATAGAGAACAGACGTGCTCGCTCCTAAAAATATAATTTTCTTTGTGACTATAACGACACTCGGGACTTGCTGTGCTGCCAGTATGCCTAATTGCAAAGAAAGTGATTTCTCTGTTCCGACATATATATCAACTATCTTTCATTCTATAGCTATCACCTCCTCCCCGCTACCACCAGAAAGCTATAAATCAAGTTAATTATCCAACTTGTATTGCCCATCAATTTAAGCCCCAATTTACATATGGAATTTATTTTTGAGAATACACAAATATTTTATATTCTATTCTATAATAAAATGTACTACCGAAAATTTCATTAAGAGCGGTTAAGAAACACAAGAATTATGTGCGCACGTCTTAGCAGCAGCTAGCGCAAATTCCAAGAATTTCTGTATACATGTACACACACACATTCATGCGCGTCTGCTTTGAATTCTATCAACAGCATTGCAATTGCAATTGTATTGTTTTGTGTGCTGCTATTTGAATTCGTTTTTTTTTTCATTGAAACTTAATTGTGGTTGTGGGTATTAAGTAGAGGCGACGGAAAGCAGCGTGATCAGTTACGAGTCGAACCCTACCGGGAAAACAATTTTTTTTTTTGTTGGCTGGTGTGGCTGTTGCTTAGAGGCGGCAGCAAGTAATGCGGTCAGTTGCGACTTCGAACCCTGCCAAGGGTTCCAAAGCCAAGTCCCTCCAAAGGCATTATGGCGTTCACGCTCATTTTCATTCTCAGGCTTGGTCACTTGCCAAAACAAAGGACACACGCGAAATTCATAATGAAGCCCAGTTTATCGGTGAAAATCTTGAAGCTGAAGAATAAACTTTCGTTTATTATGAACGCACCAAAATAATTCTTACAAAGATCTTTGAAAATGATTTTGAAGCGGATCCGATGGTTAGCAGAAAACTTTCATACAACCGTATAATTGCTGACACACGTACTCATTAAGTTCTTATGTAGAGTAAGTTTGAAGCAAATCGGAGAAAATCTATGACGTCGCCCGAAAAATCGATGAATCGCATTTCTGCGAAAAGTGTGACACACGTCTTTAATTATATTTCGTGTAGATCTTTGGATATAAATTTAAACACAAAACGTTACCCTCCAAATCTTTAACCAGCATTTCCACCGAGGAAGAATGCATTTTTCGAAAAGTGTGAAACAGCCCTCAAATAAATTTAAGAAGAGATCTTTGATAATGAGCTTGAGGCCGATCGGATAGTAAACAAAAAAGTTTCATACAATAGCTTTTCTGACTATTACAACACTGCTTGTCAAACGCAGATCTACATTTCTTCAAAAATAAAAATTGTGTAAAATGTAACATTTTTCGTGGAAAATTATAACAAAAATAAAAATAATCTATTATAATCTATTGTGCAACATTGGGCGTGGATGTTAATACATCCGCGCCCGCTCAGCCGATAGCGCTGCGACCAGATTTCGATAAAATGATGAAAATTGCTGTCACTACACCTGCGAAAATTCGTGGAATAATTTCCTTAAATACTGTAAGTGCTTCAAACTCTGCAATTAAGTGCAGTAGTAGCAATAGTGCTGCAACGACATGCACATTGACGTCGTCAAACTCTATATACGAGTCTTCCTACACTGTCACATCTTCAAGTGGAAAAGTGTGCACCATCCCAAAAATCAACTACAAAAGTGTAGTTGCGAGCGAATCAGCATATAATACACATTCTTGGTCATCCGAGAAATCGCTCAGCTGGATGACCACCAAAATAAAATATAAACTGCCTTAACGCTTGCCAAAAGAAAACGGTAAAAAAAGGGAGGTTAATTGCGTCTCAGATATCGACGGACAGACCTCTAAAGGAGATCCCAATAAAAAGATGATCCTACAGAGGAGAAAGTAGCTCATGCCGAGGCACTGGCAGAGTAGATGGAAATTAAGCTGAATGCCGAAAAAGAAGCCAGAATATTCAGTTCTAGGAAGCCACCCCCCATCTTCTTCGAAAATGTAAGCAATGTGACCCAGATGGAGACAGAACTTGAAGCTGTCATTGGGTCAGATAAGTATACTCTCCACGTTGGATCACAAGGGAAAGTAAGAGTCTATGTTGAAACCTGTAGCTCTTATCGTAGTTTAATCATCATAACATTGGCTAGCACCACCCCTGAAGATTACATTAAGGAGGAGTTTAGGCGACATGGACACATTGTCCTTTGTATCCACAATCCGACAACAGGAAAACGGAGAAGCTATTGAGGAACTGATCCAAATAATTTCTTCATTGATTTGGCTCGCGAGCCTAATAAAAAGGAGGCGCTGAAAAAAGCAAATAGGACGACAAAGAGTCTTGGTGGAAACATAAAGAAAAATTTGGATGCCATTCTGTGCCATCTAACACCAAAAGACATCGAAGATGCACACGTGCTATTCCTCAACAAGGCAGCCCCCATTGGTGCGCCAGTAAATCAATGAGAAAGCTTAAGACCACAGGGTAGACTTCCCCTAGCAATCTATGCACTACTACTGATTAAGAGAAAGCTTAGAAGGCAGTACTGTCGTACCGGAAGCTACTAAAGCTGCTTAGACAAAAGGAAACTGACCGTTTTTTGGAAAATGTTTCTACAAATGAATCTTCAAGTCACTCCCTGTGAAGACTGGCGAAAAGATATAAACAGCAAGTGACTCTCAAATCTGCGATCAGAAAACCTGACGGTTCCTGGGCCAGATCCATAATTGAACGTGCTGAAGCATTCGGCGATTACTTAGAAGAACGCTGCAAGCCATTTAATACATGTTCAGAAAACATGAACATTAAGAAGGGTTCAACTTACGCTGGAGAGTCCAGGAGAATCCAATCACAGCCAACGAAGTCTCAGACCAAATATCAGTGCTTAAGGCTAGAAAAGCTCCTGGCGAAGATGGGATAGTCAACATAACGATTAAATCAATGCCTGCCAGTGCAGTACTCTTTTTACTAGTCTTCAATGCGGTACTGAGACTGGGACATGTTCCAAGTCAGTGGAAAAAGGCAAGGATATGCATGAACCATAAAGCTGGAAAGAGCCCCTCGTCTTTTGACTCTTATATACCAAATGGTTTGTTGCCTACGATTGTCAAAGTCTTTAAACGTTGCCTGCTCACGAGACTGTTGTCCATGGAAAGGATTAATCAAAAAATGCATCCCTTTCAGTTTGCGTTCCGGAAATCTTATGGCACACAAGAACAACTAAATAAGGTTGTGATTTTTATCCTCGAGGGTTTCGAATCAAGAAAATACGTAGTGGCTGCCTACAAAGTACCCTTCGACAGAGTCTGGCATGATGGACTACTCTTCAAAATCAAGCCCTTGTTGCCACCTCAACTTTTGTTTGATTGTGCGAAGCAACTTAACAAACCGATCATTTTCGGTAGTGATCGATGGGGTTGAGTCCAACATCAAGGCCATCGGGGCCGGTGTTCCTCAAGGGAGTGTGCCCACTAGTTCTATAATTGAACTCGTGGATTCACAGAACCAAATCATGGCCATAGCTGCTTGTGCTAATGACGACCGACAACTAACAAATAAACTCTACGAAGGTTGCCACTTTACAAAAATGACAAAAAGAAAGTGCTGTGCGCCATTTAAATAAATTCAGTTGTTGGCTTCGAGGCTCGCTTTGCTGGCTTCTTGACAGGCAACGCACGTGTGCACGTTTTCAACGCTTAAGGCCATAAAAGAGGATTATCAGGGAGCAGTGCTGGGCCCCGACAGCTTACATTAAATTGTGAACGGCAAGGGACAGTCAAAAGGTCAGAACATTGCCAACTGCCCGCTGCCGACAACGCGCAAGTGGCAAGAGGCAAGGGAAAATGAGCCAAATGCCGAGGCGCAACAATATGCAGTTTTTTTTTTTGCTTTTGTCCGAGTGGCGAACGTCCAATCATTTTATTTGGCGTCCGTTCGTGTGTGAGGCTTATAGCACATTTCTATTCATTATGAGTAGTCAGGCTCATGAAAACTCCCAAGCTGCGTCTTGACTTACTCTGCGATTCTGTGGCCACTCCTCTAGCCAGCTGTTGGCCGTAATGTTTTAGGCTGATATGCTCCTAATCGTTGGAGTTACACGCAATTAATTTTGCTTTGTAATTAACAAAAGAGTGCCGACACACTCGGCACTTACTCGGTTTTTTATGTGTTTAGTTTTTATGGTCATGCCCAGAGTTCATATAATTTATTACCAAATTTGCACACTCGCCATGGGGCTCAAAGCTTAGGTCTAAGAACACTAGAGACCTTTATACATATGTGGCATGTTGATTAGTGGAAACTCTAATGAATCTGCCCGACGGCGCAATACCAACCAATTTTAATACCAATTTGCGACTCAGTCAATAAGCATTTCGAATGGCCGCCCCATTCCAATATTGGCCAAGTTACATAGAAGGCTTTAATAATAGCTAACGGCAATTACGTTCTATGAGTTTTCATTTTGCGAGTCGCATTGTTGTTGATGGTGTTGCTTCTGGAATTGCTGTTGATATTGGCATTGGCATTGCTTTGCTTTTGTTGCCGCATATAATGAAAATTATAAGTCACTTCCGAATTTCATTATCGAAATTAGATGTTGCCTCTTCAGACAACAGTAACGGCAACAGAGTTTCCCTGATGGATTTTGCGGATGTTGCGCTAATTTGTCAACGGCCATAACGACACCAACGACAAAGTGATTGTCACTGTGGGCGTGGCAACAGCCAAGCTCCTTTGCCTTGTCAAATTCAAATTGACTCATTAAAAATTAAGTTGCCTCAGACTGACAGCGCTTTCCAGCCAAACCACATTTACAGCAACAAAGTTAACCAAATGATAAATAGCAAAATTAGATTTGACAGCCAACTCGACTCAGCTCGGCTCGCGTTTAGTTGCCACACAAATTGCAGCATTCATCTTGATTACATTTACGCATAATATCTTAAGATTTGCAATTTTTGTCAGGTTCCCTGTAATTGCATTTTGTGTCAGACTTTAAAATTTAAAATACTTTTGCATACATTTTACTTGAATATTCTTACAATTGGTGTGAATGTTGAATTCATCTGAATTCAATTGAGTTTTGCCAATCATTTTTCAAATATTTTTATACCCTTGCAGAGGGTACTGGATTTTTGTTTATAAAGATATCTTGATCAAACTCGGCATTTATTAGTTTTACTATGCTCCTCATATACATATATGCAGAATCCTATTAAGATCGGACCACTATACCATATAGCTCCCATAGGAACGATCGGTCGAAAATTGTATGGAAAATTTGTTTGTTTTTCACGATATCTTGACCAAACTCGGCAAATATTATTTTTACTATGCTTGTCATATATGTATATGCAAAATCCTATTAAAATCGCACCACTATATCATATAGCTGCCATAGGAACGATCGGTCGAAATTAAGTTGTTGTATGGAAAACTTTTTTGTTTTTCAAGACATCTTAACCATACTCGGTTAATTAACTGTCATTAACTATTTTCCCTGTGCTTCTTAGATACGGGCAAAGCACTATGAGAATCATAAAAAGGTTGGGTCTGCAAGGGTATTAAATCTTCGGCGTGCCGAAGATAGCCCTTCCTTCTCGATTTTTATAAATTTGCATTTATGAAGTAAGCATTTGTTATCACTGGGTATAATGCCTTTCCCAAGAATTAGAACACTACAACTGACCATAGCCAGTCGAGTTCCCAGAAAATGCCACCACAAAGGTTTACTGAATGAATAATTGGGTTGGCTTGCCTTATGGAAACTAACTCACATTTGCATTTTTTAAATGGAATTTGTACAGTCCACAGACATTGTTCACTAGTTCTTACCGATTCATAGCTACTATATCTTATACAATCGTGGGTTCGTCAGCCAAGTGTATTTAGTGCAATTTTAAATTTCATCTTTACTGCGCGGTAACTAACTAAATAACTTGCTACTTGCAGCTGGAGTATTTACACAATGTGTGTGGCAGTTTGAAATATTTTGCGCATATTTCCAACTTGCACACATGTTGCCCAGACAACCACGGCTAGACCCACACCTACCCATAGATTGCATGGCTGCTTGCGAACTTCTTGCATTGTTCATCATACAAGAGCAGCAGCCAAAGTCGAGACAGTCCTGCAGCTGGCGTGTTAAATCAATTGGGAGCTTGTTGCTGCCGTACTTAGCTCTTACTTCCGCTTCCGCCCGGAGCCGGCAGCTGCTATAGTGTGGCATCCAAGCCAATTCACCACATGTGCTCCATTCTCGGTTCGTTCATGCCATTACTCATTTTTGTTCAACCTTGGAGAGGGTTTTGTAATTTTGTTACGAAATGTGTAATGTATTACAGAGATTGTTTTGATAAAAATATACATAATATATTATTGATCTGAACCCAGAAAATGGGTCACTATATTACCTAGTAGCAGTAGTCTACACAGTTTATAGTTTTAAAGTGCTATGTGATGGTCAAATTAAGTCAAATTAAGATACACGTTAATATTAGCTGCCAGATGTACTAGAGTTTTTTATCTGCAAGACGCTTTACGGTGCCTCCTGTTTGTCTAAATTAATGTGGCATTTAAAGGCATTCTTTAAGAATGCTTTCAGTTATTATTGGCTGAGTGTCGAAATATACCTGTGTTGCCAATGGCAATTTATATTCAGTAAGCACAAATGCCATGCTTATTTATGGGCTCTCATTATTTTCAGTCCAAGTTTCTGCTTGAATCCCTGTCAAATAATGCAGAAATATTCCCAGCTAACCAGCAAAATAACCAACAAAACATTTTTTAAATGCCAGTCTAAATGTGCACAATAAAATGAAATGGATTTTTAAAAAGGTCGCCCAGTCTTAAATGGTAGCTCGGGCCTACACTAAGACCTCAAGGTCATCATGGCCTATTCGTCATATTTTATGGCAATGGGAGGGTACACTTTTAAGTTAACTTCTGTATTCAGGGGTTGGCGTATGATCACGACGATGCTGCAGAAATACAATGTAGTATGTATATTGTTAGAAAATGTAATTAGGGAGCTTATCTTTCACTATTAAGAAATTTTCTTGTTGCATCATTGTATCGTCACTTTTACACATAATGTTTTATATCAACACTTGAAACCTTAAATTTAAATGTTATACGAAATTTTCTATATATCCATTTATTTTAATTATATATATCATACACATTCGTGTCGGATATCTTCTACTGGTATCATATATCCTTGTTTATCCTTTTTATAATATCATGTTATTTATTTATTATTATTGTATTATTATTATTTTGTTCGTGTTATTTATGTATCTTATCTTTTATCGCTTATATCTGGATAATATATGTATATATAGTGTGTAACATTTTAATTTTAGGTGTTTATATTACATATTCGTGTCGGATATCTAATTGTATCATTTATACTTGTGTATAGTTTGTATTATATCTTAGATTCTTGCGGGTATAACCCGGCCTTGCCCGTGGCACGTATGGTCTAAAATCAATGTTCTCAAACAAATTTGAAATGATTTTGAAACTGATCGGGCGGTGAACAAATAACTTTCATACAAACGTTTTCTGCCAATTTACCACTGTTGCGAGTGGAATTTCCCAAATCGCTGAAATACGTATTTATTAAGTTCTTATGTAAAGCTTTGAAAATAAGTTTGAAGCAAATCGGACACAGCTTAAAACTTTGCCCAAAAAATCTTTAAATCGCATTCCACCCGAAAAAGTTTGGATTCTGCAAAAAGTGTGAAACACGTCTCAAATGATTTTTCTAATAGATCTTTGGAAACCAATTTGAGTGCGAAACGTCACCCACCAAATCTTTGACCTCCATTTCCACCAAGGAGGAACGGATTTTTCGATAAGTGTGAAACACGCCTTAAATGAATTTGAACAAAGATCTTTGAAAATAAGTGTGGAGCCGATCGGATGGTAAGCAACAAACTTTTATACAACCGTTTTCCGCCAATTTACCACTGTTGTGGTCGGAATTTCCCAAATCGCTGAAATACGTATTGATTAGGTTCTTATGTAGGCTTTGAAAATAAGTTTGAAGCAAATCGGACACAACTTAAAACTTCGCCCAAAAAATCTTTAAATCGCATTCCCCCCGAAGAAGTTTGAATTCTGCGAAAAGTGTGAAACACGTCTCAAATGATTTTTCTAATAGATCTTTGGAAACCAATTTGAGTGCGAAACGTCACCCACCAAATCTTTGACCTCCATTTCCACCAAGGAGGAACGGATTTTCCTATAAGTGTGAAACACCCCTCAAATGAATTTGAACAAAGATCTTTGAAAATAAGTTTGAGGCCGATCGGATGGTAAACAAAAAAGTTACATACAAACGTTTTTCGCGATTTTTCCACACTTGCGGGTGGAATTTCCCGAAACCCCGTCTTAACGTGCACCTACATCACATAAGGTAGCTACACTGATTTCAGCTTCCTAGCTCTTACGGTTTGGGCTGTGCGTTGATCACCAATCAGTCAGTCAGTCAGGACAAACAGTTATATATATAGAGATTATAGGTTTTATTTTGTAAAAGAATTGTGTATCTTATCTGTCATCTCTTGTAGCTAGTCCAAAACTTTGATTTAATATATTTAAGTAATGGGTGCATTACATATTTAGGATATAACATATTGTATCTTCCTTGATATGAATTTTATATTTTATTTTATCTATCTTGTATGAATACATCAATTACTTCTTAAGTCCTGGAATCCAAGTGCACGGAATTATATCTGTTTTCGAGTTACCGGCTCTTCGCATGTCAGGCACATTATCGCGTCTGCTTGCTTAGCACAAATGTCAATGATTGCATTTTGATTTATTGCCTTTGTGTGTGGCAAAATGCGGACGCAGTGCTGCAAGGCAGCTTGCCACAATGCAACAATCACAATGTCAATCCGCACTACACAATCAGTTTATTTTATTCAGCTATCAGCAAAGTAGCTGCCACTCAGCGCTGTGCACAGACGTTAGACGATAGAACACAAACATACACGCAAACACGTTCGAGCACAAACGCAGAAGTACGCATACAAGCGCACGCCAATGTCTTATATGTGAATCCTTGGCACACTCGTGTATGTATTAGTTTGCGTCAACAGAAGCTTTGCGGCAGAAAAGTGTAAATAAACAAATACTCGCTCTAAGCAGGCACCGAAACCCCAACACCCAGAAGGCCTGCCACACAGTCGAATGGGCCAGCCAGTGGATGTGCAGGTGTGCAGACACAAGGCCGCCTCAGCGCCAGGTAATCAAATGCGCATTTGTCCACGAATTACTGCACTCGGGGCTGTACCTGTGTGTGTTGCTGCCACTCACTGGCCTCGCCAATGTGTATGCCCAACTGGCTACTCACATGCTGCATGCGAAGTTTTTCCATTTTTATGCTTTCCCTGGGACCGCAACAGCCCAAAAAGTTGTGCGGAGCAAAGTTATTTTCAATAAGCAGCTGGCGGGCACACGACCAAAACTGCATGATGAACCACAGGATAACCAAAGAGGACTTGAGTCAAGAATGCCCGACTAAGAGATACGCTCCACATATGTGTTAATTAATGTGATTAATGAATTCCCAATAATCGATTTCTTTAAATCTATCTATCGATAAAAACATAGATATTCGCATCAGATTATCATGTAGTTGAATCGTACTGCAATATTTTCCAAATCTACAGGGGGGTAAAACTTACAAAGGCTTGGCTTATGGGCTTTTATTCGAATATTAAAGTCTTATTAAGCCAATATACGCTAAGTTGGGAGCTTCCACATTCTCCTAAATATTACCTTAGTTTTGCACGTTTCCTGGTAGGGTATATCAGACCATAAATATGCATGAGTTGTAAAAGCAAGTCGCGGCATACTTAGTGCTGACATGACAGAAGTAGTGCTCTTAAAGTTGATTGCATAAACAGGAATAGTCGAGCAGGAAACTGCTCGCCACGGCGGAGGGACTGACTGTCTGACAGACAGGAGCGCCATACATTTTTGTGCTGCCAACTATTTTTATTGCATATTTTTGGGGCTGCGGCAAAATTAATTGCTCTTGAAGTATGCACATTAAATTTAATGAGCTGGCAAGCACCAGCGTATGGCAGATGGTGGATGGCTGCTGGCGGCTGTCGACTGGCTGCTGGCGTCTGGCTGACAATAATGCACGGGCGCGCGGTGTGAGGGCAAAAGCGCTTAGCTGCAATTAAGTTTAATTGTAGCTGCAATTGTCGCTAAGCAGCCAAAGCAGAGGCTGCTTGCGATGTTGCACGAGTTGTTTAACAGCTACTTAAAAGGGTCAGCCTCTGTTCAATTGTGCTGCACATCGTGCACACGCCCCGTGGTTGCAAGCGCGGGCAGCTGCCTGATTCGGCTGCAACCGGCAATACCAACAGCTATAAATACGGAGCATGGTTCAGTGTGCAGCTAATGGAGTTTTATACAATTTTTGAACATGGTAGGTGGCAATTGCTATTTCCATTGCCATGGTTGCCGTTGCCATTGTGCTGCTGTTGCTTTGTTTAACACACTCACACACACACATACACACACACACACACACTCCAATACATGCACATTTTTGTATAAGCGGGAAGCTAATGATACTGTTGCTTTTCATGTGCACCAGCTCATGTCGGCTCATTAAGTATGAATGGCAATTGGAAAGCGTTTTCTACCCAGTAAAGCCAGGTAGGCTGCTATTCGCAGGGAGAGCTTATATTTCTTGGTTTGCAACAAGTTTCGAATTGTAAGCCGGAGGCACAAAACTGCAATTGCATTTTGCATTCGCAATTTCCATTGTGGGCTCGCCTAATTAGAAGAAAATGGCAATGATGAAAGGATACACAAGCACAGAGTACATTTCCACGTAATTTAAACAGCACTTTAAATGAATAAATTCATGTTTTTTATTTTTCGTCATAAAGACATTAATTTTTACTGAAAAATTAAATCGGAAGCGAATTACGAATAATTTAATGACCCAATATATCGGCTACATCTAGATTAATATTAAACTGCAAAAAGCAATTGAGTTACTTTTCATACTTACATAATTCTGACCCGGTTAGGTATATATTATCACTAACCATACAATGCATAGACTCGTCAAACGTCGTTTTAATCGGATACCGATAAATCGTCAACGACTGAGCCCCATGGGTGCTCGCGACCATTTTAGTGTGCCCAGTCAAAGTAAGACTGCTGAGAGTGGCAGCCGAACGCCGGCCTCGAAAGCCGAACGTTCAGTATGAAGCCGCATCTCGCTCAGCGCACAACGTCGCTGCGGCTGATGCTATTTCGTAATATATGTATGTAGTTTCTGCCCAAATACATACATATGTGTGTATGCGTGTTCAGAGTGTGCCTCGCTCTCACTTATTGTTTTGCGCACTTGTGTGCATCTCCTTCTCCCTGCATAGCTTCTCAAAAACCCCGAGATCTACAAACATACATACATATGTTTGTGTTGTGTGGATGTGCGCACAAGTAGATCGCCGCAAGCCCACCGCAGGCATGCCGAAAAAACAAAGACCGTGCCCGTCGCCCAAATTTACGCACCCATTGATGAAAATATCTCTGTCTCACGACAAATGATCGGCTCATTCGCACACTTTTGTGTGTGTGTATGTGTGTCTCTGTGTAGTGCTCGAAATTCAGAAATGCCAAAAACTTCAAATTCGGTCAAATTTGCATAGGGCAGGCAGGCAGGCAACCAACACGCACACAAACGCATAAATGCTTCCATCCATATAGAAAAGTGTGTAAGTGTGTGTGCTTGGCAAGCCCAAAGAGTTGTCATGCACTTATGCCAACGTTCAGGTACCCTTAACCTTACAACAATCATGGAAAATAGGAGTTTTGCACATGAACAGGCCAAACCCTTTAATAATGTCACCCAACTGCTTACTCGAAAGGGTGTGCGTGTGCACAAGTAGCAAGATAAAAAAATTGAACATTTTCAATTTTTGGTCTTTTCTTAAATTATTCGACATGCCGACGAAGAATTACCCTTGCAGAAATACGACTTAGTTTTTTTTTTAATTTTAAGCAAAATTGGTCCCCACAGTAAACAAAAATATTAAAATATAATAAGTTTTTAATAAATATAAATATATCAAAATCTTCTCATTATGGCTGTCTGGACGAAGAAATACATGATAGAGCATTTGAATGTGTGTGCCTTTTGCCACCACAGGCACAAAGGGCACACAATTGAAGAAAAAATCTCTGGCTCGCGACAAACGCCGCGATCTACTTGTGCGCACATCCACACAACACAAACATATGTATGTATGTTTGTAGATCTCGGGGTTTTTGAGAAGCTATGCAGGGAGAAGGAGATGCACACAAGTGCGCAAAGCAATAAGTGAGAGCGAGGCACACGCTGCACACGCATACACACATATGAATGTATTTGGGCAGAAACTACATACATATATTACGAAATAGCATCAGCCGCAGCGACGTTGTGCGCTGAGCGAGATGCGGCTTCATACTGAACGTTCGGCTTTCGAGGCTTTAGCAGTATAAAGTGCTATGCTCTCTACATATGAGAAGCACATTGGCAACTATATATAGCTGCATTAGAAATTAACAATCGAAAATTAAGTTTTCGTATTAAAAACATTGTTGTCCAGCTAGATATTTCAATCTACCTTGGCATTTACGAGGCTTACCTTACTCCACATATAAGAGATAATTCTTATCAACATCGGACTTCTGTGTTTATTATAAAGTCGCAAAATGAATTTATGGACGAAAAAAGGTTGTGTTTCCTAATTGTGAGCTTAGGAACTCTCCTTACAAAGCTGCAAACGCATCGTTGTGCAGAAAATAGCAATATTTAGTTGTTTATAAATAGAATATAAAATGTAAATTCAATGCCCAGTATACGCACGGTTAAAAAACCGCAATTTGCCCTTAGCAAAACAAATTTATTAACACACATATGTATTTGGGCTGTAAGGATTTAAAACAATATTATGAAAAGGCCTCAGCCGCAGCGACGTTGTGCGCTGAGCGAGATGCGACTTCATTCTGAACGTTCGGCTTTCGGGGCCGGCGTTCGGCTGCCACTCTCAGCAGTCTTGCTCTATGTGGGCGGGCACACTAAAATGGTCGCGGGCACCCATGAGGCTCAGTAACGGTGGAACAATAATAAGTGAGTGTTAGTGTTCGTGTACCCGCATTGACTCTGGCAATGCTTTGAAATATATTTTCTGGATGTTTACACTGCACCTGTTGTACTGGATTTTATCTAACTGGAAAAATCGCAAGTTAATTCCAAAAGCTTAGATAGTCTTTTTAATGACACTGATTTATAATATTATACTTTTTCAATTCATATTTATATATTATTAAATATAATAATATATATAGTATATAATTCAAACTAACAATTAAATTAACAAATAAGTTAATATTATAATTATTTTCTTTTTCAGTATCTGTCTTTCTATTCATATATAATTATTCTTTATTATCTTAACATAACTTTAATATTCGAAATATTTGGGAATAATTTCTTTAGTTTATTAAAAATGCCGCGCGCGTCTAAAAAATCCGCTAATCAAAGGCGTCAAGATGCCATTAATCGTAGTCGTGTCTACTACATAGAGAATACTGAAGGCGTTTGCCTTCGAAATTCTCAACGTTTAGCTGACACTCGTGAGTGCAACGCTGATATTCGCGAAGTAGAGCGTAATAATGACGCCCTGGCACGATCTAAAAGAATGCGTGCTCGATTTCGACGGGATGAAAGGGATCTTGATGCAGTAGCTCGCGAAACGCAAAGACAGGATGAGGATATGCGAGCTCTGGAGCAGACACAAAATACAGCAGACCATGCTGTTCGGCCACAAAATCTGCAGTACCGTACCTTTGAGCGCGAGCGAGATGCAGACGCCCATGCTACAAAGAGGCAGGACTTAGAAGTTAGACTGCAAGAGCAGGAATTAAACACAGAGGAACACATTGCTCGTCGCCAAAACGTGGAGTACCGAGAATTAGAACGCCAGCGAGATGCAGCAGCCCACGTGACAAGACGACAGGATTTAGAAGTCCGACTGCAAGAGCAGGAATTAAACACAGTGGAACACACTGTTCGTCGCCAAAATGTGGAGTACCGAGGATCAGAACACCTGCGAGATGCAGCAGCCCACATTACAAGACGACAGGATTTAGAAGTCCGACTGCAAGAGCAGGAATTAAATACAGTGGAACACACTGTTCGTCGCCAAAATGTGGAGTACCGAGGATCAGAACGCCAGCGAGATGCAGCAGCCCACGTTACAAGACGACAGGACTTAGAAGTTAGAGTGCAAGAGCAGGAAATTAACACACTGGAACACACTGTTCGTCGACAAAATATCGTGCATCTGAGCGTATACGTGATGCTTCTGCACATGTAGCGCGAATACTGAATGTTAATGTTAGAGAGCTAGAGCAGGAAGCTACTACAGCTCAACATAACATTCGTCGACAAAATGATGCACATCGCACTGGGGATCGTGAAAGAGACGTCTTCAATCGGCGAAATGCTCGTCAAAATATTATCGCAGGACCCAGAGAGCAAGTCGTCAATCCCTCTCAAAGACGAGTTACTAGAAACCAGGCTCGCATAAGAGAGAACAAATTGCGACATATGGTTCAAGCTCGAGTTATAAACTTTAGAAATAGTTTTCACGCGACCAACAGCGTGACTTGCAAAGACAGCGTAAAGTTTTTTCTGCCAGAGATAAATACCTGGAAAATATTAAGAAAGGCCTCATAGAAATTGGCATATCTTGCGGAGGAACTTGGTTTCCTTTCCAAGTTAAGCTTTTAAATAAAATAACTTTATCGGCAAAGTTTCCAAACATGGATATTTCAAAAGCATTTTTTTTTATCCAATAAGTTCCCAAGTCCATCTGAAGACTATTTGATTGTCGTCGACACATATCGTCCGGCAAGATTCCGAGCCTCTGTCTGTCCGAGGGGTTAAACTTTCCTGAGATTCCAGACTGTCTTAAAGACTTAACGTGTCTTGAAGAGCGTTTAATTTCGCCAAGAATCCCATTTATGCGGATAATTTCTCTTGGCTATGAGCGGCAATGTGCAGTTAGAGGAGCTGTGGTCAACGTACCAATTTCTGTTTCGGAAACTGACGGAAACTGTTTCGGAAAAAGACAGCTCTTCCGCGCACCTTTGAAAACAGTCATGTAGTACAAATTCATTTGAATCGCAAGCTCGAATATGCGCATAATTTCATGACTGAGACAATTAGGCCGGCTCGTGTGCTCGAAGCGTTGCGGTATTTGATAAACACCGAATTGTATCTTAAGCACAATATTTCTGTTGCTTCCGACTGGCTAGGTGTAAATGCTCACAATGAAGAAGTCTCTTTTGTTGCCGATCCAGCTGATATAACAGTTGTGGATAGCCTTCTTCGCTGCCGAATGGAAACAGATTCTGAAGGCCACGACACTTCTGATCAGGGTTATCTTAATCCAGGTGGACAGGAAACTTTGTTAGATAACGAGGCAATAGAAAATAATGCTATAATTGGTCGTATTGCAATGGCTCCAGGTGAGGGTCGACGACCAATTGTTATGACGACAGATGCTGAAGAATTATTGTTCCCAACTATTTCATGTGGCGAAATTTTTAAAAGCAAAATTACTTATTGTCGAAAGGCCAAATCACAGAATCGGTATTACGATCGTCGTTGCGCGAAAGTCCCAAAAATTATGTATATGTATAAGTGTTATGAGCTCACGCGCATAAAAAGTTCTATTTCTATCTGCCTTCGGAAAAAATCAAGAAACTCCAATATCACCGTTGGTAACTTGAGAGATGACGGTTTTGTCAGCAATCTTGTGAAGCATGATGACGGATATCATGTTCTTAAGGGCCTGCGATCTTCTCCGGCACATTGGGAGGCTGAGAAGAAAAAAGTGCTGGTAATGGTTCGTCAGCTTGGGCTTTCTGCTGCTAAACCAAATGGAGTGACCTGCTGGTCATTCTATCTCTCATTTTGGAAAAAAGATAGTGAGGAAGAAGCAGCAAATCTTTCAAGTTCCGAAAGAGCTCGACTAATGCGGTCTGATCCTGTGACTTGCTCTAGATATTTTGATTATAAGTTAAGGCAGCTGTTGAAATTATTTAAAACAGATATTTTTGGAAAATATCAACTCTCTCACTTTTATTGGCGAATTGAATTCCAACATAGGGGATCGCCACATTCACATGGCATGTATTGGCTAAGCAGCATTCATAACACCAAACGCAGATAATCCAGATTTAAAAGAGATTATTAATTACCAACAGCACAGATATAGCTTTTCATGCCAAAGAAAAATTAGTCATAAAATTTGTCGTTTTAACAAGCCATACCCTCCCATGCCTCAGACTGAAATACTATACCCCCTAGAAGAGGGAGATTCCAATCTTAGAAGGCATCAAGCTATGTGGAAGAAAATCAAAGAGCTATTAGATAGTTCAGTTTCGGACGCTGAAGCTTTAAGTATAAATAATTTTGATAGTTCAAAAATAAATTCGGATTATATTGGATATTAAATTTGCACTGACATCGAGTCTTAAAAAGCCGCAAATATTTTTGAGTTGTAAATACTGTGACAAAATGTTGAATGTATATAATGAAGATATGTTGAAGCTATATAGAGCCAACATGTATATTCAATACATATTAGATGCGTTTACTAGTTGTAGTTATATCATAAACTACATAATCAAATCAAATAGAGGAGTTTCTCAAATATTACGTGAAGCCATGAACGAGATAAGTAGTAATAACTTTTTAGTTAAGCAGAAACTACAACACCTCGGTAATAGTTTCATCAATGGAACAGAAATATCGGCGCAAGGGGCTTCATACAAAATCATTGGACTCCGTATGTCAGGATGTAGCCATGGCGAGATTTTTGTAAACACTTCGCATCCTGATCAAAGAGTTGGTATGGTGAAAGCCAAGAGAGATTTAGAAACACTCCCTTCAGATTTAAAAGATTATTATACCCTTGCAGAGGGTATTATAATTTTGTCGTGACATGTGTAACGCATAGAAGGAGACATCTCCGACCCCATAAAGTATATATATTCATGATCAGTATCAACAGCCGAGTCGATATAGCCATGTCCGTCTGTCCGGCTGTCCTTCTGTCCGTCTGTCTGTTTCTATGCGAAGTAGTCTCTCAGTTTTAAAGCTATATTTATGAAACTGTGAAGAAGTCCCTCTTTCTGCTGCACGCAGTTCATATGTCAAAACCAGCTAGATCGGACCACTATATCATATAGCTGCCATAGGCACGATCTGTAGAAAAGTAGGTTCTTGTATGAAAAACATTTTAGTTTATAAAGATATCTTAATCAAACTCGGCATTTATTAGTTTCACTATGCTCCTCATATATATGCAGAATCCTATTAAAATCGGACCACTATATCATACAGCTGCCATAGTAACGATCGGTCGAAAATTAAGTTGTATGGAAAATTTGTTTGCTTTTCACGATATCTTGTATATATGCAAAATCCTATTAAAATCGCACCACTATATCATAAAGCTGCCATAGGAACGATCGGTCGAAATTAAGTTGTTGTATGGAAAACTTTTTTGTTTTTCAAGGCATCTTAACCATAGTCGATTAATTAACTGTCATTAACTATTTTCCCTGTGCTTCTTAGATACGGGCAAAACACTATGAGAATCATGAAAAGGTTGGGTCTGCAAGGGTATTAAATCTACGGCGTGCCGTAGATAGCCCTTCCTTCTCGTTTTTTACTAAACTTGCTAGCTCATTATGTTTAAAGACCGGACGAATTAAATAATAATAATAATACGTAATAACAAAGTTCCCTTGGCACGGTTCGAACTCGCAACTGACTGCAATACTTGATACCGCCACTACTCAACAGCCACACCAGCCAAAAAAATAAGTTTCCTCAGTATGGTTCGAACACGCAACATTCCGCACTACCGCCTCCACCCAACAGCCACGCCAATAATTGAATCTTAATGAGTAAAACACGAATTAAAATAGCAGCAGAGAAAACAATACAATCCCAAATGCAATGCTGTTGATAGAATTCAAAGCAGACGCGCATGAATGTGTGTGTGTACATGTACATGTACATGCGCTTGCTGCCGCTGATACAAGGATAGTCAAAACACGTTTTCTTTAATCATTTATGTGTTTCTTAACCGATCTTGATGAAATTTTCTACAGTTCATCTTATTGTTTTATGGAATATTTGTGTATTCTCAAAAAGTCAATTACATTTAATTGTGGCTTATATTGGTTGGCAACACAAATTGAAGCTTTTACTACAATTATAGCAACATATGTGGTGATAGCGGGGTGGTGGCGATAGCTTTAAAATGAAAGATGCTTGATATATATATATACTATTCTAGAAGCTACATGTCAAGTTTGGTGACTCTAGCTCTTATTTTTTACCCAATTTGCTCAAAAACAGGAATTAGATATCAATTTTTATCGATTACTTGGAAACGCGGCAAGTTTTCGCATATCGAAAACAAACTCGATCTGCGCGGGCACTAGGAGGTCCTACAGTTAGTTTACAGTTAAAACAGTTAATTTCAAGTCTCTAGCTCTTATAGGTTTTGGGGTCGGAGATGCTTCCTTCTGCCTGTTATATACATTTGCACAAATACATTATTCCCTTTTTACCCATTTTCAATGGCTTCAGGGCATAAAAATAGAAAATGAGAAAAAAACAAAAATTAAAAACTCAAAGCCTAATCAGAATAAAAATATTTGTAATATCATCACCCACACGATGGATGTATTTTATTCGTCCGACCGGTCAGTTATTCCCCTTTTCATAGCAAAATTTGTCAGTGACGTTATTAAAGTCTGCAGCTAAGTAGTAAAAAGAGATTACTTACATACAAATTTAAATATTCTTAAGTAACTATATTATTTTATAATTTAAGTAAGTTAGAAAAGCGGGAGTAAAGTATGAAAAAGTAAAGAAATCTATTATAGGATATAAAATGTTACGTTAATACGGTATAGAGATAGTGATGGAAAATCACAGATCCGGTGGGGGAAATTTATATCATTTCCTGCAAGCTGTGCTCCTACTCATAGCAGTAAATAGCCAATGAGTTTCCGAAGATATCCTAAAAGCAGCGAACATATATAATTATAGATATATATATGAGCGAGTATTCCTCGCCTTTATCCGATGCAAGTTTTGAACTTTTAATTTTAAATTTTACTTTATTGCCCACCTCCAGCCCGTACTATCTTGAACTCCACGACTATTTAAAACCAGGTTTAAGGTCTATCGACTAAACAACGAAATTTGGCATCAACGGTTTCCGTCGACGTTAAAGAAGTTGCAAACTAGAACATTTTCCGCCTGATTTCCACAGTTGCGAGTAAAATTACTCAAATAACTGTTTATTTAGTTTTCATGTAGTACTTTGAGAATAAAGTTAGAGGCCGGTGGGACGAAACTTAAAACCTTTTCCGTCAAAATTCTATGTAAAATGTAACTTAAGACGTGCAGTTCAAGATAGTATGGCAAGATTTCTATTTTGCACAGGCGGGAAGAGGGTTAATAAGCTATAAATACTATTTGCAGCACAAAACAGCCACGGGAAAGTCCGAATACCCGCTAGTTATTATATACATGTTTAATATATACATGAACAGCTGAAGTTTAATCTTTAATCTTAAGCCGCAGTTGTCATGCCATTCATGGATCCGGATCAGCAAACTTTTAATTGTTTTTAATGCCAACAATGAGCGGCGACTACTGCCGGCTTTCATTTTGCCGTTGACTTTATAAAATGACCGTTGATTAGGCAAGTGATTTATATGATTTCGATTTCTGTGATATATGTCTGTTCGAATCCAATGCTCCCAAAGCATCCGCCCGGTAAAGACAGCCTTTCTGTATATTTGCTTAACGTTTAAAAAAGTTTATTTAATATGCTTTACAGAGCTTTAACAATGGATTTTCTACTAGTATAAGAAAGTTTTAACCACCGGATCTAAGTGAACCGTGACATTCTTATAATTAGTAAATACACGAATTAAAACACTATTTATGTGTATTCTCTCTTATCTCATGTCTGGCTACAGGGTGTCCCACAGGCTTATTTGCCCATATTTTCAGGTTTTTTATATGATTTCAATGATTTCATGCTCTGCCCATCAAGTGGAATACGTATCGTTTATTGCGTTAAATAGTTTATTTAATTCGATTTGTATTTCAGTTTTTACAAAGCAGCGGTACTCTTGAATGTATTTGATGATATTTTGTTTGCCCCTTCGTAAGTGTAGTGCAAATAAAAATATCCTGTGCACTTGCCGGCCAGTCAACATTTAAAACAAATTAAATTCTTTGCAAAATTTTCCCACAAAAACACACACACAAACATAGAGAAGTAAAAGAAAACACAAGACAAACAGTGAACTAAAAATGTGAATGAGGCGATGTGGAACCATCGCATAGTTTCCAAATTAAAGTTAAGCTTGGGCCAAAATAGCGGTCGAGCAAAACACGAAGCGACCTCCGGGCAATGGCAACGTCATTAAAGTAATGCTACGCATAGTTTGGCAAACTGATGCCACGACCCAGAAGCAGGGCAGCAAAAGAGGCCAGGAAGCAGGAATGCGGCGATGTGTATGCTACCAACATTTTATGAACGCTACAACAAAATTGAAACTTTTGATTGAATACAAACTACAATCTCGCAAGAGCAATGAGGCGATGAAGCTAGTTCCTTTCAACTTTGCTTGAGCATCCTGCCGGGTTACCTGCTCCTGCTCTGCTCTGCCCTGGCCTGGCCTTGTCTGCAGCGTGTTTCTCTGCTTTAACTTAGTTTTCTAAATTAAAATAATACAATAAAGATTATATGTATTACATTGCAGGCAGTCAAGCAGATGCAGTCCTGGTAGCTACACCCATACATATACATAGTTGAGCCAAGGCTATGCCTAAATTTGCGAGTCTTTTGCCTTATGTAGAAGATGTTGATAGTACGAATACTTGAGTTCATAAACTTGTTCAAGCATTCTCCCCGAACAAGTTTTATTTTGCATCACCAAAGTTGACAAAACATGTGCTCTCAATATGAAAGAAAAGTGTTTTTGAGAGACCCTCCTCAACTTTGAATACCAAAGAAAAAATAAGTCAAAATTTAGGCACGAACAATGAACAGCAATTTACGAATTGAAAAGTAAAACAAAAACTTGGCTAAGATAAAGTATTTTATTAATTAATTTGTTTCCAACAAGTAAGAGACACTAGTCGGAAGCTCCCGATTGGGGGATACCCTGAACCCTCTTCTTCCAACACCAAATGCAGCTCGCGCTAAGGGCTCGCTTGCTTTAGTAGTAATAAAAATAAATTTAAAAAAAAAATTGTTTCTTCTGTTGGGTGCAAACTCGCAACAGACCACAGTACTTGCCAACGCCTCTACTTAACAGGCAAACCAACAGTTCATCTTCATTGAGAAATAAACGAATTAAAATAGAATCACATACACATAGCACAGAATAAAATACAATCGCAATTGCTGTTGTTAGAATTCAAAGAAGGCGCGCATGAATGTGTGTGTCCATGTATACAGAAATTCTTGCAATTTTCGTTAGCTGGTTCTTTATAATCTTCTGTGTTTCTTAACCGATCCTAATGAAATTTTCTACAGTTGATCCTATTTTTCCTTAGAATATTTGTATATTCTCAAAAAGTCAATTGCTTTTAAATTTGGCTTATATTGCTGGGTAGTATAAATTCGTTTATTTATTTGATTTATATCTATGAGGTAATAGCCGTGCTGATAGCTACAAAGAGAGAGAAACGGCGGGCTTAATGACAAGACTTTTTGTACTTGATTCTGTACCAAAAAATTCGTAACGTTTTGAGCCCGAATCGAGCAAAAAATTCTTGAGTTAAGTATAATTCGTTCTTAATTTCAAGTAAGCTCTGAAAGGTCTTAGAAAAAGTACTAATATTCTTGAATAAAGTACAAAAAAGTTATTTAAGTAATATTTGTACTAAATGTAAGCTTTACAAAATCAAGAAGAATGAAAGTTAATTCAAGATTTATTACGGCTTGTTCGGGGGTTGCAAAGCAGAAGAGAGCAAAAAATTGACAGAGAATTGCGATGCGCTCGCTCTCTCAATTTTGTTCTAATTCTTTTGCTGAAAAGAATGCGACAGTGGAGGACAAAAGGCTTCGGGAGCTTCTTAAACAGTTTGGTTTGGAGCACTTGCTTTCTTGTTTAAAGGGTAAGTACGTATATACATGATGGATTTTCATAGAACATTTCACTATTACTGACACAAAGACATTTAATAAATTAACACTTAACATATTTCACAAGTTTTATAATTAATAATTTATAATTAATCTTTGTAGGGCAGTCGCGAAAACGGCTCGATGACACTAGGACCTAACTAACACCTAGGACGAATAAAAATAAATAATACACATTAGTTTATATATGTATGTATGTACATACATACATATTTATTATATGTATTGTTGCAAGCGACACGGCGTCGTTTCGAACGCGGCGTCTGCTATTTTCTAGCGCACTTTTTGGGAAATGTATGTATGTCTGGTAATGTGTATGTATGCACATTTGTATATACATACATACATACATAGACATATAAAGTGTGTACACTCATTGGTATGTAAAAAAGGGACGAAGTTGATCACGCTAGAAAATAGCAAAGAAACGACGTCGTGACGCTTGCAAAAATACATATGTACATACATATGTATGTATGGAGGCAAAGGCATGTGTGTATGTTTATGCAAGTAGATCGCATTACGCATTACATATGTATTTATAATCTCTGTAATCTGTTTTTTGGTTGTTTAGAAGCAAATGTTACATACGACATTTTAAAGTACATACATATATGAAAGGGGACGATTTTAAGAAAGCGATACCGATACTTGGACCTAGAATTGAATTTCGGTAAAAGTTGTTCATATGGAGAAAAATTTAGCTAATAATAGTGTACATACATACATGTATATGTACAAATATAACTAAATATAAATAATAAAAAAATAAATATATTAATAAATTATGTAACATAATTATATTCACATAAATATTATACACTAGCGAGTATAACCCGGCCTTGCCCGTGGCAATGTTTTCAAAAAGCTTTGAAAATGATTTTGTAACTGATCGGACGGGAATCAAACAAACTTAAAATTCACCCAAAAAAACTTTGAAATCCATTTTCCACCGAAGGAATTTAGATTTTGCGAAAAATGTGAAACACTTCTCAAATGATTTTTCTTATAGATCTTTGGAAATAAATTTGAACACAAAACGTCATCCACCAAATCTTTGACCCCCATTTGCACCAAGGAGGAACCGATTTTTCAAAAAGTGTGAAACACCCCTCAAATGAATTTGAACAAAGATCTTTGAAAATGAGTTTGGGGCCGATCGGATGGTAAACAAAAAACTTTCATACAACTGTTTTCCGCCAATTTACTACTGATGCGGGTGGAATTTCCCAATTCACTGAAACACGTATTTATTAAGTTCTTATGGAGAGCTTTGAAAATTTGTTTAAAGCAAATCGGACACATCTTAAAACTTCGCACAAAAAATCTTTGAGTCCCATTCCACCGAAAAAGTTTGGAGTCTGCGAAAAGTGTGAAACACGTCTCAAATGATTTTTCTTATAGAACTTTGGAAACGAATTTGAGCGCGAAACGTCATCCACCAAATCTTTGACCTCTATTTCCATTTTTTTTTTCGAAAAGTGTGAAACACCCCTCAAATAAATTTGAACAAAGATCTTTGAAAATAAGTTTGGGGCCGATCGGATCGTTAACAAAAAACTTTCATTCATCCGTTTTCCGCCAATTTACCACTGTTGCGGGTGGAATTTCCCAAATCGCTGAAATACGTGTTTATTAAGTTCTTATGTTGAGCTTTGAAAATATGTTTAAAGCAAATCGGACACAGCTTAAAACTTCGCACAAAAAATCTTTGAGTCCCATTCCACCCGAAAAGTTTTGAGTCTGCGAAAAGTGTGAAACACGTCTCAAATGATTTTTCTTATAGAACTTTGGAAACGAATTTGAGCGCGAAACGTCATCCACCAAATCTTTGACCTCCATTTCCATTTTTTTTTTCGAAAAGTGTGAAACACCCCACAAATAAATTTGAACAAAGATCTTTGAAAATAAGTTTGAGGCCGATCGGATCGTTAACAAAAAACTTTCATTCATCCGTTTTCCGCCAATTTACCACTCTTGCGGGTGGAATTTTACAAATCGCTGAAATACGTATTTATTAAGTTCAAGGTAAGAAATCCATTTCTACTATTTCAACGTTAATTCAAACAAATCGTACGTTATCTTTTCTTTTCAGAGTTTGTAATATTAAGGTGTAACTTGTGAGCCACTAATATAAAATAAAAATTATAAATAAGTACACTTTGGTTTTAATTTTAGTATGGGAGTTATTGGTTCAAGACTGATTGGGGCTTGTTTCAAGAATTAATTAATCCAATACCAAGGTTAAGGTATACTTAAAATATGACCAGAAAATATTTTTTAAAGACTAAATCTTAAAGATCAAAATGTAATCAATACAAGTATTTTGGGTCATAAATGTAGTATGATTTAAGTTCGTGAGCTTACCGTCTTACCGTACGTTTATGACCTGGTTGACTTGATTCAAGTACGAAATTCTTGATTTTTTCTCTCTGTGTACAAAAAGAAAAATACTTGATATAGATATACTTGCTAGAAGCTACCTGTAAAGTTTGGTGACTCTAGTTCTTATTATATACCAAAATTGCTCAAAAAACAGGATTTTTATCGATCACTTGGAAACGGGGCAAGTTATCGAATATCGGAATCAAACTCGATTTGCGTTGGCAAAGGGAGGACCTACAGCTAAAATTTCAAGTCTTTAGCTCTTATAGGTTCTGAGATCCTTTGGTTCATACATACGGACAGACGGACGGACGCACATGGCTAGATAGACTCGGCTATTGATGCTGATCAAGAATATATGTATATACTTTATGGGGTCGGAGATTCTTCCTTCTGCCTGTTACATGCATTTTCACAAATACATTATACCCTTTTGACGCATTTTCAATGGGTTCACGGTATAAAAATATGCTGACTCTTACATCTAATTTTATTCTCCAGCTTTTTGAAATTATGTCCTCGATTGAAAACAGAAAAAAAAGCGACAAGCAAATTTGCGGCTTATAACAAAAATACCTTAAGCAAATGAAAGAATTTAAGAAGCTTTAAAGTACAGCAAAAGAAAATTTACGTATAAATAGAAATATGAAGAAACGTATAAAATTTCGAAAACTAGCAGGGTACTTAACCTTAAAATATTCTGCTGCTCTGGTATTATGTTAAGCATATTATGTTAATCCAATCAATTGCCATCATTTCAGTCAAGCGCTCACTAAAATTTGGGCAGCAGCCTCAAAGAAAAATGTATACACACACAGGTTATCTTAAAAAAAAGAAGGGAGAAGGATAGAAAAAAAACAAAAAGTTGCTCAATTTAAACGTCGACCAAAGTATGAAGCGATAATAAGTATAATAAAGACTGCCAAAAGTTTCAAAAATGTCTGCCAGAAAAAAGGAGGGAAAAACAAAGCAATGGCTAACGGGAAATTCATGTTGATGAAAAATGTTTTTCATACGCGCCACCATTCGTAGCGAATTGATGATAAAGTGGGGGTCCCCTTCAAAGCATCGTGTGTGTGCGTGTGTGTATGTGTATGTGTGTGTGTCTGTGTGTGTGTGTGCGTGGCTATCATTGTGCGCGCTCATAGGTTCAGGGGCATACAAATGACTTGACTGAAAACGAAATAGACCTAGGCAAACGAAAACAGCAACAACGAAAACCCAGCTAAAAAAGAAAAAACAACAGAAACAATAAGAAAAAGCACATCAGAATATCTCACTTGATAAAGACTCAAGCAAAAGAAACCATAGAACTGTACGCTCAAAATGCAACTCACTCAACCGCACCCACATCCGGAGCATTTGCCTCGCTGGGATAGCACGCACAGCTCAACAGCAGCCAATGTAAAGTCTGTAGTTAGAAATGTGTCACAAAACGACCTTGAGTTTCACTCAGTGAGAGTCGTGTTGCAGGTCACCCAATTT
Source organism: Drosophila borealis (assembly GCA_035045885.1). Lineage (NCBI taxonomy): Eukaryota > Metazoa > Arthropoda > Insecta > Diptera > Drosophilidae > Drosophila > Drosophila borealis. The sequence continues at coordinate 20,419,319 of JAWNOR010000194.1, forward strand.
TTGTTGGCTGTGGCTTTGCGCGCCTTGAGTTAAGTTCTGATTGATATTGAGCTTATGTTAAACTCATGTTACCGTTAACTTCGCCTAGAGCAGGCGTCTGTATATGGTAAGTAAGCGCTGGCTTTGTTAACATAGTTTGATCATGGAGATTCAACAATACATTACGGCACCCTGGCAGTCCTAGCGCACGAGGAGTTCGCTTATATTGCCATGAAATCAATAAAAATCGATTTTGACATTTTGTTACACAACATGTGGTATGTAGGCTCTCGTATGGTATACACAAATGTGGACACTCCCCCTTAAAACTCGCTTTAAGTCCCCAAAATTTCATAAAGATGAGACCATAAAAACAATTTTAAATATTTTCCATACCCATTTGTAGCTGGACAAAATATTTAAATATTATTAAATAATACAAGTCGCATTACAGGTAATGTTCAACATTTCTCTCATTTCCGACCATAATTTTGGGCGGAAATACTTTGCTTCCCAACTGCCCCGCAACTTGAAATACTTCCTTTCATGAATCGCTGACTCTGTCGAATTGCGACCCATTTTTGCGACATTCGGTGACACCTTGTTAACATGCTCTTTGACGCTTCACGGCTGCTTCTGCTGCTTTGCTGTACAGTCTCTGCCAGTTTTGCTGTTGCTGGAGGCATAATTCCTTATTAAACTTGATTGAGCGCAAAACTTCATTACTCCCCTGTAGGTATACATGACTCGTTTTGCTTTATTTCTTGTTTTGGGTTTTTGTGCTGTTCTGTTTGTGTGTGTGCCGAAAATTTAATTTGGTGCCGCGTAAACAGACGAAAAGTTTTGCGATGGGGCGACAAGTGCTTACAATTCATTTGGCTGCTGTTAAAATGCTTAAATAACCTTTTGCAGCTCTGAGCTGCATCTGCAGCTGTCGCACGCCTCCTTCAAGGGATTATGTTAATCACAATTCTGCACTTTAACAAGTTGCTGTGCACAGAACTGTGCAAAAAGTCACAAGGCCGGCGCCTTCTCTACTTGTGAAATAACTTTTGTAAAGTTGCTTCTGTAGAAAAAGAAATGGAGAAACTCTAAGCTGGCACTATAAAAGATGACTTCCTTCCTGGCGCTGCCCTGTGCTGTCCGCGTTTTTGTGCGCCAAATTCAATGCAATCTGTTGAGGACATTCATGCCCAGGCGCTGGCCCGCTGCTGCTCCTCCTTGGCAAGTGGCGTTTCATAAAAATGTTGTAGCATAACTTTGGGCGCGCCCGTTGAGCAAGTTGTCTTCTATAAGCGCACAGCATTCTCATCGGCCAGCAACACCAGCTGGCTAACAAATTAAGCTAATGCAACAAACGGAAAACGGCTGCAACTGTTGCTTAATGGCTGCCCCAGATGGGTCAAAGGCTGGCGGGCGGATTGGTGGGTGGATTCAGTGCGTAGCTTGCCAGTTGGCTGTCAAAAATTGCTTATGGCCGCGTAAACGAAAATACCTCGAAGCCAATTTGGCACCCAAAGTCATCAAGTGCGCACACGCACGCCTCAATAAATTCAATTTACACGAATTTGTAAAGGCATCGCGCCGGCTGAGAAGCTCCGGGGACGAGGACACATCGCATAAACTGCCATATAAAACAGACAAAAACTTATGCTCCCAGAAGTTTTGCAGGTGCGAACAGCAAGATAAACACTGCTAGCGGCAGCAGTTGGACGCATGGGCTGGGACGGAGGCAGCTGGTGCAGGCAGTGGCTCAGCCAGTGCTAGAGCCAGCGGCATGAGCTATGTGGTTAGTCAGATGGGCGGCAGTGGGGCGGTTTTATTGGCATCGACATGCATTAGCGGCACCACAAAAGCGAGCTGAGTAAAAGTCAAATATAACCGCACTAACCGACAACCCAGCCACGTCCGACGCATGTACAAAGACGCCAATAACAACAACAGCGGCAACAACCAGCGAAAATGGTAACAGCAACAAGCTAAATTGCAAAAAAAAAAACTTTTTGTACACTGCGGCGGTCGCTGTTGTTGCTGCAGCTTGGTCTAACCAGTTCCAGGGACATGGTTGGGCCAAAAGGCACCTGATGATTGCTCAAGCCCATCAGCACCATGTGTGTGTATGAGTGTGTGTGCGTATTTGGTTGCTTGGGTACGTGCAAAGGTGTAAATTAAATTTCAACGCCAGCACGAGCATTGCATGCCAATGCGAGCACCGAGCACAGGACCACGCCAATCCAAATCCAAATCCCAATCCAACTCCCAATCCAACTCAATTCCAGTCCACCTACTGGCCAAGGAGTTTCTGTTATCGCTCGTTTACTTTTTCGAGTAATCTGCTGCAGCAGCCGCTTGCGAATTGCTTTTAACCTTTGCACTAATTTCTATTGCATCATTTCAGTTTCGATGCAAAGTTTACATTAAATGCCGTGCTCTTGGCGTTTGTAGCCACGCTGAGAGTAAACGTTGACATATGCGGAATTATTTCCTGAAAGTATCTCTTGTCTGACGAATTCACTTCGGATTATAACAGGGCTTTGCAGACTGCAAGCATCCGCGTAAGCTAACAATTGTTGACGAAGCGCGTGCTGACTCTGAAGAAACTCATGAGCACATACTGGAGGATTGTCCAGCTTTAAGCAAGTTGAGACTTTCTCAGTTTGGGGAAGAAATTTTAGCTTTTAATCCTTTCCCTGGCTGCTTGAGTATAAAATTCAAACTGACAATGACTCAGAAAATACAATTGTATACTCTAAGCTCATTCAAACAGGACAAATTATAAAATTATTTTAGTCATATGTATGTATGAAAAATTAAAAATATGACATTTTCAATTCAAGGGGGAAAGTGAAGCGGGTTTCCAAAGAATGAAATATTTCTAATCTGTTTTTAGAATATGAGAACCTCCATAGCAAGTTTGACATATTTTCGAGTTACGCTTAAAAAATCTTGTCTCAAAATCGATATTTATCGATATTCTGCATGTAAGGTGGAATATAGAAAAAAAATTAATCTTGTTTTGCGTATTATAATTTTTATTATCAAGATTTAAAGTCTCTAGCCCTTAAAGTACCCGAGATGGACGTGTTCCGAAGTCATAGGTGAGGAAGGGTTTTTTATATTCGGCGTTCCGAAAAGTCCGACATTTCTTGACTTTCTATTGTCTCTTAGTACTAAAGTATGTTTAATTTTTCTCCATTTACATTGCCTTTTACAGAAATCTTAAAGCTTGTTGTGGCACCGCATGAGAATATTTTGTGGCCAAATACCCCGACTAGGGCGTATTTAGGAATTCTGCACTGTTTATAATAATATTGTCTAGGGCCTGCGGGCAGGTTGGTTTGCTGGCTTGCCGCCTTGACGGCTGCTGTTTTGTAAGCACCTTAGCAACGCAAAGTAATTTAAGCGCAAAATGTCGAACTCGACGCAAGGCAGTCAACAATGGAATTTAAATTATGCACAGTCCCCCCAAAGGATGCGCTCACGCAACAAAGGGTCCCGTGAACGCCAGTGCCGTGCAACAAGAGATGGTGGTCACCAAAAAAAATTATATATATAGTTGACAGCCAAAGAGATGTTCTTCATGCAAGCATCGTGCACAAAGCGAGTGGCAGGTGGTCGCACTTGAGGACACTTTGTGCAGTGCAGCAGGAAAATTTCGTGTCTGTTGGCGCAGGTGCGTGCAAGGATCTCCTGTCGATTACTACTTGATTGGGACAGGCTTATTGAATGCTATTAACAAGCTCATAGCGCCAGCAACGATATTGTCGATTGTCATACGCACCGTTGTCCCATTGAGTGTAGCCCAGACTTCGCAGCTGCTGAGCATGATTAACAATGAGAGCCTGGTGGCCCATTATCGATGGCCTATTATGGCCGCAGCTGCAACTCCTGTGGACCGCACCGACCGCACTGATGAATGTACGCACTGGGCTACTGCATTCACTCTGGACCGTTTTACCGAAGCGCCTTGCGTTGTAATTGAAATGCATTTGGGCGCATCGAACAAGTGTGCAAATGCACAAGTGAGTGCCCCACAGGCAGATTCACGGACATGAGCTGTAGCTCATTAAGATTGTCTTCCAACTGTTGAATGCTTGATCTGCTTCGAAGCAATGGGAACTTGTGGCCTGGTGCCACATAAGTCGCATTAATTGCCAGCTATTGCTATCTGCCTCACCTGTGTACCGGTCGCCACGGCAACAAATGTGACATTTTGGCTCAAAGTGCACTAATTGAATATTTTCCATCAGCTAGCCATAGCTCTGACCGGTACATATGTTGCACGAATTGCTCGCACATTTTTGCAGTAGTTCATAAAATATAAGCAGTTGAAGCCTGAAATGTGTGTGCATTCACGCTCTCAGACACACACATGCAACTTGTGTGTGCACCATAAAAAATGGACACTTAAATTGCTTAGGAAGCGTGCCAGGCAGTGTCTTAATTTTCCGCAGGATGTGCGCAATGTCAAAAGCAACATTTGATAAATGGTTCATGGGCGTGGTACGACCAGCATAGCGTGTAGTATATATGTGTGTGCATGTATGTGTGTGCCAGTGACTGCAAAGGGCACCATAGAGTGATAGAGCGGGTGTATCTGTGTGTTCATCTGCATATGCTACACTTAAATATTTATGTGATTTTTATGAAGAATGCTTAAATATTTGCAGCTCGGGGAAGAACGAAACTTAATATATTTTTGGACAATCATTTAGATAAAATACCAACCACCTACCAATTTAAAAAGTTTAAAAAATAACTGTATTAATATAATTTAAGTAAATATTTTGTTTCAATATCCTTGTAATTTCAAGTTCTTCAAAAAACATGAGGTCTCAGCGTGAGCAAACTAATTAAATGAGTTGATCTCGGAGCTTGCTTTAAATTAAACCCCATTGAGGACCCTATAAATTACATAATTACAATCCTTGTTAATTGAGTTCATAGCTTATACCGTAATTGATATTTATGATGCCAACCAGAAAGTTTTACCCACAGCTAAAAGCTCTATCTCAAGAAGAGTTGGGTTTAGTGTTCCACTATTTTGTGTTCAAAGCACAAACACGCTCGAATTAACACGATGTCCTTGTAAGGCTTGTACATCCTGGTTGAGCAATACAAAAACAGAACACCATACGTCGTTTACATTACAAATGCATTATTATATGAAATATGTAATTTTGTAGAAGTCAGTATTTCCCTGTTCGCTTTTTAGGAAGAAATAACATTATTTTAAATACATTTTTACGATTTGTTGTTCATCTCACTGGTTTTAAAAAAGAAACAAGTTGAATGCTCTAGTCGAGATTGCCTGACTTAAAGATATCCTGCAAATAATTATTGCCATTTACTGGGCTCGCTAGTCGAATGAACAACTGCCCATCGCCTTATACCTTTCCGCAATACTAAATATCGACTGCATACGAATAATAGGGTCGGAGATACTGCATGTTACATACATTGCACAAAACGATTATAGCCTTTTACCCATTTTCAATTGATTCAGGGTATAAAAAGGCAACAGCCTCCCATTTCATTGGAAGGTATGCGCAAACAGTTTTTAGGGATGCTCTGAGGCTGAAATGTAATGGAATTATTTTATAATTTGTACAACTCTTCATTGAAGCCGTATGCAAATACGAAGCTAATGCGATTAGTCAGAATGTCGGGGACGACAGTCAATATCGCGAGAAATTCCAATTAATTCTGCATTTGCGGCCAAGTTCGAAATTCAATTAAAATATGCACAAAATGAATATGACCCAAACTGATTGAGTTTATCATTTTTATTTAATCTTTTAGGAATGCGCAATCAATATTAATTGTATATTAATGTTTTTTTCTACTTTTGGGGTGTTTTTGTAAAACTTGCTGTAGCCACGATTTTTGCGCGCCAGTTCGCATTTGGTGAGAAAGTTTTGTAGAAAAAGTTGGCTCCGCATACAACTTAATGAAAAGGCAGAATTTGAGCAGACACACCCAATTCCTTGCTGTCCATATGACAATTAAGCTGATTGCATTAGTTAGCAGCTCGTGTCTTGGGTCTGCACTGTGACATGAGCTTCATCCTAAAAACATAACGATAAAAGTTTCCGTTGTGCAAAAAGTTTCAGATATTTTGAGATATTTATCTTAATTTTTGGCTCTCTAATGGAACAATAGCAGCACAAGAGTTAAGTTAGTCAATAATAAGCACAACAGCAAAAAGGGAGGAGGAACCCAAAAAGCCTTTTTCTTGGCCCGCCCTTCATCCCTTTTCCGGCACATAAATAAATAAGCCGATTTTTTTTCAACATTCTACCCAGGACTGTCATGGGTCTACAACGGTTGCCAAAGCGAACGCGATTCCAAATGCTTTTAAGTGGGTACCTGAACCAAATCACAAAAAACAAATAAAAACAAATTTTATATAAAATTAAAAAACGTGTTAGTTAGACACCATGTAAAACAAAAGGACAATGCAAATATAAAACAAAAAGATTGTCAACAGAAAGTGGCTCCAGTCACAAATAACCTGAAATAATTTGCATGAAATACACCGCATTTCAATAGAAATAATCAATCATTCCCTCGATTTCATTCGACATCATTTACATAAACACGCTATTTACTTTCAACATTAACAAATCAATTGGTAAATATCCAAAATCAATTATATTTACAGTTTACACAAACCAGAACGCATTCAACTGGCGAGTGAAAATCTATTTTTAAATCTGGAATATTTCCACAAGTCTGAAGTTTATTTATAAATGGAGCATGACAAATACAATTTTCAAGTTAATGACATCTAGTGTGTACATATGAATGACAAACATACAATATTTTGTAATAAATATATGTCAATGAACCCAGCAAGCAAAAACAAATAAGGGTGCTCTGGTCGGAAGTGCCCGACCAAAAGATACACTGAACTCTGCATCGAGTTACCCACACAAGCATTCTAGCTTAATTTTGATTGATATTTTAGAAGTGTGACAAAAATAAAAGACTCGTTGGATGTAGCTTCTTAGATCGTCGCGTTCATACAGACTGACAGATGGACAATGCTAAATAGAGTCAGCTTGTCATTCTGATCAAGAATATATTTGCTTAACGGGATTGGCCACGGCTCCTTTTGCTGGTTACATACATTCGCACAAAGCCAATATATCCTTTTTACCCATTTTCGATGTGAAAGGACATAAAAAGGATACCAAAATGCCACAGACCTTCAAGTCATCAAAAAGCAACTGATTCCAAAGAGGACAGCTGATTAGCGATATATTTCAAATACAACCAAATACACACATACTCAGTACATACATAGAATACTAAGAAAATATAATATTGTCAAGAGTGGTGCAGATACCCTGTAGCAAAGGTTTTGAGGTAAGGTGCTGCTTGGAGACTGTAAATGGGGATTGCCATCCAAAGATCTTTGTAAACTAGATCTGAGTATACCATACAAAATAAGCTCACCCAAGCTATGTTTTTGTAAATACAGAAGCTCAAGATATTAAATGTTTTTAGCCTTTAATATGTTTCCTTTAACAAGTTTATATTCCCCTCATATACATTTTTAATCGGTGCAGGGCAAAAAAGGGTTCCCAGGAGCCAGTCCATGGGCTGTTTGTCTAAGCGAAGCACAGCTAAAAAAAATCTGTACGAAGGCTGCAAGAACACATAAAACAATAAATAAAAGTGGAGCATAAATATGCCAAAAGCTGGTTCCGGCTTTTCAAGAATCTTTTAAAGGTTTCAGCCGGCCATGTAAACATTTCTTCTTTTTTTTGGCAGATTTTCATTTATATATTTATGTGCATACTTAATGAATCGAATGTTTTATTATTGTAAGCATTTTGTTGCTGCTGCGTGTGTCAAGCTCTCAAGTAACAAATAATTAACAACTCCAGTGTCAACAAGATGAGCGCCAGAGCGGAAGAGCCTTCAGGATGCCTAAAGGACTTGTGCTCGAATACCAGCCGTGGGGCTGTAATCTGTTTAATGTAATTTGCAATTTATATAAAAAGCTATTGAAACTTTATTGAGCGTCGCAGCAGCTGAGCAGCTGCAGCAAGAACCAAAAAAAAAGAAGCTGATTTCACTTTGAGGCAACATCCGCTTATTCCTTGCCACGGAAATAATTTGCAGGCGGAGTACTTGACGTATACATATATTGCGTATACTACATATATTTGTACACACTCCATAATAATGTGTAGAGCGTAGCTATAGGCTATTTATTCAAAGGATGAATGAGTTTGGGCGTGTGCCTCCACGTCATCGATTTCTTGAGAGTTTATGAAATATGTGAGAGTGATTTATTCATTGCGAATCGCAGTGCATGCAAATTTGCGACTTCAATTTGCAATCCTCGGCAATCTGCAGAAGGTACTACACCACAATAACAGCAAAATGTACTAAATTTGAATATGCACACACTTGTAACATACAACGTAGGATAGTTGCAGAGTCGAGCTGATAGAAGTATAGACACCTTACGGAGCACGCGCTAGTTTTCCGGCTCTATCTCGTCGGCGATGGGGGGGGGTTCAGGAAAAAAATTCGAGATGTCAAATGCTCGTTTGCAAATTATTAATTATTAAAATTTCGCGTGTTGTTTTGGGGGAGCAGGTCGCCTATCAATCGGTTGGAACGACATCATAGACAAAGAAAAGAGAAGAATAAGAAAAGAAGGTCTGCACTTATTTATGAATGTATAGTGTACGATAGCTACCCCAGAGATGGAAATTGGGTGCAGCGTATGCCCACCCTACCATGATCGTCCAAGGGCCAAGACATGTTTGATATGATCCCTTATACACCCTTGTTATTGTTTACATTGACTCAAGTCCGCTTTTCATAAATCCCGGAATTAGAAAGGGTCTTAGTTAGAATTCATGGCAACTTCTTTATTTATGTCAATTAGATCTTTCATTTAAGTTGTGGTTATTCCTTAACATTCCAAAAACTATTACAACATATAAATGAGTTAATTTTACTTTAAGTTAAAAGTAATGATCACTAATTATATTATAGCTGCTTCCCTACCACTAACCAAATTTTACATATCTTTTGCTTTCTATGCAAAAACTAGTTGATTTATTTTATTACTTTACCGAAGCGAAAAGTTGCTGAAAACAGTAAGGGTTAATATGTATATTTTCTATATGTAAATATGGCAAAGACGAAAATATGTATCGTTATAATAAAAGTAGGATTAAGCCATGCAGATTATATTATGCGGCTAAAGGCCATTTTAGCTGTTTAATAAATTTACCGGAGGTGTGCGTAATATTTAATGCCACTACTGTACGGGGCACAGCTGATATGCATTGCATGCGACTGAGCAAACGCTCGCCAATTTGTTATCAATTTTATTTTTTTTTTACTGTCGTTTACTCAGGTTTTACATAAGCTCGGTTCACGCTTTGGTACAACAAGACGATACAACAACTGTTTAAAATTGTCGTACGCATGCTCATTTGGATTCTGAGAAAAAAACTTATTTTGGTTCGTGAACCTGTCAAGTAATACCCTGGGTAAACAGAACAATTGTAAATTATAATTGGGTGCTCCAGCTTACCATTTAGCAGATCTAGCGACGAAAGTACTTTCGGCGGTGTCTATACGAGTGGTATTTATAAATATGTTTAAAGGCAGGGTTTATTTTTCTGACGCATTGTTTTAGATGAATTAAAGTTTTAAAATTTTCATTTGCCGACAAAAATCACTTTGCTTTTCACTTATTGTTAAATCGGCAACTTTTCGCTTTAGCACATTATACCCCACGCCAAAAAAAAACAAATTAAAAAAAAATAAAAGAGAATATTATCTAAACCCAAAACACAAAAAAAAATATGCAACTTCTTCGTCGCCAGGTTGGCCGCTCGGTAATTAACTATTATAACTTATTCAATTAAATTATTCGAGCATAGCAAACTTGTTAAATCAAAAATATTTTTCACTGCGGGTTATGGCTCGGAATATTACCAACGGCGACACTTTCTATTGCTAACTTATAACATTTTTTTCTTTATTGTGTGCGTCGATCCGTGCTCGTTTAGCACATGCCGAACACTACTGTGTCAGGTGGCGATGATCTGCAATGCTCCCTGTGCCCGTAATTCCGATTCTGCTCGTTTATTTCAGAGAGTGAGAAACTGAGCTTAGGGGTTTCTGTATAAGTGCCAATCTGTGTACACCAGAAAATGATAATTAGAAAAAAAAGTACACAGCGCAAAAGCAATGAACGGCTGGTCCGCAAGAGAAGAGAAATATTTACCCTTTTTGGATTGCCACCAAAATTAAAACTTGGAAAGGTTGTTCCGTCCGACTGTGAGCTTTGCTTTTTCAAACTACGGTCAGCTATGCACCAATTGATAGCTGCCAGCATGGACTCAAGCCAATGGGAGTTCTGTGGACCAATGCCATTAAGCATGAATTTATTTTCTGTAGTATTTAAACTTACAACCTTGTATTTTTAAATTTATCACCAAAGAAAAAAAATACAAAAACGTGCTTGCAGGTTTTAAATTTATTAAATGCGACTGCTCTGGTTGACAATCACTGGTAGAGAGGTCGAGTCTGGCTTGCGGAACCTCTAACATCTAACCTCACCGTGTCGGAAATTCGCAGACACGCATTTTTCTTGTAGATCGAACACAAGTGTGCAATTTCCAAGTGCAATCGAGTAATTTTATATTTCAGCTAACATTTTAAATAAATATAAATATATATATATTATTATATATATTATTTTATTTTATATTTTTATTTTATTTTTGTTGTCATTTTCTGCGTAGGTAGGCAAACTACAATAATTAACAAAAATACTTCTAAAACTAGAAGAAAACTACTACTAAGAGTAGTCTCAGGTTTCAGCTCGTTGCATTCGGACGTGTGCGCTGACAAGTTATTTTCGCAAGTGATCAACACAATCTCTTTACCTCTTTATCTCTTTGTGCTCTTCCTGCACTATTTTTGGCCACTGCTTGCGGTGGCGGCAGCTTATTGCGGTACTTTAGCTAAGATAAGTCAGACTTAAACGGTGCTTAGTTTGCCCCTCGCCATGCGCGCTGCGCAAGCGAGAGGTTGGTTCCGTTAATTCTTATCTTTTGATCTGGAAAATTTGACGACAATTGCATTATTTGACTCTAAATAAAAACAATTGAAGGTATGGACAATAACTCATGGAATCAGTCGCTACCTAGTAATAGGCAAGCTGTACTGGAGGAGATGAGAAAAGCAGCTGGGGTAAGCCCTGAAACTCTACGCTCTCAAATCCGCGGTAGCGTAGCATCCATTTCTGCGGAAAACAACAGCTTATTGCCAAATCGGGTGATAACTGGGCCGACAGTAACAACAAGCACTGATACCAGCGTAACCTGCACTATCTCTATGTCGCAAGCAAGTCTGACATCTACATCTACGTATACTGTAGCGGCAACTGTGGGGCCTAACATTTCCTCGACTACGTCACTTGACAACACATTGGGTGAAATCTTGTCAGCAGCAACTCGTAAGACGAAGTGTTCGTTTCAAGACCGTGGCCTGCCTGCTAGTAAAAAAACATAAAGGAGTTATAAACACTTCTAAATCTATACAGAAAGCTAAGTCGAAGCCCGCCGAGCTGCACAAGGAAGTAGCCAAAGACACGGCATCCACCTCGACTGCAGCAGCACTAAGTAAAACCCGTTTTGCAGCTCTGGACGAAGAAGCGGACAACATGATGGAGCAAGGATTGTCAGAAAGCGGTTCTGACGACGAAGATGAAGCTCGTGCTGTTGGCAACGGGAACAAACAATCCTTAAAAACGCTCTCAAAGCCTCCAGCAATATGTGTACCGTAAGTCAACAATCCCTCAGGCATGGAACAAGCACTAGACTTGTGCGTGGGTGCCAACAACTATAGCATTCGCACCTCTAACTTCGGTGTATCACGGATATACACCGCAAACTCTGACGCTTTCCGAGCAGCTGTAAGACATTTGACAAAACTTAACTGTCAATTCTGGCACCATCAACTTAGGGAGGAAAAGCCCTACAGGGTTGTCGTCAAGGGTGTTAATGCCAACGTCCCCAAACCAAAAATTGGCCAAGCTTTCACTGACCAGGGTTTTGAAACTCTCAATATATATTGCCCAAGAAAGGCAGATTGGCGTAACGTTCAGGTCAACGAGAAAGACGACTAAGCGACGATAAACTACAAGGCTAGGCAAAATCAATTTTTTGTCAATCTAAAACAAGGACCCAATGTGTCTAATGCTTTGAAAATTACACAACTCGGCAGATACAGAGTCTCAGTGGAGCGTGCTCCTCGCAGAAAAGAAGTTCTACAATGCCTGAGATGCCACATCTTCGGTCATTCCAAAATTATTGTCTTCAGGACCCAATCTGTGGCAAATGCGCTGGCACTCATATGACTGGTTCTCTGCTTTGCACGAGTGAAAATTTCCTGTGCGCCAACTGCGGTGGTGATCACGCGTCGACCGACAAAGACTGCCCCGTCAGGATTAAGAAAAGCAAAAAAATGAAACCGATCCCAAGGCTCCATGATACTGGCAACAGTGCCAGGCCAAAATATAACCAAGGCCCTTCACGTGGATTCATCCCGGCTGAGACTGTCAGATGAACTATGTCTTACGCCGACGTTGCTCGGCCCAAAAGGGCGGAATCTGGTCCAAATGCTGACAAGCATCTTCAGCGAGAATCAAACTCACTACCTGACAAGAAATTGGATGCGCTGGAGAGCTCCATAAGGGATCTCAACTCCAGAATGGACCAATTATTCAAGTTGGTTCAAGAGACTATGGAGGCTAACAAGGCCTTCCGAGAATTGGTCCAGGTTCTCATTTGAATTATCCAAAAATGATGCAACCGATCATTAAAATCGGATTGTGCAACGCGCGGGGACTAGTTAGGGGCTCTGGAGAGCTCCGGCTGTTTCTTAGTGCAAATAATATAGATGTAATGTTTGTCACAGAGACACACATGAAAGAGGGACAGCGTGTCTTCCTGCCAGGCTACTCCACCTACCATGCCTTCCACCCCAGCGGTAACAGCAGAGGTGACGCCACAGTCATTGTGCGCTCCAGCATGTGCCACATTCCTCAGCCTCCCACCTCAACAAACAACATACAGCTAGCAAGAGAGAATCTGCAGACATCGGAAGGGCCCGTCGCACAAGCATCTTTGTATCTTCCTCCCAAAGAGCCTTGTGCTAAAGCGGAATTCGAATTCCTGTTTGCCATGCACGGTATTACTGCCAAGTCGCACCTGAATAAGATCCGTGTGCCAAGACTTTGAGGATGATCTCTGGGTCTCCATGGTACATAAGGACACGTAACATTGAGCGCGACCTTAAGGTGCCAAAAATAGGTGACAGAATCCAAGTGATTGCCCAAAAATACACGGAGAGGCTAGGAGCTCATCCAAACTGTTTAGCTAGACGCCTAAATTCTGCCTGTCACCGTAGAAGAGTAAGGAGGAGACTCAAACGCCATCACCCTCAAGACCTCCTGAACCGGGTCTTGACATAAATATCTCATACTTAAATTTAGACGATCTCCCCAGTATCACCCCTTAAGCCTCCCCCTTATAAGTTATCTTTAATTCATTGTTAAGTTCTATCATAAATTATTTTGTTATTTTTAGTTTAATTTTCTGATTAGTTTAAGTTGCCTTGCAAGGTAGCAGCACACTTATCATGTTAAATAAATTTCATTATTATTTTTTAAAAAAAAAAAAAAAAAAAAACTACTGTGTCAAACCAATTGTTAGTCACAACTGCATTAACGAAAATTCCATTGCCTACTTTTGGGCACACTAAAAAAATAGTCAACTAATTCTTGTTAACAAGCGCCACTACACACTCACTCACACACCCATAAGCATACTCATAGCTAGCGTATATATATATAAACAAGTAAGAGGTTCTAGTCTGGAGCTCCCGACCCTGAACCCTCATATTTTAACACCAACGCGCTCGGCTTTAGTAGAAATAAAGATAAACTAAAACAAATTTATCTTGGCTGGGTTCGAACTCGCAACTGACCGCATTACTTGCTGCTGCCTCTACTCAACAGCCACAATAGCCAAAAAAAAACTAGTAAGATGTTAGAGGATACCATGAACCCTCTTTTCCCAACACATTGCAGCTCGCGCTACGCGCTCGTTTGCTTTTGTAATAAAGAAAAATTTAAAAAAAACGTTTCCTTGCCAGGGTTTGAACTTGCAACTAACCGCACTACTTGCCGCCGGCTCTAATAAACAGCCACACCAAAATAACAGCATAGAAATTGATAGAATTCAAAGAAGACGCGCATGAATATGTGTGTGTACATGTACATATATAGAAATTCTTGGAATTTGCGCCAGCTGCCGCAAACACGTGGTCAGCCGAAACACAGTTTCTTTTGTGTTCCTTACCCGATATTCATTGAGTAATAAAGAGACAGAGGAGGCTTTTGGATCAAAAGCTCTTTTTCGAAACACTTCACGAGCGATAGCGAGGTTGCAAACAAAAATTGCAAACACAACACCCGGCTGTCTACAGCTACTTCTGCCGTTGCCCACAAATCAAAGACAACTTCAGAACATTTCCCATATGAACCAACAACAACCATAATCAAAACAAACGACTCGACAATGAAAAAAGCACGCCCCAAATTCTGTCCCTGCTATCCCTTTTTGGTTTGAAGCTACAGCCTATGATCTATGATCTACTCTTCTAACTCATTGTTGTGGTTTCTAAGCACTGCTATGCCTTTAATTCGCAAACTCGCTTTCAACTTGCAAGCAGCCTGGCAGATTTTAAAATAGTTGTTGGCATATGTGTCTCATCTCACACACAGAGGCAAAAAATATGCATGTGTGTGTTTTTGAAGCCAAGGGAAGTATATGAATTTAAGAAGATTGCAATATTCTGTTGCGCATGTGTCGTCACAAGCTAGGGCTTTTTGTATGCGAGCGTTGCGTACAATAAAGTAATACATTATTAAATACATGCATTTTTATAGAAGACCCTATTAATATATTACTTTAATGTACGTAATAAAGAATAAATAACTATATTCTAAGCATCACAAGAAATGAAATTCTTTAAAACGTGACGTAATACTATATGATGTTGACGCGCCGTATGCGTAACCTGACTTTCCTATGTCCTCATCATCGCGCAGAAACTTTTGAAGATCAAGACGGACGACGAAAAAAACAAATGGGTTTTCATGCGCACTGTTGTTGTTTTGCGAGTGATTTGTTGTTGCTTCCTATAGTAAATGAGCTTTATTTTTGAGTTTGATTTTGGGTTTGCGGACCAACCCGATCTACCGCTCGGGATTTTTAAAAACGGTGAAAATAGCTCGGAGTGAGTATTCAGCTCTGTCTCTTTTTTACTCAATGGGTAATTCCCAAAAACATCAAACTCGCTGACCCATCGTTCTTTAAGAGCTAGCTGATCGATCTACTACTTGGTGCTGGCCTATTTTTCGACCTCATTTGTGTTGGTCAGATTCGCATGGAGAATAACTTCCCAAGTAGACGAACCTGGGGTGGATTGTCTCTGGCGGACTTTCTCGTAAAACTTCTTTAGCCGTTCTTCACAATGAGGCCAACCCATGCCCAGCAGAGGATTCGCTATCCAGCATCGTCAAAAGGTTTTGGAAGGTCGACAATTGCCATGGATCCGCACCCATCCTTTTTGGTCAAGACGCTCTCTGTGAGAAATCATGCTGCAAGGCTGCACAAGCCTAAACTCAGGCCACTATTCCGGACGCCTGACTGCGAAAACGAACTTCGATGCCTTGGCTGATTCTTATCATCGCGCTCTAAGACGCTTTAAAACTCTTGAATGCACGCTAAGCAAGAATCACCAGCTAAAGAATAAATATTCTGCGTTAATGCAAGAATGCCGCATCGCCGCATTGCCGTCTTTTCCAGGTTGCAGTCTGCGGTGACATCTGATGTCATCAGATGTATCGTCGCGTGCGCATAACACATCCAGACCAGCTTCTGCAATAAATCTTATGGCGAGAAAATCCAAATGGCCGGATTAATACCTACTCTTTGGATACAGTTACATACGGAACTAAGCCTGCTGCGTTATTAGCCATCCATACGATGCAACAACTAACCTACGACGAGGAGAAGTTCCCAATGGCTGCCACGATTATCCGCAGGGACTTCTATGTAGAGCCACTGGCGCTTGTGTCTACATAAGATCTGAGATGCAAGGAGTTGTCGCATCGCATCTCCTGTGTTCCAAGTCTAGAGTTAAAACGCTAACGATCCCGAAGCTTGAACTCTCAGCAGCGCTAATACTTTCGGAGCTAATCTACAGCATCCCCGCAGACATTCAGGTCGAATCATTGTTGGACTGACTCAACCGGAGCGCTGGCATGGATACGAGAAATGCCTTCCAATTTCAATATTTTCGTTTCCAACATGGTATCACAAATCCAGGAACGCACCAAAGGCATGACCTGTCATCATGTGCCGTCCCAGCTGAACCCTGCTGACATTTAATCACGTGGATGCACGCATTCCTGCGCTCCAGCAATTCATAATGCCCTGAAGACAGTGCCTATCAACTGGAGCTTCCAGAGCGACATTCAAAGGGATTTGACAGCGTCGTACAAATTTAAAAATTCATTTGGAAAGCTCCAGTGAATTTTCGCATATATTTTTCGATTTATAATATTACGAATATTCAAACGAACTCACCTCGTTCCCAAGGTTTCTTAACTCTGTACGAAATTAAACAAGGAAGGCATTTCATTGAGGGTTAAGAGGCACTCCGCTCCAGCAAGCCGCTGTCACTTAAAAGCGAGCTCCGATCTCTGCATCCCATATTAGAGCCCAAAGGACTCATACACCTTGGTGGTCGGCTTCAGAATTCCAACCTTGGATACGAAGCCAAGCACCCTATACTCTTACCCAAACAGCATCCAGTTACCTGCACATTAATCATATTACTGCATTAATTAATCATATTACCATAATAGATTTATGCATGCTGGCCCGCAGTTTCTGCTTGCGACCTTGCGAAAACGGTACTGGCCCATTGGAGGGCTTAAGGTCGTTTCCAGAGTCGTCAACAAATGTGTTCATTGCTATTGCAAGTGACCTAAATTGTTGGAACAAGTCATGGCACCACACCAGCAGAGCGCTTGTAACCCAGTCCTACGTTCCACGTAACTGGCATAGACTTTAGCGGCCCATTCTTCTTTATCGGAGGTCAGAAATCGGGCGCCAACAAAATGCTACATCTCCATTTACGTATGCTTTTCAACAAAGGCAACGCACCTAGAGCTAGTCGAAGACCTATCTACACCGTATATTATTGCTGCGCTGAAATGATTCATTAGTCTGAAAGGCAAGCCGTTTTCTATTTGGTCTGACAATGCGACCAATTTCGTCAGCGCACGAAATGAATTGTAGGAGCTAAGAAATCTTTTCAGGAATGAGCCTGAAAGTAGCCCTATTGTCAACGAATGCCTGGCGCTGGGAATCACTTGGCACTTCATTCCGCCACGATCGCCACATTTTGGTGGCCTATAGGAAGCCGCAGTGAAGTCAGCTAAACATTATTTTTACCGCGTCGTTGGGAATGCTGTTCTCTTATTTCATGAACATCGAACCCTTATTTGCCAAATATCTCCCATGTTAAATTCAAGACCGCTCTGTCCCATTACAGAAAATCCAATCATCTGAGATGGCCTCTCGGACGAGTCGACAGAACAATACATGGAGATGAAGGTGTCGTGCGAGTAGCCATCATTCGAACTGCAAGCGGACTGGTCAAGAGAGCTATCATAAAGATCGCCGTTCTGCCTATCGAGACCACTTCGGTTGAAAGACTTTGACTTCCAACGGGGGGAGTATGTTCGCAGCATTGCGTCAATTAATATTGTACTAAACAAATTATATCATGTTATACTGCATTTACATTGTCAGTTTAAAATACTTTGTAAATATTTTTTACATCACCAATCATCCATGTAAGAAAGTTTTTTGTTTGCCGATCGGACACAAAAACATTTATCAAAGTTCTTTGTCAAAATTCATCTGATTTCTTTTTCCACTTTTTGGAAAATCCATTCCTTCTTGGTGGTATTGGGGATCAAAGATTTAGTGGGTGACGTTTCGCGCTCAAATTGATTTTCAAGGATCTATATGAAAAACCTTTTAAGACGTGTTTCACATTTTTCGCAAAATCAAAGCATCCTCGGTAAAAAGTGCGATTCTACGATTTTTTTGGTGAAGCTTTAAGGTTTGTTTGCTTTACTTCAAACTTATTTTCAAAGCTTTACATAAAAACCTAATGAATACGCGTTTTTTGCGATTTGGGATATTACTCCCACAACAGTGGTTAATTAGTGAAAAACTTTTGTATGCAAGTTTTTTGCTAACCATCCGATCGGCCTTAAGCTCATTTTCAAAGATCTTTGTTCAAATTAATTTGAGGGCTATTTGATATTTTTCGAAAAATGCATTCTTCCTTGGTGGAAATGGGGGTCAAAGATTTGGTGGATGATGTTTTGTGTTCAAAATTATTTCCAAGGATCTATATAAAAAATCATTTAGGACGTGTTTCACGCTTTTCGCAGAATTCCTTCCTCGGTAGGAATGCGATTCAAAGATTTTTCGGGCGAAGTTTTAAGTTTTGTCCGATTTGCTTCAAACTTATTTTCAAAGCTCTACATAAAAACTTAATGAATACGTGTTTCAGCGATTAAGAAAATTCCACCCGCAACTGGGGAAATTTGGCGAAAAAACAAGTTAATTTTTTGGTTTCAAATCGGTGTTAAACTTATTTTCAAAGACCTTTATCAGAACCTTTTTAACACGCCTTCGCAATGTTCATCGCTATTGGATGGAAAAAGGTTTAATAAACGCAAATTTTTTATTCGTCCTCAAGATTTTTACCACAAGATTAACAAGGGTAGAAACCTCTGTTTCGAACATTTGGTTCTTATTCAATGCAGTTAAAACATATTTTTAAATAGAAGTGAAGACCAAGATATGTAGATGTCAATTTTCCACGGGCGTGTACTAAGGGGAAAGGTAATATCACTAACTATACAATGCTTTGATATGTCAAACTGCAGAATAATCGGATCCCGTTAAATCGTCAACGACTGAGCCCCATGGGTGCCCGCGACCATTTCAGTGTGCCCAGATAGAGTATACTGCTGAGAGTGGCAGCCGAACGGCGGCCTCGAAAGCCGAGCGTTCAGTATGAAGCCGCATCTCGCTCAGCGCACAACGTCGCTGCGGCTGATGCCTTTTCATCAGCGTTTGAAAATGCTACGCTACTCCGTAGTATTTCGTTTTGCTCTCGCTATCGCTCGGCGAAGGGAATCATTTTCTTTTTCTTCATCTTGGATGTTGTGCAATTGTAAATGCTTCTTTAAATTAAAAACACGATCCCTTTTCAACACTCGAAAGCATCTTTTGCATTTAACGTCGTCGTCATCATTCTCATCGAAATAATTAAATATGTTGAGAGTTTTCTTCTCCGGTGCCATGTTTACGCATTAAATTAATACTTGAAAGTGCCTAACAAATTTGCTAAAACGCACTGTAGCAAGCGACAAGCCTAAAACAACGGTGCATTACGAACCGGCGACGAAAAAAACGATCACAGAATTCTAGCAAAAACAAAAGCGCACAAGAGCCGTAGTAAATGAAACAATTTCATTTGCTCTGCTCTCATCTCGCTATCAGTTTTCATCTACCGCTACGGCTACGCAGAGCACACTATTTCAATTTTATACCCTTGCAGAGGGTATTATAATTTTGTCGTGAAATGTGTAACGCATAGGAGACATCTCCGACCCCATAAAGTATATTCATATATTCATGATCAGTATCAACAGCCGAGTCGATATAGCCATGTTCGTCTGTCTGTTTCTATGCGAACTAGTCTCTCAGTTTTAAAGCTATATTTATGAAACTTTGCAGAAGTCCCTCTTCCTGCTGCACGCAGTTCATATGTCAAAACCAGCTGGATCAAACCACTATACCATATAGCTGCCATAGGAACGATCTGTCGAAAAGTAGGTTCTTGAATGAAAAACTTTTGTTTATAAAGATATCTTGACCAAACTAAGCATTTATTAGTTTTACTATGCTCCTCATATATATGCAGAATCCTATTAAGATCGGACCACTATATCATATAGCTCCCATAGGAACGATCGGTCGAAAATTAAGTTGTATGGAAAATTTGTTTGTTTTTCACGATATCTTGACCAAACTCGGCATTTATTTGGTTCATTATGCTCCTCATATATAGGCAAAATCCTATTTATATCGGACCACTATATCATATAGCTGCCATAGGAACGATCTGTCGAAAATTAAGTCGTTGTATGGAAAACATTTTTGTTTTTCAAAACACCTCAACCATACTCGGCATTAACTGTTTTCCCTGTGCTTCTTAGATATGAACATTATGAAAAGGTTGGGTCTGCAAGGGTATTAAGTCTTCGGCTAGCCGAAGCCCTTCCTTCTCGTTTTTTCTTAAAAATAATAATAATTTAATTTAAAGAAATTGATTAAATATTTGCATTGACTTAAAAATACAGATTGTCTACCGAGAAAACCTCAGTACACAACATGAATTCATATGTGAATACAAATTTGGGATAGATTATGGTCAAATTTATTTCTTTGCCTGCAAAAGCCAGTGCAGGGTATATAAACACACATACAGACATACTTGCTTAAACAGCCCTCATAGAGCCGAGGCTGAGAGTATGGCTAAAAATTTGAGTAGCATATATAACTTTCATTTTTTCGAACGAGCTCGGGTATATATGTTTCCAAGAAAGCTTTGGACATAATCGGGTGGAAGTGTTATCAGTGTCAATCTGAAATAATTTAACTAATATTTGCCATGACACTGTACCATCAGGATTTTCGATAAAGTTTCGCATTTAAATATTGCGAAGAGACTTAAACAAATGAGGAACATCGTATATTCCATAAATTTTTTTGTCATCGATGGTAAAATAAGGTACTTCTTTATTGACACCATATTTTGTAATCACATCACAGCAAAAACTTCATCAGGTAATTGTCAACCAGATGAAGACTATATGCTTCAAAATGTCATAGAGCAGGCCAATGAGGAACTGCAAAGTGTTCGTGTTGAGGACGAAGAACATTTGTCCTATCATGAGCTGAGAATTGAATATTTTAACGAATATATAAGCAATAGCGATAATAACGATCTCCCGTCTGTTGATATTAGTGCAAATAGCAAAATTGCATTGCGGTATTTTGCAGGATTTGTTCAAAAGTTTAATTGTGACGCCTGCAAGAGCCTTTTAAAAGAGGATATTCCAAATTGTGAAGATTCTGAGTATTTTTTGTGTAATAAAAACTTCAGAAATGTAAATAATCGTTCAAAACTGAAAGCTCCCCAAGACGAATTTTTTAGTCTAATTAAACTTCATTATAGTATTTTCCGTACGATTTTTGAAAAGAGCCCACATATTAGACAAATAAGAGAACTAATGATTTATGAATGCATTTCGCGGACCGAGGCCGTTGATATACATATATGCAAATTGGTCTTCCGAATTACACAGTTGCAGTCACCACAGGAAATATATTTTAAATTACTTCCTGCAGGTCTTGCTCAGAAAAAACAGAGAAATTCTCAAAAATGCAAGGGATCTGCTTATGAATTTATTGACATTGTAAAAAAAATTTGGTTAAAATGTTCCGAACTGCCAAAAAATTCTGAAAATTACAAGATTATGCATTTATTGACATTGTAAAGATCTTCGGCATGCGTCTGCATCCATATCAAAGTGCAAACGCGCGACAAGTGCGGCTTACCTGTTTTTATTGACGGCTCACACATTTGTGACTTTTGCGGCCGCAAGCCCACCGCAGGCATGGCGAAAAAAACAAAGACCGTGTCCGTTGCCCAAATTTACGCACCCATTGATTAAAATTTCTCTGTCTCACGACAAACCCTTGATCGGCTCATTCGCACACATTTTTGTGTGTGTGTGTGTGTGTGTCTGTGTGTGGACCTCGAAATTCAGAAATGCCAAAAACTTCAAATTTTGTCAAATTTGCATCGGGCAGGCAGGCCGGCAACCTACACACACACAAACGCATAAATGCGTGTGCTTGGCGGGCCCAAAAAGTTATCATGCACTTATGCCAACGTTCAGGTACCCTTACCCTTACAACATGCATGGAAAATAGGAGTTTTGCACATGAACAGGCCAAACCCTTTTATAATGTCACCCAACTGCTTACTCGAAGTAGCAAGTCGAAAAAATTTAACATTTTCAATTTTTGGTCATTTCTTAAATTATTCGACAAGCCGACGAAGAATTACCCTTGCAGAAATACGAGTTAGTTTTTTTCAATTTTAAGCAAAATTGGTCCCCACAGTAAACAAAAAAAATAAAATATAATATATAAATATATCATTTAGATCATTTAAGTTTTTAATAAATATAAATATATCAGATTCTTCTCATTATGCCTGACTGGACGAAGAAATACATGATAGAGCATTTGAATGTGTGTGCCACAGGCACAAAGGGCACACGATTGAAGAAAAAATCTCTGGCTCGCGACAAACGCCGCGATCTACTTGTGCGCACATCCACACAACACAAACATATGTATGTATGTTTGTAGATCTCGGGGTTTTTGAGAAGCTATGCAGGGAGAAGGAGATGCACACAAGTGCGCAAAGCAATAAGTGAGAGCGAGGCACACTCTTCACACGCATACACACATAAGTACATATGTATTTGGGCTGAAGCTTACATACATATGTATATTACGAAATAGCATCAGCCGCAGCGACGTTGTCCGCTGAGCGAGATGCGGCTTCATACTGAACGTTCGGCTTTCGAGGACGGCGTTCGGCTGCCACTCTCAGCAGTCTTACTTTGTCTGGGCACACTAAAATGGTCGCGGACACCACTAACAAAAAAAACATATGTAGATGGGACATGCAGTGGTAAAGTTTTGGTCACCAAAAAATATGCATCTGGTCCAACGAGCGAGTAAGTTATACATATGACATCTTTTGATCGCTTACACTACAGGAAACTCCTTTGGCTTACTCTCTTCCATATGATTTGTGTGATGTATATCTTACTCGCTCGTTGGACCAGATGCATATTTTTTAAAGTGACCAACAAGTTTCCACTGTTTGTCCCATCCATATGTTTTTTGGTTAGTGCCAAAACTTTTCCACTGTATGTCCCATCTATATGTTTTTTGGTTAGTGCGGACACCCATGGGGCTCAGTCGTTGACGATTTATTGGTATCCGATTATTCCGCTGTTTGACATGTCTATGCATTGTATAGTTAGTGCTGCAACTTAAAATACGAATTTATAAAATGTGTGGTAAAAAAGGTAAGTGCTATATGAGGATAACCTTTAACTACTTAGGTTTTAAAGAATACTCATGTTGCAATAACAACGTTCGTTCGTGTTCAAATAATATTTTTTCTTTTTTGTTTGTTTATTGTATTGAATCAATGATAGCATACATTTTTATAACAACACAGTTGGATTCAAATAATGTATTCACAATTCATGCACGCCGTTGATATAAGAACCTGACAACCAGGTCGTGGCAGAACAGCATATAAAAATTAAAATATATTATAAATATTCATAATACTGTTGGCACCAATTTAAACAAAAAACGAGAAGGATGGGCTATCTTCGGCACGCCGAAGATTTAATACCCTTGCAGACCCAACCTTTTTATGATTCTCATAGTGCTTTGCCCGTATCTAAGAAGCACAGGGAAAATAGTTAATGACAGTTAATTAACCGAGTATGGTTAAGATGTCTTGAAAAACAAAAAAGTTTTCCATACAACAACTTAATTTCGACCGATTGTTCCTATGGCAGCTATATGATATAGTGGTGCGATTTTGATAGGATCTTGCTTATATATGACAAGCATAGTAAAACAAATATTTGCCGAGTTTTTTGACCGATTGTTCCTATGGCAGCTATATGATATAGTGGTCCGATTTTAATAGGATTTTGCATATATATGAGGAGCATAATAAACCAAATAAATGCCGAGTATGGTCAAGATATCGTGAAAAATAAACAAATTTTTCATACCAGCTATATGATACCAGCAGCTATATGATATAGTGGTCCGATTTTAACAGGATTCTGCATATATATGAGGAGCATAGTAAAACTAATAAATGCCGAGTTTGATCAAGATATCTTAATAAACAAAAATGTCTTTCATACGTCCCTATGGCAGCTATATAAAATAGTGGTCCGATCCAGCTGGTTTTGACATATGAACTGCGTGCAGCAGGAAGAGGGACTTCTGCAAAGTTTCATAAAGATAGCTTTAAAACAGAGGGACTAGTTCGCATAGAAACAGACAGACGGACAGCCGGACAGACGGAGTCGGGTCGGAGATGTCACCTTCTATGAATTACACATTTCACGACAAAATTATAATACCTCTGCAAGGGTATAAAAACCCAGCCTGCACAATCTTTTGCAGCGGCTGACAGGGCCACGCCCTTTGAAACCTGGTAATTGAATTAAGCCGCCCACAAGCGCACACAGAACAATTGTAATATACTGTCAGCAAAAAAATATAGTGTAAATTAAGGTTTTAAAGTTCCTGCACATACAGAAAAGATAATAATAATATAGGCAAAGAGAAACATGGCTCTTGAAAGTAGTTGACTATGACATACCGTACACAATGTTTTTTCGTGTTTATTTTTTTTACGCTTCTTGGCACCCAAGTCTAATCAGGCACTAAGCACGTGGAGTACGCACAATGCCTTGACTAGTCTGCATTTAAGTAAAGTTGAATGAGCGGAGTCGAATCATAAAGTTCACGATAAACTTTAATTCCCATAAAACAAATCAAGTAAGAGGTTCTAGTCGGGGGCTCCCGACTAGAGGATACCACGAACCCCCTTCTTCTATGAAGAAAAATTAAGATTAAAAAAAAATTGCTTCCTTGGCAGGGTTCGAACTCGCAACTAACCGCACTACTTACCGCCGTCTCTACTCAACAGACACACCAACCACATAAAAAAAGTAGTTCCCTCGGTAGGTTTCGAACCTACAATAAACCGCAATACTTGCCGACGCCTCTACTCACGAGCCATACCAATTAAGTCTCGGTGAAAAAAAAACGAATTAAAATAGCAGCACAGAAAACAATATAATCGTAATTGCAATGCTCTTGATAGAATTCAAAGCAGACGCTCAGTAATGTGTGTGTATACAGAAATTCTTGGAATTTGCACTAGCTGTGTGTTTCTTTTGTGTTTCTTAACCGATCTTAATGAAATTTTCGATGTACATCTCGTTGTACAATAAAATATTCGGGTATTCTTCAAATGACAATTGCATTTATATTGTGGCTTATATTGGCGGGCAGCATAAATTGGTTTATTTACTTGATTTATAGCTATAAGGTAGTAGCGGGCAAGTGATGAAAACTATAAAATGAAAGATACTTGATATATGTATATACATATACAGTTCGACCTCGCTCAACGCAACCCTCGTTTCACACAACTCCTCGATAATTGCAACAGCCGATTTCTTAACATTGTAGTTCAGAAAAGTATAAATTGTAAAAAAGTACAGACCACAATTTCTCAATTTTTCAAAAATAAGTAAAGTAAAATGAAATCCTTGCTTTGAACACAGAACTATTCGATTTACTTTAATTTTAATGGTTAGCAAAGGCATCTCTTTTTGGAAATAGGTCTCGTGGCCAACAGAAAATTTTTCCTCGGAACGGACGGACAGACAGACGGACATGGCTAGATCGACTCGGCTATTGATGCTGATCAAGAATATATATACTTTATGGGGTCGGAGATCCTTCCATCTGCCTGTTACATACATTTGCACAAATACATTATACCCTTATTAACCATTTTTAATGAGTTCAGGGTTTTAAGAAAAGAAAACTGTGGAAATGTTTTTTTCAGCTCTCTTCTTTTTTCAGTCGCAAGCCGCACACAAACATTTGAAAAGTTGAAAAAAAAAACAAAGTAAATACCAAATGTTTTTCCTTTTCGATTTTTGTTTCTACATTTCTTGCATGGATTTCTGACCTGTTTCCTGTTTCAGTCCCGTAAATATTAAGGGTATGAAAATAAGCGAAACGAGGCTTGTGTCTGACCTTTTTAT
Source organism: Drosophila borealis (assembly GCA_035045885.1). Lineage (NCBI taxonomy): Eukaryota > Metazoa > Arthropoda > Insecta > Diptera > Drosophilidae > Drosophila > Drosophila borealis. The sequence goes on from JAWNOR010000194.1 coordinate 20,445,480, forward strand.
TACGGGGCAAAGGAGAATTTACTATAGTTGTTGCAGCCACTGTTGGAATGACTTATAAGCAAAAGGGTCACAATTAGTCGAAGTCCTTTCTTCTTGTTAACATGGAGGTGCGCCTTAAAAAGCTCTTTGGCATGGAAGCACGTTCTCAATTCGCTATTAAGTTTCATGGGACAGCCTGTAGGAGCCAATTTACCGCCATGCTTTGTTCTGTTTGGCTTTTGCGATGGTTCGGGCAACGCGCAGAACTTTTGTCCATTCGATACGCATAAAAATCAAACTACAATTAGAAACAGACTCCTATCGCTCTGGGTTTCCACTTGGGACTATTAAAGGAGAAGCCCAAGCCACATGCACGCACACACACACACACACACACACACATACATACACACATACAGACTGCCGAAAGCTATAGCTTATAATGCTTATGCAACACTATGAAGTAGTATAGTAGTAGCCCACGAGTTGTTGGCCAGCAGAACAAGTTCTTTTGCTTGCTTGAGGCACCGTATCAAATTATCTATTTATGTATAAGACTAGCAATGTATTTACAGCTTAAATAACAGCAGGATAAACATACCGGGGCTCAATCAAACCGTTGTCGGCAGCAAGCGAGGGCGGCAAATTTTTAGAATATATCGACTAAGCCAGTCCAGGGCCATAGTTTGTCGGCTCTTATTGTTGGCCTTTTTTGTGATTTATTTAGCTTAGCTGTGTCAGAGGCATGCAGTGCAAGAAATCCCGCACACAAATAAGACCAAAGCCTGCTTTGTTAATCAAGTCCGACAAACTAAACTCATTCCTACAGATATGTACTATGTATCTATGCCTGCCACAAGCCGCGCCCGCTGGACACTTCATTTGCCAAGGAGTCGCCATGCCCCGTGTATCATTGTATTGAATGAGACGCACGAGCGCGCAGCCCAGACGGACTAGGTGACAGGCGCTTGACACATGCGGGTCAGCAGGCAGCAAACTTAGCCAAAGTGTTACAAAATAAGAAATATGCGCACAGATTTCTTTGTGTCCGGCTGTGTGTGCGAGTTTCCAAGTAACATACATATAAATACGACCAAGTAGCCTATACTCAATGCCCATGGGACGTATTTAGTTTTGAGTGCAAATGAGTTAATTAGCTGATTAAGTTACCGCTTTTTCGGCGGCCACAAGCAAATAAATCATTTACCTAAACTGTCTGCAATCCGCAGAGCAATGATCGCCCATTTGGTATGTTTATAAATTGCAGGCCATTATTTACATGTGAGCAAACACTCTTGCACATACTCGCAGGCACGCCCACGCCCCATAATCAACGAGCGGCAGGCACAGACAGGTCCTGGGCATTGTAAGCTGATTGCGGCATTTATGGCTGCCATGCCCACTTTCAGTTTTCCGCTGTCGCTCATTAAAATTCACATTCTAACATTTTACAAATACATATTAACAAACCTTTTACGCGAGTTACTTTAATCACGCGGATTTTGGGGCCGCAGCAAAGCCAGGTGCTCACTGTTTTCCGTGTTGGAGAAATGCCCGCTGTGTGAGTGCTAAGATTAAGTTCTAGGAGACGCACGGGACACACAGCGATGTCGTCGCAGAAATCGAGCGGAAACCAATGCATAATAAGACCGAGTGTCACAGCCTGTTGCCAAGTGGGCCGCACTTGCATTGACCATGGCCATGAACTTTATTTGTGCACAACCCTGCCGCTGCTACTGCGGCTGCTGCTGGGATTACGTAATGAAGGCCCTGCCAGACAAACGTCTTGAAATGAGTCCACACACTGCCACTTGAGTACTTGGCGTTCCCCATCATCTCCAAGATGAGCATCGTTGCGCAGTGGGCGCGTCCTTGATGGGCGTGGCTTTAAGCGGCTTAAACTGCAGCAAGTAAGGCAATTTGCAATTTGTCATTTTTGAGAAGACCTGGTCATTGCTTTGATTGCTTTGACCGAACCGCTAAGCTGGGAAGCACTGAGAGGGGCGAAAAAACAATGGACGGGCAAAGTTTCTGTTGGCTGCGACAAAAGTTTCATTTGGTCGCCTGGTGTAGTTTACACCAGCTAACCGCTGCCGTCAACGAAATTTTTAACTTTATTTAGAACTCATTAAAAACTTGTGCATAATTGCATAAATTTGCAAAGTCAATGGAAAACTTTGGCTAAACAGCGCTGCGCGAGCAACAACACAGCCCCATATGGGGCGTGGCAATTTGTTGTTAACTGCAAGTATTTAAATACACAAGAGCAATATGGTCCACACAATACTATTTATTAATCGAATTTCAAGCGAAATTTTATAAAAGTTTCAACATTTTCTAAAGATTAATAAAAGTCGTCCCAGCAACTGGCGAGTATATAAAAGTAAAGTTGACATATCGTATTTAAATCGCTTTGTGACCAGAGATGGTAACGGTGGGAATTGGAATTAAAGCCTTAGAATTAGAAGAAGTGGCTACGTTTCGAGCATTATCAACTGCGCAGATTAAAAATGCTTTGTTAATTGGTACCGTGAATTAAATTAAATTGAAAAAAAACGACATCAAATTTGCATTTGTAAATAAATTTTCATTTAAGTACAAATATGTATGTATCCGTGGATATGTTTTAACAACAGCATCTATTGACAGAGGCCTATTGAATGCTTGAGCCCAAAGCTTTGCTAACAGTCCAATGTACAGATAAATAAATGCTTTTGTAGCACAAAGCCTGTGTAAAACTTGTTGCCTATGTTTTAAAAGCACATTTATTTATGAACGTGTAAATATGGAAAAAGCTGTAAGCAAACTTTAAGCACCGAAAGCTTTGAACGAGCTTTACTTGAACAATGCTTTATGCTTATGCTTTTCGTGACGAAAACGTGGACAAGCTTTACGTAACATAATTTCCGTACACTCAGAATAATAATTTGACCGAAACAATACAAAAATTTAGGTAATTTTACCCAAGGTCCAAGATAAATTTAACTAGAAGCATAGAAGCTTCGAATACTAAGTACATTCTTTTCAAAATCTAGACAAGTAATATCCTTCAAAATAACTCTTTTTTTATATTCAAAATTTCCTAGAAAAGCTAAAAGCTTGTTGGCATACAAACGAACGAAACTGGCAATCTGTGAAAAAAAAGTGAATAATTTAAATATCGGTCACTCTTTTTGGCGATGAATAGTTTGGAATTAATCTCACAATAAAAATCTATAATTTGCATATATCTCTATATATAAAACTGTTTGTTTTGACTGACTGATTGGTGATCAACGCACAGCCCAAACCGTAAGAGCTAGGAAGCTGAAATTTTCACTGTAGTTACCTTATGTGATGTAGGTGCACGTTAAGACGGGGTTTCGGGAAATTTCACCCGCAAGTGTGGAAAAATAGCAAAAACGTTTGTATGTAACTTTTTGTTTACCATCCGATCGGCCTCAGACTTATTTTCAAAGATCTATGATCAAATTCATTTGAGGGGTGTTTCAGACTTTTAGGAAAATGTATTCCTCCTTGGTGGAAATGGAGGTCAAAGATTTGGTGGGTGACGTTAAGCGCTCAAATTCATTTCCAGAGATCTATAAGAAAAATCATTTCATACTGAAACACTTTTCGCAGAATCCAAACTTCTTCGGGGGGCATGCGATTTACGGATTTTTTGGGCGAAGTTTTAATTTGTGACCGATTTGCGTCAAACTTATTTTCAAAGCTCTACATAAGAACTTAATGAATACGTATTTCAGCGATTTGGGAAATTCCACCCGAACAGTGGTAAATTGGCGGAAAACGGTTGTATGAACGTTTTTTGTTTACGATCGGCCCCAAACTCATTTTCAAAGATCTATGTTCAAATTCATTTGAGGGGTGTTTCACACTTTTTGAAAAATCCATCCCTCCTTTTTGCAAATGGGGGTCGAAGATTTGGTGGATGACGTTCTGTGTTCAAATTCATTTCCAAAGATCTATATTAAAAATAATTTTAGACGGGTTTCACATATTACGTAAAATCAAAGCTTCTTCAACGGAAAATGCGATTCTAAGATATATTTGGAGAAGTTTTAGGTTTTGTCCGATTTGCGTCAAACTTTATTCTTAGAGCTCTACATGAGAATTTAATGAATAAGTGTTTTTGGAAAATCTTACGTCAATTTACGGCTAACGGTTGTATGAACGTTTTTTACCATCCAACCGGCTTAACAGTTATTTTTATAATATAGCTCCGCTTTCCACGTTGAACCTTAGAAAATGTAGCATTGAGAATGTAATTTTGTTGTCGCATGAGAAATATCAGTGCGATACAAAATATATTGAAATTTGCAGCAGCAGCCAATATCAAGTCTTTTAGTTTAGTCATTGGTTGTCCTCTGTTTAAAAAGGAGAAACTGTTAAATATTTTACATAAATGAATTTTCTTTTGACAAATGCCAGACACGTCTTGAAAATTGCTGCATTTTCTGACAATTTTTGGAGTTTTGTAATCCAACGAAATAAAAATCAATACAACAAATAAAAAGTTGTGATGAATTCTAAGGGTAAATAAACACACTTACCTAACTTTATGCAACAATATATTTTTTCTAATCGAGCCCTATCCTACTTCATTCGTGTTGGCGGTGTCAGAAAATGTAGGGGTTATGACGGTGTGGTGTGAGTAGCCACATGTCGCGTACCTAAACACCCAGGTTCAAGTCTTAGTGATGTCGCCATGCGGTATGTGGTGGTTGCTTCGTTTTTTACTTTAATTGTGCTTTTAATAAATAAACATGCGTGGAATCATTATGTAAATAAACATATGTTATTTTTAAGAGGTAATGTACGATATGTAACGGAAAAAGATTGGTCGCTGTTTGTGTTTTTCAATATATCTTGACCAAACTCGGTATTTATTAGTTTTACTAAGCTCCCCATATATATGCAAAATCCTATCAAGATCGGACTACTATATCATAGAGCTGCCATAGGAACGATCGGTCGAAAATTAAGTTGTTGTATGGAACATTTTTTTGTTTATAAAGATATCTTGATCAAACTCGGCATTGATTAGTTTTGCTATGCTTCTCATATATATGCAAAATCCTATTAAGATCGGACAGCTATATCATATAGCTGCCATAGGAACGATCGGTCGAAATTAAGTTGTTATATGGAAAAATTTTTTGTTTTTCAAGATATCTTGACCGAATTCGGCATTTTTAAATTTTACTATGCGCCCCAAATATTTGCAAAACCCTATTAAGATCGGACTACTATATCATATAGCTGCCATAGGAACGATCGGTCGAAAATTAAGTTGTTGTATGGAACATTTGTTTGTTTTTCACGATATTTTGACCAAACTCGTTATTTATTTGTTTAACTATGCTTCCTATTTATATGCAAAATCCTATTAAGATCGGACCACTATATCATATAGCTGCCATAGGAACGATAGGTCGAAAATTGTTGGAACAAGAGGGTTCAGGGTATCCCCTAGTCGGAAGCTCCCGCCTAGAACCTCTTACTTGTTTAAAGATAATGCATTGTAACTGTTCAGAAGACATCTGAGTTTTCCCAATCTGCTCTTCAGGGCTTCTAAAACACTTGTGATGTGTCTGTTAAAATTCAAGCTCCGTAGTATTTGTAGCTGTTGTGGTGCGTCAATAACTGACCGCGCAAGAAAACTCCAGGACATATATCCCTGCGGAGTGCATAGGTCAAATAGACGCATTTATTTAAATTAATGCCAATATTCCAACGTTTAGCCCACGTTTCAAATTTGTGGAGATATTGTTGCAGGATGTCAGTAGCTTCATAGACACATTTATTTCTTGATAAGATGGATGTGTCATCTGCAAATGTGGCGATGGTGAGGTCCTGTGGATCCTGAAGAATCAAATAAAGTTGGATGGCAACAAGGGCTTGATTTTGCTTAGAAGTCCGTCATGCCAGACTCTGTCGAAGGCTTGTTTTATGCCCAAGTACGCTGCCAATACTTATTCTTTGGCTTCGAAACCCTCGAGTATGAAATTCACAACCCTACTAAGCTGTTATGGTGTGCCATGAGATTTTCGGAACCCAATCTGAAAGGGAGGAATTTTTTGTTTAATCGCAACGTTCAAAGAGTTTGCCAATCGTGGTCAACAGACTAATTGTTCTGTAAGAGTCTAATAACGAGGGGCTCTTCCCAGCCTTATGGACCATACATATCCTTGCCTTTTTCCACTGACTTGGTACACGCCCCAGTCTCAATACCGCATTGAAGATTAATACTAAAAATAGGACTGCACTGACCGGCATTGCTTTAAGCGTTATGTTGTCAATCCCATCTTCGCCAGGGGCTTTTCTAGTCTTAAGTCCTTAAGATCTGTCAGGCTTTCTAATCGAAAATTTGGGAGTCACTTGCTGCTTATACCTTCTCGCCAGTCTCCACAGGGAGTGACTTGAAGACTAATTTGGAGAAACATTTTCTAAAAAAAAGGTCGGTTTCCCTTTGTTTATGTAGCTCCAGCAGCTTTTTGACTCGGTTCGACACTCTGTGGTAGATCCTGTCCACAATTGGATCTCCGGTACGACAGTACTGCCTTCTCTTAATCAGCAGTAGTGCATAGATTGCTGGCGGGAGTCTTACCTGTGGTCGTGAGCTTTCTGATTGGCTTACTGACGCTGAAATGAGGGCTGCCGAGTGAACCTTGTTCAGAAATAGCGCATGTGCATCTTCGATGTCTTCTGGTGTTAGTATTTCCAAGTTTAGGTCTAAAGTTTCCTCTAGATCTCGTCGAAATGCTAGTGGGATATGATCGGAGGATAACTGATACTCAGGCCTTATACTTAAGCCACCTGTGTGAAGCCCATTATAAACAAAGAAGTCAATAGCACTCGGCGTGTAGCTTTGGGCTTACGGGGAATGAGTGGCTTATCCAGTCGAGTAAGCAGGTGCCTCTTGCGTCAGCCCTAAAGCAACCCCAGCATCTGTTTTTGGCGTTAAAGTCGCCTCCCATAAGGAACATTCTTCCTAGTCTGCTGTAAATTTGCTGACCACGACAGTTGCGGCGCGAGATATATCGAAGCGACTGTTAGCTCACCCCTACTAGTTGTGATCTGAATGCTGGCCATTTGCAATTTCTCCGTCCTGATTGCTTCATTTTGGGTAAAGTCGATCTCCTGCTTAATAAGCACCGCCGCTCCTCCTCTTGCTCAATCGCTGGGATGATCCGCTTTGTGAATTTTGTAGCCTGGAATGAAGATGGAGACCGGGGTGTCTGTAGCCAGGTCTCTGTAATCAGCATGACATTAATTTTATGTTCAGTTAGGAAGTGCTTAAGCTCCTCCACATGCCCAGAGATACCACGGGCATTCCACAATCCGAGGCTTAGTGAACTGTGCGTAATTTTTTGGCGTTCAAAAGACTCAGACACATTTGTTTAAGAAACTGATTCGTCTCCTGAAGATCCTTAAACATAGCTTAGTGAGAGCCTCAATCGCCGCCTCCAACCTTGAACTAATGGTGGGGTTTCTTGGTACTTGGGGGCAGAGTTCCTATTTGTAGTTGTCTCTTTATTGGAATTTTCTAACCCAGTACGCAGAGTATCTGCAAACGAAAAATTTCCACGAACTAAGACTGCTAGAATATATTGCTACCGGTCTTTTTATACCCTTGCAGAGAGTATTATAAATTTGTCGTGAAATGTGTAACGCATAGAAGGAGACATCTCCGACCCCATAAAGTATATATATTCTTGATCAGTATCAACAGCCGAGTTGATATAGCCATGTCCGTCTGTCTGTTTCTATGCGAATTAGTCTCTCAGTTTTAGAGCTATCTTTATGAAACTTTGCAGAATTCCCTCTTTCTGTTGCACGCAGTTCATATGTCAAAACCAGCTCGGAGCTGGATCGGACCACTATATCATAGAGCTGCCATAGGCACGATCGGTCGAAAAGTAGGTTCTTGTATGAAAAACATTTTTGTTTATAAAGATATCTTGACTATCTTGTGTCTCTGTGTGTGTGTGTAGAGCTCGAAATTCAGAAATCCAAAAATATTGTCAAATTTGCATCGGACGGGCAGGCAGGGACCAACAGGCACACATGCGCATAAATGCTTCATATACAAAATACGCAAGTATGCGTGAATAGCAAGTCCAAAAACTTTTAAATGCACACATGCCAACGCTTAGGTACCCTCTCGAACAAGAACGAGCTAAAATTAAAGAATTTCGCATCGACTTGGCAAACCCTTTCATTATTTTATATTACTCGTCCCCTCAAAAGGGAAGAAATGCCACCGATTTTTGAGAAAAATTGAATTTGTGGGCATTTTTGCTTGTGCGGACACATACACACACAAACATTTAAACGGTACCTAGGCATAAAGAGAGCACTGAGAGTAAGTGCGAGCGAGATATAAATAAACAGCGATGCCGTTCTATCGCACAAATCATATGGAAGAGAGTAAGCCAAAGTAGTTTCCTGTAGTGGGAGCGAGATAAAAAACAGCGATGCCGTTCCATCGCACAAATCATATGGAAGAGAGTAAGCCAAATGAGTTTCCTGTAGTGTGAGCGATCAAAAGATGTCATATGTATATCTTACTCGCTCGTTGGACCAGATGCAAACCTTTTTTTGGTGACCAACAACCTTTCATTGCATGTCCTATCTATATGTTTGTTGGTTAGTGATACAAGCTAAGGGAATCCAAAAAAATTATCGAATCCCTCCCTCAGCAGAAATATCGGCGCGGTGTGCGTCCCTCTCTGAAGTGCAACACGATAGTTGTTAGAGAATTTCTTTTTTGTTTGCAACGCAACAAATCAGATCGACCAACACCACTATATTTTAAATTTTTCACGTGCCAGCTTAAATTAAATACATTTAACAAGTTAGAGGTTCTAGTCGGGAGCTCCCGACTAGGGGATACCCTGAACCCTCTTAATTCAACACTAAATGCAACTCGCGCTACGCGCGAAAAAAAATAAAGTTCTCTTGATGCCTCCTCTACTCAACAGCCACACCAGCCAAAAAAAAAAAGTTTCCTCCATAGGACCCGAACTCGCTACATACTGCACCACTTGCCGCCGTCAAGAGCCACACCAATAATTAGGACGCACTGAGAATAAAACCAATTAAAATAGCAGCACATACAATCGCGATTGCATGCTGTTGATTGAATTCAAAGCAGACATGCATGAATGTGTGTACATGCACACATCTTATTATGCCATATTATTAACTTAATTTATGGCTATGCGTTGGTAGCGGGGAGGTGGCGATAGGTACAAAATGAAAGATACTTGATATACATATACATATATACTATTCGAGAAGTCAAGTTTGGTGACTCTAGCCAATATAATTTCCGAAATTGCTCAAAAAACAGGATTTCGATATCGATTACTGGGAAACTAGGCAAGTTATCGAATATCGGAAACAAACTCGATCTGCGCGGGCACTAGGATGACCTACTGCTAAAGTTTCAAGTCTCTAGCTCTTATAGGTTCTGATATCCTTGCGTTCATACATACAGACGGACAGACAGACAGACGGAAATGGCTAGATCGACTCGGTCGGAGATGCTTCCTTCTGCCTGTTACATACATTTGCACAAATACATTATACCCTTTTTACCCATTTTTAATGGGTTCAAGGAATAAAAAAAGTTTCCTCGGCAGGGCTCGAACTCGTAACTGACCGCACTACTTTCCGCCGCCTCTACTCAATTTTTTTTTTTGTGTTTAAATTCTTTTATTTACAGCTAATCTTTCTACTCAATAGCCCCACCCATAATTAACTCATAATAAGAAAAAAGCGAATTAAAATAGCAACGCAGAAAACAATACAATCGCAATTGCAATGATGTTGATAGAATTCAAAGAAGACGCGCATGAATGTGTGGGTGTACATGTATACAGAAATTCTTGGAATTTGCGCTTGCTGCTGCACGTGTTTGCAGGCCAAAACACATTTCATTCGTGTTTCTTAACCGATATTCATGAAATTTTCAGTAGTATGGCTTATTGTACTATAAAATATTCGTGTATTCTCAAAATGACAATTGCATTTAAATTGTGGCTTAATTAGATAGGCAATACAAGTTGGCTTACTAACATGATTTATAGCTTTTTGGTGGTATCGGGGAGGTGGGGATAGCTATGAAATGAAAGATACTTGATATATATATACTATTCTAGAAGCTACATGTCAAGTTTGGTGACTCTAGCTCTTATTATTTACCAAAATTTCTTAAAAAACAGGATTTCGATATCGATTTTTATCGATTACTTGGAAACGGGCGAAGTTTTCGATTATCAGAAAGTAACTCGATCTGCGCATGGACTAGGAGGACCTACAGCTAAAATTTTAGGTCTCTAGCTATTTTAGGTTCTGAGATCCTTGCGTTCATACATACGGACAGACGGATGGACGGACAGACAGACGGACATGGCTAGATCGACTCGGCTATTGATGCTGATCAAGAATATATTTACTTAATGTGGTCGGAGATGCTTCCTTCTGCCTGTTACATACATTTGCACAAATACATAATACCCTTTTTACCCATTTTCAATGGGTTCAGGGTATAAAAATAGTGCAAGTTAATACCTAAGTGTTTGATTATTATCAATTGATTTAAAATTTATCAATTTATTATAATTAATTGTTTTTCGATTGCGTACGATTAAGAAAATTTTTTGCGCTCCAATGACATTTTTAGTAAACAGTGGGCTCAGTGTTAGAACGCGTTTGTATGTTTCTTTGTTTGGTGTTGACTGGATAAGGATCGCAAGTATTTTATATTACTAAAACCCTTATAAATATTTATTTTAAGCTACATACATAAGTACTTCTTTCCATTAACTTTAAAAATATCAAACTTAAGTGTATTTCTTATTGAGTAGGGTGTACAGCAATTGATAGTTTAAAAGTTGCAACTTTTCTTATATTTTTTTTTGACTTTAAGACATTATGGTTACTGAGAATGTTAACATAAATGGGATCATGGTGCCTCATCACGTTGTTCATATAATAGGCGATGGCGCTTGCCTTTTTAGAGCTATATCATATGTTTTATATGGTACGCAAGTATTAGCCTCTGAAATACTTCAGGAGATAGTTGCCCATGTGATAAATTACTGGGACCCCTTTGCCGTTTTTACCCATAATACTGATGGGAACAATTATAATTCACCTTCACACTATTAAGCCGATATGTTAAAGCCCCATACATATGGTAGCACATGTGAATTATATGAAGCTGGGCAAATGTATGGTCTGCTTTTTGAAGTGTATCATAACCAACAATTTTTAATGAACTGTGGCTCAGAAGCAAACCCAGTCGAAAGATTGCATTTTACGGGGGACCTTTCAAATGGACATTTTGATGTGTATATTCCGTCTAATACTTTGTCTAATAGATTCTGCCCATAGATTCTGCTTTTGAGCTGCAGTTAAAAAATATCAGGTTGAGCATCCTCAAGTGCACCGAGCTTCAGCTTTAAATTATCAGGCTGAAAATCCTGAGGTGCACTGAGTTGCTACTTCACAATACCAAGCTGAGAATCCTGAGGTGCACCGAGTAGCAGCAAAAATGTACCAAGTTCAAAATCCTGAAGCGCATCGAGCTACAGCAGCGAAATATCCGAGCTTCAGCTTTAAAATATCAGGCTGAGAATCCTGAGGTGCACCGAGCTTCAGCTTTAAAATATTAGGCTGGGAGTCCTGAGGTGCACCGAGTTGCTGCTTCACAATACCAGGCAGAAAATCTGGAGGTGCACCGAGCTTCAGCTTTAAAATATCAGGATGACAATACTGAGGTGCACCGAGCTTCAGCTTTAAAATATCAGACTGAGAATCCTGAGGTGCACCGAACTTCAACATTAAAATATCAAGCTGAGAATCCTGAAGTGCACCAACCTGCGGTCATATTATATCAGGCTCTTAACCCTGATGTCCACCGAAAAGCTGTTAATCGTCACGAACCGAGCCATCCTAACGCACGATCAGAAAGACGATTGCGCCTATGGAAAGTAAAAGCTTTGTCTGGCCTTACGTACGATTCCCAAATAGCATTAAACGCAGACAAAACTGTTGTACTTGGTTCCATGAGCTATAAATGTAAGTTTTGTGATGCGCTAAAATGGAAATATGAATCGCAGGGACTGTGCTGCAAATCTGGTAAAGTTCAACTTCCTTCTTTCGATCTTTTACCAGAACCTCTTAACAGCTTATTAAAGGGTGATCACATATAATAGCGGTTTTCAAATGACATCATTTGGATGCAACAGAATTCGAGACACCGGCTGTATGCTTACATTTAAGGTGCAAGGTCAAGTGTATTACTTAGTTGGTAGTATTTTGCCAGGCCTTGAACAAGATCCCTAATTTTTACAAATTTATTTCGTTGGTGAGGATGACAGGGAAGTGCAACTTAGATGCAAAAACATAGCAGATGTGAGATTAGGTTCAGTAAAATCACTTCAATCAAGGTTGCACAATTTTAACTCTTACGTTAACGATTTTAAAAGTGCTTGATAAAATTCCCAGCAACTGTACTGATTTTAAAATGGTTATTCAAGCCAATAAAAAAATAACTTATGTGCATAAAGGACGTATGAATCCCCCCACCGTAAGTGAAGTAGCTCTTCTAATAGTTGGTCAGCATTTTGAGAAGCGAGATATTATTTTGGAAAGCCATAATAATAAATTGCAACGCATTAGTGAAGTGCACCGTTCCTATGATGCATTGCAATATCCACTTCTTTTTGTCGTGGAGAGGATGGATATTCCGTTGACATACCTTAACGTGACCCCCTCACAAAATTGCCTCTGAAAAAAACCGTTTCAGCAATTAGTTTTTACACATACAGAATAATGATTCGGAAATCTCAGGCCAATCATTTACTTCATTGCCGATCTCTATTCAGTCAGTTTTTAGTTGATATGTATGCAAAAATTGAAACTGAAAGACTGAATTTCATACGAAACAACCAAGCACAACTCAGGGCAGATAGTTATATTCAGCTTCAAGATGCTATTGGCAGGCAAGATGTAGATGCTTTTCAGTTTGGTCAGTTGGTATTTCCTCCATCTTACTTTACTGGGTCGGTAAGATGCATGCATGAAAAAACTCAGGACGCAATGACGTGTGTTCGACACTACGGGCGTCCTGATCTTTTCATTACATTTACTTGCCACCCTAAATGGAAAGATATTGCAGATGTTTTGATGCCAGGGCAAAAAACGCATGATCGCCATGACATTATTGCTAGAGTCCTTCACTTAAAAGTAAAAGCTTTAATGCCTTTGTTAACAAAAGACAATTTGTTTGGTAAAGTTAAGTGTTTTATGTACTCTGTGGAGTGGCAAAAGCGTGGTCTACTACATATTCACATTTTGCTATGGTTAGAAAAACATATTATGCCCGATCAAATTGATGGTATTATCTGTGCAGAAATTCCAGATCCTTAAAACGATCCACTATTGTTTGAAACAGTCAAGGCTAACATGGTTCATGGGCCATGCGGTACACTGAACCTTAACTCACCCTGTATAAGAGAAGGCAAATGTACAAAAAGATTTCCTCGACAGTTTCTTCGTGAAACTATCACAGAAAACGACGGTTATCCTCAATACCATCGAAGAGCCCAACAAGATGGTGGCTTTACTGTTGAAATTAATGGAAAAATCCTAGATAACCGTTAGGTTGTGCCCTATAATAGTGTTCTCTTACGCACATTTTCAGCCCATATAAATATTGAGTACTGCAGTTCTGTTAAGTCAATAAAATACATATGCAAATATGTAAATAAGGGTAGTGATCAAGCATCTTTTACGGTTGAAAATCAGAAAGATGAGGTTAAAATGTATTAAAGTGGTAGATATATTAGCAGTTCAGAAGAAGTATGGAGAATTTTCGTATTTCCCATACATGATAGGTTTCCGACTGTTACTCACTTAGCTGTACACTTAGAAAATGGGCAGCGCATTTACTTCAACCCAAACAATTCAAATCAAATGCGGGAAAAGCTTAGTAACCCATCCCACACAACCCTTCTAGCATTTTTTGAACTTTGCACAAAGGACGAATTTGCGAAAACACTGTTGAATGTGGAAGTTCCTTTTTATTACACGTGGAATAAGAATAAGTTTGAAAAAAGGAAACGGGGAAGTGAAATAGTTCACTTTCCTGGAGTTAAAAAAGATCAAGCTTTGGGAAGAGTGTATACAGTTCACGCCAACAGCGAATGTTTTTACTTGAGACCAACCTCATATTCGTATCTAAAAACTGTCAATGGAACTATTTAAGACTCGTTTCAATTAGCTTGCAAAACTTTGGGCTTACTTGAAAACGATAGTCATTGGGACTCTACAATGGCGGAAGCTGTTCTGTGCCAAGTTCCGTTTAAATTGCGAGAACTTTTTGCAACTATTTTAGTATTTTTCAAGTTTCCGATGCCTTAAGTTTGTGGAACAAATATAAAGAAAGCCTTTCAGAAGACATTATTAATGAAATGAAACTCATAGGTGGTCCTAATGTAGATGCAATTATGGAAAAAATTTTAAATAACTGTCTGATATATCTTGAAGTCATGGTGTTGTCCTTAGGAGGACAATGTTTGACGGCATAGCAGCCCGTCCTAACCCATGTAGATCCATAGAAGCCCTGCAGAATAGAGATTATCTTCGGGAAATTAGTTATGATAATAACAGTTTAAATGAAATTGTTATAGAAAACGAGCCTCTCCTGAAAAACGAACAGAAAAGCGTATACGATATTATTTTGGGAAGCGTTCAAGCAGATAGGGGAAAAATATTTTTTTTGACGCCTCTGGTGGTGCAGGTACAACATTTTTACTGAATTTGTTGTTAGCTTAAGTAAGACAAAGTCAGAAAATAGCATTGGCTGTAGCTTCTTCAGGTATAGCTGCCACATTGCCTAATGGGGTCGAACAGCACACTCTGCAATCAAACTTCCATTTAATTTAATAAATGCAGAGTTACTTCAATGTTCTATTCCAAAGCATTCTAATTTTGCCAAGGTACTCAAAGATTGCAGCCTCATTGTTTGGGATGAGTGCACCATGGCACATAAAGGTGGCTTTGAAGCTCTGAATAGAACACTAAAGGATTTGCGAGATAATGACTTCCTTATGGGAGGCATAACCGTTCTTTTAGCTGGAGACTTTCGTCAAACACTTCCTTTAATACCTAGGGGAACAAGAGCTGATGTAATAAAGTCATGCCTATAATGCTCATTTTTTTGGCCTCAAATTCAAAAACTTGCATTAAGTACAAATATGCGTGTTCACTTGAATAGTAATGCTTCAACTGGTATTTTTGCAGAAGTATTACTTAAAATAGGAGATGGTACATATCCCACAGTTGAAGGAAAAATTGATATCCCATCATGTTTAGGTAATGTTGTAACGACTCTTGAAGAGCTTATCATAATTGTATATCCGAATGTTTGCAACATATTGGCAAAACCGCCAAATTGATTATCGGAACGAGCAAATTTAACTGCAAAAAATGAAAGAACCGCCTATTAATGACTTACTACTTATATCACTTGATGGCGATCGAATTCAATATAGGCACTTACGATACAATGCATAGACTTGTCAAACGTCGTTTTAATCGGATACCGATAAATCGTCAACGACTGAGCCCCATGGGTGCCCGCGCCCATTTTAGTGTGCCCAGATAAAGTAAGACTGCTGAGAGTGGCAGCCGAACGCCGGCCTCGAAAGCCGAACGTTCAGTATGAAGCCGCATCTCGCTCAGCGCACAACGTCGCTGCGGCTGATGCTATTTCGTAATATATGAATGTAAGTTTCAGCCCATTGAGTAATAAAGAGATTACTCAATGCACAGATGCCAACAACTATTTGGCGCGTCGAGGCATTGATACCCTAAATACGATATTATATATTTCTCAGAGATTAGATAAAAATGTGTATATGAGAAGGTTAGTGGTATTTGGTTAGTGAACTTATGAATAGTTAAAATACCCTATTTTGAGAAAGGGTGCCTTACTGATCGAAAAATGAAAAATTATAAAAATCTGCCGGGCTGTTTGCAAGTTGAAAGCGAGTGGAGAAGAAGAAGACATAACTTTGCGAATTAAAGGCATAGCAGTGCTTAGAAACCACAACAATGAGTTAGAAGAGTGTAGAAGCTTAGATCATAGGCTGTAGCCTCGAACCAAAAAGGGATAGCAAGGACAGAATTTGTGGTGTGCTATTTTTATTGTCGAGGCGTTTGTTTTGATTCTTTTTGTTGTTGGTTCTTATTGAAAATGTTTTGAAGTTGTCATTGAATTTTGGGCATCGGCAGAAATAGCTGCAGACAACCGGGTATTGTGTTTGCAATTTGTGTTTGCAACCTCACAATCTTGCTTCACATTTTTTGAAAAAGAGCTTTTGATCCAAAAGCCTGCTCTGTATATTTATTAATCTATGGGTTGAACCAAAATAAATATGAATACTAAGATGATCATCACTTTCCAACACTGTTATACGTCAAACGTTAAAGTAAATTTTCTCCTACAAAAAATAAAATAAAATTTGCTTATTTATAATCCTACATTTTCGTCTTAAAAAGGTGTCTCGCCACCTGGAGAGATGAACGATGGAAACGAGGCCCACGGAAGGGCGCTGGTCAGCGTGAAAGGGCAAAAAAGTTCTAAGCGATTCACACCCAAACACAAAAAGCGTTCTCCTCTGTTAAAAAAAAAAAGAAAGTTGCCCGGGAGCACGGACACTCCTCATCAACAATTTCTCTATCGGACCCTGACGACTCAGAAATTAATTAACTCATTGCGAAACACCAACCCATTGGCAACTCCCAGCAGCCCAGGGGAACCCAAAAACATATGAGGTAAACTCTATGAATAGTTTCGCTCTTCTTGCAACAGCAGACAACGATATGTATCAAACAGCCCTCCCGTACATAAGCCGCCACCAATTTTTATAAGTGCGGTGGACAACATATCAGCTATGCAGGAGACATTCGCAGAACTTATCGAAAGCGACGGGTATACTTACAAAGCTGATCGAGATGGTCAAGTGCGCATCATGCCCAAAAGTGAAGCCAATTACAGGAGCCTGGTCATCATGCTGATACAGCGAAATGTGGAATTCCACACTTACCAGCTTAAACAGGAGAGAGAATATAGGGCCGTCATTAGGAATCTACATCATAGTACTCCGCTTCATCACATCCGAAATGCCCTAAGCAAGATTGGCCACTCGGTCCGCCACATAACAAGTGCCAAAAAAAGAGTTACAAAGCCGCCCATGGTAATGTTCTTCGTCGACTTAGAGCCAGCCATCAACAACAAAGCTATATTTGAGATCAAAAGACTGTGCAATGCAGTGATAACGATTGAGCCCCCAAGGAAGTTCAATGACCCTGTTCAATGCCATAGGTTACAGGAGTTTGGTCAGACTCAACGCTACTGTCATGAGTCGTATCGATGCGTCAAGTGCAGTGGTAATCACAAATCCACTGATTGCACGAAACCTCGAAATGCCCCCGCCTCATGCGTCCATTGTGGAGAGAGCCATACTGCTTCCTACAAGGGATGCAGAGTTTACAAAGTTACTGTGCAACAACGGGATCATGATAAGCCCAGGCTTATGTCAACCAGAAAGGATGTTAGACCCACCTTCACAAACACATTACCCATTAATACTCCTTCAAAAGTAAGGAATGACGCTAGCTACTCCAACCTATATTCTAGCGAACTGAATCACGCACCAGAACAACCTTTGATCGCCCAACTACAGGCCATGATGCAATTAATGCAAATACAATTTGCTCAGATGACGCAAATGATGGGCACTATCCAGTCATCATTATGCAAATAGGTCTAAAGCTGGTCCTATGGAATGCGAACGGCCTATGCAAAAGTAGGCCAGAGGCTGATATGTACCTTAAGAGGAACAATGTAGATATTATGCTCATCTCTGAATTTCATTTCACCGATAGATCTCATTTTAAAATAGACGGATATAGCTTAATATTCGCAAACCACCCGAGTGGCAATGTTCGAGGCGGTGCTGCCATTCTCATCATACAGGGATTAAATTTGCTGAGCGCACTCCTGTCCTGGAGCCCTGGTTTCAAGCAACCGTGACAGCCAATTAGAAGATTGACACTTGCAGCAGCCTATGTACCAACCAGACCCCAAGTAACAGCACAAATGTTTATCCAAGTTTTTAATGACCTCGGGCACAGGTTTGTAATTGGGGGTGACTTCAATTCAAAAAAACTGAGAACTAAGTCGTAATCCTCGCGACTTGAAGACACTCCTACTGAAATTGCGTAATGAGACACTGTCTGACTATCTCAGCAAAGCTGAGCCTAATGGGCCAGACCACAACCTGTGGAACGCCACCAGATACCTCAAGAGACTAACTCTTGATTGTACCTATTCTCAATGCATCTGACTCCTGGTGTCGTTCCATCGAGGAGAGAGCCCAGACTTTTGCACTCCATCTGGAGAGAATTTTCACACCCTTCAACATATGTTCTGCCTCGGATGTAGCAGCCACACAGCTATTTTTAGATGCACCTTGCCAAATGGACTTGCCGATACGACCCATACTAGCAGAAGTTGAAAATGTACTGTCCAGTTTAAAAGCAGCTCAAAGTCCTGGCTACGGCGGCATCGACAGCTACGCAGCCACCATCAAGCTCCTTCCTCCACGTGCTCTTGAATTCCTCGTGGCCATCTACAATGCCATCATTAGGCTCCACAACTTTCCTTCACGGTGGAAGTGTGCGGAAATTATATTGATACATAAACCTGGGAAGTCTGAACAAGATCCTGCCTCCTCCCTCCCATCAGCTTGTTAGCAATACTGTCAAAAGTATTCAAAAGATTATATTTGGTCAGACTATTGCCACTGCTGGAAGACGCTAAATTGATACCTGATCATCAATTTTTCTTTAGGAGGCATGGAACCCCAGAACAGTGTCACAGGATAACACAAACATTTTAAAAACATCTTTGAAGCTAAAAAATACTGTTCAGCGGCCTTTCTCGATATAAAGCAGGGCTTTGACCGAGTGTGGCATCCAGGATTGCTGCACAAGCTGAAGCTCCTTCTTCCAGCGCCGTTTTATTTAACGCTAGGGTCATACCTCCAAAGGAGCACGTTCTATGTGAGAGGCGAATGGGCCGAATCCGGAGTATGGCAAATTAATGCCGGTATCCCGCAAGGAAGTGTGTTAGGCCCAGTCCAATACACCCTGTACACAGCTGACCTTCCTGTTATCGACAGAGATGACCTGCTCATCGCCGCCCATGCAGATGACACTGCATTTGTAGCTTCGTCAACGGATCATGCTGAAGCCTCCGTCATCCTGCAAGCTCAGCTGTTGAGCCTCGAACCATGGCTTCAAAGATGGAATATTGTGGTCAATGAAGCTAAGTCCACACACATAACATTCGCCACAAGACGAAAAACCTGCCCTCCTGTTATCCTAAGCGGCACCACGCTGCCCACGGAAAACACAGTCAAGTATCTCGGCCTAAACCTAGACAGGAGATTGACGTGGTCAACGCACATAGTATCCAAAAGAAAGCAGCTCAGCCTGAAACTCCGACAGATGAACTGGGTCCTTGGGTACAGGTCGCAGCATAACTTGAGAAACAAAGTTCTTTTATACAAGGTCATTCTGAAGCAAATCTGGACATATGGGATTTAGATGTGGGGCACGGTCTCAAATTCCAACATTGAAATCCCGCAAAAATTTCAAAATAAAACTCTGCGCAGGATGGTTAAGGCCCCTTATTACGTCAAAAGCAGTGTAATACACAATGACCATCCGTCACCGAAGAAGTGACTCGAATAAGCCTGTAGCACGCAGACCCGACTGGACAACCACTGCAACCTGCAAAAAACCTTATCGACAACAACCTGCACTCCCGACGCCTTAAAAGACACCACCCACTCGACCTCCCTTTTAGGCCGCCAAAAGAGTAGTGAGAGCCTCTAAAATACCAGTGCCAATATACACAAAAACCACATGCAGATATCTAAACCACATAATTTACTTATTATCGAAGAGATAGATCGCTGCCTCTACTCAATAGCCACACCAATAATTGAGCTTTAATGAGAAAAAAATCAATTCAAATAGCAGCACAGAAAACAATTACAATCGCAATTGCAATGCTGTAGATAGAAATCAAAGCAGACGCGCATGATTGTGTGTGTGTACATGTATACAGAAATGCTCGGAATTTGCGCAGCAGCTATGCTGCTAACACGTGCGCACATAACTTTTGTGTTTCTTAACCGATCTTAATGAAATTTTCGACAGTACATCTTACTGTAGAGTATAATAATGAATATTTGTATATTCTCAAAAATTCAATTGCATATAAATTGTGGCTTAAATTGATGGGCAATACAAGTTGGATAATTACCTTGATTTAAAGCTTTGTGGAGGTAGTGGGGAGGTGGCGATAGGTATAAAATGAAAGATACTTGATATGTATATACTATTCTAGAAGCTACATGTCAAGTTTGATGACTCTAGCTCATATTAATTGCCGAAATTGCTCAAAAAACAGGATTTCAATATCGATTTTTATCGATTAATTGGAAACGGGGCAAGTTATCGAATATCGGAAACAAACTCGATCTGCGCGGGCACTAGGGGGACCTACAGCTAAAATTTCAAGTCTCTAGCTCTTATAGGTTTTGATATCCTTGCGTTCATACATACAGACGGACGGACAGACATACAGTCGGCCATGGCTAGATCGACTCGGCTATTGATGCTGATCAAGAATATATATACTTTATGGGGTCGGAGTTTCTTCTTTCTGCCTATTACACACATTTGCACAAATACATTATACCATGTTTATCCATTTTTAATGGGTTCAGGGTATTAAAATATAAATCACAAACTGAAAAAGGACTCGATGAAATGTCTAACAAGCGAAAACTTTCCAAGCACGAGGAAAGTTGGAAAAAATCGCTCAATGAAAGACTAAAAGTAGGAATGTTTAAAAAGGATTTGTCTTAAATATGAAAAATTCAAGAACAAAGTCAGGGAGCATCCATATGGCTTGACCATTCCTACACAATCGTAGAAGACAAATGTGCTTTTAAAGTGGAAGCACTTACTATACAATGCATAGACATGTCAAACAGCGGAATAACCGAATACCGATAAATCGTCAACGACTGAGCCCCATGGATGCCCGCGCCCATTTTAGTGTGCCCAGACAAAGTAAGACTGCTGAGAGTGGCAGCCGAACGCCGGCCTCGAAAGCCGAACGTTCAGTATGAAGCCGCATCTCGCTCAGCGCACAACGTCGCTGCGGCTGATGCTATTTCGTAATATATGAATGTTAGTTTCAGCCCAAAAACATACATATGTTTGTATGCATGTGCTCTCACTTATTGATTTGCGCACTTGTGTGCATCTCCTTCTCCCTGCATAGCTTCTCATAAACCCCGAGATCTACAAACATACATATGTTTGTGTTGTGTGGATGTGCGCACAAGTAGATCGCGGCGTTTGTCGCGAGCCAGAGATGTTTCCTTCAATTGTGTGCCCTTTGTGCCTGTGGCCCTCACATTCAAATGCTCTATCATGTATTTCTTCGTCCAGTCAGGCATAATGAGAAAAATCTGATTTATTTATATGTAATAAAAACTTAAATGACCCAAATGAAATATTTATATTATATATTCTAATATTTTTGTTTACTGTGGAGACCTATTTACTTAAAATCAAAAAAATACTAAGTCATATTTCTGCAAGGGTAATTCTTCGTCGGCTTGGCAGAAAATGCTAAGAAAAGGCCAAATATTGAAAAGGTTCAATTTTGGCGACTTGCTACTTGTGCACACGCACACTCTTTCGAGTAGGCAGTTGGGTGACATTATTAAAGCGTTTGGCCTGTTCATGTGCAAAACTCCTATTTTCCATGCTTGTTATAAAGGTAAGGGTACCTGAACGTTGGCATGTGTGCATAATAACTTTTTGGGCTTCCTCTAACTTCTCACTAAGTTAATCAATAATTTTTCCTTTTTATGCTAACCCAAATAACTTTGTGCTAGGAAAATGCTTGGTGTTACTATGCTGAGTGTTATTCAAAATGTATTCTACTTTTTCGATGATAATGTCCCAAGGCTGTCCGTTTTCAGGTTCGGTAAGTTTTGCAATCATTGGTCCTAAACTTCTATTAATTCGCACTACTTGCCCATTGGCTTGTGACGAGCCTGTTGATATCTTAATATGTTTTACATTTGATTCATCTAAGAATTTCTCAAATTCGGCTGATGTGAAACAGATTCCCCGATCAAATATTATGCAATTTGGCCTACTGTAAGAACGAAAATAATCCTTCAATGCTCCAATCTTGCTGTTTGTTGTCTTTGCTGTATATAATCTCACGAATTTTCTGAAACCATCTACAACTGCAAATATATATTGCTTTGCTCTGCTGTTGTCAACCGGTCCGTAATGATCTATATGGACTAAGTCAAAAGGTTTAGTTGCCTTTTGGTATGCTGTGCAATAGCTGATCTCCTTTTCCTGTCTTAGGTGAAAATGCTATGCACTTTAAACAGTTTTCAATGTGAGTCAATACTTGTCTTTTCATGTTCGGGAACCAGTGGGTTTTTCCTATTGCGTCTAATATCTTGTCCCTTCCAATGTGCCCAAGTTCGTCATGGTATTAATATAACACGTGGTCCTCCATCCCTTCTGGTACATAAAAAAGTAATATTTTGTCATTCGTCTTTCTATATATTACTCCGTTTCTCATTTCAAACAATTTAAGCGCTCCTACCTCTAAGAATGATCTAATATCCTTCGTTTTCTCGTCTCTTGTTTTACATATTACTCAATGGGTTTCCAAGTTATTTGCTTCCGTTATCATAATCGTATTATGACATCTCGACAATGCATCAACGTGTTGCATTTGCTTACTTGCTCTATGTACTATCTCATAATCGAATTCTTGTAGCTCTAACGCCCACCTTGCAATTCTGGGATTAAGGTCAATCTTGTTCAAAGTCAATGTCAGTGAGTTGCAATCAGTTATGATTTTAAAATGCCTTCCTTGCACGTATATTCTGAATCTTCGTAATGCATATATAATGGCTGAAGTCTCCAGCTCAAAGCTGTGGTATTTCGCTTCCGTCTCAGTTGTTCGTTTTGAAAAATAAAATATCGGATGCACTCTACCATCTTGTTTATTTTGCATTAATACTGCTCCAAATCTTAATGCACTAGCATGGCAATGCAACTCAATGTCATCTTTGTGATTATAACTCGACAGTACCGGTGCTTCCAACAACCTCTCCTTAAGATACAAAAAACAGTTGAGCTCGTTTTTCTTAAACTGAAATATTTTGTCTTTTCTCAACAGATCATTTAAAGGTTTTGCGATTGTTGAGAAATTCTTAATAAATCTCCTAAAATACGAGCAGAGTCCCAAAAAACTCTGAACTGCTTGAATTTTATCTGGAGTCGGAAAATTGTTTACTGCCTCCAAACCTTTTTCATCGGCTTTAATACCGTCTTTGGAGATTTGGAACCCTAAATATTTAATAGGTTTTGCATAAAATCGCATTTATCCAGCCTCAACTCTAACTTATTATCTACTAACCGCTTAAATACTACTTTTAGGGTTTCTAAGTGTTCGTATATATTCTTGCTGGCAATCATAATATCATCCATGTATACGATTTTATGTATTTTATGGACAAAAACGTGAAAATGGCCGTTTTTCAAATCAAGCTTTTTTTTCCGTGTACGATAATCGTCTAGGCGAGCAACTAAATGGTTTCGCTTTCTCGACTGTAATCTTCATTTCGTATCTGATATTAGGGTTATCTGGTCTTTTTGCCTTTATGTATGCAGCATCCAGCATCTGTATAAATTTGTTTCTTAATGCATAACCTACTTGCTCTCTAATGTTGTAAGCCTTTTCACTAGTTTCCGTATCTGAAACGTTTATTTGTAACATTTTCTTTTCAAAATCCTCTCCTAAAATTTGAACTTCCTCTGTACTTACTGTGTCCCCCTCTGTTTCTTCCTTCCACATCTCTAACGATTTATCGAACCGTTTTCAGCTAACGATCTACCGTCCACACACTTCCCTGTTAACGATTCGTCACCTAACAATTTTTCCTTTACTGCTAACAATTTATCTTCTAACAATTTTTCTTGCTAAGTCTTTACTTTCAATTAATTTATCCTCCAACATATACGCGTGACTAGATTGCTCGTTTACTTTGTCTTCAGTACACTCGACTTCATCTTCAAGGCGCTTAGGGAAATATTTAAGTTACAGTTTTCCATGAAATCTCTCCCCATTACCACCCCCACCCCATAGACTCGTCTGACACCACTATTAAATGAAAATAAATTGTAATTGTTGAATGCATGTATTTAGCTGGCTTTCATTTAGCCCGAAATATTTCATTTTAAGTTGTTGGAGTTCTACTCCTTTGGGAACATAAATTTGCTTGATAAAAGATATAGGGCTGCCCGAGTCTATGAGGCGTTCTAAAACAATAGAGAGATCAGCGATATCATTATAAAATATTCTTACACGTCTTACATAATTTTGAGCTCCTTCTTTGCCAGCCCTTGACTACCTCTCTGGGCATTGGGCCACCAGGTGATTGTTGCCCCACAACCGTAACATGAACCTTGTTCTCTTTTTGGCTTCAGACAGTCTTTTGCCCAATGCCCCTAAAGTTGCAGTTAAAACAGCGCGAGTCTCCATTCCTGACGACATTCGTAACTATTTTTGGTCCGCCTGTTTTGACAGTTCCGCTTTGCTCCGGTAGAAGCACACCAGCGAATGCCCGAAGCATATTCGCGGGGTATTTCAAAATTGTGGAGCTTTGCCTGTATTTGCAAATACTCCGACGGAATGCTTTCGATGAGGCCATCCATTCAGATCTCGAGCTAATATTGACTTAGCGTCAAAGTACAACGCAAATTTTTCGTCACACTGCCACTTTCGCGCTTCAAATTTACGTCGAAGATCGGCTTTTGATGATTTGCCGCTATACGCAACATTTAAACTGTCCAGCAGTTCTGCAATCGGCTTCGTTATCCTTGTTGGATCTGCGTGCAGCCAATTCATAGCGCTGCCTTTTAGCTTGGCAATGCATAACAAGTGACGTTGCGTATCATTCAGCTTGTATAATTCAGCAATATTCTCCAACTACGCAATCCAATTGCGAACAGACGCAGCTCCATCATAATCCAATAGGATCGATTTTGCCAATTGGAATGCTGCTGAAACCTATTCGCCACTTCCTCTTGCCGCTCTATGGCGTGCTTGCCTAATTTCGCAACGAAAATGTTCGCTGGCGTCGTCTCGGCGGGCGTCGCGATCGCTGTCTTCGCCGTTTTCTCCAATAAAGGCACATCCGTCGCTCTCGTCTGCTCCGCTTTGCACGCTGCTGTCGTTTTCCTCTACCTGCTGCTGCACTTCGTGCCCTTGAAAATCTCTTGCTGCGGCCGTAGAAAATTTTCTTGTGCTGCTACAGACACACACATATGTATGTAAGTATTGGCACAGCAAGCATTTTCTACTTTGCAACCATTTTGCGTCCGTTTTTGGTAACAAACATCCATGCAAATTAATTTTCCTGTATAAGCCAGTTAATTTTCTACAAAATACAGTTAAAGTTTAGTAACAAAAACATAACCGTAATTTTATTTAATTATTTAAATAAAAGATGGCACATTTTTCTGGCACAAAAGTATTGGCACACATAATTATAAAACCTAAAAATATTATATATGAAACTTAACTAATATTTGGTGGGCAAGCCTTTCTGTTTTATAAAAGCCTCTTAACGTTTTGGCATAGAATGAAACAATTTTCTGGTCGTTTCCGCCCCGATATTTTGCCATTCTTCCAATAAAACCGTTTTCAGCTGACTTTTGTTGGAAATTACCCGTTTTTTGACCCTCCTATCCAGTTCCTCCCATAAATGTTCAATTGGGTTTAGATCAGGAGATTGTGGCGGATGTGGCCAAACATGTGCCGTGTTATATGCCAGCCACATTTTAACAACGTGGGCCGAATGCTTGGGATCGTTGTCAAGTTGAAAACTAAAGTATGATGGTAAGTTTAGGTTTTCGGCGCTTTTTTTTTGAGGTTTTCCTTTAATATGCCTAAATAAACTGTTTTGTCCATTATCCCATCTATGAATACTAATTCGCCCACGCCGGCAGCAGACATGCAGCCCCATACCATCACTCCCCCGCCGCCATGTTTTACTGTTGCTGCAAGGTTTTTTTTTTCGAAGGCAGTATTTGGCTTGTGCCACACAGTAACTGTAAGTTGCTTCTAGCCATATCCTCGTCGTCGGATTCGTCCATTCTGGGAGCACTGCCGCACTCATTAGTTGGCACCGAATTTAAACGTGCTAACAGCTCGGCTTTTGAACCTTGGGTCCGCTGGCCCAGAATTGGTTACCATTTTGTTAAGGTAGCCACCGTCACATCATTAATGCTTATTTCCATGGCGTGTTTTTTTGAAAGTCTTTAATTACTGCATGTCAAAACCAAGTCTCTCTATTTGCTTCTCTGCTAAAGACCAACTCTAAGACCTTCTATCATTGTCTAACACTCTTTTCTTAGTTTTTGAACCAGGGATGAGCGATATTCACTCAACCCGTTACAAGTAACAAGTATTCAAAAGTAACTAGTTACTGCTGTTACACCTTTCAAAAATAACAGCAACAAAAAATTATCCTATGTCATGCACGGATAGTAAAGCAAGGGTATACTTGATGGTCGTTGTCCACTCAAAAGATTGACACCGAAAATTTCACTAAGAAATTACAACGACGATATGGCAAATGACTGGATCAATGTTATAGACATGTTAGATATATGTATATTTATATGATATATGTATATTAATATGTCGGAACAGAGAAATCACTTTCTTTGCAATTAGGCATACTGGCAGCACAGCAAGTTCCGAGTGTCGTTACAGTCACAAAAAAAAATTATATTTTTAGGAGCGAGCACGTCTATTCTCAATGACTTCCACTTTTAGAATGAATAATTTTCATCGTCCTCGAGCATACTACTCATGCTCTTGTCATTCTATATTCTTCTCTGACTTTTAGTACTGTTAGTGAACATTCAACACTATAGCAAACTGAACGTTATACAACACACTCGGGCCATGCTCGGCAGAGACTATCTTTTTTGTCTCACACCATGCTTTCAGTAGCAACCCTAATACAAGTAGGACAGTTATGTTAAATAGCAGTACCTTCTGTCAAATTCTCTGATTCTTACTAACACTTAATCGTTAGCATTCAAAAATAATACTCACAATAATTTGTTGGATACACGACACGACCTTCCTGAAATTTCACACGTCCTCGTGTGTACATTTCGCTTAGATCATGCCATAGTCAAAATATTTGGGTAAAATTTATTAGTCATTACTTTACTTTAAGAATAGCTTTACAAACAGCGGTATCATCGGTCATTGTAGGTTTTTTTTTTTTTTTTTTTTTTTGTTGTTGTTGTTCTGTCATCACACGTCTATAGGCTCTTGCTGCCCAGCAACGATAACATGGAGCGGATCCATACAGGTCTTTCAACCTCTGACCCCCGCCATAATATCACCCGCTTCAGCACGGCATGATCGAGCACTTGTGCACGGCGTGAGTATTATGGTGCGGTCTTAGCCATCGTGTATGAGCCCAACCGCCCTCTCTCTTAGTGCCACAGTGTCCTCAACATTGTCACACTCATCATCTCTCAAATCTATCAACTCCTCCGACACATTGTTGCTTGGAAAAGCTCGCAAATACTCATGCGCATACTTAAACGTGCGCTTACTCGTCAATGACTTTAATAAATATCTGTCTCCATCAAGTATTTTAATTATCTCAAAAGGTCCCTTAAACTTGGGATCTAACTTCGTTTGATTTCGTTCTTCCCTCTTGAGTAGGACATGATCACCAAGCTTATGTTTTACAATCTTTGCTTTATTTTTATCAAACCTAGCCTTATCATATTTAGCGTTATTCACCATGTTATCTTTCGCTTGTGCTCTTATTAAATCTTTATCAATTGTTTTTTCATCTGATATTGTTATCATTCCTAACGGCCTTGCCTCTTTACCGATTAGCAATTCTAACGGACTATATTTCGTTACACGATTTGTCGTGCAATTTATTGCCAGCTGTATGTCCTTTAAAGCGTCTTGCCAGGATCGCTGACTACTCTCAACCGCTGTGAGCATGCTCTTCAAGGTGCTCATGACACGCTCTACTTGGCCGTTTGCTCGACTGGCGCCCGTCGCAATCAGGAGTAAACCTATCTTCTGCGAAGAACAAAATTCCCTAAACCTTGTGCTAGCAAAACATCTACCCTGATCAGCTATGATGCGTGCCGGCACTCCGAATAGTGCAACAGTTTCTTTGACTGCCTTAATGCAGTTTTCCGTATTAAGGTTCAGCGTATGTTGAAGGTGAACAAATTTTGTGAACGCATCAACTTGAACTATGATGTACTCTTTCAAGTCGTTTTTGCCACTTAATTTTCCGGTTATATCAATATGCACAGTGTGCCAGGTTATGTCATCTTTAGGAATCGGGTGCATTTCTATTTGTGGCTTACCAGATGGTGGTTTTGACACTCTACAGGTAATGCAATTTTCTACAAACTTTTTCACATACTTAGACATCTTCTCGAACCAGTAGTTGGCATACATTTTGTCTAGAGTTTTCTTCCACCCTAAATGCATTATGGTTTCGTGAACATTGTTAATGACTGACCATCTAAAGGCTCTAGGTATTACAGGCAAACATTTTGTGCTGCCATTTCTTTGAATCCTTCGATATAATACTCCTGCTCTCAATTCGTACGACGCTGAGATAGCTTCTCCCATCTCATGGTTTCGCAATTTTAAGGTTATGGAAGCAATGTCAGAATCTCGTTGCTGTTCGGCTAGAAGACAATCGTCGGTTATCTCAGCTAGGTTTATGCGCATTTCATCCGTTTTCGCTGAGGATTTATAATCAGTAGGCAACGGATTGCGCGAGAAAAAATCAGCATGTAACATGCGTTCTCCCTTCCTGTATTCAATGCTGAAATCAAATGATTGCAGATATGCCCACCATCGATGTACCCTTGGGGTAAGGTCAATTTTTTTGATACTTGCTTTCAGGGAGTTGCAATCTGTATGCACAATAAATTTTTGACCATGTAAATAATGGCGGAAGTGTCTTACTGCGTTGTAAACTGCGAGGGTCTCAAGCTCGTATGAATGATATTTTGCTTCAGCCATTGTCGTACATTTGCTGTATTATTCAATGACTCTGGGTCTATTTTCTATCTTGTGCATTAAAATAGCACCATATCCAATAGAACTTGCGTCTGTATGTAGTTCAATTGGCTTTAGTGGATCGAAAATTGTCAAAACGGAGTCATTAGTCAAAATAAAGCTTTCATTTGCCCAGAAAATTTTGGTACGAATTGCCTAAAATACGAGGCTAGGCCTATGAATTGTCGCACCTGTGTTACTGACTGCGGTGACGGCATTTCGGCCAACGCTTTTATCTTGCGTGGATTTGGTCGAATTTGACCCGCTTCAACCAAGTATCCTAAATATTCTATGCTTGTTTTCAAGAACGAGCATTTTGTAATATTAAATGAGAATCCAGCTGTAGACAAGTTTTCCAAGACCGTTTGCAGCCTTTCAAGTGCCTCTTCCTTTGTCTTCGCTAGAATTAACACGTCATCTATATAGACGATGGCATGCGTTTGAGCCAAATCACCCAATGCTCTCACGATTGTGCGCTGAATAATCGAGGAAGCATTTTTTAATCCAAAAGGCATGGCCAAAAATTCATACTGTCCTTCTGGCGTGACAAAAGCAGTGCGCTCGATAGAGTCTGGGTGTATTGGAACTTGGTAAAAACCACTTGCCATGTCTAAACTGGAGAAATATTTGCCTTCACTCAGTCTATTAATTTGATCAGAAATCAAAGGCAGCGGATATTTGTCAGCGACCGTATTAGCATTCAGTTCCCGATAATCGACACATAGTCGATCGGTTCCATTTTTTCTTTCTTACCATCAGCATTGGGCTTGCAAACGGGGAGCAACTAGGACGTATAACGTTTGCGTCTAACAATTCTTTTACTTTATTTCGCACGACTTCTTTTTCTTCTATGCTTAACCTATACGGACGCCTTTGTACAGTTTTATTTGGGTCAAGCAGGCGGATTTCAAGTTCACCCGTGGTCACTCGCGTTTGAGGAATACCCTCAATAAATTTATCAGCATAGTGTTGCAATAATTCTAGCAGACGATTCTTATCAGTGTTGCTAATGCTCTATCATTATTCAGATGCTCTACGTAACTTATATCTGGCACTTTTATTAGTACATCAACATTTTTGGTTTTGTACATTTCAAATTTGTCGGCCTCGATGGAGACTCCAAAGCCTAATCCGAGTATATCACGGCCTATCAATACATAGTATTTCAAAAACTTATCCATTATTACATGAAATAGTATTTCTAAGGAGTACTGATCAATTTTGACAGTAGCCAAGATTTGCATGGTGCTATACACAGGATTTTCCCCAATACCCCTCAAAACTATCAAATTATTAATTCTTTTTCCGGAAAATTTCTCGGCACAACTCTCTCTGATGAGCGTACATTCAGCTCCAGAGTCAAAACAAAATGGAACGAGCTCACCAGATTGACGCAGGATTCCTCTTGGCTCGGACACACAACAGATGTTTATACGCTTCTCATGTGATCCAACACCGCTCGTAGAAACTCCTTTCGTACACGAAGACGCAATGTGGCCAGCATCGCCACATTTGAAGCAGGTAACGGCAGATCGAACTTTAGGTAATACTGAGTTTTTTGACACGTTGCCTTCTTCATACTTCCTCTTGCGACATTCGACCATTTTGTGTCCGAGGTTTCCACAATGATGACATTTAATGCCATGTGTTTTCGATCTCTTGCGATCTGGTTCCATTGGGATATTTGGCTGCAGACCTCCATTTGACCTTCCATAAGCATAGGCCTTCAGATGCTGTTGCATCTCGTCTTGACTTTTAATATTAGTCGTATGTAACATACGTTGCAGACTTTTGACTTTTAGTACTGTTAGTGAACATTCAACACTATAGCAAACTGAACGTTATACAACACACTCGGGCCATGCTCGGCAGAGACTATCTTTTTTGTCTCACACCATGCTTTCAGTAGCAACCCTAATACAAGTAGGACAGTTATGTTAAATAGCAGTACCTTCTGTCAAATTCTCTGATTCTTACTTACACTTAATCGTTAGCATTCAAAAATAATACTCACAATAATTTGTTGGATACACGACAAATATAATGTTAGATATACTTTTCAGCATTTGTTATACATTTCATAAACTTGCAGTTTTTTCATTTTTGTGGTTGCTGGTTGTTGTATAGTTGAAATCTTAATAGCAGATTCTGTACTCAGGTTGTTCCTTTCGTACTCGTCGAAGAGCTGAATACTGTCACTAACCAAAAAACATATAGATAGGACATGCAGTGAAAGGTTGTTGGTCACCAAAAATAGGTTTGCATCTGGTCCAACGAGCGAGTAAGATATACATATGACATCTTTTGATCGCTCCCACTACAGTAAACTGCTTTGGCTTACTCTCTTCCATATGATTTGTGCGATAGAACGGCATCGCTGTTTATTTTTATCTCGCTCACACTTACTCTCAGTGCTCTCTTTATGCCTAGGTACCGTTTAAATCTTTGTGTGTGTATGTGTCCGCACATGCAAAAATTACCACAAATTCAATTTTTGTCAAAATTCGCTGGCATTTATTCTCTTTTGAGGGGACGAGTAATATGAAATTATGAAAGGGTTTGCCAACTCGATGCGAAATTCTTTCATTTTAGCTCGTTCTTGTTCGAAAGGGTACCTATGCGTTGGTATGTGTGCATTTAAAAGTTTTTGGACTTGTCATTCACGCATACTTGCATATTTTGTATATGAATAGAAGCATTTATGCGCATGTGTGCCAGTTGGTCCCTGCCTGCCTGTCCGATGCAAATTTGACACACACAGACAAATGTATGTGAATGGGCAGATAATGGGCGTAAAAGAAAATATCATTATTTGCCCGCGTTTGACGCGCGCCCTTCTTTTTATACCCTTGCAGAAGATATTATAATTTTGTCGTGAAAGGTGTAACACATAGAAGGAGACATCTCCGACCCCATTAAGTATATATATTCATGATCAGTATCAACAGCCGTGTCGATATAGCCATGGCCGTCTGTCCGGCTGTCCGTCTGTCTGTTTCTATGCGAACTAGTCCCTATGAAACTTTGCAGAAGTCCCTCTTCCTGCTGCACGCAGTTTATATGTCAAAACCAGCTGGATCGGACCACTATTTCATATAGCTGCCATAGGAACGATCTGTCGAAAAGTAGGTTCTTGTATAAAAGACATTTTTATACCCTTGCAGAGGGTATTATAATTTTGTCGTGAAATGTGTAACGCATAGAAGGAGACATCTCCGACCCCATAAAGTATATATATTCATGATCAGTATCAACAGCCGAGTCGATATAGCCATGTCCGTCTGTCCGTCCGTCTGTTTCTATGCGAACTAGTCTCTCAGTTTTAAAGCTATCTTTATGAAACTTTGCAGAAGTCCCTCTTTCTGTTGCACGCAGCTCATATGTCAAAACCAGCTGGATCGGACCACTATATCATATAGCTGCCATAGGAACGATCGGTCGAAAAGTAGGTTCTTGTATGAAAAACATTTTTGTTTATAAAGTTATCTTTACTAAACTTGGTATTTATTAGTTTTAC
Source organism: Drosophila borealis (assembly GCA_035045885.1). Classification (NCBI taxonomy): domain Eukaryota; kingdom Metazoa; phylum Arthropoda; class Insecta; order Diptera; family Drosophilidae; genus Drosophila; species Drosophila borealis. The sequence continues at coordinate 20,478,317 of JAWNOR010000194.1, forward strand.
TACGTTCCCCATATATATGCAAAATCCTATTAAGATCGGACAACTATATCATATAGCTGCCATAGGAACGATCGGTCGAAAATTAAGTTTTTGTATGGAAAATTTTTATGTTTTTCAAGATATCTTGACCAAACTCGGTACTTATTAGTTTTACTCCGTTCCCCATATATATGCAAAATCCTATTAAGATCGGACAACTATATCATATAGCTGCCATAGGAACGATCGGTCGAAAATTAAGTTTTTGTATGGAAAATTTTTATGTTTTTCAAGATATCTTGACCAAACTCGGCAAATATTAGTTTTACTATGCTTGTCATAACTGTCATTAACTATTTTCCCTGTGCTTCTTAGATTCGGGCAAAGCACTATGAGAATCATGAAAAGGTTGGCTCTGCAAGGGTATTAAATCTTCGGCGTGCCGAAGATAGCCCTTCCTTCTCGTTTTTTATAAAGATATCTTGATCAAACTCGGCATTTAATAGTTTTACTATGCTCCTCATATATATGCAAAATCCTTTTAAGATCGGACAACAATATCATATAGCTGCCATTGGAACGATCGGGCGAAAATGAACTTGTATTGAAAATTTATTTGTTTTTCACGATATTTTGACCAAACTCGGCATTTATTTGTTTTACTATGCTCCCCATATATATGCAAAATCCTATTAGGATCGGACCACTATATCATATAGCTGCCATAGGAACGATCGGTCGAAAATTAAGTTGTTGTATGGAAAACTTGTTAGTTTTTCACGATATCTTGACCAAACTCGGCATTTATTTGTTTTACTATGCTCCTCATATATATACAAAAACCTATTAAGATCGGACCACTATATCATATAGCTGCCATAGGAACGATCGGTCGAAAATTACGTTGTAGTATGGAAAATTTGTTTGTTTTTCAAGATATCCTGACCAAACTCAGCATTTATTTGTTTTATTATGCTCCTCATATATATGCATAATCCTATTAAGATCGGACCACTATATCATATAGCTGCCATAGGAACGATCAGTCGAAAATTAAGTTGTTGTATGGAAAACTTTTTGTTGTTCAAAACATCTCAACCATACTCGGCATTAACTTTTGTCCCTGTGCTTCTTAGATATGAACATTATGAAAAGGTTGGGTCTGCAAGGGTATTAGGTCTTCGGCTAGCCGAAGATAGCCCTTCCTTCTTGTTACAAATTTATTTTGTTTGTGAGGATGACAGGGAAGCGCAACTTAGATGCAAAAACATAGCAGATGTGAGATTTTAACTCTTACGTTAAAGATTTTAAAAGTGCTTGATAAAATTCCCAGCAACTGTACTGATTTTAAAATGGTTATTCAAGCCAATAAAAAAATAACTTATGTGCATAAAGGACGTATGAATCCCCCCACCGTAAGTGAAGTAGCTCTTCTAATAGTTGATCAGCAGTTTGAGAAGCGAGATATTATTGTGGAAAGCCATAATAATAAATTGCAACGCATTAGTGAAGTGCACCGTTCCTATGATGCATTGCAATATCCACTTCTTTTTGTCGTGGAGAGGATGGATATTCCGTTGACCCCCTCACAAAATTGCCTCTGAAAAAAACCGTTTCAGCAATTAGTTTTTACACATACAGAATAATGATTCGGAAATCTCAGGCCAATCATTTACTTTATTGCCGATCTTTATTCAGTCAGTTATTAGTTGATATGTATGCAAAAATTGAAACTGAAAGACTGAATTTCATACGAAACAACCAAGCACAACTCAGGGCAGATAGTTATATTCAGCTTCAAGGTGCTATTGGCAGGCAAGATGTGGATGCTTTTCAGTTTGGTCAGTTGGTATTTCCTCCATCTTACTTTACTGGGTCGGTAAGATGCATGCATGAAAAAACTCAGGACGCAATGACGTATGTTCGACACTACGGGCGTCCTGATCTTTTCATTACATTTACTTGCCACCCTAAATGGAAAGATATTGCAGATGTTTTGATGCCAGGGCAAAAAACGCATGATCGCCATGACATTATTGCTAGAGTCCTTCACTTAAAAGTAAAAGCTTTAATGCCTTTGTTAACAAAAGACAATTTGTTTGGTAAAGTTAAGTGTTTTATGTACTCTGTGGAGTGGCAAAAGCGTGGTCTACTACATATTCACATTTTGCTATGGTTAGAAAAACATATTATGCCCGATCAAATTGATGGTATTATCTGTGCAGAAATTCCAGATCCTTAAAACGATCCACTATTGTTTGAAACAGTCAAGGCTAACATGGTTCATGGGCCATGCGGTACACTGAACCTTAACTCACCCTGTATAAGAGAAGGCAAATGTACAAAAAGATTTCCTCGACAGTTTCTTCGTGAAACTATCACAGAAAATGACGGTTATCCTCAATACCGTCGAAGAGCCCAACAAGATGGTGGCTTTACTGTTGAAATTAATGGAAAAATCCTAGATAACCGTTAGGTTGTGCCCTATAATAGTGTTCTCTTACGCACATTTTCAGCCCATATAAATATTGAGTACTGCAGTTCTGTTAAGTCAATAAAATACATATGCAAATATGTAAATAAGGGTAGTGATCAAGCATCTTTTACGCTTGAAAATCAGAAAGATGAGGTTAAAATGTACGAAAGTGGTAGATATATTAGAAGTTCAGAAGCAGTGTGGAGAATTCTCGCATTTCCCATACATGAAAGGTTTCCGACTGTTACGCACTTGGCTGTACACTTAGAAAATGGGCAGCGCATTTACTTCAACCCAAACAATTCAAATCAAATGCGGTAAGAGCTTAGTAACCCATCCCAAACAACCCTTCTAGCATTTTTTGAACATTGCACAAAAGTCGAATTTGCGGAAACACTGTTGAATGTGGAAGTTCCTTCTTATTACACGTGGAATAAGAATAAGTTTGAAAGAAGGAAACGGGGAAGTGAAGTAGTTCACTTTCCTGGAGTTAAAAAACATCAAGCTTTGGGAAGAGTGTATACCATACACCCCAACAGTGATTGTTATTACTTGAGAATTTTACTCATATTCGTATCTAAAAACTGTCAATGGAACTATTTATGAATCGTTTCAATTAGCTTGCAAAGCTTTGGACTTACTTGAAAAGTCAAGTTCCGCTTAAATTGCAATTATGGAAAAAATTTTAAATAACTGTCTGATATATCTTAAAGACATGGTGTTGTCCTTAGGAGGACAATGTTTGACGGCATACGGGCTGCCTAACCCATATAGATCCATAGACGTCCTTCAGAATAAAGATTACCTTCGGGAAATTAGTTATGATAATAACATTTTAATTGAAATTGTTATAGAAAACGAGCCTCTCCTGAATAACGAACAGAAAAGCGTATACGATAGCAGATAGAGGAAAAATATTTTTTTAACGCCCCTGGTAGTACTGGTAAAATATTTTTAATGAAATTGTTGTTAGCTTAAGTAAGACAAAGTCAGAAAATAGCATTGGCTCTAGCTTCTTCCGGTATAGCTGCCACATTGCCTAATGGGGGTCGAACAGCACACTCTGCAATCAAACTTCCATTTAATTTAATAAATGCAGAGTTACTTCAATGCTCTATTTCAAAGCATTCTAATTTTGCCAAGGTACTCAAAGATTGCAGCCTCATTGTTTGGGATGAGTGCACCATGGCTCATAAAGGTGGCTTTGAAGCTCTGAATAGAACACTAAAGAATTTGCGAGATAATGACTTCCTTATGGGAGGCATAACCGTTCTTTTAGCTGGAGACTTTCGTCAAACACTTCCTGTAATACCTAGGGGAACAAGAGCTGATGAAATAAAGTCATGCCTATAATCCTCATTTTTGTGGCCTCAAAATCAAAAACTTGCATTAAGTACAAATATGCGTGATCACTTGAATTGCTTGCTTCAACTGGTATTTTTGCAGAAGTATTACTTAAAATAGGAGATGGTACATATCCCACAGTTGAAGGAAAAATTGATATCCCATCATGTTTAGGTAATGTCGTAACGACTTTTGAAGAGCTTATCACAGTTGTATATCCGAATGTTTGCAACATATTGGCAAAACCGCCAAATTGGTTATCGGAACGAGCAATTTTAACTGCAAAAAATGAAAGAACCGCCTATAAATGACTTACTACTTAAATCACTTGATGGCGATCGAATTCAATATAGGTCTATCGATTCTGTTACAGACATCGATGACGCAGTTCACTACCCCGTCAAGTATCTTAATACTTTGAACCCAGCAGGAACTCGCCCGCATATTCTAACTCTTAAAGTCGGTGCACCTATAATGTTATTGCGGAATCTGAATCCACCAAAATTATGCAATGGTACTCGACTGCAAGTGAAAGCTCTTCATAAAAATGTCATTGAGGCTACCGTGTTTACTGAATGTGCCAAAGGAGAAACGGTATTTTTGCCAAGGATCCCGCTTATACCATCAGATCTTCCTTTTCAGTTAAAGAGACTTCAATTTCCCTTAAAAGTCTGCTTCGCAATTACAATTAACAAATCGCAAGGTCAGACTTTAAAGCTAGCTGGATTAGATCTTACAGAAGATTGCTTTTCTCATGGACAGTTTCATGTAGCCTGTTCTAGAGTAAGCTCAGCTGGCAACCTTATCATTTTTGCACCTCTTGGTAAATCTGCAGATGTTGTTTACAATGAAGTTCTTAAATGAAATGAAGAACTTTAACGTTATAACTGGCTTTATAATATTGTCTTGAGTTAGGCATAGGTTGTTTTTGTTTCTCTCCTTAGGAAAATAATTTTCCAACGATAGTTGAATAATTTAAGCATAGTTTTATTTAGGCAAAAGAAAAGTGACAATGGAGTTCTAAAATAATATGGAGAACTTTAACGTCGTTTTTAAAAAATATTTGTAATTTTCTGTCTTTTAAATTTACTCATTTTTCAGATCTATCTGTAAGTTAAAAAATATAATAAATAATGTAACAAGCCCATCAATTTAGTCTAAACGCTTAGATATAAACTGCATTTGGGAAAGTTTGTATTTTTAATGAGTTCAAATTAAATCTTGACGATTAAAGAAGTTCTAGAGGGAACTTTAATTGATGATGATCAAGGAAGTTCTTAAATTACTCATTTTCCAGATAGATTGCAAATTAAAAGTTATAATAAAAATAAATCTAGCAGGCCTATCAGTTTTGTGTAAACTGTTAGAAGATATAACTTTCATTTGGGAAAATTTGTATTTTTGATGAGTTAAAAATAATTATATTTTAATCCAAAGAAGTTCTAAAGAGAGTTCTCCGTTGAGAGTGATTGACGTGTTTTACTTGTGCTCCAAGATTTTAATATATTTTTGCGCTTAAATCCTGCTTTTTATTTCCAAATTTTACATTTTTTGTGCTTTATTTAAAAAGCTTTTATAACTTGTGCAAAGTGTTATCTGTTGTGCAGCGTAAGTCTGTTAATTATTGCATTTATTAAACACGGCGTCAGTTCCGTATTGTTGTTATTGCCTGTTTTGATTCTTTTGCTTTGGTGCTCCCCTGTGCAAACACTTGTTTGTGCGTGTGTTCGCTGCTGCAAATTTCTTCTTGTGCATCGCGCTCTCGCAAATTTTTGCTGTTGCTCTTCGCTCCAAACAATTTGTTTGTGTACGAATAGTTATTTTTTGAGCGTTTACTTGCTCTATTCTTGTGCACTGTGCTTCGTTTTGCTCTGCGCTCTCGCAACTCTTGCTTATTCTTTTAACGCTGGTAGTAATTATGTCGTGCTGTAAGAAACCTTGCACGTTCAAGCAGGCTGATGATTCTGCATTGCCGCAATTTGTTAATTGCTGGCTGTGTGAGAATATAATGCATGCTAAATGTGCAGGTCTCACTGGGCGTGATTGCGACAAGATCGCTGCAATTGCCAAGAAGGGCTGCGGCGGCTTGCGTTGGTCTTGCCCAGAATGCATCGACAAGCAAATTGATTTCTCCAGAATGTATAAGTCTGTGAGAAATCAATTCTTAAAACTAAATAACGTGGCTAAGCAGCTCTCGAGTAGTTTTGATTCGAGTTGTGAGTTGCTTAGCAAATATAAATTCGAGTCTCCAACCAATCCCCGGTTGGAACCTCAATTTTTGCAGTTGCCCTCTCCGTCTGTCCAGACACCTATGTTTTTGTTGTCCCTGCCTAGCAACTTGGATTTATCTCCAATGTTGTTATTATCGCCTTCTCCGAGCGACTGCCCAAATATTACCCCAGTTTTATGCCCCGTAATAGTCCCATTAGACCCCGTACCTGAACCTGTCCCAGTTAGCCAAATTGCCTCAGCCCCCTCAGCTCCTGGCCGCAAAGGTAGACCTGCGCGCAATCTTGCCCAGATTGTTAAAAACAATCATGGTGCCTCTTTGGCCCTACTAAATCCTGTTCTCCCTGCAGCCCCATCAGCTGCTACGTTAACTGTTGTTGCCCCTCGTAGGCAAGTTTTTGTGTCTCGACTTTCGTCTGACACCACCTCTGAGTCATTGGCAGCCTATATTGCTAGCAAATCTTCTGCTAGCGTGTCTATTACCAAATTTAATTTCTCAACTTCTCGTGAAATATCATCTTTCAAAATAAATGTTTCACATGATATGTTCCCAATCATTTGTGATCCCAAATTTTGGCCTCCACATATGATTGTCCACGAGTTCAAGCCAAAAAAGTGTAACCAGCCTGTCACCCTTCCAGTCCCTTCAATACAGGGTACCATTTCTGCCCCAAAATACTAACTTCTTCTTCTGACCAAGTCTTTATTCATTATCAGAATGTCAGAGGTCTTATTTCAAAACTTAAAAATCTTTTCATGGCCAGCACTTCCTTCGATTCGGATATAATCGCATTTTCAGAAACATGGTTAAACTCAACCATATCTGATTTTGAGGTTTTTTTGAATAATTTTATTTTGCATAGAAATGATCGGCCGAGTCGGGGTGGTGGGGTATTAATTGCCGTTAAAGCCACTCTCCAGTCAGAACTTTTCTGTTTTAGTACGCCTACTGACGCTGAGATTGTCTCAGTCAAGGTGTCTTTTCCTACACGGAATATTTATATTTCATGCTCTTATGTTCCTCCTTCTTCTGATATTCAAGTTTATATGAAACATATTTCTTGTATTAAAGAAGTTTCTTCACACGTGCGTGATAATGACCTATTTATTGTGTTGGGTGATTTTAATTTGCCGAACATCTCTTGGTCACTTTTCACTGCCGAAAATTATCTAGTGCCCTCAGCACAGCATGACTTTATAGATTGCATGCTTGACCTTTCGTTGTTTCAAATCAATTCAATTTCTAATCATTTGAATAGAACACTTGATCTTGTATTTGTTAACGACTACCTTATTTCTAATGTGTCTAGGTCCCCTCCTTTATCTCTTCCTGAGGATGTATATCATCCTACTTTAGAGGTTGCAATGTTCAATTGTAATCCTCTCATTTCGTGCTCATCAGCCAATAAGCCCCGCCGTTGCTTTCGCAAAGGAAATTATTCATTGCTGAATCAGCTTATTTATGCAACCGATTGGTCTTTCTTATATGACTCGGTTGACATGAATACTGCTATTAACTTTTTTTATAACACCCTAAACTCCCTCTTAGATATGTGTATTCCCAAGTCAATTCCTTCGACTACCTCTTCAAACCCACCTTGGTTTAGTCCCAGATTAACGAATCTAAAAAATATAAAATCAAAATATTTTAAAAAGTTTAAAAAGTCTGGTTCGTGTACTGACTTGGCTAAATATTCCATAGCCAAGTCGAACTTCTTTCTTCTGAATTCTCAATGCTATGAGAATTATCTAACTCGTTGAAAAAGGCAATTTGCCCTAAATCCAAGACAGTTTTACAATTTTGTAAACTCGAAGCGTAAATCTTCAAGTTTGCCATCTTCTTTTTCACTCGGGATGGATACAGCTAGCAATGACTCTGATTCTGCTAACCTATTTGCTAATTTTTTTCAATCAACTTACTCTTCAGTCTGTCCTAATAATAATTCTTACCCTTATACTATTACTTCCTCTAGTTCTATACCTCCCCCTGTTATTTCCCATTCCTCTCTCCTTTTAGCTATAAATTCTTTAAAATCTTCTTTCTCTCCTGGGCCTGACAATATCTCTAGTTGTCTACTCAAGGAGTGTAGTTCTTCCCTTGTTTATCCATTGCTAAAGCTTTTTAATCTATCCCTTGAATCTTCTGTCTTTCCATCTCTTTGGTAAGAATCTTATATCATTCCTCTCCACAAGAAAGGTTGAAAGTCTGATATACTAAATTACAGGGGCATTGCAAAACTGTCCGCGATTCCTAAATTATTTGAAAAAATAATCACTTCGAATTTGCAGCATTTCTGCAAATCAGTTGTTTCCCCTGTTCAACATGGATTCTTAAAGAATCGGTCAACAACGACCAATCTGCTAGAATTTACTTCCTTGGTAAATGATGCTTTCCTTTCGAAAATGCAAACTGATGTCATATACACTTACTTCAGTAAGGCGTTTGACTCTGTGCACCATGACATTTTACTTTTTAAACTTGACCGAATAGGGTTTCCTCCGTCTCTTTTGCTTTGGATTAGTTCTTATTTAAAAGGTAGGACCCAAAGAGTAATGCTGAGGCTGACTACCTCTCAACAGGTTCACGTTACTTCTGGTGTTCCTCAAGGTAGTCATCTTGGACCTTTACTCTTTACTCTTTTTATAAATGATCTTCCCTCTGTTATATCCCATGCCCGAGTACTCATGTATGCGGACGACGTGAAACTTATTCTATCATACACCAATCCCCTACATTATTCTCGTCTTCAAGACGATTTGAACGCTATGCAACTTTGGTGCTCGGCCAATCAATTGCATCTGAATTGTTCAAAGTGTATGTTTATGACATTTTATCGTACTACACCTTGTCTTGTCAGTTATACCATCGACAATACCCCATTGCAACGTATACTAACAGTTAAGGATCTAGGCGTTCTTTTTGATTCTAAACTCTGTTTCAATCTTCACATAGATACCATCGTTAATGAGGCAAAAGGTGTACTTGGATTCATTAAACGATGGTCTAAAGTGTTTAACGATCCTCTTATAACGAAACTTCTGTATATCTCTCTTGTTCGCCCTATCCTTGAATACTGCTCTTGCATCTGGTCTCCGCAGTATAACAATAGCCAGGATCGTATTGAATCTGTTCAGAAGCAATTTCTGCTTTTTGCCTTACGAGGTTTAAATTGGGACCCTAATCTTCGGTTGCCATCCTATTCCAGCAGGCTGCTTCTTCTTAATCTTCCGTCGTTAACCAACCGTAGGACAATTCTCGGTGTTGTCTTTCTACATAAGTTGGTTATTGGCGATATCGATTCTCCTTTTCTGTTAGGGCGTCTTCAATTCTCTGTTCCGGCTAGACCAACCAGAAATTACCGCCCCTTATTCCTATCGACGTGCACAACAGACTACGCTATGCACAATTCTTTTCGCGTGCTATGTAAAAATTACAATAGTTTGCATCACGTTTTCTCTACCGAACTTTCTCTACCCCTAATAAAATCGTTGCTTTCAGGATACCTTCGGGAAGTCACTGACCATTCCCAGCTATGAGCAGGGGCATGGCTAGCCGGACTGGCTGAAAATTTTCCCCCACCGGGTCGGTGATTTCCCATTACTTTCCCAATACTATCTCTTTATTCTATACAATTAACACTCTGCATATCTAGCATACAGTTCTATACTTTATTAACAATCTTCCTCCTTTCTTTTCTCCTATTTATGGTATATTCTTAAATAATATAGCAAATTAACATTATTTTTAATTTTACGTAAGAACACTTTTTCCTACTTACACCCTTCTTCTTAAATGTAGGCTCTAATAGCGTCACTGACAAAATTAGCTGTGAAAAGGGGCACAGCTGGCCGGACTGGCAAATAAAACACCTCCATCGGTCGGTGATGCTATTTGAAATTTTTCTAATTGTATTTATAATGAGTTGAATAATTGGAAGACACTCGTTTTGTCGACCACATATAAATAAATAAATAAAATAAAAAAAAAAATAAAGGGAACTTTAATTCTTGTAACAGGGGAGTTCTTAAATAAAATGGGGAACTTTAACGTAACCATGGTGAAATTGTCTTGAATCTTTTGATATATATTTTGAATTTTTTATTTATATATACTCATTTTTTCAATAAATTGTAAATAAAAAAAATTACAATAAACAAATTTAAGTTGAACAGATTAACGTTTTAATCCCATGTATTTTTAAATTTATTTTTAAGAAGTTTTTAAAGAAAGGTACAGATTGTCTTTAAAAAAGTTTTAGAATAATCTATTTTCGAATATAGAAGTTCTAAAAAAGTAAAGGGAACTTTTATGCCCATTAAGATAAATTAATTATATGTGGGGTGATGGAGGATGGAATCGTCTCGAGTATTGAAGAAAAATTATTTTCGAGTGATTCTAGCCACACACATACTTCCGGTCTCAAGTGTCCTCTGGGTACCCCAGCACAATTGTGTTTGGAGTGCGCTAAATGTGAGAAGGCGAAATAATCAATCTTATCGGAAATATTTGGAAACTTATTAGATTGCAAAGAACGTTTTGACAGCGAAACTCCGGGAAACATCAGATAATTAGTTCCAAAATATAGTTATGGTCGTGAAACTAAGAGTTATATCAGTAACTTTGTTTGAGATAGAGTTTTACCCATGCAATGCCGGGTAAACGCAGCTAGTACATATATACTATTTTAGAAGCTGCATGTCAAGTTTGGTGACTCTGGCTCTTATTATTTACCAAAATTGCAAAAAAAAAAAAGGATTTCGATATCGATTTTTATCGATTACTTGGAAACGGGGCAAGTTATCGATTATCTTGATCTGCGCATGGACTAGGAGGACCTACCTCTAGCTCTTATAGGATCTGAGATCCTTGCGTTAATACATACGGACGGATGGACGGACAGACGGTCATGGCTAGATCGACTCGGCTGTTGATGCTGATCAAGAATATATATGCTTTATGGGATCGGAGATGCTTTCTTCTGCCTGTTTGTACATTTGCACAAATACATTATACCCTTTTACCCATTTTCAATGGGTTCAGGGTATAAAAAGTAGCGCATAAACATAGCACAAAAAATAATACATTCGAAAATGTAATTTTAATGATAAAATTCAATAAAGACGCGCATGAATGTGTGTGTATACATGTAGACAGAAATTCTTACAATTTGCGCTAGCTGCCTGCCGCATGCATGATAACTTTTGTGTGTGTTAACCGATCTTGATGAATCTTTCAACAGTAGATTCTCTTCATTATTCTCCTTAGCCATTTTCAACAGGTTCAGGGTATTAAAAAAAATATTTAAGCTCCGTCAATTAGACTTGAGCCCATAACAGACCGCACAAATTTACAATGGGTACAGGGTATAAAAAAAATAATTTCCTCGGTAGGGTTCGAACGCTCAACATCCGCACTACTTGCCGCCGCCTCTACTCCACATCCACACCAATAATTGAGCCTTGAAGAGAAAAATACCAAGTAAAATAGCAGCACAGAAAACAATACAATCGCAACTGCAATGATGTTGATAGAATTCAAAGCATTGTTAAAGTCGCAATGAATTACGGCCTTAGGTGACCTCCTGGACGCCTTCTGCGCTGTGAACTCCCTCGCCTTTTGAGCCTCCGGATAGGTGTAGCTGTAGCCAGGGATCTGGCCAAGCGATTGCTGTGGACTAACAGTCGATCGTTGTATCGGCTTGAGTGGAAGGCGATCTGGTCCTCGACAACCGCCAGATTCAAGTCTCTATGCAGAGTTGAGTTTCTGACATACCAGGGACAACCCGTGATTAGGCGTGATTTGCACTCTCTTACGTTAAGACTTGGCAGCAATTCCCCAGATCGGAATGCCGTACATCAATACGGTGGCAATAATTTGGAGGTACACTGTGCGCTTATTGTTTAGAGAAAGCTTGCTCTTCTTGTTCAGTAGCCAATATAGGCTGGCGATTTTGGTTCGGCAACTATTAACCACCCACGTGATGTGGAGTCTGAAGGACACGTTTGTGCGTTTGGAGCTGTTTATTTTAATATTCCACCTTTTAGCCCAGTTGTCTAGAAGGTGAAGGTACTCCTGGATACCATCTGCAGCCTCATACTCCCAGTGGGAGCTGAAAAAGATTCCGACATCATCAGCGTAGGTGGCAATCATCATTTTGTGTGGATCGATGTCCAACTCGTCCGCGTCAGGAACGGGTATGTCTTCTGTAAATAGTGAAAACAGGATAGGGCCAAGAACGCTACCTTGGGGTATACCTGCCATAACTGGATGGATGGCTGATAGTCCCATTCGCGCTTTGACACTGAATAATCGACCCTCCAGGTAGGATTTCATGAGTTCGAAGTAGGGTGATGGTAGACAAAATTTTACCTTGGCCAGGAGCCCCAGGTGCCAAACCCGATTAAAGACCTGTTCTAAGTCGATAAAGACTGCATTGCAGTACTCTTTTGAATCAAATGCCTGGAGAATGTGCTTTGTAACACTGTGTAGTTGTTCGGTAGTGCTGTGGCCCGCGCGAAATTGTTGGCCAGGAATGAGTGCACGGGATTCCACGACAACCATCATCCTGGAGGCGAGCAGTCGCTCCCAAACCTTCGTGATCGAAGGCGGAAGACTTATCGGCCGATAGGACGCAGGGTCACTATCAGGCTTTCCAGGCTTGTGGATCATCAAAACAATGGCAAACTTCCACGAAGACGGGAAGTATTGCACTCTTATTTATTATTATTATTATTATTTATTTTTTTGTATCCTTAATACTGTTTATTATACAAACCTGGCGACCACAAACATTATTCAAAGAGCATTACAGAACACAATTGAGTTCTGATTTGCACTTACCAAAATTAAAACTACAAAAAAAAACAATTCGAAGTAGACGCGCATGAACAAGCAATTTATATTTGTACTGGGTTTAAAATGTTCAAAATAACATTGGAAAAATCGGATATTTTTATACCCTGAAATGGGTAAAAGGGGTATAATGTATTTGAGCAAATGTATGTAACAGGCAGAAGGAAGCATCCCCGACCCCATAAAGTATATATATTCTTGATCAGCATTAATAGCCGAGTCGATCTAGCCATGTCCGTCCGTCCGTCTGTCCGTATGTATGAACGCAAGGTTCTCAGAACCTATAAGAGCTGTAGACTTGAAATTTTAGCTGTAGGTCCTCCTTGTCCATGCGCAGATCGAGTTTGTTTCAAAGTAATCGATAACAATCGATATCGATATCCAGGTTTTTGACAATTTGACAAAGAGCTAGAGTCACCAAACTTGACATGTAGCTTCTAGAATAGTATATATATATCAAGTATCTCTCATTTTGTAGCAATCGCCACCTCCCCGCTACCACCAAAAAGCTATAAATCATGTTAGTAAACCAACTTTCTAATTAAGCCACAAGTTAAATGCAATTGTCATTTTGAGAATACACGAATATTTTATAGTACAATGAGATCAACTACTGAAAATTTCATCAAGATTGGTTAATAAACACGAAAGAAAATGTGTTTTGGCGTGCAAACACGTGCAGCAGCACGCGCAAATTCCAAGAATTTCTGTATATATGTACGCACACACATTCATGCGCGTCTGCTTTGAAATCTATCAACAGTATTGCAATTGCGATTGTATTGTTTTCTGTGCTGCTATTTGAATTCGGGTTTTTCTCATTAAGACTTAATTATTGGTGTGGCTATTGAGTAGAGACGGCGGAAAGTAGCGTGATCAAATGCGACTTCTAACCCTACCGCCACAAAGCTGTAAATCAAGTTAACAACCCAACTTGTATTGCCCACCAATTTTAATGCAATTTACTTTTTGAGTTCGGCGAGTTCGAGCCCTACTGAGGAAAATATTTTTTTTTATACCCTGTACCCATTGTAAATTTGTGCGGTCTGTTAGGGGTCAAGTCTAATTGCCAGACCTTAAATATTTTTTTTTATACCCTGACCTTGATGAAAGTAGCTAAGAAGAATATTAAAAAGAATCTACTGTTGAAAGTTTCATCAAGATCGGTAAACACCCACAAAAGTTATCATAATTGCGGCAGTTAGCGCAAATTGTAAGAATTTCTTACTACATGTACACACACAGATTCATGAGCGTCTTTATTGAGTTTTATTATTAAAATTACATTTTCGATTGTATTATTTTCTGTGCTATGTTTATGCGCTACTATTTTAATTCAGTATTTTTCGTTTGCAAACAGTTCTTGCTATGGTTGTGGAGTATGGGGCGGAGCAAGAATTTTGATCGATTGAAGTTAGTTGCGAGTTCGAAACCCGCACGTGGAAAACCAATTTTATATTGCGAACGGGTAAAAAGAGAGGGTATAATAACGACAGACAGATTAGAGATGATCTGTGAAGAAAATTGTATGTAACCGGAGTAGTAATGGTTTTTTACCACGAAGGGATATAATATTATATACATATATGTATGTATATTTATTCTCGGCGAGGTGCGAGCTCAAACCATAAAATTAAAATTAGGAGCTTGTGTTTTGTTTTTGTTTAAATTAAGGTTTTATACCATTACCCATTAATGAATATTTATTCATTATCTCAAATTAAAAGCGAATTTATGATAAATATCAATTGGTGTAATCAATGCTCATTTTTTTTATTCATTTATAATTAATTACTATTATTATTATTATTATTATTATTATTATTATTATTATTATTAATTAATCCTTTGATAATGCTTTTTCTTATTTTTTTATACATTTGTACATACTTTCTATACCTAGGACTAACATGTGAATGTGCAAATGAACATATAATTTACATATGTATGTTCATTTTGTAACAATAATTAATAGAAGCCCACAAAATATACCCTTTTCAGCACTATCACTTTAAATCAGGGCGCGTGATTTAAAAATTAAGTTTTATAAACAATTAAAATTCCTCTAAATTTTTATTGCTAAAATTATGCGACAATTTAAGAAAAACAAATTGATAAAATAAAATATATTATCTTTAGATTAGTGCCGAAAAACATGTGCTTCTCATAATAAATTAAGTAGCGCGTGCATTTTCATATGTACACTAAATTGTGGCGGTAGGAAAGTGAGCATTTCCCAACACTCTCTCTTGAAATGTGCTCAGAAGAAGCAGCAATCGATTTAGTCTGTAACCTGCGATTGCCATACGTGCGTCAAATTAGCGGCGGTGACTTAGCGTCGATTTTTGGTACTTGGTATCGGAAAAGGAATCGGTCACTTTTAAATGCATTTATTAATGTTTTTAAGCACAAAACCCAATAAATTTTAATGCAGAATTGCAAAAAAATTAATTTTTTACTGTCTACATTCATTTGTTTTGGAATTTTAATTTATAATATGGGTATACCAAGGGGTTGAAAAATGAGGTTTCCACCATTCTCTATATATCTTAATTCAGGGATAATGGCCTCGAAAACCGCATATACACGATTAAAGCCTATAGTTTCACCTAACCAACCTTGAAAAAATTATAAAAATCGATCAGCACGTTTTTAAGATATTTGTACAGCAGTGCAGCAACCTCGTTGCTAGCCCCATACAAAATGTTCGTAAAAAATTGGTCTTGCACTTAAACCCTAAAATCTGTTCTCAGGGATAATGGCCCTCAATGCACGCTATACTAACTTGAAGATACATGTTTGAAGAAGCCTTACGCACTAATTCTAAACAAATCGATCAGCCAGTTTTTTAGAAAAATAATAAAATGTAAACACACCTCGTGTTGTTCTTTCAAAATGCCTATCGAGCTACTAGTTCCAACGTGAACCACACCACTGCTTGGAATCAGTGTTGAATAATCTTATACAGTATTGAGCGGGAACAAATTAATTCAAAATATTTGCATATGGGAAAGAAAAGAAGTAATAAATGAAATAATTGGTATTTTACAATAAAACATTATCTTTGGAAATATAGACTGCAGCTAAATAAGGCAACAGTGCATTTATGTATTTATACACAGTATAATAACAAAAAGGTGGCAATATTTCAACATATTATTCATCCTAATTTTATTTATCCCCGATAATGGCCTTAAATGCACGAATTATCAATCATTTTGCTTTTTACATCAAGAAAATCGTCCAGCCAGTTTTCATGAAATTCTCATTTTTCTATTTTTCTCATTATTCCCTATGTTAATGCAAAAAAACTAGCTGGCAATATTTCCTTAACCTTTTTATTTATCAAAATGGCGACGATATTTTATCAATATTTATATTTAATTCCTCCGATAATGGCCTTAAATGCACGGTAGTTAAACATATAGATCGCGAATTATCCATCATTTTGCTTTTTACATCAAGAAAATCGTCCAGCCAGTTTTCAAGAAATTCTCATTTTTCTATTTTTCTCATTATTCCCTATGTTAATGCAAACAAACTAGCTGGCAATATTTCCTTAACCTTTTTATTTATCAAAATGGCGACGATATTTTATCAATATTTATATTTAATTCCTCCGATGATGGCCTTAAATGCACGGTAGTTAAACATATAGATCGCGAATTATCAATCATTTTGCTTTTTACATCAAGAAAATCGTCCAGCCAGTTTTCATGAAATTCTCATTTTTCTATTTTTCTCATTATTCCCTATGTTAATGCAAAAAAACTAGCTGGCAATATTTCCTTAACCTTTTTATTTATCAAAATGGCGACGATATTTTATCAATATTTATATTTAATTCCTCCGATAATGGCCTTAAATGCACGGTAGTTAAACATATAGATCGCGAATTATCAATCATTTTGCTTTTTACATCAAGAAAATCGTCCAGCCAGTTTTCAAGAAATTCTCATTTTTCTATTTTTCTCATTATTCCCTATGTTAATGCAAACAAACTAGCTGGCAATATTTCCTTAACCTTTTTATTTATCAAAATGGCGACGATATTTTATCAATATTTATATTTAATTCCTCCGATAATGGCCTTAAATGCACGGTAGTTAAACATATAGATCGCGAATTATCCATCATTTTGCTTTTTACATCAAGAAAATCGTCCAGCCAGTTTTCATGAAATTCTCATTTTTCTATTTTTCTCATTATTCCCTATGTTAATGCAAAAAAACTAGCTGGCAATATTTCCTTAACCTTTTTATTTATCAAAATGGCGACGATATTTTATCAATATTTATATTTAATTCCTCCGATAATGGCCTTAAATGCACGGTAGTTAAACATATAGATCGCGAATTATCCATCATTTTGCTTTTTACATCAAGAAAATCGTCCAGCCAGTTTTCAAGAAATTCTCATTTTTCTATTTTTCTCATTATTCCCTATGTTAATGCAAACAAACTAGCTGGCAATATTTCCTTAACCTTTTTATTTATCAAAATGGCGACGATATTTTATCAATATTTATATTTAATTCCTCCGATGATGGCCTTAAATGCACGGTAGTTAAACATATAGATCGCGAATTATCAATCATTTTGCTTTTTACATCAAGAAAATCGTCCAGCCAGTTTTCATGAAATTCTCATTTTTCTATTTTTCTCATTATTCCCTATGTTAATGCAAAAAAACTAGCTGGCAATATTTCCTTAACCTTTTTATTTATCAAAATGGCGACGATATTTTATCAATATTTATATTTAATTCCTCCGATAATGGCCTTAAATGCACGGTAGTTAAACATATAGATCGCGAATTATCAATCATTTTGCTTTTTACATCAAGAAAATCGTCCAGCCAGTTTTCAAGAAATTCTCATTTTTCTATTTTTCTCATTATTCCCTATGTTAATGCAAACAAACTAGCTGGCAATATTTCCTTAACCTTTTTATTTATCAAAATGGCGACGATATTTTATCAATATTTATATTTAATTCCTCCGATAATGGCCTTAAATGCACGGTAGTTAAACATATAGATCGCGAATTATCCATCATTTTGCTTTTTACATCAAGAAAATCGTCCAGCCAGTTTTCATGAAATTCTCATTTTTCTATTTTTCTCATTATTCCCTGTTAATGTAAAAAAAACTAGCTGGCAATATTTCCTTAACCTTTTTATTTATCAAAATGGCGACGATATTTTATCAATATTTATATTTAATTCCTCCGATAATGGCCTTAAATGCACGGTAGTTTAACATATAGATCGCGAATTATCCATCATTTTGCTTTTTACATCAAGAAAATTTTTCTATTTTTCTCATTATTCCCTGTTAATGTAAAAAAACTAGCTGGCAATATTATATTTCATGATGTGGTATGGTGGCAATATTGCAACATATTTCAAATGGTGGCAATATTTTAAAATGAGATACGAACGAGTGGGCTTTTTAATGGCGGGTTCTCCAAATATTAAAAAAAAGAAAATTTTTAAACCTCGACAGCCCTCGTACATTGCTGCTCTTGCAAACAAAGTCGAGCAGCAACAAAAATTAATTAGGGCGCAGCAGAGGCAAATTAACGCCATTAAAAAAGAAGTGGCAAAGATATCGCAGCAGAGGCGTGTACCTCAGCCGCAGATGCAACAGCCGCCGCAGATGCGACAGGCGGCGCAGATGCAACAGCCGGCACAGGTGCCACAGCCGCCAATGCAACAGCAGGAGCCGCCTCTGCTGCCGCAGATGCCACAGCAGCAGGAGCCACCGCAGATGCCTCAGCCGCGGGTGCCGCAGATATGGATACAGCCGCAGCACCCGCAGCCGTGGATACAGCCGCTGCAGCCGTGGATGGAGCCGCAGCAGCAGTTGATGCAGCCGCAACAGCCGTGGATGCAGCCGCAGCAGCAGTTGATGCAGCCGCAGCAGCCGTGGATACAGCAGCAAAGTATGACGTATTATATATACGAAGAAAATGTTTAATTTGTTTACAATAAATAAAAAAAAACCTTAAAAATAACTTTATTAATATTCAGAATTTCCTAAAAAAAAATAATATAAAAGCTAGTTGGCGCCGAATGGGATTTGCGCCGTTTTCTTGGAAACAAAAGCGCCGTTATATTAGACCCTGCCAACCTATTAAAAGTCTAGCAATAAGTGAATAATTAAAATATCTGTCACTCGTTTTATACATGGCGATGAATAAATAGTTTGTAATTAGTTTCACAATAAAAATCTATAATTTGCTTCTATATTTATATATATATAGATAATGCCCCAAATTGTAGAATATTTATTTTATATAAATAACATGCTTACAAAATATTCATCGTCATGTGTACTATTACTTATTTTCATAAGGTGGCATCTTTATGTTCCCATAGGTTGGCTTTCTACATAAGTTGGCAGCCCCTAACATAGCGGCACTTTTAATTCTGACGCCGAAATTTACCATTTGTAAAAAAATATTCTTATTAATTAAATTTATTACTATTTATGTAGTTATATATATTTATAAACATATTTTATTATACGAAGATAAGAAAAAACAATTTCAAATGGCTCCAGGAATCGCAATCTAAGCGTAGCACAGAAACTAGCGTAGAGGATGGAATGAGTGTGGAAACAGACACTGCAAGCGCTACCTTCGAGAATCCCTCGGTTACTCAATGATTTACATTAGTTCTGTTTAAAATAAAATTAACATAAGTCTATTTTTTATAGCATGGACTGACGACTCGACACGTTTTCCAGCGTTGCGGAAAAATTATTTCCATACGTTTAAGAAATTTTATGTGCCACTCGAATTTCACCATAAACTTTGACCACATATCAATTTTCTTGTTGGCAGCAATGGTAGCGGCCCTTGCATTAGGGCTAGCCGGCAATGCACGCAACACAAGTCGCGCCAAGTACGACGTTTATGGTCCACACATTACGGTCGTACGCCAAATATGCTCAGAACAGATGGCTCGTACAAAATTGAACGCAGACTTTTGGGAATGTGCGATTGAAATTATACAAAAAATTAAAACACATTTCAAGATCAATGTTGTTATATTCTTTTAAAATGGCCCCAATTATTGCAAAACTTACATCAGTTATAATTCTTTTGCAAATTGGCCATTTTAATTTATTTTTTAAGCAAAACTCCCGCAGTTCACATAGAAATCTGCCTATATCATACGATGTATGATTGGAGAGAACTGCATGTGCGACAGGAAAAACGATTCGAAGTTCTGGAATATGAGCAACCAATGAATATAAAAATGTACGTTTTTTGACAAAGTTCACTGGCTGCACTACATTTCAAGTAGCGTCAATATGCAGTGTGTGTAGTTTTAAATGGGTCAACAACATACTTATATGCTGTCTGTCCCATAAAAACACTTCTAGTTTCGTAGAGAGAAACTGAATGAAATTAGCATATCCATTCGAAATCATATCGAATGTATCTTTGAATGGGTCTTTGTCAAAATCAAATTTGCCATTTTCCTCCGAAATTAAATTTCTATAAAAGGGTAGTTTCTCATTAGTAATCTGATCATTACCAACTCTGGCTCGAGACATATTAATTTTGTTAATTTTTTTGGATCTATATTCAAACGCAGTAGAGTTTCTAATGGAAGCCTTTTCAATAAATATATTTACTGCCCTGCACTGCGTTGACTTTTTAAGGCCAATTGTATGGGAGATATGTGGGCTGCTTGTGTATACACATACATCACCGTCAAATGACCCACGAAACAAAAAGTAGTAGTGATGGATCTTTGCAGTAACCATATGCAGCAAAAGAATTTTTATTAATTCTAATTGATTTAAAATACAAAACACATGCATTGTTATGAGAAGTGAATGCTTCTCGAATAATGTGTTCAATGCTTTTTGTTTTTTAAAAATCGCACACAATTGATTTAGTGTGGCCATAAATTCTTGGATACTCATTTCAGTATCCAAATTGTTGTAACCTGAAAGTTTTGCTCGGCAACCTTTCAAATTGCTAACTAGCTGAACTGTTCTGTTCAAGCTATCATCAAAATTGTGGCATTTTTTTCGAAAGCATTTTAGGGTCGCTTCGACATAGCTTGCGTCTTTATTTTTTTCAGACGGGCAGTTAATGGTCTTATTAAAACTAGAATTAGAATTATTATTGTCTATGTTAGATATATCCGTAATAATAATGCTACTTTCTAGGTATGATGATTTATAAATACCACCATTATTCCCGTCCTGAGATTCCTGTCCTGAGCTTAAGTGCGTAGCTTTAAACTGTAAAAATAAAAACATTAAAATAAAATGTATAACACATATTTAAAATGTATGATTTACTTACACGTTTGAAGCTTTTCATGATAATCTTCCTATTCTTGAGATTATCTGTTAATTGAAAACCTGTCCAATTTTGTTCTTTAAGTTTTTTGTTGGCAATAAGTATTATAGTTTGAAAATCAGACGGACTCAAATTTTCCATTGCAGATATTTTGTTGTTAATAATGGCATCTTGAATGGCTTCCTTAAACCCAAGGAATAGGTTCCTAAAAAAAATCAAAATTTGTATATTGATAGTACGAAATTAACACACAAGGCCACGAAAAGCGTATATAATGAGACTTAATTATTAACAAACATATACCTTTTTTATTTGGTTAGGTGTTTATGTGCCTTGTTTTAATTTTTTCCAAGCATAAATAATTTAATTCCAATGTACCCTGAACCCATAAATGTGTTCTAGTAGTTTAATTGTTTTGTGCAAATGAATGCAACGATTAGAGGAGGTATATCCGATAGCTATAAAGCTAAGCGACTAGTTCGCATTGAAACGCACAGACAGACATGGCTATATCGACTCGGCTGTTGATACTGATCAAGAATATATATACTTTATGGGGTCAAAGATGTCTTCTTCTATGCATTACACATTTCACGACAAAATTATAATACCCTCTGCAAGGGTATAACAAATTCACACGCATACACGCAGTAAGCTGCGCACCTCATGCAACGGCTGTGCTTTTCTATCACACTATGTATGGAAAATGCATGTTTGATTAACATTGATGTTTATAGTCCGATTAAAAAATATATAAATTGCATTGTAAAATATATAAATGCCACTTTTTTCTTGCAACATATATTTGTGCAAAACTATTATAACCCTTTTCTTAACACAATTAATCGAAATATAAAATCTCACCATTTTGCGATTCCTGGAGCCATTTGAAATTGTTTTTTCTTATCTTCGTATAATAAAATATATTTATAAATATATATAACTACATAAATAGTAATAAATTTAATTAATAAGAATATTTTTTTACAAATGGTAAATTTCGGCGTCAGAATTAAAAGTGCCGCTATGTTAGGGGCTGCCAACTTATGTAGAAAGCCAACCTATGGGAACATAAAGATGCCACCTTATGAAAATAAGTAATAGTACACATGACGATGAATATTTTGTAAGCATGTTATTTATATAAAATAAATATTCTACAATTTGGGGCATTATCTATATATATATAAATATAGAAGCAAATTATAGATTTTTATTGTGAGACTAATTACAAACTATTTATTCATCGCCATGTATAAAACGAGTGACAGATATTTTAATTATTCACTTATTGCTAGACTTTTAATAGGTGGGCAGGGTCTAATATAACGGCGCTTTTGTTTCCAAGAAAACGGCGCAAATCCCATTCGGCGCCAACTAGCTTTTATATTATTTTTTTTTAGGAAATTCTGAATATTAATAAAGTTATTTTTAAGGTTTTTTTTTATTTATTGTAAACAAATTAAACATTTTCTTCGTATATATAATACGTCATACTTTGCTGCTGTATCCACGGCTGCTGCGGCTGCATCAACTGCTGCTGCGGCTGCATCCACGGCTGTTGCGGCTGCATCAACTGCTGCTGCGGCTCCATCCACGGCTGCAGCGGCTGTATCCACGGCTGCGGGTGCTGCGGCTGTATCTATATCTGCGGCACCCGCGGCTGAGGCATCTGCGGTGGCTCCTGCTGCTGTGGCATCTGCGGCAGCAGAGGCGGCTCCTGCTGTTGCATTGGCGGCTGTGGCACCTGTGCCGGCTGTTGCATCTGCGCCGCCTGTTGCATCTGCGGCGCCTGTCGCATCTGCGGTGGCTGTCGCATCTGCGGCGGCTGTTGCATCTGCGGCTGAGGTACACGCCTCTGCTGCGATAACTTTGCCACTTCTTTTTTAATGGCGTTAATTTGCCTCTGCTGCGCCCTAATTAATTTTTGTTGCTGCTCGACTTTGTTTGCAAGAGCAGCAATGTACGAGGGCTGTCGAGGTTTAAAAATTTTCTTTTTTTAATATTTGGAGAACCCGCCATTAAAAAGCCCACTCGTTCGTATCTCATTTTAAAATATTGCCACCATTTGAAATATGTTGCAATATTGCCACCATACCACATCATGAAATATAATATTGCCAGCTAGTTTTTTTACATTAACAGGGAATAATGAGAAAAATAGAAAAATTTTCTTGATGTAAAAAGCAAAATGATGGATAATTCGCGATCTATATGTTAAACTACCGTGCATTTAAGGCCATTATCGGAGGAATTAAATATAAATATTGATAAAATATCGTCGCCATTTTGATAAATAAAAAGGTTAAGGAAATATTGCCAGCTAGTTTTTTTTACATTAACAGGGAATAATGAGAAAAATAGAAAAATGAGAATTTCATGAAAACTGGCTGGACGATTTTCTTGATGTAAAAAGCAAAATGATGGATAATTCGCGATCTATATGTTAAACTACCGTGCATTTAAGGCCATTATCGGAGGAAATAAATATAAATATTGATAAAATATCGTCGCCATTTTGATAAATAAAAAGGTTAAGGAAATATTGCCAGCTAGTTTTTTTACATTAACAGGGAATAATGAGAAAAATAGAAAAATGAGAATTTCATGAAAACTGGCTGGACGATTTTCTTGATGTAAAAAGCAAAATGATGGATAATTCGCGATCTATATGTTTAACTACCGTGCATTTAAGGCCATTATCGGAGGAATTAAATATAAATATTGATAAAATATCGTCGCCATTTTGATAAATAAAAAGGTTAAGGAAATATTGCCAGCTAGTTTTTTTGCATTAACATAGGGAATAATGAGAAAAATAGAAAAATGAGAATTTCATGAAAACTGGCTGGACGATTTTCTTGATGTAAAAAGCGAAATGATTGATAATTCGCGATCTATATGTTTAACTACCGTGCATTTAAGGCCATTATCGGGGATAAATAAAATTAGGATGAATAATATGTTGAAATATTGCCACCTTTTCGTTATTATACTGTGTATAAATACATAAATGCACTGTTGCCTTATTTAGCTGCAGTCTATATTTCCAAAGATAATGTTTTATTGTAAAATACCAGTTATTTCATTTATTACTTCTTTTCTTTCCCATATGCAAATATTTTGAATTAATTTGTTCCCGCTCAATACTGTATAAGATTATTCAACACTGATTCCAAGCAGTGGTTCGGTTCACGTTGGAACTAGTAGCTCGATAGGCATTTTGAAAGAACAACACGAGGTGTGTTTACATTTTATTATTTTTCTAAAAAACTGGCTGATCGATTTGCTTGGAATTGGTGCGTAAGGCTTCCTAAAACATGTATCTTCGAGTTAGTATAGCGTGCATTGAGGGCCATTATCCCTGTGAAAAGATATTAGGGCTTAAATGCAAGGCCAATATTTTACGGACATTTTGTATGGGGCGAGCAACGAGGTTGCTGCACTTCTGTACAAATATCTTAAAAACGTGCTGATCGACTTTTATAACTTTTTTAAGGTTGGTTAGGTGAAACTATTAGCTTTAATCGTGTATATATGCATGGCCCCGAAAACCGCATATACACGATTAAAGCCTATAGTTTCTCCTAGCCAACTGTGAAAATTTGATTAAAATCGTCGGTACCATTTTTAAGATATTTGGAAAAGAGTGCAACAACCCCCAAGTCAGCCCCATATAAAATGACCGCAAAAAATCAACCTTGTTTTCGAGCCCTTATTTCTTAACTCAGAGACAATGGCCCTCAATGCACGGTATACCCTCTTGTAGATACATATTTTAGGAAGCTATAGGCACTAATTTTAAGTAAATGGACGCTACAGATTTTTGGAAAATTAATTAATTGTAAACCAACCTCATATAGTTCATTAAAAAGTCTATCGAACTGCTAGTTCCTACGTGAACTGAATCACTGCCTGGCATCAGTGTTGAACAATTTTGTGCAGAACTGAGCGGGAACCAATTCAATTTGAATTATATGTAATCATGAAAAAATGGAAAGGACTCACAGTAAATTAAATTAATAAGTCAAAGCAAATTATATGAGAAGTACTAAGTCATACTTAATAGCGCAGTTTATGGAAAAATTGCACTTTTCCATTTTTTTCTTTACATCCTATGTTAATGCAAAAAAACATGCTGGCAATATTAGATATCATACTGTTAAATGGCAACCATATTTTAAACTTTCTTATTTAATTTCTCCGAAAACGGCCCCAAATGCACGGTAGTTGTGCATATAAAGCACGATTTATCAATCATTTTGCTATTTATTTCATTAAAATCATCGGTACAGATTTTGAGAAATTCTCATTTTTCTATTTCTCTCATAACATCCTATGTTAATGCAAAAAAACATGCTGGCAATATTTCAACATATTTGAAATGGTGGCAATATTTTAAATTATCATTCAAATTCAACAATGTACAAGTGTGATTTTATGATGGCTGATGTGCCACAAAAAAAAAATAAAAATTATTAAGCACCGCCAGCCCTCGCACTGTGCTACGCTCAAAAATAAAGTTGACCAGCAACAACTTTTGATAAGGGCGCAACAAAAAAAAATAAAATTGTTGGAAAAAGAAGTGGCGAAATTGTGGCAGCATGTGGCGAAGCCGCTGCAGATGCAACAGCCGCTGCAGATGCAACAGCCGCCGCATATGCAACAGCCGCCGCAGATGCAACAGCCGCTGCAGATGCAACAGCCGCCGCAGATACAACAGCCGCTGCAGATGCAACAGCCGCTGCAGATACAACAGCCGCTGCAGATGCAACAGCCGCCGCAGATGCAACAGCCGCCGCATATGCAACAGCCGCCGCAGATGCAACAGCCGCCGCAAATGCAACAGCCATTGCAGATGCAACAGCCGCCGCAGATGCAACAGCCGCCGTGGATGCAGCCGCAGCAGCCGTGGATGCAGCCGCAGCAGCCGAGGATACAGCAGCATACCTATTATTATATAATGTTTGACTCCCAATAAACATATGTATATATATTAAAACAGTTCCAAATAAAAAAAAAAACATTAATTTTATGAATTATTAATTAAAATTTCCATGAAAAACATATATAAAAGCTAGTAGACGTCATATGGAATTTGCGCCGTTTTCTTGAATACATAAAAGTGCCGTTATAATAGATCCTGCCAACCCATTATAAGCCTAGCATATAAACGAGCGAAACTGACAATCTCTGAAAATAAGTGAATAATTAAAATATCGGTCACTCTTTTTATACATGGCGATGAATAGTTTGTAATTGGGCTCACAATAAACATTTATATTTTGTATCTATATTTATATATACACAGATAATAATACAAATTGTAGAATGTTTTAACAACTATGTAAAGTATTTATTTTATATAAATAACATGTTTAGATAATATTCATCGTCATGTGTACTTTTACTTATTTTTACAAGGTGGCATCTTTATGTTCCCATAGGTTAGCTTTCTTCGTAAGGCAGCCCCTAACATAGCGGCACTTTTGCATTGCATGCTATTTAATTTAAATGAAATTTATATACATATTTAAACATATGTATATATTTATAACATTTGTTATTTATTTGTTTATATTTTAATCTAACAAGTTTGAAATGGCTCCAGGAAACGCAAAACGGTAAGATTTTATTTATTGACTGATTGTGTTCGCGTTTTTATAGCCTGAACCCATTAAAAATGGGTAAAAGGGGTATAATGTATTTGTGCAGCCGTATGTAACATTATGGAAAGGTTGGGTCTGCAAGGGTATTAGATCTTCGGCGTGCCGAAGATAGCCTTTCTTTCTCGTTTTTTACCTAAAAGCTATTGAAAATGAAAGAACATTTTTTTTGCAAACGAACTGGTAAATAAAGGAATTTTTAATTTTAACATAACTTAGTCGTTAATACATTTTTAAAATTTGTTGGAATTGTACTGAGTTTTTAAAACTAAAATCTAAAAATAGATAATAAAATTGTTGTTTAACTTATTCGATTTAATTTTACCATTAATATATAAAAAATTTTTTAAGGACAATCTTTCTTTGATTTCGTGATGCCATAACAGAAGCCATTGCCAGAAACATAATATCGCCAGTTGGAAATTTAAGTCCAACTGATTTTCAATCTATATTACTTATTGTTAACAATAAGTTTATAGAGCGAAATTGGACAGATTTTCAACTGGCAGATAATGTTAAGAATCGAAAAATTATTACGAAAAGTTGTAAACGCGTAATTAATCATAAAACTTTAATATTTTTTATAACCCTAATTGGTGTGTTGTTTTACCAGTTTCAGGCTGCCTACTCAAAAGAACGCCAGGACGTATCTAATGGTAGTAATCATGTAAGCTGTAAACTAGAAATTAGCAATAATATTAGTAATATGTCTAGCATAGAAAATAATAATTCTAATTATAGTGTTAATAAGCCTACAAATTGTCCGTCTGAGTTAAATAATGACACAAGCTTTGTCGAAGCGACATTAAAATGCTTTCGAAAAAAATGCCACAATTTTGATGATAGCTTGAACAGAACAGTTCAGCTAGTTAGTAATTTGAAAGGATGCCTGAAAGTGCTGCTTTCAGGTTACAACAATTTGGATACTGAAATGAGTATACAAGAATTTATGGCCACGTTAAATCAATTGTGTGCGATTTTTTCAAAAAAAAAAAGCATTGAACACATTATTCGAGAAGCATACACTTCTCATAACAACGCATGTGTTTTGTATTTTAAGTCAATTAGACTTAACAAAAATTCTTTTGCTGCATATGGTTACTGCAAAGATCCGTCATGCAACTACTTTTTGTTCCGTGGGACATTTGACGGTGTTGTAAGTGTATACACAAGCAGCCCACATATCTCCCATACAATTGGCCTTAAAAAGTCAACGCAGTGCAGAGCAATAAATAGATTTATAGAAAAGACTTCCATTAGAAACTCTTCTGCGTTTGAATATAGATCAAAAAAAATTAACAAAATCAATATGTCTCGAGCCAGAGTTGGTAATGATCAGATTACTAATGAGAAACTACCCTTTTATAGAAATTTAATTTCGGAGGAAAATGGAAAATTTGATTTTGACAAAGATCCATTTAAAGATACCTTCGATATGATTTCTAATGGGTATGCCCACTTTATTCAGTTACTTTCTACGAAACTAGAAGTATTTTTATGGGACAGACAACATATAAGTATGTTGTTGACCCATTTAAAACTACACACACTGCATATTGACGCTACTTGAAATGTAGTGCAGCCAATGAACTTTGTCAAAAAACGTACATTTTTATATTCATTGGTTGCTCATATTCCAGAGCTTCGAATCGTTTTTCCTGTCGCACATGCGATTCTCTCCAATCATAAATCGTCAGATATAGGCAGATTTCTATGTGAGCTGCGCGAGTTTTGCATAAAAAATAAATTAAAATGGCCTATTTGCAAAAGAATTATAACTTATGTCAGTTTTGCCATAATTGGAGCCATTTTAAAAGAATATAACAACATTGATCTTGCAACGTACAATGAAATTTGTTTTAGTTTTTTTGTATAATTTAAATCGCACATTTCCAAAAGTCTGCGTTCAATTTTGTACGAGCCACTACAGCAAAATTATGTGTCGCAACATAGATGAAGTAGTTGGTTTGGACAATATTGATCTCAGATCATTTTTAAGAAATGCCTTGGGTTGTGCATATTCCATAAATAATATTGGAGAATTAGAAAAATGGTTCCGAAATATTGCAATAATACTTCTTTCTCCATATGTTAATAATATTGTGGATGATGCCATTCATTATTTTGCTAAATATTGTGAAGAGCCATCCACATTTTATTTGATAGACAGTATAAAATTGGGAGAAAGTAAGGAAGTTGTCGATGATCCAACTTTGCTGTCCGTTGCCGAAAAAAGTCCATTTAAACTTAAGTTTCAAGAAATACGTACAGAAGTTACAGAACTTGTATCACAATATAAGAGCAACTTCTGTACGTCAAATATTTATTTAAGTCCAGAAATGCTGGATCTAATTTTAAATAAATACATTGTTTACGCACCGTTTTGGACCAATATTATAGGTACTTTTATTGATAAATCCAATAAAAGACCCAGTAATGGGCCTATAGAATCTTTCTTTAAAACACTTAAATATAGTGTTATAAAGACAAATAATAAAAACGGCTTAAAGCTAGGACGATTTATCCGTAAGCTGGATGAGTTGTCAAAGTCCATTGCTAGACAAGTTGAACTTGCGAAACCGGGTTTTATGGAACCGTTTAGTGAAATAGTTGTAAGGCCTACAAAAAATAAATATAAATCAAAAGCTGAGAAACGGTTCGATGAAATGTCTAACAAGTGAAAACTTTCCAAGCACAAGGAAAGTTGGAAAAAATCGCTTAAAATTAATAAAAGACTAAAAGTAGGAATGTTTAAAAAAGATTTTTCTACAATATTAAAAATTCAAGAGCAATGTCATGAAGCATCCATATGCCATGACCATTCCTACATAATCGTAGAAAACAAATGTGCTTTCAAAATGGAAGGAAAATATAAAAGAGATTTGTCCATTTTAAAACAGCATAGTGAGTTAAACATTAATTCAGAACTGTACATTTTAAGTTGTGAATCATTGTTTAAATGTGTGCACGGCGATTCCAATTCAAGCCGTTTCATGCACTACCTTACTATTAAGGATTTATTTTCATTAAATGGCCGAAATTGGTTAACAAACTTCATTGTGGATGTTTGCTTAACAACTACTTTATACGAAAATGGAGAGGAGTCTTTTATAAATTTGCCTTGTCAACTTAATGATTTTTGCTTTAACAATGAAAAGGATATTGAAGATGGTTTAGTAAAAAATTCCACTTTAATAGTACCTCATTGTTACAGAAATCATTTTTATACCCTTGCAGAGGGTATTATAATTTTGTCGTGAAATGTGTAACGCATAGAAGGAGACATCTCCGACCCCATAAAGTATATATATTCTTGATCAGTATCAACAGCCGAGTTGATATAGCCATGTCCGTCTGTCCGTCTGTCTGTTTCTATGCGAACTAGTCTCTCAGTTTTAAAGCTATCTTTATGAAACTTTGCAGAAGTCCCTCTTTCTGTTGCACGCAGCTCATATGTCAAAACCAGCTGGATCGGACCACTATATCATATAGCTGCCATAGGAACGATCGGTCGAAAATTAAGTTTTTGTATGGAAAATTTTTATGTTTTTCAAGATATCTTGACCAAACTCGGTACTTATTAGTTTTACTAAGCTCCCCATATATACGCAAAATTCTTTTCGGATCGGGCAACTATATCATATAGCTGCCATAGGAACAATCGGTCGAAAATTAAGTTTTTGTATGGAAAATTTTTATGTTTTTCAAGATATCTTGACCAAACTCGGTATTTATTAGTTTTACTACGCTCCCCATATATATGCAAAATCCTATTAAGATCGGACAACTATATCATATAGCTGCCATAGGAAAGATCGGTCGAAAATTAAGTTTTTGTATGGAAAATTTTTTTGTGTTTCAAGATATCTTGACCAAACTCGGTATTTATTAGTTTTACTACGCTCCCCATATATATGCAAAATTCTATTAAGATCGGGAAACTATATCATATAGCTGCCATAGGAACGATCGGTCGAAAATTAAGTATTTGTATAGAAAATTTTTATGTTTTTCAATATATCTTGACCAAACTCGGTATTTATCAGTTTTACTACGCTCCCCATTTACATGCAAAATCCTATAAAGATCGGACAACTATATCATATAGCTGACATAGGAACGATCGGCCGAAAATTAAGTTGTTGTATGAAAAACTTTTTTGTTTTTAAAGTTTTGTTTGTCTGTGATATATTGTCTTAGATATGAGCATTATGAGTCATCAGTGGCATGATAATTAACATCGGAGTAATATAAGTTATTTTTGTTTTTGGTACAAATGGTTGATATTGAATGTGTTCAGAAAAGAGGCTAAAAATGATACGTTTTTCAGCAACCAAGGTGCGTTTAAGTTAAATATTCGCAAACGTTTGTGAAAATTCAGATTTTGTAGTTATATTACAGCAGAATAATTTAATTGCAATACAAAAGATCGGTATTAATTATGTTTCTTAAGCATTTCAAATATAAATAGTTACGCGCGCACTAGTTCAGTGTTAGAATGAACTTTTTCAAAAGGCAGTACTCAGAGAGACGGCGAAATGAAAAATTGAGAGTGCATGCTTTGCAACATATTTTAAGTAATCGATTTTCGATTGTCGCTGTAAAAAGTTCCGCTGAGATGCCCTAAAAATAATTGTCTTATGGAATTAGATTTTAAAATGGTAATCAAGAAAGGAGTCGGTTTTGACCCCATAAAGTATATATTTTCTTGATCAGGATGACGAGCTGAATCGATTGAGAATATCCGCCTCACCGTTTGTCTGTCTGGTGGTATGACATATGTACTATATATACATGCATATGTGCATATATTGATTCATATGCGTATATAAGTACTAATACTATTAAAGCCAAACTTGCGATTAAGATCATTTCTTGTTGTAAACTTAAAATCAACAGTAAGAAATTAATAAATTTTGTTTAATATTTATTACTATTATTATACCCTTGCAGAGGGTATTATAATTTTGTCGTGAAATGTGTAACGCATAGAAGGAGACATCTCCGACCCCATAAAGTATATATATTCTTGATCAGTATCAACAGCCGAGTTGATATAGCCATGTCCGTCTGTCCGTCTGTCTGTTTCTATGCGAACTAGTCTCTCAGTTTTAAAGCTATCTTTATGAAACTTTGCAGAAGTCCCTCTTTCTGTTGCACGCAGCTCATATGTCAAAACCAGCTGGATCGGACCACTATATCATATAGCTGCCATAGGAACGATCGGTCGAAAAGTAGGTTCTTGTATGAAAAACATTTTTGTTTATAAAGTTATCTTTACTAAACTTGGTATTTATTAGTTTTACTACGTTCCCCATATATATGCAAAATCCTATTAAGATCGGACAACTATATCATATAGCTGCCATAGGAACGATCGGTCGAAAATTAAGTTTTTGTATAGAAAATTTGTATGTTTTTCAAGATATCTTGACCAAACTCGGTATTTATTAGTTTAACTAAGCTCCCCATATATATGCAAAATTCTATTAAGATCGGGCAACTATATCATATAGCTGCCATAGGAACAATCGGTCGAAAATTAAGTTTTTGTATGGAAAATTTTTATGTTTTTCAAGATATCTTGACCAAACTCGGTATTTATTAGTTTTACTACGCTCCCCATATATATGCAAAATCCTATTAAGATCGGACAACTATATCATATAGCTGCCATAGGAACGATCGGTCGAAATTAAGTTGTATGGAAAACTTTTTTGTTTTTCAAGATATCTTAACTATTCTCGGTTAATTAACTGTAATTGACTATTTTCTCTGTGCTTCTTAGATACGTGCAAAGCACTATGAGCATTATGAAATGGTTGGGTCTGCAAGGGTATTAAATCTTCGGCGTGCCGAAGATAGCCTTTCCTCCTCGTTATTATTCAAAACAATTTTAACTTATTTATTTGAAGTTTTATAAAATAAAATCATCATTTAATTTGATGATCTTGATTTCAAACATAGTTACGCGCCTTACATTCAAAAAAGAGCACAGACATTTTGAGGCGGCGAATTAAAAAATTGAGAGTGCATGTTTTGCAGCGAATTTTAAGTCATCGATTTTCGATTGAGATGCCCCAATAAAAAATTGTCCCATGGAATTTAATTTTAAAATGATAATCAAGGAAGGAATCGCTTTTGACCCCATAAAGTATATATATTCTTGATTAGGACGGCAAGCTGAATCGACTGAGTCATATCCGCCTACCTGTTTTACTGTCTGGTTGTTTTTATACCCTTGCAGAGGGTATTATAATTTTGTCGTGAAATGTGTAACGCATAGAAGGAGACATCTCCGACCCCATAAAGTATATATATTCTTGATCAGTATCAACAGCCGAGTTGATATAGCCATGTCCGTCTGTCCGTCTGTCCGTCTGTCTGTTTCTATGCAAACTAGTCTCTCAGTTTTAAAGCTATCTTTATGAAACTTTGCAGAAGTCCCTCTTTCTGTTGCACGCAGCTCATATGTCAAAACCAGCTGGATCGGACCACTATATCATATAGCTGCCATAGGAACGATCGGTCGAAAAGTAGGTTCTTGTATGAAAAACATTTTTGTTTATAAAGTTATCTTTACTAAACTTGGTATTTATTAGTTTTACTACGTTCCCCATATATATGCAAAATCCTATTAAGATCGGACAACTATATCATATAGCTGCCATAGGAACGATCGGTCGAAAATTAAGTTTTTGTATAGAAAATTTGTATGTTTTTCAAGATATCTTGACCAAACTCGGTATTTATTAGTTTAACTAAGCTCCCCATATATATGCAAAATTCTATTAAGATCGGGCAACTATATCATATAGCTGCCATAGGAACAATCGGTCGAAAATTAAGTTTTTGTATGGAAAATTTTTATGTTTTTCAAGATATCTTGACCAAACTCGGTATTTATTAGTTTTACTACGCTCCCCATATATATGCAAAATCCTATTAAGATCGGACAACTATATCATATAGCTGCCATAGGAACGATCGGTCGAAATTAAGTTGTATGGAAAACTTTTTTGTTTTTCAAGATATCTTAACTATTCTCGGTTAATTAACTGTAATTGACTATTTTCCCTGTGCTTCTTAGATACGTGCAAAGCACTATGAGCATTATGAAATGGTTGGGTCTGCAAGGGTATTAAATCTTTGGCGTGCCGAAGATAGCCTTTCCTCCTCGTTATTATTCAAAACAATTTTAACTTATTTATTTGAAGTTTTATAAAATAAAATCATCATTTAATTTGATGATCTTGATTTCAAACATAGTTACGCGCCTTACATTCAAAAAAGAGCACAGACATTTTGAGGCGGCGAATTAAAAAATTGAGAGTGCATGTTTTGCAGCGAATTTTAAGTCATCGATTTTCGATTGAGATGCCCCAATAAAAAATTGTCCCATGGAATTTAATTTTAAAATGATAATCAAGGAAGGAATCGCTTTTGACCCCATAAAGTATATATATTCTTGATTAGGACGGCAAGCTGAATCGACTGAGTTATATCCGCCTACCTGTTTTACTGTCTGGTTGTTTTTATACCCTTGCAGAGGGTATTATAATTTTGTCGTGAAATGTGTAACGCATAGAAGGAGACATCTCCGACCCCATAAAGTATATATATTCTTGATCAGTATCAACAGCCGAGTTGATATAGCCATGTCCGTCTGTCCGTCTGTCCGTCTGTCTGTTTCTATGCAAACTAGTCTCTCAGTTTTAAAGCTATCTTTATGAAACTTTGCAGAAGTCCCTCTTTCTGTTGCACGCAGCTCATATGTCAAAACCAGCTGGATCGGACCACTATATCATATAGCTGCCATAGGAACGATCGGTCGAAAAGTAGGTTCTTGTATGAAAAACATTTTTGTTTATAAAGTTATCTTTACTAAACTTGGTATTTATTAGTTTTACTACGTTCCCCATATATATGCAAAATCCTATTAAGATCGGACAACTATATCATATAGCTGCCATAGGAACGATCGGTCGAAAATTAAGTTTTTGTATAGAAAATTTGTATGTTTTTCAAGATATCTTGACCAAACTCGGTATTTATTAGTTTAACTAAGCTCCCCATATATATGCAAAATTCTATTAAGATCGGGCAACTATATCATATAGCTGCCATAGGAACAATCGGTCGAAAATTAAGTTTTTGTATGGAAAATTTTTATGTTTTTCAAGATATCTTGACCAAACTCGGTATTTATTAGTTTTACTACGCTCCCCATATATATGCAAAATCCTATTAAGATCGGACAACTATATCATATAGCTGCCATAGGAACGATCGGTCGAAATTAAGTTGTATGGAAAACTTTTTTGTTTTTCAAGATATCTTAACTATTCTCGGTTAATTAACTGTAATTGACTATTTTCCCTGTGCTTCTTAGATACGTGCAAAGCACTATGAGCATTATGAAATGGTTGGGTCTGCAAGGGTATTAAATCTTCGGCGTGCCGAAGATAGCCTTTCCTCCTCGTTTTTTTATTATTTTAATATTATTTTATTTATTATTATTTACTTTTATGACCGAAGCGCAAATACATTAAGTTGCATAATATTGTATTGTTGATTCGTTCAATGATCTTTTGCATTCAAATGTCGCTGAAAGTGCGCGCAATGTAAATATTCAGTGAACTTTCAAAGGGAGCTTTTGAAAGAGCGAATTCGCCTAATGTAAGGCGAGGAAAAGGCAATTGCCATTCACTCTTCAACCAGCCATCGATTTGTGCGGTCGTCGATTCTCGATTACGATTACGATTCTAAGAATTTGCGTTTTTCTTAGATTTAAAACAAATAAAAACTTAACATTCGTTATAATAAGATTCAGTGCAACTCAAATTCAACAGTTCTTCGGTTATATCAGTGCTTTAAAGAATATTTAATAATTCAATCTATAATCGGTTTTGCCGCGTAATATCGGCAATTATTCCCCGCCGGTGCTAGTGAACATTTGTGTGTGTATGTGTGCGTTGACTCGTCGTTAGACCTCACCTCCCCCTTAGACTTTTAAACTGTGTGTGTGCGTGTGTGAACATTAAGTGCAAGAGTGTGAGGCGCACTTGCTAGCGGTGGACCAATATTACGTGAGTGTAAGTGTTTGTGTAACCGCATTGACTCTGGCATTGCTTTCAAATATATTTTCTGGATGTTTGCACTGCACCTGTTGTACTGGATTTTGTCTAACTGGAAAAATCGCAAGTTTATTCCAAAAGCTTAAATAGTTTTTTTAAAGACTTATTGATTTATAATAGTAACTAACAATTAAATTAATAAATAAGTTAATATTATAATTATTTTCTTTTTCAGTATCTATCTTTAGCTTCAATTCATATATAATTATTCTTTATTATCTTAACATAACTTTAATATTCGAAATATTTGGGAATAATTTCTTTAGTTTATTAAAAATGCCGCGCGCGTCTAAAAAATCCGCTAATCAAAGGCGTCAAGATGCCATTAATCGTAGTCGTGTCTACTACATAGAGAATACTGCAGGCGTATGCCTTCGAAATTCTCAACGTTTAGCTGACACTCGTGAGTGCAACGCTGATATTCGCGAAGTAGAGCGTAATAGTGACGCCCTGGCCCGATCTAAAAGAAGAAGGAGGGCTCGATTTCGACAGGATGAAAGGGATCTTGATGCAGTAGCTCGCGCAACGCAAAGACAGGATGAGGATATGCGAGCTCTGGAGCAGACACAAAATACAGCAGACCATGCTGTTCGGCGACAAAATCTGCAGTACCGTACCTTAGAGCGCGAGCGAGATGCAGACGCCCATGCTACAAGGAGGCAGGACTTAGAATTTAGACTGCAAGAGCAGGAACTAAACACAGAGGAACACATTGCTCGTCGCCAAAACGTGGAGTACCGAGAATTAGAACGCCAGCGAGATGCAGCAGCCCACGTGACAAGACGACAGGATTTAGAAGTCCGATTGCAAGAGCAGGAATTAAACACAGTGGAACACACTGTTCGTCGCCAAAACGTGGAGTACCGAGAATTAGAACGCCAGCGAGATGCAGCAGCCCACGTGACAAGACGACAGGATTTAGAAGTCCGACTGCAAGAGCAGGAATTAAACACAGTGGAACACACTGTTCGTCGCCAAAACGTGGAGTACCGAGGATCAGAACGCCAGCGAGATGCAGCAGCCCACGTTACAAGACGACAGGACTTAGAAGTTAGAGTGCAAGAGCAGGAAATTAACACACTGGAACACACTGTTCGTCGACAAAATGAAGAATATCGTGCATCTGAGCGTATACGTGATGCTTCTGCACGTGTAGCGCGAAGACTGAATGTTAATGTTAGAGAGCTAGAGCAGGAAGCTAATACAGCCCAACATACCATTCGTCGACAAAATGAAGCATATCGTACTGGAGAGCGTGAAAGAGACGTCTTTAATCGGCGAAATGCTCGTCAAAATATTATCGCACGACGCAGAGAGCAAGTCGTCAATTCCTCTCAAAGACGAGTTACTAGAAACCAGGCTCGCATAAGAGAGAACGAATTGCGAAATATGGCTGAAGCTCGAGTTATAAACTTTAGAAATAGTTTTCAAAATCGTGCCATACAGTCAGCTCAGCAATCTCAGAGAAATAGAGATGCTAGAGAAGAAATGTCACCTGAAGAGCGCGACCAACAGCGTGACTTGCAAAGACAGCGTAGAGTTTTTTCTGCCAGAGATATATACCTGGAAAATATTAAGAAAGGCCCTACAGAAATTTGCATTTCTTGCGGAGGAACTTGGTTTCCTTTCCAAGTTAAGCTTTTAAATAAAATAACTTTATCGGCAAAGTTTCCAAACATGAATATTTCAAAATCATGTTTTCTAGCCAATAAGTTCCGAAGTC
This sequence comes from Drosophila borealis, assembly GCA_035045885.1. Classification (NCBI taxonomy): domain Eukaryota; kingdom Metazoa; phylum Arthropoda; class Insecta; order Diptera; family Drosophilidae; genus Drosophila; species Drosophila borealis. The sequence goes on from JAWNOR010000194.1 coordinate 20,516,051, forward strand.
CATCTGAAGACTATTTGTTTTGCTCAACTTGTCGTCGACACATATCGTCCGGCAAGATTCCGAGTCTCTGTCTGTCCGAGGGGTTAAACTTTCCTGAGATTCCAGACTGTCTTAAAGACTTAACGTGTCTTGAAGAGCGTTTAATTTCGCCAAGAATCCCATTTATGCGGATAATTTCTCTTGGCTATGAGCGGCAATGTGCAGTTAGAGGAGCTGTGGTCAACGTACTAATTTCTGTTTCGGAAACTGTGACAGCTCTTCTGCTCACCTTTGAAAACAGTCATGTAGTACAAATTCATCTGAAGCGCAAGCTCGAATATGCGCATAATTTCATGACTGAGACAATTAGGCCGGCTCGTGTGCTCGAAGCGTTGCGGTATTTGATAAACACCGAATTGTATCTTAAGCACAATATTTCTGTTGCTTCCGACTGGCTAGGTGTAAATGCTCACAATGAAGAAGTCCCTTTTGTTGGTGATCCAGCTGATATAACAGCTGTGGATAGCCTTCTTTGCTGCCGAATGGAAACAGATTCTGAAGGCCACGACACTTCTGATCAGGGTTATCTTAATCCAGGTGGACAGGAAACTTTGTTAGATAACGAGGCAATAGAAAATAATGCTATAATTGGTCGTATTGCAATGGCTCCAGGTGAGGGTCGACGACCAATTGATATGACGACAGATGAGGATGCTGAAGAATTATCGTTCCCAACCATTTCATGTGGCGAAATTTTTAAAAGCAAAATTACTTATTGTCGAAAGGCTAAATCACAGATTCGGTATTACGATCGTCGTTGCGCGAAAGTACCAAAAATTCTATATATGTATAAGTGTTATGAGCTCACGCGCATTAAAAGTTCTATTTCTATCTGCCTTCGGAAAAAATCAAGAAACGCCAATATCACCGTTGGTAACTTGAGAGATGACGGTTTTGTCAGCAATCTTGTGCAGCATGATGACGGATATCATGTTCTTAAGGGCCTGCGATCTTCTCCGGCACATTGGGAGGCTGAGAAGAAAAAAGTGCTGGCAATGATTCGTCAGTTTGGGCTGCCAACTTTTTTCATTACGCTTTCTGCTGCTGAAACCAAATGGAGTGACCTGTTGGTCATTCTATCTCTTATTTTGGATAATAGAGTCCTTAGTGAGGAAGAAGCAGCGAATCTTTCAAGTTCCGAAAAAGCTCGACTAATTCGGTCTGATCCTGTGACTTGCTCAAGATATTTTGATTATAGGTTTAGGCAGCTTTTGAAATTATTTAAAACAGACATTTTTGGAGAATACCAACTCTCTCACTTTTATTGGAGAATTGAATTCCAACATAGGGGATCGCCACATTCACATGGCATGTATTGGCTAACCAGCGCCCCTAAACTGAATGAGAATAGTTCCCAAAGTAGCCGTCAAGTTATCGACTTTATCGACAGATTCGTAACAACAAACGGAGATAATCCAGATTTGGAAGAGGTTATTAAGTACCAACAGCACAGACATAGCTTTTCATGCCAAAGGGAAATTAATAGGCATAAAATTTGTCGTTTTAACATGCCATACCCTCCCATGCCTCAGACTGAAATACTATATCCCCTAGAAGAGGGAGATTCCAATCTTAGAAGGCATCAAGATATGTGGAAGAAAATAAAAGACCTATTAAATAGTTCAGTTTCGGACGCTGAAGCTTTAAGCTTGAATAATTTTGAGAGTTTTCTTACACATATAAATACGGATTATATTGGATATAAATTTGCACTTAGATCGAGTCTTAAAAAGCCGCAAATATTTTTGCGTAGAAAATACAGTGACAAAATGTTGAATGCATATAATGAAGATATATTGAAGCTATATAGGGCCAACATGGATATTCAATACATATTAGATGCGTTTGCTTGTTGCAGTTATATAATAAACTACATAAACAATTCGAATAGAGGAGTTTCTCAATTATTGCGTGAAGCCATGAACGAGATAAGTAGTAATAACTTTTCAGTTAAGCAAAAACTACAACATCTTGGTAATAAGTTCATCAATGGAACAGAAATATCTGCGCAAGAGGCTTCATACAATATCCTTGGACTCCATATGTCAGGATGTAGCCATGGCGAGATTTTTGTAAACACTTCGCATCCTGATCAAAGAGTTGGTATGGTGAAAGCCAAGAAAGATTTAGAAACACTCCCTTCAGATTCAAAAGATTATTTTTTACCAAACTTGCTAGATCATTATGTTCAAAGACCGGACGAATTAAATAATTTGTGCCTAGCTGACTTAGCTGCCAAATACAAATATTCTAAGACGCTCAATGCCCGTTCAACAGCAGAAGACTACGAGGAAAATAATGATCAAGAGCGGGAGGATAATGCCAATGACGGCCGTCCCATGGTCCTCAAAAATAGGTCAGGAATTTTAAGAGAACGTAGGCACTCTCTTATCCTTCGGTGGAGAAGGTACAGCATAAATGTATCCCGATCTGATTATTTTCGAGAACTTGTAATGCTCTTTTTCCCTTGGCGAAATGAGCAAGTAGATATTCTTAGCACTGATAATGAGCAAACGTTCAATGCACAATTTGAAATCATCGAAGCAAATAGAAGACGATATGAATATTTGGATGAGGCTCAGTTTCAACAAGTCTTAGATGAGATACAAGAAGACAACAATGACAATAATGATGGCCAAGAAATTTCAGCATCTCAATTGCTTGATGAAGAGTTCAGGGGATTTGCAGTGCCAGAAGTTGCTCGAAACATTAACGTATTTGAAGATAATATGCATGAAGGCAACTCTGACGAAAATGCAATCCGAATGATTAAATTACCTGCACAAGTTCCAGAAAATGAGCTTAATTCAATGGTGCGATCACTCAACACTAAGCAACGGCAATATTACGCTCACGTAATGCATAATATGAATGTTATGCAAACATTTTATGATTACGTTGGAGGTGGGGCGGGTGTTGGAAAAAGTAGGCTGATATCAACTATATATCAGTCACTAACTTTAAGATTTAACACCAGAGTTGGTTGTAACTCTGATTCTGCAAAGGTATTGCTGTGTGCCCCAACCGGCAAAGCAGCCTATGGAATTGGTGGACTCACTCTCCATTCCGTGTTCTCCCTGCCTGTAAACCAATATTCAATGGAATTAAGGCCCCTTAGTAACGACGCAATCAACACTGTGCATTCAAAGCTTATAGATTTAAAGCTTATTATTATTGATGAAATTTCAATGGTGGGTGCAAAAATGTTGTCGTATTTGGATCTCCGTCTAAAGCAAATTTTTAGAACTAATACATACTTTGGCGGAATTTCAATATTGGCATTTGGTGATCTAAAGCAGCTTCCACCAGTTGGCGATAGATGGATTTTTGCTCCAAACTCGAGAGACCCATATAGCATAATTTTGGGAGCACCACTTTGGAATTTATTCCAATATTTTGAATTGAATGAAATAATGCGGCAACGTGAGGATTGTGCCTTTGCCATCGCATTAAATTATATGTCAGAAGGAAAAATGACTGACACGGACAAGATGCTTATTCAACAGAGAATTGTTCTGCCTTCCGAAATAAATAATATTCCCAACGATGCTATAAGGTTGTTCTACTCAAATCAGAAAGCGAGCGACTACAATAATATCCGACTAAGCCAAATTATTACAGAAGAATATACTTCAAAATCTAAAGATATGCTGAAGGCCAAATCAATATCTGAAAGGAACAAGCTAAATATTTTAGAAAATATTAAGGCTTTCAAGACTTCCGAAACCCAAGGCCTTCCCTATCTGCTTAAGCTCAAAACCACAGCTAAATATATGATTACAGTCAATATAAATACCAATGATGGTTTGGTCAATGGAGCAAGTGGACAGCTTATGCATATTGACTATACAGCCAGCGGATCTGATGTGTTAGTTTCGACGCTTTGGCTTAAATTTACTGAAGCAACTGTGGGAGCGCAAGCAAGAGCAAAAAAATCAAATCCTTTGCACTCTGATTGGACACCAATTGAAAGAGTTTTAAGAACATTTCAATATAGGAAAAATGACCAAGTAACAATTGAACGCTTGCAATTTCCAGTGGTTCCTGCTGAAGCAATAACCATCCACAAGAGTCAGGGAGCAACCTACAAAAAAGTTGCAGTGCATTTGCAAGACGGCATGAGCCGTGCAGCTCTATACGTAGCTTGTAGCAGGGCAACTAGTGCATCTGGGCTTTTCCTCGTAGGAAAGTTTAATCCGCCTAGAGAAATACAAGCTACCGATCCCGTCCATATTGAGTTAGAAAAACTCCGGGGCGAGAAAAAATTGACCACCCACCATCAGATATATTTTGAGAGAGTAGAAGGAAATATTTTAACATATTACCATAATATTGAGGGCTTACTTAACCATAGTTTAGACATTTCAAATGATTTTATAATAAACACATCAGATATTTTATGTTTTGTAGAGACTTGGAGTAGAGAAGGCCAAGTATATAATATAGACGGCTTTGACATACTCGGTCGAATCGATGGTAGTATGTGTACAGGTAGTACTAGACCACCTGGTGGCATAATTGTTTATGCAAAGTCGTACATTGCACAAAGTGCTAAAATATTGTCTGTGGTTAATATTAATCTGGAACATAATTAAGTTTGCCAGATCCTTATATTTCAACACTTAGATACCAAATATGTAGTTGTTTATAGAAACCCGTCCTTCTCCATTTCCGAATTTCGTCAATTGTTTTTAGAAAACTTAGAGCAGGAGCTTAATAATCACAGTAAAATAGTTATTTTGGGTGATTTCAATTCATGCCGAGCTAGAGTTAGAGACCAGTTAGAAATTAGATTTAACGAGCTTGGTATATCGTCTCTTTTGCGTGGGGCGCCTACAACAAAACAGCTAACTGAAGTAGATTGGGTATTTTCGACTAACGGACTGGACAATAAAGCCCAGGTGTATGAAACGGCATATAGCTACCACGATGGTATTTTCGTTTTCCATAGTTAGGCAACTTTTGATAAATTTATCTTTTGTGTGATGGATCAAAAACTATATATATATATATATATATATATATATATATATATATATATATATATATATATATATTTATTAATATTCTTCGACTGTTCGCTTTCGATCACATCTTTTTCGATCACAGAAGCAAGCACAAAGTGCTTAGAATTCGTGATAACCGAAAAGGTTCGGCCTGCAAGGGTATTAAATCTTCGGCGTGCCGAAGATAGCCCTTCTTTCTCGTTATATATTAATTATTAATCAAAAAAGACACGAGATACTATTTTTAGACTTTGGCAATTCTCAAAGCACTCGTGTATTTAAAAATTATTATTTAAAAATGTTGCAACGTTTGAAGCCAAAAGTAAATTATTCAGTGGCTCAAATACAGCATGATGCGCAATCGGATGCCTACAATTGTGGCATTTTGATTTTACAATTTGTAGAAAGATATGTGTCAAACTTTTCACTAACAAATTTAAAGTCTAATGACCTATTTAGAAATGAAATGTTTGATAAAATTCTCAAATTTGGAGATTCATTAAATGATTTATGTTTGCACTGTTCGTTTAAAAGTAAAGGCCCTTTAGAATCTCGCTGCCGTAAATGCGATCGTTTTATATGTGAAATCTGTGTAAGAAAAGAACATAAAAATGATCAAAAAAATATTATTTGCAAGATATGTGAGCTTTGCTTAGATACCACCAGCTTAGATCCATACTTGCAAAGTGTTTTTGACAATGAGTGAGACCACACTCAAGAGTTGAGTAGAACTTCACGACATTGCTCGGTAGTTTCTATTTTGGCTCGTAATAAGTATTACCAAATATTTATATCGTTAAATATCAGCATGCAAATTTTACGATATATTTTGGCCCAGCTTTAAATATGCTGTGGTGCAGAATATGCGTCTAAAATATTTAAGCATGCCATATTATATATTAACACAAATACTCTTATTTAGATCTAACTTTATTTGTATATTATATTGAAAATAGACGTAGTTGTAGTAGATAGTAGATGTATTTATAAATATTAAAAATTAGTAAGTACTAATGTAGTGTGGATTAGGCCTACTGGGGATACCACATTAAAAAAAAAAGCTGTTAATTCTACCTCAATGGTGGCGTGGAAAGAATTAAATAACATATTTTTGGTCAATTTAACAAACCGTAGGTTTAACAAATGCATATTCGCAAACAAGTCAATAAATAATGAGGTTTTACAATTTAAAAACTTGCGACCAGTATGCAATTGCATTTATAAATAAAACAAACATGTTTTGAAATAAATATGTGGGCTAGTCTTTGGAAAAATGTATACATGATATACTTGTACAAGCTTAAAATTACTATTACGAACAGTTTCAGCTATTAACATTTTGTAAGTTGAATATAGAAAGTGACGGAAAAGTAATATTCTTAATACTTATACAAAATACAATATGTGTTTCGTTAGCTTTACGCTCATTTTCTCCGCATTCCATTACAACTCAAATATAAGACAATTTCTTTAAGTGTTTGCAATTACAATTATAGTTTAAAGTTTTATTTTCAGCAACTACATCACAATTAATGTGTATATATATATTTATATAGTTCTTTATGTGAATTTTAGCAAGCATTATTTTTAATTCGCCTGTGTCATGTGTAGCCTTAAACATGTTTTATTTTTCCAACTTTTCTAGTACATATAGTTGCGAATATACTAATCTTAGTCAGTCTCATGGTCACGATGCAGAGTTTATAATTTATTAACTCATGCATGAACATATATATTTTATTATGTATGTATACATGTTCTGGTTGTACTGTATTTATAACAAAACAGATATGTGCATGCAAGTATTTGTGTTTTGCAATACAATACAGTACAACCAGAACATGTATACATACATAACAAAATATATATGACAAATAATTTTTCAGCAACGCTAGAGAACGTGTTGAGTCGTCAGTCCATGATATAAAAAATAAACTTATGTTAATTTTATTTTAAACAGAACTACTGTAAATCATTGAGTTACCGAGGGATTCTCGAAGGAACCGCTTGCATCGGCTGCTGCGCACGAAGTGGATGCTTCCAGTTTGCTAGTTACTGTGCTACGCTTAGATTTCTTTCTTTTCGGAGGTTTATTAATAAACAAATAAATATATTATAGATATATATGTATATAAATATATTTAAATTTCTGTAAAGATAAATATCATAGAATGCTACGATACGACGATACTAGCTTTTATATATGTTTTTCATGGAAATTTTAATTAATAATTCATAATATTAATGTTTTTTTTGCTGCGGCTGCTGTTGCATTTGCGGCGGCTGTTGCATATGCGGCGGCTGTTGCATCTGCGGCGGCTGTTGCATCTGCAGCGGCTGTTGTATCTGCGGCGGCTGTTGCATCTGCAGCGGCTGTTGCATCTGCGGCGGCTGTTGCATCTGCAGCGGCTGTTGTATCTGCGGCGGCTGTTGCATCTGCAGCGGCTTCGCCACATGCTGCCACCATTTCGCCACTTCTTTTTCCAACAATTTTATTTGTTTTGTTGCGCCCTTATCAAAAGTTGTTGCTGGTCAACTTTATTTTTGAGCGTAGCACAGTGCGAGGGCTGGCGGTGCTTAATAATTTTTATTTTTTTTTTGTGGCACATCAGCCATCATAAAACCACACTTGTACATTGTTGAATTTGAATGATAATTTAAAATATTGCCACCATTTCAAATATGTTGAAATATTGCCAGCATGTTTTTTTGCATTAACATAGGATGTTATGAGAGAAATAGAAAAATGAGAATTTCTCAAAATCTGTACCGATGATTTTAATGAAATAAATAGCAAAATGATTGATAAATCGTGCTTTATATGCACAACTACCGTGCATTTGGGGCCGTTTTCGGAGAAATTAAATAAGAAAGTTTAAAATATGGTTGCCATTTAACAGTATGATATCTAATATTGCCAGCATGCTTTTCTGCATTAACATAGGATGTAAAGAAAAAAAATGGAAAAATGCAATTTTTCCATAAACTGCGCTATTAAGTATGACTTAGTACTTCTCATATAATTTGCTTTGACTTATTAATTTAATTTACTGTGAGTCCTTTCCATTTTTTTCATGATTACATATAATTCAAATTGAATTGGTTCCCGCTCAGTTCTGCACAAAATTGTTCAACACTGATGCCAGGCAGTGATTCAGTTCACGTAGGAACTAGCAGTTCGATAGACTTTTTAATGAACTATATGAGGTTGGTTTACAATTAATTAATTTTCTCAAAATCTGTACCGTCCATTTACTTAAAATTAGTGCCTATAGCTTCCTAAAATATGTATCTACAAGAGGGTATACCGTGCATTGAGGGCCATTGTCTCTGAGAAAGTTAAAGTGACCGATTCCTTTTCCGATACCAAGTACCAAAATTCGACGCTAACTCACCGCCGCTAATTTTACGCACATGTGTGATGGCAATGGCAGGTTACAGACTAAATCGATTGCTGCTTCTTCTGAGCACATTTCAAGAGAGAGTGTTGGGAAATGCTCACTTTCCTACCACCACAATTTAGTGTACATATGAAAATGCACGCGCTACTTAATTTATTATGAGAAGCACATGTTTTTCGGCACTAATCTAAAGATAATATATTTTATTTTATCAATTTGTTTTTCTTAAATTGTCGCATAATTTTAGCAATAAAAATTTAGCGGAATTTTAATTGTTTATAAAACTTAATTTTTAAATCACGCGCCCTGATTTAAAGTGATAGTGCTGAAAAGGGTATATTTTGTGGGCTTCTATTAATTTGTGTTAAAAAATGAACATACATATGTAAATTATATATTCATTTGCACATTCACATGTTGGTCCTAGGTGTAGAAAGTATGTACAAATGTATAAAAAAAAATAAGAAAAAGCATTATCAAAGGATTAATTAATAATAATAATAGTAATTAATTATAAATGAATAAAAAAAATTAGCATTGATTACACCAATTGATATTTATCATAAATTCGCTTTTAATTTGAGATAATGAATAAATATTCATTAATGGGTAATGGTATAAAACCTTAATTTAAACAAAAACAAAACACAAGCTCCTAATTTTAATTTTATGGTTTGAGTTCGCACCTCGTCGAGAATAAATATACATACATATATGTATATAATATTATATCCCTTCGTGGTAAAAAACCATTACTACTCCGGTTACATACAATTTTCTTCACAGATCATCTCTAATCTGTCTGTCGTTATTATACCCTCTCTTTTTACCCGTTCGCAATATAAAATTGGTTTTCCACGTGCGGGTTTCGAACTCGCAACTAACTTCAATCGATCAAAATTCTTACTCCGCCCCATACTCCACAACCATACCAAGAACTGTTTGCAAACGAAAAATACTGAATTAAAATAGTAGCGCATAAACATAGCACAGAAAATAATACAATCGAAAATGTAATTTTAATAATAAAACTCAATAAAGACGCTCATGAATCTGTGTGTGTACATGTAGTAAGAAATTCTTACAATTTGCGCTAACTGCCGCAATTATGATAACTTTTGTGGGTGTTTACCGATCTTGATGAAACTTTCAACAGTAGATTCTTTTTAATATTCTTCTTAGCTACTTTCAACAAGGTCAGGGTATAAAAAAAATATTTAAGGTCCGGCAATTAGACTTGACCCCTAACAGACCGCACAAATTTACAATGGGTACAGGGTATAAAAAAAAATATTTTCCTCAGTAGGGCTCGAACTCGCCGAACTCAAAAAGTAAATTGCATTAAAATTGGTGGGCAATACAAGTTGGGTTGTTAACTTGATTTATAGCTTTGTGGCGGTAGGGTTAGAACTCGCATTTGATCACGCTACTTTCCGCCGTCTCTACTCAATAGCCACACCAATAATTAAGTCTTAATGAGAAAAAACCGAATTCAAATAGCAGCACAGAAAACAATACAATCGCAATTGCAATACTGTTGATAGATTTCAAAGCAGACACGCATGAATGTGTGTGCGTACATACATACAGAAATTCTTGGAATTTGCGCTTGCTGCTGCACGTGTTTGCACGCCAAAACACATTTTCTTTCGTGTTTATTAACCAATCTTGATGAAATTTTCAGTAGTTGATCTCATTGTACTATAAAATATTCGTGTATTCTCAAAATGACAATTGCATTTAACTTGTGGCTTAATTAGACAGTTGGTTTACTAACGTGATTTATAGCTTTAAGGTGGTAGCGGGGAGGTGGCGATTGCTACAAAATGAGAGATACTTGATATATATATACTATTCTAGAAGCTACATGTCAAGTTCGGTGACTCTAGCTCTTATTATTTACCAAAATTGTTCAAAAAACAGGATTTCGATACCGATTTTTATCGATTACTTGGAAACGGGGTAAGTTGTTGATTATCGGAAACAAACTCGATCTGCGCATGGATTAGGAGGCCATACAGCTAAAATTTCTCTAGCTCTTAAAGGTTCTGAAATCCTTGCGTTCATACATACGACGGACAGACAGACGGACATGGCTAAATCGACTCAGCTGTTGATGCTGCTCAAGAATGTTTATACTTTATGGGGTCGGAAATGCTTCCTTCTGCCTGTTACATACATTTGCACAAATACAATATACCCTGTTTACCCATTTTTAATGGGTTCAGGGTATAAAAACTAGCTGGCAATATTTACTTAACTTTTTTTTTTTATCTAAATGGCGACAATATTTTATCAATATTTATATTTAATTCCTCCGATAATGGCCTTAAATACACGGTAGTTTAACATATAGATCGCGAATTATCAATCATTTAGCTTTTTGTGTATGCACTATGTTAATGCAAAAAACCTAGCTGGCAATATTTACTTAACATTTTTATTCATCATAATGGCGACAATATTTTATTAATATTTATATTTAATTCCTCTGATTATGGCCTTAAATGCACGGTAGTTAACCATATAGATCGCGAATTATCAATCATTTTTCTGTTTACTTTCAAAAAAATCGTCCAGCCAGTTTTCAAGAAATGCTTATTTTTTTATTTATGCCCAGTTAATGCAAAAAAACTAGCCGGAAATATTTACTAAACATTTTTATTTATCAAAATGGCGACAATATTTTATCAATATTTATATATAATTTCTCCGATAATGGCTTTAAGTCCTCGGTAGTTTAACATATAGATCGCGAATTATTAATCATTTTGCTTTTTATTTACGCCCTATCACTAACCAAATAACATATAGACTGGTCAAACCGTACATTTGGTGGTGACATGCGTTTTTTTTGCGGCTGGTCCAAAGACGCCTTCGTTTTGTTCGGGTTCGAGACATGCCCGAATGCTCTCACAGCAAGAGAGTAAGAATGCATATGGCCTGTGTCGTGGAACGGCATCGCTGTCTTTTTGCTCGTTCACTCTACAGGAAACTGCTTTGGCTTACTCTCATCCATATGATTTGTGCGATAGAACGGCATCGCTGTTTTTTATCTCTTTTATTGGCGCGCTTCAAACGCCTGCCAATAATGATATTTTGGAATTGAGCGCCCATGATCTGCCCATTCACACACATTTGTGCCTGTGTGTGTGTGTGTAGAGCTCGAAATTTAGAAATCACAACATATCGTCAAATTTGCATCGGACAGGCAGGCAGGGACAAACAGGCACACATGCGCATAAATGCTTCTATTCGTATGCAAGTATGCGTGAATAGCAAGTCCAAAAACTTTTAAAAGCACACATGCTTAGGTACCCTTTCCAACAAGACCGTGCTAAAATGAAAGAATTTCGTATCGAAATGGCAAACCCTTTCATTATTTCATATTACTCATCCCATCTCCAAAGGAAAGAAATGCCACCGACTTTTGAGAAAATTTGAATTTGTGGGCATTTTTGCTTGTGCGGACACATACACACACAATCATTTAAACGGTACATAGACAAATTGAAAGAGCACTGAGAGTAAGCCAAAGCAGTTTCCTGTAGTGGGAGAGAGATAAAAAACTGCGATGCCGTTCTACCGTATAAATCATATGGATGGGAGTAAGCCAAAGCAGTTTCCTGTAGAGTGAGCAAATAAATAGACAGCGATGCCGTTCTACGATACAGGTCATATGTATTCTTACTCTCTCGCTGTGAGAGCATGCGCGCATGTCTCGAACCCGAACAAAAACATAGTCGACTTTGTACCAGCCGCACTGAAATCGCTTGTCCCCGTCAAAAGTACTGTTTGGCCTGTATATACATACGCTATTTGGTTAGTGGTATTAGCAGATTGCAAGAATTTCTGTATGCATGTACATATGTACACACACACATCTATGCGCGTTTTCTTTCAATTCTATCAACAGCATTGCAGTTGCGATTGTATTGTTTTCTGTGCTGTTATTTTCTTGGTATTTTTCTCATCGAGATTCAATTGTTGGTGTGGATGTGGAGTAGAGGCGGCGGCAAGTATTGCGCTCTGTTGAGAGTTCGAACCCTACTGAGGAAAATATTTTTTTTATACCCCGTACCCATTGTAAATTTGTGCGGTCTGTAAGGGGTCAAGTATAATTGCCGGACTTTAAATATTTTTTTTTATACCCTGACCCTGTTGAAAGTGGCTAAGAAGAATAACAAAGAGAATCTACTGTTGAAAGTTTCATCAAGATCGGTTAACACACACAAAAGTTATCAAGATTGCGGCAGTTAGCGCAAATTATAAGAATTTCTGTCTACATGTACACACACAGATTCATATATATTCATGATCAGCATCAACAGCCGAGTCGATATAGCCATGTCCGTCTGTCCGGCTGTCCGTTTCAATGCGAACTAGTCTCTCAGTTTTACAGATACATATCTTTATGAAACTTTGCAGAAGTCCCTCTTTCTGCTGCAAGCAGAAGAAACAATCGGTCGAAAATTAAGTTGTTGTATGCAAATTTTTTTTGTTTTTCACGATATTTTTACCAAACTCGGCATTTATTTGTTTTACTATGCTCCCCATATATATGCAAAATCCTATTAAGATCGGACCACTATATCATATAGCTCACATAGGAACGATCGTTCGATAATTTCGTTGTTGTATGGAAAATTTGTTGGTTTTTCACGATATCTTGACCAAACTCGGCAAATATTAGTTTTACTATGCTTGCCATATATGTATATGCAAAATAATTTAAAAATCGCACCACTTTATCATATAGCTGCCATAGGAACGATCGGTCGAAATTAAGTTGTTGTATGGAAAACTTTTTTGTTTTTCAAGACATCTTAACCATACTCGGCATTAACTTTTTTCCCTGTGCTTCTTAGATATGAACATTAGGAAAAGGTTGGGTCTGCAGAAGTATTAAATCTTCGGCTAGCCGAAGATAGCCCTTCCTTCTCGTTATTATTTGTCTTGATAACACTAAATTTAAGTGTTTTAAAGAATGATTCTATAGGCCCATTACTGGGTCTTTAATTTGATCTATCAATAATTGGTCCAAAACGGTGCGTACACAATATATTTATTTAAAATTAGGTCCAGCACTTCTAGACTTAAATAAATATTTGGCGTACAGAAGTTGCCCTTATATAGTGATACAAGTTCTGTTACTTCTGTACGTATTTCTTGAAACTTAAGTTTAAATGCACATTTTTCGGCAATGGACTGCACAGTTGGATCATTGACAACTTCCATACTTTCTCCCAATTTTATACTGTCTATTAAATAAAATGTGGATGACCACAATATTAATAACATATGGAGAAAGAAGGATGATTGCAATGTTTCTGAACCACTTTTCTAATTCTCCAATTATATTAATTGAATATGCACAACGCAAGGCATTTCTTAAAAATGATCTTAGGTCAATATTATCCAAACCAACTACTTCATCTATGTTTCGTCACATCATTTTGCTGTAGTGGCTCGTACAAAATTTAACGCAAACTTTTGGGAATGTGCGATTGAAATTATACAAAAAATTAAAACAAATTTCATTAAACTTCGCAAGATCAATGTTGTTATATTCTTTTAAAATGGCCCCAATTATTGCAAAACTTACATCAGTTATAATTCTTTTCCATATACGCGATTTAAATTTATTTGTTAAGCAAAACTCCCGCAGTTCACATAGAAATCTGCCTATATTATAGGATGTATGATTGGAGAGAATTGCATGTGCGACAGGAAAAACAATTTGAAGTTCTGGAGTATGAGCATATGAGTATTTTGTATGAATACAAAAATGTACGTTTTTTGACAAAGTTCATTGTCTGCGCTACGATTGCAGTGGCGTCAATATGCAGTTTGAAATGAGATACAAAATACTTACTTTATCAATATTTATATTTAATTCCTCCGATAATGGCATCAAGTGCACGGTAGTTTAACATATAGATCGCGAATTATCAATCATTTTGCTTTTTACATCAAGAAAATTGTCCAGCCAGTTTTCAAGAAATTCTTATATTTTTCTATTTATGCCCTATGTTAATGCAAAAAAACTAGCTGGCAATATTTACTTAACATTTTTATTTATCAAAATGGCGACAATATTTTATCAATATTTATATTTAATTCCTCCGATAATGGCCTTAAATGCACGGTAGTTTAACCTATAGATCGCGAATTATCAATCATTTTGCTTTTTTCATTTCCGGCTTATTAAGCGTCGCCAACCCAATACTAAAAGTTATGCTGCGTTGAAAAATAGGAGCGACCAGCAGCAAAGCCTTATAAGGCCTTACAAACAAAAGTTAAAAAAATTGACGCACAGATTCAGCGACTTACGGCTCAGGTCGCAGGTCTAAAGGCGACACAGGCGCCGTTGATGCCACAGGCTCCACGGCCACAGGAGCCACAGCTGCATCAGCCATGGATGCAGCCACAGCAGATGTCACAGTCGCAGCAACCATGGGATGCAATGGATGCAGTACGTGGCATACGAGTATATGGCCCAATAAAAAATTATATGTATATATGTATACATATTTTTAATAATAAAATAATAAAAATAAAATAACCATAAAAAACAAATTAATTAGAAAATACTTTTTTATTGAAATAAAAAAAAATTCCTGCAAGCTTGGGAAAAAGATTAAAGTCCATGGAAAAAATTTAAATAAAAGCTAGAACCATTTATCATGGCAATTGCGCAGTATTTCATTAGAAATTTATTTTTGTATACATACATTTGTGCACCATACAAAATTGGCGTCATAATTAAAAGTGCCGCTATGTTAGGAGCTGCCAACTTATGCGGATGCTAGCATACAAGAACACGCAGTTGACAGCCTGTGAAAAAAAATGAATGAATAAAATATCGGCCACTCCTTTTAAGCATGGCTATGAAAAGTTTGTAAAAAGGCTTGCAATAAAATTCTATACGTTGCATCTATATTTATATTTAAACATATAATGACCCAAATTGTAGAATGTTTCAACAACTATATAAAATATTTATTTAATATAAATACTTTTACTTATTTTCACAAGGTGGCATCTTTATGTTCCCATAGGTTAGCATTCCTCATAAGTTGGCAGCCCCTAATATAGCGGCACTTTATAATAGCATTCAATGTTATTAAATTGCCGAATCTATTTTACTGCAACCATCGACGGATCAACATATCACAGCGGAAACCGGCAGTTAAAAAAAAAGTAGGAAAAAAATAACAAAATAAAATACAAGCACTAAGATATATGAAAGGAAAAAGAAAAAGAAGTAAAATAAAATAAAGTAAAAAGCCAGAGGAGTGGACAAGGGAAGAGACAACGGATTGGGGGAAATAGCTTGACGCCACGCCACCGCTACCAACTCTGTCTGCTGGTATTGGAGCTGAGGCAAAGAGGAGTGCCCAATAAGTCTGCTGTGCTGCAAACCTAACGCAGTCAGAGACATCCAGCGAAGGCAACGGGCAACTCAACCGAGCGGACTTCTGACCGGATCACCAGAAGGGACAAACTAGCGGCAGGACGACGACTGACGGCTACTTCACCTGACCGACACCTCTGTGAGGCGCAACGCGCCAAAAGTGACGCCACGCCACCTGCGGCCATTTACGACGAGGGTGGAGGGAGACCAA
This sequence comes from Drosophila borealis, assembly GCA_035045885.1. NCBI lineage: Eukaryota > Metazoa > Arthropoda > Insecta > Diptera > Drosophilidae > Drosophila > Drosophila borealis. Next base: position 20,532,125 of record JAWNOR010000194.1, read on the forward strand.
AAGCAAGGGCAAAAGCAGTGTACGGCAGAACTTGGACGGCCGCCATTTGCGCACGAAAAGTGACGTCACTTCTTTTGAGCCTCTTGCCGAAAATCAAAAACCAAATACCAAGGGAAAAATTGTTAAAAACAAATGAGTGCCAAATAATTATGTCGGTTGAAAAGGGAAAAGAAAAATAAGAACAAACATTACCCAAAACACGCGCAAAAAGTGACGCCACGCCACCGCGGCCTTTGCAAAACGAGTGTGGAGTAAAGCCAATAAGCGAAGGCAAAAGCAGAATTGGGACGGCCGCCATTTACGCGCGAAAAGTGACGCCACGCCGTTTGCGCCTTTTGCTAAAAACTATAAACTACAGCAAAAACCTCTGGAAGCGTGGAAATATAAACGAAATAAATAAAATAATCAAAATAAATAAATAAAATTAAATTAAATAAAATAAAACAAAAAAAAAAAAATAAAAATAATTAAAATAAAATAAATAAAGAAACATTTAAATAGAACGAAACAATAATTAAACGCTATTATAAAAAAAAATTCAAGCAAACATCAACCACAGCTAATAAACAACAAAAACAACTAATTAACAAACCGGCTGAACAAGTGGCGTGTGTGGCGAGCGCTGACAAAGCAAGGAAGGATCTGACCAAAAGAGCAATCGTCAAGGTCGTCGAGGGATGAATTTTAAGCAATATTAACCAGTCCAAAGTGACCAGCAAACCCAAGGTGGGTAAAGTGTGGGAGAGCCAAAGCGATAAGGGAAAGGAAAGCGATAAAGAAAAGGAAAGGAGCACAGTCAAAAGGCCACTGAGGTCGAAGGCAACCACAGAGGATAAATCTAGAGGCGGCATCCCGGGCAAGTCTAAAACGGAAGATAAAGGTTTGAGTACGAAAACAACTAACACTAAACACTTAATAAAAATGACTAACGATATATTAAATGAAAATGAAAATGAATACGACCAGGACCATAAAGGTCAATTTTTTGTATCCGTCGACGTCATCGGGGAAGAAAATCCGATAAAAGGCATAAACCAATTCGACCTCACTGAAGCTCTCCACAAGCTTAAGGTGGACGGCATAGACGAGGTCTCAAAGGTGGGTTACGGAAGATGTAAGATCAGATGCAGCTCGGCTGATAAGGCAAATAGGCTAAGCAGGCTAGAAGAGCTAGCAAACCGTGGCTACAAGCCAACAATTTTTAGGCACCACCTGTTCAGGGCAGGAATCATTTTCAACATCCCCACTCACATCTCCGAGGAATCGCTGGGGGAGCTGATATCTTCGGAAGTTAAGATTTCTCAGATATCGACGGTTATGAGGAAAGGAAAGGGAGAGCCAAATAGGGGGTTAGTCCCCACGGGCAGGGTGAGGATCTGGTTTAGAGGCACTACCTTGCCATCGGAGGACAAGATTTTGTCCTCGAGGGTGGAGATCCGTCCGTTTATACACTTTAAACAATGCTTTAGATGTTTCAAGTTCGGACACTTGGCGCAGCACTGCAAGGGGAGCTCCATATGCTACAAATGCGGAGTGTCCCACGAAAGTGACATCCTGTGCACAACCACCTCCTGCGCCAATTGCAAGGAGGCTCACGTGGCCACCTATCCGCAATGCACCGCTCGCAAAAAAGCATTTGCATTTTACAGTTGCATGGCCATTGAAAACCTCTCAAGATTTGAAGTCAGGCACAGATATCCCCTTTTATTTGCCAAACAAGCGCAAAACCTGCTCAATAGGGACATCTTTCCTGCAATCCCTCCGCCAGGAAGGGGTAGAGCTCCGAGCCGTTGCAGTAGCGCTGAATCGGTTCTGGGCCAACTATCCACTACTTCGTTCGCTAGAGTGGTTAGAGGTCCAGCAAGGTCCGACACGCGAGCCGATAAGACAACAAAGAACCCCTTCAAACGCCGGTCTACCTCAGAAAAGTCCATTGATACTCGTGGAGGACACCAAACAGCTCTGAGTGCACGATTGGAATCGCGTGCTCAAGAAAAGCTCAACGCTTTCAGTGCAAAACTTTCGGCACATCTAACGGACTCGAGCATCAGCAATCAAGAAAATTAAACACTTAGGAACTTTATTTTGGAGCTTAATGACTTTATAAACAGAAGCAATGTAGAGCTATATATATACCAAAATTCCCTATTATCGAAAACGACCGATGATAATTCTTAACATCCAATGTTTGAACCACAACAACAACAAACAGCTCCTAAATATGTTCCTAATCAACAAAAACATAGACGTTGCAATTCTATCGGAAATATGGGTAAGGGATAACGCGGATTGTAGCATCCCAGGATATACGTTTTACGGAAGACCAAGGGACGGTGGGTACGGGGGAGTCGGCATTTTTTCCGCAGTCATATAAAATATCAACCTCGTCAGCAGCATTGAAGCAATAGGAATACAAACGCTCAACCTTAAGAGCAATATTAACGTATTTATCCTATACGCGGCACCTGCCACAAGCGTGGGAAACTTTAGAGAAGGAATCAGAAGTGTGTTCTCGGTGGCCTCCGCTCTAAACAACTCCTCCTTTATAGGAGGCGACTGAAATGCAAAATCCACAATATGGGGGAGCAGCAATAGCAAAGGGCACATATTAGAAAGGGCAGCTCTGAGGGCTGGCTTCATTTGTCTAAACGACAGTTCGCCTACTTTCTCGCACAGCCCAGTACATTTCTCGGCGACAGACGTATCCTTCTGTAACGCAAACATGTCCAATATCAACTGGGAGGTCAAAAGAGACAAAATCTCCAACAGTAATCACTTTCCGATTGTCATATCAGTAAACGACATAAGTGCAATCACAACAAGCAAAAGAACCCTACATCATCAGGTTGTCAGGGGACTCAACGCTTGCAATTTCTCTAGTATAGAAGAATTAAACCAAAATGTTGTCGGAATCTCAAAGGAAAACACCATAATAGTCCCCAGTTCCAACCTATGTGTGCCCAAGAAATGGTGGGACAAAGCGGCGGAAAGACTTTTCCGGTTACGGAATGCGTGTCGGAAAAAATTCTACTTCACAAAGAGATTTGAGGGCGCCAGGGCGTTTATCTCAGCCGAGAAACGGCTTCAGGCGTATATTAAGAAATGCAGGAAAACGAATTTCGAGCACTTTGTGCAAGAAATGTCTTCAGCTCCGTCAATGTGGAATAGGGTTAAAAATCTAAAGCTTAACAAACAGGTTAAGCCCATAAGCAATACCTGGTCGGATAAAGACAATGAAGATTTCCTCAATATGATTAAAAACTCCCCCGGCATAGGAATCTCAGGGCAAGTCTTTGCGCCTTTTGCGCTCGAAGACTTCCTGACCTTTTTAGGGGCAAGAAATCCAAAATCAGCAAGAGGTCTATACGGTCTGTCCTATAGCCTGCACCAGAGACTATCAGCAGAAAAGAAAATGGAGTTATTCACACTTCTGAGCGAGATATGGCAACGACAAACAATCCCAGAAAGCTGGAGAATAATAAGAATTGTACCGATCCCAAAAAGAAGCACAGACCCGATAAATATATGTTCAAATCGATAGAATGGCTCATCATTATTAGGTTTGACACGCACATCTCGGCCAACTCGCTCTTGCCCGCCAGATCCTACGCCTTTAGAAGGCACAGGTCCACAGCGCAATGTATCAACGATCTAATAAATAAAATTCAAGAGTTCAAATCTATTAACCTCCAAGTCGTGGCAGAATGCTTAGATCTACATAATGCCTTTGACTGCGGGTTGGTGGACAGATTAGCACACAGACTTGGGGCCATGGGATTCAGTGCAAGCGAGATTACTTGGATCGCAGGCTTTCTCGACTGACGAATACTAACCAAGGTTAACGCGAGGGTAGCAGTGGACAGGGGAATATGTCAAGGCAGCTGTCTAAGCCCGACGCTATTCAACCTATACACAGCGGAGCTGCAAAGCTTGAACGACATCAATTGTTCACTCTTCCAGTACGCGGATGATTTCTTCTTGTTAAGTTATCATACAATCCTTCAAGTAGCCAAAAACAATCTAGTAGGAAAAATAGGAAACGTCGAGGAAAAACGCAACTTCCCCAACCTTTCTTTTAACCCCACAAAGTCCAAAGTCATTAACTTTAACAAGCGAAAAAAACCTTCTAACATCAGCCATAATGGCGTACTGATCCAAGAGGTAGACCAGATAAGATACCTAGGTAGAACAGTGGCAGCAAACAATTCGGTATGTCCCCATATCAATAGAGCCATTTCGGATGCAAACAGGTCTTGCACATTCCTCAATCTGCTGAGTGGATGCACCTTCGGGTCTAACTCTGTATAAAGCGTTCGTACGCAGCAGACTGGAATACGCATGTTCATCTTCATCTTTCAATAATCTATCCAAAACGGCATTAAGAAAAATCAAAACACACTGTAATGCGCACCTCAGAAGGGCAGTAGGACTCATAAAATGCATTCCGATACCCATCGTCTACCACCTGGCCGCGGAGCTCCCTCCCGAATACATGGTTAAATTTCTAACGGCTAAAGAGTTGGCAAAGGCCATCGCCTATGACTTACCAGTATGCAAAACGCTTCTGGGTGATAAGGTGCTAAATAGAAGCTACAACAGGGTATATAATGAATTCGCTGGAATACTCCAAAAGATAGAACCGTTTCATCAAAACATAATCCAATGCGACAAAATCAAGTCCAGCACAGACTTCTTTAAAGGCGTAAACAACAGGAAGGGGGATACCAATAGGGAAATTATTCTACAAATCCATAGGGAAAACGAGAAGGAAGGGCTATCTTCGGCACGCCGAAGATTTAATACCCTTGCAGACCCAACCTTTTCATAATTCTCATAGTGCTTTGCCCGTATCTAAGAAGCACAGGGAAAATAGTTAATGACAGTTAATTAACCGAGTATGGTTAAGATGTCTTGAAAAACTTTTTTTTTTTTTTTTTTATTATGAAAATCTTTATTATATTAACAGATAATATGAGTTTTTAAACATGTACATGCTTCAAAATTTGCATTTAACAATGTTTGTTTCTTAGTTTATTTTCTCCTGCTCTACATAAGGTTAAGGCTAAGCTGTCTTCTTAAGAATTGTTTTTAATTGTTTTGTAAAAGACCGAAGTGTCTTTTCTTCAGTCTATTTATAGGAATAGATCCGACAAGGGCTTGTGCAGATCTGTTTTGGTGGTTTATCAGTCTTTCGTTATAGCGACTGGAGTAGAAAGAGATCTGATCTTCTATTAGCGTAATATTCAGATCTCTGTGAAGGGTCAGATTACTGACATACCAGCTGCAGCCAGTTATTAGGCGTAAAGCTTTATTTTGGATTGTCTGGAAACGTCTTCTGTTTGATTTGGCAGCTGTGCCCCAAATCTGGATGCCATATCTAGTTGGATAGGTCTTCTGCTAGTTGTTTTTATTTCACAAATTATGGCTATGTCGATCTTGTTGTCTGTGATGAAATTACATAGCTCTAGCATTTTGCCAGTCAGACCCCTGGCGTTCCACACTAGTGTTTTGAGCTTCATTTTTGGTTGGCCGAGATAAGTAGAGCCATTATTTGGCTCTGCATCTCAAATAGTTTATTTTGCTGCTCGAAGAATTTATTAAAGTTTTCTTGCATCACTTTAATCATTTGCTCAAATTTCGTCTCATGAGCCGCTTCGTTCTCCCACTGGGAAAAGGTGAAAGGCGATTGAGCTTGATTATTTTGCGGCTGTTGTCGCAAATGTACTCGCTGGGTTGTGTGCCCTTGGTGTTGTTGTTGGTAGTTATGTGTATCACTATTAAAATGATTGGTAGCATTAAGTGGAGCCTGCCTTTTGGGACCTCTGTTTGCATGACTACGTGCCATGTCTGCATAGGAGATTCCAGTTGCTTTTACGTAAGGGGATGGCGCCAGAGCAGTATATGTGCTCGAGGGTCCTGCACTCTTTGTAGGTTTTTTCTTAGGCTGTGTTCGTTGCAAATATTGTTTGAATTTTTCGCAGCCCTTGAAGTTGGCCGGATGATCACCCCCACACAGGGCACAAGTGGCTGGAGTATTTTTTGGACGTGTGCAATCGGACGTTTTATGTTCTTCGCCACAGACGACGCAAATGTATTCTCGATGGCAATATTTGGATGTGTGACCGTAATCCTGGCAGCGATGGCATTGAGTTATTTCGGAAGATTTCCTTGCGACCTCGATGTTTACTCTCTGTCTGCAGAAAAGTTTGGACCCAAGAACATTTTTGTTATTTTCTTTGGGGACTAGACTTATGAAAAACATGTTCATAGGATTGCCTGTCTTCCTTGATTTGGGGTTGTAGATGTTTAAAGCTTGATGGCCCAATTTTTTTAGTTGGTCCTCAATCTGTGTCTTAGATGTGCAGGGGGATAGTCCTAGAATAACCACCTTATAAGGCTTGTCCTCTTTTAATTGGTACGAATGAAACTCAATTTTATATGCGTTTAGCTGACGGACAGTTGCTCGATAGCTTTCAGAATCTTTGGCGTAAATTCTTGTTATTCCTCCCATCGAGGATTTGACTTCAATGTTGTCCAAATCGCAAGCTTCTTCTATACAGATTAAAAGCTCTTGAAGATTGACTACGTCCTGAATGACAATAGGTGGCGGCTTCGAGGTTTTTTTGGCTGTGTGTCCCGGAGTGTTATTGTTGGACTGTGATCCGGCAGTTAACCGTGCGCGGGCAGCAGCGGCACTGGTACTGGGAAGCTCACTTTCGAGGATATGGTTTTGAGGTGGAACAAGACCAGGATATAACTCATCTAGATCCATTTCAGGAGTTTCATCTTCTGCTAGAATGGCGAATGGGTTACCTTCTAAAGGATTATTGTCGATTAGTGCCGAGTTGTTGGCGGCGGTAGCATTGGTGGCATTGATGGTGTTATTATTGTTTGTAGCTGTTTTTTTATGTTTAAAGCTGGAGAGTTGGGCAGCTTGCGTTTTTTTTGCTGTATTTGCAAGTGGCGCGGTGACGGATTGGTCGGTTGTTCATTAATAGAGCCGTTATCAGCAGTGGGCTGATCCGCATTGCCCTCTGGCAATTGGGGAAAATTATTATTATGGTTAGTCATAAAGTTTGCAAATTCGCGATTTGAATCAGTCATTTTAAATATGCTTGAAGTAAGTTTTATGTGATTGCGATTGTTTTCCATTTAAAATTTGCTTCGAAAATTCCTCGGGCCTTTTCTGCAGAATTTCGCAGAGCGGGCCCACGTATTTTGTATGTATACGCACAACGAAATTAACTTTTTTGTAGTAGAAAGACCGACACAAAAGAGAGATTCCGATGTCTGGCGCCGTTTCTCCGCGCGAAACTTGCTGGCGAGCAATAGAATAACGGTGAAATTTAAAGAGAAAAAAAAACAACGTTTTTTGTGCGCGGCGATCGTACAGAGCTGCACGTCTGCACGCTTTGAAAGCTAGATCGCGAATGTCTTGAAAAACAAAAAAGTTTTCCATACAACAACTTAATTTCGACCGATCGTTCCTATGGCAGCTATATGATATAGTGGTGCGATTTTAAAAGTATTTTGCACATACATATATGACAAGCATAGTAAAACTAATATTTTCCGAGTTTGGTCAAAATATCGTTAAAAACCAACAAATTTTGCATATAACAACTTAATTTTCGACCGATCGTTCCTATGGCAGATATATGATATAGTGGTCCGGTCTTAATAGGATTTTGAATATATATGGGGAGCATAGAAAAACAAACAAATGCCGAGTTTAATCAAAATATCGTGAAAAACAAACAAATTTTCCATATAACAACTTAATTCTCGACCGATCGTTCCTATGGCAGTTATATGATATAGTGGTCCGATCTTAATAGGATTTTGCATATATATGAGGAGCATAGTAAAAGAAATAAATGCCGAGGTTGGTCAAGATATCATAAAAAACAAACAATATTTCCATATAACAACTTTATTTGCGAACGATCGTTCCTATGGGAGCTATATGATATAGTGGTCCGATCTTAATAGGATTTTGCATATATATGAAGAGCATAGTAAAACTAATAAATGCCGAGTTTGATCAAGATATATTTTTAAACAAAAATGTTTTTCATACAAGAACCTACTTTTCGACCGATCGTTCCTATGGCAGCTATATGATATAGTGGTCTGATCCAGCTGGTTTTGACATATGAACTGCGTGCAACTGAAAGAGGGAATTCTGCAAAGTTTCAAAAAGATGGCTTTAAAACTGAGAGACTAGTTCGCATAGAAACAGACAGACGGACATGGCTATATCAACTCGGCTGTTGATACTGATCAAGAATATATATACTTAATGGGGTCGGAGATGTCTCTTTCTATGCGTTACACATTTCACGACAAAATTATAATACCCTCTGCAAGGGTATAAAAATGTTGAAATTACTGAGTGTGAGTTGTTGAGAAAGTTTCAAAATAAAACAAATGGTGGCATTCAAAAGTGGCTCTCTGAACCAGTGCCAGTTTTTGACATTCAATTGCCCAAAAATAATTAATATAATACATTAGTAACATCCAACAAACGCCTTGCAGATAATTATTTTCATATAAATATGCATAACGGGGAATGTAACATGTATTGCCCCCGTTGTGAATTATACTGCCGTAATGAAACATATTGGCGAAAAATGTACTATGACCTCAAAATAAAATACGACAAGGTTGGTGATAAGTTTGAAAATGATGAAAAAGAAGAAGATAAATTTACAAGCAAAATAGCAGAAAATAATGCAATTTGGACTTCGAGATGTGAAAATTTATACACAGGGTCCATCCCCATATCTGCAGATACGAATGGTGAAAATAAAGCATTCGCAGCTATGCTATTAAATGACAAGCAAAAGCAATAAATTCATGAGGTCTAGCCTATTGTTTGCTTGCCGCATCCCATTGAGTAATAAAGAGACAGAGCTGAAAACTCACTCCGAGCTTTTTTTACCGTTTTGAAAATCCCGAGAGGTAGATCGAGTTGGTCCGCAAACGCAAAATCCAACTCAAAAATAAAGCTCTTTTACTATACGAAGCAACAACAAATCACTCGCAAAACAACAACAGTGCGCATGAAAACCCATTTGTTTTATTCGTCGTTCGTCTTGATCTTCAAAAGTTTCTGCGCGATGATGGGGACATAGGAAACTCAGTGCAAAGAAAAGGGACAAAGAATGCCACTGTGTTTGTTGCTGGTTTCTCTGCCGTTCCAACAAAGCGGCGCGTAGAAACAACAACACTAGTTGGGTTCTAATGTTGTTGTTGCATAGCCGAGTCTCGGCGCAAGTAGGTAGCAAAATCGAATGCGAGCAGGCCATGCCATTCAACTCAAAGGGTTACGCATACGGCGCGTCAACATCATATACCATTGAGTAATAAAGAGACAGAGGAGGCTTTTGGATCAAAAGCTCTTTTTCGAAACAGTTCACGAGCGATAGCAAGGTTGCAAACACAATTGAGTATAACTCAATGACAAATTGCAAGCACAACACTCGGCTGTCTATTGCTACTTCTGCTGTTGCCCAAAAATCAAAGACAACTTCAGAACATTTCCCATATGAACCAACAACAACCATAATCAAAACAAACGACACGACAATGAAATAAGCACACCCCAAATTCTGTCCCTGCTATCCCTTTTTGGTTTGAAGCTACAGCCTATGATCTATGCTTCTACACTATTCTAACTCATTGTTGTGGTTTCTAAGCACTGCTATGCCTTTAATTCGCAAGGTTATGTCTTCTTCTTCTCCACTTGCTTTCAACTTGCAAGCAGCCCGGCAGATTTTATAATTTTTCATTTTTCGATCAGCAAGGCACCCTTTCTCAAAATAGGGTGTTTTAACTATTCATAAGTTCTGTCACCTAGTACCACGAAACTTCATATATATGCATTTTTATCTAATCTCTGAGAAATATATATTATCGTATTTAGTGTGCAACTATTAGTTCAAACAATAATAATTGTTTTCTTGAAACATTCTATACCATTTCTATAAAAAAGGGTATCAATGCCTCGACGCGCCAAAAAGATGTTGGCATCTGTGTTTCATCTCACACACATTGGCATAAAATATGCAAGTATGTGTTTTCCAAGCCAAGGGAAGTATATGAATTTGAGAAGATTGCAACATTCTGTTGCGCATGTGACGTCACAAGCTAGGGGTTTTTGTATGCGATCGTGGCGTACAATAAAGTAATAGATTATTAAATGCATTTATTATTATAAAAGACCCTATTAATATATTACTTTAATTTACGTAATAAAGATAGAAATATATTCTAAGCATCTCAAGAAATGAAATTCTTTAAGCCGTGGCGTAATAGTATATGATGTTGACGCGCCGTATGCGTAACCCTTTGAGTTGAATGGCATGGCTTGCTCGCATTCGATTTTTCTACCTACTTGCGCCGAGACTCGGCTATGCAACAACAACATTAGAACCCAAATAGTGTTGTTGTTGTTTCTACGCGCCGCCTTGTTGGCACGACAGAGAAACCAGCAACAAACACAGTGGCATTATTTGTCCCTTTTCATTGCACTGAGTTTCCTATGTCCTCATCATCGCGCAGAAACTTTTGAAGATCAAGACGGACGACGAAAAAAACAAATGGGTTTTCATGCGCACTGTTGTTGTTTTGCGAGTGATTTGTTGTTGCTTCGTATAGTAAAAGAGCTTTATTTTTGAGTTTGATTTTGCGTTTGCGGACCATCCCGATCTACCTCTCGGGATTTTCAAAACGGTAAAAAAAGCTCGGAGTGTGAATTCAGCTCTGTCTCTTTATTACTCAATGATCATATACTATTACGTCACGTTTTAAAGAATTTCATTTCTTCTGATGCTTAGAATATATTTCTATCTTTATTACGTACATTAAAGTAATATATTAATATGGTCTTTTATAAGAATAAATGCATTTAATAATGTATTACTTTATTGTACGCCACGATCGCATACAAAAAGCCATAGCATGTGACGTCACATGCGCAACAGAATGTTGCAATCTTCCCAAATTCATATACTTCCCTTGGCTTCGAAAACACACACATGCATAATTTTTGCCAATGTGTGTGAGATGAGACACACATGCCAACAACTATTTGGCACGTCGAGGCATTGATACCCTTATTTATAGAAATGGTAAAGAATGTTTCAAGAAAACAATTATTATTGATTGTACTAATAGTTGCACACTAAATACGATATTATATATTTCTCAGAGATAAGATAAAAATGTGTATGTTAAAAGGTTTGTGGTATTTGGTTACAGAACTTATGAATAGTTAAAATACCCTATTTTGGGAAAGGGTGCCTTGTGGATCGAAAAATGAAAAATTATAAAAGCTGCCGGGCTGATTGCAAGTTGAAAGCAAGTGGAGAAGAAGAAGGCATGACTTTGTGACTTTGCGAATGATAGGCATAGCAGTGTTTACCAACAATGAGTTAGAAGAGTGCAGAGTCTTACATTATAGGCTGTACCCCGAAACAAAAAGGAATAGCAATGACTGAATTTGTTTTTGTCTATTTTTTCTATTGTCGAGTCGTTTGTTTTGATTATTGGTTTTTGTTTCTAATAAAAAATGTTCTGAAGTAGCTAGGCTGAGATCCGGGCTGGCCAGCGCAATTCACTTCAATTATGTTTGTGCACATGAATATACATATATATGCATATGAACTCTAAATCGGAAGTAAGTTTGGCTGATTGACTTTTTTGACTTAATTAAAAAAACAAACCAATTTTTAAAATTTTAACAATGCATAATTATACACATTTTTTATTTTAAAATATTGGGGTTTTATGTTTGTAAATCGAGTTATTTTATTAATTTTCCCTATTATTAACTTATATTAGTAGCCAACAAAAAATATAATATAAATTATATAATATATTTACATTATAAAAAAATTTAACATAAACAGGCTTTAACATATTCAATAAAGAAAGTTTGATTTCCTTACTTAATGCAAACATCTTTCCCAGTGTGTTGCCAGCCAGTGTCGCATTGAGTATTTTATAATGGAAAATTAGGAAGGCATAATGCGTGGCTTCTTTATGTCATCGGCGATCTATCAAAAGAAAAGAAAAATGTAAAGCAAAATATTTTGATTTTTTTGGTTTAATATGCACACTTAACTTTTTGTCCGCATAACGTAATCCATTCAATGTGTATACATACAATTGAGACATGCCTACCTCTCCCACCTTCATTATAAAATTATTCAATTTTAAACCCTATTTTTCTAATATTCGAATTTTTCTTGCAGCCGGCCCTTGTTTTTCTTTAAGTTCATATTTTGCTGTTGTCAAGGTATCGTTTAGAAGTCATCTAGATTTTTTCCTTAACAATATCACAACTAGTTTATTTAAAATTGAAATACGATGACTGTGAAAATTGTGGTTAGCAGCTAACTATTCGGGAAAATATTTATTTGTCTCCATTATGCAGTCGTTCATTATGCTCTTACAAATATCTGTATGGTGAGCATTTTTTGCAAAACGTTCTGCAAATACCCTGTAATGAACATTTGATATATTAAAAAACATATCTGTTGGGTTTTTTAAATGGAGCACGTTTTCACTGAAATTTCTGGCGTAAATAAGGTCTTCCGTCTGCTGCTTTTGGAGCATTTATATTTTGGATAGAGCATCATCGCAAAGCTCGCAGTCGAATTTGTGCTTCATGATCAAGTAGCCATCAAAGTATCTTTCAGATACTACTTCTCCAACACTGCCAAGCGTACATAAATCAGAGTGATCTGCTTGTTGTGTGTTATTCGTAGGCAGTTGAGCACAGTTTTCAATTGTGGAATCATTCCAATCTTCATGCTCATCTGGGTAGCAAACCCAATCTAACTGCAGATCTTCATCATCTTCACAGTTTTGGTCTTGCAAATGCGATCTTGTTATCAATTTCATTGATAAAAGACGTGCAGTTAAATACTGCATTTCTCGCACAGATGGATTTAAATTGTTGCCGAGTTTAGAGCGAATAGCTCCAAAAAAGTTTTCAATGCTATCTTGATTGAATCGAGTCAGAAGCACAAAATCAATATTTTTTTCATTTAATAATTCGTCGCAAAGGCTTATTATATTTTCCAGTGTTATTATTAAACCTTCATGGCAATAATTCTTGTTTACGACATGAATGGACCTTAAATATGATATAAAATCAATCAGTTGCGTTCTAACCCTATTTGTACGATTGTATGGATTTTTTGGCCTGCGTTAAAAGATCTACAATTAAGCAAATCAAATGCATTGTTCAAAGTTAAAATAGAGCCTGATGTTGCCATTGCATTAGACATATTTTCGTCTGAAAAAAGTTTGTTATCATAACATACTTTATGGCATTAGCAACCGATCTCGAAAAAATTTGAGTTGCATATTTTACCTTCATTTTTTCATAATATTTAGGATTTATGTGCGCCTCTGTCAATTTAGGGACCATTCTAGTTGTTGCCGAATTTTTATTTATTTTATATAACTCCGAAATAACAGCCAAACTGACTTTTCCTTTAGGCGTCACTATATTATTTGCCAACAGACAATTTCTAAATCTTTTAAATAAGTACAACATATAAATCAGTCTGCCATTTATAGCGTTAAATTTCAGTTCGTTGTTTACTGATAACGATTTAAAAAGACCACGATTTGTAGCTGCCTGATCGATCACTTACAATTGCTCTGACGCGTAGGCCAATCTTGCAAATTACATTTATATTTTCATTCATAGTTTCCTTCAAATTTGCTAGGTTTATTCCATTAGCGCTGCAATAATAAAAAAAATGGGTACATAAAGGGTTGAACAAGGCCTTTAATCTGAATAAATAGAAAGTAATTAGCCTCTCTTGACTCCCTTTTTCCATTGCCATAGTCTACAAAGCCATCAATTACATCAGTCGTGGAATTGTATTCAAGTTCTGAGCGACCGTGTATTTCATCAAACACTAGTACACAATTCTTTTCCCTTTCCAACATACTATGAACGTGTTTCGAAATATTTAAGCAAACCAATTCATCTATGCCTGGTGCCATTGAGTAATAAAAGCTCTTTTTCGAAACACTTCTCGAGCGATAGCGAGGTTGCAAACACAATTGAGTATAACTCAATGACAAATTGCAAGCACAACACTCGGCTGTCTATTGCTACTTCTGCTGTTGCCCAAAATTCATTGACGAATAAAGAATGCCCAAAATGCAAAGAAAATTATTGTTTCGTCTTCTTTCTCTCTGCTTTCCATCAGTGCTCGCGCTTTTACAGCTGATGTGCTTTGTATGTATGCGTGTCTTGCATCTTTGCATGTACATATTCATTTTCGCGTTTTTTATGAGCAAACCAAACTGGTTTTCAATTTTCGCTGGCACATTTTCATTGATATTTAAAAAAACAAATTTTATTGATAATGCGTACAGTGAAGTGTGTTGTAAAAGGATGCAATGAAGGCAGCCGCCTATTTCGTATACCTGATAACAATTTGATGGAGTGGTGTGCGAATCTAAAACTAAATGTTCAAGATGTCAATTCTCGAACTAGAGTGTGCGACGAACACTTCGAAAAAGATTGCCTCTTATTAAAAAAGATTAAAGACGGTGCAATGCCCACGCTAAATTTGGGTGAGTGCATAATTATACTTATTAAACAATTTATATATGTATGTATATAAATGTATGTATGTATAAGTTAACAACAAATAAATTCACACAGTCCCAATAAGAAGCATTGCAACACCTCATAAGAAGTGCAGCAAAATGCTGACTTGGTGTCTGTGCCATTTCCTCCACGCGCCGACTGGCAACCGCCGAAAATTCCAAGAAGAATTGCCCAACGGGCCAACAACATCAGCAGCGACGCCGCTGCCAACGCCGCTGCCGCTAAGCCACAGGTTACTAGGGCTAGAATTGATTTAAGTTTATTCAGTTGCAATTTGACATTAATAAAGGGAAGTCTTGCTTCCGAAAAAATAATATTTTTTTCCATCATTTAATTAAGTTGGAATTAACTGGCGCCCGAGCAGGGACCGGCTCGTGTAACAATAGAACAAAACGCTTCTACGTGCGCGTTAGTCGGTTATACGCGAAAATAAAACCAGTGCAACTCTCGTCGATTAAATTCAACGATTGGTGAAATTCGCGAAAGGCAATTGGAACTTAATTGTTCAATTTTGCCCATCGGTGGACAACGCATCTTGTAAGGCCCGCCCGCAGGATACTCTCAACGAAGACTGGTCGCAGGATCCCCAGTAGATACCCAAAGGCTTCAAAAAGGATGAAATCCGGACCGGCAGGGGAGGTTGCCACATCAGGAATAGTACTGTAAGTTAGATATTAAGTGAAACAAAAGAAAGAAAAAACAAACAAACAACTAACACAAAGGCGAAATAAAATTATAAGAATAACAAATACAATAAGCAAGATAAAGAAGTGTAAAACGATAAACAAATATAAAGACTACAACGTAGTATAAACTATTTCCAACTTTGCGACTCCCAATGGACCCTCCAAAGTAGAAGGAAGAAACCAGCCACTGGTTTTAAAAAAGAAAGCAAAAACGGTCAAAAATTTAAACAAAATATAGAGTAAAAAATTAACACTAGATTTAAAAATATCTTAAAATATACAATATAAGTAATATATCTCGTTTATGGCTAATGAAAACAATTTAGTTAGGCCCCCTATAGTATCAGATCAACCACAGGTAGGCGGACATAACTTGAACAGACAGCAACAACGACATATCGACAGACAAAACGAACATTTACAAAATAGAGGCATGGCGAATAACGCAGAGCAGATGATAGCAGCCACGGTTAGCCAGATTTTGGCACAACAACTGCCGACATTAGTAAAGCAGTTAGTCAACCCCTCTAGGGAGTTTAGTGACGTAGACGACCAAACAATAACTGCCAACCACAATTTGAATGACTTAGACAGAGTTCCGGACATAGTTAAAAGCCTCAGAGAATTCTCCGGTAATCCAGCGGAATTTAGCTTTAGGCAGGTTCGTCAAAATACTTTGGCATATTGCATACAGTGAGAAACAAAATCACTGGCAATGCCGACACGGCCCTCGAGTCGTATAATGTTCCCCTAAATTGGAGCGCTATCTCCAAATGTCTCACGCTGCACTACGCGGACAAAAGAGATCTGGGAACATAAGAATATCAGATGACAATGTTAGTGCAAGGTAACAACCAAACAGTAGAAGAATTCTACCAGGTCGTTTACAACCACTTGTCGCTGATATTAAATAAAGTAGGCTGTATGGAGTTAAATAGGGAATCCGAAACCCTTATGACAAAAATATATCGAGATAAAGCATTAGATACCTTCATTAAAGGTTTGAAGGGAGATCTACCACGGATTCTTGGAATAAAGGAGCCAGCAGATCTACCTTCAGCCCTTCACTATTGTTTAAAACTAGAGAATCAAAACTATCGCACTAACATGGCTTTGAATAGAAATCAACAGACACATGCCAGAAACCCAATTAGAAATATACCACCACCTACACTGCCACCCCGAACAGCTCAGCCATCTTTCGCCCAAACTTTTAGGCCACCACCCATTAGCTTCAGGCCCCAACTCCCGATCCATACACCTTGGCCAACCAATACAAACAATGGACCACCGACTTACAACAATAATGGACCGATTCCACAATATCCCAACCAACGAACCTACCAGACACAACCACAATAGGTATACGTACCCAATAGACCTTCTGCACCAAAACCCCAACCACGTCCTGAGCCAATGGACGTGGACCAAAGCATCCGCACGAGGATGATAAATTACATGAACAGACCCAATTTTGAAGTAGGGAAAAGACCTCCACCACCAACAAACGCCATGGACAAAAAACAAAGATATTTCAACATACAAACAGGAGAAGAACAGACCGAGACAGAAAACACTGACAACTATGTGACCATGGAGGAATACGTACAATCAATGATAAACTACGAACAGCAGACTGAATACGAGCAGCCATTAAACGAATTAGCCCAACAAATTGAAGAAGCAGATGACGGACAAAATACCCAATACGAACACTCAGACATTAATTTTTTAGGATAAAGAGCTCCTCTCTTCCTTACATAGAATGTAAGATGGGGAGCGGAAAATTACTCAAAATACTTATAGATACAGGATTAAACCGAAATTACGTCCAACCAAAATTCGTGTCCGAACCTATTCCAAACGAAAAACCCTTCGAAGCCGTCACAGTCGGCGGAAGCATTAAAATTACACACTACAAGTTCGCTAATCTTTTCAATAGAAATGATATAAAAATAAAATTCTTTCTCTTACCCACCCTAAAATCATTCGACGCCATTTTAGGTAACGATAGTCTTAAAGAACTAGATGCTGTGATACAAAGCAGCAAGAATCTACTAATAATCAAGAACAATATTTGCATACCCATAAAGCAGAAAAAAATAGAGGCGGTCAACACGGTAATACCACGGACAGAACATATGACAAACGAACAAAAAAATAGCCTTAATCAATTAGTTAAAATGCACCCACACCTATTCGCCAATCCGGACGAAAAACTGACATACACAACCAACGTCAGAGCAGAGATTCGAACAAAAACCGTTTCCCCCATATATTCAAAATTTTACCAATTTCCAATGACTTTAAAAGACGAAGTACACAACCAAATCAAAGAACTTTTAGAGGACGGAATCATCCGACCCTCCCGATCCCCATACAATTCACCTGTGTGGATTGTTCCGAAAAAATTAGATGCCTCCGGACAAAAGAAATATCGCATGGTTATAGACTACAGGAAACTAAATAAAGAAACCACCGCAGACAAATACCCTATACCCGAAATCAACGAGGTACTAGCACAGCTAGGCAATAACAAAGTTTTCTCCGTCTTAGATTCGAAAAGTGGCTTTCATCAAATACCCCTTAAGGAGTCAGACATAGAAAAAACTGCCTTCTCCGTTAACAACGGAAAATACGAGTTTACACGACTCCCATTCGGTCTCAAGAATGCGCCCTCAATTTTCCAGAGAGCTCTTGACGACATCCTTCGTGAGCATATTGGAAAAATATGCTTCATTTATATTGACGATATCATTATCTTTAGCAAAGATGATGAATCACATGCGCAGCACCTTGCCGCCATATTCAGAACTCTACAAGAAGCCAACATGAAATGTCAGTTGGACAAATGCGAGTTCTTTAAGAACAGAGTAGAATTCCTGGGATTTGTCATCTCACAGTAAGCAAATACTTAAAATATAAACTATAAATATATCATTTAGGTTATTTAAGTTTTTAATAAATGTAAATACATATATCAGATTCTTCTCATTACGCCTGACTGGACGAAGAAATACATGATAGAGCATTTGATTGTGTGTACCTCTTGCTACCACAGGCACAAAGGGCACACAATTGAAGAAAATATCTCTGGCTCGCGGACAAACGTCATGATCTACTTGTGGGCACATCCACACAACACAAACATATGTATGTATGTTTGTAGATCTCGGGGTTTCTGAGAAGCTATGCTGTGAGAAAAAGATGCGCACAACTACGCAAAGCATTGAGTGCGAGCGAGGCACACTCTGCACACGCATACACACATATGCTTTTGAGCTGTGAGGATTTAAAACTAACATATGTACATATATTAAGAAATAGCATCAGCGAAACCGCAGCGGCGTTGTGTGCTGAGAGAGATGCGGCTTTATTCTGAACGTTCGGCTTTCGAGGCCGGCGTTCGGCTGCCACTCTCAGCAGTCTTACTCTATCTGGGCACACTAAAATGGTCGCGGCACCCATGGGGCTCAGTCGTTGCGATTTATCGTGATCCGATTATTCTGCAGTTTGACATATCTATGCATTGTATAGTTAGTGGTAATACTCATGGCGAGCCAAAATAAAAACTACCGAACAATAACGTGAAGTTCTACTTAACTCTCGAGTGTGGTCTCACTCATTGTCAGAAACACTTTTCAAATATCGAACTAAGCTGGTGGCATAAGAGCAAAGCTCACAAAGCTTGCAAATAATATTTTTTTGATCATTTTGATATTCTTTTCTGACACATTGATTACATATAAAACGATCACATTTGGGCCAACGAGATTCTAAAGATCCTTTACTCTTAAACGAACAGTGCAGACATAAACCTTGTAATGAATCTCTAAATTTGAGAATTTTATCAAACATTTCATTTCTAAATAGGGCATTAGACTTTAAATTTGTAAGTAAAAAGTCTGACACATATCTTTCTACAAATTGCAAAATCAAAATGCCACAATTGTAGGCATTCGCTTGCACGTCATGTTGGATTTGAGCCCTGAATAATTTACATTTGGCTTCAAACGTTTCAACATTTTAAAATAATAATTTTTAAATACACGAGTGCTTTGAGGATTGCCAAAGGCGTCTAAAAATAGTATCTCGTGTCTTTTTTGATTAATAATTAAAATATAAAAATGATTTCTGTAACAATGAGGTACTATTGAATTTTTTACTAAACCATCTTTAATTTTCTTTTCTTTGTTAAAGGAATAATCACTAAGTTGACAAGGCAAATTTATAAAAGACTCCTCTCCATTTTCGTATACAATAGCTGTTAAGCAAACATCCACAATGAAGTGTGTTAACCAATTCCGGCCACTTAACGAAAATAAGTCCCGGCGCAAGTAGGTAGAAAATTCGAATGCCAGCAGGCCATGGCATTCCAAATCAAAGGGTTACGCACACGGCGCGTCATCATCATATACTATGACGACACATTTTATAGAATTTCATTTCTTATGTTGCTTAGAATATATTTCTATCATTATATCTTAAATGTGCGTTATTTAAGTAATAAATTAATGGTGTCTTTTATAATAATTAATTTATTTACAAATGTGCTAATTTACTGTACGCAACGATCGCACACAAAAAGCCCTAGCCTGTGACGTCACATGCATAACAATATGTTGCAATCTTCTTAAATTCATGCTTTAAATTCCCTTGGCTTGGCGGACACACATACATCTACACTTGCACTAAAATATGTGTGTTGAGACACATCCGCCAACAATAATTATGCGCGTCGAAGCATTGATACCCTTATTTATATTAATGGCGTATAATGTTTAAAGAAAATAATTATTATTGAATGTACAAACTAATACGAAATTATATTTTTCTCAGACATTAGATAAAATTGTGGATATAAGAAGGTTAGTAGTATTTGGTTACAAACCTTATGAATAGTCAAAATACCCTATTTTGAGAAAGGGTGCCTTGCTGATCGAAAAACAAAATATTATTTAAATCTGCCTGGCTGCTTGCAAGTTGAAAGCAGGTGGCGAAGAAGAAGACATGACTTTGCGAATTAAAGGCATATCAGTGCTTAGAAACCACAACAATGAGTTAGAAGAGCGTAGAAGCTTAGATCATAGACTGTAGCCGCAAACCAAAAAGGGATAGCAGGAACAGAATTTGTGGTGCGCTTTTTTCATTGTCGAGTCGTTTGTTTTGAAATGTTCTGAAGTCGTCATTGATTTTTGGGCATCGGCAGAAGTAGCTGCAGACAGCCGGGTGTTGTGCTTGCAATTTGTGTTTGAAACCTCGCAATCTTGCTTCACATTTTTTGAAAAAGAGCTTTTGATCCAAAAGTCTTCTCTGTATATTTATTACTCTATGGCGCAATACTATAACAACAATTGCAGCAGAGTAGAGAATGAAACCGTTTATTCGACTTGTGCATCTTTGCTCACCAGTGACCAACAAATTAATCAATTATCGTATAATAATGTAATCAATCCAACATTAAGTAATCAAAAAATTATTTGTAACTTTAGTAATCAAACACTTAATGAAGATGTAGGCAACCAAATTAATGGTAGTCGTCAATACTTTTAAGAGCAAGATGATTTTAGTGACTTTTGTGCTAGTATTAAAATCGAAGACAATGATACCATTAACGTTGGTGAAGGGTTTGGTAAATCTTTGGCAGACAAATGTAAGAATCTAATTAGAACTCATTATCTGTATCGAGAATGTGACTTTACAGTGCCACCTAAATATAACATGACTTTTAGAGTAACGGACACAACACCATTCTACTGCAATCCACGACGCTTGTCTTATTCTGAGAGAGAAAAACTGGCAGAAATTATAGAAGAGCTTTTAAATAAAAAGGTCATTCGACCTAGTGAATCTACGTATGCTTCCCCTTTGATTCTGGTAAAAAATAAGTCAGGAGATCTCCGGATGTGTGTCGATTATCGCGGTTTGAACAAGCGAATTATCAAAGAAAATTTTCCGTTGGCTCGCATTGAGGACTGTCTGGAATATTTTTTTAAATAAATTATATAAATAAATAAATTTTTTTTTTCCGTTATAGATTTTTAAAGTGGCTATCACCAGATTGGAGTTGAGGAACCCCGACTAGTGGATACCCTGAACCCTCTTCTTCCAACAGGCGATAGCGAAAATAGGAAAGATACTTATTATATATACTATTCTAGAAGCTACATGTCAAGTTTGGTGACTCTAGCTCATGTTATTTACCAAAACTGCCCAAAAAACAGGATTTCGATATTGATTTTATCGAAACATACTCGATCTGCGCGGGGACTAGGAAGACCTACAGCTAAAATTTCAAGTCTCTAGCTCTTATAGGTTCTGAGATCCTTGCGTTCATACATACGGAGAGACAGACGGACGAACAGACAGACGGACATGGCTAGATCGACTCGGCTACTGATGCTGATCAAGAAGGCTTCCTTCTGCCTGTTACATACATTTGCATGAATACATTATACCCTTATTACCCATTTTTAATGGGTTCAGGGTATACAAAAAACGAGAAAGAAGGGCTACCTTCGCCACGCCGAAGATTTAATACCAGGGAAAATAGTTAATGCCGAGTATTGCAAAGATATCTTGAAAAACAAAAAAATTTTCATACAACTTAATTTTTGATCGATCGTTCCTATTGCAGATATGGCAGCCATTGCCATTATATCTTCAGTTGAAAATTTAGGTCCAACTGTTTTTCAATCTATATTACTTATTGTTAACAATAAGTTTATAGAGCGAAAATCGAAAGATTATTATAATCATAAAGCTTTAATATTTATTATTAACCCAATTCTTAAATGGTTTTACCAGTTTCAGGCTACCTATTTAAAAGAACGCCAGGACGTATCTAACGGTGGTAATCATGTAAGCAATAAATTTGAAATTAGCAATATTATTATACCCTTGCAGAGGGTATTATAATTTTGTCCTGAAATGTGTAACGCATAGAAGGAGACATCTCCGACTCCATAAAGTATATATATTCTTGATCAGTATCAACAGCCGAGTTGATATAGCCAGTTTTAAAGCTATCTTTATGAAACTTTGCAGAATTCTCTTTTTCTGTTGCCCGCAGTTCATATGTCAAAACCAGCTGGATCGGACCACTATATCATATAGCTGCCATAGGAACGATCGGTCGAAAAGTAGGTTCTTGTATGAAAAACATTTTTGTTTATAAAGATTTCTTGACTAAACTCGGTATTTATTAGTTTTACTACGCTCCCCATATATATGCAAAATCCTTTTAAGATCTGACAACTATATCATATAGCTGCCATAGGAACGATCGGTCGAAAATTAGGTTTTTGTATGGAAAATTTTTATGTTTTTCAAGATATCTTGACCAAACTCGGCAAATATTAGTTTTACTATGCTTGTCATAACTGTCATTAACTATTTTCACTGAGAATCATGAAAAGGTTGGGTCTGCAAGGGTAGTAAATCTTCGGCGTGCCAAAGATAGCCCTTCCTTCTCGTTAGTAATATGTCTAACATAGAAATTAATAACTCTAATTCTAGTTTTAATGAGACTAAGAACTGTCCATCTGAATTTAATAATGACGCAAGCTTTTTCGAAGCGACCTTAACATGCTTTCAGAAAAAATGCCACAATTTTTATGATAGCTTAAACAGAACAGTTCAGTTCCGCGGCCCGATGGTGTAGGTGTGTAGAGGTAGATCTGGGTTTGGTTTGGTCAGGATACTCACCCCCCCCCCCCCCCTTTAAGCCCTCTCTCCCAGCGAAATTATAAATAACTTGTAACTCGCTTGACCTGGTAAGACTGAGAATTATACCCCGGCCAGAAGCTTCCTTACAAGTGACGCCCGAGCAGGGACCAAGAGGCGTTTAGGGGTGTGGCATGTCAGCGGATTAAAGCCCGCAAGCATGCCCGAATAGGTATTTTCCAAAAAAAAAAAAAAATAAAAAAAAATATAGGGTATTTCTAGTCGGGTATACCCTAGAAGGAAGGTAACCTAGCAGAGAGAAAGAAAATGAGAAGGTCATGTATGTGCGAAATATGAAAATAGGGTATTAAGTAGTCCGGTATACCCCAGAGAACATTTCTATACCCTGTGTTAGGCATAGCCAGAAAATGAACACGTGCAGCTGGTGAGTGACCAAAATGCTAGCAGCAAGCCATTGAGTAATAAAGAGACAGAGCAGAATTCTCACTCCGAGCTTTTTTTACCGTTTTAAAAATCCCGAGAGGTAGATCGGGTTGGTCCGCAAACGCAAAATCCAACTCAAAAATTAAGCTCATTTACTATACGAAGCAACAACAAATCACTCGCAAAACAACAACAGTGAGCATGAAAACCCACTTTTTTTTCGTCGACCGTCTTGATCTTCAAAAGTTTCTGCGCGATGATGAGGACATAGGAAACTCAGTGCAAAGAAAAGGGACAAATAATGCCACTGTGTTTGTTGCTGGTTTCTCTGTCGTTCCATCAAGGCAGCGCGTAGAAACAGTGGTGTGCTTTTTTCATTGTCGAGTCGTTTGTTTAGATTATGGCATTGAGTAATAAAGAGACAGAGACGTTTTGAAAATCCCGAGAGGTAGATCGGGTTGGTCCGCAAACGCAAAATCAAACTCAAAAATAAAGCTCTTTTACTATACGAAGCAACAACAAATCACTCGCAAAACAACAACAGTGCGCATGAAAACCCATTTGTTTTTTTCGTCGTCCGTCTTGATCTTCAAAAGTTTCTGCGCGATGATGAGGACATAGGAAACTCAGTGCAATGAAAAGGGACAAATAATGCCACTGTGTTTGTTGCTGGTTTCTCTGTCGTTCTAACAAGGCGGCGCGTAGAAACAACAACAACACTATTTGGGTTCTAATGTTGTTGTTGCATAGCCGAGTCTCGGCACAAGTAGGTAGAAAATTTGAATGCCATGCCATTCAAATCAAAGGGTTACGCATACGGCGCGTCAACATCATATACTATTACGTCACGTTTTAAAGAATTGCATTTCTTGTGATGCTTAGAATATATTTCTATCTTTATTATGTACATTAAAGTAATATATTAAAAGGGTCTTTTATAATAATAAATGCATTTAATAATGTAATACTCTATTGTACGCCACGATCGCATACAAAAAGCCATAGCTTGTGACGTCACATGCGCAACAAAATGTTGCAATCTTCTCAAATTCATATACTTCCCTTGGCTTTAAAAACACATACATGAATATTTTTGGCCAATGTGTGTGAGATGAGACACACATGCCAACAACTATTTGGCGCGTCGAGGCATTGATACCCTTATTTATAGAACTGGTATAGAATGTTTCAAGAAAACAATTATTATTGATTGTACTAATAGTTGCACACTAAATACGATATTATATATTTCTCAGAGATTAGATAAAAATGCATATATATGAAGTTTCGTGGTATTAGGTGACAGAACTTAAGAATAGTTAAAATACCCTATTTTGAGAAAGGGTGCCTTGCTGATCGAAAAATGAAAAATTATAAAATCTGCCGGGCTGCTTGCAAGTTGAAAGCGAGTGGAGAAGAAGAAGACATAACTTTGCGAATTAAAGGCATAGCAGTGCTTAGAAACCACAACAATGAGTTAGAAGAGTGTAGAAGCATAGATCATAGGCTGTAGCTTCAAACCAAAAAGGGATAGCAGGGACAGAATTTGGGGTGTGCTTTTTATACCCTTGCAGAGGGTATTATAATTTTGTCGTGAAATGTGTAACGCATAGAAGGAGACATCTCCGACCCCATAAAGTATATATATTCTTGATCAGTATCAACAGCCGAGTTGATATAGCCATGTCCGTCTGTCCGTCTGTCTGTTTCTATGCGAACTAGTCTCTCAGTTTTAAAGCTATCTTTATGAAACTTTGCAGAAGTCCCTCTTTCTGTTGCACGCAGCTCATATGTCAAAACCAGCTGGATCGGACCACTATATCATATAGCTGCCATAGGAACGATCGGTCGAAAAGTAGGTTCTTGTATGAAAAACATTTTTGTTTATAAAGTTATCTTTACTAAACTTGGTATTTATTAGTTTTACTACGTTCCCCATATATATGCAAAATCCTATTAAGATCGGACAACTATATCATATAGCTGCCATAGGAACGATCGGTCGAAAATTAAGTTTTTGTATGGAAAATTTTTATGTTTTTCAAGATATCTTGACCAAACTCGGTACTTATTAGTTTAACTAAGCTCCCCATATATATGCAAAATTCTTTTCGGATCGGGCAACTATATCATATAGCTGCCATAGGAACAATCGGTCGAAAATTAAGTTTTTGTATGGAAAATTTTTATGTTTTTCAAGATATCTTGACCAAACTCGGTACTTATTAGTTTTACTCCGCTCCCCATATATATGCAAAATCCTATTAAGATCGGACAACTATATCATATAGCCATAGGAAAGATCGGTCGAAAATTAAGTTTTTGTATGGAAAATTTTTTTGTGTTTCAAGATATCTTGACCAAACTCGGTATTTATTAGTTTTACTACGCTCCCCATATATATGCAAAATTCTATTAAGATCGGGAAACTATATCATATAGCTGCCATAGGAACGATCGGTCAAAAATTAAGTATTTGTATAGAAAATTTTTATGTTTTTCAATATATCTTGACCAAACTCGGTATTTATCAGTTTTACTACGCTCCCCATTTACATGCAAAATCCTATAAAGATCGGACAACTATATCATATAGCTGCCATAGGAACGATCGGTCGAAAATTAAGTTGTTGTATGAAAAACTTTTTTGTTTTTAAAGTTTTGTTTGTCTGTGATATATTGTCTTAGATATGAGCATTTTGAGTCATCAGTGGCATGATAATTAACATCGGAGTAATATAAGTTATTTTTGTTTTTGGTACAAATGGTTGATATTGAATGTGTTCAGAAAAGAGGCTAAAAATGATACGTTTTTCAGCAACCAAGGTGCGTTTAAGTTAAATATTCGCAAACGTTTGTGAAAATTCAGATTTTGTAGTTATATTACAGCAGAATAATTTAATGCTTAATGCATGCTTTGCAACATATTTTAAGTAATCGATTTCCGATTGTCGCTGTAAAAAGTTCCGCTGAGATGCCCTAAAAATAATTGTCTTATGGAATTAAATTTTAAAATGGTAATCAAGAAAGGAGTCGGTTTTGACCCCATAAAGTATATATTTTCTTGATCAGGATGACGAGCTGAATCGATTGAGAATATCCGCCTCACCGTTTGTCTGTCTGGTGGTATGACATATGTACTATATATACATGCATATGTGCATATATTGATTCATATGCGTATATAAGTACTAATACTATTAAAGCCAAACTTGTTATTAAGATCATTTCTTGTTGTTAACTTAAAATCAACAGTAAGAAATTAATAAATTTTGTTTAATATTTATTACTATTATTATTATTCAAAACAATTTTAACTTATTTATTTGAAGTTTTATAAAATAATTTGATGATCTTGATTTCAAACATAAATAGTTACGCGCCTTACATTCAAAAAAGAGCACAGACATTTTGAGGCGGCGAATTAAAAAATTGAGAGTGCATGTTTTGCAGCGAATTTTAAGTCATCGATTTTCGATTGAGATGCCCCAATAAAAAATTGTCCCATGGAATTTAATTTTAAAATGATAATCAAGGAAGGAATCGCTTTTGACCCCATAAAGTATATTCTTGATTAGGACGGCAAGCTGAATCGACTGAGTTATATCCGCCTACCTGTTTTACTGTCTGGTTGTTTTTTATACCCTTGCAGAGGGTATTATAATTTTGTCGTGAAATGTGTAACGCATAGAAGGAGACATCTCCGACCCCATAAAGTATATATATTCTTGATCAGTATCAACAGCCGAGTTGATATAGCCATGTCCGTCTGTCCGTCTGTCTGTTTCTATGCGAACTAGTCTCTCAGTTTTAAAGCTATCTTTATGAAACTTTGCAGAAGTCCCTCTTTCTGTTGCACGCAGCTCATATGTCAAAACCAGCTGGATCGGACCACTATATCATATAGCTGCCATAGGAACGATCGGTCGAAAAGTAGGTTCTTGTATGAAAAACATTTTTGTTTATAAAGTTATCTTTACTAAACTTGGTATTTATTAGTTTTACTACGTTCCCCATATATGTGCAAAATCCTATTAAGATCGGACAACTATATCATACAGCTGCCATAGGAACGATCGGTCGAAAATTAAATTTTTGTATGGAAAATTTTTATGTTTTTCAAGATATCTTGACCAAACTCGGTATTTATTAGTTTAACTAAGCTCCCCATATAAATGCAAAATTCGATTAAGATCGGGCAACTATATCATATAGCTGCCATAGGAACGATCGGTCGAAATCAAGTTGTATGGAAAACTTTTTTGTTTTTCAAGACATCTTAACCATACTCGGTTAATTAACTGTAATTGACTATTTTCCCTGTGCTTCTTAGATACGTGCAAAGCACTATGAGCATTATGAAATGGTTGGGTCTGCAAGGGTATTAAATCTTCGGCGTGCCGAAGATAGCCTTTCCTTCTCGTTTTTAATTATGGTTGTTGTTGGTTCATATGGGAAATGTTCTGAAGTTGTCTTTGATTTTTGGGCAACAGCAGAAGTAGCTATAGACAGCCGAGTGTTGTGCTTGCAATTTGTCATTGAGTAATACTCAATTGTGTTTGCAACCTCGCTATCGCTCGTGAAGTGTTTCGAAAAAGAGCTTTTGATCCAAAAGCCTCCTCTGTCTCTTTATTACTCAATGCCCGGCTGTCTACAGCTACTTCTGCCGTTGCCCAAAAATCAAAGACAACTTCAGAACATTTCCCATATGGACCAACAACAACCATAATCAAAACAAACGACTCGACAATGAAAAAAGAGCACCCCAAATTCTGTCCCTGCTATCCCTTTTTGGTTTGAAGCTACAGCCCATTGAGTAATAAAGAGACAGAGGAGGCTTTTGGATCAAAAGCTCTTCTTCGAAACACTTCACGAGCGATAGCGAAGTTGCAAACACAATTGAGTATTACTCAATGACAAATTGGAAACACAACACCCGGCTGTCTACAGCTACTTCTGCCGTTGCCCAAAAATCAAAGACAACTTCAGAACATTTTCCATATGAACCAACAACAACTATAATCAAAACAAACGACTCGACAATGAAAAAAGCACACCCCAAATTCTGTCCCTGCTATCCCTTTTTGGTTTGAAGCTACAGCCTATGATCTATGCTTCTACACTCTTCTAGCTCATTGTTGTCGTTTCTAAGCACTGCTATGCCTTTAATTCGCAGAGTTATGTCTTCTTCTTCTCCACTCGCTTTCAACTTGCAAACAGCCTGGCAGATTTTATAATATTTAATTTTTCGATCAGCAAGGCACCCTTTCGCAAAAAAGGGTATAACACAAACCTTCTCATATACACATTTTATCTAATCTCTGAGAAATATATAATATCGTATTTAGTGTGCAACTATTAGTACAATCAATAATAATTGTTTTCTTGAAACATTCTATACCAGTTCTATAAATAAGGGTATCAATGCCTCGACGCGCCAAATAGTTGTTGGCATGTGTGTCTCATCTCACACACATTGGCCAAAAATATTCATGTATGTGTTTTTAAAGCCAAGGGAAGTATATGAATTTGAGAAGATTGCAACATTTTGTTGCGCATGTGACGTCACAAGCTATGGCTTTTTGTATGCGATCGTGGCGTACAATAGAGTATTACATTATTAAATGCATTTATTATTATAAAAGACCCTTTTAATATATTACTTTAATGTACATAATAAAGATAGAAATATATTCTAAGCATCACAAGAAATGCAATTCTTTAAAACGTGACGTAATAGTATATGATGTTGACGCGCCGTATGCGTAACCCTTTGATTTGAATGGCATGGCATTCAAATTTTCTACCTACTTGTGCCGAGACTCGGCTATGCAACAACAACATTAGAACCCAAATAGTGTTGTTGTTGTTTCTACGCGCCGCCTTGTTAGAACGACAGAGAAACCAGCAACAAACACAGTGGCATTATTTGTCCCTTTTCTTTGCACTGAGTTTCCTATGTCCTCATCATCGCGCAGAAACTTTTGAAGATCAAGACGGTCGACGAAAAAAAAGTGGGTTTTCATGCTCACTGTTGTTGTTTTGCGAGTGATTTGTTGTTGCTTCGTATAGTAAATGAGCTTTATTTTTGAGTTGGATTTTGCGTTTGCGGACCAACCCAATCTACCTCTCGGGATTTTTAAAACGGTAAAAAAAGCTCGGAGTGAGAATTCTGCTCTGTCTCTTTATTACTCAATGGCATAACTGCATTAAATGCATTAAATGGCATAACTGCATTTATTACTCAATGGCTATCGCTCGTGAAGTGTTTCGAAAAAGAGCTTTTGATTCAAAAGCCTCCTCTGTCTCTTTATAACTCAATGGCCTGAACCCATTAAAAATGGGAACGAGAAGGAAAGGCTATCTTCGGCACGCCGATGATTTAATACCCTTGCAGACCCAACCATTTCATAATGCTCATAGTGCTTTGCACGTATCTAAGAAGCACAGGGAAAATAGTCAATTACAGTTAATTAACCGAGTATGGTTAAGATGTCTTGAAAAACAAAAAAGTTTTCCATACAACT
This sequence comes from Drosophila borealis, assembly GCA_035045885.1. Taxonomy (NCBI): domain Eukaryota; kingdom Metazoa; phylum Arthropoda; class Insecta; order Diptera; family Drosophilidae; genus Drosophila; species Drosophila borealis. Next base: position 20,562,094 of record JAWNOR010000194.1, read on the forward strand.
TGATTTCGACCGATCGTTCCTATGGCAGCTATATGATATAGTTGCCCGATCTTAATCGAATTTTGCATTTATATGGGGAGCTTAGTTAAACTAATAAATACCGAGTTTGGTCAAGATATCTTGAAAAACATAAAAATTTTCCATACAAAAATTTAATTTTCGACCCATCGTTCCTATGGCAGCTGTATGATATAGTTGTCCGATCTTAATAGGATTTTGCATATATATGGGGAGCGGAGTAAAACTAATAAGTACCGAGTTTGGTCAAAATATCTTGAAAAACATAAAAATTTTCCATACAAAAACTTAATTTTCGACCGATCGTTCCTATGGCAGCTATATGATATAGTTGTCCGATCTTAATAGGATTTTGCACATATATGGGGAACGTAATAAAACTAATAAATACCAAGTTTAGTAAAGATAACTTTATAAACAAAAATGTTTTTCATACAAGAACCTACTTTTCGACCGATCGTTCCTATGGCAGCTATATGATATAGTGGTCCGATCCAGCTGGTTTTGACATATGAGCTGCGTGCAACAGAAAGAGGGACTTCTGCAAAGTTTCATAAAGATAGCTTTAAAACTGAGAGACTAGTTCGCATAGAAACAGACAGACGGACAGACGGACATGGCTATATCAACTCGGCTGTTGATACTGATCAAGAATATATATACTTTATGGGGTCGGAGATGTCTCCTTCTATGCGTTACACATTTCACGACAAAATTATAATACCCTCTGCAAGGGTATAAAAAACAACCAGACAGTAAAACAGGTAGGCGGATATAACTCAGTCGATTCAGCTTGCCGTCCTAATCAAGAATATACTTTATGGGGTCAAAAGCGATTCCTTCCTTGATTATCATTTTAAAATTAAATTCCATGGGACAATTTTTTATTGGGGCATCTCAATCGAAAATCGATGACTTAAAATTCGCTGCAAAACATGCACTCTCAATTTTTTAATTCGCCGCCTCAAAATGTCTGTGCTCTTTTTTGAATGTAAGGCGCGTAACTATTTATGTTTGAAATCAAGATCATCAAATTATTTTATAAAACTTCAAATAAATAAGTTAAAATTGTTTTGAATAATAATAATAGTAATAAATATTAAACAAAATTTATTAATTTCTTACTGTTGATTTTAAGTTAACAACAAGAAATGATCTTAATAACAAGTTTGGCTTTAATAGTATTAGTACTTATATACGCATATGAATCAATATATGCACATATGCATGTATATATAGTACATATGTCATACCACCAGACAGACAAACGGTGAGGCGGATATTCTCAATCGATTCAGCTCGTCATCCTGATCAAGAAAATATATACTTTATGGGGTCAAAACCGACTCCTTTCTTGATTACCATTTTAAAATTTAATTCCATAAGACAATTATTTGTAGGGCATCTCAGCGGAACTTTTTACAGCTACAATCGAAAATCGATTACTTAAAATATGTTGCAAAGCATGCATTAAGCATTAAATTATTCTGCTGTAATATAACTACAAAATCTGAATTTTCACAAACGTTTGCGAATATTTAACTTAAACGCACCTTGGTTGCTGAAAAACGTATCATTTTGTACCAAAAACAAAAATAACTTATATTACTCCGATGTTAATTATCATGCCACTGATGACTCAAAATGCTCATATCTAAGACAATATATCACAGACAAACAAAACTTTAAAAACAAAAAAGTTTTTCATACAACAACTTAATTTTCGACCGATCGTTCCTATGGCAGCTATATGATATAGTTGTCCGATCTTTATAGGATTTTGCATGTAAATGGGGAGCGTAGTAAAACTGATAAATACCGAGTTTGGTCAAGATATATTGAAAAACATAAAAATTTTCTATACAAATACTTAATTTTCGACCGATCGTTCCTATGGCAGCTATATGATATAGTTTCCCGATCTTAATAGAATTTTGCATATATATGGGGAGCGTAGTAAAACTAATAAATACCGAGTTTGGTCAAGATATCTTGAAACACAAAAAAATTTTCCATACAAAAACTTAATTTTCGACCGATCTTTCCTATGGCTATATGATATAGTTGTCCGATCTTAATAGGATTTTGCATATATATGGGGAGCGGAGTAAAACTAATAAGTACCGAGTTTGGTCAAGATATCTTGAAAAACATAAAAATTTTCCATACAAAAACTTAATTTTCGACCGATTGTTCCTATGGCAGCTATATGATATAGTTGCCCGATCCGAAAAGAATTTTGCATATATATGGGGAGCTTAGTAAAACTAATAAGTACCGAGTTTGGTCAAGATATCTTGAAAAACATAAAAATTTTCCATACAAAAACTTAATTTTCGACCGATCGTTCCTATGGCAGCTATATGATATAGTTGTCCGATCTTAAAAGGATTTTGCATATATATGGGGAACGTAGTAAAACTAATAAATACCAAGTTTAGTAAAGATAACTTTATAAACAAAAATGTTTTTCATACAAGAACCTACTTTTCGACCGATCGTTCCTATGGCAGCTATATGATATAGTGGTCCGATCCAGCTGGTTTTGACATATGAGCTGCGTGCAACAGAAAGAGGGACTTCTGCAAAGTTTCATAAAGATAGCTTTAAAACTGAGAGACTAGTTCGCATAGAAACAGACAGACGGACAGACGGACATGGCTATATCAACTCGGCTGTTGATACTGATCAAGAATATATATACTTTATGGGGTCGGAGATGTCTCCTTCTATGCGTTACACATTTCACGACAAAATTATAATACCCTCTGCAAGGGTATAAAAAAGGGTATAATGTATTTGTGCAAATGTATGTAACAGGCCGAAACACGCATCTCCGACCCCATAAATTATATTTATTCTTGATCAGCATTAATAGCCGAGTCAATCCGTCTGTCTGTCCGCCAGTCCGTCTGTCTGTCTGTTTCTATGCGAACTAATCTCTCAGTTTTAATGCTATCTTTATGAATCTTTCTTGTATGAAAAACATTTTTGTTTATCAAGATATCTTAACCAACTGGTCATTTATTAGTTTTACTATGCTCCTCATATAAAGATTTATATTAAATTTAAATACTATTATTATTATATATAAAGTTAAAAAGAATTTCATTGCCATTGGACCTTATAGTTACTTAATCGTGTTGTACGACCTGATAATAAAAGGCCAGCTTGAGAAAAGCGGAGCTCACATGGCACTGAAGAGCCTAAGCAGCAAAGCTTTTCCACGCGACGGATAAAGGGTTGGGGAATTGATAGCCATTGTTTCCACCATTCAATGACGTCCTTCTCGCAGCTCAAAAAATCCTCCAAATAACGACCAATTTCAATAATCGCTTTTGAAAGAGGTGCCAGCCGGAATACTGATTGTTACACAGTACTCAGCTCTTCGACGAGCACGAAAGTAACAACCTGAATACAGGCCAGTGACATAGTACTTAGCTCTTCGAAGAGTAAGAAAGGAACATCCTGAGTACAAATATTTTATAAAGACTTCAACTATACAATTATAATAATAGGCAAGCAGGGGAGACAAGACAGCCACCATAACGAGAAAAAAGGGCTAATTTCGGAACGCCGAATATTTAATACCCTTGCAGACCCAACCTTCTCATAATGCTTATAGTGCTTTGTTCGTATCTAAAAAGCACAGAGAAAATAGTTAATGCCGAGTATGGTTAAGATGTCTTGAAAATCAAAAACAAATTTTTTACAACCATATGATATAGTGGTCCGATCCAGCTGGTTTTAACATACATATGTTCTTCGTACAACAGAAAGAGGGACTTCTGCAAAGTTTCATAAAGATAGCGCTAAAACTGAGAGACTAGTTCGCATAGAAACAGACAGACGAACAGACGGACATGGCTATATCGACTCGGCTGTTCATACTGATCATGTATATATGTACTTTATGAAGACGGAGATGTCTCCTTCTATGCGTTACCAATTTCACGACAAAAATGTGTGTGGGTCGACTACCCTGAAGCCGAATATAAGAGCCCAAAAATACTTTTAAATATAAATATATAGGGTATATATATATTTATTTATTAATATTCATAATTTAATTCTAAAGATTAAATTAAACATATTTTAATTATATAGACATATATATAGAAACCTAATTTACCCTATCCTGCACACTTAGAGATACCACTGGGGTAACTATACACTGTCTCGAGTGTCCTAGCGCTAACTTCCTCACTGGAGAGGTTTGAAAAAGCCCAACCAATGTGAGAGTCACAATTGGTAGTGGGCGTTTTTAAATCTAATAGACACCTTAATCCCATCGTAAGCAATTCATCGTAGAGGCTCCTACAATTATGCAACTGTCCCTTAAAAATGAATGTTGCTGCAATAAATCCTCAAATTCTGTTTTAAACAAGCCAATCGAATATAACGGACTTTTGTAAATAACTAAAATACCTACAGACTTATAACAAAATATTGCATACTTCAAAACGACTGATCTGGATATTTTGCATTCTTAATATAAATGACGATTCCCCGTTTCGGTCGGAGTGCATTAGGTATTACGTCGCAATCAAGACGGACAACAACCGTAAACCCTGGGATTTCAATATTTTCATTTGAGTATGTTGAGGCCTCAACGAAGCATTAACTTATCTGATCGAATATCTTCAATATGTCAGTGAATGCTTTCAGTATTATGAAAGAAAATATCTAGGGCGGAACTGTTAACTAAGTGACCATAATGTGTTCGAAATCGTTTCCCAGTCCGCGATTTCCCTATCTCATTTTGGACCTTATCGTCATTTTTGGGAGGCTTAGGAGGAACAAAATCTCCTATGATAAACAAACCGGAAGCAGTTGTTGCTCTACTACAAGCTACGCATATTGCAGCACGCTGCATACGAGAGCAAGTGTGAACCACCACTTGGCTATACGTAGCTCCCTGTGTTTTTGTGAATAGTTATCTTCTGCGGGTACAACTGGAAACTGCCCGCGGTCAATAGAAACTTGCTCATTTCTTCTATATTGAAAACTTTTAACTATTTTTTGAATTGGGGTCCAGAAAGGTACTGTACGATGTGTACACTTTGAGCAAGAAAGTACTCCTACGGTATCATCTGAAAATTTCATCCATAAAGCTATTGGCAAAATATATTTGCATTAACATGCCTTTTGCCCTATTAACTAATCCATCCCCAGTATCTACATTGACCGTAATCATATATTTGGCAGTGGTTTTTAAGAGAAGAGACATACACAATCTCTGTGTTTCGGACGACCTAAAGCTACTAACGGGTTGTAAGATTCTCTGTCTACGAGCCGCAATTAAATGTGTAGCTTTAATAAAATCATCAGCGGTAGAATAAATCAGTCGGAATTGAGTTTAGCTTTATTGTGTTATAACTATCTGTCGCCGCATTTGCACTAAATTGATGAATCGCATCATCGGCCAAATCCAATTTCTGACAAATGCGCGATCGGACAAGACAAGAATGTCATGTTTCCCGATGCCATATTATTTAAAGCAGAAGCAAACGATTGGTCCTCCCGTTGTCGCATTATTTCTGTGAGCTCAAAATACTTGAAAAGGTCCCACAGCAATGAAGCATAAATTGCACTGTAGGGATTATTAGAGTTGGATTCGAAAATCCAACGGTCACCTACTGGTGATAAGTGTCGTAGAAATTTGTTTTAAACGGGAGTTCAACTGGGAAAACATTTTGGAGCCTACCATATATATTTCATCTATTATAATAGGTTTAAGGACTATTAACGTCGAATGCAAAGTATTTACTAAATCAGTACTTAAAACCCTCAGATCGGAAGCATGTGTTCTGCTTTAAAGTTAGTGACCTGACTATATCTGCTAAACTTTCAGCTGAAACTATAGCTGGAAGTTTTATTAAACGGACATTATTATCATCTGAATCTAGATTCTCGTCATTTCCATTAATGTTTAAGACATTTAAATGAGGATTTATTTCTGGCAATCCAAATACGCGAAATCTATAATCTATTACTTTTTGATTTTCAACATTTTCTTCACTTTCTGCCTCCACTGCATTTTCAAGAGCATGCTGAAGCTCACTGTCATCTAATCTATTTTATTTCCTGCGATTGCTCTCGATTAACTCCTGATTCTGGCCGCAAAACGATTTGCAGTCTCTTGCTACTAGTTCTACATTTTCATCCCTCCATTGGACATACAACATAACTAATTCTCGAAAATAATTGCTCCTATCAGTTTTAATATTGAATCTCCTATACCTAATTATATTAGGAGTGTTCCTCTTCTTTACGAAGCCACTACCATCACGAAGTGCGTAAACTAATAGCTGGGAAACCCTGGGCGCTTCAATGTCGTCAGCATCACCGATATTTTGACGGCTACCACTATGCCGTTTGCTAAAACTGTATGGCATCTATATGATATAGTGGCCCGATCCATCTGGTTTTGACATATGTTCTTCGTACAACAGAAAGAGGGACTACCCTGAAGCCGAATATAAGAGCCCAATAATACTTTTAAATATATATATAGGGTATATGTGGGTGTGTATTACTCAAGGCAGGCCACTGTCCACTTTCGACGTACTCATAACAACAAGATCCCTAGACAACAACCATTCAACACACAACGAAGGCGAATTCGCCAGTCGGCGAATCCGCTAAAACAGAAGACGAAAACGTGCACGATGCAAAGAAGAGCAGCAGAGAAAGGTTGTGAGAACTGCTTGTATAACCTTATCCAAAATAAAACCCCACATATTTGGGAGCACATCCGGAATAAAAGAAGTAAAGTGGTTAAAAGGCTCATCAAAGACGATTAACGAAGTAAAGTGAAGGGACAGTGAACATTTTTTGTAGACAACGTAAGAAGTGGAAAGCTGCAAAATTGTTTCAGAGGTGTAAAAGAGGAAGGACTAAAGTGTTGAAATCGTGTGAGAAATAACAGATAATACTATTTTTTTTTCTCCACATCTCATTTGTAAAATGGCAAATTTAAACGAGTTAATTCCAAGAAGTCTGAAAGCAGCGACAAAGACAAATATTTGTGCATTGCACAAATTTGTTTTTGAAGCCGAAGGTGACAGGAATAATAGACGCCGTCTGCGTGAATTTAGTGGTTTTAAATATAATGAAAACGACGCAACATTTTTGGCGAAAAGCGTATGTATATGTATATACAAGAAAAATTGTCTGAACATGACCTTGTATCGATTTGCACAGTGTTGGGAATAAACTACAGCGTTGAAAACATTCCGTTACATATTTTTCGAAATTTGCTCGCCGGACAACTGCTTCGGCACAACAATTACGCAGACGAGGGAAGCAGCGATGAAGAAAATGAAGACCTTGAGAGCGGCGCGCACGGATTTGACGATTTCGCACACGACGTAGAAGAAGTAGCAGAAGAAGCAACGGTTGAAAACGAACGAGCAGGCGCAGCTCGAAACACAAAGCGAAACGACGATTGCCGACAACGCGTCAACGAATTGCAAACACAACGCTTTGCTATAAGTTTCCGCGACGTGGAAGAGTCCGTTCGAGTATTTGATGGTAGTGAAGAAATATCTACAGAAGTATGGCTGGCAGAATTCGAAGAACAAGCTTTGCTTATGTGTTGGGGTGATTTGCAAACGCTCATTTTTGCAAAGAAATCATTGCGAGGCATTGCAAAATTATTTGTTTTGAGCGAAAAGCATCTCAATTCATGGGTTGCTCTCATTGAGTAATAAAGAGACAGAGCTGAATTCACACTCCGAGCTTTTTTTACCGTTTTGAAAATCCCGAGAGGTAGATCGGGATGGTCCGCAAACGCAAAATCAAACTCAAAAACGAGGAGGAAAGGCTATCTTCGGCACGCCGAAGATTTAATACCCTTGCAGACCCAACCATTTCATAATGCTCATAGTGCTTTGCACGTATCTAAGAAGCACAGGGAAAATAGTCAATTACAGTTAATTAACCGAGAATAGTTAAGATATCTTGAAAAACAAAAAAGTTTTCCATACAACTTAATTTCGACCGATCGTTCCTATGGCAGCTATATGATATAGTTGTCCGATCTTAATAGGATTTTGCATATATATGGGGAGCGTAGTAAAACTAATAAATACCGAGTTTGGTCAAGATATCTTGAAAAACATAAAAATTTTCCATACAAAAACTTAATTTTCGACCGATCCTTCCTATGGCAGCTATATGATATAGTTGCCCGATCTTAATAGAATTTTGCATATATATGGGGAGCTTAGTTAAACTAATAAATACCAAGTTTGGTCAAGATATCTTGAAAAACATACAAATTTTCTATACAAAAACTTAATTTTCGACCGATCGTTCCTATGGCAGCTATATGATATAGTTGTCCGATCTTAATAGGATTTTGCATATATATGGGGAACGTAGTAAAACTAATAAATACCAAGTTTAGTAAAGATCACTTTATAAACAAAAATGTTTTTCATACAAGAACCTACTTTTCGACCGATCGTTCCTATGGCAGCTATATGATATAGTGGTCCGATCCAGCTGGTTTTGACATATGAGCTGCGTGCAACAGAAAGAGGGACTTCTGCAAAGTTTCATAAAGATAGCTTTAAAACTGAGAGACTAGTTCGCATAGAAACAGACAGACGGACAGACGGACATGGCTATATCAACTCGGCTGTTGATACTGATCAAGAATATATATACTTTATGGGGTCGGAGATGTCTCCCTCTATGCGTTACACATTTCACGACAAAATTATAATACCCTCTGCAAGGGTATAATAAAGCTCTTTTACTATACGAAGCAACAACAAATCACTTGCAAAACAACAACAGTGCGCATGAAAACCCATTTGTTTTTTTCGTCGGCCGTCTTGATCTTCAAAAGTTTCTGCGCGATGATGAGGACATAGGAAACTCAGTGCAAAGAAAAGGGACAAATAATGCCACTGTGTTTGTTGCTGGTTTCTCTGTCGTTCCAACAAGGCGGCGCGTAGAAACAACAACACTATTTGGGTTCTAATGTTGTTGTTGCATAGCCGAGTCTCGGCGCAAGTAGGTAGAAAAATCGAATGCGAGCAGGCCATGCCATTCAACTCAAAGGGTTACGCATACGGCGCGTCAACATCATATACTATTACGTCACGGCTTAAAGAATTTCATTTCTTGAGATGCTTAAAATATATTTCTATCTTTATTACGTAAATTAAAGTAATATATTAATAGGGTCTTTTATAATAATAAATGCATTTAATAATCTATTACTTTATTGTACGCCACGATCGCATACAAAAGGCCATAGCATGTGACGTCACGTGCGCAACAGAATATTGCAATCTCAAATTCATATACTTCCCTTGGCTTAGAAAACACATACATGCATATTTTATGCCAATGTGTGTGAGATGAGACACCCATGCCAACAACTATTTGGCGCGTCGAGGCATTGATACCCTTATTTATAGAAATGGTATAGAATGTTTCAAGAAAAAAATTATTATTGATTGCACTAACAGTTGCACACCAAATACGATATTATATATTTCTCAGAGATTAGATAAAAATGCATATATATGAAGTTTCGTGGTATTAGATGACAGAACTTATGAATAGTTAAAATACCCTATTTTGGAAAGGGTGTCTTGCTGATCGCAACATGAAAAATTATTAAAGCTGCCGGGCTGCTTGCAAGTTGAAAGCAAGTGGAGAAGAAGAAGGCATGACTTTGTGACTTTGCGAATGATAGGCATAGCAGTGTTTAGAAACACCAACAATGAGTTAGAAGGGGCAGAGTCTTACATTATAGGCTGTACCCCGAATCAAAAAGGAATAGCAACGACTGTATTTGTTTTTGTCTAGTTTTTTTATTGTCGAGTCGTTTGTTTTGATTATTGGTTGTTGTTTCTAATAAAAAAAGTTCTGAAGTAGCTAGGCTGAGTTCCGGGCTGGCCAGCGCAATTCACTTCAATTATGTTTGTGCACATGAATATACATATATATGCATATGAACTCTAAATCGGAAGTAAGTTTGGCTGATTGACTTTTTTGACTTAATTAAAAAAACAAACCAATTTTTAAAATTTTAACAATGCATAATTATACACATTTTTTATTTTAAAATATTGGGGTTTTATGTTTGTAAATCGAGTTATTTTATTAATTTTCCCTATTATTAGTAGCCAACAAAAAATATAATATAAATTATATAATATATTTACATTATAAAAAAAATTTAACAAAAACAGGCTTTAACATATTCAATAAAGAAAATTTGATTTCCTTATTTAATGCAAACATCTTTCCCAGTGTGTTGCCAGCCAGTGTCGCATTGAGTATTTTATAATGGAAAATTAGGAAGCCACGCATTATGGCTTCTTTATGTCATCGGCGATCTATCAAAAGAAAAGAAAAATGTAAAGCAAAATATTTTGATTTTTTTGGTTTAATATGCACACTTCCCTTTTTGTCCGCATAACGTAATCCATTCAATGTGTATACATACAATTGAGACATGCCTACCTCTCCCACCTTCATTATAAAATTATTCAATTTTAAACCCTATTTTTCTAATATTCGCATTTTTCTTGCAGCCGGCCCTTGTTTTTCTTTAAGTTCATATTTTGCTGTTGTCAAGGTATCGTTTAGAAGCCATCTAGCTTTTTTCCTTAACAATATCACAACTAGTTTATTTAAAATTGAAATACGATGACTGTGGCAATTGTGGGTAGCAGCGAACCATTCAGGAAAATGTTTATTTGTTTCCATTATGCAGTCGTTCATTATGCTCTTACAAATATCTGTATGGTGAGCATTTTTTGCAAAACGTTCTGCAAATACCCTGTAATGAACATTTGATATATAAAAAAACATATCTGTTGGGTTTTTTAAATGGAGCACGTTTTCACTGAAATTTCTGGCGTAAATAAGGTCTTCCGTCTGCTGCTTTTGGAGCATTTATATTTTGGATAGAGCATCATCGCAAAGCTCGCAGTCGAATTTGTGCTTCATGATCAAGTAGCCATCAAAGTATCTTTCAGATACTACTTCTCCAACACTGCCAAGCGTACATAAATCAGAGTGATCTGCTTGTTGTGTGTTGTTCGTAGGCAGTTGAGCACAGTTTTCAATTGTGGAATCATTCCAATCTTCATGCTCATCTGGGTAGCAAACCCAATCTAACTGCAGATCTTCATCATCTTCACAGTTTTGGTCTTGCAAATGCGATCTTGTTATCAATTTCATTGATAAAAGACGTGCAGTTAAATACTGCATTTCTCGCACAGATGGATTTAAATTGTTGCCGAGTTTAGAGCGAATAGCTCCAAAAAAGTTTTCAATGCTATCTTGATTGAATCGAGTCAGAAGCACAAAATCAATATTTTTTTCATTTAATAATTCGTCTCAAAGGCTTATTATATTTTCCAGTGTTATTATTAAACCTTCATGGCAATAATTCTTGTTTACGACATGAATGGACCTTAAATATGATATAAAATCAATCAGTTGCGTTCTAACCCTATTTGTACGATTGTATGGATTTTTATGGCCTGCGTTAAAAGATCTACAATTAAGCAAATCAAATGCATTGTTCAAAGTTAAAATAGAGCCTGATGTTGCCATTGCATTAGACATATTTTCGTCTGAAAAAAGTTTGTTATCATAACATACTTTATGGCATTAGCAACCGATCTCGAAAAAATTTGAGTTGCATATTTTACCTTCATTTTTTCATAATATTTAGGATTTATGTGCGCCTCTGTCAATTTAGGGACCATTCTAGTTGTTGCCGAATTTTTATTTATTTTATATAACTCCGAAATAACAGCCAAACTGACTTTTCCTTTAGGCGTCACTATATTATTTGCCAACAGACAATTTCTAAAGCTTTTAAATAAGTGAACATAGTCATACAACATATAAATCTGTCTGCCATTTATATCGTTAAATTTCCGTTCGTTGTTTACTGATAACGATTTAAAAAGACCACGATTTGTAGCTGCCTGATCGATCACTTACAATTGCTCTGACGCGTAGGCCAATCTTGCAAATTACATTTATATTTTCTTTCATAATTTCCTTCAAATTCGCAAGGTTTATTCCATTGGCGCTGCAATAATACGAAAATGCGTACTTCCAGGGTTGAACAAGGCCTTTAATCTGTATAAATAGAAAGTAGTTAGCTACTCTTGGTTCTCTTTTTCCATTGCCATAATCTACAAAGCCATCAATTACATCAGTCGTGGAGTTGTATTCAGGTTCTGAGCGACCGTGTATTTAATCAAACACGAGGACACAATTCTTTTCGCTTTCCATCATGCTTTGAACGTGTTTCGAAATATTTAAGCAAACTAGTTAATCAATGCCTGGTGCTATTCTTCGTATCGGGCTCCAATTTAGCAACGTTCTTGGGTGCGGCAAGGAAAACAATAGGCTCGACCTCATGAATTTATAGCATTTTGCAGATCTATAATTTATGTTAAGTAACACATTTTTTTCAAGTGCACTACTATATTGTTTTTGCTTGCCATTTAATAGCATAGCTGCGAATGCTTTACTTTCATCATTCGTACCTGCAGATATAGCGATGGACCCTGTGTATAAATTTTCACATCTCGAAGTCCAAATTGCATTATTTTCTGCTAATTTGCTTGTAAATTTATCTTTTTCTTTTTCATTATTTTCAAACTTATCAACAAGCTTGTCGTATTTCATTTTGAGGTCGTAGTACATTTTTCGCTAATATGTTTCATTACGGCAGTATAATTCACAACGGGGGCAATACATGTTACATTCCCCGTTATGCATATTTATATGAAAATAATTATCTGCAAGGCGTTTGTTGGATGTTACTAATGTATTATTTTCATTATTTTTAGGCAATTCAATGTCAAAAACTGGCACTGGTTCAGAGAGCCACTTTTGAATGCCACCATCTGTTTTATTTTGGAACTTTCTGAATAACTCACACTCAGTAATTTCTATATTTTCTTTATTAATATTATTTTTTAAAGGGCTTTCATGTACATTTTCTATGTACATTATCGGTCGAGAATTTTTTCTTAGTTTTTTATTTAAAATATCCTGAGGATGGAAATGTTTGTTGCATATATATAAATGCATGTTATCTTTAAACGATGGTTTAATATTACAAATCGATTTCCACTCAGCTCTTTCTATCGAATTAATGGGAAAAGCATGAATAATCGAAGGGGGAGAGGAGCAATTACAATTTTGTATACAGCAATGCCGTTTAGGTTGCCAAGGACGGCTAAAACAAGAACTATATTTCGGCTTCTCATCATGTCCTGAAATAGGTATGCATTATGCATATGCTGTTAATAAACACACATAAGCCACATTTCAACACGGAACAGATATTGACAACACAATTAACAAAACATCACATAAACATATACATTGAAAACAGTAAACATCCAACTAAACAAAATTTGTCACACTTGTTTTAGTTGTTGCTTAATTTATAAACACATACACAAAGTTTACTACGACAATACAACAGATAAAGACATAGATATTTTTTACACACTTAAGCATCTCTTAAAGTATCAGCACTGCCTGCATATATACATACATATTTCGCTTAAAATATAAATACAACATAATCATTGGCGAGGACAAGGTACCACGAAATTTCTTGGGGTAGGTCATAAAATAACTTCGTTGCCGCATACGAAGAATCAAATTGGTCGACGACCGATCGTGCGCTAAATGCCGAGGCACAGTCAGTTTATGACTCCCCTCCCTCGCCAACGAGCGACATCTTCAGCGTCACAACGACACGGAAACTTTATATACATACATTCGTACGTAAACAAATTGTTTTATAAGTATCAGTATGCACTCACCCAAATTTAGCGTGGGCATTGCACCGTCTTTAATCTTTTTTAATAAGAGGCAATCTTTTTCGAAGTGTTCGTCGCACACTCTAGTTCGAGAATTGACATCTTGAACATTAAGTTTTAGATTCGCACACCACTCCAACAAATTGTTCTCAGGTATACGAAATAGGCGGCTGCCTTCATTGCATCCTTTTACCACACACTTCACTGTACGCATTATCAATAAAATTTGGTTTTTTAAATATCAATGAAAATGTGTCAGCGAAAATTGACAACCAGTTTGGTTTGCTCATAAAAAGCGAGAAAATTAATATGATTGCATACATGCAAAGATGCAAAACATACATACAGTATGTCAATAAAGTGTTTTTACTTACGAAAAAAAACTAATTTTTTGGGTTTAGTTGAAAATAAATGTACCTAAAAGTGAGAATTTTTTTTCAATTATAATTTATTTCAATTCTATATTTTTCCTAGAACTTAATGGCAAAAAGAATTGTTAAATAACGTTACCCAAACATTTAATAAAATTAAAAAACTAAAAACATTCAAATTTTATGCTGTCAATAAAGTGTTTTTACACGAAACTTTATTACTAAATAACAATTTAAAAAAAACAATAAAATTTGGCTTTTTAAATATCAATGAAAATGTGTCAGCGAAAATTGAAAACCAGTTTGGTTTGCTCATAAAAAGCGCGAAAATGAATATATACATGCAAAGATGCAAGACACGCATACATACAAAGCACATCAGCTGCAAAAGCGCGCGCACTGATGGAAAGCAGAGAGAAAGAAGACAAAACAATAATTTTCTTTGCATTTTGGGCATTCTTTATTCGTCAATGAATTTTGGGCAACAGAAGAAGTAGCAATAGACAGCCGAGTGTTGTGCTTGCAATTTGTCATTGAGTTATACTCAATTGTGTTTGCAACCTCGCTATCGCTCGTGAACTGTTTCGAAAAAGAGCTTTTGATCCAAAAGCCTCCTCTGTCTCTTTATTACTCAATGGGTTGCTCTGAAGAGAGCATTGTTGAGCGAATTCAAATCTGGAGTGAACAGCAAGCAAATACACTCACAGTTGACTGAGAGCAAGCGTCGAAATGGTGAGAGCGCCTACGAATATTTCTATCGCATGAGAGACATTGCATCTCGTGGAAATGTGGAGGACGAAGCACTCATGCAATACGTGATCGATGGTATAGATGATTTTTCCAATAACAAATCGATTTTATATGGTGCAAAAAACAAGAACGAGTTTAAAAACAAATTAAAAGACTATGAAAAATTGAGTGGAAAAAATAATAAAACCGATAAAATTGACTAAGAGAAAAAGGTGCAAATGATGCACAGTGGTACGCACAGGGGAAAAAAAAATCAATTGTTTTAGTTGTGGAGAAAAGGGGCATTTAGCTAACAGTTGCATGAATAAACAAAAAGGAAGAAAATGTTTTAATTGTAACCAATTCGGACACATATCGAAATATTGTAAGGAAAAATATGAAAATCAAAATGAAGTCAAATCAAATATTCGTGTTGTAAAGAACAAAACTGCGCTAACGTCAAAAGAAGTTTTTTTCAAAAACAAGAAGTGCTTAGCATTGTTTGATTCCGGTAGCAAGTTTAATGTTTTACGTGAAGATCTTTATAAGGAACTTTCCCTTCCAAAATTAAAAGACTGTAACGTGTATTTGATTGGTTTTGGTAATGACCGTAACGCGAATAAAATAAAGCCGATTGGGCAGTTTAATTATACGGTTCAGATTGATAAAAATGAGTATGTTTTGAATTTTTACGTGGTAACGCAAAGTTGTATGGACGTTAAACTAATAATTGGAGAAGAACTTTGTTTGTATGCGGAAATATCATTTAATCGCAACGGTGTAAGCGTTGCGTGAAGAAAACGATAGTGACGAAAGTAATATAATGAAAATTGATGCGGTAATTGAAAATGATCAAGTCGATATAAACACTCAGATTAGTGATGTTACAAAAAACAAAGTACTTGAGATGGTTCAAAACTATAAGCCGGAAAACTTGAAAACAACAAATGTCGAGATGAAAATAATTTTAAAAGATGAAACTCCAATTTTTTCGCGGCCAAGAAGATTTGCATTTACAGAGGCACGCATCATTGAATCGCAGGTTGATGAATGGCTGAAAAATGATATTATCGAAGAGTCAGCTTCGGAGTTTACGAGTCCAGTGGTTCTCGCAAAAAAGACTGATGGCACACCACGACTCTGTATCGATTACAGAAGAATAAATAAGGTAATCATAAAAGATCATTTCCCAGTGCCGCTAATAGACGATCAGCTCGATCGCCTGCAAGAGGCTTTGATATTAAGCACAATCGACTTGAAGAATGGCTTCTTCCATGTTCCAGTAGCCGAGGACAGTAAGAAGTACACCTCATTTGTTACGCAGAGCGGACAATATCAGTTCCGCAAAGTGCCTTTTACAAACCAGAATCCAGTTTTTGCGTCATATTATAGAATTCAAACAGTTGTACCCGACACCGCAAAAAATTGAAGCTGTTTCAAAATTTAAGACGCCACAGACACCAAAACTAGCTTGAAAGTTTTTTAGGCCTTACTGGTTATTTCCGAAAATTTATCCAGAATTATGCCATTATTTCAAAGCCCTTATCAGATCTGACAAAAAGCAACACAAAATTTGTGATTGGTCCTAAAGAAGAAAGCGCTATCGAAACCTTGAAAAAATGTTTAACCTCTAACCCGGTATTAGCTATATACAATCAAAAATACGAGACCGAAGAACATACTGATGCATCAATAGACGGTTTTGGAGCTGTGCTCATGCAAAAGTCACCAGACGATCGACAGTTGCATCCAGTATACTTCATGAGTAAGCAAAACGACGGACGCACAGCGAAAATATTCAAGTTATGAGTTTGAGATATTAGCTGTCATCGAAGCGTTAAACAAGTTTCGAGTTTACCTCTTAGGCATCCCATTTAAGTTGATCACAGACTGCAATGCATTTACAAAGACGTTAGAAAAGCAGATTCTGTGCACAAGGGTGGCCCGGTGGGAGTTGTTTTTACAAGAGTTTAACTATGAAGTCGAGCACCGATCCGGTTCACGCATGAAACATGTAGATGCGTTCTCGAGATATCCAATAATGACAATAAATGATGAAAGCATATCGATTCGGATAGGGAATGCACAAAAACAAGATGACCAATTGAAATCAATCATAAAAATAATCGATGACGAAAAGGAGAATTATGAAGATTATTTCATAAAGGCAGGCATTCTTTACAAGCTAGTCGACGATGTTGAACTTATGGTAGTTCCAAGGGATATGCAAAGACAAATTATCAGTAAAGCTCACGATAGAGGGCATTTCGCCATAAAAAAGACAAAAGAGCTGATATGCAAAGAGTATTTTATACCAAATGTTGAAGAAAAAATTAAGAAATATATTGACTGCTGTATACCCTGCATTCTTACAAATCGTAAGCGAGGGAAACAAGAAGGTTTGTTACATCCATTGCAAAAAGAAGATGTCCCATTGCAAACATATCACATTGATTTTTTGGGTCCATTGGAATCGACACACAAGGATTATAAGCACATATTAGCTGTAATCGATGCTTTTACGAAGTTTTGTTGGCTTTATCCCACAAAGTCGACTACAGCAAATGAAGTCATTTCGAAGTTGCGCTGCCTGAGCGTAGTATTTGGAAATCCAGCCTGTATAATTTCTGACCGCGGCTCAGCATTTACAGCTCAAGACTTTTTGAAATACTGTGTCGAAGAAAATATCAAACTCATCAAGTCGACTACTGGACTACCCCGAGTGAACGGACAAGTGGAACGACTTAATGCAGTTAGTTCAAGATGCGAACTAAAGACGATCACCAACTGCATGAAATGTTAAGAAAAGAGTCCGCAGTTGCATTCAACGAAGTCCGCAACGAACTAAGAGCCAAAGCGAAAACTCAAATTTTAAATCTACAAACCGAAAATAAAAAGACGTATAACTTACGACGGAAAGCAGCAAGAAAATACAACGTTGGCGACTTAGTTGGAAGTGGCCTCAAATTAAAACAAAAGTTTTTGGGACCGTACCAAATTGTTAAAGTAAAGCACAACAATGCGTATGATGTAAAAAAAGTTGGTAACTCCGATGGCCCAAATAACTCTTTGACTTGTGCAGAGAATCTAAAGCCATGGTCGATTCCCGAAAAATACGATGACGACGACAATGTATTTGAGGCGAATACATAAGCAGGATGGCGGACTGTGGGTGTGTATTACTCAAGGCAGGCCACTGTCCACTTTCGACGTACTCATAACAACAAGATCCCTAGACAACAACCATTCAACACACAACGAAGGCGAATTCGCCAGTCGGCGAATCCGCTAAAACAGAAGACGAAAACGTGCACGATGCAAAGAAGAGCAGCAGAGAAAGGTTGTGAGAACTGCTTCCCAAACGAGAAAAGTCGACGATTCGCTGATCCTATCACGTAATTCAACTATTTGTAACTTTAAACATTACAATAATATTTGTATAACCTTATCCAAAATAAAACCCCACATATATATATATATTTATTTATTAATATTCATAATTTAATTCTAAGGATTAAATTAAACATATTTTAATTATATAGACATATATATAGAAACCTAATTTACCCTATCCTGCACACTTAGAGATACCACTGGGGTAACTATACACTGTCTCGAGTGTCCTAGCGCTAACTTCCTCACTGGAGAGGTTTGAAAAAGCCCAATCAATGTGAGAGTCACAATTAATAGCGGGCGTTTTTAAATCTAATTGACACCTTAAACCCATCCTAGGCAATTCATCGTAGAGGCTCCTACAACAATCAAATTTGCTCAGGCATATATTAAAATCTCCTACAATTATGCAACTGTCCCTTAAAAATGAATGTTGCTGAAATAAATCCTCAAATTCTGTTTTAAACAAACCAAGCGGATATAACGGACTTTTGTAAATAACTAAAATACCTACAGACTTATAACAAAATATTGCATACTCCAAAACGACTGATCTGGATATTTTGCATTCTTAATATAAATGACGATTCGCCGATTCGGTCGGAGTGCATTAGGTATTACGTCGCAATCAAGACGGACAACAACCGTAAACCCTGGGATTTCAATATTTTCATTTGAGTATGTTGAGGCCTCAACGAAGCATTAACTTATCTGATCGAATATCTTCAATATGTCAGTGAATGCTTTCAGTATTATGAAAGAAAATATCTAGGGCGGAACTGTTAATGTGTTCGAAATTGTTTCCCAATTTCCCTATCTCATCTTGGACCTTATCGACATTTTTGGGAGGCTTCGGAGGAACAAAATCTCCTATGATAAACAAACCGGAAGCAGTTGTTGCTCTACTACAAGCTACGTATATTGCAGCACGCTGCATACGAAAGCAAGTGTGAACCACCACTTGGCTATACGTAGCTCCCTGTCTTTTTGTGAATAGTTATCTTCTGCGGGTACAACTGGAAACTGCCTGCGGTCAATAGAAACTTGCTCATTTCTTCTATATTGAAAACTTTTAACTATTTTCTGAATTGGGGTCCAGAAAGGTACTGTACGATGTGTACACTTTGAGCAAGCAAGTACTCCTACGGTATCATCTGAAAATTTCATCCATAAAGCTATTGGCAAAATCTATTTGCATTAACATGCCTTTTGCCCTATTAACTAATCCATCCCCAGTATCTACATTGACCGTAATCATATATTTGGCAGTGGTTTTTAAGAGAAGAGACATACACAATCCCTGTGTTTCGCTGTGTTTCTCTGTCTACGAGCCGTAGTTAAATGTGTAGCTTTAATAAAATCATCAGCGGTAGAAATAAATTAATCAGTCGGAATTGAGTTTAGCTTTATTGTGTTATAACTATCTGTCGCCGCATTTGCACTGAATGAATCGCATCATCGGCCAAATCTGATTGCTGACAAATGCGCGGTCGGACAAGACAAGACTGTCATGTTTCCCGATGCCATATTATTTAAAGCAGAAGCAAACGATTGGTCCTCCCGTTGTCGCATTATTTCTGTGAGCTCAAAATACTTGAAAAGGTCCCACAGCAATGAAGCATAAATTGAAAAAGGCAGCAAAATCAGCTAGGCATAAACTATCTAAAGCGTCGGGGCGCTGAACATAATGGTCTACAAGTCCCATTTCCAATATAGGTACTGAGTTCTCGAGTAAGTTTTGCAACTGTTGCCTAGACTTCCTGTACCCAATGCTATGGTAATGAGGTATTGATAAAAACCACTGCGTTACTGGTTTCGGATAAGGACATACCTAAACAGCAGTAAACGGCTTCCTGGGCGGATATTTCCGTACCAAATATAAACTTATGCCCTATATGCTGTAACCTTTGCTTTATAGTTACTTTGCCCCTGCTAATCTCACTTACAGCTTTACGCATTAGCTTTGAAATTCCTCTCTGGGACTTCTTAATATAATTAACGACGTAACTGCAGCAAGCATAGGGATTTAATATAAACAGAATATCTATATATGAGTGCCCGTAATTGTGAGTTTTATACTCAAAAAATGGAGCCATATCCGGGTTTTTTGTTTCGGTTGTGATAAACTGATCAATAAAGGACTTTACTGACGGAATGCTTGACCCATCAGCCAAGTCAACCTTCGGGGCATCTTTCAGCCAAAACATGCCATTAATGTGAGGGGAGCCTCTTTGCTGAAACTCAACTCGCAAATAATATTTATTAATTCTGTGACTACCAAAAACACCGCCTTTCTTTTTCATTAGTTTTAAAATGCCTATATGCCTATGCCTATAACGAAAATCAAAATAGCTAGCGCAAGTAAAAGGGTCGGGTCTAATTGGACGGGCTTTATTGTCAAAGATAAAATTAGTTGCCAATTCTTCTGAAATTTCTAACCTATCCACATTCCACGAAAGTAAAACTAGCAGCTCTGCCCATCTAGTCTCTGCTACCGAATAGGTTAAACCAAAGGTCGGAATACCAATCTGCCTAATCATCGCCATGACCTTCTTCTTTTCTGCTTCCCAATGAGCAGGTGAAGTGCGAATACTTTTCGAAACCATATAGCCATCATCGAGACGTATTACATTTTCTAAATGCTCCTCATTAAGGGCTTGTGCTGCCGTAATGCCTCGTGTGGCGCTGTGCTTACGCAAGCAAATTGAAGAACTGTTTCTTATACTAATAATTTCCAATTTTTTATAATTGAGAAATAATTTATCTGTTCTACAACCTCTCCTATCAGAGTTTCTAAGTTCTGACCTAACTATGGTTAACTTTCTGGACACTTTCTCTTAATGCCAGCAAAAATAGTTGGAAAGGCCAGCTCCTCTGAATCACAATCTTCGATCATGTCTAAAGGACGCTGACCCTTTCCAGGAGCTATAACTATTCTTTGCAGGGCAATATTTTCAACAGGGACGTTTTCTAAAAATGTTTCCTTCTTCTTTATTATTCTGCTCATCCATGGAGGTCTTGCAGATTTTGCCACTAACTGCGATACTAAGTCCCTGTCGTTAGCAGATGCAACAAACGGAACTTCGTCAGACGAAAAGGACAACAACCACTGTTCGTTAACAGTAATTTAATGCTTTCTGTAAAGCTCGGTGTTGACTAAAAATTTAATTGCATCAGCAAATTTAGAAGGCCTACTGGTTTCGGCCATGAAATCATGGCTATATTCCATCGTACGTTTGAGATGAATTTGAACTACCTCGCTCTCATTAAACGCCCTCGGAAGGGACGTTACAACATTGACCACAGGAATTGGTTCATTGACCACAGCTCCTTTAATTGCATTTTGTAGACCATATCCTAAAGACTTAATAATCATAAAAGGAAGGTGAGGGGAAATCAGCCTTTCCTCTAAAGCCGTTAAGCCTTTCATACAATCTGGCAGATCGGGAAAATCTAGGCCATTTGTTATAGAATTTTTTGGTTTTCTGCCTAATTTAATGCTACGCCTACATGTTTTGCAAAAACTATATTTTTATTATCAGACGGTAATACAGAGGATAGATATAAAATATCGGAGCTAACTTTTGCAATACTCTTGCTTTCAATAACTTCATGAGAAATTTTTTCCACTTGATGTGGAAACCCTAAACCTTTGTAACAAAGGTAAAGCTGTCCTTACAACAACTTAATTTTCGACCGATCTTTCCTATGGCAGCTATATGATATAGTGGTCCGATCCAGCTAGTTTTGACATATGTTTTTCGTACAACAGAAAGAGGGACTTCTGCAAAGTTTCATAAAGATAGCGCTAAAACTGAGAGACTAGTTCGATTAGAAACAGGCAGACGAACAGACGGACATGGCTATATCGACTCGACTGTTGATACTGATCATGGATATATATACTTTACCTTTACCTTCTATGCGTTACACATTTCACGACAAAATTATAATATTCTCTGCAAGGGTATAAAAACTGTGAAAGTTTTTCAAATGTATACAAAATGCTTTAACGCGAATCCCGATGCAATGTACTACATCCCACCTCCCTCCCAACCTACCGGACCCAGTTGTGTAACGTACTTTTAAATATATATATAGGGTATATATATATTTATTTATTTATATTCATAATTTAATTCTAAAGATTAAATTAAACATATTTTAATTATATAGACATATATATAGAAACCTAATTTACCCTATCCTGCACACTTAGAGATACCACTGTGGGAACTATACACTGTCTCGAGTGTCCTAGCGCTAACTTCCTCACTGGAGAGGTTTGAAAAAGCCCAATCAATGTGAGAGTCACAATTAATAGTGGGCGTTTTTAAATCTAATTGACACCTTAAACCCATCCTAAGCAATTCATCGTAGAGGCTCCTACAACTATCAAATTTGCTCAGGCATATATTAAAATCTCCTACAATTATGCAACTGTCCCTTAAAAATGAATGTTGCTGAAATAAATCCTCAAATTCTGTTTTAAACAAACCAAGCGGATATAACGGACTTTTGTAAATAACTAAAATACCTACAGACTTATAACAAAATATTGCATACTCCAAAACGACTGATCTGGATATTTTCCTACCGCTTAAGCAATTAGATATATATAGTTAAAAATTGCATTCTTAATACAAATGACGATTCCCCGTTTCGGTCGGAGTGCATTAGGTATTACGTCGCAATCAAGACGGACAACAACCGTAAACCCTGGGATTTCAATATTTTCATTTGAGTATGTTGAGGCCTCAACGAAGCATTAACTTATCTGATCGAATATCTTCAATATGTCAGTGAATGCTTTCAGTATTATGAAAGAAAATATCTAGGGCGGAACTGTTAATGTGTTCGAAATTGTTTCCCAATATTCCTATCTCATTTTGGACCTTATCGTCATTTTTGGGAGGCTTCGGAGGAACAAAATCTCCTATGATAAACAAACCGGAAGCAGTTGTTGCTCTACTACAAGCTACGTATATTGCAGCACGCTGCATACGAAAGCAAGTGTGAACCACCACTTGGCTATACGTAGCTCCCTGTCTTTTGTGAATAGTTATCTTCTGCGGGTACAACTGGAAACTGCCTGCGGTCAATAGAAACTTGCTCATTTCTTCTATATTGAAAACTTTTAACTATTTTCTGAATTGGGGTCCAGAAAGGTACTGTACGATGTGTACACTTTGAGCAAGAAAGTACTCCTACGGTATCATCTGAAAATTTCATCCATAAAGCTATTGGCAAAATATATTTGCATTAACATGCCTTTTGCCCTTTTAACTAATCCATCCCCAGTATCTACATTGACCGTAATCATATATTTGTCAGTGGTTTTTAGGAGAAAAGACATACACAATCCCTGTGTTTCGGACGACCTAAAGCTACTAACGGGTTGTAAGATTCTCTGTCTACGAGCCGCAGTTAAATGTGTAGCTTTAATAAAATCATCAGCGGTAGAAATAAATAAATCAGTCGGAATTGAGTTTAGCTTTATTGTGTTATAACTATCTGTCGCCGCATTTGCACTAAATTGATGAATCGCATCATCGGCCAAATCCAATTTCTGACAAATGCGCGATCGGACAAGACAAGACTGTCATGTTTCCCGATGCCATATTATTTAAAGCAGAAGCAAACGATTGGTCCTCCCGTTGTCGCATTATTTCGGTGAGCTCAAAATACTTGAAAAGGTCCCACAGCAATGAAGCATAAATTGCACTGTAGGGATCATTAGAGTTGGATTCGAAAATCCAACGGTCACCTACTGGTGATAACTGTCGTAGAAATTTGGTTTAAACGGGAGTTCAACTGGGAAAACATTTTGGAGCCTACCATATATATTTCATCTATTATAATAGGTTTAAGGACTATTAACGTCGAATGCAAAGTATTTACTAAATCAGTACTTAAAACCCTCAGATCGGAAGCAGATTGATCAACTGGTAAGGAAAACATGAAATGCAGTGTTAAACTACTGATTGCGAAAGCAGCTTAACCTGTTGGAGCACACTAAAGTATTTTAGGAGAAGTTGGATCACTTCCTGGCCTACTATTGTACATTACGGAAAAAGATTGAAAAGGGCTCAAATAAGTCGGCTCTTTCCGACACCCGCACCACCTCCAAAAAATTCGTAGAAGACGGCTTTGTTTTTGGCATTGTGCAAAACAGGTGAAAAATATGTTTTGTGCTTTAAAATTAGTGACCTGACTATATCTGCTAAACTTTCAGCTGAAACTATAGCTGGAAGTTTTATTAAACGGACATTATTATCATCTGAATCTAGATTCTCGTCATTTCCATTAATGTTGAAGACATTTAAATGAGGATTTATTTCTGGCAATCCAAATACGCGAAATCTATAATCTATTACTTTTTGATTTTCAAAATTTTCTGCCTCCACTGCATTTTCAAGAGCATGCTGAAGCTCACTCACTCACTCATACTAATTCTCGAAAATAATTGCTCCTATCAGTATTAATATTGAATCTCCTATACCTAGTTATAATAGGAGTGTTCCTCTTCTTTACGAAGCCACTACCATCACGAAGTGCGTAAACTGGGAAACCCTTGGCGCTTCGATGTCGTCAGCATCACCGATATTTTGGCGGCTACCACTATGCCGTTTGCTAAAACTGTAAAAAGCAGCAAAATCAGCTCGGCATAAACTATCTAAAGCGTCGGGCCGCTGAACATAATGGTCTACAAGTCCCATTTCCAATATAGCTACTGAGTTCTCGAGTAAGTTTTGCAACTGTTGCCTAGACTTCCTGTACCCAACCCGATGCTATGGTAATGAGGTTTTGATAAAAACCACTGCGTTACTGGTTTCGGATAAGGACATACCTAAACAGCAGTAAACGGCTTCCTGGGCGGATATTTCCGTACCAAAAATAAACTTATGCCCCATATGCTGTAACCTTTGCTTTATAGATACTTTGCCCCTGCTAATCTCACTTACAGCTTCACGCATTAGCTTTGAAATTCCTCTCTGGGACTTCTTAATATAATTAACGACGTAACTGCAGCAAGCATAGGGATTTAATATAAACTGGATATCTATATATGAGTGCCCGTGATTGTGAGTTTGATATTCAAACGAGGAAGAAGAGCTATCTTCGGCACGCCGAAGATTTAAAACCCTTGCAGGCCGAACCTTTTCGGCTATCACGAATTCTAAGCACTTTGTGCTTGCTTCTGTTTGGCTTACGTCCATGTCCTTGTCAAAAAAAAAAGATGTGATCGAAAGCGAACAGTCGAAGAATATTTATAATAATATATATATATATATATATATATATATATATATATATATATATATATATGTTTTTGATCCATCACACAAAAGATAAATTTATCAAAAGTTGCCTAACTATGGAAAACGAAAATACCATCGTGGTAGCTATATGCCGTTTCATACACCTGGGCTTTATTGTCCAGTCCGTTAGTCGAAAATACCCAATCTACTTCAGTTAGCTGTTTTGTTGTAGGTGCCCCACGCAAAAGAGACGATATACCAAGCTCGTTTAATCTAATTTCTAACTGGTCTCTAACTCTAGCTCGGCATGAATTGAAATCTCTCAAAATAACTATTTTACTGTGATTATTAAGCTTCTGCTCTAAGTGTGCTAACGAAATTCGGAAATGGAGAAGGACGGGTTTCTATCAACAACTACATATATGGTATCTAAGTGTTGAAATATAAGGATCTGGCAAACTTTATTATGTTCCAGATTAATATTAACCACAGACAATATTTTAGCACTTTGTGTAATGTACGACTTTGCATAAACAATTATGCCACCAGGTGGTCTAGTACTACCTGTACACATGCTACCATCGATTCGACCGAGTATGTCAAAGCCGTCCATATTATATACTTGGCCTTCTCTACTCCAAGTCTCTACAAAACATAAAATATCTGCTGTGTTTATTATAAACTCATTTGAAATGTCTAAACTATGGTTAAGTATGGTATGGAAATATGTTAAAATATTTCCTTCTACTCTCTCAAAATATATCTGATGGTGAGTGGTCAATTTTTTCCCGCCCCGGAGTTTTTCTAACTCAATATGGACGGGATCGGTATTTCTCTAGGCGGATTAAACTTTCCTATGAGGAAAAGCCCAGATGCACTAGTTGCCCTGCTACAAGCTACGTATAGAGCTGCACGGCTCATGCCGTCTTGCAAATGCACTGCAACTTTTTTGTAGGTTGCTCCCTGACTCTTGTGGATGGTTATTGCTTCAGCAGGAACCACTGGAAATTGCAAGCGTTCAATTGTTACTTGGTCATTTTTCCTATATTGAAATGTTCTTAAAACTCTTTCAATTGGTGTCCAATCAGAGTGCAAAGGATTTGATTTTTTTGCTCTTGCTTGCGCTCCCACAGTTGCTGCAGTAAATTTAAGCCAAAGCGTCGAAACTAACACATCAGATCATCATCACTTGCTCCATTGACCAAACCATCATTGGTATTTATATTGACTGTAATCATATATTTAGCTGTGGTTTTGAGCTTAAGCATATAGGGAAGGCCTTGGGTTTCGGAAGTCTTGAAAGCCTTAATATTTTCCAAAATATTTAGCTTGTTCCTTTCAGATATTGATTTGGCCTTCAGCATATCTTTAGATTTTGAAGTATATTCTTCTGTAATAATTTGGCTTAGTCGGATATTATTGTAGTCGCTCGCTTTCTGATTTGAGTAGAACAACCTTATAGCATCGTTGGGAATATTATTTATTTCGGAAGGCAGAACAATTCTCTGTTGAATAAGCATCTTGTCCGTGCCAGTCATTTTTCCTTCTGACATATTATTTAATGCGATGGCAAAGGCACAATCCTCACGTTGCCGCATTATTTCAGTCAATTCAAAACATTGGAATGAATTCCAAAGTGGTGCTCCCAAAATTATGCTATATGGGTCTCTCGAGTTTGGAGCAAAAATCAATCTATCGCCAACTGGTGGAAGCTGCTTTAGATCACCAAATGCCAATATTGAAATTCCGCCAAAGTATGTATTAGTTCTAAAAATTTGCTTTAGACGGAGATCCAAATACGAAAACATTTTTGCACCCACCATTGAAATTTCATCAATAATAATAAGCTTTAAATCTATAAGCTTTGAATGCATAGTGTTGATTGCGTCGTTACTAAGGGGCCTTAATTCCATTGAATATTGGTTTACAGGCGAGTGAGAGTGAGTCCACCAATTCCATAGGCTGCTTTGCCGGTTGGGGCACACAGCAATACCTTTGCAGAATCAGAGTTACAACCAACTCTGGTGTTAAATCTTAAAGTTAGTGACTGATATATAGTTGATATCAGCTTACTTTTTCCAACACCCGCCCCACCTCCAACGTAATCATAAAATGTTTGCATAACATTCATATTATGCATAACTTGTGCAGGTAATTTAA
Organism: Drosophila borealis; assembly: GCA_035045885.1. NCBI lineage: Eukaryota > Metazoa > Arthropoda > Insecta > Diptera > Drosophilidae > Drosophila > Drosophila borealis. The sequence goes on from JAWNOR010000194.1 coordinate 20,589,862, forward strand.
TCATTCGGATTGCATTTTCGTCAGAGTTGCCTTCATGCATATTATCTTCAAATACGTTAACGTTTCGAGCAACTTCTGGCACTGCAAATCCCCTGAACTCTTCATCAAGCAACTGAGATGCTGAAATTTCTTGGCCATCATTATTGTCATTGTTGTCTTCTTGTATCTCATCTAAGACTTGTTGAAACTGAGCCTCATCCAAATATTCATATCGTCTTCTATTTGCTTCGATGATTTCAAATTGTGCATTGAACGTTTGCTCATTATCAGTGCTAAGAATATCTACTTGCTCATTTCGCCAAGGGAAAAAGAGCATTACAAGTTCTCGAAAATAATCAGATCGGGATACATTTATGCTGTACCTTCTCCACCGAAGGATAAGAGAGTGCCTACGTTCTCTCAAAATTCCTGACCTATTTTTGAGGACCATGGGACGGCCGTCATTGGCATTGTCCTCCCGCTCTTGATCATTATTTTCCTCGTAGTCTTCTGCTGTTGAACGGGCATTGAGCGTCTTAGAATATTTGTATTTGGCAGCAAAGTCAGCTAGGCACAAATTATTTAATTCGTCCGGTCTTTGAACATAATGATCTAGCAAGTTTGGTAAAAAATAATCTTTTGAATCTGAAGGGAGTGTTTCTAAATCTTTCTTGGCTTTCACCATACCAACTCTTCGATCAGGATGCGAAGTGTTTACAAAAATCTCGCCATGGCTACATCCTGGCATATGGAGTCCAAGGATATTGTATGAAGCCTCTTGCGCAGATATTTCTGTTCCATTGATGAACTTATTACCAAGATGTTGTAGTTTTTGCTTAACTGAAAAGTTATTACTACTTATCTCGCTCATGGCTTCACGCAGTAATTGAGAAACTCCGCTATTCGATTTGTTTATGTAGTTTATTATATAACTGCAACAAGCAAACGCATCTAATATGTATTGAATATCCATGTTGGCCCTATATAGCTTCAATATATCTTCATTATATGCATTCAACATTTTGTCAGAGTATTTTCTACGCAAAAATATTTGCGGCTTTTTAAGACTCGATCTAAGTGCAAATTTATATCCAATATAATCCGTATTTATATGTGTAAGAAAACTCTCAAAATTATTAAAGCTTAAAGCTTCAGCGTCCGAAACTGAACTATTTAATAGGTCTTTTATTTTCTTCCACATATCTTGATGCCTTCTAAGATTGGAATCTCCCTCTTCTAGGGGATATAGTATTTCAGTCTGAGGCATGGGAGGGTATGGCATGTTAAAACGACAAATTTTATGCCTATTAATATCCCTTTGGCACGAAAAGCTATGTCTGTGCTGTTGGTACTTAATAACTTCTTCCAAATCTGGATTATCTCCGTTTGTTGTTACGAATCTGTCGATAAAGTCGATAACTTGACGGCTACTTTGGGAACTATTCTCATTCAGTTTAGGGGCGCTGGTTAGCCAATACATGCCATGTGAATGTGGCGATCCCCTATGTTGGAATTCAATTCTCCAATAAAAGTGAGAGAGTTGATATTCTCCAAAAATATGTTTTAAATAATTTCAATAGCTGCCTAAACCTATAATCAAAATATCTTGAGCAAGTCACAGGATCAGACCGAATTAGTCGAGCTTTTTCGGAACTTGAAAGATTCGCTGCTTCTTCCTCACTAAGGACTCCATTATCCAAAATGAGAGATAGAATGACCAACAGGTCACTCCATTTGGTTTCAGCAGCAGAAAGCGTAATGAAAAAAGTTGGCAGCCCAAACTGACGAATCATTGCCAGCACTTTTTTCTTCTCAGCCTTCCAATGTGCCGGAGCAGATCGCAGGCCCTTAAGAACATGCTATCCGTCATCATGCTGCACAAGATTGCTGACAAAACCGTCATCTCTCAAGTTACCAACGGTGATATTGGCGTTTCTTGATTTTTTCCGAAGGCAGATTGAAATAGAACTTTTTATGCGCGTGAGCTCATAACACTTATACATATACAAAATTTTTGGGACTTTCGCGCAACGACGATCGTAATACCGAATCTGTGATTTGGCCTTTCGACAATAAGTAATTTTGCTTTTAAAAATTTCGCCACATGAAATGGTTGGGAACGATAATTCTTCAGCATCCTTATCTGTCGTCATATCAATTGGTCGTCGACCCTCACCTGGAGCCATTGCAATACGACCAATTATAGCATTATTTTCTATGGCCTCGTTATCCAACAAAGTTTCCTGTCCACCTGGATTAAGATAACCCTGATCAGAAGTGTCGTGGCCTTCAGAATCTGTTTCTATTCGGCAGCGAAGAAGGCTATCCACAGCTGTTATATCAGCTGGATCGGCAACAAAAGGGACTTCTTCATTGTGAGCATTTACACCTAGCCAGTCGGAAGCAACAGAAATATTGTGCTTAAGATACAATTCGGTGTATCAAATACCGCAACGCTTCGAGCACACGAGCCGGCCTAATTGTATCAGTCATGAAATTATGCGCATATTCGAGCTTGCGCTTCAAATGAATTTGTACTACATGACTGTTTTCAAAGGTGCGCGGAAGAGCTGTCACAGTTTCCGAAACAGAAATTGGTACGTTGACCACAGCTCCTCTAACTGCAAATTGCCGCTCATAGCCAAGAGAAATTATCCGCATAAATGGGATTCTTGGCGAAATTAAACGCTCTTCAAGACACGTTAAGTCTTTAAGACAGTCTGGAATCTCAGGAAAGTTTAACCTTTCGGACAGACAGAGACTCGGAATCTTGCCGGACGATATGTGTCGACGACAAGTTGAGCAAAACAAATAGTCTTCAGATGGACTTCGGAACTTATTGGCTAGAAAACATGATTTTGAAATATTCATGTTTGGAAACTTTGCCGATAAAGTTATTTTATTTAAAAGCTTAACTTGGAAAGGAAACCAAGTTCCTCCGCAAGATATGCCAATTTCTGTAAGGCCTTTCTTAATATTTTCCAGGTATTTATCTCTGGCAGAAAAAACTCTACGCTGACTTTGCAAGTCACGCTGTTGGTCGCGCTCTTCAGGTGACATTTCTTCTCTAGCATCTCTATTTCTCTGAGATTGCTGAGCTGACTGTATGGCACGATTTTGAAAACTATTTCTAAAGTTTATAGCTCGAGCTTCAGCCATATTTCGAAATTCGTTCTCTCTTATGCGAGCCTGGTTTCTAGTAACTCGTCTTTGAGAATAATTGACGACTTGCTCTCTGCGTCTTGCGATAATACTTTGACGAGCATTTCGCCGATTTAAGACGTCTCTTTCACGCTCTCCAGTGCGATATGCATCATTTTGTCGACGAATGGTATGTTGAGCTGTATTAGCTTCCTTCTCTAGCTCTCTAACATTAAAATTTAGTCTTCGCGCTACATGTGCAGAAGCATCACGTATACGCTCAGATGCACGATATTCTTCATTTTGTCGACGAACAGTGTGTTCCACTGTGTTTAATTCCTGCTCTTGCAGTCGGACTTCTAAATCCTGTCGTCTTGTCACGTGGGCTGCTGCATCTCGCTGGCGTTCTAATTCTCGGTACTCCACGTTTTGGCGACGAGCAATGTGTTCCTCTGTGTTTAATTTCTGCTCTTGCAGTCTAAATTCTAAGTCCTGCCTCCTTGTAGCATGGGCGTCTGCATCTCGCTCGCGCTCTAAGGTACGGTACTGCAGATTTTGTGGCCGAACAGCATGGTCTGCTGTATTTTGTGTCTGCTCCAGAGCTCGCATATCCTCATCCTGTCTTTGCGTTGCGCGAGCTACTGCATCAAGATCCCTTTCATCCTGTCGAAATCGAGCACTCCTTCTTCTTTTAGATCGGGCCAGGGCGTCACTATTACGCTCTACTTCGCGAATATCAGCGTTGCACTCACGAGTGTCAGCTAAACGTTGAGAATTTCGAAGGCATACGCCTGCAGTATTCTCTATGTAGTAGACACGACTACGATTAATGGCATCTTGACGCCTTTGATTAGCGGATTTTTTAGACGCGCGCGGCATTTTTAATAAACTAAAGAAATTATTCCCAAATATTTCGAATATTAAAGTTATGTTAAGATAATAAAGAATAATTATATATGAATTGAAACTAAAGATAGATACTGAAAAAGAAAATAATTATAATATTAACTTATTTATTAATTTAATTGTTAGTTACTATTATAAATCAATAAGTCTTTAAAAAAACTATTTAAGCTTTTGGAATAAACTTGCGATTTTTCCAGTTAGACAAAATCCAGTACAACAGGTGCAGTGCAAACATCCAGAAAATATATTTGAAAGCAATGCCAGAGTCAATGCGGTTACACGAACACTTACACTCACGTAATATTGGTCCACCGCTAGCAAGTGCGCCTCACACTCTTGCACTTAATGTTCACACACGCACACACACAGTTTAAAAGTCTAAGGGGGAGGTGAGGTCTAACGACGAGTCAACGCACACATACACACACAAATGTTCACTAGCACCGGCGGGGAATAATTGCCGATATTACGCGGCAAAACCGATTATAGATTGAATTATTAAATATTCTTTAAAGCACTGATATAACCGAAGAACTGTTTAATTTGAGTTGCACTGAATCTTATTATAACGAATGTTAAGTTTTTATTTGTTTTAAATCTAAGAAAAACGCAAATTCTTAGAATCGTAATCGTAATCGAGAATCGACGACCGCACAAATCGATGGCTGGTTGAAGAGTGAATGGCAATTGTCTTTGTCTCGCCTTACATTAGGCGAATTCGCTCTTTCAAAAGCTCCCTTTGAAAGCTCACTGAATATTTACATTGCGCGCACTTTCAGCGACATTTGAATGCAAAAGATCTTTGAACGAATCAATAATACAATATTATGCAACTTAATGTATTTGCGCTTCGGTCATAAAAGTAAATAATAATAAATAAAATAATATTAAAATTAATAAAAAAAAAAAAAAAAGAAAACAAGTAAAACAGGTAGGCGGATATAACTCAGTCGATTCAGATTGCCGTCCTAAAGAAGAATATATATACTTTATGGGGTCAAAAGCGATTCCTTCCTTGATTATCATTTTAAAATTAAATTCCATGGGACAATTTTTATTGGGGCATCTCAATCGAAAATCGATGACTTAAAATTCGCTGCAAAACATGCACTCTCAATTTTTTAATTCGCCGCCTCAAAATGTCTGTGCTCTTTTTTGGATGTAAGGCGCGTAACTATTTATGTTTGAAATCAAGATCATCAAAATAAATGATGATTTTATTTTACAAAACTTCAAATAAATAATTTAAAATTGTTCTGAATAATAATAACAGTAATAAATATTAAACAAAATTTATTAATTTCTTACTGTTGATTTTAAGTTTACAACAAGAAATGATCTTAATAACAAGTTTGGCTTTAATAGTATTAGTACTTATATACGCATATGAATCAATATATGCACATATGCATGTATATATAGTACATATGTCATACCACCAGACAGACAAACGGTGAGGCGGATATTCTCAATCGATTCAGCTCGTCATCCTGATCAAGAAAATATATACTTTATGGGGTCAAAACCGACTCCTTTCTTGATTACCATTTTAAAATTTAATTCCATAAGACAATTATTTTTAGGGCATCTCAGCGGAACTTTATACAGCGACAATCGAAAATCGATTACTTAAAATATGTTGCAAAGCATGCACTCTCAATTTTTCATTTCGCAGTCTCTCTGAGTACTGCCTTTTGAAAAAGTTCATTCTAACACTGAATAGTGCGCGCGTAACTATTTATATTTGAAATGCTTAAGAAACATAATTAATACCGATCTTTTGTATGGCAATTAAATTATTCTGCTGTAATATAACTACAAAATCTGAATTTTCACAAACTTTTGCAAATATTTAACTTAAACACACCTTGGTTGCTGAAAAACGTATAATTTTTAGCCTCTTTTCTGAACACATTCAATATCAACCACTTGTACCAAAAACAAAAATAACTTATTTTACTCCGATGTTAATTATCATGCCACTGATGACTCATAATGCTCATATCTAAGAAGCACAGACAAACAAAACTTTAAAAACAAAAAAGTTTTTCATACAACTTAATTTTCGACCGATCGTTCCTATGGCAGCTATATGATATAGTTGTCCGATCTTAATAGGATTTTGCAGATATATGGGGAGCGTAGTAAAATTAATAAATACCGAGTTTGGTCAAGATATCTTGAGAAACATAAAAATTTTCCATACAAAAACTTAATTTTTGACCGATCGTTCCTATGGCAGCTATATGATATAGTTGTCCGATCTTTATAGGATTTTGCATTTAAATGGAGAGCGTAGTAAAATTAATAAATACCGAGTTTGGTCAAGATATCTTGAAAAAACATACAAATTTTCCTTACAAAAACTTAATTTTTGACCGATTTTTCCTATGGCAGCGATATGATATAGTTGTCCGATCTTAATAGGATTTTGCATATATATGGGGAGCTTAGTTAAACTAATAAATACCGAGTTTGGTCAAGATATCTTGAAAAACATAAAAATTTTCCATACAAAAACTTAATTGATCGTTCCTAAGGCAGCTATATGATATAGTTGCCCGATCTTAATAGAATTTTCCATATATATGGGGAGCTTAGTTAAACTAATAAATACCGAGTTTGGTCAAGATATCTTGAAAAACATAAAAATTTTCCATACAAAAACTTAATTGATCGTTCCTAAGGCAGCTATATGATATAGTTGTCCGATCTTAACAGGATTTTGCATATATATGGGGAGCGTAGTAAAACTAAAAAATACCGAGTTTAGTCAAGAAATCTTTATAAACAAAAATGTTTTTCATACAAGAACCTACTTTTCGACCGATCGTTCCTATGGCAGCTATATGATATAGTGGTTCGATCTAGCTGGTTTTGACATATGAACTGCGTGCAACAGAAAGAGAGAATTCTGCAAAGTTTCATAAAGATAGCTTTAAAACTGAGAGACTAGTTCGCATAGAAACAGACAGACGGACAGACGGACATGGCTATATCAACTCGGCTGTTGATACTGATCAAGAATATATATACTTTATGGGGTCGGAGATGTCTCCTTCTATGCGTTACACATTTCACGACAAAATTATAATACCCTCTGCAAGGGTATAAAAAAGATGTTAAGTTCGAATGGACAGCCGGGTGCCAGCATGCCTTCGAACATCTCAAATTGGCACTAATAAACCCAATATTATTACAATACCCGGATTTCAGCTAAGAATTTTGCATAATAACTGATGCAAGTAAGCAAGCTTATGGAGCGGTTTTAACTCAAAACCATAATGGGCTCCAACTCCCAATTGCTTATGCATCACGTTCATTTACTAAGGGAGAAAGTAATAAAAGAATAACAGAACAAGAATTAGCAGCAATACACTGGGTAATTATACATTTTCAACCATATATTTATGGCAAACATTTTACAGTCCGAACAGATCACAGACCATTAACATATTTGTTTTCAATGGTCAATCCTAGTTCAAAGTTAACACATATGCGGCTCGAATTGTTAGAAGAATACGATTTCACAGTAGAGTATCTAAGAGTAAAGATAACTATGTAGCTGATGCGTTATCAAGAATAACCATCAAAGAACTCAAACACTTACAAGTTAAAGTCCTGAAAGTCACTACCAGGCACCAAAGTAAACAGAAAAACTCCTGCGCAGGAAAAGATCAAGTAGATTTGCCTATGCAAACTCTTGACAACGCTTCTAAGCCCAACGTATATGAAGTCATTTGTAATGACGAAGTACGAAAAGTAGTGGCCTTGCTTATATTAAATAATATATATTTCTTCAAACATGGAAGAAAAATTATAGAAAGAATTGATGTTAGCGATCTGTACACCAATGGAACATTTGACTTAGGTCAGTTCTTTCTATTCAAATATCAAAAAAAAAAAAACAAAAAAAAAGGGAACACCCTCTTAAATATTATTACATGCAAATATATATTCGCAAAAAGAAAAAAATTCGTTTTTATTCTAAATATATACATATTTAATACTATAATATATAAAATAACTTCACAATATTACGTTATTTTTCAAAAGGAGGGAGATGTGATATGCGCACATATAGAGTACACGCTGTACTAAAAATATATCAAACTGTCACACTGTAACACTTTGTTGCAGTGTTTACATATGCACATTTCAAGTGCATACATATGTAATATGACCACACATTTATGTGTGTAGGCAACAACGCAGCGTCGGCGTTTCCCACGCAAGCCGGCAGCGCACTACAATACATAAGTGCACATAACATACTCTCTCTCAGCGCGGCTCTCAATGCTGCATACATATATAAGTATATAATATAACCGCTCCGCTGCCGCTAGCTAAGTAGTACCTAAGTAAAGATTGTAAGTTTCATTCAGAAACAAAGAGCTAAACAATAAAGTTTGCATTGGAGCAGAAGCTCAAATGAATAAAAGAGTCTATATTGGAACTTATTTCTACAACATATTGTGACAGAAAATGGTATTAAACCAAACCCCAAGCAATCAAATCAGAAGCAATTAAAAGGTGTCCGATTCCTCAAACTAGAATACAAATAAAATCATTTCTTGGTCTCTTGGGCTAGTACAGAAAATTTCTCAAAGATTTTGCAAAAATGACCTAACCATTAACAGCTCAATTAAAAGGAAAAAATCAGTAATTATATCGGATGAATTCGTAAACACTTTTGAAAATTGTAAAACACTCCTTTGCAACGATACTTTGTTACAATACCCAGATTTTTCTAAACCTTTTATTTTAACCACCGACGCTAGTAACGTAGCAGTGGGAGCCGTATTGTCTCAAGGCAACTTGGGTAGCGACAAACCGAGCGAGAACCTTGTCAGACACCGAACGAAATTATTCCACGGTCGAAAAATAAATGTTAGCAATAGTATAGTCAATCCGATATTTTAGATTATTACAGATCACAGACCATTAGTTTGGTTAATGAGTTTCAAAGAACCTAACTCAAAAATTGTCAGATGGAGACTCCAATTATTGGAGTATGATTTCGAAGGTATATACAAAAAAGGATCACAAAATGTAGTCGCAGATGCACTTAGCAGAGTAGAAGAAGATCTTAACATGAATGACGTCATGTCACTAATAGGAATACACGGGGATACAGTACACTCTGCCAACGAAAATTTGCACGATTATATATACATAGCAGAAAAACCACTGAATGACTTTTATATCCTACTTATATTCAACCAAGGCCAAACATCAAACATTAAGACAGAAATCCCTTTTAAAAACAAAATTAGAAGAACAATCACAGAACCCAATTTCGACTGGGACTTACTCATCAAACTTCTTAAAAACATCCTGAGACCAAAAAGGAAGTGTATAAAAACTTCTTCGCGCATAGTAAAATATTTAAAGCTGTCAGATGCAAAATTTTTTTTACAGATATTCAAAATATCACCGACCAAGAGAATCCAATAACAAAATACCACACTGACACCAATAATAGAGGCACAGATGAAACAACAGCACATTTAAAAAGACACTATTACTTCCCTTATATTAGAAATAAAATAGCCCAAACGATTAACAACTGCGACATTTGTCAAATCCTAAAATATGACAGAAACCCACAGAAAATTGAATTCAAAAAAACTGAAACAGCAAAACAACCTTTCGACATTATACATACTGACCTTTATACAATAAACGGAAAATATGTAGTAACTATCATTGACAAATTTTCAAGATTCGCATACGGTTATACCATCAATAATAGAGACGCGCTTAGTATTCTCAATTCAATCAAAACTTTTATATATACATATGGCATTCCTAGGAAAATCATTGGCGACCAGGGCGCAGAATACGCGTCTAACATCTTTAAAGACTTTTGTAAACAATACCAAATAGAATTACACACGACTTCATTTCAACAATCTTCTAGTAACGCTCCTGTAGAGAGGTTACATTATACTCTCACGAAAACATATAGGCTTATCGTAGACGCTTAGAAGAACAGGGAACACACAATTACAATCGAAGAAATACAGAAACGTTTATAACATACAACAATGCCATACACTCGGCAACACAATTAACCCCCTACGAACTTTTTACAGGCAGGACACACACTTTTAAAAGGTAATCGTATTCAATAACGAATACGACTACCTAGAAAAATTGAATAAATATAGACAGGAAATCTATCCAGAAACAGTTAAAAAGCTAGAAAAAAAAAATATATATATAAACAAGTTAAACGCCAATAGAACAGAACCAATACCATTACAACCGGAAGGAAAACAGACGTAATAAACTACCCAAAAAACTACATTTAGAGCTACACGCGGACAGAAAATACATAAAACTAAAATTAAAAGACTTATTAGAAGAAAACAATAGTAAAGAATCATTAATATCGTTACAGGATAGCTGCCACATACGGTAACTTCATTAAAATAGAGACCTTAATCGAACAACAACCAGTAGCATCGATGAACTTAGGCGAAACAAGTACAACATATGTAAGCATACAAAATGATATTGCATGTAATACACCTCGCCGAGTACGAAACTTGCATCAACAAAGTCAAAGACTCACTTTTGTCCTTACAAAACGAAAACGACTTAGCAGAATTAACAAAAATATTGTTGAAAAAATGGGAACAATTAGAAGATAGGTTTAATAGCCTAATGCCCACCAAACGACAAAGGCGGGGAATTGTCAATGGCTTAGGGTCAGTTATTAAATCTATTACAGGAAATATGGACGCAACCGACGCAAACGAAATTTAACGAACCCTGAGACATTTACAAACTAATGCCAACGATCTTACTAACAACTTAAAAACACAAGTAACTTTTAATAAATAAGTGCTAGTGAAATTTATTAATTTGACGCAACACATAAACAACCAACAAGATACCATTAACAATTTCATCTCATCAAACCAAAATAGAATTTACAACGATATAAATGAAGAAAACAAGAAAATTCAATTACTAGATTACACCACCAGAATAGGCATAAATATCGACATCATTCTTAATCACATTAATAATATTGCAGAAAGTTTGCTTCTGTCTAAATTAAACGTAATACCAAAATTCATTCTAAATAGAGAAGAATTGGACAGAATGAAAATAATCATGTACTATCAAAATCTTAAAATTATATCAGACGAACACATACATATATCATATATTATCACTAGATTCCATAATAAATAATACTGACATATTTTTTATCAAAATACCTCTGTTAACACACGATAACTTACAATTAGTACACCTTATTCCCCTTCCGATCAAGAATTCACAATTTGTAATGGCCCCACATTTCATAGCATTTAACAAAAATCAATTGTTATATTTTAATAAACCATGCGCTAAAATTCACAATATAAACATTTGTAACTACCAAGAACATGAGTGAAGCTTAGTTAACGTAGATTGCCTTAGAAATTTATTAAATAATATAACGAGTAAATGTGAGACTAGAGATATAGGCATTAAGAAACAAATTTTGGAACCTGAGAAAGGGCATATTTTCATATTTACCTGGACTGAAGATCAATTCAAATTGTGGGAAGGAAAGCATCATCATCATTAACTACGATTAGAAGACATTAAAAGTCAAACGCAAATCTGGCACCTAAACAAAAAACATTCAACTCATCTTTGGACTATCTACTCCGCAATAATACTGATGATGGTCGCTGGAATACTACTTTTCGGTATGGCAAAAAGAACTACAACAATCAAACAAAAGACTCAGACGGTCAGCCCATAGCCTCTCTATGGCCTTCACTTCAATCTAGGGGGGGATGAGTTACCGTATAAGGGCATGTCACAGTCGATACCGCCACCGGAGCCGCCTAGAAACAGCTAACTATACACATTCCCGCCGACAACCGTCGCCCACTCAAACGTTTTGTAAACATATGCCTCTCACACGTCTCTCGTTACCCACTTTAAAAGGGCAACAGTTTATTGTAACATATTCCAAATATCATGTTAAATTGCACACTAAGCTTTCTAAGAAGATGTGCCGTTGCGACATTTCAAGTGCTAGCCACATGAAACCGCTACAACAGCATATTCTCGGACTCATGTAGCTAAACATGTTGACCGAACTTTGTATACAGCAGGCTATATATATGTAAGATATAGAAATAAATACAGTGGCTCACAGCTTATTTCAACCAGTACATAAAAAAAACTTCTGGAAGCTATAAAAACTAAATTAAGAATGATATTCAAATGATATTGTAGTAGGACAAGTACATGCATGTACATACACAAACAGATAGACACATTCTCAAGGCCATTTAGGCAACAATCTCCCGTTTGTTTTAAGCGCATACATTCCTCATGCACTCTAATTCTTGTAAGAAGAGCTTGACAAGTCGAATCACGCCTCGTCTCGCTTACACACACATAAACTTATTGTCAATTCCCCTTTAGTCTGTAACCTACGTTGCAGAAACTGCAACTCCCGAGGTCATTATATGAAGGATTGCCGCAAACCAAAGAGAGTTCCTGGATCTTGTTACGCATGCCATTTTGTAGCTCAATGTGTAATTAAGAAGAGCGCAAGCGAGAGCGATAACAACTACGTAAGGCGTTTAAAAATATACTTTTATCATGATGTTAAACTATCCATTATTACAGAATGCCTCATAGACTCTGGCAGCGAAATCTCATTTGTTAAAAAATCATATATACCCAGTGAAATCCCATTAAATTCAGTTATCAATTTATATTTTGAACTAAATAAAAGCCGACTTAATGTAATTGGAAAAACGTCGTGCTATATTTTCAAAAAATCAATAAAAGTTTATTTTGAATTAATTGTTGTTGCCGATGAGTCTATGAGTCACAATATAGTATTGGCAAAGACAATATAAACACTAAGATGAGTAACGCGCATACATTTGAATGCGACGCAAAATTTCTAGACTGGCCTTTCATCTGGCCTTTGAGGCTTCGTACGGCATGCCTGCCGACTGGTTGTTCGTTCTCCAAAGACCAGACGAACGAATGCCGAAGTCGCGGCTTGCTGATGCTGACACGAGCTACGAAGTTAGTCGCCAGCCTGCCTTCAGCAAAGCTGGTCTATGCTGCTTTGCGTCGCTTCGTTTTCGAAGTACATTGAGCGAAAAAGTTTAGAGCTTACGATCGACGCAAAGTGATTGTACTTTATCCATGAAATGCACGCTTTATTTAAATGATATATTACCCTAGATATTAACAAATAATTTTACAGGAAAATTGAAGAACTTTTATAATTTTTACACAAGGCGCTTCTTGCGCAATAACTGCGTATTGGCAAAGACAATATAAACACTAAGATGAGTAACGCCATACAACAAAATGCTACTATGAAGCTTGATTTTTTGAAAATTGAGAACGAAAACGAAATCTGTAGCATTGCGCTCTCACAGCCGAGAGAACGAAAAAGCTAAAAATAGAATGTGCTCTCAGCTTCGGCTCTATGAGGGCCGCGCAAGCAATTATGTTTGTATGCGTATGAATATACATACATAACAGCATATTTGAATGTGTTGTTATCCACTGCTCTGGCAAAGTCTTTGGCTGGGAAAGAAACAATTTCTTAGTTTTTTAGCGCAGATCACGACCTATCCCAAATTTGTGTTGATATATGAATGCATTTTGTGTACTGAGGTTGGCTCTGTACAAAATATGTATTTTTAAGTCGATGCAAATATTTATGTAATTTTTTATATTTGAAATTATTAATTAAATTATTATTATTTTTAAGTAATACAACATAAATTAAGGAAATAAAAGTGCAAATTTGTTGTTTTTAAAGATACATTTAATTAATTTTTATTTTTTTATTTTATTATTTTTTGTTCGAATTACAAAGAACAAAGTCGCCGCTCGAATTAGCTACCGATGTAAAATCGGTACCCAGGGAACACCGCGAGGAGGCCATTATAATTATAATGGGATCATAACTAAATATGACCTTCGAGTCGACTTGAAATGCTTTAATTTTTTTAATTAAAATATTTCCATATTCCCCAACAATGTTATTTTGTTATAGAAGTTCTTTCTTTTAGATCTGGCATATACCTGCATATTCGTTTTGTAACATGTTCATTTATGTGAAAGTATATTAAGTTTTTCTTTCTTTTTATAGTTATCCGTCATCACTGTCCATTTACAATGTTTGAATAGTAAAACTTTAATGAGTTTGTCCAGAAGAGATATTTTATGGATGAAGCATGAATCATTTTCATCAAACCACGATGAGTAAATGTTGAGTTGCATCTTATTAGTAGAAAATATATTTTCAAAAACCTTTATGTGAATTTTGCTAACATTAAAAAATAAATCTGATGGTGCTTTTAAGTTTCCAAAGTCTGTGTCCTTCGAGTAATTTTTTTCAGATATAAATTGTTCTGAAGGTGCTTTTAAAAATTCACTATTTTTAATAAGGTACGTTTGGCATTTTTCGCAATTTGATCCCTTTGCAATATAGCCTACAAAATATCTACTTGATGTCAACTCAATCGGTAAATCATTTGTCAACATATTGTCCATATGTTCGTCAAAATAGGTTTCATTACCTTTTACAATTTGTGATAATGACACTGAAAATTCATTATCAGGCACTACCTTACTTTCATTATTTTCGTAAGGTTCATTTATTATTGAATCGAATTCAACAGGCAGCATAACATCATCATCGGACTCACAATTCGATTTTTTGGTAAAATGAAAAATGTGTAATGAAATTAATTTTGCTATAATGATGTTGAATTCATAAACTGATGGGTTTCTACAGTTTCCACCTTTGGCTCGAACAGATGCAAATATATTTTCAAGTGGATCTTGGTTGATCCGACTTGTTAAAAAGAAAAAATTGTCGGGATGGTCTTTAAAAAGGTCTTCGACAAGTCCAAAAATAGCCTCAGTAGTTTGGACCAAGCCATCAATGCAATATGTCAGATTGCCTTGGTATCTAATATTTCTTAAGTATAGCTGCATTTCTTTTAATTTTTTCCAAACTACATTTTCTTTTTGGAGTGCACATTTCATGGGGTTGTAATCATTTAAAACTCTGCTATTCAGGCAATCAAAGTAGTCATTAACTTTTTCAACAAAAGTAGCGGTTGCGTCAGCCACTTCGGAGCTGCTTCGTTGCAATTGCTTGTTTTTATTACAAGTTCTAATAGCCGCTGCTACGGTGTGACTGAAAATTTGCGTAGCCAAACATACTCGCATTAATTCAAACCTTGTTGGATTCACGTGACTTTTCGTTAATTTAGTCATTCTCGTGACTGATCCTTGTTCAAGTTCATAAACCTCCCTTATAACGTCGAAATCGACTAATCCACCAGGAGTTTCAAATTTGGCTTTTAGGAGATTATTCCTAATAGATTTAAAAAGATGAGGAATGTCATAGAACATATATCTCTTATTATTATTATAAAAATATGGTTTCTCCTTTGTCACTTTGAACAATGAGGTGCATTTTCTATTATTTCCTCCTTGATCATAGACTACACCCCTTAATGTGAATCCGATATTCTCAGCAATATTTATATTTCTTAAAATAAGGACTTTCAAGCATTCTCCTTTTATATTTGTTTCAGGAACAAAATAGTTTAAAATAAATTTCCATTTTTTAAAAATTCCTCGTAAAACGAAAACGCAAATGTGACTGCCCATTTTGTTAGAACGTTCAAGTAAATGTTCCAAGCCATCAATAGCATCAACAGAGGTATTGTAGGTCAAATTTTTCTTAATTGCAACTTCATCGCATGCATTCCTTGTCGCATTCACTCATTCCTTTAATAGCATCTTTAAGAGCCGAGTACAAACATTCGTTGTCTCCAGGCTGTAGCTTTTTAATGCTGTTCCATTTTTGCAAGGATGATGGACTAGGAAGATTTAATTGCAAAGAGTCTCTTAAAAACTTATATGTTGACGTTGACCTGTAAAATATACCCTGTGCGAATAGTTTTTCGGAATCGTTTCATCTTAAACATGTTCCTTTTTTTTCTTTCAAAAGCATTTTAATCAGAATTTGTTCATGTAAGATCCATTTTATCAACTTTTGCAATAAGACTTTCATATGCGTTGACTTTCAATCTTTTGATCTTTTGTTTTAAATTAGTATTTTCTCTTTTTAATAAGTTGATTCTTATTTTTCTTGCTTCAGCAATTTTTTTAAATGAGAAATATTGCTTTTGATAATATTTAAGCGTCGTTGTGTTTTTATGACACTGACGACAAATTTCAGCTGGAGACTGTGAACGTTTTCTTTTTCTTGGGGGCGAAATTAAAACATTTAAATAATTTGCATTACTAGTGCAATTATTACCAGCGTCCATATTCCGATCTGGTATTGCTCCTTGTTTCAGATATCTGCATCCAATTTTTTCCGGCGCAAAATGATATTGGCACAAAAAAAGAGCAGATGTGTTCGCAACAAAATCTTCTCTAAAGTTGCATTTTTCAGCCCATTGTTTTAAAATTGATGGATCCCTTTCTGGAAACTTAAATAATTTTATTCCTGGAAAGTCGCGCCTAGATTTTTGGCAGTGACGAAGGCTACACTTGCTGCTACTTATCTGATCTCTCCTTTTTTCAGCCATTACAAAAATATCACACACAATATTTATGCAAAAAATAAAATTATAAAATTAAAATCAAAATTATTTGTATTAATATATACAATATATATAGTATATATAAAGTATATAAATAATTCAGTAAAGTATATAATAATTAAAAAAAGGCTATTATATTAAGTTAGATACTTGCAACCTTTCCAGTCGTATCAAGCAGCAACGGCTAAAAGTGGCAAGCAGAATTCCCTTGAAAGAACGCGACACACCGGCACCCGAAATTTGCGCCAAAAGTATTTCTGCTTTGGAATTTTGCAATTTTGGCACTAAACACTAAATTTTAATTGCACACTAATTTTCCGTTAAGTCACTGACACGAATGTTAACTTTTAAGTATTCAAAATGCGATCAAATAATAATTTTTCGCAAAATGGAAAAAGTCGGCAGCTCGATGCAATCGAAAGCTATCGATTACATTTTGTGCTCCATATTCTTAAAGCTTGGCGCCCTTTTTGGCATAGAGTTGCAAGTGCAATATCTAAATTGAATTAATAAAATATCTAACTAAATATTGAATCAAAAGTCATATTTATTTATACAAATAAATATGTAATTGTATTTTTTAGCCCTCTTTTGTTTCTTAATTAGAGAATATAAATAATATTAATTAAATTTAAAGAAATTATGTAAATATTTGCATCGACTTAGAAATACATATTTTCTGCGGAGCCAACCTCAGTACACAAAATGCATTCATATATCAACACAAATTTGGGATAGGTCATGATCTGCGCTAGAAAACTAACAAAATTCATTTCTTGCCAGCTAAAGCCAGAGCAGTGAATAACAACACATACATACATACTTTATAGTTCTTACGCATGTATCATTCACGCATACAACGAAAGGTGCACGCATGCTATTGGCTGAGACAAGAACTTTTCTCGAGCATACACTGTCCAAAAAGAGGACTGAAATCAATCTATGTGTGCTATTTTCTTAACATAGTTATTGCGCAAGAAGCGCCTTGTGTAAAAATTATAAAAGTTCTTCAATTTTCCTGTAAAATTATTTGTTAATATCTAGGGTAATATATCATTTAAATAAAGCGTGCATTTCATGGATAAAGTACAATCACTTTGCGTCGATCGTAAGCTCTAAACTTTTTCGCTCAATGTACTTCGAAAACGAAGCGACGCAAAGCAGCATAGACCAGCTTTGCTGAAGGCAGGCTGGCGACTAACTTCGTAGCTCGTGTCAGCATCAGCAAGCCGCGACTTCGGCATTCGTTCGTCTGGTCTTTGGAGAACGAACAACCAGTCGGCAGGCATGCCGTACGAAGCCTCAAAGGCCAGATAAAAGGCCAGGCTAGAAATTTTGCGTCGCATTCAAATGTATGCGCGTTACTCATCTTAGTGTTTATATTGTCTTTGGTAAGAGGGTATTGGCCGATACGACTCAGGATCAGCTTTTGGTTTTCCTGGCTTGTGAATCATCAGAATCGCTGCTAATTTCCATTGCGTTGGGAACACTTGGAGTCTGATAATAGCATTAAAAATTAATACAATATAGAGGAGCGCTCTTGAAGGCAGGGCTTTCAACGTAGCATTACAAATCCTGTCGATACCCGGAGTCTTATTTTTCGGCAATAGCTGGATCGCTTCAGTTATTTCTTCAATCCTTATAGGCTCAATAGGCAGGGACATCTGCAGTGGGGTCTGGAGATTCTGATGGGTCTCCCTAGTCTGCTCTATCGTAGCAAAGTCGTAAAGAGTGAAACGAGCCCATAGATGGTGTCCGAAAGTATTAGCCTGTTCCCTTTCGTATTTAGCAAGTTCGCCACCAGGACATCGGACAGGAACCTGTCTAAAGGGTTGTCGTTTAAGCGATTTTGTACATTTCCATAGAGAGTAGTTCGCATCGACGGTGTAGTCCATTGAAGCCAGTTTTTGCTCGAAGAAATCACTTCTGAGTTCCCTTAAGAGGAGACGTAGCTGTTTTGCTGCTGGAGATCGAATTGCCCTTCTTCGAAGGCGCCTCTTTGGTCTAATTAGATCTTTAGCTTCCTTCGTGAGAACAATGCCATAACTAATGGGGCGTGACTCAGGATTGGGTGGGGTTGTGGCAGTAGCAGCTCTATGTATATTTTCTGTTAGAAAATCTACCGCGTTCTCAATGTCTTCTCCAGAGTCCAGAGTCGAATTTAATTGAATGGAGCATTCAAGATGTTCTCTGAAAGCCATGATGTCAGTACGGTTGGTGATTAACCGAGGGCTTGGCCTGACATTGGAACCATCTGTTTGCAAATTTACAACAAGGGCTATATGGTCAGAGTCCAAGTCCCAGCTTTGGCAGATATTTACTTGAGAATCCAGTATCCCATGGTATAATGCGAAATCAATGCAGGTAGGTGTGTGTCTGGACACATTTGGATATCTAGTTGGTGATCCTGTTGCAAGAATATTAGCTCCTCTGGCTGTAATGGCTTCGGCTAGTTCCCGGCCCCTGGGTGAATTGTAGGTATCTCCCCACAGCCAATGTCGCGCATTCTAGTCTCCACCAATCAGATACCTTTGGCCGCAAGAAGCGAGTATGTCACTGAAGTGCCTCTCTTCAATTCTATTCCTTGGTGGACAGTATATGGCACTATATAACATGTCTCCCAAACCTGTGGCATCTTTTAATAAAGACATTTGCATGGTTCGCGTTGCTTTATCATGTTGGCCATTTCATGAACCATTTTCTCAAGCCGTTCTAGTCGTTGACTGTTTTGCTTGTTTTGTTGTTGTTGTTCCCGTTGCTGCTCCTGAAGCCATACGAGGAATTGCTGCTGCTGCTGTAGTTGCAGCTGTTGTTGCCATTTCAAAAATTGCTGTTGCTGTTGTTCCAATAGTGACTGAACGTCAACTGGGTGCTGTTGCTGCATAATATTTTGTCTTGGTAGTTGCGCTTGAAGATCATGTAGAAGGCGCTGGGCAGGTTCGTTGCCGTTTCTTGCTATTGAGGCATAGGACTTGCCTCCATTATTGACGCTAGAATTGTTAGGCATTTGTTGTGTTTGTTGCTGTCGAGTTGGTTGTTGCTGCTGCTGTTTTCGTTGTGGTTGTATCTGCTTAGCTTGATTTTTATCCCTGCTGATCTGTCTGGACGGCAACGTGAAAGACTGTTGCTTCATTGCAGAGCCCATTGATCGTCTAAGATACTCCTGGTACCACTGGCATCCTTTATAGCTTGCCATATGATTCCCACTACAGTGGATACAGGTAGGCTGTTCATCTTGGGGACGTCCGCATAGCTTGGTGAGATGATCTTCACCACATCGTGCACAATTGGGGTGACGACGGCAGTATTTGGCGGTGTGACCGTATTCCTGGCATCGTGTGCATTGGGCGATTTCAGATGTTTTGCGCATCCTTTCTATACTCACTTTTTGTCGGCAAAGTGTTTTGATATCATATATTTCATTAATTTTATCGCATAGCCAAATATTAATGAAGAATATATTGAGCTTTTCGTCTTTGTTAATCCTTGATCTTGGGTTATGTACCTGTAGAGCATCAAATCCATTTCTTTTAAACTTGGAAATAATTTCGTGGTTTAAAGTGCTATGGTGAAGCCCCCTAACTACAATTCTGTAGGGTTTCTCTTCCTTCAATTGGTATGTATGAAACTCAATACCAATACTATCAAAATGCTTAACAGTAGCTCTGTAAGTGTCACTGTCTTTGGGAAATATTCTGGCTGTTTCTCCTTGGGTGACTTTGACTGCCACGTTATCCAGGCTAGTGACCTCCATAATGAGTTCGAAGAAATCATTAAGGTCAGCAAAACTCACAACTATTTGCGGTGGCTTTGGGGTATTGTTAATATGAATGTTCGTATTGGATACGTTATGTTGTGGGTTGTTGGCTGTGTCACTTGCATCAGTGCTATCATTAGCAATATTCTGATGAGCAGCCTCAGAAGCTCTAGTAGGACCTTCATTTGTAACTCTGGAACTTTCGTCAACATGGCTTCCACTGGTAACATCCATGTCCATATCCATGTCTAGCAAGGCAAACCTGTTGCTAGAGTTTGCCATGCTGGTTGATGCTGAGGGTGAGACCAGCTTTAAATCTTTGTTCGGCCTCGTAACGGTTGTATTGGGAGATAAAGATTTCTTCCTCTTATTTTTCATTTTTTTTTGGTCTGCCACCAATTTTGTAGCAGCTCCACTGAGTGTAGAAGCGGCAATGTCTAAGGAGTGTTGGGTGCAACAAGCTCCATGGTTAAACATGCTTCCGCCAGGGCTCATACTGCTGATTGCAGCAGTTGCCGTGGTGTATGTAGGATTACTAGTAGCACTAGTAAATGTTAGTGTTGTGGTTACTGTGCTGATGTTCTGAGTATCAGTGCATAAAAGGCGGTTAAAAAACTCTGTCCTGATCTCCAATGGTAATTTCCCAGCTACTTGGCGCATTCATTCATAATCAATCTGCTTATTACTAAGCTGAGACTTAGAAAAAAGGTTATCATCCATATTAATTTAATTTGTATTACTTAGCTGATAAGCGCGGCGTTTATTGCCCCTCTTGTGCGGCTGCGCACAGAGAGAGGGGTAATGTTCTGCCCAAACGGGCAGCGAGTGCAGTCTTGTCGCACTACACGTGTGTTTTGTTGTTGTCAAACTGCCGACACTGCACGTGGCAGCGTCCGAAATTTGCGGTTTGTGCTATTTTAGATTATGTATGTAGATTGCACAATAGATCAGCACTTGCTTTGTCTATGCACGACTCAACCGTTCTCGATGAGAGTAGATTAGCGACATTTAATTAAATAAAAACAAATGCGGTATGCGAAAAGCACGTTTTTGGCATTCACTTGTCAACGCGGACCAGTGTTGTCCACCTATTAAATATGACGCAATATAGTACAAAAACAGAGGACTTGGCTTATTAAGCCTCGCCAACCCAAAACTAAAAGTAATACTGCGTTAAAAAATAGGAGCGACCAGCAGCAAAGCCTTATAAAGGCTCTAAACACAAAAGTACAAAAAATGGGCGCACAAATTCCCCTTTTTAACGTGCACCTACATCACAAGGTAACTACAGTGAGACAAAATGTTTTTCATACAACTTACTAGCTTTTAAACAATGAGGCTGGTTCGCATAGAAACAGACAGACGGACATGGCTATATCTGCTGTTGATACTGATCAAGAATATATATATTTTATGGGGTCCTCTATGCGTTACACATTCTACGACAGAATTATAATACCCTCTGCAAGGGTATAATAAACATTTATTAACGTTTTCTTCACATAACAAGATTTTTCCAAAATTTTTCAATTTACTTTCATTTAAACCTACATGCGAATTTGCATCTGGTATACGCTTAACTTCTTATGTCACAAACTTTCCTTTAAATATTGAAATAGGGCTGCCAGAGGTATTGAGGCATTCTGTAATTATTGATTTATTAAATGAGTTACTAAATTGAACTCGTAAGTATCTTACATATTTGTTTTCAGTAGCAGACTTATTCGGATATCCTGATATTAAATGATAATTTGAGCCGCACGCATAGCAATATTCTGGCTCCCGTTTAGGCTTTAAGCAATCTTTGGCCCAATGGCCTTGAAATTGCAATTGAAACAACGTTGTTGTTTTTTGTCCGCCTTTGCTTCCTGTGCAGCTTTTCTTTTTCCTACATTGTTTCGTGCCTGTTTGATTGATAATTTTATAGCTGCAAGCGCACGTCAAATTTGAGCCGGATTGGTAAAACAACGTATGCTAGCTTGAGTGCGCAAGTTTCGCTGAAGTATGTGGCGAACATATCATCTGGTTTCCAAACCCGATTCTCAAACTTTTGTCGTAGTTCCGATTTCGGCAATCCTCTTCCGAACGCCAAAACCAATTGGCTTAGAATCTCGTCAATCGGACCTATGCGCATAGGTCTGCATGCAACCACTTCAAAGCACTACCTTTCAATTTGCTAATACAAAGCAAGTGCTGTTGCATCTCATTAACCTTTGGATTTTGGCCACATTGGAGAGTTGCATTACCCATTTACGCACCTCATTTTATCATGCATGCATTTAAGATGCCACCGACAGCGTTGCCAATTACGTCAATTCTTCCAGCACCAGCGATGCCAGCTGCACCAGCTCGATCAGCTGCACCAGCGTTGCCATCTGTCGACCGCGATCTTTCTTCAGTGTGACCATCTCCTAGCTGCAACAAATCGCGGACTTCACTCTCCTCCCCTACCCTTTCGCTCCAGTAGATTTGCCGGTTGTTGTTCACCGTAACTTGGAGTACTTGACTTAATCTCGCCATTAGCTCAGTTTTTGTACCCTCTGTTGGCAAATGTAGTAGTGCAAACCAACTTTTCAACGTCGCTATGAACACATCATTTACATTTATTTTTTCCATTTTTAAGAGTTATTCCCACTTATTATTTTGTAGTAGTATGCAATATTTTTTATTTAACTTATTTTAGGGTTGTTTACAAACGTCTTCTTACTTTTAGCGCTGTCGACAGACTTCTCTCACACACCATAACGGCAGCCACTTTTCTTATCTATTGTAAGATCGACAACCAATCGAATTTGAATGTAATCAATGTAACCATATTATATGATTAGATAATAAAAGTGCGTCACATAAGCGTCATGTGCGTCAAATTAGCGGCGGCGACTTAGCATCGATTTTTGGTACTTAATATCGGAAAAGGAATCGGTCACTTTTAAATGCATTTATTTATGGCTTAAGCACAAAACCAAATAAATTTAATAGCAGAATTGCAAAAAATCAAATATTACTGTCTATATTCATTTGTTTTGGAATTTTAGTTTATAATATGGGTATACCAAGGCGTTGAAAAAATATGTTTCTACCATTCTTTATATATCTTAATTCGCATATACACGATTAAAGCCTATAATTTCACCTAGCCAACTGTGAAAGTTTTATAAAAATCTGTACCGTTTTTTAAATACTTGGAAAAGAGTGCAGCAACCCCCTTTGTCGGCTCCATAAAAAATGACCGCAAAAAATCAACCTTGTTCCTTAGCCCTTATTTCTTAACTCAGGGACAATGGCCCTCAATGCACGCTATACCCTTTTGTAGTTACATATTTTAAGAAGCTTTTGGCTCTAATTTTAAGCAAATGGACGGTACAGATTTTGAGAAAATAATTTAATTGTAAACCAACCTCATATAGTTCATTCATTAAGCCTATCGAACTGCTAGTTCCAACGCGAACTGAATCACTGCTTGGATGCAGTGTTGAACAATTCTATAAAGTATTGGGCGGGAACAAATCAATTCGAATTATATGTTGTAATAAAAAAACGGAAGGACTCTTAAATAATTAAATTAATAAGTTAAAGGAAATTTTATAAGAAGAATTCAGTCATACTTAATAGTGCAGTTTATGGAAAAATTACATTTTTCTATTTTTCTCACTACATTCTATGTTAAAGCAAAAAAAAAAAAAACTGGCAACATTATATTTCATACCGTAAAATGTCGTCAATATTTCAACCTATATTTATTAATTTCTCCGATAATGGCCTCAAATGCACGGTAGTTGTGCATATAGAGCACGATTTATCAATCATTTTGCCTCTTATTTCATTTTAAGCGGTACAGATTTTAAGAAATTCTCATTTATCTATTTCTCTCATAACATCCTATGTTAATGCAAAAAAACTAGCTGGCAATATTATATTTCATACTGTGAACTGGTGGCAATATTTCAACATATTTCAAATGGTGGCAATATTTGAAATTGTAATTCCAAAATAAGTAACGACAGTGTGGGCTTTATAGTGGCCGATTCGCCTAAAATTAAACAAATTAAAAATTTTAAGCATCGGCAGCCCTAGCATATTGCTGCTCTAACTAATAAAGTAGGGCAGTAACAGAAATTGATAAGGGCGCCACAGAGGCAAATAAATGTAATAAAAAAAGAAGTGGCGAAATTGTCGCAGCAGTGGCGTGTACCGCAGCCGTCGCAGATGCAACAGCCGCCGCAGATGCAACAGGCGGCACAGTTGCCACAGCCGGCACAAGTGCCACAGCCGCAGCAAATGCAACTGCAGGAGCCGCCTCAGCTGCCTCAATGCCTCTGCAGCAGGAGCCAGCGCAGCCGTGGATGCAGCAGCAATCCACACAAAGCATGACATATTTTCATATATATAATACGATGTTACAACATGTTTACAATGTTTACAATGTCAAAAAATAGATTAAAAGATCACTTGCATTTTTTCCATATCAAAGTGCAAGCGAGCGACAAGTGCGGTTCACCTGTTTTCGTTGCCTGTTCACATATTTGATGAAAATATTTCTGTCTCACAACAAACCCTTGATCGGCTCATTCGCACACATTTGTGTGTGTGTGTGTTTGCGTAGAGCTCAAAATTCAGAACAACCAAACGCATAAATGCTTCTATCTATATAGAAAAGTGTGTAAGTGTGTGTGCTGGGCAGGCCCGGAAAGTTATCATACACACATGCCAACGATTAGGTACCCGTACCAGCAGCAAGCATGGGAAATAGCAATTTTGCACATGAGCAGGCCAAACCCTTTAATAATATCACACAACTGCTTTCTCGAAAGAGTGTGCGTGTGCAAAGTCGCAAAAATTGATCATATTCGACAAACCTATGATGAATTACCCTTGCAGGAATACGACTTAGTTTATTTTTGTTTTAAGCAAAATAGGTCCCCACAGTAAAAAAAAACTTAGAATATAAACTATAGATATATCATTTAGGTTATTTACGTTTTTAATAAATATCAATATATCAGATTCTTCTCATTATGCCTGGCTGGACGAAGAAATACATGATAGAGCATTTGAATCTGTGTGCCACAGGCACAAAGGGCACACGATCTACTTGTGCGCACATCCACACAACACAAACATATGTATGTTTGTAGATCTTGGGGTTTTTTGAGAAGCTATTGTGTGAGAAAGAGATGCACACAACTGCGCAAAGCATTGAGTGCGAGCGAGGCACACTCTGCACATGCATACACACGTGTTTTTGAGCTGTGAGGATTTAAAACAAACATACATATATTAAGAAATATCATCAGCCGCAGGTACGTTGTGCGCTGAGCGAGATGCGGCTTCATACTGAACGTTCGGCTTTCGAGGCCGGCGTTCGGCTACCACTCTCAGCAGTCTTACTCTTTCTGGGCACACTAAAATGGTCGCGGACACCCATGGGGCTCAGTCGTTGACGATTTATCGGTATCCGATTATTCCGCTGTTTGACATGTCTATGTATTGTATAGTTAGTGATGGAAGGCAAATATAAAAGAGATTTGTGTATTTTAAAACAAAATAATGATTTAAACATTAATTCAGAACTGAACATTTTAAGTTGTGAATCATTGTTTAAATGTGTGCACTGCGATTCCAATTCAAGTCGCTTTATGCACTACCTTACTATTAATGATTTATTTTCGTTAAATGGCCGGAATTGGTTAACACATTTTATTGTGGATGTTTGCTTAACAGCTATTGTATACGTTCCACGTTTAACCTTTAAAAACGTAGCATTGTGAATGTAATTTTGTTGTCGCATAAGAAATATCAGTGCGATAAAAAATATATTGAAATTTGCAGCAGCAGCCAATATCAAGTCTTTTGAACAAAAAATTATTTTTACGAAACTAGAAAGTTTGGTTGTCTTCTGTTGAAAAAGGAGACACTGTTAAATATTTTACATAAATGAATTTTCTTTTGACAAATGCCAGACACGTCTTGAAAATTGCTGCATTTTCTAACAATTTTTGGAGTTTTGTAATCCAACGAAATAAAAATCAATACAACAAATAAAAAGTTGTGATGAATTCTAAGGGTAAATAAACACACTTACCTAACTTTATGCAACAATATATTTTTTCTAATCGAGCCCTATCCTACTTCATTCGTGTTTGCGGTGTCAGAAAATGTAAGGGTTATGGCGGTGTGGTATGCGTAGCCACAAGTCGCGTTCCTAAACATCCATGTTCAAGTCTTAGTGATGCCGCCATGCGGTATGTGGTGGTTGCTTCGTTTTTATACCCTTGCAGAGGGTATTATAATTTTGTCGTGCAATGTGTTACGCATAGAAGGAGACATCTCCGACCTCATAAAGTAAATATATTCTTGATCAGTATCAACAGCCGAGTTGATATAGCCATGTCCGTCTGTCTGTTTCTATGCGAACTAGTCCCTCTGTTTTAAAGCTATCCATCCCCATGAAACTTTGCAGAAGTCCCTCTTCCTGCTGCACGCAGTTCATATGTCAAAACCAGCTGGATCGGACCACTATTTCATATAGCTGCCATAGGGACGATCTGTCGAAAAGTAGGTTCTTGTATGAAAGACATTTTTGATTATAGAGATATCTTGATCAAACTCGGCATGTAATAGTTTTACTATGCTCCTCATATATATGCAAAATCATTTTAAGATCGGACAACTATATCATATAGCTGCCATAGGAACGATCGGGCGAAAAATAACCTGTATTGAAAATTTGTTTGTTTTTCACGATATTTTGACCAAACTCGGCATTTATTTGTTTTACTATGCTCCCCATATATATGCAAAATCCTATTAGGATCGGACCACTATATCATATAGCTGCCATAGGAACGATCGGTCGAAAATTAAGTTGTATGGAAAATTTGTTAGTTTTTCACGATATCTTGATCAAACTCGGCATTTATTTGTTTTATTATGCTCCTCGTATATATACAAAAACCTATTAAGATCGGACCACTATATCATATAGCTGCCATAGGAACGATCAGTCGAAAATTAAGTTGTTGTATGGAAAACTTTTTGTTGTTCAAAACATCTCAACCATACTCGGCATTAACTTTTGTCCCTGTGCTTCTTAGATATGAACATTATGAAAAGGTTGGGTCTGCAAGGGTATTAGGTCTTCGGCTAGCCGAAGATAGCCCTTCCTTCTTGCTACAAATTTATTTTGTTTGTGAGGATGACAGGGAAGCGCAACTTAGATGCAAAAACATAGCAGATGTGAGATTTTAACTCTTACGTTAAAGATTTTAAAAGTGCTTGATAAAATTCCCAGCAACTGTACTGATTTTAAAATGGTTATTCAAGCCAATAAAAAAATAACTTATGTGCATAAAGGACGTATGAATCCCCCCACCGTAAGTGAAGTAGCTCTTCTAATAGTTGATCAGCAGTTTGAGAAGCGAGATATTATTGTGGAAAGCCATAATAATAAATTGCAACGCATTAGTGAAGTGCACCGTTCCTATGATGCATTGCAATATCCACTTCTTTTTGTCGTGGAGAGGATGGATATTCCGTTGACCCCCTCACAAAATTGCCTCTGAAAAAAACCGTTTCAGCAATTAGTTTTTACACATACAGAATAATGATTCGGAAATCTCAGGCCAATCATTTACTTTATTGCCGATCTTTATTCAGTCAGTTATTAGTTGATATGTATGCAAAAATTGAAACTGAAAGACTGAATTTCATACGAAACAACCAAGCACAACTCAGGGCAGATAGTTATATTCAGCTTCAAGGTGCTATTGGCAGGCAAGATGTAGATGCTTTTCAGTTTGGTCAGTTGGTATTTCCTCCATCTTACTTTACTGGGTCGGTAAGATGCATGCATGAAAAAACTCAGGACGCAATGACGTATGTTCGACACTACGGGCGTCCTGATCTTTTCATTACATTTACTTGCCACCCTAAATGGAAAGATATTGCAGATGTTTTGATGCCAGGGCAAAAAACGCATGATCGCCATGACATTATTGCTAGAGTCTTTCACTTAAAAGTAAAAGCTTTAATGCTTTTGTTAACAAAAGACAATTTGTTTGGTAAAGTTCAGTGTTTTATGTACTCTGTGGAGTGGCAAAAGCGTGGTCTACTACATATTCACATTTTGCTATGGTTAGAAAAACATATTATGCCCGATCAAATTGATGGTATTATCTGTGCAGAAATTCCAGATCCTTAAAACGATCCACTATTGTTTGAAACAGTCAAAGCTAACATGGTTCATGGGCCATGCGGTACACTGAACCTTAACTCACCCTGTATAAGAGAAGGCAAATATACAAAAAGATTTCCTCGACAGTTTCTTCGTGAAACTATCACAGAAAATGACGGTTATCCTCAATACCATCGAAGAGCCCAACAAGATGGTGGCTTTACTGTTGAAATTAATGGAAAAATCCTAGATAACCGTTAGGTTGTGCCCTATAATAGTGTTCTCTTACGCACATTTTCAGCCCATATAAATATTGAGTACTGCAGTTCTGTTAAGTCAATAAAATACATATGCAAATATGTAAATAAGGGTAGTGATCAAGCATCTTTTACGTTTGAAAATCAGAAAGATGAGGTTAAAATGTATGAAAGTGGTAGATATATTAGAAGTTCAGAAGCAGTGTGGAGAATTCTCGCATTTCCCATACATGAAAGGTTTCCGACTGTTACGCACTTGGCTGTACACTTAGAAAATGGGCAGCGCATTTACTTCAACCCAAACAATTCAAATCAAATGCAGGAAGAGCTTAGTAACCCATCCCAAACAACCCTTCTAGCATTTTATGAACATTGCACAAAAGACGAATTTGCGAAAACACTGTTGAATGTGGAAGTTCCTTCTTATTACACGTGGAATAAGAATAAGTTTGAAAGAAGGAAACGGGGAAGTGAAGTAGTTCACTTTTCTGGAGTTAAAAAACATCAAGCTTTGGGAAGAGTGTATACAACACACCCCAACAGTGAATGTTATTACTTGAGAATTTTACTCATATTCGTATCTAAAAACTGTCAATGGAACTATTTATGAATCGTTTCAATTAGCTTGCAAAGCTTTGGACTTACTTGAAAAGTCAAGTTCCGCTTAAATTGCAATTATGGAAACAATTTTAAATAGCTGTCTGATATATCTTAAAGACATGGTGTTGTCCTTAGGAGGACAATGTTTGACGGCATACGGGCTGCCTAACCCATGTAGATCCATAGACGTCCTTCAGAATAAAGATTACCTTCGGGAAATTAGTTATGATAATAACATTTTAATTGAAATTGTTATAGAAAACGAGCCTCTCCTGAATAACGAACAGAAAAGCGTATACGATAGCAGATAGAGGAAAAATATTTTTTTGACGCCCCTGGTAGTACTGGTAAAATATTTTTAATGAAATTGTTGTTAGCTTAAGTAAGACAAAGTCAGAAAATAGCATTGGCTCTAGCTTCTTCCGGTATAGCTGCCACATTGCCTAATGGGGGTCGAACAGCACACTCTGCAATCAAACTTCCATTTAATTTAATAAATGCAGAGTTACTTCAATGTTCTATTTCAAAGCATTCTAATTTGTTCCTCATTGTTTGGGATGAGTGCACCATGGCTCATAAAGGTGGCTTTGAAGCTCTGAATAGAACACTAAAGAATTTGGGAGATAATGACTTCCTTATGGGAGGCATAACCGTTCTTTTAGCTGGAGACTTTCGTCAAACACTTCCTGTAATACCTAGGGGAACAAGAGCTGATGAAATAAAGTCATGCCTAAAATCCTCATTTTTGTGGCCTCAAAATCAAAAACTTGCATTAAGTACAAATATGCGTGATCACTTGAATAGTAATGCTTCAACTGGTATTTTTGCAGAAGTATTACTTAAAATAGGAGATGGTACATATCCCACAGTTGAAGGAAAAATTGATATCCCATCATGTTTAGGTAATGTCGTAACGACTCTTGAAGAGCTTATCACAATTGTATATCCGAATGTTTGCAACACATTGGCAAAACCGCCAAATTGGTTATCGGAACGAGCAATTTTAACTGCAAAAAATGAAAGAACCGCCTATAAATGACTTACTACTTAAATCACTTGATGGCGATCGAATTCAATATAGGTCTATCGATTCTGTTACAGACATCGATGACGCAGTTCACTACCCCGTCAAGTTTCTTAATACTTTGAACCCAGCAGGAGCTCCCCCGCTTATTCTAACTCTTAAAGTCGGTGCACCTATAATGTTATTGCGGAATCTGAATCCACCAAAATTATGCAATGGTACTCGACTGCAAGTGAAAACTCTTCATAAAAATGTCATTGAGGCTACCGTGTTTACTGAATGTGCTAAAGGAAAAACGGTATTTTTGCCAAGGATCCCGCTTATACCATCAGAACTTCCTTTTCAGTTAAAGAGACTTCAATTTCCTTTAAAAGTCTGCTTCGCAATTACAATTAACAAATCGCAAGGTCAACTTTGCAGAAGTCCCTCTTCCTGCTGCACGCAGTTCATATGTCAAAACCAGCTGGATCGGACCACTATTTCATATAGCTGCCATAGGGACGATCTTTCGAAAAGTAGGTTCTTGTAAGAAAATCATTTTTGTTTATAAAGATTTCTTGACTTAACTCGGTATTTTTTAGTTTTACTACGCTCCCCATATATATGCAAAATCCTATTAAGATCAGACAACTATATCATAAAGCTGCCATAGGAACGATCGGTCGAAAATTAAGTTTTTGTATGGAAAATTTTTATGTTTTTCAAGATATCTTGACCAAACTCGGTCTTTATTAGTTTAACTACGCGCCCCATATATATGCAAAATCCTATTAAGATCGGACAACTATATTATATAGCTGCCATAGGAACGATCGGTCGAAAATTAAGTTTTTGTATGGAAAATTTGTATGTTTTTCAAGATATCTTGACCAAACTCGGTATTTATTAGTTTAACTTAGCTCCCCATATATATGCAAATTCTATTAAAATCGGGCAACTATATCATATAGCTGCCATAGGAACGATCGGTCGAAAATTAAGTTTTTGTATGGAAAATTTTTATGTTTCTAAAGATATCTTGACCAAACTCGGTATTTATTAGTTTTACTACGCTCCCCATATATCTGCAAAATCCTATTAAGATCGGACAACTATATCATATAGCTGTCATAGGAACGATCGGTCGAAAATTAAGTTGTATGAAAAACATTTTTTTTTTTTGACAAGGACATGGACGTATGCCAGACAGAAGCAAGCACAAAGTGCTTAGAATTCGTGATAACCGAAAAGGTTCGGCCTGCAAGAGTATTAAATCTTCGGCGTGCCGAAGATAGCCCTTCTTTCTCGTTATGATTCTGGGTTTGAATCGATGAATGAATGTTGACCCCTTAAAGAGTAAACTTTTGGCAAACACCTGCACCTGCTTATGTAGGTCAAGTGACTGATCACTTAAATAATTTGATGACCAGCGGATATTTGTGCAAAAATTAAAATCTTCAATTATGTATGTATATATGTATATATTTATTGTATTATTGATTTTATTGACTTATAATATTCAAGCTATTCAATTCAAACCCTAAATCATAAAAAGAAGGGCGCGCGTCAAACGCGTGCCAATAATGAAATTTTTAAATTTTGCGCCCATGATCAGCCCATTCACATGTGTAGAGCTCGAAATTCAGAAATCCAAAAATATTGTCAAATTTGCATCGGAAAGGCAGGCAGGGACCAACAGGCACACATGCGCATAAATGCTTCTATTCATATACAAAATACGCAAATATGCGTGAATAGCAAGTCCAAAAACTTTTAAATGCACACATGCCAACGCTTAGATACCCTTTCGAACAAGAACGAGCTAAAATGAAAGAATTTCGCATCGACTTGGCAAACCCTTTCATTATTTCATATTACTCGTCCCCTCAAAAGGGAAGAAATGCCACCGACTTTTGAGAAAAATTGAATTTGTGGGCATTTTTGCTTGTGCGGACACATACACACATAAACATTTAAACGGTACATCGACAAATTGAAAGAGCACTGAGAGTAAGCCAAAGCAGTTTCATGTAGTGGGAGCGAGATAAAAAACAGCGATGCCGTTCTATCGCACAAATCATGTGGATGAGAGTAAGCCAAAGCAGTTTCCTGTAGAGTGAGCGAGATAAAAGACAGCGTTGCCATTCCACGACATAGGCCATATGTATTCTTACTCTCTTGCTGTGAGAGCATGCGGGCATGTCTCGGACCCGAACAAAAACGAAGGCGAGTTTGGACCAGCGCAAAAAAAACGACTGTCACCACTAAATATACGGTTTGTCTAGTCTATATGTTATATGGTTAGTGCCTGTACTCAGGTTGTTCCCATTGAGTAATAAAGAGACAGAGCTGAATTCTCACTCCGAGCTTTTTTTACCGTTTTAAAAATCGCGCGCGGTAGATCGAGTTGGTTCGCAAACGCAAAATCCAACTCAAAAATAAAGCTCATTTACTATAGGAAGCAACAACAAATCACTCGCAAAACAACAACAGTGCGCATGAAAACCCATTTTTTTTTTGGTCGTCCGTCTTGAACTTCAAAAGTTTTTGCGCGATGATGAGGACATAGGAAACTCAGTGCAAAGAAAAGGGACAAATAATGCCACTGTGTTTGTTGCTGGTTTCTCTGTCGTTCCATCAAGGCAGCGCGTAGAAACAGTGGTGTGCTTTTTTCATTGTCGAGTCGTTTGTTTAGATTATGGCATTGAGTAATAAAGAGACAGAGACGTTTTGAAAATCCCGAGAGGTAGATCGGGATGGTCCGCAAACGCAAAATCAAACTCAAAAATAAAGCTCTTTTACTATACGAAGCAACAACAAATCACTTGCAAAACAACAACAGTGCGCATGAAAACCCATTTGTTTTTTTCGTCGTCCGTCTTGATCTTCAAAAGTTTCTGCGCGATGATGAGGACATAGGAAACTCAGTGCAAAGAAAAGGGACAAATAATGCCACTGTGTTTGTTGCTGGTTTCTCTGTCGTTCCAACAAGGCGGCGCGTAGAAACAACAACACTATTTGGGTTCTAATGTTGTTGTTGCATAGCCGAGTCTCGGCGCAAGTAGGTAGAAAAATCGAATGCGAGCAGGCCATGCCATTCAACTCAAAGGGTTACGCATACGGCGCGTCAACATCATATACTATTACGTCACGGCTTAAAGAATTTCATTTCTTGAGATGCTTAAAATATATTTCTATCTTTATTACGTAAATTAAAGTAATATATTAATAGGGTCTTTTATAATAATAAATGCATTTAATAATCTATTACTTTATTGTACGCCACGATCGCATACAAAAGGCCATAGCATGTGACGTCACGTGCGCAACAGAATATTGCAATCTCAAATTCATATACTTCCCTTGGCTTAGAAAACACATACATGCATATTTTATGCCAATGTGTGTGAGATGAGACACCCATGCCAACAACTATTTGGCGCGTCGAGGCATTGATACCCTTATTTATAGAAATGGTATAGAATGTTTCAAGAAAAAAATTATTATTGATTGCACTAACAGTTGCACACCAAATACGATATTATATATTTCTCAGAGATTAGATAAAAATGCATATATATGAAGTTTCGTGGTATTAGATGACAGAACTTATGAATAGTTAAAATACCCTATTTTGGAAAGGGTGTCTTGCTGATCGCAACATGAAAAATTATTAAAGCTGCCGGGCTGCTTGCAAGTTGAAAGCAAGTGGAGAAGAAGAAGGCATGACTTTGTGACTTTGCGAATGATAGGCATAGCAGTGTTTAGAAACACCAACAATGAGTTAGAAGGGGCAGAGTCTTACATTATAGGCTGTACCCCGAATCAAAAAGGAATAGCAATGACTGAATTTGTTTTTGTCTATTTTTTCTATTGTCGAGTCGTTTGTTTTGATTATTGGTTGTTGTTTCTAATAAAAAAAGTTCTGAAGTAGCTAGGCTGAGTTCCGGGCTGGCCAGCGCAATTCACTTCAATTATGTTTGTGCACATGAATATATGTACATATACATATATGCATATGAACTCTAAATCGAAAGTAAGTTTGGCTGATTGACTTTTTTGACTTAATTAAACAAATAAACAAATTTTTAAAATATTAACATTGCATAATTATACACATTTTTTATTTCAAAATATTGGGGTTTTATGTTTGTAAATCGAGTTATTTTATTAATTTTCCCTATTATTAGTAGCCAACAAAAAATATAATATAAATTATATAATATATTTACATTATAAAAAAAATTTAACAAAAACAGGCTTTAACATATTCAATAAAGAAAATTTGATTTCCTTATTTAATGCAAACATCTTTCCCAGTGTGTTGCCAGCCAGTGTCGCATTGAGTATTTTATAATGGAAAATTAGGAAGCCACGCATTATGGCTTCTTTATGTCATCGGCGATCTATCAAAAGAAAAGAAAAATGTAAAGCAAAATATTTTGATTTTTTTGGTTTAATATGCACACTTCCCTTTTTGTCCGCATAACGTAATCCATTCAATGTGTATACATACAATTGAGACATGCCTACCTCTCCCACCTTCATTATAAAATTATTCAATTTTAAACCCTATTTTTCTAATATTCGCATTTTTCTTGCAGCCGGCCCTTGTTTTTCTTTAAGTTCATATTTTGCTGTTGTCAAGGTATCGTTTAGAAGCCATCTAGCTTTTTTCCTTAACAATATCACAACTAGTTTATTTAAAATTGAAATACGATGACTGTGACAATTGTGGGTAGCAGCGAACCATTCAGGAAAATGTTTATTTGTTTCCATTATGCAGTCGTTCATTATGCTCTTACAAATATCTGTATGGTGAGCATTTTTTGCAAAACGTTCTGCAAATACCCTGTAATGAACATTTGATATATTAAAAAACATATCTGTTGGGTTTTTTAAATGCAGCACGTTTTCACTGAAATTTCTGGCGTAAATAAGGTCTTCCGTCTGCTGCTTTTGGAGCATTTCTATTTTGGATAGAGCATCATCGCAAAGCTCGCAGTCGAATTTGTGCTTCATGATCAAGTAGCCATCAAAGTATCTTCGAGATACTACTTCTCCAACACTGCCAAGCGTACATAAATCAGAGTGATCTGCTTGTTGTGTGTTATTCGTAGGCAGTTGAGCACAGTTTTCAATTGTGGAATCATTCCAATCTTCATGCTCATCTGGGTAGCAAACCCAATCTAACTGCAGATCTTCATCATCTTCACAGTTTTGATCTTGCAAATGCGATTTTGTTATCAATTTCATTGATAAAAGACGTGCAGTTAAATACTGCATTTCTCGCACAGATGGATTTAAATTGTTGCCGAGTTTAGAGCGAATAGCTCCAAAAAAGTTTTCAATGCTATCTTGATTGAATCGAGTAAGAAGCACAAAATCAATATTTTTTTCATTTAATAATTCGTCGCAAAGGCTTATTATATTTTCCAGTGTTATTATTAAACCTTTATGGCAATAATTCTTGTTTACGACATGAATGGACCTTAAATATGATATAAAATCAATCAGTTGCGTTCTAACCCTATTTGTACGATTGTATGGATTTTTATGGCCCGCGTTAAAAGATCTACAATTTAGCAAATCAAATGCATCGTTCAAAGTTAAAATAAAGTCTGATGTTGCCATTGCATTAGACATATTTTCGTCTGAAAAAAGTTTGTTATCATAACATACTTTAATGGCATTAGCAACCGATCTCGAAAAAATTTGAGTTGCATATTTTACCTTCATTTTTTCATAATATTTAGGATTTATGTGCGCCTCTGTCAATTTAGGGACCATTCTAGTTGTTGCCGAGTTTTTATTTATTTAATATAACTCCGAAATAACAGCCCAACTGACTTTTCCTTTAGGTGTCACTATATTCTTTGCCAACAGACAATTTCTAAAGCTTTTAAATAAGTGAACATAGTCATACAACATATAAAACAGTCTGCCATTTATATCGTTAAATTTCCGTTCGTTGTTTACTGATAACGATTTAAAAAGACCACGATTTGTAGCTGCCTGATCGATCACTTACAATTGCTCTGACGCGTAGGCCAATCTTGCAAATTACATTTATATTTTCTTTCATAATTTCCTTCAAATTCGCAAGGTTTATTCCATTGGCGCTGCAATAATACGAAAATGCGTACTTCCAGGGTTGAACAAGGCCTTTAATCTGTATAAATAGAAAGTAGTTAGCTACTCTTGGTTCTCTTTTTCCATTGCCATAATCTACAAAGCCATCAATTACATCAGTCGTGGAGTTGTATTCAAGTTCTGAGCGACCGTGCATTTCATCAAACACGAGTACACAATTCTTTTCGCTTTCCATCATGCTTTGAACGTGTTTCGAAATATTTAAGCAAACCAGTTCATCAATGCCTGGTGCTATTCTTCGTATCGGGCTCCAATTTAGCAACGTTCTTGGGTGCGGCAAGGAAAACAATAGGCTCGACCTCATGAATTTATAGCATTTTGCAGATCTATAATTTATGTTAAGTAACACATTTTTTTCAAGTGCACTACTATATTGTTTTTGCTTGCCATTTAATAGCATAGCTGCGAATGCTTTACTTTCATCATTCGTACCTGCAGATATAGCGATGGACCCTGTGTATAAATTTTCACATCTCGAAGTCCAAATTGCATTATTTTCTGCTAATTTGCTTGTAAATTTATCTTTTTCTTTTTCATTATTTTCAAACTTATCAACAAGCTTGTCGTATTTCATTTTGAGGTCGTAGTACATTTTTCGCCAATATGTTTCATTACGGCAGTATAATTCACAACGGGGGCAATACATGTTACATTCCCCGTTATGCATATTTATATGAAAATAATTATCTGCAAGGCGTTTGTTGGATGTTACTAATGTATTATTTTCATTATTTTTAGGCAATTCAATGTCAAAAACTGGCACTGGTTCAGAGAGCCACTTTTGAATGCCACCATCTGTTTTATTTTGGAACTTTCTGAATAACTCACACTCAGTAATTTCTATATTTTCTTTATTAATATTATTTTTTAAAGGGCTTTCATGTACATTTTCTATGTACATTATCGGTCGAGAATTTTTTCTTAGTTTTTTATTTAAAATATCCTGAGGATGGAAATGTTTGTTGCATATATATAAATGCATGTTATCTTTAAACGATGGTTTAATATTACAAATCGATTTCCACTCAGCTCTTTCTATCGAATTAATGGGAAAAGCATAAATAATCGAAGGGGGAGAGGAGCAATTACAATTTTGTATACAGCAATGTCGTTTAGGTTGCCAAGGACGGCTAAAACAAGAACTATATTTCGGCTTCTCATCATGTCCTGAAATAGGTATGCATTATGCATATGCTGTTAATAAACACACATAAGCCACATTTCAACACGGAACAGATATTGACAACACAATTAACAAAACATCACATAAACATATACATTGAAAACAGTAAACATCCAACTAAACAAAATTTGTCACACTTGTTTTAGTTGTTGCTTAATTTATAAACACATACACAAAGTTTACTACGACAATACAACAGATAAAGACATAGATATTTTTTACACACTTAAGCATCTCTTAAAGTATCAGCACTGCATTCATATATACATACATATTTCGCTTAAAATATAAATACAACATAATCATTGGCGAGGACAAGGTACCACGAAATTTCTTGGGGTAGGTCATAAAATAACTTCGTTGCCGCATACGAAGAATCAAATTGGTCGACGACCGATCGTGCGCTAAATGCCGAGGCACAGTCAGTTTATGACTCCCCTCCCTCGCCAACGAGCGACATCTTCAGCGTCACAACGACACGGAAACTTTATATACATACATTCGTACGTAAACAAATTGTTTTATAAGTATCAGTATGCACTCACCCAAATTTAGCGTGGGCATTGCACCGTCTTTAATCTTTTTTAATAAGAGGCAATCTTTTTCGAAGTGTTCGTCGCACACTCTAGTTCGAGAATTGACATCTTGAACATTAAGTTTTAGATTCGCACACCACTCCAACAAATTGTTCTCAGGTATACGAATTAGGCGGCTGCCTTCATTGCATCCTTTTACCACACACTTCACTGTACGCATTATCAATAAAATTTGGTTTTTTAAATATCAATGAAAATGTGTCAGCGAAAATTGACAACCAGTTTGGTTTGCTCATAAAAAGCGAGAAAATTAATATGATTGCATACATGCAAAGATGCAAAACATACATACAGTATGTCAATAAAGTGTTTTTACTTACGAAAAAAAACTAATTTTTTGGGTTTAGTTGAAAATAAATGTACCTAAAAGTGAGAATTTTTTTTCAATTATAATTTATTTCAATTCTATATTTTTCCTAGAACTTAATGGCAAAAAGAATTGTTAAATAACGTTACCCAAACATTTAATAAAATTAAAAAACTAAAAACATTCAAATTTTATGCTGTCAATAAAGTGTTTTTACACGAAACTTTATTACTAAATAACAATTTAAAAAAAACAATAAAATTTGGCTTTTTAAATATCAATGAAAATGTGTCAGCGAAAATTGAAAACCAGTTTGGTTTGCTCATAAAAAGCGCGAAAATGAATATGTACATGCAAAGATGCAAGACACGCATACATACAAAGCACATCAGCTGTAAAAGCGCGAGCACTGATGGAAAGCAGAGAGAAAGAAGACAAAACAATAATTTTCTTTGCATTTTGGGCATTCTTTATTCGTCAATGAATTTTGGGCAACAGCAGAAGTAGCAATAGACAGCCGAGTGTTGTGCTTGCAATTTGTCATTGAGTTATACTCAATTGTGTTTGCAACCTCGCTATCGCTCGTGAACTGTTTCGAAAAAGAGCTTTTGATCCAAAAGCCTCCTCTGTCTCTTTATTACTCAATGAGATTATGGTTGTTGTTGGTTCATATGGGAAATGTTCTGAAGTTGTCTTTGATTTTTGGGCAACGGCAGAAGTAGCTGTAGACAGCCGAGTGTTGTGTTTGCAATTTATCATTGAGTAATACTCAATTGTGTTCGCAACCTCGCTATCGCTCGTGAAGTGTTTCGAAAAAGAGCTTATGATCCAAAAGCCTCCTCTGT
The DNA here is from genome assembly GCA_035045885.1 of Drosophila borealis. Taxonomy (NCBI): domain Eukaryota; kingdom Metazoa; phylum Arthropoda; class Insecta; order Diptera; family Drosophilidae; genus Drosophila; species Drosophila borealis. Next base: position 20,629,388 of record JAWNOR010000194.1, read on the forward strand.
CTCTTTATTACTCAATGGGTTGTTCCTTTCGTACTCTTCAAAGAGCTGAGTACTGTGTAACAGATCTGTACTCAGGTTGTTACTTTCAAAGCTAAGAACTATGAAACTGATATGTACTTGGCTGTTATTTTGAACTTGCAACCATACGGTCTCACTTACAGAAACCGTCTAAATTTGTGCGTATGTTTTTATCTTACCCCAAAATGGATAAAAAATCAAGTGAAATTTGGTCCTTATTTAAGGCTGTCGACGACAAATTTGCAAAAATGCAACATATGCAAGGAAAAGTACTCCTACAAGTCATCAACAAGTAATTTGCACAAACACATTATGCGCAAGCATTCAACATGTGTTGTGCCAAAAAAGTTACGTACTTGCGCACATGTTTATTTTGTTAACTTATTTTTATTAAAACCTTGGCGAAAATATAGTTATTAGAAGGCAAATGTAACTGCAACAGCAAATCCTGCGATCGATTTGATTCAAATCAATGATAATGATTCGGAAAACAAGGAAGAAGAAGATTGTGCAGAGCAAGAGCAAACGTGTCGTCAACCAACAACTAAAACTCTATTTGGTGCTCAAGAGCATACGCCAAAGCAAAGGCAATATATTGACACAATTTTATGCCAAATGTTTTACAAAGACTTGCAGCCATTCAGTATGTTGGACGCCCAAGGATTTCGCAAGCTTATTGCTGTGCTTAATCCTAAATATGAGCTGCTAAGTCGCCATAAAATGTCGCGCGCCATGATTCCATCTGTTTCTGAAGAGCTAAGAGTCCAAAAATTTCTTGCCTATGAGGAGTTATTTTGCCTGACTACAGACTGCTAGACGTCCCGTACCAATCAAAGTTTTATTGGAATCACTGTCCACTTTTTAAATAAAAGCTTCGAATTCAAATCAGTGATGCTTGAATGTAGCCCGCTAACTGAAGCACATACTGCGATCAATCTGGCTATTGCTTTAGAAAATATTACCAAGACCTGGAATATTTTTGATAAAATTGTGTTTGCAGTATCAGACAATGCATCAAATATAAAAAGTGCTATTATTGACCATGTAAAATGGAAACATTTTGGTTGTTTAGCACACTCATTCAACATGGTGGTAAAGGATGCACTAAAAAATGAGACTGTGCAAGACATTAATGATAATGTCAAACGCATCGTTAGCAATTTTAAAAAAAGGACTGCAGCAAACAACAAATTCTTGGCGTACCAGCGTAACAATGGAATAGAGCCTATGCGTTTAATACAGAGCATTGAAACCAGGTGGAATTCCACATTTTATATGCTGGAACGCTTTTTAAAGGTACATTATGTTGTTTTTTTTTTGTATTCAGTTTTTTATCTTATATTTATTATATTAATATCTTACATTTTTATCCTTAAGACTGAGGATGCTGTGAAAAGCACTATGACACTATGCGATAAGGCCTTGCCTGCTATTAAAAGCAGTGACTGGGTTATAATAAAACACGTTGTTTTTTTTGCCTTTTGGTATGCTGTGCAATAGCTCATCTCCTTTTCCTGTCTTAGGTGAAAATGCTATGCACTTCAAACAGTTTTCCATGTGAGTCAATACTTGTCTTTTCATGTTCGGGAACCAGTAAGTTTTTCCTATTGCGTCTAATATCTTGTCCCTTCCAATGTGCCCAAGTTCGTCATGGTATTAATATAACACGTGGTCCTCCATCCCTTCTGGTACATAAAAAAGTAATATTTTGTCATTCGTCTTTCTATATATTACTCCGTTTCTCATTTCAAACAATTTAAGCTCTCCTACCTCTAAGAATTATCTAATATCCTTCGTTTTCTCGTCTCTTGTTTTACATATTACTCAATGGGTTTCCAAGTTATTTGCTTCCGTTATCATAATCGTATTATGACATCTCGACAATGCATCAACGTGTTGCATTTGCTTACTTGCTCTATGTACTATCTCATAATCGAATTCTTGTAGCTCTAACGCCCACCTTGCAATTCTGGGATTAAGGTCAATCTTGTTCAAAGTCAATGTCAGTGAGTTGCAATCAGTTATGATTTTAAACTGCCTTCCTTGCACGTATATTCTGAATCTTCGTAATGCATATATAATGGCTGAAGTCTCCAGCTCAAAGCTGTGGTATTTCGCTTCCGTCTCAGTTGTTCGCTTTGAAAAATAAAATATCGGATGCACTCTGCCATCTTGTTTATTTTGCATTAATACTGCTCCAAATCGTAATGCACTAGCATGGCAATGCAACTCAATGTGATCTTTGTGATTATAACTCGACAGTACCGGTGCTTCCAACAACCTCTCCTTAAGATACAAAAAACAGTTGAGTTCGTTTTCCTTAAACTGAAATATTTTGTCTTTTCTCAACAGATCATTTAAAGGTTTTGCGATTGTTGAGAAATCCTTAATAAATCTCCTAAAATACGAGCAGAGTCCCAAAAAACTCTGAATTGCTTGAATTTTATCTGGAGTCGGAAAATTGTTTACTGCCTCCAAACCTTTTTCATCGGCTTTAATACCGTCTTTGGAGATTTGGAACCCTAAATATTTAATAGGTTTTGCATAAAATCGCATTTATTCAGCCTCAACTCTAACTTATTATCTACTAACCGCTTAAATACTACTTTTAGGGTTTCTAAGTGTTCGTATATGTATGTATATTCTTGCTGGCAATCATAATATCATCCATGTATACGGTTTAATGTATTTTATGGACAAAAACGTGAAAATGGCCGTTTTTCAAATCAAGCTTTTTTTCCGTGTACGATAATCGTCTAGGCGAGCAACTAAATGGTTTTGCTTTCCCGACTGTAATCTTCATTTCGTATCTAATTTTAGGGTTATCTGGTCCTTTTGCCTTTATGTATGCAGCATCCAGCATCTGTATAAATTTGTTTCTTAATGCATAACCTACTTGCTCTCCAATGTTGTAAGCCTTTTCACTAGTTTCCGTATCTGAAACGTTTATTTGTAACATTTTCTTTTCAAAATCCTCTTCTAAAAAAAAAAATCACTTTTACAACACTGCTTGTCAAACGCAGAGGTAAAATTTCATAAAAAAAAACAAAAAAAAAAATATAAAAATTGTGTACCATTAAATTTATTATCTTTCGTGAAATATTAATAAGAAAAAAACAACATTGAGCCAAACAACATTGGGCATGGATGTTAGTGCATCCACGCCCTCTCAACCGAGAGAGCTGCGACCAGAATTCGCTAAAATGATGAGAATTGCTGGCGCTACACCTGCGGAAATTCGTGAAATGATTTCCTTAAATACTGTAAGTGCTTCAAATACTGCAATTAAGTGCAGTAGTAGCAATTTTGCAGCAACGACATGCACTTTGACGTCGACAAACTCCATCTACGCGTCTACCTACACTGTCACAACTTCAAGTGGAGGAGTGTGCACCATCTCAAATATTAACTACAAAAGTGTAGTTGCAAGCGAATCAGAAAATAATATCAATGAACTAGGAAAGTCATCAGTGAAATCACTCAGCTGGATGACGACCAAAATAAAACGTAAACTGCCTTCAAGCTTTCCAAAAGCAAACGGTAAAAAAGGGAGGTTATTTGCATCTCAGATATCGATGGACAGACGTCTAAAGGAGATCCCAATAAACTCAAAAAACCAATTTGCATTACTAGATAATGAAGAGAACGATGATCCTACAGAGGAGGAAATAGCCCATGCCGAGGCACTGGCAGAAGAGATGGAAGTAGAGCTGAATGCGGAAAAAGAAGCCAGAGTACCCAGATCCAGGAAGCCACCCCCCATCTTCATTGAAAATGTAAACACTGTGACCCAGATGGAGGCAGAGCTTGATGCAGTCATTGGGTCAGATAGTTATACCCTCCACGTTGGAACACAAGGAAAAGTAAGAGTTCACGTTGAAAACTCGAATTCATATCGTAGTCTAGTGCAGTTTCTCAAAGAAAATAATGCACATCACTTTACATACCAACTGAAGGAAGACAAGGCCTTCAGGCTTATCGTCCGCAATTTGGCTAGCACCACCCCTGAAGATAGCATTAAAGAGGAGTTTATGCGATATGGACACAGTGTCCTTCGTATCCACAATCCTCGTCCTCGTAAGACCCAACAACAGGAAAACGGTGAAGCTATTGAGGAACTGATACAAAATAATTTCTTTTTCATTGATTTGGCTCGCGAGCCTAATAATAAGGATGCGCTGCAAATCAAGCAAATAGGGCGACAAAGAGTCTTGGTTGAAATACCAAAGAAAAATTTGAATGCCATCCTGTGCCACAGATGCCAAAGATTTGGACATACAAAAAACTACTGTATGAGGCCTTATATCTGTGGAAAGTGTGCTCAAAATCATCCAACAGCTCAATGCAAAGAAACTTTGGTTGAGAATCTTTGCTGTATCAACTGCGGTGGAAACCATTATGCACAGTTCACTAAGCCTCGGATTGTGGAATGCCCGTGGTATCTCTGGGCATGTGGAGGAGCTTAAGCACTTCCTAACTGAACATAATATTGATGTGATGCTAATTACAGAGACCTGGCTACAGGCCGGTGTATCCATCTTTATTCCAGGCTACAAAATTCACAAAGCGGATCATCCTAGCGATAGAGCAAGAAGAGGAGCGGCGGTGCTTATTAAGCAGGAGATCGAATATTTCCAAAATGAACCGGTAAGGATGGAGAAATTGCAAATGGCCAGCATCCAGATTGCAACTAGCAGGGGTGAATTAACCATTGCTTCGGCATATCTCCCGCCGAAACTGTCGTGGTCAGCAATGGAGTTCCAGCAACTTTTCAGCGGACTAGGAAGAATGTTCCTTATAGGAGGCGATTTTAATGCCAAAAACAGATGCTGGGGTTGCTTTAGAGCTAACGCAAGAGGCACCTGCTTACTAGACGCTGTGCAAAACACATCAGCTGAAATACTAGCGACTGGACAAGCCACTCATTTCCCGTGTGCCCAAATCTACACGCCGAGTGCTATTGACTTCTTGGTTTATAATGGGCTTCACACAGGTGGCTTAAGTATAAGGCCTGAGTTTCAGCTATCCTCTGATCATATCCCACTAGTAGTTGATTACGACTGTATTCCAAAGGGCAAAACAATTTAAGGTCGTCTGCTGCCTCCTGGAGCCAACATTGCTGCTTTTCGACGAGATCTAGAGGAACCTCTTCACCTGAACTTGGAAATACTAAGACCAGAAGACATCGAAGATGCACATGCGTTATTCTTGAACAAGGTTCACTTGGCAGCCCTCATTTCAGCGCCAGTAAGCCAATCACAAAGCTCATGACCACAGGTGAGACTTCCGCCAACAATCTATGCATTACTGCTGATTAAGAGAAGGATTAGAAGGCAGTACTGTCGAACCGGAGATCCAATTGTGGACAGGATCTACCGTAGTGTCGAACCGTGTCAAAAAGCTGCTGCAGCTGAATAGACAAAGGGAAACCGACCGTTTTTTGGAAAATGTTTCTCCAGATGAATCTTCAAGTCAATCCCTATGGAGACTGACGAGAAGGTACAAACAGCAAGTGTCCCCCAAATTTCCGATCAGAAAGCCTGATGAATCTTGGGCCAGATCCCTAAAGGAACGGGCTGATGCATTTGCCGAAGATTTGGAGGATCGCTTCAAGCCTTTTAATACAAGTTCGGCAAGCATGAACAGAAGGGTTCAACTCACACTGGAGAGCCCAGGCCAGCTAAGCCTCCCAGTTGCTCCTATCACTGCCAACGAAGTATCAGACCACATAGCAGCACTTAAGACAAGAAAAGCTCCTGGCGATGATGGCATCGACAACATAACACTTAAAGCATTGCCGGTCAGAGCAGTCCTATTTTTAGTGTTAATCTTTAATGCGGTATTGAGACTGGGGCATGTTCCAAGCCAATGGAAAAAGGCGAGGATATGCATGATCCATAAGGCTGGAATGAGCCCCTCGTCCCTAGACTCATACAGGCCTATTAGTTTGTTGCCCACGATCGGAAAACTCTTCGAACGTTGTCTGCTTACGAGACTGCTGTCTTTGGATAGAATCAAAGAAAAAATTCCCCCCTTTCAGTTCGGGTTCCGAAAATCTCATGGCACACCGGAACAGCTAAATAGGGTGGTGAATTTTATCCTCAAGGGTTTCGAAGCCAAAGAGTACGTAGTGGCTGCGTACTTAGACATAAAACAAGCCTTCGACAGAGTCTGGCATGATGGACTACTCTGCAAAATCAAGCCCTTGTTGCCACCTCAACTATATTTAATTGTGCAAAGTTATTTGGCAAACCGGTCATTTTCGGTAGTACTCGATGGAGTTGAGTCCAACATGAAGGCCATCGGGGCTGGCGTTCCTCAAGGGAGTGTGCTAGGGCCTACGCTCTACACCCTCTTTACCTACGACATGCCCACTGGCTCTACAATTGAAGTCGCGGATCCACACGACGTTACAATCGCCACTTTTGCAGATGACACAGCCATCTTATCAAGAAATGAATGTGTCTACGAAGCTACCGACGTCCTGCAGCAATATCTTCACAAATTTGAAATGTGGGCCAAGCGCTGGAATATTGGCATTAATTTAAATAAATGCGCCAATTTGACCTATGCGCTACGGAGGGACATGTGTCCGGGAGTATTCTTGCGCGGTCAATTGGTGACGCACTTCAACAGCCACAAACACTTAGGGGTGCACTTAGACAGACGCTTGAACTTTAACAAGCACATCACAAGTGTCTCTGTAACCCTTAAGAACAGAATAGGAAAACTAAGATGGCTTCTGAGCAGTAGAAATGCGTTGTCATTGAAAAATAAAGTAAACATTTATAAGTCCTGCATAGCTCCCGCCTGGCGTTATGGTATTCAGGTATATGGCATTGCTGCAAAGTGCCGTCTATCAAAAATCAGGGTGCTCCAAGCAAAAACGCTCCGTAATCTGTCTGGTGACCCCTGGTATATGAGAACTTCTGACCTGGAAAATGACCTAGGAGTGCCCAAAGTCGGGGACGTAATAAATATACAGGCCGCAAATTATATAGCGCGACTGAGAAATCATCCTAATAGTCTGGCTAGGCGTCTTCTGAATAGGCGTAGAATTGGAGGACTCCGAACGCGAAGGAGACTGCGAAGGTCTCACCCAATAGATCTCCCAGATCGATTTATATAGTCGCCACTGTAAATTTGTATATTAGACTTACCAGTAGAATAAGTAGTTTGTAAATATTCATATAAATTTAATTTAAGTTGTTCCTGATAATAACAGAAAAATTAAAATAAAGCAAAACTTAATACCCAAGAATACAAATATATCTTCTAAAATTTGAACTACCTCTGTACTTACTGTGTCCCCCTCTGTTTCTTCCTTCCTCTCTAACGATTTATCGAACCGTTTTCAGCTAACGATCTACCGTCCACACACTTCCCTGTTAACGATTCGTCACCTAACAATTTTTCCTTTACTGCTAACAATTTATCTTCTAACAATTTTTCTTGCTAAGTCTTTACTTTCAATTAATTTATCCTCCAACATATACGCGTGACTAGATTGCTCGTTTACTTTGTCTTCAGTACACTCGACTTCATCTTCAAGGCGTTTAGGGAAATATTTAAGTTACAGTTTTCCATGAAATCTCTCCCCATTACCACCCCCACCTCATAGACTCGTCAGACACCACTATTAAATGAAAATAAATTGTAATTGTTGAATGCATGTATTTAGCTGGCTTTCATTTAGCCCGAAATATTTCATTTTAAGTTGTTGGAGTTCTACTCCTTTGGGAACATAAATTTGCTTGATAAAAGATATAGGGCTGCCCGAGTCTATGAGGCGTTCTAAAACAATAGAGAGATCAGCGATATCATTATAAAATATTCTTACACGTCTCACATAATTTTGAGCTCCTTCTTTGCCAGCCCTTGACTACCTCTCTGGGCATTGGGCCACCAGGTGATTAGTTGCCCCACAACCGTAACATGAACGTTGTTCTCTTTTTGGCTTCAGACAGTCTTTTGCCCAATGCCCCTTAAAGTTGCAGTTAAAACAGCGCGAGTCTCCATTCCTGACGACATTCGTAACTATTTTTGGTCCGCCTGTTTTGACAGTTCCGCTTTGCTCCGGTAGAAGCACACCAGCGAATGCCCGAAGCATATTCGCGGGGTATTTCAAAATTGTGGAGCTTTGCCTGTATTTGCAAATACTCCGACGGAATGCTTTCGATGAGGCCATCCATTCAGATCTCGAGCTAATATTGACTTAGCGTCAAAGTACAACGCAAATTTTTCGTCACACTGCCACTTTCGCGCTTCAAATTTACGTCGAAGATCGGCTTTTGATGATTTGCCGCTATACGCAACATTTAAACTGTCCAGCCTTTTAGCTTGGCAATGCATAACAAGTGACGTTGCGTATCATTCAGCTTGTATAATTCAGCAATATTCTCCAACTACGCAATCCAATTGCGAACAGACGCAGCTCCATCATAATCCAATAGGATCGATTTTGCCAATTGGAATGCTGCTGAAACCTATTCGCCACTTCCTCTTGCCGCTCTATGGCGTGCTTGCCTAATTTCGCAACGAAAATGTTCGCTGGCGTCGTCTCGGCGGGCGTCGCGATCGCTGTCTTCGCCGTTTTCTCCAATAAAGGCACATCCGTCGCTCTCGTCTGCTCCGCTTTGCACGCTGCTGTCGTTTTCCTCTACCTGCTGCTGCACTTCGTGCCCTTGAAAATCTCTTGCTGCGGCCGTAGAAAATTTTCTTGTGCTGCTACAGACACACACATATGTATGTAAGTATTGGCACAGCAAGCATTTTCTACTTTGCAACCATTTTGCGTCCGTTTTTGGTAACAAACATCCATGCAAATTAATTTTCCTGTATAAGCCAGTTAATTTTCTACAAAATACAGTTAAAGTTTAGTAACAAAAACATAACCGTAATTTTATTAAATTATTTAAATAAAAGATGGCACATTTTTCTGGCACAAAAGTATTGGCACACATAATTATAAAACCTAAAAATATTATATATGAAACTTAACTAATATTTGGTGGGCAAGCCTTTCTGTTTTATAAAAGCCTCTTAACGTTTTGGCATAGAATGAAACAATTTTCTGGTCGTTTCCGCCCCGATATTTTGCCATTCTTCCAATAAAACCGTTTTCAGCTGACTTTTGTTGGAAATTACCCGTTTTTTGACCCTCCTATCCAGTTCCTCCCATAAATGTTCAATTGGGTTTAGATCAGGAGATTGTGGCGGATGTGGCCAAACATGTGCCGTGTTATATGCCAGCCACATTTTAACAACGTGGGCCGAATGCTTGGGATCGTTGTCAAGTTGAAAACTAAAGTATGATGGTAAGTTTAGGTTTTCGGAGCTTTTTTTGAGGTTTTCCTTTAATATGCCTAAATAAACTGTTTTGTCCATTATCCCATCTATGAATACTAATTCGCCCACGCCGGCAGCAGACATGCAGCCCCATACCATCATTCCCCCGCCGCCATGTTTTACTGTTGCTGCAAGGTTTTTTTTTTCGAAGGCAGTATTTGGCTTGTGCCACACAGTAACTGTAAGTTGCTTCTAGCCATATCCTCGTCGTCGGATTCGTCCATTCTGGGAGCACTGCCGCACTCATTAGTTGGCACCGAATTTAAACGTGCTAACAGCTCGGCTTTTGAACCTTGGGTCCGCTGGCCCAGAATTGGTTACCATTTTGTTAAGGTAGCCACCGTCACATCATTAATGCTTATTTCCATGGCGTGTTTTTTTGAAAGTCTTTAATTACTGCATGTCAAAACCAAGTCTCTCTATTTGCTTCTCTGCTAAAGACCAACTCTAAGACCTTCTATCATTGTCTAACACTCTTTTCTTAGTTTTTGAACCAGGGATGAGCGATATTCACTCAACCCGTTACAAGTAACAAGTATTCAAAAGTAACTAGTTACTGCTGTTACACCTTTCAAAAGTAACAGCAACAAAAAATTATCCTATGTCATGCACGGATAGTAAAGCAAGGGTATACTTGATGGTCGTTGTCCACTCAAAAGATTGACACCGAAAATTTCACTAAGAAATTACAACGACGATATGACAAATGACTGGATCAATGTTATAGACATGTTAGATATATGTATATTTATATGATATATGTATATTAATATAATGTTAGATATACTTTTCAGCATTTGTTATACATTTCATAAACTTGCATTTTTTTTCATTTTTGTGGTTGCTGGTTGTTGTATAGTTGAAATCTTAATAGCAGATTCTGTACTCAGGTTGTTCCTTTCGTACTCGTCGAAGAGCTGAATACTGTCACTAACCAAAAAACATATAGATAGGACATGCAGTGAAAGGTTGTTGGTCACCAAAAATAGGTTTGCATCTGGTCCAACGAGCGAGTAAGATATACATATGACATCTTTTGATCGCTCCCACTACAGTAAACTGCTTTGGCTTACTCTCTTCCATATGATTTGTGCGATAGAACGGCATCGCTGTTTATTTTTATCTCGCTCACACTTACTCTCAGTGCTCTCAATGCTCTCTTTATGTCTAGGTCCCGTTTAAATCTTTGTGTGTGTATGTGTCCGCACATGCAAAAATTACCACAAATTCAATTTTTGTCAAAATTCACTGGCATTTCTTCTCTTTTGAGGGGCGAGTAATATGAAATTATGAATGGGTTTGCCAACTCGATGCGAAATTCTTTCATTTTAGCTCGTTCTTGTTCGAAAGGGTACCTATGCGTTGGTATGTGTGCATTTAAAAGTTTTTGGACTTGCCATTCACGCATACTTGCATATTTTGTATATGAATAGAAGCATTTATGCGCATGTGTGCCAGTTGGTCCCTGCCTGCCTGTCCGATGCAAATTTGACACACACAGACAAATGTGTGTGAATGGGCAGATAATGGGCGTAAAAGAAAATATCATTATTTGCCCGCGTTTGACGCGCGCCCTTCTTTTTATACCCTTGCAGAAGATATTATAATTTTGTCGTGAAAGGTGTAACACATAGAAGGAGACATCTCCGACCCCATAAAGTATATATATTTATGATCAGTATCAACAGCCGAGTCGATATAGCCATGTCCGTCTGTCTGTTTCTATGCGATCTAGTCCCTATGAAACTTTGCAGAAGTCCCTCTTCCTGCTGCACGCAGTTCATATGTCAAAACCAGCTGGATCGGACCACTATTTCATATAGCTGCCATAGGAACGATCGGTCGAAAATTACGTTGTTGTATGGAAAATTTGTTTGTTTTTCAAGATATCTTGACCAAACTCAGCATTTATTTGTTTTATTATGCTCCCCATATATATGCAAGATCCTATTCAAATCGGACCACTATATCATACAGCTGCCATAGGGACGATCTGTCGAAAAGTAGGTTCTTGTATAAAATATATTTTTGTTTATAAAGATATCTTGATCAAACTCGGCATTTAATAGGTTTACTATGCTCCTCATATATATGCAAAATCCTTTTAAGATCGGACAACTATATCATATAACTGCCATAGGAACGATCGGGCGAAAAATAACCTGTATTGAAAATTTGTTTGTTTTTCACTATATTTTGACCAAACTCGGCATTTATTTGTTTTACTATGCTCCCCATATATATGCAAAATCCTATTAGGATCGGACCACTATATCATATAGCTGCCATAGGAACGATCGGTCGAAAATTAAGTTGTTGTATGGAAAATTTGTTAGTTTTTCACGATATCTTGACCAAACTCGGCATTTATTTGTTTTACTATGCTCCTCATATATATACAAAAACCTATTAAGATCGGACCACTATATCATATAGCTGCCATAGGAACGATCAGTCGAAAATTACGTTGTTGTATGGAAAATTTGTTTGTTTTTCAAGATATCTTGACCAAACTCGGCATTTATTTGTTTTATTATGCTCCCCATATATATGCAAGATCCTATTCAAATCGGACCACTATATCATACAGCTGCCATAGGGACGATCTGTCGAAAAGTAGGTTCTTGTATAAAATACATTTTTGTTTATAAAGATATCTTGATCAAACTCGGCATTTAATAGTTTTACTATGCTCCTCATATATATGCAAAATCATTTTAAGATGGGACAACTATATCATATAGCTGCCATAGGAACGATCGGGCGAAAAATAACCTGTATTGAAAATTTGTTTGTTTTTCACGATATTTTGACCAAACTCGGCATTTATTTGTTTTACTATGCTCCCCATATATATGCAAAATCCTATTAGGATCGGACCACTATATCATATAGCTGCCATAGGAACGATCGGTCGAAAATTAAGTTGTTGTATGGAAAATTTGTTAGTTTTTCACGATATCTTGACCAAACTCGGCATTTATTTGTTTTACTATGCTCCTCATATATATACAAAAACCTATTAAGATCAGACCACTATATCATATAGCTGCCATAGGAACGATCGGTCGAAAATTACGTTGTTGTATGGAAAATTTGTTTGTTTTTCAAGATATCTTGACCAAACTCAGCATTTATTTGTTTTATTATGCTCCTCATATATATGCATAATCCTATTAAGATCGGACCACTATATCATATAGCTGCCATAGGAACGATCAGTCGAAAATTAAGTTGTTGTATGGAAAACTTTTTGTTGTTCAAAAAATCTCAACCATATAAACATTATGAAAAGGTTGGGTCTGCCAGGGTATTAGGTCTTCGGCTTGCCGAAGATAGCCCTTCCTTCTTGTTACAAATTTATTTTGTTTGTGAGGATGACAGGGAAGCGCAACTTAGATGCAAAAACATAGCAGAAGTGAGATTTTAACTCTTACCTTAAAGATTTTAAAAGTGCTTGATAAAATTCCCAGCAACTGTACTGATTTTAAAATGGTTATTCAAGCCAATAAAAAAATAACTTATGTGCATAAAGGACGTATGAATCCCCCCACCGTAAGTGAAGTAGCTCTTCTAATAGTTGATCAGCAGTTTGAGAAGCGAGATATTATTGTGGAAAGCCATAATAATAAATTGCAACGCATTAGTGAAGTGCACCGTTCCTATGATGCATTGCAATATCCACTTCTTTTTGTCGTGGAGAGGATGGATATTCCGTTGACATACCTTAACGTGACCCCCTCACAAAATTGCCTCTGAAAAAAACCGTTTCAGCAATTAGTTTTTACACATACAGAATAATGATTCGGAACTCTCAGGCCAATCATTTACTTTATTGCCGATCTTTATTCAGTCAGTTTTTAGTTGATATGTATGCAAAAATTGAAACTGAAAGACTGAATTTCATACGAAACAACCAAGCACAACTCAGGGCAGATAGTTATATTCAGCTTCAAGGTGCTATTGGCAGGCAAGATGTAGATGCTTTTCAGTTTGGTCAGTTGGTATTTCCTCCATCTTACTTTACTGGGTCGGTAAGATGCATGCATGAAAAAACTCAGGACGCAATGACGTATGTTCGACACTACGGGCGTCCTGATCTTTTCATTACATTTACTTGCCACCCTAAATGGAAAGATATTGCAGATGTTTTGATGCCAGGGCAAAAAACGCATGATCGCCATGACATTATTGCTAGAGTCTTTCACTTAAAAGTAAAAGCTTTAATGCTTTTGTTAACAAAAGACAATTTGTTTGGTAAAGTTCAGTGTTTTATGTACTCTGTGGAGTGGCAAAAGCGTGGTCTACTACATATTCACATTTTGCTATGGTTAGAAAAACATATTATGCCCGATCAAATTGATGGTATTATCTGTGCAGAAATTCCAGATCCTTAAAACGATCCACTATTGTTTGAAACAGTCAAAGCTAACATGGTTCATGGGCCATGCGGTACACTGAACCTTAACTCACCCTGTATAAGAGAAGGCAAATGTACAAAAAGATTTCCTCGACAGTTTCTTCGTGAAACTATCACAGAAAGAGCCCCACAAGATGGTGGCTTTACTGTTGAAATTAATGGAAAAATCCTAGATAACCGTTAGGTTGTGCCCTATAATAGTGTTCTCTTACGCACATTTTCAGCCCATATAAATATTGAGTACTGCAGTTCTGTTAAGTCAATAAAATACATATGCAAATATGTAAATAAGGGTAGTGATCAAGCATCTTTTACGCTTGAAAATCAGAAAGATGAGGTTAAAATGTATGAAAGTGGTAGATATATTAGAAGTTCAGAAGCAGTGTGGAGAATTCTCGCATTTCCCATACATGAAAGGTTTCCGACTGTTACGCACTTGGCTGTACACTTAGAAAATGGGCAGCGCATTTACTCCAACCCAAACAATTCAAATCAAATGCGGGAAGAGCTTAGTAACCCATCCCAAACAACCCTTCTAGCATTTTATGAACATTGCACAAAAGACGAATTTGCGAAAACACTGTTGAATGTGGAAGTTCCTTCTTATTACACGTGGAATAAGAATAAGTTTGAAAGAAGGAAACGGGGAAGTGAAGTAGTTCACTTTCCTGGAGTTAAAAAACATCAAGCTTTGGGAAGAGTGTATACCATACACCCCAACAGTGAATGTTATTACTTGAGAATTTTACTCATATTCGTATCTAAAAACTGTCAATGGAACTATTTATGAATCGTTTCAATTAGCTTGCAAAGCTTTGGACTTACTTGAAAAGTCAAGTTCCGCTTAAATTGCAATTATGGAAACAATTTTAAATAGCTGTCTGATATATCTTAAAGACATGGTGTTGTCCTTAGGAGGACAATGTTTGACGGCATACGGGCTGCCTAACCCATGTAGATCCATAGACGTCCTTCAGAATAAAGATTACCTTCGGGAAATTAGTTATGATAATAACATTTTAATTGAAATTGTTATAGAAAACGAGCCTCTCCTGAATAACGAACAGAAAAGCGTATACGATAGCAAATAGAGGAAAAATATTTTTTTGACGCCCCTGGTAGTACTGGTAAAATATTTTTAATGAAATTGTTGTTAGCTTAAATAAGACAAAGTCAGAAAATAGCATTGGCTCTAGCTTCTTCCGGTATAGCTGCCACATTACCTAATGGGGGTCGAACAGCACACTCTGCAATCAAACTTCCATTTAATTTAATAAATGCAGAGTTACTTCAATGCGCTATTTCAAAGCATTCTAATTTTGCCAAGGTACTCAAAGATTGCAGCCTCATTGTTTGGGATGAGTGCACCATGGCTCATAAAGGTGGCTTTGAAGCTCTGAATAGAACACTAAAGGATTTGCAAGATAATGACTTCCTTATGGGCGACATAACCGTTCTTTTAGCTGGAGACTTTCGTCAAACACTTCCTGTAATACCTAGGGGAACAAGAGCTGATGAAATAAAGTCATGCCTATAATCCTCATTTTTGTGGCCTCAAAATCAAAAACTTGCATTAAGTACAAATATGCGTGATCACTTGAATTGCTTGCTTCAACTGGTATTTTTGCAGAAGTATTACTTAAAATAGGAGATGGTACATATCCCACAGTTGAAGGAAAAATTGATATCCCATCATGTTTAGGTAATGTCGTAACGACTCTTGAAGAGCTTATCACAATTGTATATCCGAATGTTTGCAACATATTGGCAAAACCATCAAATTGGTTATCGGAACGAGCAATTTTAACTGCAAAAAATGAAAGAACCGCCTATAAATGACTTACTACTTAAATCACTTGATGGCGATCGAATTCAATATAGGTCTATCGATTCTGTTACAGACATCGATGACGCAGTTCACTACCCCGTCAAGTTTCTTAATACTTTGAACCCAGCAGGAGCTCCCCCGCTTATTCTAACTCTTAAAGTCGGTGCACCTATAATGTTATTGCGGAATCTGAATCCACCAAAATTATGCAATGGTACTCGACTGCAAGTGAAAACTCTTCATAAAAATGTCATTGAGGCTACCGTGTTTACTGAATGTGCTAAAGGAAAAACGGTATTTTTGCCAAGGATCCCGCTTATACCATCAGAACTTCCTTTTCAGTTAAAGAGACTTCAATTTCCTTTAAAAGTCTGCTTCGCAATTACAATTAACAAATCGCAAGGTCAACTTTGCAGAAGTCCCTCTTCCTGCTGCACGCAGTTCATATGTCAAAACCAGCTGGATCGGACCACTATTTCATATAGCTGCCATAGGGACGATCTTTCGAAAAGTAGGTTCTTGTAAGAAAATCATTTTTGTTTATAAAGATTTCTTGACTTAACTCGGTATTTTTTAGTTTTACTACGCTCCCCATATATATGCAAAATCCTATTAAGATCAGACAACTATATCATAAAGCTGCCATAGGAACGATCGGTCGAAAATTAAGTTTTTGTATGGAAAATTTTTATGTTTTTCAAGATATCTTGACCAAACTCGGTCTTTATTAGTTTAACTACGCGCCCCATATATATGCAAAATCCTATTAAGATCAGACAACTATATTATATAGCTGCCATAGGAACGATCGGTCGAAAATTAAGTTTTTGTATGGAAAATTTGTATGTTTTTCAAGATATCTTGACCAAACTCGGTATTTATTAGTTTAACTTAGCTCCCCATATATCTGCAAAATCCTATTAAGATCGGACAACTATATCATATAGCTGTCATAGGAACGATCGGTCGAAAATTAAGTTGTATGAAAAACATTTTTTTTTTTTGACAAGGACATGGACGTATGCCAGACAGAAGCAAGCACAAAGTGCTTAGAATTCGTGATAACCGAAAAGGTTCGGCCTGCAAGAGTATTAAATCTTCGGCGTGCCGAAGATAGCCCTTCTTTCTCGTTATGATTCTGGGTTTGAATCGATGAATGAATGTTGACCCCTTAAAGAGTAAACTTTTGGCAAACACCTGCACCTGCTTATGTAGGTCAAGTGACTGATCACTTAAATAATTTGATGACCAGCGGATATTTGTGCAAAAATTAAAATCTTCAATTATGTATGTATATATGTATATATTTATTGTATTATTGATTTTATTGACTTATAATATTCAAGCTATTCAATTCAAACCCTAAATCATAAAAAGAAGGGCGCGCGTCAAACGCGTGCCAATAATGAAATTTTTAAATTTTGCGCCCATGATCAGCCCATTCACATGTGTGTAGAGCTCGAAGTTCAGAAATCCAAAAATATTGTCAAATTTGCATCGGAAAGGCAGGCAGGGACCAACAGGCACACATGCGCATAAATGCTTCTATTCATATACAAAATACGCAAATATGCGTGAATAGCAAGTCCAAAAACTTTTAAATGCACACATGCCAACGCTTAGATACCCTTTCGAACAAGAACGAGCTAAAATGAAAGAATTTCGCATCGACTTGGCAAACCCTTTCATTATTTCATATTACTCGTCCCCTCAAAAGGGAAGAAATGCCACCGACTTTTGAGAAAAATTGAATTTGTGGGCATTTTTGCTTGTGCGGACACATACACACATAAACATTTAAACGGTACATAGACAAATTGAAAGAGCACTGAGAGTAAGCCAAAGCAGTTTCATGTAGTGGGAGCGAGATAAAAAACAGCGATGCCGTTCTATCGCACAAATCATATGGATGAGAGTAAGCCAAAGCAGTTTCCTGTAGAGTGAGCGAGATAAAAGACAGCGTTGCCGTTCCACGACATAGGCCATATGGATTCTTACTCTCTTGCTGTGAGAGCATGCGGGCGTGTCTCGGACCCGAACAAAAACGAAGGCGAGTTTGGACCAGCCGCAAAAAAAAACGACTGTCACCACTAAATATACGGTTTGTCTAGTCTATATGTTATTTGGTTAGTGCCTGTACTCAGGTTGTTCCTTTCGCACTCTTCAAAGAGCTGAGTACTGTGTAACAGATCTGTACTCAGGTTGTTACTTTCAAAGCTAAGAACTATGAAACTGATATGTACTTGGCTGTTATTTTGAACTTGCAACTATACGGTCTCACTTACAGAAACCGTCTAAATTTGTGCGTATGTTTTTATCTTACCCCAAAATGGATAAAAAATCAAGTGAAATTTGGTCCTTATTTAAGGCTGTCGACGACAAATTTGCAAAAATGCAACATATGCAAGGATAAGTACTCCTACAAGTCATCAACAAGTAATTTGCACAAACACATTATGCGCAAGCATTCAACATGTGTTGTGCCAAAAAAGTTACGTACTTGCGCACATGTTTATTTTGTTAACTTATTTTTATTAAAACATTGGCGAAAATATAGTTATTAGAAGGCAAATGTAACTGCAACAGCAAATCCTGCGATCGATTTGATTCAAATCAATGATAATGATTCGGAAAACAAGGAAGAAGTAGATTGTGCAGAGCAAGAGCAAACGTGTCGTCAACCAACAACTAAAACTCTATTTGGTGCTCAAGAGCTTACGCCAAAGCAAAGGCAATATATTGACACAATTTTATGCCAAATGTTTTACAAAGACTTGCAGCCATTCAGTATGTTGGACGCCCAAGGATTTCGCAAGCTTATTGCTGTGCTTAATCCTAAATATGAGCTGCTAAGTCGCCATAAAATGTCGCGCGCCATGATTCCATCTGTTTCTGAAGAGCTAAGAGTCCAAAAATTTCTTGCCTATGAGGAGTTATTTTGCCTGACTACAGACTGCTGGACGTCCCGTACCAATCAAAGTTTTATTGGAATCACTGTCCACTTTTTAAATAAAAGCTTCGAATTCAAATAAGTGATGCTTGAATGTAGCCCGCTAACTGAAGCACATACTGCGATCAATCTCGCTGATGCTTTAGAAAGTTATTACCTGACTGTGCAAGACATTATTGATAATGTCAAACGCATCGTTAGCAATTTTAAAAAAAGGACTGCAGCAAACAACAAATTCTTGGCGTACCAGCGTAACAATGGAATCGAGCCTTTGCGTTTAATACAGAGCATTGAAACCAGGTGGAATTCCACATTTTATATGCTGGAACGCTTTTTAAAGGTAAATTATGTTGTTTTTTTTTTGTATTTAGTTTTTTATCTTATATTTATTATATTAATATCTTACATTTTTATCCTTAAGACTGAGGATGCTGTGAAAAGCACTATGACACTATGCGATAAGGCCTTGCCTGCTATTAAAAGCAGTGACTGGGCTATAATAAAACACGTTTTTATTTTGCGGTATTTTGAAGAAGCAACGAAAAAGATAAGTGGCCAAAAATATTGCTCTGGATCTCTCGCAATTCCGATCAGTGCTGAGATTTTTATAGTATTAGATAAATTTAAAAAGCTTGATTTCCCTGATAGCATTGTTTAGGTATGTTTGTATGTTACTTTATGAGAAGTATGTACATATATGCTCAGATTTTCAAATTGTATATTGTTGGTTATCAACTCACTTTTTGATGGTATGAAAAGGCGACTGGGTGGCTTGGAGCAGAGTAATACGTTGGCGGCTGCAACATTTTTAGATCCAAGATATAAAACTATATATTTCAAGGATCCGAGAACAGCCGAGAGAGTTAAATCTAGTCTTGCCAAACTTTTAATTTCCTCCTTTAAGGAAAGAAATGCACCAACTGCCATCGAAGAGAGCCATATTGAAGCCAACTATGAAGAGATTACATATAGTCTCTTCGGCTTAATTCCACAGGCGCCCAGGCCAAAAAAATTCACCTCTTTCAGAAGCAATCATTGAAATCGATCGCTGTTTGGATGAGGATTTTTTGAGACAATTCCCCAACCTTATGTCTGTCGCGAGGCAAAAGCTTTGCTGCTTAGGCTCTTTTTTTCTCTTTTTTTTCTCCTAATTCTCCTAATTCAGTGACCTTAAGTCAATAGTAAAATTATTTCATTTAAAGTTTCCTTACCAAGTTTTTTAAGGACTTCTCTTTTTTGATACATTCTTCAAATGCCTCAAAATCCCCAAGAATTGCATTTGGCGCTCTTCGCAGCGTCAATTTCGCCTTGTGCGCCTCTCCGCAAACTTGTCCATTTATAATAGAAATTTTATTTCTCAATGAAATTAACTCAGCCCCTTGACTATCAATTTTCCTCAACATTTGATGCATCAGGCTAAATAGTTCTACAAATATAATTGTTTGTTTGGCTGGCTCGAGGTCCGGGGTTTTTTTATTCAAGACAACATGAAAACATAAGGTTCTAGTCGGGAGCAACCGACTATGGGATACCCTGAAACCTCTTATTCCAGCACCAAATGCAGCTCTCGCTAAGCGCTCGTTTGCTTTAGTAGTAATAAAGATTAAAAAAAGAAAGTTCCCTTGGCAGGGTTTGAATTCGCAACTGACCGCATTACTTGCTGCCGCCTCTACGCAAGAGCTACAGCAGCCAAAAAAAAAAAAATAGTTTCCTCGGCAGGGTTCGAACTCGTAACTGACCGCGCTACTTTCCGCCGCCTCTACTCAATAGGTCCACCAATAATTAAGTCTTAATGAGAAAAAAACGAATTAAAATAGCAGCTCAGAAAACAATACAATAGCAATTGCAATGCTGTTGATATATGTAATTCGAAGCAGTCGCGCATGAATCGATTTGCAGGCCAAAACACATTTTTTTTCATGTTTCTTAACCAATCTTGATGAAATTTTCAGTAGTAGATCTTATTGTACTATAAAATATTCGTGTATTCTCAAAATGACAATTGCATTTAAATTGTGGTTTAATTAGATAGGTAATACAAGTTGGCTTACTAACATGATTTATAACTTTAAGGTGGTAGCGGGGAGGTGGCGATAGCTATAAAGTGGAAGATACTTGATATATATATACTATTTTTTTTATTTATTTTTTTTTTGGTTTATTTTGCGCTGGAATCGATCAGTGCCTTCTGATCTCTACCAAGCGGAGTTAAGGGTATTGTGTATAGTTATTATTTAATAACTTAAATGATAATTACAGACTTAAAAATATATAACAATATTGGGAAAGGGATGTTTAAGTGATGCGCCTCGTTGGTAGGTCGTCGGGGTGTAGCCTTCAGAGGCGCCTCTCACTGATGGGCTCAGCCAGGGCCCTTGCGGCCGCGTTCGGATGCTGCACCAATTTGTCGGAGTATCGGCTGCTGAAGAAGTTGAGCTGATCTCCGACCTTTGTTAGGCGGAGATCGCGTTCGATGGCGTCTGTTGTTACGTACCATGGCAGGCCAGCAACCTTGCCTGCTGCCTTGGCTTGGACCACTCTTATGCGACGGAGCTGGTGTGCTGATGCCGTGCCCCAAACTTGGATCGCATATGTCCAGATAGGCGTTACCATCGTTTTGATAAGCAGTGTCTTCGTGGATATGTGCAGCTTGCTTTGAGGCTTTAGTAGCCAATCGAGCTTTTGAAGTCTTCTCAGGCATTTTGCTCTCGTTGCTGCGATGTGGGGCCCCCATATGAGCCTTCGCTCCAGGTGGACACCCAAGTAGCAGAAAGAGTTGGTCTGCTCAATGGTTCCTCCATCGAACCGTAGCTTTGTTGCTTTGTCCTTGTGTGGGCAGGTCCGCCGTATACAGCGTGTACAGCATCGGACCGAGGACGCTGCCTTGTGGGACACCTGCTCTGATGCCCTTAATTGCCGACCTTTGGTCTTTAACGGCCACATTAAAGGTGCGTCCTGCCAGAAAGGAGCTAAGGATGCTGAAGTATGGCGCTGGGAGTATCAGTTTGATCTTGAACAGAAGACCATCGTGCCAGACCTTGTCAAACGCTTGTTTGGCATCGAGGAAAACGCCGACGCAGTATTGCTTCTGCTCAAAAGCTTCTAGTACATGTTTTACTGCCCGGTGGACCTGCTCGGGGCAGCCGTGAGACTTTCTGAAGCCAAACTGATGATCCGGGACCAGGCGCGTGACCTCGTCGAGTTCTAAGAGACGGCTTAGCAGAAGTCGCTCAAAGACTTTTGAGAGCGTCGGCAGAAGGCTTATAGGGCGGTAGGACTGAAGTTGAGTTAGCTGCTTACCGGGTTTGGCGATCATCACAATTTTCGCATGTTTCCATTGCTTCGGAAAGTGGCCAAGGCGGAGCATGGAGTTGAAAATTGTGGCGAGCGCCATGACTCCTTTGCGTGGGAGAGCCTTAGCTGCTCTGTTGTCGATTTCGTCGCATCCTGGGGTCTTCTTTAGCTCAAGCATTTTCAGCTGTGTCCCGATTTCCGCGGGGGAGATGCTTCTTATCGGGAGAGCTATCTGCAGTGGAACGTCCAGTGACTCGGCTACTTTACGGCGCTGTGCAACATCTGCGAAGTCGAATGGCTTGAAGGTTGTCTCCAAGTAGTCAGCAAACGCATTGGCCTTTTCCTCGTCCGATCGGAGCCAGAGGCCAGAGTGGTCCGTGATCGGGGAGGTAAAAACTGTTTGCCTTTTAATGCTTCTGGTGAGCTTCCACACTGAAAAGGTGCTGTTGCCGTCATGCCCAGTTGCTTCGAGGAAGCTGTCTAGATTTTCCGTTCGAGTCCTAGCCAGCAGTCGTCTGAGCCGGTTGGACGCGCTTGGTAGAGAGGTCTCCGTTGCGGATGAACAGCCTCCTTAGACGTCTTTTGTCGGCAAGGAGACTCCTGGCTTCAGGGCTTAGTAGGGACCTTCTGAAGGTACGAGTGTGAGGCAGGGTTTGCGGGGCTGCACGTCTAGCAGCTTCCGTAATTTTCGCTGTGAGGTGGTCAACGTAGCTCTCCAGTTCACTTGCCGTATTTATGGTGACGTTGAGCTCTAATGTGTCCTCGAGGCAGGCCCGGTATACTTCCAAGTTAGAGCGCGGCGGGAGCATTTTGCGGATTCCAACTTCCCACTTGGGAGTCTCCTCGAGCTCAATCAGTAATGGGAGGTGATCCGACGTCAGGTCAAGGAGGCTTCGTATTCGCAGCTGTTCCTGTCTGAATCGCTTGTAGAGCCCGAAGTCAAGTGCACTTGGTGTTGCAGTAGCCCTATATGGGTAGCACGTTTCCTCTCCAGTGGCTATGACTTCGATGCCTTCATTCTCAATGGCAGAGAAGAGCGTTCTCCCTCGGGGTCACATGCGGTAGTTTCCCCACCAGCGCTGTTTGGCATTCCAGTGTCCTCCTGCCAGGAATTTGGGGCCAAGCTGGTCGAAAAGGGCTTGAAAGTGTGCCTCAGTCACTCTCAAGGCCGGAGGGCAGTATACAGAGGCGAGATTGAAGTCGCCTCTGCTGGATCCGAGTCGGATAGCAGCAGCTTGCATATGCCAGTGGCAGGATGGCTCAAGTGGGTGGTGCGACAAGGACGACCTGATCAATATTGCTGCTCCTCCATGTTGGCTGTTGTCTGGGTGGTTGGCGGTGTGGAGAGTGTAGCCTGGCACTCTGAGGGTGATTCGAGAGCAGAAGTGAGTCTCCGTGAGCAGAAACACATCGATGTGGTGGAGTTCGATGAAGGCTGTGATCTCATTCGCTTTCGAAAAGACTCCGTTGGCGTTCCATAGTGCTATCCTGAGGGAGCTCATTTTAGGCACTGTTATTTTTGGCGCTAGCATTAGCGCTTGTAAAAGAGTCTGTATGAGAGACATCAGTTGGTCGAATCTAGCGAGCATTTGCTTCATCATGAGCTCAAGGTCTGAGTTGGGGCAGTTGTCGGCAACAGGTTGTGATTGGCTGGGAGTACTGCCAGTGTTCCTTCTGCGAGACGATGAGCGGGCATTGCGCTCTGCGGGCTGGGTACCGCGGAGGACGCTGGCAAAGGATTGTTGGCCGGGCACGAAGCTGCAGGCAGGAGCGGCTGTTTTGGGGCGGGGATCTCTGGAGCGGCTTGCATCTCTGCCATTTGCCTTGTGCTGGTTTTTCTGCTGGAAAGCATATTGCAGGTACTTCTTGCAGCCTTTGAAGTTTGCTGCGTGTGCTTCTCCACAGTGGTGACAACACCGATTCTCGTCCTTGCCAAGTGTGCACTCGTTGCTTGGATGGTTGTCCCCACACTCCTTGCACACATAGTGTCTCGAGCAGTAAGATTTTGTGTGCCCGTACTCTTGGCATCTGTTGCATTGTACAGGGCCCGACGTCTTGCGAGGCTTCTCCCACGAAACATTGTGCCTGTATAGTACTGTTATTGATTTGACAAGGTTATTGTCTCCGCTTTCCTCAGGTCAACAAATCTCATATTTAGGGGTTCGTTATTGACTCTGCTACGCGGGGTGTATATGCGGACAACGTGGTGCCCCTTTTCTGCCAATTGCGCTGATGGATGAGTGGATTCGGCTTGTTGGACGCCATTAGGTGAGATGTAGACCAAAATTTACTAGCTGCACTTATTTACAAAAATCTCCAGTATTTTTGTGGAAAGTGACTTTGGTGAACGGGGAGCGAAACGGTGACTGGAAAGTGTCAGCACTGTCACGGTCAGTGACTGACTTGCCAGCACTGATTGTTCTCCTATTGGCTAGTGCTTTACTTGTGTTAGTGAGTCTAGGCAAAAGCTCTCTCGCGAAAGCTCTGCTCACTCACACGCACACACACACACACTACGGCTGAGTTAAGGCGATCAGCTGAGCGCAGTTTGAGCTTAGCAAAAGCTTGCTCTCTTACGCTCGCACGCGGTTGCACTTTTGTGTATAAAAAAAAAATGCAATTTAAATGTTTATATATGTTTATATATATATATAGTTTAGCTGCCAGAGGCAGCACAATTGTTTTTTCGCGCTCTGCAGGCGCGATTTGTTTGTTAAGCCCTGGGGCGGGCTTAGTTAGTGTCACTGTCACTTTTTGTTTGTTTTTTGCCTGGGATGCACTGAAAATAAACACGCACGGGAATGCACAGAAAAAACGACCGATCTCCGCGGAAGTTCAAGGCTACTTGTTATACTAAGCTAACCTATGGGAACATAAAGATGCCACCTTGTAAAAATAAGTAAAAGTACACATGACGATGAATATTATCTAAACATGTTATTTATATAAAATAAATACTTTACATAGTTGTTAAAACATTCTACAATTTGTATTATTATCTGTGTATATATAAATATAGATACAAAATATAAATTTTTATTGTGAGCCCAATTACAAACTATTCATCGCCATGTATAAAAAGAGTGACCGATATTTTAATTATTCACTTATTTTCAGAGATTGTCAGTTTCGCTCGTTTATATGCTAGGCTTATAATGGGTTGGCAGGATCTATTATAACGGCACTTTTATGTATTCAAGAAAACGGCGCAAATTCCATACGACGTCTACTAGCTTTTATATATGTTTTTCATGGAAATTTTAATTAATAATTCATAAAATTAATGTTTTTTTTTTTTTTTATTTGGGACTGTTTTAATATATATACATATGTTTATTGGGAGTCAAACATTATATAAGAATAGGTTTGCTGCTGTATCCTCGGCTGCTGCGGCTGCATCCACGGCTGCTGCGGCTGCATCCACGGCGGCTGTTGCATCTGCGGCGGCTGTTGCATCTGCGGCGGCTGTTGCATATGCGGCGGCTGTTGCATCTGCGGCGGCTGTTGCATCTGCGGCGGCTGTTGCATCTGCAGCGGCTGCTGCATCTGCGGCGGCTGTTGCATCTGCAATGGCTGTTGCATCTGCGGCGGCTGTTGCATCTGCGGCGGCTGTTGCATCTGCGGCGGCTGTTGCATCTGCGGCGGCTGTTGCATATGCGGCGGCTGTTGCATCTGCGGCGGCTGTTGCATCTGCGGCGGCTGTTGCATCTGCAGCGGCTGTTGTATCTGCAGCGGCTGTTGCATCTGCAGCGGCTGTTGCATCTGCGGCGGCTGTTGCATCTGCGGCGGCTGTTGCATATGCGGCGGCTGTTGCATCTGCAGCGGCTTCGCCACATGCTGCCACAATTTCGCCACTTCTTTTTCCAACAATTTTATTTTTTTTGTTGCGCCCTTATCAAAAGTTGTTGCTGGTCAACATTATTTTTGAGCGTAGCACAGTGCGAGGGCTGGCGGTGCTTAATAATTTTTTTTTGTGGCACATCACATCATAAAATCACACTTGTACATTGTTGAATTTGTATGATAATTTAAAATATTGCCACCATTTCAAATATGTTGAAATATTGCAATAATCAAAATCTGTACCGATGATTTTAATGAAATAAATAGCAAAATGATTGATAAATCGTGCTCTATATGCACAACAACCGTGCATTTGGGGCCGTTTTCGGAGAAATTAAATAATAAAGTTTAAAATATGGCTGCCATTTAACAGTATGATATCTAATCATGCCAGCATGTGTTTTTGCATAGGATGTTATGAGAGAAATAGAAAAATGAGAATTTCTCAAAATTTGTACCGCTGATTTTAATGAAATAAATAGCAAAATGATTGATAAATCGTGCTTTATATGCACAACTACCGTGCATTTAGGGCCGTTTTCGGAGAAATTAAATAATAAAGTTTAAAATATGGTTGCCATTTAACAGTATGATATCTAATATTGCCAGCATGTTTTTTTGCATTAACATAGGATGTAAAGAAAAAAATGGAAAAGTGCAATTTTTCCATAAACTGCGCTATTAAGTATGACTTAGTACTTCTCATATAATTTGCTTTGACTTATTAATTTAATTTACTGTGAGTCCTTTCCATTTTTTCATGATTACATATAATTCAAATTGAATTGGTTCCCGCTCAGTTCTGCACAAAATTGTTCAACACTGATGCCAGGCAGTGATTCAGTTCACGTAGGAACTAGCAGTTCGATAGACTTTTTAATGAACTATATGAGGTTGGTTTACAATAAATTAATTTTCTCAAAATCTGTACCGTCCATTTACTTAAAATTAGTGCCTATAGCTTCCTAAAATATGTATTTACAAGAGGGTATACCGTGCATTGAGGGCCATTGTCTCTGACTTAAGAAAGTTAAAGTGACCGATTCCTTTTCCGACACCAAGTACCAAAATTCGACGCTAACTCACCGCCGCTAATTTGACGCACATGTGTGATGGCAATCACGTGCGTCAAATTAGCGGCGGTGACTTAGCGTCGATTTTTGGTACTTGGTATCGGAAAAGGAATCGGTCACTTTTAAATGCATTTATTAATGTTTTTAAGCACAAAACCCAATAAATTTTAATGCAGAATTGCAAAATAATAAATTATTTACTGTCTACATTCATTTGTTTTGGAATTTTAATTTATAATATGGGTATACCAAGGGGTTGAAAAATGAGGTTTCCACCATTCTCTATATATCTTAATTCAGGGATAATGGCCTCGAAAACCGCAACCGCCTATAGTTTCACCTAACCAACCTTGAAAAAATTATAAAAATCGATCAGCACGTTTTTAAGATATTTGTACAGCAGTGCAGCAACCTCGTTGCTAGCCCCATACAAAATGTTCGTAAAAAATTGGTCTTGCACTTAAACCCTAATATCTGTTCTCAGGGATAATGGCCCTCAATGCACGCTATACTAACTTGAAGATACATGTTTGAAGAAGCCTTACGCACTAATTCTAAACAAATCGATCAGCCAGTTTTTTAGAAAAATAATAAAATGTAAACACACCTCGTGTTGTTCTTTCAAAATGCCTATCGAGCTACTAGTTCCAACGTGAACCGAACCACTGCTTGGAATCAGTGTTGAATAATCTTATACAGTATTGAGCGGGAACAAATTAATTCAAAATATTTGCATATGGGAAAGAAAAGAAGTAATAAATGAAATAATTGGTATTTTACAATAAAACATTATCTTTGAAAAAATATAGACTGCAGCTAAATAAGGCAACAGTGCATTTATGTATTTATACACAGTATAATAACAAAAAGGTGGCAATATTTCAACATCTTATTCATCCTAATTTTATTTATCCCCGATAATGGCCTTAAATGCACGAATTATCAATCATTTTGCTTTTTACATCAAGAAAATCGTCCAGCCAGTTTTCATGAAATTCTCATTTTTCTATTTTTCTCATTATTCCCTATGTTAATGCAAAAAAACTAGCTGGCAATATTTCCTTAACCTTTTTATTTATCAAAATGGCGACGATATTTTATCAATATTTATATTTAATTCCTCCGATAATGGCCTTAAATGCACGGTAGTTAAACATATAGATCGCGAATTATCCATCATTTTGCTTTTTACATCAAGAAAATCGTCCAGCCAGTTTTCAAGAAATTCTCATTTTTCTATTTTTCTCATTATTCCCTATGTTAATGCAAACAAACTAGCTGGCAATATTTCCTTAACCTTTTTATTTATCAAAATGGCGACGATATTTTATCAATATTTATATTTAATTCCTCCGATGATGGCCTTAAATGCACGGTAGTTAAACATATAGATCGCGAATTATCAATCATTTTGCTTTTTACATCAAGAAAATCGTCCAGCCAGTTTTCATGAAATTCTCATTTTTCTATTTTTCTCATTATTCCCTATGTTAATGCAAAAAAACTAGCTGGCAATATTTCCTTAACCTTTTTATTTATCAAAATGGCGACGATATTTTATCAATATTTATATTTAATTCCTCCGATAATGGCCTTAAATGCACGGTAGTTAAACATATAGATCGCGAATTATCAATCATTTTGCTTTTTACATCAAGAAAATCGTCCAGCCAGTTTTCAAGAAATTCTCATTTTTCTATTTTTCTCATTATTCCCTATGTTAATGCAAACAAACTAGCTGGCAATATTTCCTTAACCTTTTTATTTATCAAAATGGCGACGATATTTTATCAATATTTATATTTAATTCCTCCGATAATGGCCTTAAATGCACGGTAGTTAAACATATAGATCGCGAATTATCCATCATTTTGCTTTTTACATCAAGAAAATCGTCCAGCCAGTTTTCAAGAAATTCTCATTTTTCTATTTTTCTCATTATTCCCTATGTTAATGCAAACAAACTAGCTGGCAATATTTCCTTAACCTTTTTATTTATCAAAATGGCGACGATATTTTATCAATATTTATATTTAATTCCTCCGATAATGGCCTTAAATGCACGGTAGTTAAACATATAGATCGCGAATTATCCATCATTTTGCTTTTTACATCAAGAAAATCGTCCAGCCAGTTTTCAAGAAATTCTCATTTTTCTATTTTTCTCATTATTCCCTATGTTAATGCAAAAAAACTAGCTGGCAATATTTCCTTAACCTTTTTATTTATCAAAATGGCGACGATATTTTATGAATATTTATATTTAATTCCTCCGATAATGGCCTTAAATGCACGGTAGTTAAACATATAGATCGCGAATTATCAATCATTTTGCTTTTTACATCAAGAAAATCGTCCAGCCAGTTTTCATGAAATTCTCATTTTTCTATTTTTCTCATTATTCCCTATGTTAATGCAAAAAAACTAGCTGGCAATATTTCCTTAACCTTTTTATTTATCAAAATGGCGACGATATTTTATCAATATTTATATTTAATTCCTCCGATAATGGCCTTAAATGCACGGTAGTTAAACATATAGATCGCGAATTATCAATCATTTTGCTTTTTACATCAAGAAAATCGTCCAGCCAGTTTTCATGAAATTCTCATTTTTCTATTTTTCTCATTATTCCCTGTTAATGTAAAAAAACTAGCTGGCAATAATTTATTTCATGATGTGGTACGGTGGCAATATTGCAACATATTTCAAATGGTGGCAATATTTTAAAATGAGATACGAACGAGTGGGCTTTTTAATGGCGGGTTCTCCAAATATTAAAAAAAGAAAATTTTTAAACCTCGACAGCCCTCGTACATTGCTGCTCTTGCAAACAAAGTCGAGCAGCAACAAAAATTAATTAGGGCGCAGCAGAGGCAAATTAACGCCATTAAAAAAGAAGTGGCAAAGTTATCGCAGCAGAGGCGTGTACCTCAGCCGCAGATGCAACAGCCGCCGCAGATGCGACAGCCACCGCAGATGCGACAGGCGCCGCAGATGCAACAGGCGGCGCAGATGCAACAGCCGGCACAGGTGCCACAGCCGCCAATGCAACAGCAGGAGCCGCCTCTGCTGCCGCAGATGCCACAGCAGCAGGAGCCACCGCAGATGCCTCAGCCGCGGGTGCCGCAGATATGGATACAGCCGCAGCACCCGCAGCCGTGGATACAGCCGCTGCAGCCGTGGATGGAGCCGCAGCAGCAGTTGATGCAGCCGCAACAGCCGTGGATGCAGCCGAGGCAAATTAACGCCATTAAAAAAGAAGTGGCAAAGTTATCGCAGCAGAGGCGTGTACCTCAGCCGCAGATGCAACAGCCGCCGCAGATGCGACAGCCACCGCAGATGCGACAGGCGCCGCAGATGCAACAGGCGGCGCAGATGCAACAGCCGGCACAGGTGCCACAGCCGCCAATGCAACAGCAGGAGCCGCCTCTGCTGCCGCAGATGCCACAACAGCAGGAGCCACCGCAGATGCCTCAGCCGCGGGTGCCGCAGATATGGATACAGCCGCAGCACCCGCAGCCGTGGATACAGCCGCTGCAGCCGTGGATGGAGCCACAGCAGCAGTTGATGCAGCCGCAACAGTCGTGGATGCAGCCGCAGCAGCAGTTGATGCAGCCGCAGCAGCCGTGGATACAGCAGCAAAGTATGACGTATTATATATACGAAGAAAATGTTTAATTTGTTTACAATAAATAAAAAAAACCTTAAAAATAACTTTATTAATATTCAGAATTTCCTAAAAAAAAATAATATAAAAGCTAGTTGGCGCCGAATGGGATTTGCGCCGTTTTCTTGGAAACAAAAGCGCCGTTATATTAGACCCTGCCAACCTATTAAAAGTCTAGCAATAAGTGAATAATTAAAATATCTGTCACTCGTTTTATACATGGCGATGAATAAATAGTTTGTAATTAGGCTTACAATAAAAATCTATAATTTGCTTCTATATTTATATATATATAGATAATGACCCAAATTGTAGAATATTTATTTTATATAAATAACATGTTTACAAAATATTCATCGTCATGTGTACTATTACCACTAACCATACAATGCATAGACTTGTCAAATCACTAACCATACAATGCATAGACTTGTCAAATGTCGTTTTAATCGGATACAGATTAATCGTCAACGAGTGAGCCCCATGGGTGCTCGCGCCCATTTTAGTGTGCCCAGACAAAGTAAGACTGCTGAGAGCGGCAGCCGAACGCCGTCCTCGAAAGCCGAACGTTCAGTATGAAGCCGCATCTCGCTCAGCGCACGACGCCGCTGCGGCTGTTGCTATTTCGTAATATATGTATGTTAGTTTCAGCCCAAATACATACATGTGTGTGTATGCGTGTGCAGAGTGTGCCTCGCTCTCACTTATTGCTTTGCGCACTTGTGTGCATCTCCTTCTCCCTGCATAGCTTCTCAAAAACCCCGAGATCTACAAACATACATACATATGTTTGTGTTGTGTGGATGTGCGCACAAGTAGATCGCGGCGTTTGTCGCGAGCCAGAGATTTTTTCTTCAATTGTGTGCCCTTTGTGCCTGTGGTGGCAAAAGGCACACACATTCAAATGCTCTATCATGTATTTCTTCGTCCAGACAGCCATAATAAGAAGATTTTGATATATTTATATTTGTTAAAAACTTAAATGACCTAAATGATATATTTATATATTATATTTTAATATTTTGTTTACTGTGGGGACCAATTTTGCTTAAAATTAAAAAAAAAACTATGTCGTATTTCTGCAAGGGTAATTCTTCGTCGGCTTGTCGAATAATTTAAGAAAAGACCAAAAATTGAAAATGTTCAATTTTGTTGACTTGCTACTTGTGCACACGCACACTCTTTCGAGTAAGCAGTTGGGTGACATTATTAAAGGGTTTGGCCTGTTCATGTGCAAAACTCCTATTTTCCATGATTGTTGTAAGGGTAAGGGTACCTGAACGTTGGCATAAGTGCATGATAACTCTTTGGGCCTGCCAAGCACACACACTTACACACTTTTCTATATGGATGGAAGCATTTATGCGTTTGTGTGCGTGTTGGTTGCCTGCCTGCCCGATGCAAATTTGACAAAATTTGAAGTTTTTGGCATTTCTGAATTTTTCAATTTTTCATCAATGGGTGCGTAAATTTGGGCGACGGGCACGGTCTTTGTTTTTTCGCCATGCCTGCGGTGGGCTTGCGGCCGCGTAAGGCACAAATGTGTGAACAGGCAACGAACAGGTGAACCGCACTTGTCGTTCGTTTGCACTTTGATATGGAAAAAAAAGCAAGTGATATTTTAATGTATTTTTCGACATTGCAAACATTTTGGGTTAAAGGGTATTATGGCAGGCAATAAACGATCAGAATGTCTAGCATGCGTCTGCATCCATAATAAAACAAAGACCGTGCCCGTCGCCCAAATTTACGCACCCATTGATGAAAATATCTCTGTCTCACGACAAACCCTTGATCGGCTCATTCGCACACATTTTTGTGTGTGTGTGTGTGTCTCTGTGTAGAGGTCGAAATTCAGAAATGCCAAAAACTTCAAATTTTGTCAAATTTGCATCGGGCAGGCAGGCAACCAACACGCACACAAACGCATAAATGCTTCCATCCATATAGAAAAGTGTGTAAGTGTGTGTGCTTGGCAGGCCCAAAGAGTTATCATGCACTTATGCCAACGTTCAGGTACCCTTACCCTTACAACAATCATGGAAAATAGGAGTTTTGCACATGAACAGGCCAAACCCTTTAATAATGTCACCCAACTGCTTACTCGAAAGAGTGTGCGTGTGCACAAGTAGCAAGTCAACAAAATTGAACATTTTCAATTTTTGGTCTTTTCTTAAAATATTCGACAAGCCGACGAAGAATTACCCTTGCAGAAATACGACATAGTTTTTTTTTTAATTTTAAGCAAAATTGGTCCCCACAGTAAACAAAATATTAAAATATAATATATAAATATATCATTTAGGTCATTTAAGTTTTTAACAAATATAAATATATCAAAATCTTCTTATTATGGCTGTCTGGACGAAGAAATACATGATAGAGCATTTGAATGTGTGTGCCTTTTGCCACCACAGGCACAAAGGGCACACAATTGAAGAAAAAATCTCTGGCTCGCGACAAACGCCGCGATCTACTTGTGCGCACATCCACACAACACAAACATATGTATGTATGTTTGTAGATCTCGGGGTTTTTGAGAAGCTATGCAGGGAGAAGGAGATGCACACAAGTGCGCAAAGCAATAAGTGAGAGCGAGGCACACTCTGCACACGCATACACACACATGTATGTATTTGGGCTGAAACTAACATACATATATTACGAAATAGCAACAGCCGCAGCGGCGTCGTGCGCTGAGCGAGATGCGGCTTCATACTGAACGTTCGGCTTTCGAGGACGGCGTTCGGCTGCCACTCTCAGCAGTCTTACTTTGTCTGGGCACACTAAAATGGGCGCGAGCACCCATGGGGCTCACGTGCGTCAAATTAGCGGCGGTGACTTAGCGTCGATTTTTGGTACTTGGTATCGGAAAAGGAATCGGTCACTTTTAAATGCATTTATTAATGTTTTTAAGCACAAAACCCAATAAATTTTAATGCAGAATTGCAAAATAATAAATTATTTACTGTCTACATTCATTTGTTTTGGAATTTTAATTTATAATATGGGTATACCAAGGGGTTGAAAAATGAGGTTTCCACCATTCTCTATATATCTTAATTCAGGGATAATGGCCTCGAAAACCGCATATACACGATTAAAGCCTATAGTTTTACCTAACCAACCTTGAAAAAATTATAAAAATCGATCAGCACGTTTTTAAGATATTTGTACAGCAGTGCAGCAACCTCGTTGCTAGCCCCATACAAAATGTTCGTAAAAAATTGGTCTTGCACTTAAACCCTAATATCTGTTCTCAGGGATAATGGCCCTCAATGCACGCTATACTAACTTGAAGATACATGTTTGAAGAAGCCTTACGCACTAATTCTAAACAAATCGATCAGCCAGTTTTTTAGAAAAATAATAAAATGTAAACACACCTCGTGTTGTTCTTTCAAAATGCCTATCGAGCTACTAGTTCCAACGTGAACCGAACCACTGCTTGGAATCAGTGTTGAATAATCTTATACAGTATTGAGCGGGAACAAATTAATTCAAAATATTTGCATATGGGAAAGAAAAGAAGTAATAAATGAAATAACTGGTATTTTACAATAAAACATTATCTTTGGAAATATAGACTGCAGCTAAATAAGGCAACAGTGCATTTATGTATTTATACACAGTATAATAACGAAAAGGTGGCAATATTTCAACATATTATTCATCCTAATTTTATTTATCCCCGATAATGGCCTTAAATGCACGAATTATCAATCATTTTGCTTTTTACATCAAGAAAATCGTCCAGCCAGTTTTCATGAAATTCTCATTTTTCTATTTTTCTCATTATTCCCTATGTTAATGCAAAAAAACTAGCTGGCAATATTTCCTTAACATTTTTATTTATCAAAATGGCGACGATATTTTATCAATATTTATATTTAATTCCTCCGATAATGGCCTTAAATGCACGGTAGTTAAACAAATAGATCGCGCATTATCAATCATTTTGCTTTTTACATCAAGAAAATCGTCCAGCCAGTTTTCAAGAAATTCTCATTTTTCTATTTATGCCCGATGTTATTGGAAAAAAACTAGCTGGCAATATTTACTTAACATTTTTATTTATCAAAATGGCGACGATATTTTATCAATATTTATATTTAATTCCTCCGATAATGGCCTTAAATGCACGGTAGTTAAACATATAAATCGCGCATTATCAATCATTTTGATTTTTACATCAAGAAAATCGTCCAGCCAGTTTTCAAGAAATTCTCATTTTTCTATTTATGCCCTATGTTATTGCAAAAAAGCTGGCAATATTTCCTTAACATTTTTATTTATCAAAATGGCGACGATATTTTATCAATATTTATGCCCAAATTGGGCACCAAAATGCGCGTTAAATTGGGCGGCACATTTTCCGAGGTCGACGTAAGCGATTCGGCTATCTCTTTGGAATCGGTAACCAAGATCGTCTCAATGCGCATCCTATCAATTAGATAGTTCATTACGACAGGATCATCGCATCTGTTAATAAAAAAATAAGTTTACTCAAACGTTTAAGGCTTAAACACGTCTAGTTTCTTGGAAACGAATCTGTTCTGAGCGTCTCTTATCTCATAAGTTGATGATGATTGACGTATTTGGCGTACGACCGTAATTGCATAGGGTTAGCTCAATGGATGCATTTGTCTCCCCGTTTTTAATGTGCTCTGAAAAAAGATATTGTTTAGTTTATTAATGCATTCTTCTTGGGTAAAATATTGGCCAACATACTCTGTATGCTGCTGGCGCGACTTGTGTTGCGTGCATTGCCGGCTAGCCCTGATGCAAGGGCCGTGATTACGGCAATTTTGCCGCTACCATTGCTGCCAACAAGAAAATTGATATGTGGCCCAAAGTTTATGTAGTTTAAATTCGAGTGGCACATAAAATTTCTTAAACGTAAAGAAATAATTTTTCAGCAACGCTAGAGAACGTGTTGAGTCGTCAGTCCATGATATAAAAAATAAACTTATGTTAATTTTATTTTAAACAGAACTACTGTAAATCATTGAGTTACCGAGGGATTCTCGAAGGAACCGCTTGCATCGGCTGCTGCGCACGAAGTGGATGCTTCCAGTTTGCTAGTTTCTGTGCTACGCTTAGATTTCTTTCTTTTCGGAGGTTTATTAATAAACAAATAAATATATTATAGATATATATGTATATAAATATATATAAATTTCTGTAAAGTTAAATATCATAGAATGCTATGATAAAGTGCCGCTATGTTAGGGTCTGCCAACTTATGTAGAAAGCTAACCTAGTGGAACATAAAGATGCCACCTTATGACAATAAGTAAAAGTACACATGACGATGAATATTTTGTGAACATGTTATTTGTATTAAATAAACATTCTACAATTTGGTTCATTATCTGTGTATATATAAACATAGATGTAAATTATAGATTTTTATTGTGAGCCTAATTACAAACTATTCATCGACATGTATAAAAAGAGTGACCGATATTTTAATTATTCTTTTATTTTCACAGCTTGTCAGTTTCGTTCGTTTGTATGCTAGACTTTTAATTACAAACAAATTAAACATTATCTTCATATATAACGTAAGTCATACTTTGCGATGATGCCGCAGCAGCCGCAGCCGTGGATACAACCGTTGCAGCCGTGGATGGAACCGCAGCAGCAGTGGATGCAGCCGCAGCAGCCGTGGATACTTTGACGCACGTAAATTGGACAGATTTTCAACTGGCAGATAATGTTAAATATCGAAAGATTATTATGAAAAGTTTCAAACGAGTAAGTAATCATACAGCTTTAATATTTATTATAAACCCAATTCTTAAATTGTTTTACCAGTTTCAGGCCACCTATTTTCAAAGAACGCCAGGACGTATCTAACGGTGGTAATCATGTAAGCAATAATCTTGAAATTAGCAATATTATTAGTAATATGTCTAACATAGATAATCATAACCTTAATTCTAATTTAAATGAGACTAAGAACTGACGTCTATGCTGACTAAATGTCGCAGAAATTGTGAACTTGTTCAACCGCGTTGTAATAAGCCGCTTTGCCGCCATATGATGGTCTTTGGCAGCCGCTACTGTCACACGTGCCAATATCGGCACATCATGTGGGATTTTGAGACGGTGCCACCGGATCAGCATCAAAAAAAAGGGTATATAGAATTCCATGTGCTTTCAGTAAGTGAATAATAATAATAACAATAATGAATAACGCCAGCCCAAACTGCTGCCAAGCAAACTAAGGACAAAATTTCGAAATACTTTTTTAATATGCCTGTTATCAAGCTGGGAAAGACGTGCTCGTGGATAAAAATGTAAAGACGCGCCTGCAAAAAGTTATTTCCAGGGCCAAATGAAAATCTCGCAAATCCTACGATTCCTTAAATTTTTCCAAAGACTAGCTCACTTATGAACGTTGACATTTCAAAACTTGTTTGTTTTATTTATAAATGCAATGAATATGCCATTGCATGGCAAATTTTTAAATTGTAAAAATTATATATTTATTTCCTTGTTTGTGATTATACATTTGTAAAACGTACGGTTATTACAGTTTGTTAAATTAACAAAAAATATGTTATTTAACTCTTTTCACGCCACCATTGAGGTAGAGTTAACAGCGCATTTTTTGAATGGGGTATCCCCATTTCTCAATTTTTAATTTTTATAAATACACCTACTATCTACTACAACTATGTTTATTTTTAATATAATAAACAAATAAAGTTTGATTAAAACTAAATTATTTGTGTTAGTATATAATAACATAATAATATTGGCATGCTTAAATATTTTAGACGCATATTCTACATCACAGCATATTTAAAGCTAGACCAAAATATATCGTAAAATTTGCATGCTGATATTTAACGATATAAATATTTGGTAATACTTATTACGAGCCAAAATAGAAACTACCGAGCAATGTCGTGAAGTTCTACTCAACTCTTGAGTGTGGTCTCACTCATTGTCAAAAACACTTTGCAAGTATGGATCTAAGCTGGTGGTATCTAAGCAAAGCTCACATATCTTGCAAATAATATTTTTTTGATCATTTTTATGTTCTTTTCTTACACAGATTTCACATATAAAACGATCGCATTTACGGCAGCGAGATTCTAAAGGGCCTTTACTTTTAAACGAACAGTGCAAACATAAATCATTTAATGAATCTCCAAATTTGAGAATTTTATCAAACATTTCATTTCTAAATAGGTCATTAGACTTTAAATTTGTTAGTGAAAAGTTTTACACATATCTTTCTACAAATTGTAAAATCAAAATGCCACAATTGTAGGCATCCGATTGCACATCACGCTGTATTTGATCCACTGAATAATTTACTTTTGGCTTCAAACGTTGCAACATTTTTAAATAATAATTTTTAAATACACGAGTGCTTTGAGAATTGCCAAAGGGGTCTAAAAATAGTATCTCGTGTCTTTTTTGATTAATAATTAATATATAAAAATGATTTCTGTAACAATGAGGTACTATTAAAGTGGAATTTTTTACTAAACCATCTTCAATATCCTTTTCATTGTTAAAGCAAAAATCATTAAGTTGACAAGGCAAATTTATAAAAGACTCCTCTCCATTTTCGTATAAAATAGTTGTTAAGCAAACATCCACAATGAAGTTTGTTAACCAATTTCGGCCATTTAATGAAAATAAATCCTTAATAGTAAGGTAGTGCATGAAACGGCTTGAATTGGAATCGCCGTGCGCACATTTAAACAATGATTCACAACTTAAAATGTACAGTTCTTTCGAAAGCACATTTGTTTTCTACGATTATGTAGGAATGGTCATGGCATATGGATGCTTCATGACATTGCTCTTGAATTTTCAATATGTTAGAAAAACCTTTTTTAAACATTCCTACTTTTAGTCTTTTATTGAGCGATTTTTTCCAACTTTCCCTGTGCTTGGAAAGTTTTCACTTGTTAGACATTTTGTATTTTTTCTTTGTAGGCCTTACAACTAGTTCATTAAACGGTTTCAGAATAGCCGGTTTCGCAAGTTCAACTTGTCTAGCAATGGACTTTGACAACTCATCCAGCTTACGGATAAATCGTCCTAGCTTTAAGCCGTTTTTATTATTTGTCTTGATAACACTATATTTAAGTGTTTTAAAGAAAGATTCTATAGGCCCATTACTGGGTCTTTTATTGGATTTATCAATAAAAGTACCTATAATATTGGTCCAAAAAGGTGCGTAAACAATGTATTTATTTAAAATTAGGTCCAGCATTTCTGGACTTAAATAAATATTTGACGAACAGAAGTTGCCTTTATATTGTGATACAAGTTCTGTTACTTCTGTACGTATTTCTTGAAGCTTAAGTTTAAATGGACTTTTTTCGGCAATGGATAGCAAAGTTGTATCATTGACAACTTCCATACTTTCTCCCAATTTTTATACTGTCTATTAAATAAAATGTGTATGACTCTTCACAATACCTAGCAAAATAATGCAAGGCATTTCTTAAAAATGATCTGAGGTCAATATTATCCAAACCAACTACTTCATCTATGTTTCGTCACATAATTTTGCTGTAGTGGCTCGTACAAAATTTAACGCAGACTTTTGGGAATGTGCGATTGAAATTATACAAAAATTAAAACAAATTTCATTATACGTCGCAAGATCAATGTTGTTATATTCTTTTTAAATTACATCAGTTATAATTCTTTTGCAAATTGGCCATTTTAATTTATTTTTTAAGCAAAACTCCCGCAGTTCACATAGAAATCTGCCTATATCATACGATGTATGATTGGAGAGAACTGCATGTGCGACAGGAAAAACGATTCGAAGTTCTGGAATATGAGCAACCAATGAATATAAAAATTTACGTTTTTTGACAGAGTTCTTTGGTTGCACTACATTTTCAGTAGCGTCAATATGCAGTGTGTGTAGTTTTAAATGGGTCAACAACATACATACATACATATATGCTGTATGTGCCATAAAAACTCTTCTTGTTTCGTAGAAAGAAACTGAATGAAATTAGCATATCCATTCGAAATCATATCGAATGTATCTTTGAATGGGTCTTTGTCAAAATCAAATTTGCCATTTGCCTATAAAAGGGTAGTTTCTCATTAGTAATCTGATCATTACCAACTCTGGCTCGAGACATATTAATTTTGTTAATATTTTTGGATCTATATTCAAACGCAGTAGAGTTTCTAATGGAAGCCTTTTCAATAAATCTATTTATTGCTCTGCACTGCGTTGACTTTTTAAGGCCAATATGTGGGCTGCTTGTGTATAGACTTACAACACCATCAAATGTCCTACGAAACAAAAAGTAGTTGCATGATGGATCTTTGCAGTAACCTTATGCACCACAAGATTTTTTATTAATTCTAATGGATTTAAAATACAAAACACATACATTGTTATGAGAAGTGTATGCTTCTCGAATAATGTGTTCAATGCTTTTTTTTTTGGAAAAAAATGCACACAATTGATTTAGTGTGGCCATAAATTCTTGGATACTCAATTTAGTATCCAAATTGTTGTAACCTGATAGTTTTGCTCGGCAACCTTTCTAATTGCTAACTAACTGAACTGTTCTGTTCAAGCTATCATCAAAATTGAGGCATTTTTTCGAAAGCATTTTAGGGTCCCTTCGACAAAGCTTGCGTCTTTACTTTTTTCAGACGGACAGTTAATGGTCTTATTAAACTAGAATAAGAATTATTATTGTCTATGTTAGACATATCCGCAATAATAATGCTACTTTCTAGGTATGATGATTTATAAATACTACCATTACCACCGTCCTGAGCTTCCTGTCCTGAGCTTAAGTGCGTAGCTTGAAACTGTAAAAATAAAAACATTAAATTAAAATTTATAAAACATATTTAAAATTTATGATTTACTTACACGTTTGAAGCTTTTCATGATAATCTTCCTATTCTTGAGATTATCTGTTAATTGAAAACCTGTCCAATTTTGTTCTTTAAGTTTTTTGTTGGCAATAAGTATTATAGTTTGAAAATCAGACGGACTCAAATTTTCAATTGCAGATATTTTGTTGTTATTAATGGCATCTTGAATGGCTTCCTTAAATCCAAGGAATTGGTTCCTACAAAAATCAAAATTTGTATTTTGATAGTACGAAATTAACACACATGGCCACGAAAAGCGCGTGTAATGAGACCTTTTTTATTTGTTTATGTGCCTTGTTTTAATTTTTTTCTAAGCATAAATAATTAAATTCCAATGTACCCTAAACCCATTTTAAATGTGTTCATCTAGTTTAATTGTTTGTGCAAATGAATGCAACGAATAGAGGAGGTATATACATATATGTATGTATGTATAACCACTAACCAAATAACATATAGACTAGACAAACCGTATTTTTAGTGGTGACAGTCGTTTTTTTTGCGGCTGGTCCAAACTCGCCTTCGTTGTTGTTCGGGTCCGAGACATGCCCGCATGCTCTCACAAGCAAGACAGTAAGAATACATATGGCCTGTGTCGTGGAACGGCAACGCTGTCTTTTTACTCGCTCACTCTACAGGAAACTGCTTTGGCTTACTCTCATCCATATGATTTGTGCGATAGAACGGCATCGCTGTTTGGCTTTGGCTTACTCTCAGTGCTCTTTCAATTTGTCTATGTACCGTTTAAATGTTTGTGTGTGTATGTTTCCGCACAAGCAAAAATGCCCACAAATTCAATTTTTCTCAAAAGTCGGTGGCATTTCTTCCCTTTTGAGGGGACGAGTAATATGAAATTATGAAAGGGTTTGTCAAGTCGATGCGAAATTCTTTCATTTTAGCTCGTTCTTGTTCGAAAGGGTATCTAAGCGTTGGCATGTGTGCATTTAAAAGTTTTTGGACTTGCTATTCACGCATACTTGCATATTTTGTATATGAATAGAAGCATTTATGCGCATGTGTGCCTGTTGGTCCCTGCCTGCCTGTCCGATGCAAATTTGACAATATTTTTGGATTTCTGAATTTCGAGCTCTACACTCACACACACACAGACACAAATGTGTGTGAATGGGCTGATCATTGGCGCAAAAGAAAATATCATTTTTTATCATTTTTTTTATGATTTTGGGTTTAAATTGAATAGCTTGAATATGATTAGTCAATAAAATCATTAATACAATAAATATATAATTGAAGATTTTAATTTTTGCACAAATATCCGCTGGTCATAAAATTATTAAAGTGATCAGTCGTGACTTGACACATGTATATACATATGCAAGTGCAGGTGCTCGCCAAAAGTTAGCCCTTTCGGCCCAACGGGCTGCTGTAGGTAATAAGGGGTCAACATTCATTCATCAATTCAAACCCTAAATCATAAAAAGAAGGGCGCGCGTCAGACGCGTGCCAATAATGATATTTTTAAATTTTGCGTCATATTCTGTGACCCATAAAGCTCATATGGTGAGGGTGTGGCTGTTGTACAACTGTGGAAAGGTATTGGACACTCCCCCACAAAGTCCGGATATGAATCCAATAGAAAATGTTTGAAAAAAAAGTCGCAAAGCGGAGTCCAAAATCAAAAACTGATTTGAAAGCTGCTGTACTGGAAGAATGGCTGAAGATTCCAGAATCATACATACAAAACCTTATTGTTTCAATGAAGCGGCGAATGCAGGCTGTATGTGACGCTAATGGAAGCCACACAAAATATTAAATATAAAATATTCCTGTTTCTCAGTATTGTTATTTAGTGATAATGTTACGTGTAAAAACACTTTATTGACAGCATAAAATTTGAATGTTTTTAGTTTTTTAATTCTGTAAAATCATTGGATTAAGTTATTTGAATAATTTTTATGCCGTTAAGTTCAAGGAAAAATAAAGAAATGAAATAAATTATAGCAGAAAACAAATTCTCACTTCTAAGTACATTTATTATCAACTAAACCCAAAAAATTATTATTTTTTCGTTTGTAAAAACACTTTATCGACGTACTGTATGTATATTTGTGCAAAACTATTATAACCCTTTTCTTAACACAATTAATCGAAATATGAAATCTTACCATTTTGCGATTCCTGGAGCCATTTGAAATTTTTTTCTTATCTTAGTATAATAAAATAAATATATATATAAACAAATATAACTATATAAATAGTAATTAATTTAATTAATAAGAATATTTTTTTAAAAATTGTAATATTACAAAATCGGCGTCAGAATTAAAAGTGCCGCTATGTTAGGGGCTGCCAACTTATGAAGAATGCTAGCCTATGGGCACTAACCATACAATGCATAGACTTGTCAAATGTCGTTTTAATCGGATACAGATTAATCGTCAACGAGTGAGCCCCATGGGTGCTCGCGCCCATTTTAGTGTGCCCAGACAAAGTAAGACTGCTGAGAGTGGCAGCCGAACGCCGTCCTCGAAAGCCGAACGTTCAGTATGAAGCCGCATCTCGCTCAGCGCACGACGCCGCTGCGGCTGTTGCTATTTCGTAATATATGTATGTTAGTTTCAGCCCAAATACATACATGTGTGTGTATGCGTGTGCAGAGTGTGCCTCGCTCTCACTTATTGCTTTGCGCACTTGTGTGCATCTCCTTCTCCCTGCATAGCTTCTCAAAAACCCCGAGATCTACAAACATACATACATATGTTTGTGTTGTGTGGATGTGCGCACAAGTAGATCGCGCCGTTTGTCGCGAGCCAGAGATTTTTTCTTCAATTGTGTGCCCTTTGTGCCTGTGGTGGCAAAAGGCACACACATTCAAATGCTCTATCATGTATTTCTTCGTCCAGACAGCCATAATAAGAAGATTTTGATATATTTATATTTGTTAAAAACTTAAATGACCTAAATGATATATTTATATATTATATTTTAATATTTTGTTTACTGTGGGGACCAATTTTGCTTAAAATTAAAAAAAAAACTATGTCGTATTTCTGCAAGGGTAATTCTTCGTCGGCTTGTCGAATAATTTAAGAAAAGACCAAAAATTGAAAATGTTCAATTTTGTTGACTTGCTACTTGTGCACACGCACACTCTTTCGAGTAAGCAGTTGGGTGACATTATTAAAGGGTTTGGCCTGTTCATGTGCAAAACTCCTATTTTCCATGATTGTTGTAAGGGTAAGGGTACCTGAACGTTGGCATAAGTGCATGATAACTCTTTGGGCCTGCCAAGCACACACACTTACACACTTTTCTATATGGATGGAAGCATTTATGCGTTTGTGTGCGTGTTGGTTGCCTGCCTGCCCGATGCAAATTTGACAAAATTTGAAGTTTTTGGCATTTCTGAATTTTTCAATTTTTCATCAATGGGTGCGTAAATTTGGGCGACGGGCACGGTCTTTGTTTTTTCGCCATGCCTGCGGTGGGCTTGCGGCCGCGTAAGGCACAAATGTGTGAACAGGCAACGAACAGGTGAACCGCACTTGTCGTACGTTTGCACTTTGATATGGAAAAAAAGCAAGTGATATTTTAATGTATTTTTCGACATTGCAAACATTT
Organism: Drosophila borealis; assembly: GCA_035045885.1. Lineage (NCBI taxonomy): Eukaryota > Metazoa > Arthropoda > Insecta > Diptera > Drosophilidae > Drosophila > Drosophila borealis. The sequence continues at coordinate 20,673,308 of JAWNOR010000194.1, forward strand.
TGGGTTAAAGGGTATTATGGCAGGCAATAAACGATCAGAATGTCTAGCATGCGTCTGCATCCATAATAAAACAAAGACCGTGCCCGTCGCCCAAATTTACGCACCCATTGATGAAAATATCTCTGTCTCACGACAAACCCTTGATCGGCTCATTCGCACACATTTTTGTGTGTGTGTGTGTGTCTCTGTGTAGAGGTCGAAATTCAGAAATGCCAAAAACTTCAAATTTTGTCAAATTTGCATCGGGCAGGCAGGCAACCAACACGCACACAAACGCATAAATGCTTCCATCCATATAGAAAAGTGTGTAAGTGTGTGTGCTTGGCAGGCCCAAAGAGTTATCATGCACTTATGCCAACGTTCAGGTACCCTTACCCTTACAACAATCATGGAAAATAGGAGTTTTGCACATGAACAGGCCAAACCCTTTAATAATGTCACCCAACTGCTTACTCGAAAGGGTGTGCGTGTGCACAAGTAGCAAGATAAAAAAATTGAACATTTTCAATTTTTGGTCTTTTCTTAAATTATTCGACATGCCGACGAAGAATTACCCTTGCAGAAATACGACTTAGTTTTTTTTTTTAATTTTAAGCAAAATTGGTCCCCACAGTAAACAAAAATATTAAAATATAATAAGTTTTTAATAAATATAAATATATCAAAATCTTCTCATTATGGCTGTCTGGACGAAGAAATACATGATAGAGCATTTGAATATGTGTGCTTTTTGCCACCACAGGCACAAAGGGCACACAATTGAAGAAAAAATCTCTGGCTCGCGACAAACGCCGCGATCTACTTGTGCGCACATCCACACAACACAAACATATGTATGTATGTTTGTAGATCTCGGGGTTTTTGAGAAGCTATGCAGGGAGAAGGAGATGCACACAAGTGCGCAAAGCAATAAGTGAGAGCGAGGCACACTCTGCACACGCATACACACACATGTATGTATTTGGGCTGAAACTAACATACATATATTACGAAATAGCAACAGCCGCAGCGGCGTCGTGCGCTGAGCGAGATGCGGCTTCATACTGAACGTTCGGCTTTCGAGGACGGCGTTCGGCTGCCACTCTCAGCAGTCTTACTTTGTCTGGGCACACTAAAATGGGCGCGAGCACCCATGGGGCTCACTCGTTGACGATTAATCTGTATCCGATTAAAACGACATTTGACAAGTCTATGCATTGTATGGTTAGTGCTATGGGAACATAAAGACGCCCCCTTGTGAAAATAAGTAAAAGTTCACATAACAATGAATATTTTGTTAACATGATATTTATATTAAATAAATATTTTATATAGTTGTTGAAACATTCTACAATTTGGGTCATTATTGTTTAAATATAAATATAGATGCAAAGTATAGATTTTTATTGCAAGCCCTTTTACAAACTTTTCATCGCCATGCGTAAAAGGACTGGCCGATATTTTATTTATTCACTTTTTTTTCACAGGCTGTCAACTTCAGTTGCATGCTGAGTTATTTATTTTTTTATTTTTATTTTTAGTTTATTTAATTTTTTTCCACGCACTTTAATCTTTTTTCCAAGCTTGCGGGAATTTTTAATAAATTTCAATAAAAAAGTATTTTCTAATAATTTTGATTTTATTGTTATTTTATTTTTATTATTTGCTGCACCCATGGTTGCTGCGACTGTGACATCTGCTGTGGATGCAGCCATGGCTGATGCGGCTGTGGCTCCTGTGGCCGTGTCGCCTTTAGACCTGCGACCTCAGCCGGAAGTCGCTGAATCTGTGCGCCCATTTTTTGTACTTTTGTGTTTAGAGCCTTTATAAGGCTTTGCTGCTGGTCGCTCCTATTTTTTTAACGCAGTATTACTTTTAGTTTTGGGTTGGCGAGGCTTAATAAGCCAAGTCCTCTGTTTTTGTACTATATTGCGTCATATTTAATAGGTGGACAACACTGGTCCGCGTTGACAAGTGAATGCCAAAAACGTGCTTTTCGCATACCGCATTTGTTTTTATTTAATTAAATGTCGCTAATCTACTCTCATCGAGAACGGTTGAGTCGTGCACAGACAAAGCAAGTGCTGATCTATTGTGCAATCTACATAAGGGTGCTAAAATAGCACAAACCGTAAATTTCGGACGCTGCCACGTGCAGTGTCGGCAGTTTGACAACAACAAAACACACGTGTAGTGCGACAAGACTGCTCTCGCTGCCCGTTTGGGCAGAACATTATCCCTCTTTCTGCGCGCAGCCGCACAAGAGGGGCAATAAACACCGCGCTTATCAGCTAAGTAATACAAATCAAATTAAAATGGATGATAACCTTTTTTCTAAGTCTCAGCTTAGTAATAAGCAGATTGATTATGAATTAATGCGCCAAGTAGCTGGGAAATTACCATTGGAGATCAGGACAGAGTTTTTTAACCGCCTTTTAAGCACTGATACTCAGAACATCAGCACAGTAACCACAACACTAACATTTACTAGTGCTACTAGTAATCCTACATACACCACGGCAACTGATGCAATCAGCAGTATGAGCCCTGGCGGAAGCATGGATAACCATGGAGCTTGTGGCACCCACCACTCCTTAGACATTGCCGCTCCTACACTCAGTGAAGCTGCTACAAAATTGGTGGCAGACCAAAAAAAAATGAAAAATAAGAGGAAGAAATCTTTATCTCCCAATACAACCGTTACGAGGCCAAACAAAGATTTAAAGCTGGTCTCACCCTCAGCATCAACCAGCATGGCAAAATCTAGCAACAGGTTTGCCTTGCTAGACATGGATATGGACATGGATGTAACCAGTGGAAGCCATGTTGACGAAAGTTCCAGAGTTACAAATGAAGGTCCTACTAGAGCTTCTGAGGCTGCTCATCAGAATATTGCTAATGATAGCATTGATGCAAGTGACACAGCCAACAACCCACAACATAACGTATCCAATACGAACATTCATCTTAACAATACCCCAAAGCCACCGCAAATAGTTGTTAGTATTGCTGACCTTAATGATTTCTTTGAACTCATTATGGAGGTCACTAGCCTAGATAACGTGGCGGTCAAAGTCACCCAAGGAGAAACAGCCAGAATATTTCCCAAAGACAGTGACACTTACAGAGCTATTGTTAAGCATTTTGATAGTATTGGTATTGAGTTTCATACATACCAATTGAAGGAAGAGAAACCCTACAGAATTGTAGTTAGGGGGCTTCACCATAGCACTTTAAACCACGAAATTATTTCCAAGTTTAAAAGAAATGGATTTGATGCTCTGCAGGTACATAACCCAAGATCAAGGATTAACAAAAACAAAAATCTCAATATATTCTTCATTAATATTTGGCCATGCGATAAAATTAATGAAATATATGATATCAAAACACTTTGCCGACAAAAAGTAAGTATAGAAAGGATGCGCAAAACATCTGAAATCGGCCAATGCACACGATGCCAGGAATATGGTCACACCGCCAAATACTGCCGTCGTCACCCCAATTGTGCACGATGTGGTGAAGATCATCTCACCAAGCTATGCGGACGTTCCCAAGATGAACAGCCTACCTGCATCCACTGTAGTGGGAATCATATGGCAAGCTATAAAGGATGCCAGTGGTACCAGGAGTATCTTAGACGATCAATGGGCTCTGCAATGAAGCAACAGTCTTCCACGTTGCCGTCCAGACAGATCAGCAGGGATAAAAATCAAGCTAAGCAGATACAACCACAACGAAAACAGCAGCAGCAACAACCAACTCGACAGCAACAAACACAACAAATGCCTAACAATTCTAGCGTCAATAATGGAGGCAAGTCCTATGCCTCAATAGCAAGAAACGGCAACGAACCTGCCCAGCGCCGCCTACATGATCTTCAAGCGCAACTACCAAGACAAAATATTATGCAGCAACAGCACCCAGTTGACGTTCAGTCACTATTGGAACAATAGCAATTTTTGAAATGGCAACAACAGCTGCAACTACAGCAGCAGCAGCAATTCCTCGTATGGCTTCAGGAGCAGCAACGGGAACAACAACAACAAAACAAGCAAAACAGTCAACGACTAGAACGGCTTGAGAAAATGGTTCATGAAATGGCCAACATGATAAAGCAATGGACTGGGGATACATCGACTCGCCAGCTCTATAAAAATGCCTCAGCCTCACAATGAATTCACTCAAGATCCTTATCTGGAATGTCAATGGCATTGCAGGAAAAGCCAGAGAAGTTGAGCTCTTCGCGCACAACAACAACGTCGATATTCTCCTCTTAAATGAGATCAGACTAAACCGAGGGGAAACAGTCAATATATACGGGTATACCTTCTATCCAGCTTACAAGCCAGCAAGTCACAATCACGGCGGCGGAGGAGCGGCGGTATTCGTGAGGAGTTCTCTCCGCCATTTTCCACAAAGAGTCATTGAAACGCGAACCATTTAAATGTCTTCATTAAAAGTTGCCACATGTTTGGGAGACATGTTATATAGTGCCATATACTGTCCACCAAGGAATAGAATTGAAGAGAGGCACTTCAGTGACATACTCGCTTCTTGCGGCCAAAGGTATCTGATTGGTGGAGACTGGAATGCGCGACATTGGCTGTGGGGAGATACCTACAATTCACCCAGGGGCCGGGAACTAGCCGAAGCCATTACAGCCAGAGGAGCTAATATTCTTGCAACAGGATCACCAACTAGATATCCATATGTGTCCAGACACACACCTACCTGCATTGATTTCGCATTATATCATGGGATACTGGATTCTCAAGTTAATATCTGCCAAAGCTGGGACTTGGACTCTGACCATATAGCCCTTGTTGTAAATTTGCAAACAGATGGTTCCAATGTCAGGCCAAGCCCTCGATTAATCACCAACCGTACTGACATCATGGCTTTCAGATAACATCTTGAATGCTCCATTCAATTAAATTCGACTCTGGACTCTGGAGAAGACATTGAGAACGCGGTAGATTTTCTAACAGAAAATATACATAGAGCTGCTACTGCCACAACCCCACCCAACCCTGAGTCACGCCCTATAAGTTATGGCATTGTTCTCACGAGGGAAGCTAAAGATCTAATTAGAACAAAGAGGCGCCTCCGAAGAAGGGCAATTCGATCTCCAGCAGCAAAGCAGCTACGTCTCCTCTTAAGGGAACTCAGAAGTGATTTCTTCGAGCAAAAACTGGCTTCCATGGACTACACCGTCGATGCGAACTACTCTCTATGGAAATGCACAAAATCGCTTAAATGACAGCCCTTTAGACAGGTTCCTGTCCGATGTCCTGGTGGCGAACTTGCTAAAAACGAAAGGGAACAGGCTAATACTTTCGGACACCATCTAGAGGCTCGTTTCACTCCTTACGACTTTGCTACGATAGAGCAGACTAGGGAGACCCATCAGAATCTCCAGACCCCACTGCAAATGTCCCTGCCTATTGAGCCTATAAGGATTGAAGAAATAACTGAAGCGATCCAGCTATTGCCGAAAAATAAGACTCCGGGTGTCGACAGGATTTGTAATGCTACGTTGAAAGCCCTGCCTTCAAGAGCGCTCCTCTATATTGTATTAATTTTTAATGCTATTATCAGACTCCAAGTGTTCCCAAAGCAATGGAAATTAGCAGCGATTCTGATGATTCACAAGCCAGGAAAACCAGAAGCTGATCCTGAGTCGTATCGGCCAATAAGTCTCTTACCCTCCCTGTCTAAATTATGGGAGAGGACTATTGCCAATCGGATTACTGCCATAATAAGCCAATGCAATTTCTTGCCGGATCACCAATTCGGCTTTCGAGAGAGACACGGCACTGTGGAACAGGTCCATAGATTGGTGAAACACATCATGCAGGCTTTTGACGACCTAGAGCTCTCCAACGCTGTCTTCATTGACATGCAGCAAGCGTTCGACAAGGTGTGGCACGATGGATTACTGTGCAAAATAAAAAACCTTTTACCTGCACCGTACTATGGTCTTTTAAGGTCATATCAAGGTCAAGGTAAGGGACACATACTCGTCCACTTTTACTATGCGAGCAGGAGTGCCGCAGGGCAGTGTTCTTGGTCCGCTGCTCTTTTCCTTGTATACTTCAGATATACCCAGCCCCACCTCTCAGCATATGGAAGCTCCCTCTGAGGCTATTATTGCGACATATGCTGATGACATCGCAGTCATTTATAATTCCAAAAGTCGCGTAGAAGCAAGTAATGGACTACAGGGATATCTTGATAATCTCGCAGCTTTGTGCAATCGGTGGAATTTGAAAACAATAAACCCATGTTTCACTCTCAAAAGGCTGATGCCAATCCAGCTAGAGGGAGTTATCCTGGAGCAGCCGTCACAAGCCAAGTATCTCGGCATCAACTTGGACAAGCGCCTTACCTTTGGACCACACCTCAAAGCTACGGTAAAAAAATGTCGTGACAGATTGCAACAACTGCGGTGGCTCAACAATAAAAGAAGCATTTTGCCGCTTAGATGCAAAAGAGCTGTATACGTGTGTATACACGGTATTTCGCCAATATGGCTATATGGAGTGCAGATTTTGGGGGATTGCAGCCAAATCTAATTATAAACGTATACAGGTATTGCAGAATCGGGTACTACGTCAGATAACCAACTGTCCCTGGTACGTACGCGGTTCCACGCTCCATAAAGACCTCAAACTGCATACAGTCGAGGAACAGATTGGAAGGCACACAAGCAGATACAGCGAAAGATTGCTGAGGCACCGCTCCCTGCTCGCAAGAGGACTACTTCCTGCCCGACCTTTAAGGCGACTTAAACGGCAAGGTTTTGCCAACACGATTGGACGACAGTAAGACTACCTGCATCTTAAATCTTCATACAGCGGTATGGGGTTCGGTTTTTAATTACATTTCCCATCCAAGTGTTGTTAAGGTACTAAATTATGATTGTACAGGTTCTACACTTAATAAAAATAAATAAATAAAAAAAAATAAATATTTAATAGGTGTGCAAACGCATCCCAGGCTTTTTTTTGGTGGTTTGTCGATTCCATTTCTCAATTCAAAATGAGGACAAAAATACTGCCACCACTTGGTAGAAATATGTTTAAATATGGCCGCCATTTTGATAAATAAAAATGTTAAGGAAATATTGCCAGCTAGTTTTTTTGTATTAACATAGGGCATAAATAGAAAAATGAGAATTTCTTGAAAACTGGCTGGACGATTTTTTTGATGTAAAAAGCAAAATGATTGATAATTCGCGATCTATATGTTAAACTTCCGTGCATTTAAGGCCATAATCGGAGATAAATAAAATTAGGATGAATAATATGTTGAAATATTGCCACCTATTTGTTATTATACTGTGTATAAATACATAAATGCACTGTTGCCTTATTTAGCAGCAGTCTATATTTCCAAAGATAATGTTTTATTTTAAAATACCAATTATTTCATTTATTACTTCTTTTCTTTTACATATACCAATATTTTGAATTAATTTGTTCCCGCTCAATACTGTATAACATTATTCAACACTGATTCCAAGCAGTGGTTCGGTTCACGTTGGAACTAGTAGCTCGATAGGCATTTTGAAAGAACAACATGAGGTGCGTTTACATTTTATTATTTTTCTAAAAAACTGGCTTATCGATTTGTTAAGAATTAGTGCGTAAGACTTCCTAAAACATGTATCTTCAAGGTACTATAGCGTGCATTGAGGCCCATTATCCCTGAGAATAGATATTAAGGCTTATGTGCAAGGACAATTTACGCACGTTAAATAAATTGCAGTGTCTTGTGATCATTTTAATAAAAACAGTGCATTATCGATAAAAAATAGTTTTCGGTCGTTACTATTTGGCGTGTATGGGAACCGTATGAACCACGTGCGTCAAATTAGCGGCGGCGACTTAGCGTCGATTTTTGGTACTTGGTATCGGAAAAGGAATCGGTCGCTTTTAAATGCATTTGTTAATGTTTTAAAGCACAAAACCCAATAAATTTAAATGCAGAATTGCAAAATAATAAATTATTTACTGTCTACATTCATTTGTTTTGGAATTTTAATTTGTAATATGGGTATACCAAGGCGTTGGAAAAATAGGTTTGCCCCATACAAAATGACCGCAAAATATCAATCTTGTTTTTGAGCCCTAATTTCTTAACTCAGGGACAATGGCCCTCAATGCACGCTATACCCTTTTGTAGATACATATTTTAAGAAGCTTTTGGCACTAATTTTAAGCAAATGGACGGTACAGATTTTGAGAAAATAATTTAATTGTAAACCAACCTCTTATAGTTCATTCACTAACCCTATTGAACTGCTAGTTCCAACGCGAACTGAACCACTGCTGGAATACAGTGTTGAACAATTCTATAAAGTATTGGGCGGGAACAAATCAACTCGAATTATACGTATTCATGAAAAAATGGAAAGCACTTATAAATAATTAAATTAATAAGGTAAAGCAAATTATATGAGATGTATTCAGTCATACTTACAATTGCAGTTTATGAAAAAATTGCATTGTTCTATTTTTCTCAATACATCCAATGTTAATGCTTAAAAACAAGCTGGCAATATTATATTTCATAATGTAAAATGGCGACAATATTTCAACCTATATTCTTCAATTTCTCCGATAATAGCCTCAAATGCACGGTAGTTGTGCATATAGAACACGATTTATCATTCATTTTGCCTTTTATTTCATTAAAATTTTAATTTTCCTATTTCTCACATAACATCCTATGTTAATGCATAAAAACAAGATGTCAATATAATATATCATCAAGTAAAATGGCGTCAATATTTCAACCTACATTCTTCAATTTCTCCGATAATGGCCTCAAATGCACGGTAGTTCTGCTTATAGAGCACGATTTATCATTCATTTTGCCTTTTATTTCATTAAAATCGTCGGTACAGATTTTAAGAAATTCTCATTTTTGTATTTTTCATATAATTCGCTATGTTAATGCAAAAAAACTAGCTGGCAATATTATATTTCATAATGTAAAATGACGACAATATTTCAACCTAAATTCTTCAATTTCTCCGATAATGGCCTCAAATGCACGGTAGTTGTGCATATAGAGCACGATTAATCAATCATTTTGCCTTTTATTTCATTAAAATCGCCGGTACAGATTTTAAGAAATTCTCATTTGTGTATTTTTCATATAATTCCCTATGTTAATGCAAAAAAACTAGCTGGCAATATTATATTTCATGCTGTGATATGGTGGCAATATTTCAACATATTTCAAATGTTGACAATATTTCAAATTGAGCTACGAAAGAGTGGGCTTTATAATGGCCGATTCGCCAAGAATTAGAAAAATAAAGATTTTTAAACATCGGAAGCCCTCGCACGTTGCTGCTCTTACAAAAAATGTAGAGCAGCAACAAAAAATTATAAGGGCGTAGCAGAGGCAAATTAACGCCATAAAAAAAGAAGTTGCAAAGTTGTCGAAGCAGAGGCGTGTGCCGTAGATGCAACAGCCGCCGCAGATGCGATAACCGCCGCAGATGCGACAGGCGCCGCAGATGCAACAAGCGGCGCAGATGCAACAGCCGGCACAGGTACCACATCCGCAAATGCAACAGCAGGAGCCGCCTCAGCTGCCGCAGATGCCACAGCAGCAGGAGCCACCGAAGATGCCTCAGCCGCGGTTGCCCCAGCAGATATGGATACAGCCGCAGCAGCCGCAGCCGTGGATGCAGCAGCAATCCACGCAAAGTATGACTTACGTTATATATGAAGATAATGTTTAATTTGTTTTTACAATAAATAGAAAAAAAAACTTAAAAATAACTTTATTTATATTCAAAATTTCCTAAAAAAAAAATAATATAAAAGCTAATTGGCGCCGTATGGAATTTGCGCCGGTTTCTTGGAAACATAAAAGCGCCATTATATTAGACCCTGCCAACCTATTAAAAGTCTATCCAAACGAACGAAATTGACAATCTGTGAAAATAAAAGAATAATTAAAATATCGGTCACTCTTTTTATACATGTCGTTGAATATTTTGTAATTAGGCTCACAATAAAAATCTATAATTTACACCTATGTTTATACACAGATAATGAACCAAATTGTAGAATGTTTACTTAATATAAATAACATTTTTACAAAATATTCATCGTCATGTGTACTTTTACTTATTTTCACAAGGTGGCATCTTTATGTTCCCATAAGTTGGCAGCTCCTAACATAGCTTATTTATTTGTTTATTAATAAACCAAGCAAAGTTCGAATGGCTCCAGGAATAGCAAAACGGTAAGATTTTATTTTTTATACCCTTGCAGAGGATATTATAGTTTGGTTATGAAATGTGTAACGCATAGAAGGAGACATCTCCGACCCCATAAAGTATATACATATATTCTTGATCAGTACCAACAGCCGAGTCGATATCGAAATTCTATTTTAATATATAACAATTTTTTTAAGAAACATCTTTCTTGGATTCCGTGATGCTATATCAGAAGCCATTGCCAACAACATAATATCGCCAGTTGAAAATTTAAGTCCAACTGATTTTCAATTTATATTACTTATTGTTAACAGTAAGTGTATAGAGCGAAATTGGACAGATTTTCAACTGGCAGATAATGTTAAAAATCATAAGATTATTATGAAAAGTTTCAAACGCGTAAGTAAGCTTTTATATTTAATATAAACCCAATTATTAAATTGTTTTACCAGTTTCAGGCTACCTATTTAAAAGAACGTCAGGACGTATCTAACGGTGCTAATCATGTAAGCAATAAACTTGAAATTACCAATATTATTAGTAATATGTCTGACAAAGATAATAAAAACTCTAATTCTGGTTTTAATGATACTAAGAATTGTCCGTCTGAATTTAATAATGACGCAAGCTTTGTCGAAGCCACCTTAAAATGTTTTCGGAAAAAATGCCACAATTTTCATGACAGCTTAAACAGAACAGTTCAGTTAGTTAGTAATTTGAAAGGTTGTCGAGCAAAACTTTCAGGTTACAACAATTTGGATACTGAAATAAGAATCCAAGAATTTAAGGCCACATTAAATGAATTGTGTGCGATTTTTTCCAAAAAAAAGCATTGAACACATTATTCGAGAAGCATACATTTCTCATAACAATGCATGTGTTTTGTATTTTAAATCAATTAGAATTAATAAAAATTCTTTTGCTGCATATGGTTACTGCAAAGATCCATTTTGATGGTGTTGTAAGTGCATACACAAGCAGCCCACATATCTCCCATACAATCGGCCTTAAAAAGTCAACGCAGTGCAAAGCAATATTTATTGAAAAGGCTTCCATCAGAAACTCTAATGCGTTTGAATATAGATCCAAAAAAATTAACAAAATTAATATGTCTCGATTTTTTGATTTTGACAAAGATCCATTTTAAGATACATTCGATATGATTTCGAATGGATATGCTAATTTCATTCAGTTTCTTTGTACGAAACTAGAAGTGTTTTTATGGGACAGACATCATATAAGTATGTTGTTGACCCATTTAAAACTACACACACTGCATATTGACGCAACTGGAAATGTAGTGCAGCCAATGAACTTTGTCGAAAAACGTAAATTTTTATATTCATTGGTTGCTTATATTCCAAAACTTCGAATCGTTTTTCCTGTCGCACATGCAGTTCTCTCCAATCATACATCGTATGATATAGGCAGTATGATATAGGCAGATTTCTATGTGAACTGCGGGAGTTTTGCTTAAAAAATAAATTAAAATGGCCAATTTGCAAAAGAATTATAACTGATGTAAGTTTTGCAATAATTGGGGCCATTTTAAAAGAATATAACAACATTGATCTTGCGACGTATAATGAAATTTGTTTAAATTTTTTGTATAATTTCAATCGCACATTCTCAAAAGTCTGCGTTCAATTTTGTACGAGCCACTACAGCAAAATTATGTTTCGCAACATAGATGAAGTAGTTGGTTTGGATAATATTGACCTCAGATCATATTTGGGATGTGCATATTCAATAAATAATATTGGAGAATTAGAAAAATGGTTCAGAAACATTGCAATCATTCTTCTTTCTCCATATGTTGTTAATATTGTGGATGATGCCATTAATTATTTTGCTAGGTATTGTGAAGAGTCATCCACATTTTATTTGATCAATGTCAATGATCCAACTTTGCTGTCCATTGCCGAAAAAAGTCCATTTAAACTTAAGTTTCAAGAAATACGTACAGAAGTAACAGAACTTAAATCACAATATAAAGGCAACTTCTCTTCGTCAAATATTTATTTAAGTCCAGAAATACTGGACCTAATTTTAAATAAATACATTGTTTACGCACCGTTTTTGACCAATATTATAGGTACTTTTATTGATAGATCCAATAAAAGACCCAGTAATGGGCCTATAGAATCATTTTTTAAAACACTTAAATATAGTGTTATCAAGCCAAATAATGAAAACGGCTTAAAGCTAGGACGATTTATCCGTAAGCTAGATGACTTGTCAAAATCCATTGCTAGACAAGTTGAACTTGCGAAACCGGGTATTATGGAACCGTTTAGTGAAATAGTTGTAAGGCCTACAAAAAATAAGTATAAATCAAAAACTGAGAAACGGTTCGATGAAATGTCTAACAAGCGAAAACTTTCCAAGCACAAGGAAAAAATCGCTTAATAAAAGACGAAAAGTAGGAATGTTTAAAAAAGATTTTTCTAAAATATTAAAAATGCAAGAGCAATGTCATGAAGCATCCATATGCCATGACCATTCCTACATAATCGTAGAAAACAAATGTGCTTTTAAAATGGAAGGAAAATATAAAAGAGATTTGTCCATTTTAAAACAGCATAGTGAGTTAAACATTAATGCAGAACTGTACATTTTAAGTTGTGAATCATTGTTTAAATGTGTGCACGGCGATTCCAATTCAAGTAGTTTTATGCACCACCTTACTATTAAGGATTTATTTTCGTTAAATGGCCGGAATTGGTTAACAAACTTCATTGTGGATGTTTGCTTAACAGCTATTTTATACGAAAATGGAGAGGAGTCTTTTATAAATTTACCTTGTCAACAAATTGATTATTGCTTTAACAATGAAAAGGAAATTGAAGATGGTTTAGTAAAAAATTCCACTTTAATAGTACCTCATTGTTACAAAAACCATTTTCATTTGCTAATTATTAATAAAAAAAAGACACGAGATACTATTTTAAGACCACTTTAGTAATTCTCAAAGGATTCGTGTATTTAAAAATGTTGAAACGCTTGCAAACCCAATGTTAATTATTCAGTGGCGCAAATACAACATGATGTGCAATCGGGTGCCTACAATTGTGGCATTTTGATTTTTCAATTTGTTGAAAGATATGTGTCAAACTTTTATTTTACGTTCATCGATTTTACGCAGTTGACTTTCCAAGACCTTACGCTCCTCTTTACATTTCTCGATCTTCTCACCGCTGGGCGTCAAGTGAGTTTTATAAAAAAGGAAAATCAAAGAATATTAAATGATTTATGGAGAAACAGCTTCGGACTGACTTACCAGCTCATCAAGAGCGGGTAATTCGCGGCATTCGAAATTCTCTATATCCATAATTCTTTGCAACGCCTTTGTGTTTTCTGTGTGATGTACATTAATCATATTACATTTAGTGCTTATCTCCTTTGCGTCACTGTCTAGCTTATGCTTAGCCTTGGCATACACCGGTTGAAGGATTGCTGCACGCTCTCGAAGACTTTCCTGCTCTGTCTTTAGCTGCCGAAGCTGATCATCCACACTGACCTCAATGCAGCGCGCAGGCATCTGTTAATAAAAAAAAACTGTTTATTCAAACGTTTAAGGCTTAAACACGTAAGAAACTCACCTTATCTCATCCATCAGCACGCTCGTATTTGACGACCTGTTTTGCACTTTGTACTTGGATACGTTGTAAACTCGGTTCCGAAACGCACTCGTGATGATAGGCATAAGATTCTTGCAGCAGAGCTCTCAGAGATACGTTCTCCTTGTCGGTGCTAACAATATACGAGCGCAGACAATGAGCCAGTTGATTCTCGATCAGATCTGGATACTTGGGATTTGGCACAGTTATGTACATGCAATTTGCTCAGCTCATTTTTGACGGACTCTACCTGCTCTATCGTGGCACGCATTCGGTTCTTTGTACTGTTCCTGCCTTAACTGAACTGTCATACCTTAATTGCCTCTTTATTTTTAATTAATGCCAACTTTTCCTCTTCTTCGTGGCACAATTTTTTCAACTTTTTCCTTTTCTGCACAGTCAAAGTAATTATTTATTTATAGGCATTGTGTTTTAAAATGAAAGTTTACTTTTTTTTAGCAGCTCCAGGTCGTAATTAATATGATCGCGCTGCTCGTGGCACTGAGTCAAGCTGGCCGCGCATAAATCCAGCTGTGTCGCCCTCAGAGGCAATTTAAAGTTTGATGCAGGCTCAGGGCTGTTGGTTAGGGTTTCATATTTTAAATTGAAATCTTAGAGTTGTAATTAAGTACACCAACTTTTTGAGAAATTCGCGCGAAGCTTCCTGATTGAGCACAAAGATCGGATTCTCAACACATATGTACATATGCCAAATTAAAGCAACAGGCGTCGTATTTTGTCCAGTTTCTTGGAAACGCATCTGTTCTAAGCGTCTCTTATCTAACACGTCGAGGATGATTGGCATATTTGGCGTACGACCGTAATATGTGGACCATAAACGTCGTACTTGAATGGCCGCAGCCCTGTATTGCATAGGGTTAGCTCAATGGATGCATTTGTCTCCCCGTTTTTAATAAGATCTGAAAAAAGATATTGTTTAGTTTATTAATGCATTCCTCTTGGGTAAAGTATTGGCCAACATACTCTGTATGCTGCTGGCGCGACTTGTGTTGCGTGCATTGCCGCCTAGCCCTAATGCAAGGGCCGTGATTACGGCAATTTTGCCGCTACCATTGCTGCCAACAAGAAAATTGATATGTGGCCAAAGTTTATGGTTAAATTCGAATAGCACATAAAATTTCTTAAACGTATGGAAATAATTTTTCAGCAACGCTGGAAAACGTGTCGAGTCGTCGGTCCATGATATAAAAAAAAACTTATGTTAATTTTATTTTAAACAGAACTAATGTAAATCATTGAGTTACCGAGGGATTCTCGAAAGTAGCGCTTGCATTTGCTGCTGCGCGCGAATTTCCATCCTCTTCGCTAGTTTCTGTGCTACGCTTAGATTTGTTTCTTTTCGGAGGTTTATTAATAAACAAATAAATATATTATAGATATATATATACACTAGCGGGTATAACCCGGCCTTGCCCGTGGCACGTATGTTATAAAATCAATGTTTTCAAACAAATTTGAAATGATTTTAAAACTGATCGGACGGTAAACAAATAACTTTCATACAAACGTTTTCCGCCAATTTACCACTGTTGCGAGTGGAATTTCCCGAATCGCTGAAACACGTATTTATTACATTCTTATGTAGAGCTTTGAAAATAAGTTTGAAGCAAATCGGACACAATTTAAAACTTCGTACAAAATATCTTTGAGCCGCATTCCACCCGAAAAAGTTTGGATTCTGCAAAGGTGTGAAACACGTCTCAAATGATTTTTCTTATAGATCTTTGGAAACGAATTTGAGCGCGAAACGTCATCCACCAAATTTTTGACCTCTATTGCCACCAAGGAGGAACGGATTTTTCGAAAAGTGTGAAACACCCCTTAAATGAATTTGAACAAAGATCTTTGAAAATAAGTGTGGGGCCGATCGGATGGTAAACAAAAAACTTTCATACAACCGTTTTCCGCCAATTCACCACTGTTGCGGGTGGAATTTTCCAAATCGCTGAAACCCGTATTTATTAAGTTCTTATGTAGAGCTTTGAAAATAAGTTCGAAGCAAATCGGACACAACTTAAAACTTCGCCCAAAAAATCTTTAAATCGCATTCGCCCCGAAGAAGTTTGAATTCTGCGAAAAGTGTGAAACACGTATCAAATGATTTTTCTTATAGATCTCTGGAAATGAATTTGAGCGCGAAACGTCACCCACCAAATCTTTGACCTCCATTTCCACCAAGGAGGAACGGATTTTCCTAAAAGTGTGAAACACCCCTCAAATGAATTTGAACAAAGATCTTTGAAAATAAGTTTGAGGCCGATCGGATGGTAAACAAAAAAGTTACATACAAACGTTTTTCGCGATTTTTCCACACTTGCGGGTGGAATTTCCCGAAACCCCGTCTTAACGTGCACCTACATCACATAAGGTAGCTACAGTGAAAATTTCAGCTTCCTAGCTCTTACGGTTTGGGCTGTGCGTTGATCACCAATCAGTCAGTCAGTCAGTCAGTCAGGACAAACAGTTATATATATAGAGATATATGTATGTATATAAATACATATAAATTTCTGTAAAGTTTAATATCATAGAATGCTATGATTAAGTGCCGCTATGTTAGGGGCTGCCAACTTATGGGAACATAAAGATGCGACCTTGTGAAAATAAGTAAAAGTACACATGACGATGAATAATTTGGGCATAATGATATTTTGAAATTTTGCGCGCATGATCAGCCCATTCACACACATTTGTGTCTCTGTGTGTGTGTGTGTAGAGCTCGACATTCAGAAATCCAAAAATATTGTCAAATTTGCATCGGACAGGCAGGCAGGGACCAACAGGCACACATGCGCATAAATGCTTCTATTCATATACAATATACGCAAGTATGCTTGAATAGCAAGTCCAAAAACTTTTAAATGCACACATGCCAACGCTTAGATATCCTTTCGAACAAGAACGAGCTAAAATGAAAGAATTTCGCATCGACTTGACAAACCCTTTCATAATTTCATATTACTCGTCCCCTCAAAAGGGAAGAAATGCCACCGACTTTTAAGAAAAATTGAATTTGTGGGCATTTTTGCTTGTGCGGACACATACACACATAAACATTTAAACGGTACATAGACAAATTGAAAGAGCACTGAGAGTAAGCCAAAGCAGTTTTCTGTAGTGGGAGCGAGATAAAAAACAGCGATGCCGTTCTATCGCACAGGCCATATGTATTCTTACTCTCTTGCTGTGAGAGCATGCCAGCATGTCTCGAACCCGAACAAAATCGAAGGCGAGTTTGGACCAGCCGCAAAAAAAAACGATTGTCACCACCAAATATACGGTTTGACCAGTCCATATGTTATTTGGTTTGTGGCAGACGGCGAAATGAAAAATTGAGAGCACATATTTTGCAACATATTTTAAGTAATCGATTTTCGATTGTCGCTGTAAAAAGTTCCGCTGAGATACCCTAAAAATAATTGTCTTATGGAATTCAATTTTAAAATGGTAACCAAGAAAGGAGTCAGTTTTGACCCCATAGTGTATATTTTCTTGATCAGGATGACGAGCTGAATCGATTGGGAATATCCGCCTCGCTGTTTGTCTGTCTGGTGGTATGACATATGTACTATATATGTATACATACATGCATATGTGCATATATTGATTCATATGCGTATATGTGTAAGTTCTAATACTATTAAAGCCAAACTTGCGATTAAGGTCATTTCTTGTTGTAAACTTAAAATCAACTGTAAGAAATTAATAAATTTTGTATAATATTTATTACTATTATTATTATTTATTTTGATGATCTTGATTTCAAACATAAATAGTTACGCGCCTTACATCCAAAAAAGAGCAGACATTTTGAGGCGGCGAATTAAAAAATTGAGAGTGCATGTTTTGCAGCGAATTTTAAGTCATCGATTTTCGATTGAGATGCCACAATAAAAATTGTCCCATGGAATTTAATTTTAAAATGATAATCAAGGAAGGAATCGCTTTTGACCCCATAGAGTATATATATTCTTCTTTAGGACGGCAATCTGAATCGACTGAGTTATATCCGCCTACCTTTTTTACTGTCTGGTTGTTTTTTTTTCTTTATTAATTTTAATATTATTTTATTTATTATTATTTACTTTTATGACCGAAGCGCAAATACATAAAGTTGCATAATATTGTATTATTGATTCGTTCAATGATCCTTTGCATTCAAATGTCGCTGAAAGTGCGCGCAATGTAAATATTCAATGAACTTTCAAAGGGAGCTTTTGAAAGAGCGAATTCGCCCAATGTAAGGCGAGACAAAGGCAATTGCCATTCACTCTTCAACCAGCCATCGATTTGTGCGGTCGTCGATTCTCGATTACGATTACGATTCTAAGAATTTGCGTTTTTCTTAGATTTAAAACAAATAAAAACTTAACATTCGTTATAATAAGATTCAGTGCAACTCAAATCTATCTATCTTTAGTTTCAATTCATATATAATTATTCTTTATTATCTTAACATAACTTTAATATTCGAAATATTTGGGAATAATTTCTTTAGTTTATTAAAAATGCCGCGCGCGTCTAAAAAATCCGCTAATCAAAGGCGTCAAGATGCCATTAATCGTAGTCGTGTGTACTACATAGAGAATACTGCAGGCGTTTGCCTTCGAAATTCTCAACGTTTAGCTGACACTCGTGAGTGCAACGCTGATATTCGCGAAGTAGAGCGTAATAGTGACGCCCTGGCCCGATCTAAAAGAAGGAGTGCTCGAGCAGACACAAAATACAGCAGACCATGCTGTTCGGCGACAAAATCTGCAGTACCGTACCTTAGAGCGCGAGCGAGATGCAGACACCCATGCTACAAGGAGGCAGGACTTTGAATTTAGACTGCAAGAGCAGGAATTAAACACAGAGGAACACATTGCTCGTCGCCAAAACGTGGAGTGCCGAGGATCAGAACGCCTGCAAGATGCAGCAGCCCACGTTACAAGACGACAGGATTTAGAAGTCCGACTGCAAGAGCAGGAATTAAACACAGTGGAACACACTGTTCGTCGCCAAAACGTGGAGTACCGAGAATCAGAACGTCAGCGAGAGGCAGCAACCCACGTTACAAGACGACAGGACTTAGAAGTTAGAGTGCAAGAGCAGGAAATTAACACACTGGAACACACTGTTCGTCGACAAAATGAAGAATATCTTGCATCTGAGCGTATACGTGATGCTTCTGCACATGTAGCGCGAAGACTAAATTTTAATGTTAGAGAGCTAGAGCAGGAAGCTAATACAGCTTAACATACCATTCGTCGACAAAATGATGCATATCGCACTGGAGAGCGTGAAAGAGACGTCTTAAATCGGCGAAATGCTCGTAAAAATATTATCGCAAGACGCAGAGAGCAAGTCGTCGATTCCTCTCAAAGACGAGTTACTAGAAACCAGGCTCGCATAAGAGATAACGAATTGCGACATATGGCTCAAGCTCGAGTTATAAACTTTAGAAATAGTTTTCACGCGACCAACAGCGTGACTTGCAAAGACAGCGTAGAGTTTTTTCTGCCAGAGATAAATACCTGGAAAATATTAAGAAAGGCCTTACAGAAATTGGCATATCTTGCGGAGGAACTTGGTTTCCTTTCCAAGTTAAGCTTTCAAATAAAATAACTTTATCGGCAAAGATTCCAAACATGAATATTTCAAAATCATTTTTTCTAGCCAATAAGTTCCGAAGTCCATCTGAAGACTATTTGTTTTGCTCAATTTGTCGTCGACACATATCGTCCGGCAAGATTCCAAGTCTCTGTCTGCCCGAGGGGTTAAACTTTCCTGAGATTCCTGACTGTCTTAAAGACTTTACGTGTCTTGAAGAGCGTTTAATTTCGCCAAGAATCCCATTTATGCGGATAATTTCTCTTGGCTATGAGCGGCAATGTGCAGTTAGAGGAGCTGTGGTCAACGTACTAATTTCTGTTTCGGAAACTGTGACAGCTCTTCTGCTCACCTTTGAAAACAGTCATGTAGTACAAATTCATCTGAAGCGCAAGCTCGAATATGCGCATAATTTCATGACTGAGACAATTAGGCCGGCTCGTGTGCTCGAAGCGTTGCGGTATTTGATAAACACCGAATTGTATCTTAAGCACAATATTTCTGTTGCTTCCGACTGGCTAGGTGTAAATGCTCACAATGAAGAAGTCCCTTTTGTTGCCGATCCAGCTGATATAACAGCTGTGGATAGCCTTCTTCGCTGCCGAATGGAAACAGATTCTGAAGTCCACGACACTTCTGATCAGGGTTATCTTAATCCAGGTGGACAGGAAACTTTGTTGGATAACGAGGCAATAGAAAATAATGGTATAATTGGTCGTATTGCAATGGCTCCAGGTGAGGGTCGACGACCAATTGATATGACGACAGATGAGAATGCTGAAGAATTATCGTTCCCAACCATTTCATGTGGCGAAAATTTTAAAAGCAAAATTACTTATTGTCGAAAGGCCAAATCACAGATTCGGTATTACGATCGTCGTTGCGCGAAAGTACCAAAAATTCTATATATGTATAAGTGTTATGAGCTCACGCGCATAAAAAGTTCTATTTCAATCTGCCTTCGGAAAAAAATCAAGAAACGCCAATATCACCGTTGGTAACTTGAGAGATGACGGTTTTGTCAGCAATCTTGTGTAGCATGATGACGGATATCATGTTCTTAAGGGCCTGCGATCTTCTCCGGCACATTGGGAGGCTGAGAAGAAAAAAGTGCTGGCAATGATTCGTCAGTTTGGGCTGCCAACTTTTTTCATTACGCTTTCTGCTGCTGAAACCAAATGGAGTGACCTGTTGGTCATTCTATCTCTCATTTTGGGCTGCCAACTTTTTTCATTACGCTTTCTGCTGCTGAAACCAAATGGAGTGCCCTGTTAGTCATTCTATCTCTCATTTTGGATAATAGAGTCCTTAGTGAGGAAGAAGCAGCGAATCTTTCAAGTTCCGAAAAAGCTCGACTAATTCGGTCTGATCCTGTGACTTGCTCAAGATATTTTGATTATAGGTTTAGGCAGCTATTGAAATTATTTAAAATATATTTTTAGAGAACATCAACTCTCTCACTTTTATCGGAGAATTGAATTCCAACATAGGGGATCGCCACATTCACATTGCATGTATTGGCTAACCAGCGCCCCTAAACTGAATGAGAATAGTTCCCAAAGTAGCCGTCAAGTTATTGACTTTATTGACAGATTCGTAACAACAAACGGAGATAATCCAGATTTGGAAGAGGTTATTAAGTACCAACAGCACAGACATAGATTTTCATGCCAAAGGGAAATTAATAGGCATAAAATTTGTCGTTTTTACATGCCATACCCTCCCATGCCTCAGACTGAAATACTATATCCCCTAGAAGAGGTAGATTCCAATCTTAGAAGGCATCAAGATATGTGGAAGAAAAAGCTTTAAGCTTAAATAATTTTGATAGTTTTCTTACACATATAAATACGGATTATATTGGATATAAATTTGCACTGAGATCGAGTCTTAAAAAACCGCAAATATTTTTGCGTAGAAAATATTGTGACAAAATGTTGAATGCATATAATGAAGATATATTGAAGCTATATAGGGCCAACATCAATATTCAATACATATTAGATGCGTTTGCTTGTTGCAGTTATATAATAAACTACATAAACAAATCGAATAGAGGAGTTTCTCAATTATTGCGTGAAGCCATGAGCGAGATAAGTAGTAATAACTTTTCAGTTAAGCAAAAACTACAACATCTTGGTAATAAGTTCATCAATGGAACAGAAATATCTGCGCAAGAGGCTTCATACAATATCCTTGGACTCCATATGCCAGGATGTAGCCATGCCGAGATTTTTGTTAACACTTCGCATCCTGATCAAAGAGTTGGTATGGTGAAAGCCAAGATAGGTCAGGAATTTTGAGAGAACGTAGGCACTCTCTTATCCTTCGGTGGAGAAGGTACAGCATAAATGTATCCCGATCTGATTATTTTCGAGAACTTGTAATGCTCTTTTTCCCTTGGCGAAATGAGCAAGTGGATATTCTTAGCACTGATAATGAGCAAACGTTCAATGCACAATTTGAAATCATCGAATCAAATAGAAGACGATATGAATATTTGGATGAGGCTCAGTTTCAACAAGTCTTAGATGAGATACAAGAAGACAACAATGACAATAATGATGGCCATGAAATTTCAGCATCTCAGTTGCTTGATGAAGAGTTCAGGGGATTTGCAGTACCAGAAGTAGCTCGAAATATTAACGTATTTGAAGATAATATGCACGAAGGCAACTCTGACGAAAATGCAATCCGAATGATTAAATTACCTGCACAAGTTCCAGAAAATGAGCTTAATTTAATGGTGCGATCACTCAACAGTAAGCAACGGCAATATTACGCTCACGTTATGCATAATATGAATGTTATGCAAACATTTTATGATTACGTTGGTGGGGCGGGGGTTTTGGAAAAAGTAGGCTGATATCAACTATATATCAGTCACTAACTTTAAGATTTAACACCAGAGTTGGTTGTAACTCTGATTCTGCAAAGGTATTGCTGTGTGCCCCAACCGGCAAAGCAGCCTATGGAATTGGTGGACTCACTCTCCATTCCGTGTTCTCTCTGCCTGTAAACCAATATTCATTGGAATTAAGGCCCCTTAGTAACGACGCAATCAACACTATGCTTTCAAAGCTTATAGATTTAAAGCTTATTTTATTGATAAAATTTCAATGGTGGGTGCAAAAATGTTGTCGTATTTGGATCTCCGTCTAAAGCAAATTTTTAGAACTAATACATACTTTGGCGAAATTTCAATATTGGCATTTGGTGATCTAAAGCATCTTCCACCAGTTGGCGATAGATGGATTTTTGCTCCAAACTCGAGAGACCCATATAGCATAATTTTGGGAGCACCACTGGAATTTATTCCAATATTTTGAATTGATTGAAATAATGCGGCAACGTGAGGATTGTGCCTTTGCCATCGCATTAAATAATATGTCAGAAGGAAAAATGACTGACACGGACAAGATGCTTATTCAACAGAGAATTGTTCTGCCTTCCGAAATAAATAATATTCCCAACGATGCTATAAGGTTGTTCTACTCAAATCAGAAAGCGAGCGACTACAAAAATATCCGACTAAGCCAAATTATTACAGAAGAATATACTTCAAAATCTAAAGATATGCTGAAGGCCAAATCAATATCTGAAAGGAACAAGCTAAATATTTTTAGAAAATATTAAGGCTTTCAAGACTTCCGAAACCCAAGGCCTTCCCTATCTGCTTAAGCTCAAAACCACAGCTAAATATATGATTACAGTCAATATAAATACCAATGATGTTTTGGTCAATGGAGCAAGTGGACAGCTTATGCATATTGACTATACAGCCAGCGGATCTGATGTGTTAGTTTCGACGCTTTAGCTTAAATTTACTGAAGCAACTGTGGGAGCGCAAGCAAGAGCAAAAAAATCAAATCCTTTGCACTCTGATTGAACACCAATTGAAAGAGTTTCAAGAACATTTCAATATAGGAAAAATGGCCAAGTAACAATTGAACGCTTGCAATTTCCAGTTGCAGTGCATTTGCAAGACGGCATGAGCCGTGCAGCTCTATACGTAGCTTGTAGCAGGGCAACTAGTGCATCTGGGCTTTTCCTCATAGGAAAGTTTAATCCGCCTAGAGAAATACAAGCTACCGATCCCGTCCATGTTGAGTTGGAAAAACTCCGGGGCGAGAAAAAATTGACCACCCACCATCAGATATATTTTGAGAGAGTAGAAGGAAATATTTTAACATATTACCATAATATTGAGGGCTTACTTAACCATAGTTTAGACATTTCAAATGATTTTATAATAAACACAGCAGATATTTTATGTTTTGTAGAGACTTGGAGTAGAGAAGGCCAAGTATATAATATAGACGGCTTTGACATACTCGGTCGAATCGATGGTAGCATGTGTACAGGTAGTACTAGACCACCTGGTGGCATAATTGTTTATGCAAAGTCGTACATTGCACAAAGTGCTAAAATATTGTCTGTGGTTAATATTAATCTGGAACATAATTAAGTTTGCCAGATCCTTATATTTCAACACTTAGATACCAAATATGTAGTTGTTTATAGAAACCCGTCCTTCTCCATTTCCGAACTTCGTCAATTATTTTTAGAACACTTAGAGCAGGAGCTTAATAATCACAGTAAAATAGTTATTTTGAGAGATTTCAATTCATGCCGAGCAAGAGTTAGAGACCAGTTAGAAATTAGATTAAACGAGCTTGGTATATCGTCTCTTTTGCGTGGGGTACCTACAACAAAACAGCTAACTGAAATAGATTGGGTATTTTCGACTAACGGACTGGACAATAAAGCCCAGGTGTATGATAAATTTATCTTTTGTGTGATGGATCAAAAACATATATATTTATATATATATACTAGCGGGTATAACCCGGCCTTGCCCGTGGCACGTATGTTATAAAATCAATGTTCTCAAACAAATTTGAAATGATTTTGAAACTGATCGGGCGGTAAACAAATAACTTTCATACAAACGATTTCCGCCAATTTACCACTGTTGCGAGTGGAATTTCCCAAATCGCTGAAACAAGTATTCGTTACATTCTTATGTAGAGCTTTGAAAATAAGTTTGAAGCAAATCGGACACAATTTAAAACTTCGTACAAAAAATCTTTGAGTCGCATTCCACCCGAAAAAGTTTGGATTCTGCAAAAAGTGTGAAACACGTCTCAAATGATTTTTCTTATAGATCTTTGGAAACGAATTTGAGCGCGAAACGTCACCGACCAAATCTTTGACCTCCATTTCCACCAAGGAGGAACGGATTTTTCGAAAAGTGTGAAACACCCCTTAAATAAATTTGAACAAAGATCTTTGAAAATAAGTTTGAGGCCGATCGGATGGTAAACAAAAAACTTTCATACAAACGTTTTTCGCGATTTTTCCACACTTGCGGGTGGAATTTCCCGAAACCCCGTCCTAACGTGCACCTACATCACATAAGGTAGCTACAGTGAAAATTTCAGCATCTTAGCTCTTACGGTTTGGGCTGTGCGTTGATCACCAATCAGTCAGTCAGTCAGTCAGGACAAACAGTTATATATATAGAGATATGTATATTTATAAATATTCTTCGACTATTCGCTTTCGATCGCATCTTTTTTTTTTTGACAGGGACATGGACGTAAGCCAGACAGAAGCAAGCACAAAGTGCTTAGAATTCGTGATAACCGAAAAGGTTCGGTCTGCAAGGGTATTAAATCTTCGGCGTGCCTAAGATAGCCCTTCTTTCTTGTTTTTGTTTAAATTATGTTTTTTCTCCGCCGGTGGTACTAGCTACCGATGTATTTCATTTACCCTATTTGTATTTTTTGCACTCTTTTATTTTTTAATAAAATAAAAATAAACAATTAATCATTTAATTTAAAGAAATTATACAAATACATATTTGTGACGACTTTAAGACAGATTTTTTACGGAGCCACCCTCAGTACACAGCATGCATTAAGAATAAAATAATTTTTAACATGGCTAGATCGACTCGGCTATTGATGCTGATCAAGAATATATATACTTTATGGGGTCGGAGATGCTTCCTTCTGCCTGTTATATACATTTGCACAAATACAATATACCCTGATTACCCATTTTTAATGGGTTCAGGGTATAAAAATTAATGACTACTTTGATTGCCTGAACAGCAGAGTTTTAAATGACAACAACCCTATGAAATACGCACTGCAAAAAGAAAATATAGTTTGGAAAAAATTAAAAGAAATGCAGGTACACTTATGAAATATAAGGTACCAATGCAATTTGACATATTGTATTGATGGCTTGCTCCAAACTACTGATCTTATTTTTGGACTTGTCGAAGACCTTTTTATAGACCATCCCGACAATTTTTCTTTTTAACAAGTCGAATCAACCAAGATCCACTTGAAAATATATTGGCATCCGTCCGAGCCAAAGGTGGAAACTGTAGAAACCCATCAGTTTATGAATTCAACATCATTATAGCAAAACTAATTTCCTTACACATATTTCAATTTACCAAAAAATCGAATTGCGAGTCCGATGATGATGTTATAGCCTGTTGAATTCGATTCAATAATATATGAACCTTACAAAAATAATGAAAGTAAGGTAATGAAGTCATAATGAAGTTTCAGGGTCATTGTGTAATGAAACCTATTTTGACGAACATATGGACAATATGTTGTGCAATGATATACCGATTGAGTTGACATTAAGTAGATATTTTGTAGGCTACATTGCAAAGGTATCAAATTGCGATAAATGCCAAACGAACCTTATTAAAAATACTGAATTTTTAACAGCACCTTCAGAACAATTTATATCTGAAAAAATTACCCGAAAGACACGGACTTTGGAAAGTTTGAAGCACCATCAGATTTATTTTTTAATGTTGGCAAAATTCACATAAAGGTTTTTGAAAATATATTTTCTACTAATAAGATGCAACTCAACATTAAAAAATGTATTATAGAGCAATGTATAAAGTTTTAGTGCACTTTAAACATTGCTCTATAAAGTGTTTACTCATCATCATTGAGTAATAAAGAGATGACTCATCATGGTTTGATGAAAATGATGCATGTAGGTATATGCCAGATCTAAAATAAAGAACTACTTTAATAAAATAACATTGTTGGGGGACATTGAGTAATAAAGAGACAGAGGAGGCTTTTGGATCAAAAGCTCTTTTTCGAAACAGTTCACGAGCGATAGCAAGGTTGCAAACACAATTGAGTATAACTCAATGACAAATTGCAAGCACAACACTCGGCTGTCTATTGCTACTTCTGCTGTTGCCCAAAAATCAAAGACAACTTCAGAACATTTCCCATATGAACCAACAACAACCATAATCAAAACAAACGACACGACAATGAAATAAGCACACCCCAAATTCTGTCCCTGCTATCCCTTTTTGGTTTGAAGCTACAGCCTATGATCTATGCTTCTACACTATTCTAACTCATTGTTGTGGTTTCTAAGCACTGCTATGCCTTTAATTCGCAAGGTTATGTCTTCTTCTTCTCCACTTGCTTTCAACTTGCAAGCAGCCCGGCAGATTTTATAATTTTTCATTTTTCGATCAGCAAGGCACCCTTTCTCAAAATAGGGTGTTTTAACTATTCATAAGTTCTGTCACCTAGTACCACGAAACTTCATATATATGCATTTTTATCTAATCTCTGAGAAATATATATTATCGTATTTAGTGTGCAACTATTAGTTCAAACAATAATAATTGTTTTCTTGAAACATTCTATACCATTTCTATAAAAAAGGGTATCAATGCCTCGACGCGCCAAAAAGATGTTGGCATCTGTGTTTCATCTCACACACATTGGCATAAAATATGCAAGTATGTGTTTTCCAAGCCAAGGGAAGTATATGAATTTGAGAAGATTGCAACATTCTGTTGCGCATGTGACGTCACAAGCTAGGGGTTTTTGTATGCGATCGTGGCGTACAATAAAGTAATAGATTATTAAATGCATTTATTATTATAAAAGACCCTATTAATATATTACTTTAATTTACGTAATAAAGATAGAAATATATTCTAAGCATCTCAAGAAATGAAATTCTTTAAGCCGTGGCGTAATAGTATATGATGTTGACGCGCCGTATGCGTAACCCTTTGAGTTGAATGGCATGGCTTGCTCGCATTCGATTTTTCTACCTACTTGCGCCGAGACTCGGCTATGCAACAACAACATTAGAACCCAAATAGTGTTGTTGTTGTTTCTACGCGCCGCCTTGTTGGCACGACAGAGAAACCAGCAACAAACACAGTGGCATTATTTGTCCCTTTTCATTGCACTGAGTTTCCTATGTCCTCATCATCGCGCAGAAACTTTTGAAGATCAAGACGGACGACGAAAAAAACAAATGGGTTTTCATGCGCACTGTTGTTGTTTTGCGAGTGATTTGTTGTTGCTTCGTATAGTAAAAGAGCTTTATTTTTGAGTTTGATTTTGCGTTTGCGGACCATCCCGATCTACCTCTCGGGATTTTCAAAACGGTAAAAAAAGCTCGGAGTGTGAATTCAGCTCTGTCTCTTTATTACTCAATGGTTGGGGGATATGGATTTTAATTTAAAAAATTAAAGCATTTCAAGTCGACTCGAAGGTCATATTAAGTTATGGCCCTTGCGAATGCGATGGCCTCCTTGCGTTGTTCCCTGGGTACCGATTTTGCATCGTCAGCTAATTCGAGCGGCGATTATAATTCGAGTAAAAAATAATTTAATAAAAAATAAACTATTAATGAAATGTACCTTTAAAAACAACAACTAAGTACTCTTTTATTTCTTAATATATTTTTTATTTCTTAAAAATAATAAAAAGTTAATTTAAAGAAATTATATAAATCATTGCATCGACTTAAAAATACAGATTTTCTACGCAGCCAACCTCAGTACACAACATGCATTCATAAGTATGTCAACACAATACATATTTTGATGTAGTTATGCATGCCTAATTCACACTTACAAACATAGGTGCTTACACGCCATTGGCTGAACAAAAACTTCTCTCGAGCATACACTGTCCAAGTTGCGCCTTGTAAAAAAATTATTTTATTCTTAATTTTTCCTGCAAAATTTATAGTTAGTATCTTGGGTAATGTATCATTTGAATAAAGCATGGATAAAGCAGAAGTACTTTGCGTCGATCGTTAGTTTAAAACTTTTCGGTCAATGTACTTCGAAAACGAAGCGACGCAAAGTACCATCGACCAGCTTTGCTGAAGGCAGGGTGGCGACTAACTTCGTTGCTCGTGTCAGCGCATCAGCAAGTCGCGACTTCGGCATTCGTTCGTCTGAACGTCGTTCCATTGCCATTCATTGAGCAACCAAAAAAGCTAGATCTGCTTCATTGAGTAATAAAGAGACAGAGGAGGCTTTTGGATCAAAAGCTCTTTTTCGAAACAGTTCACGAGCGATAGCAAGGTTGCAAACACAATTGAGTATAACTCAATGACAAATTGCAAGCACAACACTCGGCTGTCTATTGCTACTTCTGCTGTTGCCCAAAAATCAAAGACAACTTCAGAACATTTCCCATATGAACCAACAACAACCATAATCAAAACAAACGACACGACAATGAAATAAGCACACCCCAAATTCTGTCCCTGCTATCCCTTTTTGGTTTGAAGCTACAGCCTATGATCTATGCTTCTACACTATTCTAACTCATTGTTGTGGTTTCTAAGCACTGCTATGCCTTTAATTCGCAAGGTTATGTCTTCTTCTTCTCCACTTGCTTTCAACTTGCAAGCAGCCCGGCAGATTTTATAATTTTTCATTTTTCGATCAGCAAGGCACCCTTTCTCAAAATAGGGTGTTTTAACTATTCATAAGTTCTGTCACCTAGTACCACGAAACTTCATATATATGCATTTTTATCTAATCTCTGAGAAATATATATTATCGTATTTAGTGTGCAACTATTAGTTCAAACAATAATAATTGTTTTCTTGAAACATTCTATACCATTTCTATAAAAAAGGGTATCAATGCCTCGACGCGCCAAAAAGATGTTGGCATCTGTGTTTCATCTCACACACATTGGCATAAAATATGCAAGTATGTGTTTTCCAAGCCAAGGGAAGTATATGAATTTGAGAAGATTGCAACATTCTGTTGCGCATGTGACGTCACAAGCTAGGGGTTTTTGTATGCGATCGTGGCGTACAATAAAGTAATAGATTATTAAATGCATTTATTATTATAAAAGACCCTATTAATATATTACTTTAATTTACGTAATAAAGATAGAAATATATTCTAAGCATCTCAAGAAATGAAATTCTTTAAGCCGTGGCGTAATAGTATATGATGTTGACGCGCCGTATGCGTAACCCTTTGAGTTGAATGGCATGGCTTGCTCGCATTCGATTTTTCTACCTACTTGCGCCGAGACTCGGCTATGCAACAACAACATTAGAACCCAAATAGTGTTGTTGTTGTTTCTACGCGCCGCCTTGTTGGCACGACAGAGAAACCAGCAACAAACACAGTGGCATTATTTGTCCCTTTTCATTGCACTGAGTTTCCTATGTCCTCATCATCGCGCAGAAACTTTTGAAGATCAAGACGGACGACGAAAAAAACAAATGGGTTTTCATGCGCACTGTTGTTGTTTTGCGAGTGATTTGTTGTTGCTTCGTATAGTAAAAGAGCTTTATTTTTGAGTTTGATTTTGCGTTTGCGGACCATCCCGATCTACCTCTCGGGATTTTCAAAACGGTAAAAAAAGCTCGGAGTGTGAATTCAGCTCTGTCTCTTTATTACTCAATGGATCTGCTTAAAAAAAGCGGAAAAATGTCAAAAGTTTTTCAAAAAAGCTGAATTTTTAAAGTTTTTTTTATTGATATTTTCAATAAAAGTAATAGATTATTAAAAAAATTCAAGACATTTTATAATTAAATTATATTAAAGTATATATTTATAACATATTAATTATGTCATATAGATTGTCATCTTCATCTACATAGGACTCGCTAGTGCCGACTAAATGCAAATAATTTGCCGGCAACTTGTTCTCAAAGCAACACTTTCCATGGCGTTGCAATCCATACCTGCAAGTGGTATTAAATACATGTAGTTAAGTGTTACGGTATTATTTTAATGATTATCTTATACAAAAAATTGCGTTAAGTGTTTCTACGCTCATTCTATTTCATATTTTTGTTTTTACAATGTTAACGTGGCTGAACACTCTCTCCACTTCAGTATTGGACCATGGTAATGATAACAACTCGATTGCGAAGTTACATAATTCGCGAAACAGCTGGTTTCCTCCTAAGTCGCGATACTGACTAACCTCAGTCCAAAATGTCAATATTTTCATTCCACTTTATCAAGTGGATATCATAATATTGACGCTCCGCACTTCTTGCCAATAGCCTCAGTTCCTTCATAAAGAATTCCATATAAAATGTCGAACTGTTTTTGCTCAGCACATGCCTCCAACTTTAATTCCTAAATTGTCTTGAACGAGTTTTTTAAAATCCTATCCTTCCAGGATATTGATTTTCATTTCTGCCGGTATTATTTTAATTTTTAAACAGCCCATAGCCAATACCAAGTCATTGACCAATTTTGTTGCATTTGCGGGCTTGCTTTGAAAGCATTCGTTTAGACTTTGCATGTCCGAGAGAATTGGTTTCAGAAACGTTAAATATAAATTGTTTATATATATTATAACGCAACGTAACACAGATACAATGCTTTAAACAGTAACGAAAAGTTGTACAATCTCTTAACATCACAACACGTTGGTCATTGAGTAATAAAGAGACAGAGGAGGCTTTTGGATCAAAAGCTCTTTTTCGAAACACTTCACGAGCGATAGCGAGGTTGCAAACACAATTGTGTATTACTCAATGACAAATTGGAAACACAACACCCGGCTGTCTACAGCTACTTCTGCCGTTGCCCAAATATCAAAGACAAATTCAGAACATTTTCCATATGAACCAACAACAACCATAATCAAAACAAACGACTCGACAATGAAAAAAGCACACCACAAATTCTGTCCCTGCTATCCCTTTTTGGTTTGAAGCTACAGCCTATGATCTATGCTTCTACACTCTTCTAACTCATTGTTGTGGTTTCTAAGCACTGCTATGCCTTTAATTCGCAAAGTTATGTCTTTTTCTTCTCCAATCGCTTTCAACTTGCAAGCAGCCCGGCAGATTTTATAATTTTTCATTTTTCGATCAGCAAGGCACCCTTTCTCAAAATAGGGTATTTTAACTTTTCATAAGTTCAGTAACCAAATACCACTAACCTTCTCATATACACATTTTTATCTAATCTCTGAGAAATATATAATATCGTATTTAGTGTGCAACTGTTAGTGCAATCAATAATAATTGTTTTCTTGAAACATTCTATACCATTTCTATAAATAAGGGTATCAATGCCTCGACGCGCCAAATAGTTGTTGGCATGTGTGTCTCATCTCACACACAGAGGCAAAAAATATGCATGTGTGTGTTTTCGAAGCCAAGGGAAGTATATGAATTTAAGAAGATTGCAATATTCTGTTGCGCATGTGACGTCACAAGCTAGGGCTTTTTGTATGCGAGCGTTGCGTACAATAAAGTAATACATTATTAAATACATGCATTTTTATAGAAGACCCTATTAATATATTACTTTAATGTACGTAATAAAGATAGAAATATATTCTAAGCATCACAAGAAATGAAATTCATTAAAACGTGACGTAATAGTATATGATGTTGACGCGCCGTATGCGTAACCCTTTGAGTTGAATGGCATGGCCTGCTCGCATTCGATTTTTCTACTTACTTGCGCCGAGACTCGGCTATGCAACAACAACATTAGAACCCAAATAGTGTTGTTGTTTCTACGCGCCGCCTTGTTGGAACGACAGAGAAACCAGCAACAAACACAGTGGCCTTATTTGTCCCTTTTCTTTGCACTTTTGAAGATCAAGACGGACGACGCACTGTTATTGTTTTGCGAGTGATTTGTTGTTGCTTCCTGTAGTAAAAGAGCTTTATTTTTGAGTTGGATTTTGCGTTTGCGGACCAACTCAATCTACCTCTCGGGATTTTCAAAACGGTAAAAAAAGCTCGGAGTGAGAATTCTGCTCTGTCTCTTTATTACTCAATGGCTGCATAGTAGCATTTTGTTGTATGGCGTTACATATCTTAGTGTTTATATTGTCTTTGGCTGAACGAACAGCCGTCAGCAGGCATGTCGTGTGAAAACTCAAACGCCAGATGGAACGCCAGGCTGGAAATTTTTCGTCGCATGCAAATGTATGGCCGTTTCTCATCTTAGTGTTTATATGCCTTAAGTTATAGACTAATAAACAGATACAGAGCTGAAAACTGAGTCCGAGCTTGTATTACCGTTTTAATTCTGAAGCAAGGTGAATAAGGTTGGTCCGCAAACGCAAAATCAAACTCATGAAATGAAGCTCATTTACCATAGGAAGCAACAACAAATCAGCTGTAAAACATGAAACCCCATTTTTTTTTCAGTTTCCGTTTTGATCGCTGAAATTCTGAAGCAAGATTATGAGGACATCGGAAACTCAGTCCAAAGGAAAGGGACGTATAATGCCACTGTGCTTTTTGTAGGTTTCTCTTTCGTTTCTACAAGGCAGCGCGTAGGAACAACAACAACACGATTTGGGTTCTAATGTTGTTGCTGCAGAGCCGAGTCTCGGCACAAGTAGGTAGAAAATTTCAATGCCAGCAGGCCATGCCATTCAAATCAAAGGGTAACGCATACAGCGCACCAACATCATATACTATTACTTCACATTTTATAGAACTTCATATTTTGTGTTGCTTAGAATATACATATGTATTTCTATCTTTATAACGCACACTTAAGTAATTTATTAATAGGGTATTTTATAATAATGCACGTATTTAAAAATGTATTAATTTACTGTACGCCACGATCGCACACAAAAAGCCCTAGCCTGTGACGTCACATGCGAAACAGAATGTTGCAATCTTCTTAAATTCATATACTTCCCTTGGCTTGGAAAACACATACATGAATTTTTTTTGCCAATATATGTGAGATGACACACACACACAAACAACAACTATTTGGCGCGTCGAGGCATTGATACCCTTATTTATAGAAATGGTATAGAATGTTTCAAGAAAACAATTATTATTGATTGTACCAATAGTTGCACGGTTAATACGAAATTATGTTTTTATTTAGAGAAAGGGTGCCTTGCTGGTCGAAAAATGAATATTGTAAAAATCTGCCTGGCTGCTTGCAAGTTGAAAGCGAGTGGAGAAGAAGAAGACATGATTTTGGGACTTTGCGAAATATAGTCATAGCAGTGCTTAGAAACCAAAACAATGAGTTAGAAGAGTGTAGAAGCTTAGTTCATAGACTGTAGCCTCGAACCAAAACGGAAGGACAGAATTTGTGGAGTGCTATTTTTATTGTCGAGTTGTTTGTTTTGATTCATTTTGTTCTTGGTTCTTATTGAAAATGTTCTGAAGTTGTCATTGAATTTTGGGCATCGGCAGAAGTAGCTGCAGACAGCCGAGTGTTGTGTTTGCAACCTCGCAATCTTGCTTCACATTTTTTTTAAAAAGAGCTTTTGATCCAAAAGCCTCCTCTGTATATTTATTACTTTATGATTCTATTTTTAGCTTTTCGCTCTTTCGGCTGTAAAAGCGCGATGATACTGATTTCATTTTCGTTCTCAAATTTCAACGAGAAAGAAGTGCTATCTTCGGCACTCCAAAGAATTAATACCCTTGCAGACCCAACCTTTTCATAATGCTCATAGTGCTTTGCCCGTATCTAAGAAGCACAGGGAAAATAGTTACTGCCGTTCCATACAAATACTAAATTTTCGACCGATCGTTCCTATGGCAGCTATATGATAAAGTGGTCCGATGTTGATAGGATTTTGCACAAATATAAGGTTAGTAGTAACATAGTAAAACTAATAAATGCCGACTTTGGATATCTTGAAAAACAACAAAATTATCCATATAACAACTTAATTTTCGACCAATCGTTCCTATGGTAGCTATATGATATAGGGGTCCGACCTTAATAGGATTTTGCATATATATGAGGAGCATAGCAAAACTAATAAATGCCGAGTTTGATCAAGATATCTTGCTAAACAAAAATATTTTTCATACAAGAACCTACTTTTCCACCGATCGTTCCTATGGCAGCTATATGACATACATATATACTGCGTGCAACAGAAAAGGGACTTCTGCAAAGTTTCATAAAGATAGCTTCAAAACTAAGAGACTAGTTCGCATAGAAACAGACAGACGGACATGGCTATATTGACTCGTCTGTTGATACTGATCAAGAATATATATTTTTTATGGGGTCGGAGATGTCTCCTTCTATGCGTTGCACATTTCACGACAAAATTATAATACCCTCTGCAAGGGTATAAAAAAGAAAGTTTTATAGTAGCATTTTGTTGTTTCGCGTTAGTCATCTTGTTGTGTTTATATTGTCTTTGGTCAGGCCACTCATAAGTTTACGATCATATTTCGAACGTACTTTGAGTTGTTGTTATGTTATAGCAACTTAGTGTCACTAAATGTATTATTGTTTGCAAATAAAAAAAAATTTTCCAAACAAGGACTTAATTTTCGACCTATCGTTCTTATGGCATAGTGGTCCGATCTTAATAGGATTTCGCATATATATGAGGAGCATAGTAAAACAAATATTTGCCGAGTTTGGTCAAGATATCGTGAAAAACAAAACAATGTTCAATACAACTTAATTTTCGAGCGATCGTTCCTATGGCAGCTATATGATATAGTGGTCCGATCTTAATAGGATTTTGCGAATATATGAGGAGCATAGTAAAACAAATAAATGCCGATTTTGGTCAAGATATCGTGAAAAACAAACAAATTTTCCACACAACAACTTAATTTTCGACCGATCGTTCCTATGGCAGCTATATGATATAGTGCCGAGTTTGATAAAGATATCTTGCTAAACAAAAATATTTTTCATACAAGAACCTACTTGTCCACCGATCGTTCCTATGGCAGCTATATGATATAGTATTCCGATCTTAATAGGATTTCGCATATATATAAGGAGCATAGTAAAACTTATAAATTCTGTGTTTGGTCAAGATATCTTAATAAACAAAAATGTTTTTCATACTAGAACTTACTTTTCGACCGATCGTTCCTACGCCAGCTATATGATATATTGGTCCGACCCAGCTGGTTCCGACATACATATGTACCACGTGACACAGAAAGAGGCACTTCTATAAAGTTTGATAACTATAGCTTTAAAACTGAGAGGCTAGTTCGCTTAGAAACTGACAAACGGACATGGCTATATCGACCCGGCCGTTTATACTGATCAAGAATATATATACTTTATAGGTGTAAAGAGTGATCATTAATGTAAACTTTTAAAAGACAACAGCCACTACATCTAGGGTGGTATAGTATAAGTATAATAGTATTAAAAAATATATATGTCGGAACAGAGACATCACTTTCTTTGCAATTAGGCATACTGGCAGCACAGCAAGTCCCGAGTGTCGTTATAGTCACAAAAAAAATTATATTTTTAGGAGCGAGCACGTCTGTTCTCTATGACTTCCACTTTTAGAATGAATAATTTTCATCGTCCTCGAGCATACTACTCATGCTCTTGTCATTCTATATTCTTCTCTGACTTTTAGTACTGTTAGTGAACATTCAAAACTATAGCAAACACATACACACTCGGGCCATGCTCGGCAGAGACCATCTTTTTTGTCTCACACCATGCTTTCAGTAGCAACCCTAATAGGACAGTAGTAGGACAGTTATGTTAAATAGCAGTACCTTCTGTCAAATTCTCTGATTCTTACTAACACTTAATCGTTAGCATTCAAAAATAATACTCACAATAATTTGTTGGATACACGACACGGCCTTCCTGAAATTTCACACGTCCTCGTGTGTACATTTCGCTTAGATCATGCCATAGTCAAAATATTTGGGTAAAATTTATTAGTCATTACTTTACTTTAAGAATAGCTTTACAAACAGCAGTATCATCGGTCATTGTAGGTTTTATTTTTTATTTTTTTTTTTTTTTTTGTTGTTGTTCTGTCATCACACGTCTATAGGCTCTTGCTGCCCAGCAACGATAACATGGAGCGGATCCATACAGGTCTTTCAACCTCTGACCCCCGCCATAATATCACCCGCTTCAGCACGCCATGATCGAGCACTTGTGCACGGCGTGAGTATTATGGTGCGGTCTTAGCCATCGTGTATGAGCCCAACCGCACTCTCTCTTAGTGCCACAGTGTCTTGAGCAATGTCCTCAACATTGTCACACATCACACACATCATCTCTCAAATCTATCAACTCCTCCGACACATTGTTGCTTGGAAAAGCTCGCGAATACTCATGCGCATACTTAAACGTGCGCTTACTCGTCAATGACTTTAATAAATATCTGTCTCCATCAAGTATTTCAATTATCTCAAAAGGTCCCCTAAACTTGGGATCTAACTTCGTTTGATTTCGTTCTTCCCTCTTGAGTAGGACATGATCACCAAGCTTATGTTTTACAATCTTTGCTTTATTTTTATCAAACCTAGCCTTATCATATTTAGCGTTATTCACCATGTTATCTTTCGCTTGTGCTCTTATTAAATCT
Source organism: Drosophila borealis (assembly GCA_035045885.1). Taxonomy (NCBI): domain Eukaryota; kingdom Metazoa; phylum Arthropoda; class Insecta; order Diptera; family Drosophilidae; genus Drosophila; species Drosophila borealis. The sequence continues at coordinate 20,710,417 of JAWNOR010000194.1, forward strand.
TTATCAATTGTTTTTTCATCTGATATTGTTATCATTCCTAACGGCCTTGCCTCTTTACCGATTAGCAATTCTAACGGACTATATTTCGTTACACGATTTGTCGTGCAATTTATTGCCAGCTGTATGTCCTTTAAAGTGTCTTGCCAGGATCGCTGACTACTCTCAACCGCTGTGAGCATGCTCTTCAAGGTGCTCATGACACGCTCTACTTGGTCGTTTGCTCGACTGGCGCCCGTCGCAATCAGGTGTAAACCTATCTTCTGCGAAGAACAAAATTCCCTAAACCTTGTGCTAGCAAGACATTTACCCTGATCAGCTATAATGCGTGCCGGCACTCCGAATAGTGCAACAGTTTCTTTGACTGCCTTAATGCAGTTTTCCGTATTAAGGTTCAGCGTATGTTGAAGGTGAACAAATTTTTTGAACGCATCAACTTGAACTATGATGTACTCTTTCAAGTCGTTTTTGCCACTTAATTTTCCGGTTATATCAATATGCACAGTGTGCCAGGGTATGTCATCTTTAGGAATCGGGTGCATTTCTATTTGTGGCTTACCAGATGGTGGTTTTGACACTCTACAGGTAATGCAATTTTCTACAAACTTTTTCACATACTTGGACATCTTCTCGAACCAGTAGTTGGTATACATTTTGTCTAGAGTTTTCTTCCACCCTAAATGAATTATGGTTTCGTGAACATTGTTAATGACTGACCATCTAAAGGCTCTAGGTATTACAGGCAAACATTTTGTGCTGCCATTTCTTTGAATCCTTCGATATAATACTCCTGCTCTCAATTCGTACGACGCTGAGATAGCTTCTCCCATCTCATGGTTTCGCAATTTTAAGGTTATGGAAGCAATGTCAGAAACTCGTTGCTGTTCGGCTAGAAGCCAATCGTCGGTTATCTCAGCTAGGTTTATGCACATTTCAACCGTTTTCGCTGAGGATTTATAATCAGTAGGCAACGGATTGCGCGAGAAAAAATCAGCATGTAACATGCGTTCTCCCTTCCTGTATTCAATGCTGAAATCAAATGATTGCAGATATGCCCACCATCGATGTACCCTTGGGGTAAGGTCAATTTTTTTGATATTTGCTTTCAGGGAGTTGCAATCTGTATGCACAATAAATTTTTGACCATGTAAATAATGGCGGAAGTGTCTTACTGCGTTGCAAACTGCGAGGGTCTCAAGCTCGTATGAATGATATTTTGCTTCAGCCATTGTCGTACATTTGCTGTAATATTCAATGACTCTGGGTCTATTTTCTATCTTGTACATTAAAATAGCACCATATCCAATAGAACTTGCGTCTGTATGTAGTTCAATTGGCTTTAGTGGATCGAAACTTGTCAAAACGGAGTCATTAGTCAAAATTGATACTATTTTTTGACGAATTTCCTCATATTCCGGCTTCCAGACAAATTTATTATTTTTGGAGGTGAGATTATATAAAGCTTTCATTTGCTCAGAAATTTTTGGTACGAATTGCCTAAAATACGAGGCTAGGCCTATGAATTGTCGCACCTGTGTTACTGACTGCGGTGACGGCAATACGGCCAACGCTTGTATCTTGCGTGGATTTGTTCGAAGTTGACCCGCTTCAACCAAGTATCCTAAATATTCTATGCTTGTTTTCAAGAACGAGCATTTTGTAATATTAAATGAGAGTCCAGCTCTAGACAAGTTTTCCAAGACCGTTTGTAGCCTTCCAAGTGCCTCTTCTTTTGTCTTCGCTAGAATTAACACGTCATCTATGTAGACGATGGCATACGTTTGAGCCAAATCACCCAATGCTCTCACGATTGCGCGCTGAAAAATCGAGGAAGCATTTTTTAATCCAAAAGGCATGGTCAAAAATTCATACTGTCCTTCTGGCGTGACAAAAGCAGTGCGCTCGATAGAGTCTGGGTGTATTGGAACTTGGTAAAAACCACTTGCCATGTCTAAACTGGAGAAATATTTGCCTTCACTCAGTCTATTAATTTGATCAGAAATCAAAGGCAGCGGATATTTGTCAGCGACCGTATTAGCATTCAGTTCCCGATAATCGACACATAGTCGATCGGTTCCATTTTTCTTTCTTACCATCAGCATTGGGCTTGCAAATGGGGAGCAACTAGGACGTATAACGTTTGCGTCTAACAATTCTTTTACTTTATTTCGCACGACTTCTTTTTCTTCTATGCTTAACCTATACGGACGCCTTTGTACAGTTTTATTTGGGTCAAGCAGGCGGATTTTAAGTTTAGCCGTGGTCACTCGCGTTTGAGGAATACCCTCAATAAATTTATCAGCATAGTGTTGCAATAATTCTAGCAGACGATTCTTATCAGTGTTGCTTAATGCTCTATCATTATTCAAATGCTCTACGTAACTTATATCTGGCAATTTTATTAGTACATCAACAGTTTTGGTTTTGTACATTTCAAATTTGTCGGCCTCGATGGAGACTCCTAAGCCTAATCCGAGTATATCACGGCCTATCAATACATAGTATTTCAAAAACTTATCCATTATTACATGAAATTATATTTCTAAGGAGTACTGATCAATTTTGACAGTTGCCAAGATTTGCATGGTGCTATACACAGGATTTTCTCCAATACCCCTCAAAACTATCAAATTATTAATTCTTTTTCCGGAAAATTTCTCGGCACAACTCTCTCTGATGAGCGTACATTCAGCTCCAGAGTCAAAACAAAATGGAACGAGCTCACCAGATTGACGCAGGATTCCTCTTGGCTCGGACACACAACAGATGTTTATACGCTTCTCATGTGATCCAACACCGCTCGTAGAAACTCCTTTCGTACATGAAGACGCAATGTGGCCACCATCGCCACATTTGAAGCAGGTAACGGCAGATCGAACTTTAGGTAATACTGAGTTTTTTGACACGTTGCCTTCTTCATACTTCCTCTTGCGACATTCGACCATTTTGTGTCCGAGGTTTCCACAATGAAGACATTTAATGCCATGTGTTTTCGATCTCTTGCGATCTGGTTCCATTGGGATATTTGGCTGCAGACCTCTATTTGACCTTCCATAAGCATAGGCCTTCAGATGCTGTTGCATCTCGTCTTGACTTTTGATATAAGTCGTATATAACATACGTTGCAGACTTTTGTCGATTTTCGATGTATGTGCCAAAACAACTGAGACTGCAATTTCCTCCATGTTCGCTGTCTTCCATTTGGATAAAAGTGACGTCACAAGACGGCTCGCATATACGGAGAGGCATTCGCCATCATTCGGTCGGCCATTAAAAATGTTCATTAAAGTTGCCGCCGATGTTTCCATTCCCACGAAACGTTGCAAAAACAATTCCTTAATATTTTGCCACTTCATTCCAGTATAGCATATTTGAGAAAGCCAGGGCGAGGCGCTTCCTTCTAGGGAGCCGCTGAGGGTCATCACCAGTCTACTGCCCTCAATAGGATTATCGTCAAGTATTATGTCCACAGTTTTGCACCAGGCATTTGCAACTGCGCCTGCAATGTCCGGGTTGAACTTTGGCAATGAGATGCTCTTCTTTGTTGAGGACGCTGAATTTGACATCTGCATTGCTTTAATAATCTCAAGAATATTTCGATTTTGAGATTCCAGAAGCTGACGCCACGAATCGTCAGAATTGCCTCGTGGAGGGGCATCGCCTGATCCCACTTCTGATGTCGGATCGGAGAAATCACTTTCTTTGCAATTAGGCATACTGGCAGCACAACAAGTCTTGAGTGTCGTTAAAGTCACAAAAAAAATTATATTTTTAGGAGCGAGCACGTCTGTTCTCTATGACTTCCACTTTTAGAATGAATAATTTTCATCGTCCTCGAGCATACTGCTCATGCTCTTGTCATTCTATATTCTTCTCTGACTTTTAGTACTGTTAGTGAACATTCAAAACTATAGCAACACACTCGGGCCATGCTCGGCAGAGACCATCTTTTTTGTCTCACACCATGCTTTCAGTAGCAACCCTAATAGGACAGTAGTAGGACAGTTATGTTAAATAGCAGTACCTTCTGTCAAATTCTCTGATTCTTACTAACACTTAATCGTTAGCATTCAAAAATAATACTCACAATAATTTTTTGGATACACGACATATATGTGTTTTAAAAACATAAGTTGAGCACTCTAGAAAAGAAGAAGAAGAGAACACATAGTGACGCCGACTCGAAAAATTAATAGAAAATAGAAAACGAGTATTAAAAAAATAAAGTAGATTACAAAATCAGGTTTGGGGCTTACCCAAATGTTCTCAGATTAATGCTTGACAAAATTAGTTGACAAAATTAGAGCTTAAGCAGCTGCTGGCGGACAAAGGAGTCCCTGTGTGCAACGAAGCGTCTATCTACCAGTTGCATACTCTGGTGAAAACAGTAATGGCCGAGACTGTTGAGACCTTGCGAGTCGCAAGAGAAGTGTACCCGAGTTCGTTAGAGCTGTGGATCTAAATGCTGAAAATTTTGAGTCAGGTCAACTTTTGGAACAGCCATCTGAAAACGAGCGCTAGCGTTGCTTGTTGCTTGAGGATAAACCTGGCCATGTGGGCCCTCTGATGGCTGGTGCGAATGTCGCAAATTTAGAAGCGAATAGTTCGGATGAGTTGGCGTCCGTGATGAATGAGATCACCTTGTACACTGCTCGTAAAAATCTTGCAGAGATGAAGGCACGTGTTTTCGAACTTGAAAGCGGAGTTAAGGTACCCTATCGACGTCGCCGTGTGGATGTCAAAGATGTCGAGGCCACCGTGCCATTCTTTTCTCGAGGTGGAGGCTGGAAAAAGCAGCCAGTATATGTACAGACACACACATAGGTATTGGCACAGCAAGCATTTTCTACTTTGCAACCATTTTGCGTCCATTTTTGGTTACAAACATCCATGCAAATTAATTTTCCTGTATAATCCAGTTAATTTCCTACAAAAATCAGTTAAGCGTAAGTGTAACAAAAACATAACAGTAATTTTATTAAATTATTTAAATAAAAAATGGCACATTTTCCTGGCACAAAAGTATTGGCACACTTAGTTTTTAGCTCGATTTATTTTTATGCTTTTATCCATCTGGCAACGCTATTAGCAAGAACATGTGTTGCAACCTACCGTTATTTAAAATCACAGATATTTGTCGAATAAAGACTTGCATTTTGTCCTAAACAATAATAATAACCACTAACCAAAGAACATATAGATGGGACATGCCGTACTAGACATGTGGGCAAAAAAAAATCGGTGCATCTGGTCCAAAAAAAGAGTAAGATATATGATGTCTTTTATTCGCTTACACTACAGGAAACTGCTTTGGCTTACACTCTTCCATATGATTTGTGCGATAGAACGGCATCGCTGTTTATTTTTATCTCGCTCGCACTTGCTCTCTTTATGTCTAGGTACAGTTTAAATGTTTGTGTGTGTATGAGTCCGCACAAGCAAAATTGCCCAAAAATTACATTTTTCTGAAATATCTTCCCTTTTGAATGGACGAGTAATATGAAATAATGAAAGGGTTTGCCATGTCGATGCGAAATTCTTGCATTTTCGCTCGTATTAATGAATGAAAGGAGCGATTATATATTTATAGTATTAACGAGAAGGAAAGGCTATCTTCGGCACGCCGAAGATTTAATACCCTTGCAGACCTAACCATTTCATAATGCTCATAGTGCTTTGCACGTATCTAAGAAGCACAGGGAAAATAGTCAATTACAGTTAATTAACCGAGTATGGTTAAGATATCTTGAAAAACAAAAAAGTTTTCCATACAACTTAATTTTCGACCGATCGTTCCTATGGCAGCTATATGATATAGTTTCCCGATCTTAATAGAATTTTGCATATATATGGGGAGCGTAGTAAAACTAATAAATACCGAGTTTGGTCAAGATATCTTGAAACACAAAAAAATTTCCATACAAAAATTAATTTTCGACCGATCTTTCCTATGGCAGCTATATGATATAGTTGTCCGATCTTAAAAGGATTTTGCATATATATGGGGAGCGGAGTAAAACTTATAAGTACCGAGTTTGTTCAAGATATCTTGAAAAACATAAAAATTTTCCATACAAAAACTTAATTTTCGACCGATCGTTCCTATGGCAGCTATATGATATAGTTGTCCGATCTTAATAGACGGACAGACGGACATGGCTATATCAACTCGGCTGTTGATACTGATCAAGAATATATATACTTTATGGGGTCGGAGATGTCTCCTTCTATGCGTTACACATTTCACGACAAAATTATAATACCCTCTGCAAGGGTATAATAATTTTATAGTCTTAATATATATAGCTTTTTATACCCTTGCAGAAGGTATTTTAATTTTGTCATGAAATGTGTAACGCATAGAAGGAGAAATCTCCGACCCCATAAAGTATATAAATTCTTGATCAGTATTAATAGCCGAGTCGATATAGCCATGTCCGTCTGTCCGGCTGTCCGTCTGTCCGGCTGTCCGGCTGTCCGTCTGTCTGTTTCTATGAGAACTAGTCTCTCAATTTTAAAGCTATCTTTATGAAACTTTGCAGAAGTTCCTCTATCTCCTGCACGCAGTTTATAAGTCAAAGCCAGCTTGATCGGACCACTATATCATATAGCTGCCATAGGAACGATCGGTCGAAGGTAGGTTCTTGTATGAAAAACATTTTTGTTTATAAAGATTTCTTGACTAAACTCGGTATTTATTAGTTTTACTACGCTCCCCATATATATGCAAAATCCTATTAAGATCGGACAACTATATCATATAGCTGCCATAGGAACGATCGGTCGAAAATTAAGTTGTATGGAAAATTTGTTTGTTTTTACGATATCTTAACCGAACTCGGCATTTATTTGTTTTGTTATGTTCCTCATATATATGCGATATCCTATTAAGATCGGACCCCAATATCATATAGCTGTTATAGAAACGATCGGTCGAATATTAAGTTGTTGTATGGACAACTATTTTGTTTTTCAAGATATCTTAACCATACTCGGCATTAACTTTTTTCCCTGTGCTTCTTAGATAGGAACATTATGAAAAGATTGGGTCTGCATGGGTATTAAATCTTCGGAGTGCCGAAGATAGCCCTTCCTTCTCGTTCACATTTGATTTTGATCTGCAGGTAATAAGGGGTCAACATTTATATATATTAATTCAAACCCACAATCATATGATTTTTTCTGATATTGATATGATATTTTCTTTTGCGCCCATGATCTGCCCATTCACACACATTTGTGTCTGTGTGTGTGTGTGTAGAGTTTGAAATTCAGAAATCTCAAAATTTTGTCAAATTTCCATCGGAAAGGCAGGCAGGCTACCAACAGGCACACAAGCGCATAACTGCTTCTATTCATATACAAAGTATGCTTGAATAGCAAGTCCAAATTCTTTTAAATGCACACATGCCAATGCTTAGGTACCCTTTTCCAACAATAACGACCTAAAATGCAAGAATTTCGCATCGATGTGGCAAACCCTTTCATTATTACATATTACTCGTCCATTAAAAAGAGAGAATTGAATTGAGAAAAATTGAAATTGTGGGCATTTTTGCTTGTGCGGACACATACGCACACAAACACTTAAACGGTACCCATTGGGTAATAAAGAGACAGAGCTGAAGACTCACTACGAGCTTTTTTTACCGTTTTAAAAATCCCGAGAGGTAGATCGGGTTTGTCCGCATACGCAAAATCCAACTCAAAAATAAAGCTCATTTACTAAAGGAAGCAACAACAAATCACTCGCAAAACAACAACAGTGCGCACGAAAACCCATTTTTTTTTTCGTCGCCCGTCTTGATCTTCAAAAGTTTCTGCGCGTGATGAGGACATAGGAAACTCAGTGAAAAGAAAAGGGACAAAATAATGCTGTGTTTGTAGCTGGTTTCTCTGTCGTTCCAACAAGGCGGCGCGGAAAAACAGCAACAACACTATTTTTATTCTAATGTTGTTGTTACATACCCGAGTCGCAAGTAGGTAGAAAGTCTGAATGCCATGCCATTCAAATCAAAGGGTTACGCATACGGCGCGTCAACATATACACTATGACGTCACACTTTAAAGAATTTTTTTTTCTATCTTTATTACGTACATTAAAGTAATATATTAATAGGGTCTTCTATAAAAATGCATGTATTTAATAATGTATTACTTTATTGTACGCAACGGCCTCATACAAAAAGCCCTAGTTTATGACGTCACATGCGCAACAGAATGTTGTAATCTTCTTAAATTCAAATACTTCCCTTGGCTTGGAAAACACACACATGCATTTTTTTTTGCCTCTGTGTGTGAGATGAGACACACATGCCAACAACTATTTGGCGCTTCGAGGCATTGATACCCTTATTTATAGAAATGGTATAGAATGTTTCAAGAAAACAATTATTATTGATTGCACTAATAGTTGCACACTAAATACGATATTAAATATTTCTTAGAGATTAGATAAAAATGTGTATATGAGAAGGTTAGTGGTATTTGGTTACAGAACTTATGAATAGTTAAAATTCCCTATTTTGAGAAAGGCTGCCTTGCTGATCGAAAAATGAAAAATTATAAAATCTGCTGGGCTGGTTGCAAGTTGAAAGCGAGTGGAGAAGAAGAAGACATAACTTTGCGAATTAAAGGCAGTGCTTAGAAACCACAACAATGAGTTAGAAGAGTGTAGAAGCATAGATTATAGGCTGTAGCTTCAAACCAAAAAGGGATAGCAGGGACAGAATTTGTGGTGTGCTTTTCTCACTGTCGAGTCGTTTGTTTTGATTATGGTTGTTGTTGGTTCATATGGGAAACGTTCTGAAGTTGTCTTTGATTTTTGGGCAACGGCAGAATTAGCTGTAGACAGCCGGGTGTTGTGTTTTGTCATTGAGTAATACTCAATTGTGTTTGCAACCTCGCTATCGCTCATGAAGTGAGCTTCAAAAGAGCTTTTAATCCAAAAGCCTCCTCTGTCTCTTTATTACTCAATGAACGGTACCTAGGTATAAAGAGAGCATTGAGAGCACTGAGAGTAAGTGCGAGCGAGATAAAAATAAACCGCGATGTCGTTCTATCGCACAAATCATATGGAAGAGAGTAAGTAAAAGTAGTTTCCTGTAGTGTAAGGGAATAAAAGACATCATATGTATATCTTACCCTTTTTTTGGACCGATACCCCGACTTTTTTAGCCCACATTTATAGTACGGAATGTCCCATCTATGTATATGTTCTTTGGTTAGTGATATAACCTAGACGATGTTCAATGCTGGTCACTTGCCAACCGAAACATTGCTCAGCATGGAAATTTTGAGGAAGCAGACGTAGTCAACTATATAGTTGACGGACTTGGAGACAGTTCTGGATACGCCTCTCCATTGTATTATTGCACTTCGTTGAACGAATTGCGTTAAATATTGATGCGATACCAGACAAATCAGCTTGAAAGTGCAAAAAAAACATCTACATTTCGGGGATCCGTTGCAGTTCGCGCCTCGAATGACGACACAAAGAGTCCACTTCGTGAGACCAGATCTTACAACGGCCGTCAAATGGGGCATCTGTGCAAGGATGGCGTACGTCCCAAAAGATCGGAAGGAGGCTGTTCAATTTTTTTGGAACTGGCTACCAATACAGGCAGTGCGCAAAGCGCGGCAAAATTGCTGCCATGGGTACCAATTATGAGGCGGACGCAAACGATAAGTCTTTTATCCAATTAGTAAGTCTATGACTACCTTATAAAGGGCGATTCCCCGAAATTAACAATATTTTTGCATTTTTAGACACCGGAAGCCCTGTAAGCTTTGCGAGCAAATACTTATTCTCTCATATTTTATTTTACCAACACCGTTGCTGCTCGGCAGAGATGTTCTCAAGATATTTAAACTTAAACTTGTAATACACAAGAATGTTGAAGAAAGTAAAAATATAACATATAAATATTTTCAGTTTATGACACTGTAGCATTAGTTTACAAATCGTTCGGTGCACCCCTGTTTGCTAAAGCTCTAGGATGTTGTAATAGTGATCCGAGTGATTTAAATATTAGTTTAAATAACGCTTTTGTAAACACGAATGCATCCCCGACTGAGGCTAGGCTGTTTAGAGATTGGCTGCACGAATTAAATGCTGTTGGCGCTGTACTTTCGAATGGGGACTCCGTGGATATAGGTACGGAATTTGGTTTTAAACAGGCGCGGGTTTTCGGATAGTTGCAGGCCACCAAAGTGCACAATAAGCATTCGACTGACAAACACGACCCCATTTCGTAGCCCTCCTCGCAGACTATCATATTACGAAAGAGGGATTGTTACCGACACCGTAAACGAGCTTCTGGCAAGTAAAGTACTCCGGCCTAGTAGTTCACCGTAAAAATAAGGATGTGTGTTGACTACCGTGGGCTAAATAAGAAAACCGTACGAGACATCTACCATTGCCTTTGATAGAGGATTGTTTAGAGTACTTGGAAGGAAAGACAGTGTTCTCTACGATAGATATAAAAAGTGGGTTTCACCATGTAGGGGTAGACGAGAAATGAAGTACCCTTCATTTGTGACTCCTGATGGTCAGTTTGAATATCTTACAATGCCGTTTGGCCTTAAAAATGGGCTAACTGTATTTCAAAGATTTCCGAGGTGTTAAAGGATATGGTAAGGGACAAATTGTGGTGTACATGGATGATATAATTTTGGCTACTTACACCATTAAAGAACACCATAAAATTTTAGCCGAATTGTTAGAACGCATGGTAGCGTATAACTTTAAAATTAACTTCAAAAAAAGCATGTTTCTACAGAAACGAAAAGATTATTTGGGATATAAGTGCTTTCAGAATTTTACCGAATGATGAACTTATTAAGGATATTAAGGATTACCAAGAACCACGTAATTGTGCCCTGCAATTATGCACTCGTTCTTAGGTTTATTTTCTTATTTTCGTATGCTTGTTCCAAACTTTTCGCGTTTAGCGAAACCCTTGACTGAATTATTAAAGAGAAGTGGCTCTTTTCCGATCTCAGATCAGGAGAGAGATTCGTTTGTGACTCTGAGATCCGCCCTTACTACTCCACCTGTGCTATATCCAAATTTAATCCCAGCTTTGAAACTGAGTTGCATACCGATGCCAGCTCACATGGTTTTGGCGCGGTATTGATGCAGCGACAGTCTGATAATAAATTACATCCTGTTTTTTTCTACACCCGGAAGGCAACGGCCGCCAAGTTTCGTTACCATAGCATTGAACTTTAAACCCTAGCCATAATCTGTGCCTTACGTGGATTCCGTGTGTACCTAGAGCATCGCCCTTTTCTGATTGTTACCGACTGCAACTCTCTAGTTCAAACCATGAGTAAAAAGTCTTTAAACCCCGTATCGCCCGATGGTCATTAGAGTTAGAAACTTATAATTTTTCAATAACCCACCGACCTGGTTCGAATATGACCCTCGTAGACGCTCTAAGTTGACAAACTGAATTGTTGAAAAATGAGACTGAGGAATCCATCAGCCCGTGTGTAATCCCGTTTGATCGTCAAATGGAGAATAACCATAACCTGCGTGAATTTCTAGAACCGACTGAGAGCCTGTGTTATGCCCTAACGAAAAGAAAGCCGTTGAATAATTCCGAGGAAAATCCGTGTGTCCTGGTAGAGTTGAATAATGCACAAAAGAAACTGTGGTTGGAAAAGTGGGAGCTACACCACAAGATATCGACTTATTATTACAAACTGAACAAATGAGAGATTCGGATATACGTATATTGCGTGAGAAATTAGCGAAAGGTTATGTGTTGTGTATAAGAGAAATTCTGAGGAAAAATTGTGTCTGTATACACCGGAACGTACGTACCATGAGAAGTTGGGTCATCTTTTTGCAGATTAGTGTGTGAATGATCTAAAAAGAAAATACTGGTTTCCCTTAAGGAAAGGCAAAAGGCCCTGCATTCAGTCCCGAGAACAGTTCAAAGCAGAACATTGCACAGCATACCAAAAAAGCCTGTTCCGTTTGATAAACTTTATATTGACCATTGAGGACCATTGCCCAGCGTTATTTCAAAACGGAAGCATTTAGTAACTATCGATGCATTTACCAAAATTGGCAAATCGTACCCGGTTAATTCTACTAGTACTAGAGAAGTGAATGCCTCATTGGAGAAATACTTTGAATATTATAGCCGTCCCCGGCGCATTGTATCTGATCGAGGCACGTGGTTTACATCACACGAGTTTGCTTGTTTTCTTGAAAGCCGAAATATTGAGCATGTTAAAGTAGCGACTGCTTCCCCGCAGGATGAACGTGTAAGCCGAGTCCTGACTCTGACTGGTTTAAATTGATAAACCGAGCTGAATTCGTCATTTATAATTCGGTACAGTGCAGTACTGGTAGAACACCGTGCATATTACTATTCGGCTTTGGTCAGCGTGGGCCTTTAGTAGACGAGCTGACAGAATACCTTGAAGACAAATTCGGCTCCGATGAACCTCTTAATTTTAATATTATTAGACATGAAGCAAGTGCAAAAATACGAAAATCACAAGAACGTAATGAAGCCCAATATCACTAACTATACAATGCATAGACATGTCAAACAGCATTTTAATCGGATACCGATAAATTAGTGTGCCCAGACAAAGTAAGACTGCTGAGAGTGGCAGCCGAACGCCGGCCTCGAAAGCCGAACGTTCAGTATGAAGCCGCATCTCGCTCAACGCACAACGTCGCTGCGGCTGATGCCTTTTCATAATATATGTATGTTAGCTTCAGCCCAAATACATACATATGTGTGTATGCGTGTGCAGAGTGTGCCTCGCTCTCACTTATTGCTTTGCGCACTTGTGTGCATCTCCTTCTCCCTGCATAGCTTCTCAAAAACCCCGAGATCTACAAACATACATACATATGTTTGTGTTGTGTGGATGTGCGCACAAGTAGATCGCGGCGTTTGTCGCGAGCCAGAGATTTTTTCTTCAATTGTGTGCCCTTTGTGCCGGTGGTGGCAAAAGGCACACACATTCAAATGCTCTATCATGTATTTCTTCGTCCAGTCAGCCATAATGAGAAGATTTTGATATATTTATATGTCTGAGCATTGCTATTGCTATTATTATTGTTATTGTTATTCGAATTTAAGTACAGCAACATGAATAATGTATGAGTCGAAATTAAAAGAAAGAAGAATAGAGAAAACAGAGTAACTGTCATTGTCGTCTTGTATTTCTTATATCACTGAGAGTCGGTGAGAGGACTAGCTGTTAATTCTCTCACTGAGTGAGACCCGTGCATAGAGTTGTTGGATGGCGTGCAGTTCTTTGTAAGCTGATTCGTGTAAGGACACGAAGAAAGCGTTGCAAGAAGGAAAAGCGGTTACGGCTGATTTTCGTTGCGTTGCAAGAAGCAAAAGCGGTTACGGCTGGTTTTCGATGCGTTGCAAGAAGCAAAAGCGGTTACCGCTGGTTTTCGTTACTATTCGTGGCGTTGCGAGGCAAAGGATTGATGTGGACAGACAGAAGTAAATGGTCTGAGCGAACGGACGTGATTGTGCACAGTGAAATTTAGAAAAGAGAAGCAAATGCCACCAACAAAGATGCCGGGGCTCGCTGCTCAAAGTGTAAAGAATTCTGACCCTACGGCCGCTTCGACATCAGAAGTGGGATTGGATCCTCCTAACTCTCAGTTGTGTCAAATTTTGGAGCAACAAAATAGAAATTTTATGGAGTTGCTGCGAACAGTGCAGGCTAGCGCAGCGCCTCGTGAGTCAAAGACGGTGTTTTTACCCAAATACAACCCCGAAGCTACCGGTGCTGATGCATGTGCTTGGAGTATTACGGCCGATATAATTTTTATTGAAAATCCACTTGAGGGTTGTGCGCTTGTGATTGCCCTCAGTAAAGCTTTGGAGGGCAGTGCATCGCAATGGCTTTCACAAATCTGTTTTCCTGGCATGACTTGGGTTGAGTTCAAGCAACTTTTTACGCAAAGATTTGTCGGCGTAGAGACAACCACAGCAAAATTTCTTAAGCTGCTAGACGGACGCCCAGGGACTGGAGAGTGCATGTCGTCGTATGCAAGCCGACTCGTCACTTCATTAATGACGAAAATGAAAAATATGGAGCTGGAGGAATTGTTGGTGTCAGTTGTGCTTGCGCATACTGCGCAACTGGACAGCAGACTAAAAAAGCTTGTGTGCACCACAAACATCAAATCGCGAAGCGAACTACAGCAACAGTTGCAGGGCACAAAATCGCAGACTGCCGCCAGAAGAAGAATCGCGAATCACAACCATTGGGAAGCGGGCATGCTGGACGCAAAAATCCAACGTAATATGCTACAAGTGTGGACAGGCTGGACGCATTTCCACTGGGTGCCCTTCGACTGGACAAAGCTCTGAAAAGAGAGTGAACATATGTTCGGTAATGGAACCAAAAGGTGTGCTCGTTCATTCTGGTGAGTTCGTTGATTTTTGTTTTGACTCTGGAGCCGAGTGTTCACTCATTAAGGAAAGCGCAGCTGGAAAATTCTCTGGAAAAAGACTTTTTAACGTAGTAATGCTTCAGGGTATTGGAAACGATTATGTATGTAGCTCCACGCAAATTTTGACCAATGTAACCATTAATGACTTTATTTTGGATATGTTATTCCATGTCGTTATGGACAAGTATTTGAAACACGATGTTATGATAGGCAGGGAAATTTTAAGTCAAGGTTTCGGAGTGACGATCGAGTCAGACAGATTCTGCATTTATAAAGTAAAGCTGATTAATGTCGTTACTGAAACCAAAACATATGAAGAGTGTATTAACCAAAATGTAGAGTTAGACGAAGCTGACAAGAGCCGTTTAATAAACGTTTTGAAACCATACATGGAACATTTTATCTCTAGCGTTCTAGAGAAACAGGTTAACACAGGCCAGTTGGAAATTCGGTTAATAGATCCAAATAAAACGGTACAAAGGCGACCATATAGGCTTAGTGTAGATGAGAAGCAAACTGTTCGCGAAAAAATTAAAGAGTTGATGGCGGCAAATATTATAAGACCGAGCTGTTCCCCATTTGCGATTTTATTGGTAAGAAAGAAAAACGGAACTGATAGCTTATGCGTCGACTATAGGGAGCTTAACGCTAACACAGTTTCGGATAAATTTCCATTGCCTCTTATCTCCGACCAAATTGCAAGGTTACGTGGGAGTAGGTATTTTTCTTGTTTGGACATGGCCAGCGGATTTTACCAAATACCTATTCACCCAGATTCAGTAGAGCGTACAGCATTTGTAACGCCAGAAGGGCAATTTGAGTTTTTGGCAATGCCGTTTGGTTTAAAAAATGCTCCGTCGGTGTTTCAGCGGGCAATAATAAAAGCGTTGGGGCCACTTTCGTATTCGTATGTCGTGGTTTACATAGATGATGTATTGGTCGTGGCCGAAACTAAAGATGAGGCAATTTCAAGATTGCAGAAAGTCATAGAAATTCTTATTCAAGCTGGATTCTCATTTAATTTCGAAAAATGTACATTTTTAAAATCAAAAATAGAGTATTTGGGATACGAAGTAGAGGCAGGTGAGCTTAGACCTAATCCTCGAAAATTGCAGGCATTAGTTGAATTGCCGCGGCGGTGGCAACGGTTACGCAACTAAGACAGTTCATTGGATTAGCATCATACTTTAGACAATTCGTGCCGAAATTCTCCGAAACTTTAAAGCCTCTATTTTGTCTTACGTCTAAATGCAATAATAGTTTTGATTGGAAAGAAAGTCATGAAGTAGTGAGAAAGGAGATAATCTTTGCACTGACCCGTAGCCCGGTATTAACCATTTTCGATCCACAATAACCGGTTGAGCTGCATACAGATGCTAGCTCTGTGGGTTATGGTGCAATACTCATGCACAAAATAAAAGATAGAAACCATGTTATCGAGTATTACAGTAAATGTACAACCCCAGCAGAGTCAAGGTATAACTCATATCTTTTGGAAACCTTGGCAGTATTTAACGCAGTAAAATATTATCAACATTATTTAAAAGGTATCAAATTTACAGTATATACTGACTGTAACTCTTTAAAGGCAAGTCAACAAAAGATTGAGTTAGATGACAAGGTATATCGATGGTGGTTGTACTTGCAATCTTTTGAATTCGATATTGTGTATAGAAAGGGAAAACACATGGCGCATGTAGACTTCTTCTCAAGAAACCCAATAACAAAAAAGCTACAGTTTGCTGTCAAAGCTCCTGAAATGCGCGTAGATTTAACTGAATTAAGTGACACCTGGCTTATAGCTGAACAGCAGCGAGATCTCGAAATCTTTAATCTCTAAACTAAAAGACAATGAATTAAACGAGAATGTTGCCAGTACGTATGAGTTGAGACTAGGCTTGCTGTATCGTAAAATTCAAAGAAATGGTAGAACCCGTTGGTTACCTGTAGTTCCAAGATCTTATAGATGGGCTGTCATTAACCACATTCATGAGGCTATAATGCACCTTGGTTGGGAAAAGACCCTCGATAAAGTGCACAGTTGTTACTGGTTTGAAGGTATGACGAAATACGTACGAAAGTTTTTTGATAATTGCATCACGTGCAAGCTATCGAAACCGCAATCTGGGAAAATTCAACAAGAGATGCATCCGATTCCTAAAATCGAAATACCCTGGCATACGGTACATGTAGACATCACCGGTAAACTAAGTGGCAAGAACGACCAAAAAGAGTATGTTATAGTCTTTATAGATGCGTTTACAAAGTACGTTTATTTGCACCATACACTGAAGATAGATGCAGCTAATTGTAAAGTATCACTGAAGGTGGTTATTTTCTTGTTTGGTGTACCATCCCGTATCATAGCAGATCAGGGGCGATGCTTTGAAGGATCTGGGTTTTAGGAATTTTGCTCTGCACATAACATCGAGTTGCATTTAATTGCCACAGGAGCTAGTCGAGCAAATGGACAGGTCGAACGCGTAATGAGTACACTTAAAAGTTTACTAACAGCGGTAGAGACGGGCCAACGTTCGTGGGAAGAGGCATTAAAAGAGGTACAGTTGGCAATAAATTGCACAGTCGATCGGGTCACTAAGTTTAGTCCGTTACAGCTTTTAATTGGAAAAGATGTAAGACCATTAGGGATGCTATCGAACATTGTTGATGAAAAATATGATAATCTACAAAATCTAAGAGCACAAGCAAAAGAGAATATAGAAAATAATGCCTATTATGATAAGAACAGAAGCGATAAAGGCAAAGCAAACGTTGTAAAGCATAAAGTGGGTGATCATGTTCTGCTCAAGTGTGAAGAGAGAAATCAGACCAAACTAGATCCCAAATTTAAAGGCCCATTTGTCATAACAGAAGTACTTGAAGGAGACCGATATTGTTTGAAGTCATTAACAAGCAAGCGAACCTACAAGTATCCTCATGAGTGTTTAAGAGCGTTACCGGTCGAGACAGTTTCTGCGGAGATGGATGAGGATATGATGAGTAGTAGCGTTGAAATAGACGCAATTGGTACCAGTGAAGGTACAGGTGTTGGCGTTGAAACAGACGCAAGAGACAGTGCCAGTGAAGGTACTAGCGTTGAAACAGACGCAAGAGACAGTGCCAGTGAAGGTACTAGCGTTGAAACAGGCGCATAAATGTGTAACGTCATGATCAAAAGGCCTCTTCGAGAAACATAGGTAGACTTGGTGCGCTATCTGGACATTCATCTGTATGATTTGGCTATCAAATAAGTTGTAAAGATTATTTTAACATTGATTTAAAGAAAGGAGAAAGAACACTTGAGCGGAGCATATCAACATGAATTGCTAAATTTATACACGAGGACGTGTAATTGTCAGAATTGGCCGTGTCGGAGCATTGCTATTGCTATTATTATTGTTATTGTTATTCGAATTTAAGTACAGCAACATGAATATTGTATGAGTCGAAATTAAAAGAAAGAAGAATAGAGAAAACAGAATAACTGTCATTGTCGTCTTGTATTTCTTATATCACTGAGAGTCGGTGAGAGGACTAGCTGTTAATTCTCTCACTGAGTGAGACCCGTGCATAGAGTTGTTGGATGGCGTGCAGTTCTTTGTAAGCTGATTCGTGTAAGGACACGAAGAAAGCGTTGCAAGAAGGAAAAGCGGTTACGGCTGATTTTCGTTGCGTTGCAAGAAGCAAAAGCGGTTACGGCTGGTTTTCGATGCGTTGCAAGAAGCAAAAGCGGTTACCGCTGGTTTTCGTTACTATTCGTGTCGTTGCGAGGCAAAGGATTGATGTGGACAGACAGAAGTAAATGGTCTGAGCGAACGGACGTGATTGTGCACAGTGAAATTAAGAAAAGAGAAGCAAATGCCACCAACAAAGATGCCGGGACTCGCTGCTCAAAGTGTAAAGAATTCTGACCCTACGGCTGCTTCGACACATATATGCTGCGTGCAACAGAAAGAGGCACTTCTGCAAGGTTTCATGACTATAGCTTCAAATTGAGAGACTAAACGGACATGGCTATATCGACTCGGTTGTTTATTCTGATCGAGAATATGTATACTTTATAGGTAACACCTTTCACGGCAAAATTTTCATACCCTCTGTAAGGGTATAAAAACACGTGCATTCATATTTCCACATATTCACACATTTAAACCTACACTCTTGCACACACACATTGCCAATGTAACGGGAACGGCTCAGAGGCTGTAGAGCTTGGTGCTGTTGGCGACAATCTCTTCTCTGCAGGCAGCTGAAGCTCGCTAAACATAGAAGGAAGTAAGCATATTTTCGGCACGCCGAAGGTTCAATACCCTTGAAGACATAAGCCTCACGATTTTGCAGATATGTGGGGATAGTGAAGCTCGAAAATACTGAGTTTGATGAAAATATCTTTGAAAAGAAAATATTTTGCCACTCAAGAACATTCAATTCGGCCGATCTTTTCTATATCAGCTATATGATATATCGGACCGATATTCATGAGATTTTGCACATATGTATGTACATATGTAGGGAGCAAAATTAAATTTATAAATGCCGATTTTTGGTAAGATTTCTTGATAAAGAAACAAGTTTTCCATACATACCAATCGTTTCTATGGCAGTTACATATATAATATTGTGGTCCTATATTGATCGGATTTTGCAAATATGTAGGGAGCAAGACATCTTAAATAACAAAAAAGTTTTCCAAACAAGGACTTAATTTTCAACCTATCGCTCTTATGGCAGCTTTTTGATATTGTGGTCCGATTTTGATAACATTTTTTGAGGTATATGATAATTTAATACGATGTGGATAAGATTATGAAAATACTTAGGGAACATAGTTAATATTCTTAATGCCGAGGTCGATCAAGATGTATATTAAAAACAAATGATGCGTTGGTCCGATGTAGATAAGATTTTGTATATATTTAGGGTACTTTGTAAAATTTAAACGAGAAAGAAGGGCTATCTTCAGCACGCCGAAGATTTAATACCCTTGCAGACCCAGCTTTTCATAATGCTTAGTGCCTTGCCCGTATCTAAGGAGCACAGGGAAAATAGTTAATGACGAGTTTGTTTTTCATACAACAAATTAATTTTCGACCGATTGTTCCTATGGCAGCTATATGATATAGTGGTCCGACTTTGATAGGCTTTTGCATATATGTAAGGAGCAACTTAATTTTCAACTAATCGTTCTAATAACAGCTATATAATATAGTGGTCCGCTGTTGATAGGATTTTGCATAAATATAAGGAGCATAGTAAAACTAATAAAAGCCGAGTTCGGTCAAGATATCTTAATAGAAAATATGGTTTTCATACTAGAACCTACTTTTCGACCTATCTTTCTTACGGCAGCTATATGATATAGTGGTCCGAATCAGCTGGCTCCGACATACATACATATATGCTGCGTGCAACAGAAAGAGGCACTTCTGCAAGGTTTCATGACTATAGCTTCAAATTGAGAGACTAGACGGACATGGCTATATCGACTCGGCTGTTTATTCTGATCAAGAATATATATACTTTATAGGTAACACCTTTCACGACAAAATTTTAATACCCTCTGTAAGGGTATAAATACACGAAAAAACACCTACATTCATATTTCCACATATTCACACATTTAAACCTACACTCTTGCACACACACACATTGCCAATGTAACGGGAACGGCTCAGAGGCTGTAGAGCTTGGTGCTGTTGGCGACAATCTCTTCTCTGCAGGCAGCTGAAGCTCGCTAAACATAGAAGGAAGTAAGCATATTTTCGGCACGCCGAAGGTTCAATACCCTTGAAGATATAAGCCTCACGATTTTGCAGATATGTGGGGATAGTGAAGCTCGAAAATACTGAGTTTGATGAAAATATCTTTGAAAAGAGAATATTTTGCCACTCAAGAACATTCAATTCGGCCGATCTTTTCTATAGCATCTATATGATATATCGGACCGATATTCATGAGATTTTGCACATACATATGTAGGGAGCGAAATTAAATTTATAAATGCCGATTTTTGGTGAGATTTCTTGATAAAGATACAAGTTCCTATGGCAGTTATATAATATTGTAGACCTAAATTGATCGGATTTTGCACATATGTAGGGAGCAAGACATCTTAAATAACAAAAAAAGTTTTCCAAAAGAGGACTTAATTTTTGACCTATCGCTCTTATGGCAGCTATTTGATATTGTGGTCCGATTTTGATAAAATTTTCGGAGCTATATGGTAATTTAATACGATGTGGATAAGATTATGAAAATACTACGGGAACAAAGTTAATATTCTTAATGCCGAGTTCAATCAAGATGTATATTAAAAACAAATGATGCGTTGGTCCGATGTAGATAAGATTTTGTATATATTTAGGGTACTTTGTAAAATTTAAACGAGAAAGAAGGGCTATCTTCAGCACGCCGAAGATTTAATACCCTTGCAGACCCAGCTTTTCATAATGCTTAGTGCCTTGCCCGTATCTAAGGAGCACAGGGAAAATAGTTAATGACGAGTATGTTTTTCATACAACAACTTATTTTTCGACCGATCGTTCCTATGGTAGCTATATTTTATAGTAGTCCGATGTAAATAAGATTTTGCATAAATGGAGGGAGGTCAAGGTATCTAGAAAAACAAAAAAATTTCCATACAACAACTTAATTTTCGAACGATTGTTCCTATGGCAGCTATATGATATAGTGGTCCGCTGTTGATAGAATTTTGCATATATATAAGGAGCATAGTAAAACTAATAAAAGCCGAGTTCGGTCAAGATATCTTAATAGAACAATTGGTTTTTATACTAGAACCTACTTTTCGACCTATTTTTCTTACGGCAGCTATATGAGATAGTGGTCCGAATCAGCTGGCTCCGAAATACGTATATGCTGCGTGCAACAGAAAGAGGCACTTCTGCAAGGTTTCATGACTATAGCTTCAAATTGAGAGACTAGACGGACATGGCTATATCGACTCGGTTGTTTATTCTGATCAAGAATATATATACTTTATAGGTAACACCTTTCACGACAAAATTTTAATACCCTCTGTAAGGGTATAAATACACGAAAAAACACCTACATTCATATTTCCACATATTCACACACTTAAACCTACACTCTTGCACACACACACATTGCCAATGTAACGGGAACGGCTCAGAGGCTGTAGAGCTTGGTGCTGTTGGCGACAATCTCTTCTCTGCAGGCAGCTGAAGCTCGCTAAACATAGAAGGAAGTAAGCATATTTTCGGCACGCCGAAGGTTCAATACCCTTGAAGATATAAGCCTCACGATTTTGCAGATATGTGGGGATAGTGAAGCTCGAAAATACTGAGTTTGATGAAAATATCTTGGAAAAGAGAATATTTTGCCACTCAAGAACATTCAATTCGGCCGATCTTTTCTATAGCAGCTATATGATATATCGGACCGATATTCATGAGATTTTGCACATATGTATGTACATATGTAGGGAGCAAAATTAAATTTATAAATGCCGATTTTTGGTAAGATTTCTTGATAAAGAAACAAGTTTTCCATACTTACCAATCGTTTCTATGGCAGTTACATATATAATATTGTGGTCCTATATTGATCGGATTTTGCAAATATGTAGGGAGCAAGACATCTTAAATAACAAAAAAGTTTTCCAAACAAGGACTTAATTTTCGACCTATCGCTCTTATGGCAGCTTTTTGATATTGTGGTCCGATTTTGATAAAATTTTTGGAGCTATATGATAATTTAATACGATGTGGATAAGATTATGAAAATACTTAGGGAACAAAGTTAATATTTTTAATGCCGAGTTCGATCAAGATGTATATTAAAACAAACGATGCGTTGGTCCGATGTAGATAAGATTTTGTATATATTTAGGGTACTTTGTAAAATTTAAACGAGAAAGAAGGGCTATCTTCAGCACGCCGAAGATTTAATACCCTTGCAGACCCAGCTTTTCATAATGCTTAGTGCCTTGCCCGTATCTAAGGAGCACAGGGAAAATAGTTAATGACGAGTATGTTTTTCATACAACAACTTATTTTTCGACCGATCGTTCCTATGGTAGCTATATTTTATAGTAGTCCGATGTAAATAAGATTTTGCATAAATGGAGGGAGGTCAAGGTATCTAGAAAAACAAAAAAATTTCCATACAACAAATTAATTTTCGACCGATTGTTCCTATGGCAGCTATATGATATAGTAGTCCGATTTTGATAGAATTTTGCATATATATAAGGAGCAACTTAATTTTCAACTAATCGTTCTAATAACAGCTATATGATATAGTGGTCCGCTGTTGATAGGATTTTGCATATATATAAAGAGCATAGTAAAACTAATAAAATCCGAGTTCGGTCAAGATATCTTAATAGAACAAATGGTTTTTATACTAGAATCTACTTTTCGACCTATCTTTCTTACGGCAGCTATATGATATAGTGGTCCGAATCAGCTGGCTCCGACATACATATATGCTGCGTGCAACAGAAAGAGGCACTTCTGCAAGGTTTCATGACTATAGCTTCAAATTGAGAGACTAGACGGACATGGCTATATCGACTCGGTTGTTTATTCTGATCAAGAATATATATACTTTATAGGTAACACCTTTCACGACAAAATTTTAATACCCTCTGTAAGGGTATAAATACACGAAAAACACCTACATTCATATTTCCACATATTCACACATTTAAACCTACACTCTTGCACACACACACATTGCCAATGTAACGGGAACGGCTCAGAGGCTGTAGAGCTTGGTGCTGTTGGCGACAATCTCTTCTCTGCAGGCAGCTGAAGCTCGCTTAACATAGAAGGAAATAAGCATATTTTCGGCACGCCGAAGGTTCAATACCCTTGAAGATATAAGCCTCACGATTTTGCAGATATGTGGGGATAGTGAAGCTCGAAAATACTGAGTTTGATGAAAATATCTTTGAAAAGAGAATATTTTGCCACTCAAGAACATTCAATTCGGCCGATCTTTTCTATAGCAGCTATATGATATATCGGACCGATATTCATGAGATTTTGCACATATGTACATATGTAGGGAGCAAAATTAAATTTATAAATGCCGATTTTTGGTGAGATTTCTTGATAAAGAAACAAGTTTTCTATACATACCAATCGTTTCTATGGCAGTTATATAATATTGTGGTCCTATATTGATCGGATTTTGCAAATATGTAGGGAGCAAGACATCTTAAATAACAAAAAAGTTTTCCAAACAAGGACTTAATTTTCGACCTATCGCTCTTATGGCAGCTTTTTGATATTGTGGTCCGATTTTGATAAAATTTTTGGAGCTATATGATAATTTAATACGATGTGGATAAGATTATGAAAATACTTAGGGAACAAAGTTAATATTTTTAATGCCGAGTTCGATCAAGATGTATATTAAAACAAACGATGCGTTGGTCCGATGTAGATAAGATTTTGTATATATTTAGGGTACTTTGTAAAATTTAAACGAGAAAGCAGGGCTATCTTCGGCACGCCGAAGATTTAATACCCTTGCAGACCCAGATTTTCATAATGCTTAGTGCCTTGCCCGTATCTAAGGAGCACAGGGAAAATAGTTAATGACGAGTATGTTTTTCATACAACAAATTAATTTTCGACCGATTGTTCCTATGGCAGCTATATGATATAGTAGTCCGATTTTGATAGAATTTTGCATATATATAAGGAGCAACTTAATTTTCGACTAATCGTTCTAATAACAGCTATATGATATAGTTGTCCGCTGTTGATAGGATTTTGCATATATATAAAGAGCATAGTAAAACTAATAAAATCCGAGTTCGGTCAAGATATCTTAATAGAACAAATGGTTTTTATACTAGAATCTACTTTTCGACCTATCTTTCTTAAGGCAGCTATATGATATAGTGGTCCGAATCAGCTGGCTCCGACATACATATATGCTGCGTGCAACAGAAAGAGGCACTTCTGCAAGGTTTCATGACTATAGCTTCAAATTGAGAGACTAGACGGACATGGCTATATCGACTCGGTTGTTTATTCTGATCAAGAATATATATACTTTATAGGTAACACCTTTCACGACAAAATTTTAATACCCTCTGTAAGGGTATAAATACACGAAAAACACCTACATTCATATTTCCACATATTCACACATTTAAACCTACACTCTTGCACACACACACATTGCCAATGTAACGGGAACGGCTCAGAGGCTGTAGAGCTTGGTGCTGTTGGCGACAATCTCTTCTCTGCAGGCAGCTGAAGCTCGCTTAACATAGAAGGAAATAAGCATATTTTCGGCACGCCGAAGGTTCAATACCCTTGAAGACATAAGCCTCACGATTTTGCAGATATGTGGGGATAGTGAAGCTCGAAAATACTGAGTTTGATGAAAATATCTTTGAAAAGAGAATATTTTGCCACTCAAGAACATTCAATTCGGCCGATCTTTTCTATAGCAGCTATATGATATATCGGACCGATATTCATGAGATTTTGCACATATGTACATATGTAGGGAGCAAAATTAAATTTATAAATGCCGATTTTTGGTGAGATTTCTTGATAAAGAAACAAGTTTTCTATACATACCAATCGTTTCTATGGCAGTTATATAATATTGTGGTCCTATATTGATCGGATTTTCCAAATATTTAGGGAGCAAGACATCTTAAATAACAAAAAAGTTTTCCAAACAAGGACTTAATTTTCGACCTATCGCTCTTATGGCAGCTTTTTGATATTGTGGTCCGATTTTGATAAAATTTTTGGAGCTATATGATAATTTAATACGATGTGGATAAGATTATGAAAATACTTAGGGAACAAAGTTAATATTTTTAATGCCGAGTTCGATCAAGATGTATATTAAAACAAACGATGCGTTGGTCCGATGTAGATAAGATTTTGTATATATTTAGGGTACTTTGTAAAATTTAAACGAGAAAGCAGGGCTATCTTCGGCACGCCGAAGATTTAATACCCTTGCAGACCCAGATTTTCATAATGCTTAGTGCCTTGTCCGTATCTAAGGAGCACAGGGAAAATAGTTAATGACGAGTATGTTTTTCATACAACAAATTAATTTTCGACCGATTGTTCCTATGGCAGCTATATGATATAGTAGTCCGATTTTGATAGAATTTTGCATATATATAAGGAGCAACTTAATTTTCAACTGATCGTTCTAATAACAGCTATATGATATAGTGGTCCGCTGTTGATAGGATTTTACATATATATAAAGAGCATAGTAAAACTAATAAAATCCGAGTTCGGTCAAGATATCTTAATAGAACAAATGGTTTTTATACTAGAATCTACTTTTCGACCTATCTTTCTTACGGCAGCTATATGATATAGTGGTCCGAATCAGCTGGCTCCGACATACATATATGCTGCGTGCAACAGAAAGAGGCACTTCTGCAAGGTTTCATGACTATAGCTTCAAATTGAGAGACTAGACGGACATGGCTATATCGACTCGGTTGTTTATTCTGATCAAGAATATATATACTTTATAGGTAACACCTTTCACGACAAAATTTTAATACCCTCTGTAAGGGTATAAATACACGAAAAACACCTACATTCATATTTCCACATATTCACACATTTAAACCTACACTCTTGCACACACACACATTGCCAATGTAACGGGAACGGCTCAGAGGCTGTAGAGCTTGGTGCTGTTGGCGACAATCTCTTCTCTGCAGGCAGCTGAAGCTCGCTTAACATAGAAGGAAATAAGCATATTTTCGGCACGCCGAAGGTTCAATACTCTTGAAGACATAAGCCTCACGATTTTGCAGATATGTGGGGATAGTGAAGCTCGAAAATACTGAGTTTGATGAAAATATCTTTGAAAAGAGAATATTTTGCCACTCAAGAACATTCAATTCGGCCGATCTTTTCTATAGCAGCTATATGATATATCGGACCGATATTCATGAGATTTTGCACATATGTACATATGTAGGGAGCAAAATTAAATTTATAAATGCCGATTTTTGGTGAGATTTCTTGATAAAGAAACAAGTTTTCTATACATACCAATCGTTTCTATGGCAGTTATATAATATTGTGGTCCTATATTGATCGGATTTTGCAAATATGTAGGGAGCAAGACATCTTAAATAACAAAAAAGTTTTCCAAACAAGGACTTAATTTTCGACCTATCGCTCTTATGGCAGCTTTTTGATATTGTGGTCCGATTTTGATAAAATTTTTGGAGCTATATGATAATTTAATACGATGTGGATAAGATTATGAAAATACTTAGGGAACAAAGTTAATATTTTTAATGCCGAGTTCGATCAAGATGTATATTAAAACAAACGATGCGTTGGTCCGATGTAGATAAGATTTTGTATATATTTAGGGTACTTTGTAAAATTTAAACGAGAAAGAAGGGCTATCTTCAGCACGCCGAAGATTTAATACCCTTGCAGACCCAGCTTTTCATAATGCTTAGTGCCTTGCCCGTATCTAAGGAGCACAGGGAAAAAAATTAATGACGAGTATGTTTTTCATGCAACAAATTAATTTTCGACCGATTGTTCCTATGGCAGCTATATGATATAGTAGTTCGATTTTGATAGAATTTTGCATATATATAAGGAGCAACTTAATTTTCAACTAATCGTTCTAATAACAGCTATATGATATAGTGGTCCGCTGTTGATAGGACTTTGCATATATATAAAGAGTATAGTAAAACTAATAAAAGCCGAGTTCGGTCAAGATATCTTAATAGAACAATTGGTTTTTATACTAGAACCTACTTTTCGACCTATTTTTCTTACGGCAGCTATATGATATAGTGGTCCGAATCAGCTGGCTCCGACATATGTATATGCTGCGTGCAACCGAATAAGGTACTTCTGCAAGGTTTTATGACTATAGCTTCAAAACTGTTTGAATAGTTCGGATAGAAACAGACAAATAGACAGACGGACATGGCTATATCGACTCGGCTGTTTATTCTGATCAAGAATATATATACTTTATAGGTAACACCTTTCACGACAAAGTTTTCATACCCTCTGTAAGGGTATAAAAACACGTGCATTCATATTTCCACATATTCACACATTTAAACCTACACTCTTGCACACACACACATTGCCAATGTACCGGAAACGGCTCAGAGGCTGTAGAGCTTGGTGCTGTTGGCGACAATCTCTTCTCTGCAGGCAGCTGAAACTCGCTAAACATAGACGGAAGTAAGCATATTTTCGGTAGGCCGAAGGTTCAATACCCTTGAAGACATAAGCCTCACGATTTTGCAGATATGTGGGGATAGTGAAGCTCGAAAATACTGAGTTTGATGAAAATATCTTTGAAAAGAGAATATTTTTCCACTCAAGAACATTAAATTCGGCCGATCTTTTCTATAGCAGCTATATGATATAGCGGACCGATATTCATGAGATTTTGCACATATGTACATATGTAGGGAGCAAAATTAAATTTATAAATGCCGATTTTTGGTGAGATTTCTTGATAAAGAAACAAGTTTTCTATACATACCAATCGTTTCTATGGCAGTTATATAATATTGTGGTCCTATATTGATCGGATTTTGCAAATATGTAGGGAGCAAGACATCTTAAATAACAAAAAAGTTTTCCAAACAAGGACTTAATTTTCGACCTATCGCTCTTATGGCAGCTTTTTGATATTGTGGTCCGATTTTGATAAAATTTTTGGAGCTATATGATAATTTAATACGATGTGGATAAGATTATGAAAATACTTAGGGAACAAAGTTAATATTTTTAATGCCGAGTTCGATCAAGATGTATATTAAAACAAACGATGCGTTGGTCCGATGTAGATAAGATTTTGTATATATTTAGGGTACTTTGTAAAATTTAAACGAGAAAGCAGGGCTATCTTCGGCACGCCGAAGATTTAATACCCTTGCAGACCCAGCTTTTCATAATGCTTAGTGCCTTGCCCGTATCTAAGGAGCACAGGGAAAATAGTTAATGACGAGTATGTTTTTCATACAACAAATTAATTTTCGACCGATTGTTCCTATGGCAGCTATATGATATAGTAGTCCGATTTTGATAGAATTTTGCATAAATAAAAGGAGCAACTTAATTTTCAACTAATCGTTCTAATAACAGCTATATGATATAGTGGTCCGCTGTTGATAGGACTTTGCATATATATAAAGAGCATAGTAAAACTAATAAAAGCCGAGTTCGGTCAAGATATCTTAATAGAAAAAATGGTTTTTATACTAGAACCTATTTTTCGACCTATCTTTCTTACGGCAGCAATATGATATAGTGGTCCGAATCAGCTGGCTCCGACATACATATATGCTGCGTGCAACAGAAAGAGGCACTTCTGCAAGGTTTCATGACTATAGCTTCAAATTGAGAGACTAGACGGACATGGCTATATCGACTCGGTTGTTTATTCTGATCAAGAATATATATACTTTATTTTTTTTTTTTGGTTAAAATTCTTTTATTTATGGCTAATCTTCTGTTACTCTTGCTTAGCAACTTTTATCAGCGTGTGTTTTGATTAATGATAGCTTAAATTAAATATTTACATAGTGTGTGCTTATGTACATGTTATTTTGCTTCATTTAAGGCGGCGTTTGGCCAGGTCTATTGGATATGACTTTTTACGCCTCCTTCTTCTTCGCCTCCTTAGCAGGTTCCTTGCCAGGACGTTAGGGTGGTTGCGGAGCTTAAATAGGTAGCTTGTTGCTTGATTGTTCATAACGTCTCCTACCATAGGAACCTTAAGGTCCTTTGCGATGTCTCGTGTGCGAATATACCATTCGGCTCCAGAGATTGTTCGCAAGGTCTTAGCCTGAATGATACGAAGTTTGTCTAGGTGCGTCTTCGCGGCAATTCCGTAAACCTGGAGCCCATATCGCCACGCAGGGGCAAGGATTACTTTATAGATAAGTACTTTGTTTCGGAGCGAGAGTTTGTTATTTGGGTTAAGCAGGCAGCTCAGACGTCTGATTTTGCTTTTCAAGCTGTTGGTAACCTCGGTGAGGTGTGTTTTGAACGTAAGTCGGGTGTCGAGTGTGATCCCTAGGTATTTATGGTCACGCACCTGCTCTAAGAGCTCGCCATGGAGAAAAAATCCGGGGCTGGAGTCCTTGCGCAGGGTGTGAGTGACCGTGGCACATTTTTGAGGGTTCACTGAGATATTCCACCTACAAGCCCAGTTTTCGAAGCGCTTCAGATATTCCTGCAGTATGTCCGTTGCTTCGTATACGCAATTATTCTTGGCAAGGATTGCCGTGTCATCAGCAAACGTAGCCACCAGGAGATCCTGCCGACTGACAAGGGCTATTTCCCTTGCCGTGGGCATATCGTGCGTAAAGAGGCTGTATAGTGTGGGACCCAAAACGCTACCTTGTGGAACGCCCGCTCTTATGCGTTTGGTATGAGAGGCTATGCCATCCTGTACCACTCGAAATGTCCTCTCGTTCAGGAAGCTTGCAATGATGTTAAAGAGCTGAGGATTTAATTTGCCCTTTATCTTGGAGAGGAGTCCTGCGTGCCACACCCGGTCGAAGGCTTATTGGATGTCGAGGTATGCTGCCACCACATACTCTTTACTGTGAAAGCCGTCCAAAATAAAGTTTGTGACCCGATGGAGTTGCTCAGGCGTACCGTGTTTGAGTCGAAACCCAAACTGGAACTTCGGGATTAGGCGCTTTATTTCCGGGGTATCCAGGATCCTTCTTAGGATGCACCTTTCCAGAATCTTGCCAAAGGCAGGCAGGAGGCTGATGGGGCGATAGGATTCCAGTTGATTAGGTGGCTTTCCGCTCTTGTGCAACATGACGATATGTGCCTTCTTCCAAGCCACTGGAAAGTAACCTAGCCGAAGAGCTGCATTAAAAATGGCGACGAGAAAAAGTACCGCCTTGTATGGCAGAAGCTTAATTGTCTGGTTGTCCAACCTATCTTCCCCAGGGGCTTTGTTGCTTTTTAAGCTCTTTATCTCCTGCTTCACTTCTTGGAAGGTGATTGGTGATACAGGGAGTGACATTTGGAGTGGCGCTTCCAGTATTTGCGCGACTCGCTGTATCCTTCCATGCGATGCGGTCTCTAACGGCTTGAAGCGCTCCTCTAGGTTGCAGGCGAAGGCTTCAGCTCTGTCCATTGGCGATCTGGCCCAGGTGCCATCGGGATGTCGAACGGGAAACTTTGGAGCAGCTTGCCGATTGTATCGACTGGTAAGTTTCCACAGCGCGAATTTGGAGCTCTCGTCTGCCGTTGCTTCCTCTAGCATGGTGTCTGTGGCTTTTCTTCTCAGTAAAGTTAACTTCTTCCTGACCCTGTTGGCGATACGGCGATAAATCCTGTCGATTCTGGTGTCCTGGGTACGGGCGTACTCCCTCCTCAGTCGCTTTTTCAGGGAAAGAAGGCCTTCAACAATGGGGGGAAGCGTCCTTGTAAATTGGCTTGTAGGCGTAGAGTACATTTGTGCTGGCGCAGCGTTGGCAGCCGCAGTATGTACTTGATCCAGCAGGGTTTGAACTGCAGCGTCGGCATCCTCGGCTGTCAAGATCGGCATGTTTAGATCTATCATGCCATTCAGTTCAGTTTAGAAGCGTTGTATGTCCGATTGAAGGGTGACAAGCCTTCGCTTTTTTGGGGTCCTCTGAACAGACGTAGAGACCGTTGCAATGAGTGGTAGATGGTCGGATGACAGCTCATACTCTTCACAAACTGATATTACGCTGTTGGGGATGCCCTTGTATATAAAGAAGTCAATGCACGAAGGGGTACTTTGCCTGTTGTACGGGAAGTGGGTAGGTCTCCCAGTGGCCAAGACCTGGGCTGAGCAGCTGGTGAGCGCTTCATGCAGCGCAATGCCTCTGTTGTCAGCTCTGTAGCTTCCCCACAGCCTGTGTTTGGTATTGAAGTCGCCTCCAACGATGAATTTATTACCAATCTGATCAAGGAGAGAATCGAATCCAGCTCGGCTCCAGGATAGATTTGGTGGTAGATATATTGCAGCTACGGGTATTTCACCCAAAGGAGTCCCCACCATAATAGCAGCCATCTGTGTGGTGCTGGAGGTCATCTGTTGTAGTTGGTAGTGCACCAAGTCCTGCTTGACTAGCACAGCAGCCCCTCCTCTGGCTCGACCTGCTGGGTGATCCGCACGGTAGCAAGCATATCCCTCCATGGCGAAGTACAGGCCAGCGTGTAGGTGCGTTTCTGAGACAAGCATGATGTCTACTTCATGTTTTCTCAGAAATAGTTTAAGCTCGTTTGCATTTTGTATGATCCTGCGAGCGTTCCACGATTTTTTCTATAGCAGCTATATGATATATCGGACCGATATTCATGAGATTTTGCACATACATATGTAGGGAGCAAAATTAAATTTATAAATGCCGATTTTTGGTGAGATTTCTTGATAAAGAAAAAAGTTTTCCATACATACCAATCGTTCCTATGGCAGTTATATAATATTGTGGTCCTATATTGATCGGATTTTGCACATACATATGTAGGGAGCAAGATATCTTAAATAACAAAAAAGTTTTCCAAACAAGGACTTAATTTTCGACCTATCGCTCTTATGGCAGCTATTTGATATTGTGGTCCGATTTTGATAAAATTTTTGGAGCTATATGATAATTTAATACGATGTGGATAAGATTATGAAAACAAAGTTTATATTCTTAATGCCGAGTTCGATCAAGATGTATATTAAAAACAAATGATGCGTTGGTCCGATGTAGATAAGATTTTGTATATATTTAGGGTACTTTGTAAAATTTAAACGAGAAAGAAGGGCTATCTTCAGCACGCCGAAGATTTAATACCCTTGCAGACCCAGCTTTTCATAATGCTTAGTGCCTTGCCCGTATCTAAGGAGCACAGGGAAAATAGTTAATGACGAGTATGTTTTTCATACAACAAATTAATTTTCGACCGATCGTTCCTATGGTAGCTTTATGATATAGTAGTCCGATTTTGATAGGATTTTGCATATACATATATAAGGAGCAACTTAATTTTCGACTAATCGTTCTAATAACAGCTATATGATATAGTGGTCCGCTGTTGATAGGATTTTGCATATATATAAAGAGCATAGTAAAACTAATAAAATCCGAGTTCGGTCAAGATATCTTAATAGAACAAATGGTTTTTATACTAGAACCTACTTTTCGACCTATCTTTCTTACGGCAGCTATATGATATAGTGGTCCGAATCAGCTGGCTCCGACATACATATATGCTGCGTGCAACAGAAAGAGGCACTTCTGCAAGGTTTCATGACTATAGCTTCAAATTGAGAGACTAGACGGACATGGCTATATCGACTCGGTTGTTTATTCTGATCAAGAATATATATACTTTATAGGTAACACCTTTCACGACAAAATTTTAATACCCTCTGTAAGGGTATAAATACACTAAAAAACACCTACATTCATATTTCCACATATTCACACATTTAAACCTACACTCTTGCACACACACATTGCCAATGTAACGGGAACGGCTCAGAGGCTGTAGAGCTTGGTGCTGTTGGCGACAATCTCTTCTCTGCAGGCAGCTGAAACTCGCTAAACATAGACGGAAGTAAGCATATTTTCGGCACGCCGAAGGTTCAATACCCTTGAAGACATAAGCCTCACGATTTTGCAGATATGTGGGGATAGTGAAGCTCGAAAATACTGAGTTTGATGAAAATATCTTGGAAAAGAGAATATTTTGCCACTCAAGAACATTCAATTCGGCCGATCTTTTCTATAGCAGCTATATGATATATCGGACCGATATTCATGAGATTTTGCACATATGTACATATGTAGGGAGCAAAATTAAATTTATAAAGCCGATTTTTGGTGAGATTTCTTGATAAAGAAACAAGTTTTCTATACATACCAATCGTTTCTATGGCAGTTATATAATATTGTGGTCCTATATTGATCGGATTTTGCAAATATTTAGGGAGCAAGACATCTTAAATAACAAAAAAGTTTTCCAAACAAGGACTTAATTTTCGACCTATCGCTCTTATGGCAGCTTTTTGATATTGTGGTCCGATTTTGATAAAATTTTTGGAGCTATATGATAATTTAATACGATGTGGATAAGATTATGAAAATACTTAGGGAACAAAGTTAATATTTTTAATGCCGAGTTCGATCAAGATGTATATTAAAACAAACGATGCGTTGGTCCGATGTAGATAAGATTTTGTATATATTTAGGGTACTTTGTAAAATTTAAACGAGAAAGAAGGGCAATCTTCAGCACGCCGAAGATTTAATACCCTTGCAGACCCACCTTTCATAATGCTCATAGTGCCTTGCCCGTATCTAAGAAGCACAGGGAAAATAGTTAATGACGAGTATGTTTTTCATACAACAAATTAATTTTCGACCGATCGTTCCTATGGTAGCTTTATGATATAGTAGTCCGATTTTGATAGGATTTTGCATATACATATATTTGCATATATGTAAGGAGCAACTTAATTTTCAACTAATCGTTCTAATAACAGCTATATAATATAGTGGTCCGCTGTTGATAGGATTTTGCATAAATATAAGGAGCATAGTAAAACTAATAAAAGCCGAGTTCGGTCAAGATATCTTAATAGAAAAAATGGTTTTCATACTAGAACCTACTTTTCGACCGATCTTTCTAACGGCAGCTACATGATATAGTGGTCCGAATCAGCTGGCTCCGACATATACATATGCTGCCTACAACAGAAAGAGGTACTTCTGCAAGGTTTCATGATTATAGCTTCAAAACTGTGTAAAGAAGGTACTGGCCGGGGTATAATTCTCAGTCTTACCAGGTCTAGCGAGTTACAAGAAATTTATAATTTCGCTGGGAGAGAGGGCTTAGGGGGGGGGGGGGGGGGTGAGCATCCTGACCAAACCAAACCCAGATCTATCTCTACACGCCTACACCATCGGGCCGTGGCCTCGTACCAACTATACTAGCGGGCCGTGGCCTCGCACCAACTACACTAGCGGGCCGTGGCCTCGCACCAACTACGTTAGCGGGTCGGGGCCTCGCACCAACTCCACTACCCAAACACTCTATCGGGCCGTGGCCTCGTACCGCTACTCTATCGGGCCGTGGCCTCGTACCAACTACACTATCCAGACTCTCTACCGGGCCGTGGCCTCGTACCGCTACTCTATCGGGCCGTGGCCTCGTACCGCTACTCTATCGGGCCGTGGCCTCGTACCCACTACACTATCGAAACACCAACCGGCAATGCCCACCCCGGGTCCACAATCTCGTACCGCATGCCCCCCGTTCGAGGTTAGGCCGAACACCGGTCAGTTCCGATGTTAAGGTAAACCGGGTTACCAGGAAACAAAGAATAATCCAATCCCTTCTTGATAATTATAACGTCGGCACATTATTCACTGTTATTAATTCCGACTTTATCTTAAATCCTAAACTAAACCCTGCCGCACTGTTTGCTGGAGCCCTAGCGCTCCACTATACCATCTATGATTTCGTTTGTCTCGCACTGCACTTCTACTCACCCTTAGTGTTCATTCCAAAGTGCTGGCACGCTCGCCGGCAAGCCATGCGCTCGCTTCGGCTGCTCAACTTCGCCGCGAGCTTTCGCAACTTCGCCTCGGAGCTTTTGCTCTTCGCCGCCGAATTGAAGTTGCGCTCTCAAAGACGGTGTTGAGCAACCGATCGACAACGCACGGTTGCAGCGGCGGCCGGCGGTTAAATTCAAACTCACTCTTTAAATAAATTATAATATTCGCGGCTCCTTGCCTCTTTACTCCTAATATCGAACTGCTTATATTACTGATGGCTCCTTGCCTCTTACTTCACTAAGATCTTAACCTAATACAATTAATACTTATAACTAAAGAAAATTAATGCGTTGTCCCGCCAGCGGCTCCTTGCCGTGATTTGGCCAAAGGGATGACGGCTCCTTGCCGTGAAAACTGTGGGGTGGCTGGTCTCATTCGCCGCCTCACACCCCCCCTCACTTCGAACAGGTGACGGTCACGTCGCCTCTCGCGTTCAGTGTAACGCTGTACTCGCTCTTCCCGTCGGACACGTGGAACCGAGTACGTCGGCACCGGAAGCGGCGGATTCGCGCCTCTCTCGCGATTAGGTCCACCACGCCCGACGACAACGGTGTTCCAAGAGGAAACACCTTCCAGCCTGAGGGGGTGGAATCGGGCACGGGTTCCTCGACGGGGCTCTCCGGCTTTACCCCAACGTCAGCACTGTGGGCGATCGCCTCGACCTCGGTGTCGGGTTTCTTGGGGGGGCTCTCCGGTGGGACCCTCACGTCGGCACTGCGGGCGACCGCGTCGACCTCGGTGTCGGGTTCCTCCTCCAGCACTTAGTCCAGGCTAGTATTCCACCCGTCGATGCCGTCGAAAAGGTCCACTATGTCGTCCCACAACTCGCTCTCCGTGGGAGTCTTAAGAGCCATTGGGAAGGAATCCTGGGTTGGACTCGAAAGCTTGGGTGACGAAGCCATCACCACCGCGTCCTCTTCCCCGGACCAGACTTCACCTCGGCCCTCCTGGCAAATCGTGAAGGAACCTTCTCGGGATGGCGCCTTGCCTTCTTGGCCGAACCAGGCGTCTTCCGACTCCCGCCGGGCGATGGTGTCGGGTGTCTCGGCGCGGGCAATAGGCACGAGCGTGGGCATCTCGTCCTCGTCGTCGAACCACTCCTCCTCCGATCCCTTAGGAAAGGTTTCGTCTGGTGCCTCGGCGCGGGCTGTGGACACGGCCGAGTTCGCCACGTCCTTGCTGCTGAGATGGTGCTCCTCCACGACCATCTGGCAGACCGCAATCGGTATCGGCCAGGGTTCGGGATGCCCTCCTCCAGAAGCGATCTTGCAGCGGCGGTTATCCTTCCCGAGCTGGGAAGGACCCTCCTGGCGCTCGCAGGGCGAACGCGGCACGCTCCGCTGCGATTCTTCGGGCTTCTCGGTCTCCGTGCGAAGCCTCTTCGGCACCCCCCCATTCGCGCTTTGCAGGGTTCAGACGGGGTTTGTTGGCTTCCACGTGGACTTTTGGTAGGTACCGCAGCGTTATCCGGGGAAACTGGCTGCCCGGGTCTACCTCCAGACGGTGGGTGGCAAAGCGGCGACGGAATGCCGGCTCGTCCTCCGTTGACGGGTCCCCTCCCACTAATAGTTCTGGGTCGGGGCTCGGCGGGTCTGCATCCCAGTCGTTTGCGCGGATTCCGCTCGGCACCTCCGTCGGTGGCGACTCCGCGTCTCCGGCCGACGGGGATATCTCTTCTCCTACCGCCTCCACGTCCTGCGCTGGTGGTGTGTGCTCCTCCGTTCCGAACGGTACGGACTCTTCCTCGTCCATCTCGCCAGCCGCGGTTGGGGTTGCCGGCTCTGATGATTGTGCCGAGCGGGATGCGAGGGGCGGAGATGCAGGCTCTTCCGCGTACGGTGGACCTCGACTGCCATCAGCAAGACCATCCCGTCTAGCCTCTCCATGATGTTGGTCCGCCGGGAGTATAGTGTATGGCGGAACTGGCGAGGCGGCCCTTCTTGCCGTTCTCTTCGATAGTACTCACGCCCCTGACGTGGGTCGCGCGGGCGGCCTGCGGCTCCCGGCCCGGGGAAAGGCTCGGTGTCCCCGCTGCTGACGTCTTCGTCTGACGATATGTCGATAACTTCGGGTTCCATCTGAAAGTTCAGCTTATTGGTTAACTTACTCTTTACTTATTTGTTAATGCCCTATTTTCTCAGTGCGGCTCACACTTTACTATGCCTATTCTGAATTATGTTGTTAGTGTTAGTTTTA
The DNA here is from genome assembly GCA_035045885.1 of Drosophila borealis. Taxonomy (NCBI): domain Eukaryota; kingdom Metazoa; phylum Arthropoda; class Insecta; order Diptera; family Drosophilidae; genus Drosophila; species Drosophila borealis. The sequence goes on from JAWNOR010000194.1 coordinate 20,747,661, forward strand.
TCTAAGCTTAATCATAATAGTTTCGTTGGGCGACGGGTGTTGCTCTCATCCTTCGCTTACTCGTGGGCATTTACGTGCCCTGGATCTTCGTCTTCTTCGTCGCTCGTCGTCTTTCTGTAGAATGGTTTCAATTGTGAGATGTTGGCCACCCTCTTCTTGCGGTCGCCTGATTTCACTAGCCGCACAATATTGGGGGATATGAATTTGACGACTTTGTAGGGGCCGTCAAATTTGGGTGCCAATTTTGCGGCGAAACCTTCGGCAGCGTTGGACAACTGGTCCTCAACAGGACCATCGAGTCCAACGAAGGCCGCCACTCTCGTCTCCGCAAGTTGTAATGCCTGCCCTGGTCCTTTGACGCGCGCTGGAGGTTGCTGTGGACGATATCAAAAATTTCTTTTAGCCTATCCGCCTTTGTCCTAGGGTCGAGCGCACTAGTTGCGGACCCCGGAGTTACCTGATCGTACAGAGCTGCGGGTAACCGAGGTTCCCTGCCCTGCATCAGGAAAGCGGGACTAAAGCCCGTTGAATCTGCCACGCTCGTGTTGACCGCCAGCGAGATCTCGGGCAAAAGTTCATCCCATGAACTCTGGTGGCCCTCAATAAATTGCGCTATCATGGTCTTCACAGTCCTGTTAGTCCTCTCAGTGGGATTCTCTTGCGGACCGTACGGGGCGGTATACTGGATCTCTACACCCAGGGACCCCAAAAATGACTTGAAGCTCCGGCTCGTAAATTGTACCCCGTTGTCGCACACAAACTTTCTAGGTTCCCCGAACCTACTTAGAATCCTCTCTCGAAACGCAGTCTGCAGGTGTGCTGCTGTGGCTCTTCTGAGAGGGACCAACTCCACCCACTTCGAGAAGGCGACATGGAACACCAATAGCATCGTATTTCCATGTCTCGACCGTGGAAGGGGTCCGACGAAGTCCGCGCAAAGTACTGCCATCGGCTCTGCCACCTGCCTCGTCAGCATGCAACCAGCCGGTTTGAGTTGCTCACTCTTGAATTTTTGGCAGTCTTCGCAACATTTCACGTATCTGGCGGCATCGCGGAACATACCCGGCCAGTAGTACCGCTGGGCTAACCTCGCCACCGTTTTTCTGACACCTTGATGTCCGGCCGTGGGAGCATCATGACATTCCCGCAGTACCCTCTGGCGTTGACCGCTGCCTACGCATAGTTTCCAGGGGATGTAGTCCTCATCGTCTATCCGGTGACCCAAATGCCTATATAGCTGTCCGTTTTCCTCAGTGTAATCCGGGAACTTGGCTGGCTCTTCGGCGATTTTAGCACGCATTCTCGCGACCCATTTGCAGGGGGCCTCGGCCACCACTGCTTGCTGACAGGTCTCTAGAGGATGCCTCGACAGGGCATCGGCCACGACGTTGAGCTTCCCTCGACGATAATGAACGTCAAATTGGAATTGCCGCAGTTCAAATGCCCATCGCGCAATCCTTCCTGACGGGCTCTCGATCGAATTGAGCCGCTTGAGTGCTAGATGGTCCGTTATTACGTCGAATCGGTACCTTTCTAGGTAGCAACGCAACTTCCGGATCGACCACACGATTGCCAGGCACTCTTTCTCAGTGGCGGAATAGTTCACCTCGGCCCTCAGCAACTTTCGGCTCACGTACGCTATCACTCGCTCTTGTCCATCGATCGTCTTCGTCAGCACTGCATCGAGGCCATACTCACTCGCGTCAGTCTGCAAGACGAACTTGGCGGAAAAGTCGGGGCAAGCCAACACAGGGGCAGTCGTCAAGCTCTCCTTCAATTGACGCAATGCCTCCTCCTGTTCTTGCTCCCATGCCCATTTCCGCCCCTTCTTTAAGAGCGCTGTGAGTGGCTGTACTTGGGTCGCGAAATTGGGTACGAAGCGCCTGTACCATGACGCCATCCCGAGACACTACCGCAGTTCTTTGCAATTTGTCGGGGCCCTCAGGTTTCGTATCGCCTCAACTTTCTCCGGATCGGTCCGTATTCCTTCCCCGCAAATTACATGTCCTAGGTAGACTAACCTCTCCCGGAAGAAACTGCTTTTTTCCTATTTAACCGGAGATTGGCCGCCCTTAGCCGGCGGAATACCTCCCTCAAATTCCCTACATGCTGTGTTTTCGTCGCTCCTATTACCACGATGTCGTCTAGGTAGGCGAACGCATGAGGCTCCATCTGCGGCCCTATTACCATATCCAAAGCGGGCTGAAATGTCGCACACGCCGAGTGTAAGCCAAATGGCATCACCCGCCATTGGAAAAGACCTCTTCCAGGGACTGTGAACGCCGTACACTCTCGACTATCGGCTGCCATCGGTATCTGCCAGTACCCGTGCTTCAAATCCAGAGTGGAGATGAACCGGGCGTGGCGCAACCGCTCCAGGATGTGGTTAATACGAGGCACCGGATAAGCGTCCGGAATGGAATGCGCGTTGAGTTGTCGGTAGTCAATGCACATACGCCACTCGCCAGTCTTCTTCTTGACCAAGACGATTGGGGCGCTGTGCGGACTACGCGACGGCTCGATGGCATTTGCCCGGATTAACTCATCCACTTGATCGTCGATCACCCTCTGCATGGCCGGATTCTTGGGGTAGTACCTTTGTTTCAACGGCTTGTCATCCTTCAGCCGGATTCGGTGCTCCGCGATGTGCGAGATTCCCTGCAGCCCCTCGAAGAGAGCCAGCTCTGACTCCAGGAACTCCCTCAATTCTGGGTCCAGATCCGCTGGCCACTCCGCCTCTTCGATGCCGTTATCGCCCCCTCCTGGGACCATTTCGATTCCAGATAGAACTCCGTGGCCGCTCGATTCTGGCTATCGCTCCTGGCCTTCTATGTCCGTGTGGATTCTGGTCATCGCTCCTACTCCGTCCTTTCTCTTGCACGTTCCCGCCGTGCCGCTTCCGTAGCCATCAGAAGTCTGCCTCTGCAGCTCTATGCGCCACCTCTTGGGTTCTCCAGGCTGTCGACTCGAGCCGGACTTCACCCCCCTTTTCCTGACCTTTTCCGTCGGGGGCCGAGCAGGTACTCCCTTCTCATGACTTGGGAGGCCTGCCTCTGGCTCCCTCTGTAGCCGAGCAGGTGCTCCCCTATCATGACTTGGGAGGCCTTCCTCCGGCTCCCTCTGTAGACGAGTAGGTGCTCCCCTATCATGACTTGGGAGGCCTTCCTCCGGCTCCCTCTGTAGCCGAGCAGGTGCTCCCCTATCATGACATGGGAGGCCTTCCTCCGGCTCCCTCTGTAGCCGAGCAGGTGCTCCCTTTTCATGCCTTGGGAGGCCTTCCTCCGACTCCTCGCTCGTTCCTGGCCTCACGCCCGGTGTCGTCACTGCTTCTAGGACCAGTTCCGCCTCGCCGCAGCTTATTGTGGTACCCATCGCCCCCAAAAAATCCATACCCAGGATTACGTGGTCCAGCATTGAGGACATGATGAGCATCGTCATGCTGATCATTTTCCCCCCTAAGCTGACGTCTACTCTCAAAGCCTTTTCTACCTCTAGGGTGGACCCATCTGCCAGGCGGATACGTGCCTGTATTTCCTCCGCTCTTCCCCGGATTGTCCACTTGCGTACGCAGTCTTCACTCATGAAGCTACGAGTGGCTCCGGTATCGATCGTGGCGGGCATCGTTCGTCCGCCAATCTCTACCGTAGCGACGATCCGGCCACCGTCCACCTTCAGCGGGTGTACTACTACTGCGTTCCGTGTGTATCGGCGCCGACCCGATCGTTGCCCGTTTTCCGTCTCCGCGCGGCGGCAACACTCCTGACTACTTCGGCCCCGGCTTCCACATACCCAACAAAATAAGACGGGGGCGTTGGGACATTCCCTGGCGAAGTGCCCCTCTTGTGCGCACCTACGACACGTCCGTCGCGGATCATATCCGTTCCCGGCCTCTTGGCTCATCATCCGATGGGCCACCTCTGTGTGAGTTGCAGCAGGTGGGACGGAGACCCTATTGTCCACAACGGTCGTTCCGGACCCGCTGGGAGCAGACCGGAACGGATTGAGATGTCCTGGAGACTGTGTCGTCCTCGCCCACTCTGCACTATTCGAACTCGAGACACCCGGGCCCATGGGTTGGCTGCCTGAGTACTCCGCCCTTTGCCTCACGACGGTTTCGTATTCTACGGCCAGTTGAGTTAGCTGGGATAGGGTAGAGAAGTCTTGCCGTCGCACATAAAGCCTGTATTCCGGAGCGGCGTTCTCGTAGATCCGGTGCAGCTCTTGTGCCGGCTCGTATCTAGCGTGATGCATGAGAGCCCTCAGCTCTATCAAATATTCTTTGAACTCTTCGCCTACGCGCTGCCTCCGAGACCGGATCTCGTCCTCAAGCCTCTCGAAGTAACGAGGGGTAAGAAAAACTCTAGGAAACCCCTCCTAAACACGGCCCACGGCACATCCCTTAGCCCACTGCTCAGAAACCAACGCGCAGCCCTATCGCAGAACACTTCGCTCATTGCCCTGGGCATGCGGTCGAGGGCAATACCATAGGTGATGGTGCGCTCCTCGAGGTCCTCTAAGAACCCAAGGGGGTCGGAGCGGCCATCATACCTCATACCCCACTTCCGAACTTGCTCCGGGACATTGGGAAGTGGCCTCGCCTCCGGTTGATGGTATGGTCTAGTGTGGTAGAGATCACCACCCGGTTCAACAGGGGACCGCCCTACCTCTGCGTTGACCGCAGTTGCTCGGCGTTCTTCATTTCCCCCGAGAGCAGGAACTGCCTCTACGCCCGAGACGGTCAAACTCGGTGGGCGCCTGCAAACGCCCGTGCAACTGGGAGCTTCTGAGGTCAGGTTCCGACTTTTGACGTGGCCGTCCACCAAAGTCGGGTGGGACGCCCCATGATGGCGGCTCAAGAGTTTTAGCGTACTGAGATTCAAGCTCGGCAAGCCGAGCCCAAATCTCAGTCGAATGACCGCCATCCTGCACGTAGGTGGACAGCCGCTTACGTAGCTCCTCCACGCGCCCCTCCTTTTCCAGCCCAAACTCCTGAGCGATCGCTACTAACTCCTCTTTGCGTCGCTGGTGAATCCAGCGGACGCCTACCCCCGGGCTTTGGCACTCACCTGCCTCCATCCTTTATTGTATGCTTCCTTGCTAGTCGACGTCGCTATTTCCCTCTCTCCCTCCCTCTCCGTCGGTCCCTTTACTATTCCTCTCTCCTTTTCTTGGTGTTGGTGTCTTTTCACTTTTATGCCGATCTTGCTCAGCCACTTTGGCTCCTTTTAGTTTTCTTCTTTTGTTTTTTTTTTTTTTTTTTTATTTCTTTCTTTCCTTTTGCCTTTATATCTTTCACCAAACAAAAATACAAAAAGTATTCCACAAAAATATTTTTTTTTTTCAAAAAAAAAAACTCAACAAAAGGTATTTAAAAATTTTCTCTTCTCACTTTTCCACTTTTAGGCCGTTTCTCATGTGGTCGCTGCCTTCATCTTTATTGTGCACCTCGGTTTATTTTTATTGTTTATTTTCCGTATTTCTTTATTTATTTTTGTTTAATTAATTTTATTTATAAAAGAAAATTTTATTATTATCCACTTATTTTTTCATTTATCTTCGGCCGCTTCACGTTCTTATTGTTCACTTTGGCCACATTTAAACTTGAAATGCGGCCATCCTCGCTGCCCTCGACAACTGTACTGACGAATTCAACTTTTCACCGCGCGTGAGTACAGCCACTGCCGCGACGCGTTAACGGTCCTTCGACGCCGACGTCGACTGCGCCGCGCGTTTGGGCACCCGTATGCGAGCGAAATCTCCACGTCGCCCGTCTGGCGCGCGCGCGCTGTACTTTTACGACCGACCGTTATGTTTTCGTCTCTTTACTCTGCGTGCAGGCTTTCTGCTAGCATTTTTGGTCACTCACCAGCTGCACGTGTTCATTTTCTGGCTCCTCCTGCCACAGGGTATAGAAATGTTCGCTGGGGTATACTGAACTACTTAATACCCTATTTTCATATTTCGCACATACATGATCTTCTCATTCTCTTGCCCTCTGCTAGGTTACTTTACGTCTAGGGTATACCCGACTAAAAAAATACCCTGTATACATATATATATATAAGAAGCTACTGGCCGGGGTATAATTCTCAGTCTTACCAGGTCTAGCGAGATACAAGATATTTATAATTTAGCTGGGAGAGAGGGCTTAGGGCGGGGGGGGGGGGGGTTGGGGGTGAGCATCCTGACCAAACCAAACCCAGATCTATCTCTACACGCCTACACCATCGGGCCGTGGCCTCGTACCAACTATGCTAGCGGGCCGTGGCCTCGCACCAACTACACTAGCGGGCCGTGGCCTCGCACCAACTACGCTAGCGGGCCGGGGCCTCGCACCAACTCCACTACCCAAACACTCTATCGGGCCGTGGCCTCGTACCGCTACTCTATCGGGCCGTGGCCTCGTACCAACTACACTATCCAGACTCTCTACCGGGCCGTGACCTCGTACCGCTACTCTATCGGGCCGTGGCCTCGTACCGCTACTCTATCGGGCCGTGGCCTCGTACCCACTACACTATCGAAACACCAACCGGCAATGCCCACCCCGGGGTCACAATCTCGTACCGCATGCCCCCCGTTCGAGGTTAGGTCGAACACCGGTCAGTTCCGATGTTAAGGTAAACCGGGTTACCAGGAAACAAAGAATAATCCAATCCCTTCTTGATAATTATAACGTCGGCACTTTATTCACTGTTATTAATTCCGACTTTATCGTAAATCCTAAACTAAACCCTGCCGCACTGTTTGCTGGAGCCCTAGCGCTCCACTATACCATCTATGATTTCGTTTGTCTCGCACTGCACTTCTACTCACCCTTAGTGTTCATTCCAAAGTGCTGGCACGCTCGCCGGCAAGCCATGCGCTCGCTTCGGCTGCTCAACTTCGCCGCGAGCTTTCGCAACTTCGCCTCGGAGCTTTTGCTCTTCGCCGCCGAATTGAAGTTGCGCTCTCAAAGACGGTGTTGAGCAACCGATCGACAACGCACGGTTGCAGCGGCGGCCGGCGGTTAAATTCAAACTCACTCTTTAAATAAATTATAATATTCGCGGCTCCTTGCCTCTTTACTCCTAATATCGAACTGCTTATATTACTGATGGCTCCTTGCCTCTTACTTCACTAAGATCTTAACCTAATACAATTAATACTTATAACTAAAGAAAATTAATGCGTTGTCCCGCCAGCGGCTCCTTGCCGTGATTTGGCCAAAGGGATGACGGCTCCTTGCCGTGAAAACTGTGTGGTGGCTGGTCTCACTAACCGCCTTACAACTGAGAGACTAGTTCGGATAGAAACAGACAAATGGACAGACGGATATGGCTATATCGACTCTGCTGTTTATTCTGATCAAGAATATATATATTTTATAGGTAACACCTTTCACGACAAAGTTTTCATACCCTCTGTAAGGGTATAAAAACACGTGCATTCATATTTCCACATAATCACACATTTTTTTTTTTGTTTTTTTTTTTGTTGTTTGTTTATTTATTACAACACAGTTGGCTAAGGTGGTATTACGCCAAGCCTGGTTGGGTCCTCAGGCTTTATCGTGGACAAACGTCAAAGGCGGCTTTTTGAGTAAGGCTGCATCGTCACGTAGGTAGTCGGGGGACTCTGGGGCGTCTCCTATGTCGTGGTTGGAGGAGGTCCTTGAACGATCTTCTCTTGAGCCATTCACACATTTAAACCTACACTCTTGCACACACACATTGCCAATGTAACGGGAACGGCTCAGAGGCTGTAGAGCTTGGTGCTGTTGGCGTCGCTCTCTTCTCTGCAGGCAGCTGGAGCTCGCAAAACATAGACGGAAGTAAGCATATTTTCGGCACGCCGAAGGTTCAATACCCTTGAAGACATAAGCCTCACGATTTTGCAGATATGTGGGGATAGTGAAGCTCGAAAATACTGAGTTTGATGAAAATATCTTTGAAAAGAGAATATTTTGCCACTCAAGAACATTCAATTCGGCCGATCTTTTCTATAGCAGCTATATGATATATCGGACCGATATTCATGAGATTTTGCACATACAAATGTAGGGAGCAAAATGAAATTTATAAATGCCGATTTTTGGTGAGATTTCTTGATAAAGAAACAAGTTTTTCATACATACCAATCGTTCCTATGGCAGTTATATAATATTGTGGTCCTATATTGATCGGATTTTGCTTATATGTAGGGAGCAAGACATCTTAAATAACAAAAAAGTTTTCCAAACAGTTTGATATTGTGGTCCGATTTTGATAAAATTTTTGGAGCTATATGATAATTTAATACGATGTGGATAAGATTATGAAAATACTACGGGAACATAGTTAAGATTCTTAATGCCGAGTTCGATCAAGATGTATATTAAAAACAAATGATGCGTTGGTTCGATGTAGATAAGATTTTGTATATATTTAGGGTACTTTGTAAAATTTAAACGAGAAAGAAGGGCAATCTTCAGCCCGCCGAAGATTCAATACCCTTGCAGACACACCTTTTCATAATGCTTAGTGCTTTGCCCGTATCTAAGAAGCACAGGGAAAGTAGTTAATGACGAGTATGTTTTTCATACAACAACTTATTTTTCGACCGATCGTTCCTATGGCAGCTATATGATATAGTGGTCCGATTTTGATAGGATTTTCCATATTTATGTATAAGGAGCATAGTAAAACTAATAAATGCCGAGTTCGGTCAAGATATCTTATGTTCTATTATATCTTCTTTTGCATACATATAAGGAGCAACTAAATTTTCAACTAATCGTTCTATTAACAGCTATATGATATAGTGGTCCGCTGTTGATAGGATTTTGCATATATATAAGGAGCATTGTAAAACTAAGAATTGCCGAGTTCGGTCAAGATATTTTAATAGAAAAAATGGTTTTCACACTAGAACCTACTTTTCGACCTATTGTTTTTACGGCAGCTATATGATATAGTGGTCCGATTAAGCTGGCTCCGACATATGTGCTGCGTGCAACAGAAAGAGGCACTTCTGCAAGGTTTCATGACTATAGCTTCAAAGCTGAGAGACTAGTTCGCACAGAAACAGACAAATGGACAGACGGACATGGCTATATCGACTCGGCTGTTTATTCTGATCAAGAATATATATACTTTATAGGAGGTCCTTTCACGACAAAATTTTAATACGCTCTGTAAGGGTATAAATACACGAAAAAGAACGTGCATTCATATTTCCACATATTCACACATTTAAACCTACACTCTTGCACACACACATTGCCAATGTAACGGGAACGGCTCAGAGCCTGTAGAGCTTGGTGCTGTTGGCGTCGCTCTCTTCTCTGCAGGCAGCTGAAGCTCGCTAAACATAGACGGAAGTAAGCATATTTTCGGCACGCCGAAGGTTCAATACCCTTGAAGACATAAGCCTCACGATTTTGCAGATATGTGGGGATAGTGAAGCTCGAAAATACTGAGTTTGATGAAAATATCTTTGAAAAGAGAATATTTTGCCACTCAAGAACATTCAATTCGGCCGATCTTTTCTATAGCAGCTATATGATATATCGGACCGATATTCATGTGATTTTGCACATACATGTAGGTTCTTTATTACTATAGAATTACAAAGTTTCTTATTATAATTTGTTTCAAAGTGGTTAACTTTTACAAATATGTTTAATATTATAAGATGATTGATTAATATTATTTTTAAGTTATTATGGGATGATTTTAGTTACAATCAAAACTTCAACTATTCTACTGACGACGAGTTCTTCAGTCAACTACCAAATGCCAAGTGTCTGCTTTTTCTTTCGCGTTGCGCAGCCTGCCCTTTGACGCAAAGCTTCAAAGCTACAAATGAGCGAAGTGAGAGCGATCAGAAAGAACGACCGCTGCGCGTTGTTCTCTGTCGCTCGCCTTCTAGGGTTCCCACATTCGGCCTTCCTGACACGTGCTTCGACCCGAAGGAATCCCACATCTTCATATACTCTGAAACTGTTGTCGTCTTACACGGTCCTTCTCCACTGCCTAGTTTCTCAACTTCATATCTACGATGATTCTTAACGTCCACCACCTTATATGGCCCCAAAAATTTTCCCTTTAATTTTAATCCCGTACCATACTGAGTGCGCTTTATAGCTACTAAATCGTTTATTTTGTACTGAATATCCTTTTTCCTTTTTAGATCAAATTGCCTTCTGTTTTCATCTTGCAACTTTTGGATATTTTCCCGCGCCTGCTCACGCGTTACCCTTCGTTCGTCTTCCAACTCGTCGATCAAACTTTCTTTCGCTAGTTTATTTAACTCTAGATCGTCTGGTATACGCATTTCCAGACCTGTTAGAATATTGAAAGGGGATACCTTTGTGCTCCTTGGGGCAGTCCGGTTGATCAATTGCTGAACTCTTCCCAAATGTTTATGCCAACTGCCAGGACTATCATAGCTTAACTTAGAAAGCATTGGCACGACTATTTTATGCATTCGTTCCACCTGACCATTTCCTCGCGGTACTCCGGTAGCTATAAGCAGATGCGCGTTGCTTTGTTTCTTGCAATAGTCTTTAAAAAGATGTGACGTAAATGCAGTACCTCTATCAGAAACGATTCGCTCTGGATTTCCAAACAGGACAGATTGCCTTTCTAAGCAATTTAAAACTTTATCAACACCAGTGCTGCGGGTGGGGTACAACCACACAAATTTGGAGAACCCATCTACCACCACTAGAATGTGGTTATAACGTTTGCTGGTTAGCTCCATTGGCCCTACGTGATCGATATGATAAGTACACAATGGTCTGTCTCCCTTATCTATCGGGGTCAGAAATCCTTCCCTTTTCCCAGTTTTAGCATTCATAATAATGCATTCTATGCAACTATGTATCTACAGTTCGGGCCACCTTCTCCTTTAGTTTTGGTATGTAATAGTTTTTCTCCAAGAGATCCTGAGTTTTTTTAGCGGAAAAATTACCCTGCTTGTCTGCAATACGAATGATTTCTGTTTCCATTTGACACGGCACAACAATTAACTCCCGATTCGGGTCTTTATACAAGATTTTGTTTTCAATGTAGAAATCTTCATGACCCTTTTCCTCAACAATTTGGCGAATTATCTTTGACCATTCATCCCCCAACTGTGCTTCTCTCAAACGATGTACCAAGCTATCGGTCAACATATAGCAGGAAACGGCTCAAGGCGTCAACATGATGCATTTTGGAACCCGAACGACGCTTAATTTCATAGTCGAAGTCTTGCAAGTACATTGCCCATCTGGCTACACGCAAAGGCACTTCTTTTTTCCTCATCGTCATTGTAAACGCATTGCAATCGGTTATGATTTTAAACTTTATGCCTAATACGTACACACGCCATTTTATTAGAGCAGACATGATGGCAAGAACTTCTAATTCGTATGAATCGTACTTTTCTTCAGCTGCATTTGTCTTACGGCTCATATACTGAACAGGATGAAACAAACAGTCTTCTGGGTCTTTCTGCAACAATACTCCACCAAAACCAAACTTGCTAGCATCCGTGTGAATTTCCGTTTGTAACTTAGGACTATACAATTTTAATACAGGTCCACTGGTCAAAGCTACTTTCAATTGCTCAAATGCGACATGCTGCAAGTCTTTAAATTCAAACATTGCATCCTTTCGCAAAATGTCGGACAACGGTTTTGCAATTACTGCGTACCCCTCTACAAACCTTCGAAAATAGGATGTCAGCCACAAAAATCGCTGAGTATCCTTTTTTAACCGGGGTATCGGAAAATTTGCAACAGCCTGGGAAAGGAAAAGTCCTTGCTCGGAGTTATAGTGCCCTTTTGCACTATATGCCCTAAGAAGTTAACTTTCCCTTGCAACAGTTGACACTTCGACCAATTTATGCGTAGACTATTCTTTCCTGCAACTTGCAACACTCTTTTGAGCTTCACCAGGCCCTCTTCAACATTGCTGCTCGGAATTATGACGTCGTCCATATAAACGACCGCATCATTATTTTGAATTAATTCTCGCATAACTGCCATTATAAATCTAGTAAACACTGCTGGAGAGTTTGAAATTCCGAAAGGCACGTATAAAAATTCATACTGTCCATTTTGAGTCACAAATAAAGTATATTTTTGCGAGCCTGTTTCAACTGGTACATGGAAAAATCCATTTGTCAAATCTAGTGTAGTGAAATTTGACGCGCCTTGCAGCTTCTCAATTACAGTATCCATTTGAGGCATAGGAAAATTATCACGAATCACCTTTTCGTTTAGCTTACGGTAGCAAGAACCACGAACTTTCTGATAGGTTTCTATCTGAGCTTTCAATTGTTTGATTGTTCGAGCTTGATACAATAGCGATTTGCTAGTTTTAGAATCCGGTATGCCTTCTATAAAATAGTCAGTCAAACTCTCATCCTCGAGATCGACAGATTTTGCTATTTCCATCAACGCATATAAAAATTCTAACAATGTCTCACCCTTTCTCTGCTGTCGCTTTCCCAAACGTCTATGAACTTCTGCTGATGACAATCTTACCTCAAATTAATTTTTCAATGCGTTCTTTAGCGCTTCCCAGTTATTAATACCACGCTGACTACGAATAAATGATTTAGCGGCACCCTCAAGCAACTGTTTGGCATAGATAAATAACTGTAAGTCGCTCCACTGTACTGTTATAGCGCATTTTCCTAACTCACTCACCCACTGTTCAATATCTCTCGAAGTCGACCCATAAAATTTATACACGCTACCCTCAACATCTTTCAGCGTAAACCACGACCTAGCTCTTTCAGGACTCTGCATCAAAGGTGCTGTATTAACCGACGTAGCATCACCTGAACCCTCTTCTTCTATTTCCATGCCATAATGTTCAAATAGTCTTTCTTGCAGTTCAGCTTTGCGTCCTGCAGTACTCAATTGCAAATCTGTTAATTTTTCGCGTAATTGATCGACACGAAGACTTAGAATCTCGTTTCTCTCCATCTCACAAAATTGTCACACGGTTACTTAGATTTAAGGTTTTCAAATTATTCTTATTTACTATTTTCAGATTTGATATTCTTACATGTAAATTTTCAGCACAACAGCTTCAGTTTGTCCTATGTTAATTAGTAATAACAGCGGCTGCTCTCTTTTGTAGCTTAAGTTTAGCAGCCTCGACAGACACTCTCTTTAGTATCTTGAGTTTAACAGCGCTAAGGGCCGTTTATTTTTGAATTTGCTCTCAGCTGTTATCAAAATGTTAAAACTATGTTAATGAATAATGTCGATGAACATAAAACAATTATGCCAACAAATAATTTTAATTTTCTTCCGTGTTTCGTGTCACCGCCCGTGACTAAATTTCTTAGTTAATAATGTACGATCTGTCTTCGCAAGATACACCACTTGCTAAGGTCAGCACAAATAGTAAAATTTTATTTTGCAGCGCTGCTGCAGCTCACCCCACGATTTGAACGCTTCCCAACACTCCCACGAAGGACTCTGTCGCTACGCACTGGCTCCTCTGCCTGCGTAACTGCTAATACCAACTCTGCTCCAGCCTTCTATTACGATCGACCACCTTGCCAGCGTACCAAGAAATTGCTGCTGTCTATTTCACGCCTTGGCCAACTTGCCTGCGTTCCTCATAGATGACCAGCTGCTTTGATCGTTTTGGTTTCTGTCTGCTTCGCTTTTGGCGATGCATACACACAAAGTCCGGATTTCACCAGAAATTAATTTTTTGGAATTACGTTTTACTGAGCGTCTGTTGCTAATTTGCTCACACTTTACTTTGCACTTCTCTCTTCTCGTTCTTTCTGTCTGCTTCGCTTTTGGCGATGCATACACACAAAGTCCGGATTTCACCAGAAATTTATTTTTTGGAATAACGTTTCACTGAGCGTCTGTTGCTATTTCGCTCGCACTTTACTTTGCACTCTGTTTCTCCAACTTTACGCGTCTTTTATATCGACCTTTACGATGATGTTTTTCTTTTAAATTCACTCACTTTGTCTCATTGTTTTAATTGTAACTTGGATACATTCCCGGACGAGCCCCCAATTTGTAGGTTCTTTATTACTATAGAATTACAAAGTTTCTTATTATAATTTGTTTCAAAGTGGTTAACTTTTACAAATATGTTTAATATTATAAGTTGATTGATTAATATTATTTTTAAGTTATTATGGGATGATTTTAGTTACAATCAAAACTTCAACTATTCTACTGACGACGAGTTCTTCAGTCAACTACCAAATGCCAAGTGTCTGCTTTTTCTTTCGCGTTGCGCAGCCTGCCCTTTGACGCAAAACTGCAAAGCTACAAATGAGCGAAGTGAGAGCGATCAGAAAGAACGACCGCTGCGCGTTGTTCTCCGTCGCTCGCCTTCTAGGGCTCCCACATATGTACATATGTAGGGAGCAAAGTTAAATTTATAAATGCCGATTTTTGGTGAGATTTCTTGATAAAGATATAAGTTTTCCATACATACCAATCGTTCCTATGGCAGTTATATAATATTGTGGTCCTATATTAATCGGATTTTGCACATATGAATGGAGCAAGACATCTTAAATAACAAAAAAGTTTTCCAAAAAAGGACTTAATTTTCGACCTATCGCTCTTATGGCAGCTATTTGATATTGTGGTCCGATTTTGATAAAATTTTTGGAGCTATATGATAATTTGATACGATGTGGATAAGATTATGAAAATACTACGGGAACAAAGTTAATATTCTTAATGCCGAGTTCGATCAAGATGTATATTAAAAACAAATGATGCGTTGGTCCGATGTAGATAAGATTTTATATATATTTAGGGTACTTTGTAAAATTTAAACGAGAAAGAAGGGCAATCTTCAGCACGCCGAAGATTTAATACCCTTGCAGACCCACCTTTTCATAATGCTTAGTGCCTTGCTCGTATCTAAGGAGCACAGGGAAAATAGTTAATGACGTGTATGTTTTTCATACAACAAATTAATTTTCGACCGATGTTCCTATGGTAGCTATATGATATAGTAGTCCGATGTAAATAAGATTTTGCATATATGGAGGGAGGTCAAGGTATCTAGAAAACAAAAAAATTTCCATACAACAGCTCCTTATATATGAGCAACTTAATTTTCAACTAATCGTTCTAATAACAGCTATATGATATAGTGGTCCGCTGTTAATAGGATTTTGCATATATATAAGGAGCATAGTGAAAACAATATCAATTCAAGCACTTGAAGCGAACAGACGTGTTTTTTTTGTGCTCTCCTCTTTGTTGTTGATTTAATAAATCGCTGGCGTTTTAATTATTTATCTCTATATATATAACTGTTTGTCCTGACTGACTGACTGACTGACTGATTGGTGATCAACGCACAGCCCAAACCGTAAGAGCTAGGAAGCTGAAATTTTCACTGTATCTACCTTATGTGATGTAGGTGCACGTTAAGACGGGGTTTCGGGAAATTCCACCCGCAAGTGTGGGTGTTCTTTGTTCAAATTCATTTGAGGGGTGTTTCACACTTTTAGGAAAATCCGTTCCTCCTTGGTGGAAATGGAGGTCAAAGATTTGGTGGGAGATCTATAAGGAAATTCATTTGATACGTGTTTCACACTTTTTGCAGAACTCAAACTTCTTCGGGGGGAATGCGATTTTAAGATTTAATGGGCAAAGTTTAAAGTTGTGTCCGATTAGCTTCAAACTTATTTTTTCAAACATAAGAACTCAATAAATACGTATTTCAGCGATTTGGAAAATTCCACCCGCAACAGTGGTAAATTGACGGAAAACGGTTGCATGAAAGTTTTTTGTTTACCATCCGATCGGCCCCACACTTATTTTCAAAGATCTTTGTTCAAATTCATTTAAGGGGTGTTTCACACTTTTAGGAAAATTCGTTCCTCCTTGGTGGAAATGGAGGTCAAAGATTTGGTGGGTGACGTTTCGCGCTCAAATTCATTTCCAGAAATCTATAAGAAAAATCATTTGATACGTGTTTCACACTTTTTGCAGAATCCAAACATTTTTGGGTGGAATGCGACTCAAAGATTTTTAGTACGAAGTTTTAACTTGTGTCCGATTTGCTTAAAAACTTATTTTCAAAGCTCTACATAAGAATGTAATGAGTACGTGTTTCAGCGATTTGGGAAATTCCACTCGCAACAGTGGTAAATTGGCGGAAAACGTTTGTATGAAAGTTATTTGTTTACCGTCCGAACAGTTTCAAAATCATTTCAAATTTTTTTGAGAACATTGATTTTATAATATACGTGCCACGGGCAAGGCCGGGTTATACCCGCTAGTCTCTATATATATAACTGTTTGTCCTGAGTGACTGACTGACTGACTGACTGACTGACTGATTGGTGATCAACGCATGAATGACGTTGCGCGCTCAAATTCATTTCCAGAGATCTATAAGGAAAATCATTTGATACGTGTTTCATACTTTTTGCAGAACTCAAACTTCTTCGGGGGGAATGCGATTTTAAGATTTGTTGGGCAAAGTTTTAAGTTGTGTCCGATTAGCTTCAAACTTATTTTCAAAGCTCTACATAAGAACTTAATAAATACGTATTTCAGCGATTTGGAAAATTCCACCCGCAACAGTGGTAAATTGACGGAAAACGGTTGCATGAAAGTTTTTTGTTTACCATCCGATCGGCCCCACACTTATTTTCAAAGATCTTTGTTCAAATTCATTTAGGGGGTGTTTCACACTTTTAGGAAAATTCGTTCCTCCTTGGTGGAAATGGCGGTCAAAGATTTGGTGGGTGACGTTTCGCGCTCAAATTCATTTCCAGAAATCTATAAGAAAAATCATTTGATACGTGTTTCACACTTTTTGCAGAGTCCAAACTTTTTCGGGTGGAATGCGACTCAAAGATTTTTTGTACGAAGTTTTAACTTGTGTCCGATTTGCTTAAAAATTATTTTATTTTCAAAGCTCTACATAAGAATGTAATGAGTACGTGTTTCAGCGATTTGGGAAATTCCACTCGCAACAGTGGTAAATTGGCGGAAAACGTTTGTATGAAAGTTATTTGTTTACCGGCCGAACAGTTTCAAAATCATTTCAAATTTGTTTGAGAACATTGATTTTATAATATACGTACCACGGGCAAGGCCGGGTTATACCCGCTAGTCTCTATATATATAACTGTTTGTCCCGACTGACTGACTGACTGACTGACTGACTGATTGGTGATCAACGCACAGCCCAAACCGTAAGAACTAGGAAGCTGAAATTTTCACTGTAGCTAGCTTATGTGATGTAGGTGCACGTTAAGACGGGGTTTCTGGAAATTCCACCCGCAAGTGTGGAAAAATCGCGAAAAACGTTTGTATGTAACTTTTTTGTTTACCATCCGATCGGCCTCAAACTTATTTTCGAAGATCTTTGTTCAAATTCATTTGAGGGGTGTTTCACACTTTTAGGAAAATCCGTTCCTCCTTGGTGGAAATGGAGGTCAAAGATTTGGTGGGTGACGTTTCGCGCTCAAATACATTTCCAGAGATCTATAAGAAAAATCATTTGATACGTGTTTCACGCTTTTCGCGGAATTCAAACTTCTTCGGGGGGAATGCGATTTAAAGATTTATTGGGCGAAGTTTAAAGTTGTGTCCGATTTGCTTCAAACTTATTTTCAAAGCTCTACATAAGAACTTAATAAATACGTATTTCAGCGATTTGGAAAATTCAACCCGCAACAGTGGTGAATTGGCGGAAAACGGTTGTATGAAAGTTATTTGTTTACCGTCCGATCAGTTTCAAAATCATTTCAAATTTGTTTGAGAACATTGATTTTATAACATACGTGCCACGGACAAAGCCGGGTTATACCCGCTAGTATTTTATATATTTCTACTATTCTGTTCGCCTTCTCAGTTTATTTTTTTATTTATCGCGAGTGCATGCTTGTGGCCTGTGCATTTTTGTTATTTAAATATTGTTTCTTTTTAACTTATGTTCTTGTGCATTATTGTTTGTGTGCTTGCTTCTTGTTGTTGTTTGTTGTTTATGTTTAACTGCACTTCGCCCCTCTGGTGTGCAAGATTTCGTGAGCAAGCAAGCAATCTATAAATAGACTACTCTCGCACTCTCGAGCTCTCTCACCTTTTTTTCAACTTGCGCTTTGATCTTTTTCTACTTTCTGCCGCTTGTTGGTGCTCCATACGCTATTAATCTTATCTAAATAACTCTCTTTTTACATTTGGCTGCTTTATTACAGTAGAGACCCATAATAATGGACCATCAAATTGTCTGCTTTAAAAAACTTGCCTAATGCCAATTACGGCAAGTCAATCCAGCATACCTTGTTGGCTGTGTGTTAATGTCGTGCATATGTCTAAATGTTCTAGTTACACTGGTCTTGTGGGGGATGCTGTTGCCATACGAAATGGTTTGCACTATAGTTGCGACTCGTGTAGGGAGATTGATGGTGAAATGCGGGCGTTTATGCGTCAGACCAAGATTGGCTTTAGGGGTCTGATTGTTGGTTTTCGTAAACTTAACGATCAGCTCACAGCCCTGGACACCCAATTTAATAGCCTTAAACTATTAGATGAGTCTCCGGGGCCCAAAAAGCCCACTCCTTGTGATCTGCCGTTGCCTAATACCCTTTGTTAGCCGCTCCTGCCTGCAGCTTCGTGCCCGGGCAACAATCCCTTGCCAGCGTCCTCCGCGGTACCCAGCCCGCAGAGCGCAGTGCCCGCTCATCGTCTCGCAGAAGGAACACTGGCAGTACTCCCAGCCAATCACAACCTGTTGCCGACAACTGCCCCAACTCAGCCCTTGAGCTCATGATGAAGCAAATGTTCGCCAGATTCGACCAACTGATGTCTCTCATACAGACTCTTTTACAAGCGCTAATGCACTCTAGCGCCAAAAATAACAGTGCCTAAAATGAGCTCCCTCAGGATAGCACTATGCAACGCCAACGGAGTCTTTTCGAAAGCGAATGAGATCACAGCCTTCATCGAACTCCACCACATCGATGTGTTTCTGCTCACGGAGACTCACTTCTGCTCTCGAATCACCCTCAGAGTGCCAGGCTACACTCTCCACACCGCCAACCACCCAGACAACAGCCAACATGGAGGAGCAGCAATATTGATCAGGTCGTCCTTGTCGCACCACCCACTTGAGCCATCCTGCCACTGGCATATGCAAGCTGCTGCTATCCGACTCGGATCCAGCAGAGGCGACTTCAATCTCGCCTCTGTATACTGCCCTCCGGCCTTGAGAGTGACTGAGGCACACTTTCAAGCCCTTTTCGACCAGCTTGGCCCCAAATTCCTGGCAGGAGGAGACTGGAATGCCAAACAGCGCTGGTGGGGAAACTACCGCATGTGACCCCGAGGGAGAACGCTCTTCTCTGCCATTGAGAATGAAGGCATCGAAGTCATAGCCACTGGAGAGGAAACGTGCTACCCATATAGGGCTACTGCAACACCAAGTGCACTTGACTTCGGGCTCTACAAGGGATTCAGACATGAACAGCTGCGAATACGAAGCCTCCTTGACCTGACGTCGGATCACCTCCCATTACTGATTGAGCTCGAGGAGACTCCCAAGTGGGAAGTTGGAATCCGCAAAATGCTCCCACCGCGCTCTAACTTGGAAGTATACCGGGCCTGCCTCGAGGACACATTAGAGCTCAACGTCACCATAAATACGGCAAGTGAACTGGGGAGCTACGTTGACCACCTCACAGCGAAAATTACGGAAGCTGCTAGACGTGCAGCCCCGCAAACCCTGCCTCACACTCGTACCTTCAGAAGGTCCCTACTAAGCCCTGAAGCCAGGAGTCTCCTTGCCGACAAAAGACGTCTAAGGAGGCTGTACATCCGCAACGGAGACCTCTCTACCAAGGCAGAAATGGTAAGCGCGTCCAACCGGCTCAGACGACTGCTGGCTAGGACTCGAACGGAAAATCTAGACAGCTTCCTCGAAGCAACTGGGCATGACGGCAACAGCACCTTTTCAGTGTGGAAGCTCACCAGAAGCATTAAAAGGCAAACAGTTTTTACCTCCCCGATCACGGACCACTCTGGCCTCTGGCTCCGATCGGACGAGGAAAAGGCCAATGCGTTTGCTGACTACTTGGAGACAACCTTCAAGCCATTCGACTTCGCAAATGTTGCACAGCGCCGTAAAGTAGCCGAGTCACTGGACGCTCGACTGCAGATGGCTCTCCCGATAAGAAGCATCTCCCCCGCGGAAATCGGGACACAGCTGAAAATGCTTGAGCTAACGAAGACCCCAGGATGCGACGAAATCGACAACAGAGCAGCTAAGGCTCTCCCACGCAAAGGAGTCATGGCGCTCGCCACAATTTTCAACTCCATGCTCCGCCTTGGCCACTTTCCGAAGCAATGGAAACATGCGAAAATTGTGATGATCGCCAAACCCGGTAAGCCGCTAACTCAACTTGAGTCCTACCGCCCTACAAGCCTTCTGCCGACGCTCTTAAACGTCTTTGAGCGACTTCTGCTAAGCCGTCTCTTAGAACTCGACGAGGTCACGCGCCTGGTCCCGGATCATCAGTTTGGCTTCAGAAAGTCTCACGGCTGCCCCGAGCAGGTCCACCGGGCAGTAAAACATGTACTAGAAGCTTTTGAGCAGAAGGAATACTGCGTCGGCGTTTTCCTCTATGTCAAACAAGCGTTTGACAAGGTCTGGCACGATGGTCTTCTGTTCAAGATCAAACTGATACTCCCAGCGCCATACTTCAGCATTCTTAGCTCCTTTCTGGCAGGACGCACCTTTAATGTGGCCGTTAAAAACCAAAGGTCGGCAATTAAGGGCATCAGAGCAGGTGTCCCACAAGGCAGCGTCCTCGGTCCGATGCTGTACACGCTGTATACGGCGGACCTGCCCACACAAAGACAAAGCAATGAAGACCTCAGCCCTGCGAGACTGCTGGTGGCAACATATGCGGACGACACTGCCTTCCTAGCCTCCCACAAAAATCTGCAAGCTGCTACAAGTGCAGTGCAGGACTGGCTGCTGCAGATCGAAACCTGGACAGCTATGTGGAACATCGCTATAAACTGTGCCAAGTCCGCCTGCGTCACTTTTACGCTGCGCCCAGACAGCTGCCAGGGGCTACGGTTCGATGGAGGAACTATTGAGCAGACCAACTCTTTCTGCTACTTGGGTGTCCACCTGGATCGAAGGCTCATATGGGGGCCTCACATCGCAGCAACGAGAGCAAAATGCCTGAGAAGACTTCAAAAGCTCGATTGGCTACTAAAGCCTCAAAGCAAGCTGCACATATCCACGAAGACACTTCTTATCAAAACGATGGTAACGCCTATCTGGACATATGCGATCCAAGTTTGGGGCACGGCATCAGCACACCAGCTCCGTCGCATAAGAGTGGTCCAAGCCAAGGCAATACACAAGGTTGCTGGCCTGCCATGGTACGTAACAACAGACGCCATCGAACGCGATCTCCGCCTAACAAAGGTCGGAGATCAGCTCAACTTCTTCAGAAGCCGATACTCCGACAAATTGGTGCAGCATCCGAACGCGGCCGCAAGGGCCCTGGCTGAGCCCATCAGTGAGAGGCGCCTCCGAAGGCTACACCCCGACGACCTACCAACAAGGCGCATCACTTAAACATACCTTTCCCATTATTGTTATATATTTTTAAGTCTGTAATTATCATTTAAGTTATTAAATAATAACTATACACTATACCCTTAACTCCGCTTGGTAGAGATCAGAAGGCACTGATCGATTCCAGCGCAAAATAAACCAAAATAATAAAGTATATAAAATCTCGTTTGTTATTCCGGTAGCTGTGAGGCCTGCTGTGGACACTGATTCTGTCCCGAAAAGTGTGACATCGGCACGAGAAAAACCAGTTATCCAATTATCCGCGTCGTCCGCTGTCGTGGGTGTTCCTAAAGGGCGACAGCAACAATTAAATTTACAACAGCCGCTAGAAGGCTCTTCGTCCGGACTACCGGCTGTTTTAGGTACCATAGTTAATAGTGTTCCCACTGTCCTACCTGTGGCGCCTAAGCCTCTAGTCGGTGTTCCACCCAAGAGACATATTTTTGTTTCTAGGCTTGCCCCTCACTTTTCATCAGATGATGTAAAAGCCTTTATACAGGCAAAAATTCAAGCCCCAGGTATAGTGGTGGAGAAATTTAAGTTCGCTTATTGTTGTAGTAGGGCGTGCGCAGGGCTTCCAGGTGAAACTTTACGAAATGAATTATCGTTGGGGGAGCGTTTCTGCTCTGCACAGTTTTCTTAATAAGAATTGAAAAAAACACGTTTTGTTCGCTTGAAGGTTATTTTTCATCTGTTCTATATTTTCAGAGTACATTACAATGTATTAGTTTAAGTGAGGTGAATTTCATGTTCCATGTACTGGTTCCAGAGTTACATGGCGGTTGGATGGCGACTGCCGGATACACTTCTTGTGTGAACACTTTTGAAAGGGATATTGCGTCCTTTAAAATAAGTGTTCCGCCAGAAATATTTACTTATATTTTTTGTAAAGAGTTTTGGCCGGAACACTTAATAGTAAAAGAATATATGGCCAAAAAGAAAAATCGGACTCCGATTTTATTACCACCTTTTTTTAATGGCGCATCAACTTTAGTTGCTGCGTCAAAAAAATAATTTCATCTTTCGAGCTTGCCTACCACAATGTTAGAGGTCTTAAATTCAAACTCGCTAAACTGTATTTGGACTCTCTTGCTTTTAATTTTCAAATTATCGCGTTCACTGAGACCTGGCTGAGGCCAGACATCTCAGACTCTTCAATTTTTACCTCCAAATACACCACTTACAAATGTGATCGAGCTTCCCGTATCGGAGGAGGAGTACTTATAGCTGTCGAGTCTGCTCTTTCGTCGGAACGCATTGATTTTCCCATCTCAGAGATTGAGTTGGTGGTTGTAAGCGTTGTATTTGGTTCTTTTTCTATCTTTATTTGATGTTCATATTTACGTCCTCTATCTAACTTGCCTACCTATCAAATCCATCTTAATGCTATTAAATCTGTTACCTCCCTACTTTCCGATAGAGACCTTTAAGTAGTTCTTGGGGACTTAAATCTTTCAGTTGTCGTGTGGTCATCGCCATCAGACTCAAACTTTCTGTTGACGTCATCGTCAAACGAATTTATTGATAGTCTACATGAAATGTCCTTACGGCAGGTTAATCGTGGGCGCAATTCAAGAAACAGATCTCTTGATCTAATTTTCGTGTTGGATTCGTTCAACAGTCTTGTGCACAGGATCAATCCGCTTACACTTCCTGAAGACCCTTTTCATCCAACTCTGGAAATGGTCATTGATTTACCAGCCCGAGTCCCTATCAAGGAATCGGAATTAGCTGAACGTATGCGTTGATTCCGAAAGGCTGATTTTCATAAGCTAAATGATCTTATTCCGCAAGTCGACTGGTCCCAACTGTACAATCGTGCAGACATCGATGTTGCCTTTAAACTTTTTTATGATACCTTGTACTCGATTTTGGATGTCTGCGTTCCTCTTGATCACCCAGCGAGGCCTGATAGGCCTCCCTGGTTCTCAAATGAACTGATGAGGTTAAAAAACGTGAAGTCGAGGTGTTATAAAAAGTTTAAGAAATCGAGAAATCACTCTGATTTCTCCCGCTATGCAGTTGCCCGTTCAAATTTTTCCACCCAAAATTCCATCTGTTATAGGAATTACCTTCGGCGTTGTCGCCTTCAATTTTCACATAATCCAAAGCAATTTTTTAACTTTGTCAAATCTAAACGAAAGACATCTACTTTGCCTTCTTCGGTTAAGTTTGCAGATGAGAGCGCAAACACTGATCCAGGCATAGCCGATCTGTTCGCAAACGTTTTTCAAACTACCTACTCCTCCTCTAGGTATAATAAAAATCAGCCTTATCTTTATCAGTTACAGAGGTCAAACTGCATCTTAAATCCCATTATTACCGAAAGTTCGCTTCTTAGCGACCTTAACACTATCAAGCCGGTTTACTCACCGGGCCCTGATGGTGTTCCTGCTTGCGTGCTTAGATACTGCGCTGCAGCATTATGTAAACCTGTTTTAAAACTTTTTGAATTGTCCGTAAACACTTCATCTTTTCCGACCATTTGGAAGGAATCATACATTATCCCTCTCCATTAGAAAGGGAGTAAGTCCGATGTCGAAAACTATAGAGGTATTTCCAAAATTTCCGCTATACCTAAAGCTTTTGAGAGAATTATAACATCTACAAGGGATTCAGACATGAACAGCTGCGAATACGAAGCCTCCTTGACCTGACGTCGGATCACCTCCCATTACTGATTGAGCTCGAGGAGACTCCCAAGTGGGAAGTTGGAATCCGCAAAATGCTCCCACCGCGCTCTAACTTGGAAGTATACCGGGCCTGCCTCGAGGACACATTAGAGCTCAACGTCACCATAAATACGGCAAGTGAACTGGGGAGCTACGTTGACCACCTCACAGCGAAAATTACGGAAGCTGCTAGACGTGCAGCCCCGCAAACCCTGCCTCACACTCGTACCTTCAGAAGGTCCCTACTAAGCCCTGAAGCCAGGAGTCTCCTTGCCGACAAAAGACGTCTAAGGAGGCTGTACATCCGCAACGGAGACCTCTCTACCAAGGCAGAAATGGTAAGCGCGTCCAACCGGCTCAGACGACTGCTGGCTAGGACTCGAACGGAAAATCTAGACAGCTTCCTCGAAGCAACTGGGCATGACGGCAACAGCACCTTTTCAGTGTGGAAGCTCACCAGAAGCATTAAAAGGCAAACAGTTTTTACCTCCCCGATCACGGACCACTCTGGCCTCTGGCTCCGATCGGACGAGGAAAAGGCCAATGCGTTTGCTGACTACTTGGAGACAACCTTCAAGCCATTCGACTTCGCAAATGTTGCACAGCGCCGTAAAGTAGCCGAGTCACTGGACGCTCGACTGCAGATGGCTCTCCCGATAAGAAGCATCTCCCCCGCGGAAATCGGGACACAGCTGAAAATGCTTGAGCTAACGAAGACCCCAGGATGCGACGAAATCGACAACAGAGCAGCTAAGGCTCTCCCACGCAAAGGAGTCATGGCGCTCGCCACAATTTTCAACTCCATGCTCCGCCTTGGCCACTTTCCGAAGCAATGGAAACATGCGAAAATTGTGATGATCGCCAAACCCGGTAAGCCGCTAACTCAACTTGAGTCCTACCGCCCTACAAGCCTTCTGCCGACGCTCTTAAACGTCTTTGAGCGACTTCTGCTAAGCCGTCTCTTAGAACTCGACGAGGTCACGCGCCTGGTCCCGGATCATCAGTTTGGCTTCAGAAAGTCTCACGGCTGCCCCGAGCAGGTCCACCGGGCAGTAAAACATGTACTAGAAGCTTTTGAGCAGAAGGAATACTGCGTCGGCGTTTTCCTCTATGTCAAACAAGCGTTTGACAAGGTCTGGCACGATGGTCTTCTGTTCAAGATCAAACTGATACTCCCAGCGCCATACTTCAGCATCCTTAGCTCCTTTCTGGCAGGACGCACCTTTAATGTGGCCGTTAAAAACCAAAGGTCGGCAATTAAGGGCATCAGAGCAGGTGTCCCACAAGGCAGCGTCCTCGGTCCGATGCTGTACACGCTGTATACGGCGGACCTGCCCACACAAAGACAAAGCAATGAAGACCTCAGCCCTGCGAGACTGCTGGTGGCAACATATGCGGACGACACTGCCTTCCTAGCCTCCCACAAAAATCTGCAAGCTGCTACAAGTGCAGTGCAGGACTGGCTGCTGCAGATCGAAACCTGGACAGCTATGTGGAACATCGCTATAAACTGTGCCAAGTCCGCCTGCGTCACTTTTACGCTGCGCCCAGACAGCTGCCAGGGGCTACGGTTCGATGGAGGAACTATTGAGCAGACCAACTCTTTCTGCTACTTGGGTGTCCACCTGGATCGAAGGCTCATATGGGGGCCTCACATCGCAGCAACGAGAGCAAAATGCCTGAGAAGACTTCAAAAGCTCGATTGGCTACTAAAGCCTCAAAGCAAGCTGCACATATCCACGAAGACACTTCTTATCAAAACGATGGTAACGCCTATCTGGACATATGCGATCCAAGTTTGGGGCACGGCATCAGCACACCAGCTCCGTCGCATAAGAGTGGTCCAAGCCAAGGCAATACACAAGGTTGCTGGCCTGCCATGGTACGTAACAACAGACGCCATCGAACGCGATCTCCGCCTAACAAAGGTCGGAGATCAGCTCAACTTCTTCAGAAGCCGATACTCCGACAAATTGGTGCAGCATCCGAACGCGGCCGCAAGGGCCCTGGCTGAGCCCATCAGTGAGAGGCGCCTCCGAAGGCTACACCCCGACGACCTACCAACAAGGCGCATCACTTAAACATACCTTTCCCATTATTGTTATATATTTTTAAGTCTGTAATTATCATTTAAGTTATTAAATAATAACTATACACTATACCCTTAACTCCGCTTGGTAGAGATCAGAAGGCACTGATCGATTCCAGCGCAAAATAAACCAAAATAATAAAGTATATAAAATCTCGTTTGTTATTCCGGTAGCTGTGAGGCCTGCTGTGGACACTGATTCTGTCCCGAAAAGTGTGACATCGGCACGAGAAAAACCAGTTATCCAATTATCCGCGTCGTCCGCTGTCGTGGGTGTTCCTAAAGGGCGACAGCAACAATTAAATTTACAACAGCCGCTAGAAGGCTCTTCGTCCGGACTACCGGCTGTTTTAGGTACCATAGTTAATAGTGTTCCCACTGTCCTACCTGTGGCGCCTAAGCCTCTAGTCGGTGTTCCACCCAAGAGACATATTTTTGTTTCTAGGCTTGCCCCTCACTTTTCATCAGATGATGTAAAAGCCTTTATACAGGCAAAAATTCAAGCCCCAGGTATAGTGGTGGAGAAATTTAAGTTCGCTTATTGTTGTAGTAGGGCGTGCGCAGGGCTTCCAGGTGAAACTTTACGAAATGAATTATCGTTGGGGGAGCGTTTCTGCTCTGCACAGTTTTCTTAATAAGAATTGAAAAAAACACGTTTTGTTCGCTTGAAGGTTATTTTTCATCTGTTCTATATTTTCAGAGTACATTACAATGTATTAGTTTAAGTGAGGTGAATTTCATGTTCCATGTACTGGTTCCAGAGTTACATGGCGGTTGGATGGCGACTGCCGGATACACTTCTTGTGTGAACACTTTTGAAAGGGATATTGCGTCCTTTAAAATAAGTGTTCCGCCAGAAATATTTACTTATATTTTTTGTAAAGAGTTTTGGCCGGAACACTTAATAGTAAAAGAATATATGGCCAAAAAGAAAAATCGGACTCCGATTTTATTACCACCTTTTTTTAATGGCGCATCAACTTTAGTTGCTGCGTCAAAAAAATAATTTCATCTTTCGAGCTTGCCTACCACAATGTTAGAGGTCTTAAATTCAAACTCGCTAAACTGTATTTGGACTCTCTTGCTTTTAATTTTCAAATTATCGCGTTCACTGAGACCTGGCTGAGGCCAGACATCTCAGACTCTTCAATTTTTACCTCCAAATACACCACTTACAAATGTGATCGAGCTTCCCGTATCGGAGGAGGAGTACTTATAGCTGTCGAGTCTGCTCTTTCGTCGGAACGCATTGATTTTCCCATCTCAGAGATTGAGTTGGTGGTTGTAAGCGTTGTATTTGGTTCTTTTTCTATCTTTATTTGATGTTCATATTTACGTCCTCTATCTAACTTGCCTACCTATCAAATCCATCTTAATGCTATTAAATCTGTTACCTCCCTACTTTCCGATAGAGACCTTTAAGTAGTTCTTGGGGACTTAAATCTTTCAGTTGTCGTGTGGTCATCGCCATCAGACTCAAACTTTCTGTTGACGTCATCGTCAAACGAATTTATTGATAGTCTACATGAAATGTCCTTACGGCAGGTTAATCGTGGGCGCAATTCAAGAAACAGATCTCTTGATCTAATTTTCGTGTTGGATTCGTTCAACAGTCTTGTGCACAGGATCAATCCGCTTACACTTCCTGAAGACCCTTTTCATCCAACTCTGGAAATGGTCATTGATTTACCAGCCCGAGTCCCTATCAAGGAATCGGAATTAGCTGAACGTATGCGTTGATTCCGAAAGGCTGATTTTCATAAGCTAAATGATCTTATTCCGCAAGTCGACTGGTCCCAACTGTACAATCGTGCAGACATCGATGTTGCCTTTAAACTTTTTTATGATACCTTGTACTCGATTTTGGATGTCTGCGTTCCTCTTGATCACCCAGCGAGGCCTGATAGGCCTCCCTGGTTCTCAAATGAACTGATGAGGTTAAAAAACGTGAAGTCGAGGTGTTATAAAAAGTTTAAGAAATCGGGAAATCACTCTGATTTCTCCCGCTATGCAGTTGCCCGTTCAAATTTTTCCACCCAAAATTCCATCTGTTATAGGAATTACCTTCGGCGTTGTCGCCTTCAATTTTCACATAATCCAAAGCAATTTTTTAACTTTGTCAAATCTAAACGAAAGACATCTACTTTGCCTTCTTCGGTTAAGTTTGCAGATGAGAGCGCAAACACTGATCCAGGCATAGCCGATCTGTTCGCAAACGTTTTTCAAACTACCTACTCCTCCTCTAGGTATAATAAAAATCAGCCTTATCTTTATCAGTTACAGAGGTCAAACTGCATCTTAAAGCCCATTATTACCGAAAGTTCGCTTCTTAGCGACCTTAACACTATCAAGCCGGTTTACTCACCGGGCCCTGATGGTGTTCCTGCTTGCGTGCTTAGATACTGCGCTGCAGCATTATGTAAACCTGTTTTAAAACTTTTTGAATTGTCCGTAAACACTTCATCTTTTCCGACCATTTGGAAGGAATCATACATTATCCCTCTCCATTAGAAAGGGAGTAAGTCCGATGTCGAAAACTATAGAGGTATTTCCAAAATTTCCGCTATACCTAAAGCTTTTGAGAGAATTATAACATCTCAACTGCAGCATTTATGTAGTTCGATTATTTCACCTTCCCAGCATGGGTTCGTGAAGCGCAGATCTACAGTTTACTTCGTTTCTTGAGTTTACTTCGTTTGTAATTGATGGGTTTAAGAAAAGAAAGCAGACTGACATCATCTACACTGATTTCAATAAGGCTTTCGACTCTGTCAACCATTCCTTGCTGCTTCATAAATTACACCTTATCGGCTTCCCAGTCAATCTCTTGAACTAGATTTCAATCTTTTGATCTGGATTTCAGAGTATTTGCGTAACAGAACCCAAAAGGTTCCTTTCAGAAATTTGTTTCCGGTGTTCCTCAAGGTAGTCATCTTGGCCCGCTACTCTTTACTCTTTTCATCAATGACCTTCCCTCGATACTGTCTCACTCTCGAGTATTAATGTATGCTTATGATGTAAAATTATGCCTTGCATATAAAGATATGGCATCATGTTATCTCTTACAAGCGGACATTGATGCGTTTCAGGCTTGGTGTCTAGCCAATCTTTTAAACTTAAACCGCTCTAAATGTAAGGTAATGACCTTGTATAGGAGCCCTCCTCAATTGGTTTCTTACATCCTTGATAGCTTACCGATCGAGCGTGTTAATGGTACTTCTAATGAAGTTAATGATCTAGGTGTTATCCTTGATCATAAACTTAAATTAAATTCTCATGTTAATACCTTGGTCAATAAGACCAGAATAGTTATGGGTTTCTTCAAGCGATGGTCGAAGGAGTTTGACGATCCGTACACGACAAAAACACTTTATATATCTTTGGTACGACCTATTCTTGAGTATGCCTCATGTATCTGGTCACAACAATATGCTACCCATCAGGACAGAATTGAATCCGTTCAGAAACAATTCTTGCTGTTTGCCCTTAGTGGTTTAAATTGGGATCCTCGTGTACGGATACCGTCATACTCCAGCAGACTTCTGATGATTAACCTTTCTTCTTTAATTTATCGTAGAACCATGCTGGGTGTAATATTTACTCATAAATTAATTACTGGTGAAATCGACTCATCTGTGTTGACTAGCCAATTAAAATTCTCTATCCCTACTAGATTAACACGTAATTTTGTGCCTCTATCGCTTCAATTTTTTCAACTAATTATGCCTTGCATGAACCGTTTTGGGTTCTCTGTGATGACTATAACAAGCATTACAGAGTATTCTGCTCGGAAGCTTCTCTTCCTCGTATAAAGTCTTCTATCCTAAAATGTTTAGCCAGTAGATAGTCCTATTTTTATTTGTAATTGTATTTGTACACATACTCGTAGTTTGTATCGTTTTTTTAAATTTATTTTTTTTCATATTTACTTTGCATCTCGTGTCGTACGTTACACGACTGCGCCCCTCGGTCGGTTGGGCGCGAATCCCGATTCATGACTATAGCTTCAAAACTGAGAGACAAGTTCGCACAGAAACAGACAAATGGACAGCCGGACATGGCTATATCGACTCGGCTGTTTATTTTCATCAAGAATATATATACTTTATAGGTAACACCTTTCACGACAAAATTTTAATACCCTCTGTAAGGGTATAAAAACACGAAAAAGCACGTGCATTCATATTTCCACATATTTAAACCTACACTCTTACACACACACATTGCCAATGTAACGGGAACGGCTCAGAGGCTGTAGACCTTGGTGCTGTTGACGTCGCTCTCTTCCCTGCAGGCAGCTGAAGCTCGGAAAACATAGACGGAAATAAGCATATCTTCAGCACGCCGAAGGTTCAATACCCTTGAAGACATAAGCCTCACGATTTTGCAGATATGTGGGGATAGTGAAGCTCAAAAATACTGAGTTTGATGAAAATATCTTTGAAAAGGGAATATTTTGTCACTCAAGAACATACAGTTCGGCCGATCTTTTCTATAGCAGCTGTATGATATATCGGACCGATATTCATGAAAATTTGCACATACATATGTAGGGAGCAAAATTATATTTATAAATGCCGATTTTTGGTGAGATTTCTTAATAAAGAAACAAGTTTTCCATACCACTCGTTCCTATGGCAGTTATATAATATTGTGGTCCTATATTGATCGGATTTTGCAAATATGTAGGGAGCAAGACATCTTAAATAACAAAAAAGTTTTCCAAACAAGGACTTAATTTTCGACCTATCGCTCTTATGGCAGCTATTTGATATTGTGGTCCGATTTTGATAAAATGTTTGCAGCTATATGATAATTTAATACGATGTGGATAAGATTATGAAAATACTACGGGAACATGGTTAAGATTCTTAATGCCGAGTTCGATCAAGATGTATATTAAAAACAAATGATGTGTTGGTTCGATGTAGATAAGATTTTGTACAAATTTAGGGTACTTTGTAAAATTTAAAGGAGAAAGAAGAAAGCCCTCTTCGGCACGCCGAAGATTTAATACCCTTGCAGACACACCTTTTCATAATGCGTAGTGCCTTGTCCGTATATAAGAAGCACAGGGAAAATAGTTAATGGCGAGTATGTTTTCCATACAACAACTTAATTTTCGACCGATTGTTCCTATGGCAGCTATATGATATAGTGGTCCGATTTTGATAGGATTTTCCATATTTATGTATAAGGAGCATAGTAAAACTAATAAATGCCGAGTTCGGTCAAGATATCTTATCTTCTATTATATCTTCTTTTGCATACATATAAGGAGCAACTAAATTTTCAACTAATCGTTCTATTAACAGCTATATGATATAGTGGTCCGCTGTTGATAGGATTTTGCATATATATAAGGAGCATAGTAAAACTAATAAATGCCGAGTTCGGTCAAGATATCTTAATAGTAAAAATGGTTTTCATACTAGAACCTACTTTTCGACCGATCGATCTTACGGCAGCTATATGATATAGTGGTCCGATTCAGCTGGCTCCGACATACATATATGCTGCGTGCAACAGAAAGAGGCACTTCTGCAAGGTTTCATGACCATAGATTCAAAACTTAGAGACTAGTTCGCACAGAAACAGACAAACGGACAGACGGACATGGCTATATCGACACGGCTGTTTACTCTGATCAAGAATATATATACTTTATAGGTAAACCTTTCATGACAACATTTTAAGGGTTTAAAAACACGAAAAAGAACGTGCATTCATATTTCCACATATTCACACATTTAAACCTACACTCTTGCACACACACATTGCCAATGTAACGGGAACGGCTCAGAGGCTGTAGACCTTGGTGCTGTTGGCGTCGCTCTCTTCTCTGCAGGCAGCTGAAGCTCGCAAAACATAGACGGAAGTAAGCATATTTTCGGCACGCCGAAGCTTCAATACCCTTGAAGACATAAGCCTCACGATTTCGCAGATATGTGGGTATAGTGAAGCTCAAAAATACTGAGTTTGATGAAAATATCTTTGAAAAGAGAATATTTTGCCACTCAAGAACATTCAATTCGGCCGATCTTTTCTATAGCAGCTATATGATATAGCGGACCGATATTCATGAAATTTCGCACATATGTACATATGTAGGGAGTAAAATGAAATTTATAAATGCCGATTTTTGGTGAGATTTCTTGATATGAAAACAAGTTTTCAATACATACCAATCGTTCCTATGGCAGTTATATAATATTGTGGTCCTATATTGATCGGATTTTGTAAATATGTAGGGAGCAAGATATCTTAAATAACAAAAAAGTTTTCCGAACAAGGACTTAATTTTCGACCTATCGCTCTTATGGCAGCTATTTGATATTGTGGTCCGATTTTGATAAAATGTTTGCAGCTATATGATAATTTAATACGATGTGGATAAGATTATGAAAATACTACGGGAACATGGTTAAGATTCTTAATGCCGAGTTCGATCAAGATGTATATTAAAAACAAATGATGTGTTGGTTCGATGTAGATAAGATTTTGTACAAATTTAGGGTACTTTGTAAAATTTAAAGGAGAAAGAAGAAAGCCCTCTTCGGCACGCCGAAGATTTAATACCCTTGCAGACACACCTTTTCATAATGCGTAGTGCCTTGTCCGTATATAAGAAGCACAGGGAAAATAGTTAATGGCGAGTATGTTTTTCATACAACAACTTAATTTTCGGCCGATCGTTCCTATGGCAGCTATATGATATAGTAGTCCGATGTAAATAAGATTTTGCATAAATGAAGAGAGGTCAAGATATCTTGAAAAACAAAAAAATTTCCATACAACAACTTAATTTTCGACCGATTGTTCCTATGGCAGCTATATGATATAGTGGTCCGATTTTGATAGGATTTTCCATATTTATGTATAAGGAGCATAGTAAAACTAATAAATGCCGAGTTCGGTCAAGATATCTTATCTTCTATTATATCTTCTTTTGCATACATATAAGGAGCAACTAAATTTTCAACTAATCGTTCTATTAACAGCTATATGATATAGTGGTCCGCTGTTGATAGGATTTTGCATATATATAAGGAGCATAGTAAAACTAATAAATGCCGAGTTCGGTCAAGATATCTTAATAGTAAAAATGGTTTTCATACTAGAACCTACTTTTCGACCGATCGATCTTACGGCAGCTATATGATATAGTGGTCCGATTCAGCTGGCTCCGACATACATACATATATGCTGCGTGCAACAGAAAGAGGCACTTCTGCAAGGTTTCATGACCATAGATTCAAAACTTAGAGACTAGTTCGCACAGAAACAGACAAACGGACAGACGGACATGGCTATATCGACACGGCTGTTTACTCTGATCAAGAATATATATACTTTATAGGTAAACCTTTCATGACAACATTTTAAGGGTTTAAAAACACGAAAAAGAACGTGCATTCATATTTCCACATATTCACACATTTAAACCTACACTCTTGCACACACACATTGCCAATGTAACGGGAACGGCTCAGAGGCTGTAGACCTTGGTGCTGTTGGCGTCGCTCTCTTCTCTGCAGGCAGCTGAAGCTCGCAAAACATAGACGGAAGTAAGCATATTTTCGGCACGCCGAAGCTTCAATACCCTTGAAGACATAAGCCTCACGATTTCGCAGATATGTGGGTATAGTGAAGCTCAAAAATACTGAGTTTGATGAAAATATCTTTGAAAAGAGAATATTTTGCCACTCAAGAACATTCAATTCGGCCGATCTTTTCTATAGCAGCTATATGATATAGCGGACCGATATTCATGAAATTTCGCACATATGTACATATGTAGGGAGTAAAATGAAATTTATAAATGCCGATTTTTGGTGAGATTTCTTGATATGAAAACAAGTTTTCAATACATACCAATCGTTCCTATGGCAGTTATATAATATTGTGGTCCTATATTGATCGGATTTTGTAAATATGTAGGGAGCAAGATATCTTAAATAACAAAAAAGTTTTCCAAACAAGGACTTCATTTTCGACCTATCGCTCTTATGGCAGCTACTTGATATTGTGGTCCCATATTGATAAGATTTTTGCAGCTATATGATAATTTAATACGATGTGGATAAGATTATGAAAATACTTAGGGAACATAGTTAAGATTCTTAATGCCGAGTTCGATCAAGATGCATATTAAAAACAAATGATGCGTTGGTCCGATGGAGATAAGATTTTGTATATATATAGGGTACTTTGTAAAATTTAAACGAGAAAGAAGGGCTACAAGGGTAGGCCATTTAAAAACTTCAGACGAAGCCTATAACGTGGCTTCGTATTTGAACTACCAAAGTGGGAAGTGAAAACCATTTTCTTTATTCAATGTATCCGATACAGAATCATCGTCTTGAAGTGACGCTGATAGCCCTCGTATCGAAAAAACTCAAGTTGACGATATTCTTAATGAAGAAAAGCTAAAGAAATTAAAACTCAAAAAGAGCAGACGTCGAAAGATGTCGGTATCCTTTACAACAAGTTCTTCTTTATGCAAAATAAATCATTCCATTAATGAAATGGATAATTTGAATATCCTTGAGCAACAAGTCGTTCAACAAATAGAAACGAAGAATTCTCAGATTCAAACATGTCTCCCTTTTAGAACAGATATTAGAGGAGAGATAAGAACATTAAACGAGACTGCAATTTACAGTAAACAATATCCTTATCCTCATTCAGCTAACAATTTTGTTAGTCAGGAAATAAACAGTATGTTAATTGAAAATATAATAAGGCCCAGCAGAGGTCCTTATAATGCCCCGGTATGGGTAGTAGGGAAAAAAGGTTTTTATGAAGATGGAACGCCTAAGACAATCGATTCTATAATATAATAGATTTTAAAAAACTGAATAACGATACAATCCCCGATAGGTATCCAATGCCTGATCCTTCATTCATTCTATCCAACCTAGGCAAAGCCAGAATGTTTTCGACAATTGACTTAGAATCTGGATTTCATCAGATTCTAATGAAAGAAGAAGACATCGAAAAAACAGCTTTTTCCATTAACAATATAAAATATGAATTTCTTCGTTTGCCATATGGGCTTGCGAACGCGCTAAGCATCTTTCAGAGAGCAATGGACAACATATTACGTGAAAAATTCGGAAAAACTTGTCACATTTATATGGACGACATAATAGTTTTTTCAAATACTCCGGAACAACATTTTGATGATTTACAAGAAATCATTGAAATTCTATTCAAAGCAAACATGAAAATATCCTTGGAAAAATCTAAATTCTTAAGAAAAGAAATAGAATTCTTAGGATACATAGTATCATATAATATAATTAAAACTGATCCGAAAAAAATAGAATCAATCATGAAATACCCTCTTCCTAATAATTTAAGGGAATTACGAGGTTTTCTTGGCTTAACAGGCTACTACAGGAAGTTTGTAAAAACTACGCGACTATAGCAAAACCACTCACCAAATTGTTACAGGGACATAACGGTATGGTTTCAAAACATATGTCCAAAAAAAACAGAAACATCTCTAGACGAAGAAGCAATCTCTGCGTTTGAAAACTTAAAATCACACTTGATTGCAAACCTCGAACTAACTCAGCCAGATTATACATAAAAGTCCGTCCTCACCACAGACGCTTCCGACATCGCCATAGGCGCCGTTCTTTCACTGGAAAACAAACCAATCACCTTTGTTTCAAAAACCTTAAATACAACAAAAAGAAATTACGCCACAAATGAAAGAGAACTATACGCCATTGTATGGGTGTTACAAATTTAGAAGCCCAAACAGATCATCAACCACGTTCTTTTGCAGTTTCTGCACGAAACCCTAATTCAAAAATGAAAAGATGGCATGCTTTCATAGAAGAATTTTCCCCTAAAATATTTTACAAACCAGGATCTACCAATGTCGTCGCTGACGCGTTATCAAGGGTAATGATCAATCATATTTCCAATGAAAGTAATCTCGTATCCGAAGAAGACCCGTCGTCCTATAATGAAACTATCCACTCAGCCGACAGTAGTTATAAAAACATAATTGAAGAAACACACAAACCAGTTCACGAAAAATATGAAGTTTTCAACAAAACAAGACATATTATAGAATACGATACAGTACACAATTTAATAATCATACTTAAAGAATTTCTTCAACCAAACCTGACTACAGGAATTCAATGCAGTCTCGAAGATTTATGCAAAATCCAAAACACATTAAAAAACACTATTAACAACAAAATTTTTATTTACTAAAAAGTTTGTCCTAGACATCGAAAACAAAAATGGCCAAGAAATTATAATAGAAGAAACACATGCTCGTGCTCATAGAGGTTTGGACGAAAATCTTAAGCAAATTCTCAACTACTATTATTGGCCAACACTATATAAAACCCTTAAGCAGCACATACGCTACTGCGAAATTTGTAATAAAAATAAATATAACAGAAACCCTAAGCAAATTCCGATTTCTAAAGCCCCCATTCCGGAGAGAGGTGAACAATTACATATTGACATTTTTATGCTCAAAAATTAACATTCTTGACATGCCTAGACGCATATTCTAAATTTTTAGTGATTAAGGAAATCAATGACAAATCAGATATGGCAAACAAAGTGTTGGAACTTATCCAAACTTTTCCTTTCGCTAAATCCATAATGATGGACAACGAACCTACGTTTTCATCGACACAATTCAAATCGTCAATGTCTCGTTCAGGTATAGCGCTTTATTATGCAGACCCCAGACACAGTTTAAGCAACGGTCAGGTAGAAAGAGTTCATTTAACAATAATCGAAATTTCTCGTTGTATTCAAGAAGAATACAATATAATGGATCATTCCGAAGTCCTATACCGAGCAGTTAAAGAGTATAACAACACAATTCAATCGACAACTCAGCAAAAACCATGTGACATATTATTTAACAAAATAGAACATCCGAACTTGTCAGAAAAATTAAAATCAGCCCAAGCCAAAATGTTAGAGTACCATAACAAAAAGTGGTCACCAAAAAATTACCAAGTAGGTGAAATAATTTATGAGAAAAAACATGGCGAACGAAACAAACTACAACCTAGATTTAAAAAACAGGTAGTTAAAGAAGTATTAGGAAATAAAGTTAAAATAAACAATAGGGATCGTATTATTCACAAAGACAATATCAAATTCTAACCTATTTTATGTTTTTTTAATGTATTTTTAGAATGCACATTTTATGTATCTTATCTGTTTTATTGCCGTTTTGCGGTGCAGACATTAATTATTCAAATGATGACTATGTCCTACTTGAGGATACAGATAATCTTTTTTTATACGAAGCATACGGAGAAGTTTTTCACGTTGCTTATCTAAGTTTTTATAACGATATCTTTGAAAAAGAATTAAATTTTTTAAAAACGAAAACAATACAATTGATTGGGAAGTAACCTTGGAATTGAATTTAATCAAAACACTCCTTTCTGAACTTACACCTCACAAAATTTCCAAACGTAGTATCAATGAACTAGGTACCATTTTTAAATGGACCACAGGAACACCAGACCAAGATGACATGATAACTATTCAAACTAAAATCAATGAACTGGTTCAAAACAATAATAAGCAAAATCAAATCAATTCTGCAATTTTCAAAGAAGTCACTAAAATCACAAATCTTATTTATTACTTATGAAAAAATATCGACTTAAGTTGTTATCACTTGACCAACAAAATCTGCTGGATACTATCACATTTTCCAAAGCCAGAATATTGAATCCAAAAATTTATTTAATCACGAAACACTCAAAATCACTCTAATCGATCTTTTAGATATTTCTTCTTTTTCGATCGTTTCATACCAAGGTTTAATCATAGTTTTTATTAAATACCCTACAATTAATTACAATTGTAAGTTATACCACGCTAAAGCCATATCCCAAACAGATGGAAAATTTTTCGTTAACGACAAAATTGCTAAATGTAATAACGTTTCCTCATTGAAAACTTTAAAAGAGAAATTTATATTAGTTTTGCCCACATTAATTTTGAACCAAACTGTTTTGTAAATCTCCTTAATAAAAAATTTACAAGTTGAATAAAACTATCCGAAAAAAATAAACCAATAGAATTTATAACAGACGGCGCTATTTTAGTATCAGGCACAAACTGTATTAACGAAACCTGGCTTACAGGCCTTGTTACATTTAAAACCATAGTAACCGTAAACAATTAAGTATGTAAAACACAATAAAGTTACTAATACAATTAGAAAATACAAATATATTATCAAAAATTGTTATAAAATTAGAAAGTAATCATTCAAAAATAACCTTTTTATTATTTATACTAATTAAAATTTTTACTATGGTAAAGCTTCTTAAACGCTGCCCTTTAATAAATTTAAATCCCCTCAAAATACTGAAATTGAAATCGTCAAGTAATCAAAAGTACCATAACACTCAAACTACAGCAACAAAGCTTGACATATTAAACCAATTAAACGAACAAATTGAATCTTTAAAAAGAAATCATTAAGAATCGGGGACGATTCTTTTTAAGAAAGGGAGGAGTTATCACTCAGCTCGCAAGGCAATTCTTATTGCAATCATAAACAACATTTCAGTAAAAGTCGCTATCCCAATTACTTAGCCCTTTCAGACTTATTAGACCCGTTTCAATCACTACGTCCACTTAACGCGCAGCTGCGGCTCTGCTAACATAAATATCCAAATTCCCGGCTCTAACATAAACATAACAGCGCAACCACTTAACATAAAGATCCATATTCTCATGCGCAATTCATAACATAAACTAAAGATTCATATTCTCATGCGCAATTCATAACGTAAATTAAAGACCCAGTCTCTAGAGCGCAATTGCTAACGTAAACATGACTCCAAGCGT
The DNA here is from genome assembly GCA_035045885.1 of Drosophila borealis. Lineage (NCBI taxonomy): Eukaryota > Metazoa > Arthropoda > Insecta > Diptera > Drosophilidae > Drosophila > Drosophila borealis. Next base: position 20,786,858 of record JAWNOR010000194.1, read on the forward strand.
CTAGCTTACGCAAGCCGCCCCGCGAGCTTTTAAACTTTAAGGAAAGAAGCTTTAGCATAAACACCGCTGATTCACAGCATAAGATCACCGCGAGTTTTTGAGCTTTAAAAGAATAAGCTTTATCATAACCATAGCCGACTTGCAGCATAAGTTCACAATTGTACTTTAGTTCTAATCTTGGATTCAAATAAATCGGAAGCCTTCAGCCTCCCACTTAAAAAATATTTTTTTTCCAATTAGTAGCCACTAATTGGGAGCCTTCAGCCTCCCACTTAAAAAATATTTTTTTTTCCAAATAGTAGCCACTAATTGGTTAATTTGTATGTGTACTTCTACATACACTATGTGAGCCTAAATATGTGCTATGAATTTTCGCTAAATAGATACAAATTAAAACGAAAAGTGAAATTCTCGGAAAAATAAAAAAATTGTATTTATATAATAATATTGTACACATACATACATAAGTACATATTTTAAATTCAGTAAAATATTTATCATGCATAAATGAATGTGTGTTAATACCGCTTGCAATTTTATTTAATTATTTTTATTTACATATGTAGTATGTTCTTTCAAAATAGACGCTGATCAAAAAAGCCCTGATGGCGAAGTTGATATGACAAGCCACTGCAGCATCCACGGTAAATAGAATATTTAAATTAAATCAACATAAATTAACATCAAATAAACATTCAAGTATATAATACAAGTTTTATTTTGTATTAAATATTTTTTACAGTATTTTCTGATAAAAAAAAGTCCCACTGCAGCGGCAGATAAAGTCAAAGGTAAGGACCAATCTTTTATTAACTTCATATGTATATGATTGTTTCATATGTACATAAATTTACCTTGTGTCTTTTTACAGTAGCTGAAAATCAAAAAAACTATACTTTCGAAGAAGTTAGTGGAAAAAAATCATTAAAATAAACGTTCCTGGCGAAAATCAGACAACCTCATCATAATCACTTAATTTACCATATGAATCAATTGTATCAATTTATTGTTATGTTAAACAAAATCATTGAAAGTTTAAAATATTCGTAATAAAAAGCCTTTTTTGAATCAAGAATTTTTTCAATTTTTAATGGCTTACAGTCGACGGCATAAATATTTTGACAAAAATATGCGCTATGTTTTTCATTTTGCTTTAAAGAATTGCAACATGTAGCGGTTTCTTGATCTATTGCAATGAAACCGTAGATATAAGTAAAAAGGAGAATGCAAAGTATTTTTTAATTCCTTTATGCGTTTTCTTGATTTACGCATTCTTCTCTTTCGCAAGCTGCTAACAGGTGGACAAAAGTATTTTGATATTTGCTCTATTTAGTCTGTGTTGAACTGCTATTGAGCTTGAAGCTAAGCTACGAGTCTGTAAATATTGAATACTGAGTGGAAGTGCTGATAAGAACGATTTTGTTTAATAGATTTGCTTAGCTATGGGTAAAACAACTGACTTAACTGAATTTGTTAAAAATTATATGGGGGCGAAGTATAACTCTGGTATTTCCGTAAAAAATATCAGTAAATTATACAATGTACCCCGCCAAACAGTTAATTATCAAATTAATAAATATGAACGAGTAAGAGTTTCTAGTCGGGACTTCCCGGCTAAGGGATACCCTGAACCCTCTTATTCTTATGTACACCAAATCACTAACTACACAATGCATTGACATGTCAAACAGCGGATTAATCGGATACCGATAAATCGTCAACGACTGAGCCCCATGGGTGCCCGCGACCGTTTTAGTGTGCCCAGTCAAAGTAAGACTGCTGAGAGTGGCAGCCGAACGCCGGCCTCGAAAGCCGAACGTTAAGTATGAAGCCGCATCTCGCTCAGCGCACAACGTCGCTGCGGCTGGTGCTATTTCGTAATATATGTATGTTAGCTTCAGCCCAAATACATACATATGTGTGTATGCGTGTGCAGAGTGTGCCTCGCTCTCACTTATTGCTTTGCGCACTTGTGTGCATCTCCTTCTCCCTGCATAGCTTCTCAAAAACCCCGAGATCTACAAATATACATACATATGTTTGTGTTGTGTGGCTGTGCGCACAAGTAGAGAGCCAGAGATTTTTTCTTCAATTGTGTGCCCTTTGTGCCTGTGGCATACACATTCAAATGCTCTATCATGTATTTCTTCGTCCAGTCAGGCATAATGAAAAGAATCTAATATATTTATATTTATTACAAACTTAAATGATCTAAATGATATATTTATATATAATATTTTATTTTTTTAGTTTACTGTGGGGACCAATTTTGCTTAAAATTAAAAAAAAAAACTAAGTCGTATTCCTGCAAGGGTAATTCTTCGTCGGCTTGTCGAATAATTTAAGAAAAGACCAAAAATTGAAAATGTTAAATTTTTTTGACTTGCTACTTGTGCACACGCACACCCTTTCGAGTAAGCAGTTGGGTGACATTATTAAAGGGCTTGGCCTGTTCATGTGCAAAACTCCTATTTTCCATGATTGTTGTAAGGGTAAGGGTACCTGAACGTTGGCATAAGTGCATGATAACTCTTTGGGCCTGTCAAGCATACACAGTTAGAAGCATTTATGCGTTTGTGTGCGTGTAGGTTGCCTTCCTGGCTACCCGATGCAAATTTGACGAAATTTGAAATTTTTGGCATTTCTGAATTTCGAGCTCTACACACAGACACACACACACACACACAAAAATCAACCGCCGACGAAAAAGCCACGTAAAACTTCAAGCAGACCAGATGCCCTGCTGGTCAAGTGCAAGGACACGGCTTCATATGCCGAGGTCCTTAGGGCAGTGCAAAAGGACGAATCTCTGCAAAAATACAGAGAAAACGTCACTGAAATACGGTGAACAGCCGCTGGAGAGCTGTTGCTACAGATGGAAAAAGCAGGAGACGATGCGACAGCGAAACTGCTCAAGGCCGTACAAGAGAAGATGGGAGAACTCGCGGAGGTCAAAACAATCTCTGAAAAAGCCATGATAGATGTCAAAGATATACCCGAGTGGTGCTCAAATACCGATGTTTTGGATGCAGTTTTTGCAAAAATCGACGGGGACATCCCCGTAGAAGCCACCACCAAGCTGCGAGCAGCATACCGGGGAACCCAGACGGCCAGAGTCCTTCTACCCAAAGAATTAGCCGAACAGCTGCTGATAATCGGGAAAATAAGAATCGGATGGGCAATCTGCCGCATTCGACTTAAAACCGACCCCAGGAGATGTTTCAAGTGTCTAGAATTCGGGCACATCGCAACCAGATGCAGAAACAGCCATGACAAAACAGGCAAGTGCTACAACTGCGGTAGCATGCCGAGAGGAACCAGCGTGCACCCTATGTACTCGTAAGGGGCAGAAGAACACGGGACATAACACCCTTAGCAGGTCATGTCCGTTATTCTTAAAGGCCGCAAATAAAAGAAATTAAAAATGAAGCTACTAGAGCTTAATCTAAACCACTGCAGAGCAGCGCAGGAGCTACTAACCCAAACAGTCAGAGAGATACGAGCCGACGTGGTACTACTGAGCGAACCATACGCAGCAATGTCTGAAGAGAGTTGGGTCCAAAACACCGAACATGGTGCTGCTGTATGGAGCTGCGGAAACTCACCACTCCTAGTGAGCGACAGGAAGTCGGCCCTGGGATACGCAAGAGCCAAGATCGGCGGCATCTATTGGTATAGCTGCTACATGGCCCCCAGCGTTCAACTCGACGAATTTGCACGAATGCTCGATGAACTAGTGGCGGACGCTCAAACGCACTTCCCACTGGTCATTGCCGGCGATTTCAATGCGTGGGCAGTGGATTGGGGAAGTGCCAGGACGAACCCACAAGGATGCACGCTGCTAGACGCCTTCGCAGCCCTTAATGTAACACTGCTGAGCACCGGGACAGAGCACACCTTCATCAAGGCAGGACGCGGCTCAATTATTGACCTGACGTTTGCCAGCCCCTCAATAGCAAGACGGGCCACATGGGAGGTGTCCCAGCTGTATACGCATAGCGACCACCAGGCCATTGCCAGCAATACTGATGGCGGACAACCAAACCTGACGGGCAGAACACACCACATAGGGACCCTGAGACGCTCAATCAAGAGCTACTCTTAGCGTTTTTTGAACCCACCGCAATCACTGGAAACGCAGGACAGCTCGCTAACTGCCTAACACGGGAGATGCAACGAGCCTGCGATGCAGCGATGGCGAGGAAAAAGAAAGGAGGTAACAAGCACAAGCCAGTCCGATGGTGGAATGGCGAAATAGAGGATGCGCGTAAAAGGTGCCCCACAGCAAGACGCATATACCAGCGCGCAGCAAGACGAGCGCGACGGGAAACAGCAAACCTGGCCCTGGAGCACGAAGCCGAAGAAGCTCGCGCAGCCTACCACTCCTGGCGAGCTATGCTCACCAAGGCTATCAAGCGAAGCAAGCGGCAATGCTGGATGCAACTCTGCGACGAAGCCGAAACCCAGCCCTTCGGACAAGCTTACAAAACGGTAATGGGCAAACTCGCAAGAGGACCCGTACCGACCTGCCCAGAGCATCTAAAGCAGATAGTGGAGACACTGTTCCCGCGCCAGATAGAGCTACGCCACAACCCTCCTGCCGTAGGCACGTCGGTGGTTCCTCCCATCGACACAGAAGACATAAGTACCGCGCTAAAGCGCATTAAACCAAACAAAGCGCCAGGTCCCGACGGCATCCCCAATGCAGTGCTGAAGACCATCGCTAGCGCCCACGCAGACACAGTCGTAAATGTGTTCAACCGATGCATTGGAGAAAGAACCTTTCCAACGTGCTGGAAGTTGCAGACTGGTCCTTATCCCTAAAGCTGGAAAGGACCCACAGGACCCCTCTGCCTACAGGCCACTCTGCATGCTGGACTCCACGGGCAAGCTCTTCGAGCACATCATCTGCGATCGTCTGGAGAAGGAGATCGCTGATCGCTACGGACTCTCGGACCAGCAGCTCGGCTTCCGTAAACATAGGAGCACTGTCGACGCTATCAAGTTGGTAGCAGACACGGCACGGAAGGCCATAGAAGGCACGCGATGGCGCTGCGGATCCAAAAAGTATTGCCTTGTGACAACGCTAGACGTAAAAAACGTGTTTAACTCTGCAAGCTGGCCAAATATACAAGGACCGGGTACTCATGTACGACACGACTGCAGGACGACGCAAGTACGTCATTACTGGGGGCGTTCCTCAAGGATCGGTGCTTGGACCCTTGCTTTGGAACGTGATGTATGACGGAGTGCTCCGACTTGCTCTACCACCTGTCTGCAGCATCGTAGGCTTCGCAGACGACATCGCAATCGTCACGGTGGCGAAAGAGAAAGCGCAGGTGCAGAGAAAAACCAATGAAGCAGCCCACAAGGTGACTAGGTGGCTTGTAGAAAATGGCCTCAACTTAGCTGCGCAAAAAACAGAGGCAGTTCTCATCAGCAGCCGGAAGCAAGTGGAAACCGCCAACATCACAGTGGACGGAACTGAGGTAGTTTCCAAGCCTTCTATAAAATATCTAGGCGTCTTGCTGGATCACAGGCTCAGCTTCAAGGAGCATCTTAAATACGCAGGTGGAAAGGCTAGTAGAGCTATAAATGCACTATCTGGCATAATGGCGAACACTGGAGGCCCTAGACAGCGCAGCAGACGGCTGATCTGCAACGTGGTCCAGTCGATGCTCCTCTACGCGTCATCGATCTGGGGACCGGCAATGAGGATCCCCTCCTACAGCCACAAATGTAGGGCATCGTACAGAAGATGCGCACTCCGAGTCCTCTGCGCCTTTCGGACCGTCTCAGACGACGCAGCTCTAATGCTGGCCGGAATGCCCCCGCTGGATCTACTTTCAACAGAAGACCGCACCGTAGCACGGAGCCGGGAGACAACACTAGCAGAATGGCAAGCACGATGGGTGTCTTCCCCCAATGGCAGCTGGACTAAACGCATAGTCCCGGACCTACGGCCGTGGGTAAGCAGGAAGTACGGACAAACCGACTTCTACTTGACCCAGCTACTGACAGGACATAGATGCTTTAAATCCTATCTCTTTAGGTTTAGGCATGAGACGGATCCGTTTTGCACACACTGTGCGCGGACCAAAGAGGACGCAGGTCACGTCTTTTTTGTCTGTCCCAGATTTTCTGCAGAACGGGAAGAGCTAAGCCAAAGTATTGGGAGAAATTTTACAGTCACTGACTTAATAGATATCCTACTTAGCTCGCAAAACAATTGGGTTGTAGTAACCCACATGGCTGCAGAAATCATCAAATCCTTGCGTCGTGCTGAAAGACAGCGCAATTCAAGTTCTAACTCTAGATAAGATGCTAGAAGAGGCTTTCATGCCATTTTCCCCTCGTGAGGTAATACTTAGCGGTCGTTCCGCGAGTGGGAAACGGAGAGTAGGTGGTGGTTTTAGTGGGTGAAAAACCCACAATTTTCGTCTTTAAACGCTTTCCCCCTATTAATATTAAAAAAAAAAAACAAAAAAAAAACACACACACAAAAATGTGTGCGAATGAGCCGATTAAGGGTTTGTCGTGAGACAGAGATATTTTCATCAATGGGTGTGTAAATTTGGGCGACGGGCACGGTCTTTGTTTTTTCGGCATGCCTGCGGTGGGCTTGTGGCCGCGTAAGGCACAAATGTGTGAACAGGCAACGAATAGGTGAACCGCACTTGTCGCGCGTTTGCAATTTAATATGGATGCAGACGCATGGTAGACATTCTGATCGTTTATTGCCTGCCATAATACCCTTTAACCCAAAATGTTTACAATGTCAACAAATACATTAAAATAACACTTGCATTTTTTCCATATCAAAGTGCCCGTCGCCCAAATTTACGCACCCATTGATAAAAATATCTCTGTCTCACGACAAACCCTTGATCGGCTCATTCGCACACATTTTTGTGTGTGTGTGTGTGTGTGCCTGTGTGTAGAGCTCGAAATTCAGAAATGCCAGAAACTTCAAATTTTGTTAAATTTGGATCGGGCAGAGGCAGGCAACCTACACGCACACAAACGCATAAATGCTTCTATCTATATAGAGAAGTGTGTAAGTGTGTGTGCTTGGCAGTCCCAAAGAGTTATCATGCACTTATGCCAACGTTCAGGTACCCTTACCCTTACAACAATTATGGAAAATAGGAGTTTTGCACATGAACACGCCAAACCCTTTAATAATGTCACCCAACTGCTTACTCGAAAAAGTGTGCGTGTGCGCAAGTAGCAAGTCGAAAAAATTGAACATTTTCAATTTTTGGTCTTTTCTTAAATTATTCGACAAGCCGACGAAGAATTACCCTTGCAGAAATACGACTTAGTTTTTTTTTTTAATTTTAAGCAAAATTGGTCCCCACAGTAAACTAAAAAAAAAAAAAATATTATATATAAATATATCATTTACATCATTTAAGTTTGTAATAAATATAAATATATCAGATTCTTCTAATTATGCCTGACTGGACGAAGAAATATATGATAGAGCATTTGAATATGTGTGCCTTTTGCCACCACAGGCACAAAGGGCACACAATTGAAGAAAAAATCTCTGGCTCGCGACAAACGCCGCGATCTACTTGTGCGCACATCCACACAACACAAACATATGTATGTATGTTTGTAGATCTCGGGGTTTTCGAGAAGCTATGCAGGGAGAAGGAGATGCACACAAGTGCGCAAAGCAATAAGTGAGAGCGAGGCACACTCTGCACACGCATACACACATATGTATGTATTTGGGCTGAAGCTAACATTCATATATTACGAAATAGCACCAGCCACATCGACGTTGTGCGCTGAGCGAGATGCTTCATACTGAATGTTCGGCTTTCGAGGCCGGCGTTCAACTGCCACTCTCAGCAGTCTTACTTTGTCTGGGCACACTAAAACGGTAGCGGACACCCATGGGGCTCAGTCGTTGACGATTTATCGGTATCCGATTAATCCGCTGTTTGACATGTCAATGCATTGTGTAGTTAGTGACCAAATCCAGCTCGCGATACGCGCTCGTTTGCTTTTGTAGTAATATTCAAACCCTGAATCATGAAAATAAGAGCGCGCGTCAAACGCCTGCCAATAATGATATTTTTAAATTTTGCGCCCATGATCAGCCCATTCGCACACATCTGTGTCTCTGTGTGTGTGTAGAGCTCGAAATTCAGAAATCCAAAAATATTCTCAAATTTGCATCGGACAGGCAGGCAGGGACCAACAGGCACACATGCGCATAAATGCTTCTATTCATATACAATATACGCAAGTATGCGTGAATAGCAAGTCCAAACCCTTTTAAATGCACACATGCCAACGCTTAGGTACCCTTTCGAACAATAACGAGCTAAAATGAAAGAATTTCGCATCGACTTGGCAAACCCTTTCATTTTTTCATATTACTCGTCCCCTCAAAAGGGAAGAAATGCCACCGACTTTTGAGAAAAACGTTTGCATCCTGCAAATGCAAATGCAAAATATTATTATTGGCAGGCGGTTGATCACTTAAATAATTTTATGACTAGCGGATATTTGTGCAATGATTATTTTAATGATTTTATTGACTTATCATATTCAAGTTATTCATTTCAAACCCTAAATCATAAAAAGAAGGGCGCGCGTCAAACGCCTGCCAATAATGATATTTTGAAATTTTGCGCCCATGATCTGTCCCATTCACACACATTTATGTCTCTGTGTGCGTGTGTAGAGCTCAAAATTCAGAAATCACAAAATATTGTCAAATTTGCATCGGACAAGCAGGCAGGGACCAACAGGCACACATACGCATAAATGCTTCTATTCATGTATACAAAATATGCAAGTATGCGTGGATAGCAAGTCCAAAAACTTTTAAATTCACACATGCCAACGCGACTTTTGACAAAATTTTAATTTGTGGGCATTTTTGCTTAGGCGAACACATACGCACACAAACATTTAAGCGGTACATAGACAAATTGAAAGAGCACAGAGAGTATGCCAATGCAGTTTCCTGTAGTGGGAGCGAAATAAAAAACAGCGATGCCATTCTATCGCACAAATCATATACAGTCTGTCAAGAATGAGTTTACACATTGACTAAAAATTCAAAATTTTAAGCTTATAACAATGAGAATGAACTATTTATTTCAGTTTTTTATTTTTTTTAATATGTTTACTTATCCCTTTTACTTAAATATGTAACAAAAAAGGTAAAATTAGGTAGCAAATTCAACGAAGTAAAACAAAAAAAGAAGTAACTCTACATTTCTTAGGTGTCAAGAAACTCTTTACACAAATAATAAAAAGTGACTTTATACTTAATTTATAGGAAAAAAATGATCGAAATTAAAGTTTAATATTTAGTATGTCCACCCTTAGCATTAATGACACAATGTAGTCGGGTTTTCATTGAGTGGATTAATTTTTTTAAGTCATAATTTGTTGGTAACTTTTGCCACTCATCTAAAATGAAGGCTTTAAGTTCCGACCTAGTTTTTGCTGCCTTTTAGCCACTTTTTTCTTGAGAAAACACCATACATTTTCTATGGGATTTAAGTCTGGACTCTGGGCAGGTGTATCCATCACTTTTCCACAGTTAAAGAGAAGCCACATACGCACCATATTCGCTTTGTGCTTAGGGTCATTGTCTTGATAAAATTTAAAACATGGCTCTTTATCTCTTATGAGCCCAAATTTAAGAGCACTGTTCCACAAGTGACTTTTCAAAAAATTGAGATATTGATGCGCATCCATAGTGGTCTCAATAAATGCTAAGTCTCCAACTCCACTGCTTGAAATGCACCCCCAAATCATCACCGACAATTTTCCAAATTTAACAGTGGGTATTATGTTTTGTTTTTCCAACGAAGTTAACGGCTTCCGCCATACTCTACTAGGCCCATCATTGTAGTAAAGCATCATTTTTGTTTCATCACAAAATATGACGTCCCAATAATCAATTGGATAAGAAATGTGCATATAGGCGAAGCACAATAGTTTTTCAATGTTTATTTTAGAAAGGAACGGTTTCTTGCGCGCAGCTCTTGACTTGTAATTATTGCGAATTATGGCATGCCTTACTGTTTCATGAGAAACCGCAACAACAAATTCATCCTTCAGCTCCCTGGTAAGAGCCCTGGTTGAGATCTGAGGATTTAGAGCCACCTTCCTCATCATTAAACGCTTTGTACGCTCCGCTATTTTAGGCTTAGGTCCACCTCCACTTTTGGGTTCCAACGAACCTTCATTTTCAATGCGGTTTAAGACGTTGTATATAGTTCCGTGTAACAGAAAACATTGCTGATAGCTCAAGCACACTTTTTCCCATCTGGTGGTTATAGAATATCAGCTGGACAACTTCAAATGATAATCTTTTGCCTGGCATCTTTTTAAAATCAAAAAGCTTCTCAAAACACGTGATATCATCAAAAATAATCGCCGAATGAAAATGAAATGCATTGAAAACAATGCAAAGCAAAGAATAGATAACGGTAAATGCACCGTTGTTCTTGGAATATTAAAAAAAAGGAGAAGGAAAAGAATGTGTAAAGAGTTTCTTGACTGTAGTCAAACTGAGTCATTTTTGTATTTGTGTTTTTTTTTTGTTTTCTTATTGTTAAAATTTCCTTTTGATGTTACTGTTTCATTAAAAATAGCACCACTAACTATAAATTCCCAAAAGCGAGTTAAAAATGTCAGGCGGGTGTTCATATTTTTAGAAAAAGTATATTTTTATTCAATGGGTAAATTCATTCTTGACATACTGTACATACATAAGTACATATTTTAAATTCAGTAAAATATTTATAATGCATAAATGTATGTGTGTTAATACCGCTTGCAATTTTATTTAATTATTTATATTTACATATACATATATGTATGTTCTTTCAAACTAAACGCTGATCTAAATAGCCCTGATGGCGAAGTTGATATGACAAGCATCAGGGGTAAATAGAATATTTTAATTAAATCAACATAAATTAATATCAAATAAACATTCAGTATATAATACAAGCTTGATTTTATATTAAATATTTATTACAGAATATTCTGATAAAAAAAAAGTCCCAATGCAGCGGCAGATAAAGCCAAAGGTACGGACCAATATTTTATTAGCTTCATATGTATATGATTGTTTCATATGTACATAAATGTACCTTGTATCTTTTTACAGAAGATAAAAATCAAAAAGACGCTGCTTTCGAAGAAGTTAGTGGAAAAAAAATCATTAAATCAAACGTTCCTGCCGAAAATCAGACAACCTCATCATAATCAATGAATTTACCATTTGAATCAATGGTTTCAATTTATTGTTATGTTAAACAAAATCATTGAAAGTTTAAAATATTTGTAATAAAAAGCATTTTTTGAATCAAGAATTTTGTCAATTTTTAATGGCTTACAGTCGACGGCATAAATATTTTGACAAAACTATGCGCTATGTTTTTCATTTTGCTTTAAAGAATTGCAGCATGTAGCGGTTTCTTGATCTATTGCAATGAAACCGTAGATATGAGTATCGAGAAAGAAGGGCTATCTTCGGCACGCCGAAGATTTAATACCCTTGCAGACCCAACCTTTTCATGATTCTCATAGTGCTTTGCCCGTATCTAAGAAGCACAGGGAAAATAGTTAATGACAGTTAATTAACCGCGTATGGTTAAGATGTTTTGAAAATAAAAAAGTTTTCCATACAACAACTTAATTTCGACCGATCGTTCCTATGGCAGCTATATGATATAGTGGTGCGATTTTAAAAGGATTTTGCATATTTATGACAAGCATAGTAAAACTAATATTTGCCGAGTTTGGTCAAGATATCGTGAAAAACCACCGAATTTTCCATACAACAACTTAATTTTCGACCGATTGTTCCTATGGCAGCTATATGATATAGTTTTCCGATCTTAATAGGATTTTGCATATATATGAGGAGCATAATAAACCAAATAAATGCCGAATTTGGTCAAGATATCGTGAAAAACAAATTTTTCATACCAATAATTTTCGACCGATCGTTCCTATGGGAGCTATATGATATAGTGGTCCGATCTTAATAGGATTTTGAATGCCGAGTTTAATCAAGATATCTTTATAAACAAAAATGTTTTTCATACAAGAACCTACTTTTCGACAGATCGTTCCTATGGCAGCTATATGATATAGTGGTCCGATCTAGCTGGTTTTGACATATGAACTGCGTGCAGCAGAAAGAGGGACTTCTGAAAAGTTTCATAAAGATAGCTTTAAAACTGAGAGACTAGTTCGCATAGAAACAGACAGACGGACATGGCTATATCAACTCGGCTGTTGATACTGATCAAGAATATATATACTTTATGGGGTTGGAGATGTCTCCTTCTATGCGTTACACATTTCACGATAAAATTATAATACCCTCTGCAAGGGTATAAAAAGGAGAATGCAAAGTATTTCTTAATTCATTTATGCGTTTTCTTGATTTACGCATTCTTCTCTTTCGCAAGCTGATAACAGGTGGACAAAAGTATTTTGACATTTGCTGTATTTATTTATAAGCTAAGCTGCGAGTCTGTAAATATTGAATTCTGAATGAAGTGCTGATAACAACAATTTTGCTTAATAGATTTGCTTAGCTATGGGTAAAACAACTGAATTAACTGAATTTGTTAAAAATTATATGGTGGCGAAGTATAACTCTGGTATTTCCGTAGAAAATATCGGTAAATTATAAAATGTTCCCCGCCAAACAGTTAATTATAAAATTAATAAAAATAAACAAGTAACAGGTTCTAGTCGGGAGCTCCCGACTAGGGGATACCCTGAACCCTCTTATTCTTACATACACCAAATGCAGCTCGCGCTACGCGCTTGTTTGCTTTAGTAGTAATAAAAATAAATTTTAAAAAAAAGTTTCCTTGGCAGGGTTCGAACTGGCAACTGACCGCATTAATTGCTGCCGCCTCTACACAGCAGCCGCACCAGCCAAAAAAAAACAAGAAACAATTAAGAGGTTCTTGTCGGGAGCTCCCGACTATGGGATACCCCGAACCCTCTTCTTCCGACAGGCGATAGCTATAAAATGAAAGATACTTGATATATATATATATACATATACTATTCTAGAAGCTACGTGTCAAGTTTGGTGACTCTAGCTCTTATTATTTACCAAAATTGCTCAAAAACAGGATTTGGATATCGATTTTTATTGATTTCTTGGAAACGGGGCAAGTTATCGATTATCGGAAACAAACTCGATCTGCGCATGGACTAGGAGGATCTACAGCTAAAATTTCAAGTCTCTATAGGTTCTGAAATCCTTGCGTTCATACATACGGACAGACGGACGGACAGACAGACGGACATGGCCAAATCTACTCGGCTGTTGCAGCTGATCAAGAATATATAAACTTTATGGGGTCGTTGTTTGTTTTTCACGATATCTAGACCAAATTCTGCATTTTTTTATTTTACTATGCTCCTCATATATATGCAAAATCCTATTAAGATCGGACCACTATATCATATAGCTGCCATAGGAACGATCATTCGAAAATTAAGTTGTATGAAAAACTTTTTTGTTTTTCAAGACATCTTAACCATACTCGGCATTAACTTTTTTCCCTGTGCTTCTTAGATATGAACATTATGAAAAGGTTGGGTCTGATAGGGGATTATATCTTCGGCATGCAGAAGATAGCCCTTCCTTCTCGTCTCAGTTAAACTCAATTATCGATGTGGCTGTTTGTAGTGAGTTCGAACCCTACCGAGGAAACTATTTTTTTTTAAGCTGATGTGGCTGTTGAGTGGAGGCGGCATTAAGTAATCCGGTCAGTTGCGAGTTCGAACCCTGCCAAAAATAAAACTTTATTTTTAATTTTTAAATAATTTTTATTATTACTTAAGAAAACGAGCGCGTAGCGCAAGCGGCTTTCGGTGTTGAAGTAAGAGGGTTTAGGGTATGCCTTAGTCGGGAGCTCCCGACTTGAGCCTCTTACTTGTTATTATTTTTATACCCTTGCAGAGGGTATTATAATTTTGTCGTGAAATGTGTAACGCATAGAAGGAAACATATTTAACCCCATAAACTATATATATATCCATGATCAGTATCAACAGCCGAGTCGATATAGCCATGTCTGGCTGTCCATCTGTCTGTTTCTATGAGAACTAGTCTCTCAGTTTTAAAGCTATCTTTATGACAATTGCATTTAAATTGTGGCTTAATTAGATAGGCGTTTTTAGTTGGCTTACTAACATGATTTATAGCTTTGCGGTGGTAATAGGAAGGTGGCGATAGCTATAAAATGAAAGATACTTGATATATGCATATATACTATTCTAGAAGCTACATGTGAAGTTTGGTGACTCTAGCTCTTATTATTTACCAAAATTGCTCAAAAAACAGGATTTCGGTATCGAAAAGGATTTTTATCGATTACTTGGAAACGGGGCAAGTTATCGATAATCGGAAACAAACGCGATCTGCGCATGGACTAGGAGGACCTACAGCTAAAATTTCAAGTTTCTAGCTCTTATAGGTTTTGAGATCCTTGCGTTCATACATACGGACAGACAGACGGACGGACAGACAGACGGACATGGCTAAATCGACTCGGCTGTTGATGCTGATCAAGAATATATATACTTTATGGGGTCGGAGATGCATCCTTCTGTCTGTTACATACTTTTGCACAAATACATTATTCCCTTTTTAACCATTTTCAATGGGTTCAGGGTATAAAAAGTGGAGATGAAGACATCCAAAATGATGATGACAATGGCGATGAAATTAACACCCATACTTTAATTGAAGGATTTTGCGCAATTAAATTACTGAGCAGCCTTTGTTTACATCACAATTGTGATGAATTCTTATCAAATCTCGATTCTTTGGAAAATAAATTTTTTTATTTAAAAATTACTGCGGCAAATTCGCCAAAAAAAATTACTGATTACTTCTGAGCAATTTTATGCATGGTATAGAATTAAAAAACCAGCTTAATTCATAATTTTTATGTAACAGATACTTTTTTTTTTTTTTTTTGTTTGCTTATTGTATTGAATCAAAAATAGCATACATTTTTATTACAACACAGTTGGCTTAGGTGATATTACGCCAAGCCTGGTTGGGTCCTCAGGCTTTATCGTGGACAAGCGTCAAAGGCGGCTTTTTGAGTAAGGCTGCATCGTCACGTAGGTAGTCGGGGGACTCTGGGGCGTCTCCTATGTCGTGGTTGGAGGAGGTCCTTGAACGATCTTCTCTTGAGCCTCCTGACTACACACCTCCCAGCGAGGTCTCTTGCTACCCGGCTGCAGTGTCGCTGCAAGCGTTCGCTGTACCGGTTGGCGAATGCTCCGACTTGGCTGTCTATGGTCTCCATTTTAAGGTCTCTGTGCAAGGTAGAATTTCTGACGTACCAGTCAGCACCCGTAATTCGGCGCAAGGCCAAGTTTTGGAGTGTCTGAATCCGTCTTCGATTTGTCCGAGATGCAATGCCCCAAACCTGAATACCGTATCTCCAAGTTGGTGCCATCACGACGTTGTAAACTGCCCGTTTGCAGCGAAGTGGCAATGGGCTGTTGGGGTTTAGTAGCCAGTTGGCCTTGGCCATCTTATAGCGGCACTGCTTAAGAAGGCCGTCTATGTGCGCCCGAAAACTAAGCCTCTTATCCAGTACAATTCCAAGATACTTGGCGCTTCTGCCAGGGTGGACGGGGCTACCGTCTATCCAGACTGCTGGAGCCTTGCCACGCCTCAGTGTGTAGTTGACCGCCTGGCATTTGGAGGCATTGAGCCTGATGTTCCATCTGCGTGTCCAGCTCTCAAGCAAGTGAATGTATTCCTGGGCACCGTCAGTGGCTTCGTACTCGCAGTGTGCTGAGTAAAATATTGCCACGTCATCGGCAAATGTGGCCATCAAGTATTTGCCTGGGGTGGCAAACTCGTGTAGTTCATCCGGAGTGGGGACTTCTGTCGTGTACAAGTTGTAGAGAAAGGGGCCCAGTACGCTGCCTTGGGGGACACCCGCCTTCATTTTGCGGGCATGGGAGATTGCTGCTCTAACTTTGACTTCGAACTTTCGCTCCATTAGATAAGTGCGCAAAAGTAGAAAGAAGGGGGCGGGAACACTCATCTTGATTTTCTGGAGCAATCCATCAATCCAGACTCGGTCGAAGGCCTGCTTAACGTCTACAAAGACTCCATAGCAGTAGTCTTTGTCGTCGTAAGCCTTAAGAATATGGTTAATCACTCTGTGAACCTGTTCAACAGCGCCATGCCCTCCCCTGAATCCAAATTGGTGTTCAGGGAGGATGGCCATGTGATCCATATGCCTTGAAAGGCGGGCGACAATCAGTCTTTCCCAGACCTTCGACAAGGAAGGCAGGATACTGGTCTGCGGATATGACTCAGGGTCATATTCCGGCTTGCCCGGCTTATGGATCATATGGATCCTCGCTAACTTCCACTGGGCAGGGAAGTGTTGCGTCCTTAATATGGCGTTGAAGATCAACGTTATAAAAAGGAGCGCGCGCATTGGTAGGGCCTTCAGAGTGGTGTGGCATATTCCATCATGGCCCGGTGCTTTAGCCCTGGGAAGGACTTTGACGACGTTGATCACCTCCTCCACGCGGATGGGGCCGATAGGTGGTGACATCTGTAGCGGTGTCTCCAACGCTCGGGTTGTTTCATCGAGCTCTTCTGAGGAGGCCAGATTGAAGGGAGTAAACCGTTCCTCCAGGTGGCTGGCGAAGGTATCAGCTTGCTCTTCGTCTGTAAGGCAGTATGTACCATTGTGGCGAAGAAGGGGAACGGTTCTCCAGGGTTGGCGCTTCAGGTTTTTAGTTGCTCGCCAGAGCGAGTATCCTGAGTCATGGGTATAGTCCATGCTCTCCAACCTTCTAGAGAAGGATGCGTCTTTGTGTCTGCGAAGGGCCTCCTTGAGTTGCTGCTCCGCTCTTCGCCACTCCGCCTTGTCCCACGGATGCTGTGTCGTCTGGAATCTGCGTCTGCTCCGTCTTTTGATCCTGAGCAGGTTGTCTATGTCTGCGGGCAGCCCGTTGACAGCATTGTCCAGCCGCCTGGTAACTGGAGGGGAGATGGCTTCGGCTGCTGCTGCGCGAATCTTTGCGTTAAGCAGCTCGATGGCGTCCTCTACATCTCGTCCACTGCAGATTTCGGTGTTGAGGTGTATACTTTCACTCATCTGTCTCTGGAAGACACCAAGGTCAGTGTGGCCAGTACTTTCGCTTGGCGGTGCGCTAGGCTGCTAGCTGGTTGAAGGCCGCGCGCATTGCTGTTATTTGCGCCCCACAGCCAGTGATGTGCATTCCAGTCGCCTCCCACCAGATATCTGCTTCCAGCCGAGTTGAGTATGACGTTGAAGTCGTCAGTCGACGTCTGCTCATTTGGTCTGCAATAGACTGCTCCAAAGTCCACGTTACCAGCATCAGTGGAGACTTTCACAGTCGAGTATTGGTAAACACGGTTAGTAATAGTCAATTGCGGAAAGTGAACCAAGTTACTCCGAACGAGGACAGCGCAGCCACCGCTAGCTGAGCGATTTTGAGTCCAGTGTACAGGGTATGCCTCAAAGCCAAATATTTTAGGGAAAGTTGGACCGTTGGTTCTAGTTTCTGACAGCAGAATTATTCCGATTGCGTATTTTTGTACTAGGGCCTCCAGCTCTAGTACTTTACCTGAAATGCCATTGGCATACCAGATTAGCACCTTCAGTGGTGTGTTCATTTGGAAAGTAACGCTGTTAGAAGGGAAAGGATTTGCTGTTGCATACCCAAAACCTGCTGTTGCATTTCTGTCATCCTCTCGATAGCTCGGCTCATGTCCTTGATGGCAGAGGAAAGTCCATCCCCGGTTCCAGATATCTGATGTTGCTGTTGTTGCGCAGTCAGCCTCTCCTGTTGCTGTTCCCTCAGCAATCTATGTAGCCTAGCTTGCGCTGGTCCTTCTCGCTGGCTAGCGCTGGGGACGTTGTTCTCTTTGCAGCAGAGCGATGATTGAGCCCGCCTTTGACGCATTTGTGTTGTTTTCTACAGTATGTGGCCGTGTGCCCGTACTCCTGGCATCTATGGCATTGCACCACATCCTGGCTTCTTCTAGCAGTCTCAACCTTGACCACCTGCTTGCACAGCTTCCTGATAGTAAGAGCCTCCTTGTTGTTGGTCGCCGGCTGCAAGTTGATGAAGTGGATGTTCATGGGCTCCTTGGTAGCTTTGCTGCTCGGATTGTGCACGTGGAGAACGGTGTGGCCCTGGGTCCGCAGGTCGTCGACGAGTTCTCGGTTGAGTGTGGAGTGGTGGAGGCCTTTGATAACTATGCGATAGGGCTTCTCCTCCTGCAGCTGGTATGAGTAGAACTCAATTTTGTGTTCATCCAGTATCTGTATGATGGCCCTGTATGTGGGCACATCATTGGCTAGGAGTCGCATAGTCCTACCTAGGTTGGATTTGATGGTCAAGTTATCCGCTACTTCGGATAGTAGGAGCCACACGTCGTTGATGTCGCTGATCCGATTTAGTACGATGGGGGGTGGCTTCTTTCCTCCAGTGGGGGCATTGTTGTTGGCCATTATTTCGGGCACGGAGGAGCTGGCGCTGGTATGGGCTACGGCGTTGGGCTGGCTGTCGCCCTCAACCTGAGGAGTCGCTGAGGCATGCAAGTTATCTTCTTGCTCGGCCTCAGATTCGTCAGTATCCATGTCTTCGGCGTTATCGGGAGGGGCCAAGAGTGCAAATCTATTGGGAGCATCAGTGCCATCTGGGCAGGTGTCAGTTTTGTTCAGTTTTCGCCGCGCAGCAGGTGGGGTCCTGCTGTCTGAGACTTTACGCTTGTCGTTAGTTTTTTTTGCCTGTGCTTGAATCATTCGAGCCGCAGCTGCAGCGCGCGAATTGGGTTTGATGGCCTCTACTATTTGCACTAGGGCGTTAACGTGTCGAATTGTGCTAGCACCAGCAAGTGGGCTGCTGCCGGCGTCATCGGATTCCATTAGAGGGTAGGAAGGGGAGACCGAAGTACTTCTTCCAGACATCAGCGCGGAGAATTTGTTAGCAGCTGTTGCTGCGGCGTCAGCATTTAGTTGGCCTACCTCATTAGTTGGAGGCGGCCCCTTGTTATTTATTGTGGGTGCATTACTGTTGTCACTCACTGGAATTTTTGCTCTATTGGCATTGCCGCTGGTCGGGTGCATGTCAGCACGGCAACGCAGCCGACTTGCTCAATTTGTGACCACCTTATTTTGTGTTTGATTTGGTTTCGATCCACCTAAAACAAATTGCTTTGTCAGCAATTAGTTTTGTTTTAATTTTTTTCGTTTTTGTGAAATTATTGGTGCTTTGCACTCTTTGTGCAGAGTTGCAATAGCCGCTTTGACCGTTTGGGTGCGCACTGGAGTTTTGGTTATTAATTGTTTTCCGCGAGCACGTCCGTTCACCTTAAGCACCGAAAAGTGACTCTTGTAACAGATACTCCTTTCAAGAACACAGATGTGTTGATTTTTGATTTTTTTCTTAAGTATACAATAAACTGTACTGAAATTTAATTAAATGTAATTTAAATACATAAAGTTAATAAAAACTACCAAATTATTTAATTAAACTTAGTGCTGTTAAATAGAATTCAGTGCAACTGAAAAAATAGAGGTTACTATGAAATCCATTCACTTAAAAAAACCAATTAAGTTAGCTGTCTTTTTAGGATAGCTCTAATGTCCGTGCAAAGTACTCGAGACAGCTTAGCACATTATACCGTTTTAATAAACTCTGTAATATAATTATTTTCACATATACATACATTATGCATAACATAATTAATAATATATTTGTGGCGATCTGGCAGCACAGGAACTGATACATTTTAAGTTTTTTCTCTATGCTAAGTTTGGTTACACTAATTTTGAATTTCACGATATTGCAAAAGCACGTACAACCTTCTTCTAGCTCGAGCTCTCTAACCTTCAGCTTATACTCATCTAAATATTAACTCTTTTTGGTATATAATACATAAAGCATTATTGCTTAATCGAGATATTTTACTTGTGGTTACGGATGTAGAATTTGACTATTAAGTTCCATCTAAATAACCAAATTGGTGGCCCCCGACAGTAACCAAAGTGTGCGCAACTCAGGAGAGACGGAGCACCTACTTAAATTGCAATCATCACCAACAGGCATACTTCAAGATCATACTAAAGTTTTCGCCAATTCAATTTAGAATTAAAAGCTAATTCTGTTCCACGCTGTTCCACGAAATACATGACGCTTAAAATACAAAAATGGAGGACAAGAATAATGCTAGCGCTCACATTGAGAACAGCAATGCAGGAGCTGCAAACAATGTAAATTCTGTTTTCGTCAAGATGCCTTTTCCTCAACTACACACGGTTACAAACATTGAAATATTTTTTACCAACCTAGAAAGTTGGTTTCTTTTACAAGGTATAGGCTTACGAAAGGAACACGTCATCACATATGCGGATCCCAAATACTTAGTTCACGATCTTGTTCAAAATGAGCCTCAAACAAATCCATACACTACACTCAAACAATCCATCCTGGCAAAGTTCGCTGAGTCAGAGATGACACGCCTCGACAAACTTGCCACTGGCATTCAACTTGGTGATGGACGTCCAAGCCCCCTCCTCAGCCAACTACAGCAAACAAACGCTACTAACGACGAATCAGTTGTACGTCGTTATTGGATTAAACGCCTCCTGCAGCTCGCGCTGTCATCGCAGGTAATCTTGAGACTTCCTCGAATACAAGACTATCGCAACTTGCAACAGCCGCTGACGCCGTAATAGATACACTAAGTTATACTTCATGTGATAACGTCGCAGTGCTTTCCCGTAACAACACTGCAACTGAGCATCAAATGGACAACCGCATCAGTACGATAGAAAAACGTCTGGATGCCCAGGACAGAATGTTTCAAAACATCAATACAAAACTTGGTCAGCTGCTCAACAACAATAAAAACAACGGAAATCGACGCACTCGCAGTCGCAATCGATCACAACCCAACCGCAGCAATGCACCAAACGCACAGGGCGAGTCAAACCAAAATTGCTGTTATCATAACAAGTATGGCTGCAGTGCCCAACACTGCATTGCACCATGTTCCTTTAATCGAACAAACACCAACAACCAAAAAAACTAGCAAACACCGTCGAAGAAAATCAAATTGGCCACTTCGACGGCCAATCTGTTCATGCCATAGAAATTTCACAGTATAACAACCTCTAATCGACTATTTATTCCACATACAAAGTCTGGTCCTTATCGACACTGGCGCTGATGTGTCAGTCATACCTCCTGCAGCCATAAACCGACGTTTCTTAGCCACCAGCGAAAACCCTCTTTTTGCTGCTAACGGTACTACCATTAAAACATATGGCTCAACCCGTCTCACTCTCGATCTTGGGTTACGTCGTCCATACACATGGAATTTTATCATTGCTGACACGAAATTTCCAATCATTGGATCAGATTTCCTACAGCACTATAACCTTCTTGTCAATATCAAAGATGGTAAATTAATCGACGCTCAAACTTTGATAGCACGTCAAGGTGTCTGCAGCCTTCGATCTTTAACAACGTTAAAAACGTTTAACGCATCCTGTGAGTTCGCCCAGCTGCTGGAGGAATTCAAGGACATCACACAACTCAATACCTTATCACCGAGGCACACAACATCTAGTGTAACTCACTGCATTGAGACAAAAGGCCCACCAACATTCGCAAGACCTCGTCGACTCACTCCAGACAAATTTAAGGCTGCCAAAATGGAATTCGAGTTCTTGCTTAAAATAGGTGTGTGCCGACCATCAAAAAGTGCGTACGCATCGCCGTTGCACATGGTTCGCAAGCCAACAGGCGAATGGCGGCCATGTGGTGATTGCCGCGCCCTCAACGCACAAACTGTTCCGGATAGGTATCCACTTCCACACATACAAGACTGTACACATATTTTTCATGGCAAGAAAATATTCTCAAAAATTGATCTTAACCGTGCATATCACCAGATCCCCATCGAACCAGGCGACATCCCAAAGACTGCAATAACCACACCATTTGGATTATTTGAGTTTACACACATGACATTTGGATTGTTCCAAAGGTACATGCATTCCGCACTGACATATTTAGACTTTGTTTTCGTCTATATAGATGATATCGCCGTTGCATCGGCAAGTCGGCAAGTTTTTGAACGACTTCGACGTTTTCATCTCAAAATCAACACTAGCAAATGTCGTTTCGGTCAAACATCAATCAAGTTTCTTGGGCATTTGATCGATCATAGTGGCATCAAACCATTATCAGACAAAGTGAAAACTATCATCGAATTTCCCTTGCCCACAGTCGCAAAAGAACTGAAACGTTTTTTGGCAATGATTAACTTTTATCGAAGATTCCTGCCAAAAGCAATCACCCATCAAGCACCACTGGTACAACTAATACCGGGTAACAAAAAAAACGACTCAACTCCAATAACTTGGACAGGTGATACGCTGAAACATTTTGAGGAATGCAAGCGTTCTCTAGCTGCAGCCACACTTTTGGTACATCCTGCTCCAGATGCGCAGTTATCGCTCAGCACGGACGCAAGCGATACAGCCGTTGACCTCAGCCAATGGGAGTTTTTAGCGTTAAACTTACTGACGCACAACGCAAGTACAGTACTTATGATCGAGAGCTTCTTGCAATTTACCTTAGTATCAAGCATTTCCACTACATGCTCGAAGGAAAAATGTTTGATGTCCACACTGACCATAAACCATTGGTATACGCTTTTACGCAAGAATCTGAAAAAGCTTCTCTCATCGACTACAATAAGATTGCTGTTGCACAAGCAAGTTTTCCAGAGCTAAAAAAGCTACTTATAGACAACACAACTTCACTTCAAATCAAATCTATCAACTTACCGCAATCAAGTACTCCAATCTGATGCGATTTTTCTACTTCTACAGTGCGACCATTCATACCGCAGCCACATCGAAAAAAGGAGGAGTTGGTTTAATAATTAAACTCATCAAACAGCGCTCCGTTTGGCATTGTATGCATAAAGGTATAGCTCACTTCGTCAAACACTGCATCCCTTGCCAAAAATCTAAAGTCACACGCCACGTTCATTCACCACTCCAACAATACACTCTGCCTTTGCGCAGATTTGAACACATGAATTTAGACCTCATTGGACCACTTCCTCAATCTGGTCAATTTAGATATTGTCTCACGATTATCGATCGCTATACCAGATGGCCAGTTGCAGTCGCCATTGAGGATATCCAAGCTGAAACAGTAGCCGCAGCACTCATCATTACATGGATTTCTCGCTTTGGAGTTCCAGCACGCATTACCACGGACCAAGGCAGACAATTTGAATCCAGGTTATTTAACGAGCTATCGCGCCTCCTAGGCATTGACCATTTACGAACAACCGCCTACCATCCACAGGCAAACGGAATCATCGAACGTTGGCACCGCACGATTAAGGCAGCTATAATGTGTCAAAAAAGGATCGGCTGGCCATCCAAATTGCCAATGATTCTCCTCGGCCTACGCTCAGCATATAAGCTCGACATCCAAACAACAGCAGCACAGCTTGTTTACGGTACAACTCTTCGTCTTCCTGGAGAATTTTTCAATAACTCCAGTCAATTTCAACCACAAACTGATTTCGCCAAGGATCTAACAGAGATGATGCGCGAAATCCGACCAATTCAAACATCCAACCACGACTCATCAAAGCCTTTCATCTTCAAGCAATTAGCTAATTCAATTCATGTTTTTCTGCGTAACGACACGGTACGTGGATCGCTTCAGACGCCCTACGACGGACCATTTGAAGTAAAACCAAAACATACCAAATTTTTCAACATACTTATCAATGGTAACGATACCAAAGTATCAATAGATCGCCTCAAACCTGCTTTCATGGAAACACAGCAACAATCAACGACAACCATCACAGAAGCAACATCGCCATTAGGTCAACAACAAGACGCATCCAAGGATACTCCCAACACACCTATACCGGTTCAACAATCTACAAGGCCTCGCCGCACAATTAGACTCCCCGTTCGTTTCACAACTTGAAGTCTAGAAGGGGGTACTGTGGCGATCTGGCAGCACAGGAACTGATACATTTTAAGTTTTTTCTCTTTGATAAGTTTGGTTACACTAATTTTGAATTTCACCATATTGCAAAAAGCACGTACAACCTTCTTCTAGCTCGAGCTCTCTAACCTTCAGCTTATACGCATCTAAATATTAACTCTTTTTGGTATATAATAAATAAAGCACTATTGCTTAATAGAGATATTTTAATTGTGTTAACAGATGTAGAATTTGACTATTAAGTTCCATCTAAATAACCAAATACTATTGTTTAGTTACGTTCAGAGGCACGAAATACGCTGCTACTATTATAAATACAGCTGCATTTGCATTTTGCCTTGATCAAAAATGCAAAAACCTAAATGGTAAGTAAAAATTTTAATGCATGTTTATGGGTACAAAATAACTTTTAAGAAATCGCTTCACTTATGTATATGTATATATATGTATATACACTATGTGAGCCTAAATATGTGCTATGAATTTCCGCTGAATAGATACAAATTAAAACGAAAAGTGAAATTCTCGGAAAAACAAAAAAAATGTATTTATATAATAATAATGTGCACATACATACATAAGTACATATTTTAAATTCAGTAAAATATTTATCATGCATAAATGTATGTGTGTTAATACCGCTTGCAATTGTATTTAATTATTTATATTTACATATGTATGTACATATGTTCTTTCAAAATAGACGCTGATCTACATATAGCCCTGATGGCGAAGTTGATATGACAATCCTCTGCAGCATCAAGGGTAAACAGAATTTTTTTAATTAAATCAACATAAATTAATATCAAATAAACATTCAGTATA
This sequence comes from Drosophila borealis, assembly GCA_035045885.1. NCBI lineage: Eukaryota > Metazoa > Arthropoda > Insecta > Diptera > Drosophilidae > Drosophila > Drosophila borealis. The sequence continues at coordinate 20,811,779 of JAWNOR010000194.1, forward strand.
TAATACAAGCTTGATTTTATATTAAATATTTTTTACAGAATTTTCTGATAAAAAAAGTCTCAATGCAGCGGCAGATAAAGCCAAAGGTAAGGACCAATATTTTATTAGATTCATATGTATATGATTATTTCATATGTACATAAATGTACCTTCCATCTATTTACAGAAGCCGAAAATAAAAAAAAACGCTGCTTTCGAAGAAGTTAGTGGAAAAAAACTCATTATAATAAACGTTCCTGGCGAAAATCAGACTACCTCATCATAATCAATTAATTTACCATTTGAATCAATAGTTTCAATTTATTGTTATGTTAAACAAAATCATTGAAAGTTTAAAATATTCGTAATAAAAAGCAATTTTTGAATCAAGAATTTTGTCAATTTTTAATGGCTTACAGTCGACGGCATAAATATTTTGACAAAACTATGCGCTATGTTTTTCATTTTGCTTTAAAGAATTGCTGCATGTAGCGGTTTCTTGATCTATTGCAATGAAACCGTAGATATAAGTAAAAAGAAGAATGCAAAGTATTTCTTAATTCCTTTATGCGTTTTCTTGATGTACGCATTCTTCTCTTTAGCAAGCTGATAACAGGTGGTCAAAAGTATTTTGATATTTGCTCTATTTAGTCTGTGTTGAACTGCTATTGAGCTTGAAGCTAAGCTACGAGTCTGTAAATATTGAATTCTGAATGAAGTGCTGATAACAACAATTTTGCTTAATAGATTTGCTTAGCTATGGGTAAAACAACTGAATTAACTGAATTTGTTAAAAATTATATGGTGGCGAAGTATAACTCTTGTATTTCCGTAGAAAATATCAGTAAATTATATAATGTTCCCCGCCAAACATTTAATTATAAAATTAATAAAAATAAACAAGTAACAGGTTCTATTCGGGAGCTCCCGACTAGGGGATACCCTGAACCCTCTTATTCTTACATACACCAAATGCAGCTCGCGCTACGCGCTTGTTTGCTTTAGTAGTAATAAAAATAAATTAAAAAAAAAAGTTTCCTTGGCAGGGCTCGAGCTGGCAACTGACCGCATTAATTGCTGCCGCCTCTACACAGCAGCCACACCAGCTAAAAAAAGAGAAACAATTAAGAGGTTCTTGTCGGGAGCTCCCGACTAGGGAATACCCTTCCGACAGGCGATAGCTATGAAATGAAAGATACTTGATATATACATAAATACTATTCTAAAAGCTACATGTCAAGTTTGGTGACTCTAGCTCTTATTATTTACCAAAATTACAAAATTACTCAAAAAACAGGATTTCGATATCGAAAAGGAAAGGGAACATAACAGATGTGAGATTTGGGTTAGGGAAATCACTTCAATCAATGTTGCACAATTTTATCTCTTAAGTTAAAGATTTTAAAAGTGCTCTTAATAAAATTCCTAGCAGCTTTACTAATTTTAAAATGACAATAAAAAAATAACTGATGGGCATAGGGACGTATGGATACCCCCACCGTAAGTGAAGTAGCTCTTCTAATAGTTGGTCAGCAGTTTGAGAAGCGAGATATTGTGGAAAGCCATAATAATAAATTGCAACATATTAGTGAAGTGCACCGTTTCTATGATGCATTGCAATATCCAATTCTTTTTTATCGTGGAGAGGATGGATATTCCGTTGACATATCTCCACGTGACCCCCTCACAAAATTGCCTTTGAAAAAAAACCGTTTCAGCGATTAGTTTTTACACATACAGAATAATGATTCGGAAATCTCAGGCCAATCATTTACTTTATTGCCGATCTCTATTCGGTCAGTTTTTTTGTTGATATGTATGTAAAAATTGAAACTGAAAGACTGAATTTTATCCGAAACAACCAAGCACAACTCAGGGCAGATAGGTATATTCACCTTCAAGATGCTATTGGCAGGCAAGATGTGGATGCTTTTCAGCTTGGTCAGTTGGTAGTTCTTCCATCTTCCTTTACTGGGTCGGCAAGATACATGCATGAAAAAACTCAGCGCGCAATGACGTGTGTTCGACACTACGGTCGTCCGGATTTTTTCATTACATTTTCTTCAACCTAAAAGGATGCCAGGACAAAAAACGCATGATCGCCATGACATTATTGCTAGAGTCTTTCACTTAAAAGTAAAAGCTTTAATGTCTTTGTTAACAAAAGGCAATTTTTTTGGTAAAGTTCAGTGTTTTATGTACTCTGTGTATTGCAGAAATTCCAGATCCTCAGAACGATCCACTATTGATTGAAATAGTCAAGGCTAACATGGGTCATGGGCCATGTGGTAACCTGAACCTTAACTCACCCTGTATGAGAGAAGGCAAATGTACAAAAGGATATCCTCGACAGTTGCTAAGTGAAACTATCACAGGAAATGACGGTTATCCTCAATACCGGCGAAGAGCCCCACAAGATGGTGGTTATACTGTTGAAATTAATGGAAAATTCCTAGATAACCGTTGGGTTGTGCCCTATAATAGTGTTCTCTTACGCACATTTAGCCCATATAAATATTGAGTACTGCAGTACTGTTAAGCAAATATGTAAATAAGGCTAGTGATCAAGCATCATTTACGCTTAAAAATCAGAAAGATGAGGTTAAAATGTATGAAAGTGGTAGATATATTAGCAGTTCAGAAGCAGTATGGAGAATTCTCGCATTTCCCATACATGAAAGTATTCCGACTGTTACGCACTTGGCTGTACACTTAGAAAATTGGCAGCGCATTTACTTTAACCCAAATAATTCAAATCAAATGCGGGAAAAGCTTAGTAACCCATCCCACACAACCCTTCTAGAATTTTTTGAATTTTGCACAAAAGACGAATTTGCGAAAACACTGTTGTATGTGGAAGTTCCTTCTTATTACACGTTTGAAAAAAGGAAACGGGGAAGTGAAGTAGTTCACTTTCCTGGAGTTAAAAAAGATCCAGCATTGGGAAGAGTGTATACAGTACAACCTAATAACACTGAATGTTATTACTTGAGCATTTTACTTTATGAGGTACGAGGGCCAACCTCATATTCGTATCTAAAAACTGTCAATGGTACTATTTATGAATCGTTTCAATTGGCTTGCAAAGCTTTGGGCTAACTTGAAAATGATAGTCATTGGGACTTTACAATGGCGGAAGCTGTTATGTGTCAAGTTCCGTTTAAATTGCGAGAACTTTTTGCAATTATTTTAGTATTTTTCAATTATCCGATGCCTTAAATTTGTGGAATAAATATAAAGAAAGCCTTTCAGAAGACATTATTAATGAAATGAAATTCATAGCTGGTCCTAATGTAGATGCAATTATTGAAAAAATTTTAAATAACTGTCTGATATATCTTGAAGACATGGTGTTGTCCTTAGGAGGACAATGTTTGACGGCATACGGGCTGCCTAACCCATGTAGATCCATAGAAGTCCTGCAGAATAGAGCTTATCTTCGGGAAATTAGTTATGATAATAACATTTTAAATAAAATTGTTATAGATAACGAGCCTCTCATGAATAACGAACAGAAAGCGTTAACGATATTATTTTGGGAAGCGTTCAAGCGGATAGAGGAAAAATGTTTTTTTGGACTCCCCTGGAGGTACAGGTAAAACATTTTTACTGAATTTGTTGTTAGCTAAAGTAAGACAAAGTCATAAAATAGCATTGGCTGTAGCGTCTTTAGGTATAGCTGCCACACTGCTTAATGGGGGTCGAACAGCACTCTCTGCATTCAAACTTCCATTTAATTCAATAAATGCAGAGTTACCTAGATGTTCTATTTCAAAGCAATCTAATTTTGCCAAGGTACTCAAAGATTGCAGTCTCATTGTTTGGGGTGAGATCACCATGGCTCATAAAAGTGTCTTTGAAGCTCTGAATAGAACGCTAAAGGATTTGCGAGAAATTAACTTCCTTATGGGAGGCATAACCGTTCTTTTAGCTGGAGACTTTCGTCAAACACTTCCTGTAATACCTAGGGGAACAAGAGCTGATGAAATAAAGTCATGCCTATAATGCTCATTTTTTTGGCATCAAATTCAAAAACTTGCATTAAGGACAAATATGCGTGTTCACTTGAATAGTAATGCTTCAACTGGTATTTTTGCAGAAGTATTACTTAAAATAGGAGATGGTTCATATCCCACAGTTGAAGGAAAAATTGATATCACATCATGTTTAGGTAATGTCGTAACAATTCTTGAAGAGCTTATCACAATTGTATATCCGAATGTTTCCAACATATTGGCAAAACCGCCAAATTGGTTATCGGAGCAAGCAATTTTAACTGCAAACAAGTAAAAGGCTCTAGTCGGGAGCTCCCGACTAGGGGATACCCTGAACCCTCTTATTCTTATATACACCAAATGCAGCACGGGCTACCCGCTCGTTTGCTTAAGTAGTAATAAAAATAAATTTAAACGAGAAAGAAGGGCTATCTTCGGCACGCCGAAGATTTAATACTCTTGCAGGCCGAACCTTTTCGGTTATCACGAATTCTAAGCACTTTGTGCTTGCTTCTGTCTGGCATACGTCCATGTCCTTGTCAAAAAAAAAAAAGTTTTTCATACAACAACTTAATTTTCGACCGATCTTTTCTATGGCAGCTATATTATATAGTTGTCCGATCTTAATAGGATTTTGCAGATATGTGGGGAGCGTAGAAAAACTAATAAATACCGAGTTTGGCCAAGATATCTTGAAAAACATAAAAATTTTCCATACAAAAACTTAATTTTCGGCCGATCGTTCCTATGGCAGCTATATGATATAGTTGCCCGATCTTAATAGAATTTTGCATATATATGGGGAGCTTAGTTAAACTAATAAATACCGAGTTTGGTTAAGATATCTTGAAAAACATAAAAATTTTCCATACAAAAACTTAATTTTCGACCGATCGTTCCTATGGCAGCTATATGATATAGTTGTCCGATCTTAATAGGATTTTGCATATATATGGGGAGCGTAGTAAAACTAATAAATACCGAGTTTAGTCAAGAAATCTTTATAAACAAAAATGTTTTTCATACAAGAACCTACTTTTCGACCGATCGTTCCTATGGCAGCTATATGATATAGTGGCCAGCTGGTTTTGACATATGAACTGCGTGCAGCAGAAAGAGAGAATTCTGCAAAGTTTCATAAAGATAGCTTTAAAACTGAGAGACTAGTTCGCATAGAAACGGACAGACGGACATGGCTATATCAACTCGGCTGCTGATACTGATCAAGAATATATATACTTTATGGGGTCGGAGATGTCTCCTTCTATGCGTTACACATTTCACGACAAAATTATAATACCCTCTGCAAGGGTATACAAAAATGTTCCCTTGGCAGGGTTCGAACTCGCAACTGACCACATTACTTGCTGGTGAAAAAAACCAATTAAAATAGCAGCACAGAAAACAATACAAGCGCAATTGTAATGCTGTTGATAGAATTCAAAGCAGACGCGCATGAATGTGTGTGTGTACATGTATACAGAAATTCTTGGAATTTGCGCATGCTGCTGCGCGTGCTTGCAGGCCAAAACACATTTTCTTTCGTGTTTCTTAACCGAGGTTGATGAAATTTTCAGTAGTATATCATATTATACTATAAAACATTCGTGTATTCTCAAAATGACAATTGCATTTAAATTGGGGCTTAATTAGATAGGCAATACAAGTTGGCTTACTAACATGATTTATAGCTATGTGGTGGTAGCGGGGAGGTGGCGATAGCTATAAAATGAAAGATTCTTGATATATATATACTATTCTAGAAGCTACTTGTCAAGTTTGGTGACTTTAGCTCTTATTATTAACCAAAATTGCTCAAAAAACCGGATTTCGAGATCGAAAATGATTTTTATCGATTACTTGGAAACGGGGCAAGTTATCGATTATCGGAAACAAACTCGATCTGCGCGGGGACTAGGAGGACCTACAGCTAAAATTTCAAGTCTCTAGCTTTTATAGGTTGTGAAATCCTTGCGCTCATACATACGGACGGACGGACAGACAGACGGACATGGCTAGATCGACTCGGAACGGAACTTTTATGCCCATTAAGATAAATTCATTAATTATATGTGGGGGGATGGAGGATGGAATCGTCTCGAGTATTGAAGTAAAATTATTTTATTTTCGAGCGATTTTAGCAACTAACATACTTCCGGTCTCTTAAATCAGACCTCTGGGTAGCCCCAGCACAATTGTGTTTGGAGTGAGCTAAATGTGAGAAGGCGAAATAATCAATCTTATCGGAAATATTTGGCAACTTTTTAGATCGTAAAGGACGTTTTGACAGCGAAACTCCGGGTAAATTCAGATAATTAGTTCTGAAATATAGCTATGGTCGTGAAACTTCGAGTTATATCAGTAACTTTGTTTTGAGATAGAGTTTTACCCGGGCAACGCCGGGTAAAAGCAGCTAGTTAATAATATATTGATAAAAAATGTATGTTATGTTGTTTTAATTTTTCAATTTAATAATTACATTTTTTCATTTATCGTAGTTTGGAATAGATGATGAAACAATAAGTTCCATGTCATCAAATGTATCGAACTGGCTAGACTCGACGCCAGAAGTCAATTATCATAGACGAATGGTCCTAAAGGTAAGAAGCTCATTTCCACTATTTCAACGTTCATTTAAACAAATTATACGTTCTCTTTTCTTTTCAGAGTTTGTTTTCCTTACTGCACGTAACAAGTAAAGGAAAAAACATCTTAGCCTTTGGAGCGGCGCACAAGGATCTTACTGATTCTTTGCGAGAAGACCTAATGAATATTATAGTGGAAGACGCAATGGCAAATAAAATACCAATAAAAACCCAGTACTTTCCTAGCTTAGTTTCAGAGCTTTGTCATCTATTCCCTTCGCAAAAAAAAAATATGCAGGTATGATTGTAAAGTTTATTTTACGTTAACTTTTGATTTTTCCTCAGCTTAAAAATAAGCTATTATATATAATGGTAATACATTATTTTTGATTCTAGGATTTTTATTTCATTTCGCGAGGCACTCGCTCCAATCCTGGGGGAAAACTGTTTAGTAAATATAATCGTAATCGCATGTGCTGTGCGCCTAATTTATTTTTGAAGTTTTTCGCGACGAAGTAACAAGTACAAAAACAAAAATGTTTTTTTTTAGTTAAATGTGGAAAGTATTATGTACTTCCGGAAGAAAGAGTGATATTGAATATGTACTATTGTTTAGTTACGTTCAGAGGCACGAAATACGCTGCTACTATTATAAATACAGCTGTATTTGCATTTTGCCTTGATCAAAATGCAAAAACCTAAATGGTAAGTAAAACTTTTAATGCATGTTTATGGGTACAAAATAACTTTTAAGAAATCGCTTCACTTATGTATATGTATATATATGTATATACACTATGTGAGCCTAAATATGTGCTATGAATTTCCGCTGAATAGATACAAATTAAAACGAAAAGTGAAATTCTCGGAAAAACAAAATAAATGTATTTATATAATAATAATGTGCACATACATACATAAGTACATATTTTAAATTCAGTAAAATATTTATCATGCATAAATGTATGTGTGTTAATAACGCTTGCAATTTTATTTAATTATTTATATTTACATACATATGTATGTTCTTTTAAAATAGACGCTGATCTAAATAGCACTGATGGCGAAGTTGATATGACAAGCATCAAGGGTAAATAGAATATTTTAATTAAATCAACATAAATTAATATCAAATAAACATTCAGTATATAATACAAGCTTGATTTTATATTAAATATTTATTACAGAATATTCTGATAAAAAAAAAGTCCCAATGCAGCGGCAGATAAAGCCAAAGGTACGAACCAATATTTTATTAGCTTCATATGTATATGATTGTTTCATATGTACATAAATGTACCTTGTATCTTTTTACAGAAGATAAAAATCAAAAAGACGCTACTTTCGAAGAAGTTAGTGGAAAAAAAATCATTAAAATAAACGTTCCTGCCGAAAATCAGATAATCTCATCATAATCAATAAATTTACCATTTGAATCATATCTAAGAAGCACAGGGAAAATAGTTTATGACAGTTAATTAACCGCGTATGGTTAAGATGTCTTGAAAATAAAAAAGTTTTCCATACAACAACTTAATTTCGACCGATCGTTCCTATGGCAGCTATATGATATAGTTGTGCGATTTTAAAAGGATTTTGCATATTTATGACAAGCATAGTAAAAGTAATATTTTCCGAGTTTGGTCAAGATATCGTGAAAAACCACCGAATTTTCCATACAACAACTTAATTTTCGACCGATTGTTCCTATGGCAGCTATATGATATAGTTTTCCGATCTTAATAGGATTTTGCATATATATGAGGAGCATAATAAACCAAATAAATGCCGAATTTGGTCAAGATATCGTGAAAAACAAATTTTCCATACCACTTAATTTTCGACCGATCGTACCTATGGGAGCTATATGATATAGTGGTCCGATCTTAATAGGATTTTGAATGCCGAGCTTAATCAAGATATCTTTATAATCAAAAATGTTTTTCATACATGAACCTACTTTTCGACCGATCGTTCCTATGGCAGCTAGTGGTCCGATCTAGCTGGTTTTAACATATGAACTGCGTGCAGCAGAAAGAGGGACTTCTGAAAAGTTTCATAAAGATAGCTTTAAAACTGAGAGACTAGTTCGCATAGAAACAAACAGACGGACATGGCTATATCAACTCGGCTGTTGATACTGATCAAGAATATATATACTTTATGGGGTCGGAGATGTCTCCTTCTATGCGTTACACATTTTACGACAAAATTATAATACCCTCTGCAAGGGTATAAAAAGGAGAATGCAAAGAATTTCTTAATTCATTTATGCGTTTTCCTGATTTACGCATTCTTCTCTTTCGCAAGCTGATAACAGGTGGACAAAAGTATTTTGACATTTGCTGTATTTAGTCTGTGTTGAACTGCTATTGAGCTTGAAGCTAAGCTGCGAGTCTGTAAATATTGAATTCTGAATGAAGTGCTGATAACAACAATTTTGCTTAATAGATTTGCTTAGCTATGGGTAAAACAACTGAATTAACTGAATTTGTTAAAAATTATATGGTGGCGAAGTATAACTCTGGTATTTCCGTAGAAAATATCGGTAAATTATAAAATGTTCCCCGCCAAACAGTTAATTATAAAATTAATTAAAATAAACAAGTAACAGGTTCTAGTCGGGAGCTCCCGACTAGGGGATACCCTGAACCCTCTTATTCTTACATGCACCAAATGCAGCTCGCGCTACGCGCTTGTTTGCTTTAGTAGTAATAAAAATAAATTTTTAAAAAAAGTTTCCTTGGCAGGGTTCGAACTGGCAACTGACCGCATTAATTGCTGCCGCCTCTACACAGCAGCCGCACCAGCCAAAAAAAAACAAGAAACAATTAAGAGGTTCTTGTCGGGAGCTCCCGACTATGGGATACCCTGAACCCTCTTCTTCCGACAGGCGATAGCTATAAAATGAAAGATACTTGATATATATATATATATATACATATACTATTCTAGAAGCTACGTGTCAAGTTTGGTGACTCTAGCTCTTATTATTTACCAAAATTGCTCAAAAACAGGATTTGGATATCGATTTTTATTGATTTCTTGGAAACGGGGCAAGTTATCGATTATCGGAAACAAACTCGATCTGCGCATGGACTAGGAGGATCTACAGCTAAAATTTCAAGTCTCTATAGGTTCTGAAATCCTTGCGTTCATACATACGGACAGACGGACGGACAGACAGACGGACATGGCCAAATCGACTCGGCTGTTGCAGCTGATCAAGAATATATAAACTTTATGGGGTCGTTGTTTGTTTTTCACGATATCTAGACCAAATTCTGCATTTTTTTATTTTACTATGCTCCTCATATATATGCAAAATCCTATTAAGATCGGACCACTATATCATATAGCTGCCATAGGAACGATCATTCGAAAATTAAGTTGTATGAAAAACTTTTTTGTTTTTCAAGACATCTTAACCATACTCGGCATTAACTTTTTTCCCTGTGCTTCTTAGATATGAACATTATGAAAAGGTTGGGTCTGATAGGGGATTATATCTTCGGCATGCAGAAGATAGCCCTTCCTTCTCGTCTCAGTTAAACTCAATTATCGATGTGGCTGTTTGTAGTGAGTTCGAACCCTACCGAGGAAACTATTTTTTTTAAGCTGATGTGGCTGTTGAGTGGAGGCGGCATTAAGTAATCCGGTCAGTTGCGAGTTCGAACCCTGCCAAAAATAAAACTTTATTTTTAATTTTTAAATAATTTTTATTATTACTTAAGAAAACGAGCGCGTAGCGCAAGCGGCTTTCGGTGTTGAAGTAAGAGGGTTTAGGGTATGCCTTAGTCGGGAGCTCCCGACTTAAGCCTCTTACTTGTTATTATTTTTATACCCTTGCAGAGGGTATTATAATTTTGTCGTGAAATGTGTAACGCATAGAAGGAGACATATTTAACCATATTTATATATCCATGATCAGTATCAACAGCCGAGTCGATATAGCCATGTCTGGCTTTATATCTGTCTGTTTCTATGAGAACTAGTCTCTCAGTTTTAAAGCTATCTTTATGACAATTGCATTTAAATTGTGGCTTAATTAGATAGGCATTTTTAGTTGGCTTACTAACATGATTTATAGCTTTGCGGTGGTAACAGGAAGGTGGCGATAGCTATAAAATGAAAGATACTTGATATATGTATATATACTATTCTAGAAGCTACATGTGAAGTTTGGTGACTCTAGCTCTTATTATTTACCAAAATTGCTCAAATAACAGGATTTCGGTATCGAAAAGGATTTTTATCGATTACTTGGAAACGGGGCAAGTTATCGATAATCGGAAACAAACTCGATCTGCGCATGGACTAGGAGGACCTACAGCTAAAATTTCAAGTTTCTAGCTCTTATAGGTTTTGAGATCCTTGCGTTCATACATACGGACAGACAGACGGACGGACAGACAGACGGACGGACAGACAGACGGACATGGCTAAATCGACTCGGCTGTTGATGCTGATCAAGAATATATATACTTTATGGGGTCGGAGATGCATCCTTCTGTCTGTTACATACTTTTGCACAAATACATTATACCCTTTTTAACCATTTTCAATGGGTTCAGGGTATAAAAAGTGGAGATGAAGACATCCAAAATGATGATGACAATGGCGATGAAATTAACACCCATACTTTAATTGAAGGATTTTGCGCAATTAAATTGCTGAGCAGCCTTTGTTTACATCACAATTGTGATGAATTCTTACCAAATCTCGATTCTTTGGAAAATAAATTTTTTTATTTAAAAATTGGCGAATTCGCCAAAAAAATTACTGATTACTTCTGAGCAATTTTATGCATGGTATAGAATTAAAAAACCAGCTTAATTCATAATTTTTATGTAACAGATGTGTTGATTTTTGATTTTTTTCTTTAGTATACAATAAACTGTACTGAAATTTAATTAAATGTAATTTAAATACATAAAGTTAATAAAAACTACCAAATTATTTCATTAAACTTAGTGCCGTTAAATAGAATTCAGTGCAACTGAAAAAATAAAGGGTTACTATGAAATCCATTCACTTAAAAAAACCAATTAAGTTAGCTGTCTTTTTGGGATAGCTCTAATGTCCGTGCAAAGTACTCGAGACAGCTTACCGCATTATACTGTTTTAATAAACTCTGTAATATAATTATTTTCACATATACATACATTATGCATAACATAATTCATAATATATTTGTGGCGATCTGGCAGCACAGGAACTGATACATTTTAAGTTTTTTCTCTATACTAAGTTTGGTTACACTAATTTTGAATTTCACGATATTGCAAAAGCACGTACAACCTTCTTCTAGCTCGAGCTCTCTAACCTTCAGCTTATACTCATCTAAATATTAACTCTTTTTGGTATATAATACATAAAGCATTATTGCTATATCGAGATTTTTTACTTGTGTTAACGGATGTAGAATTTGACTATTAAGTTCCATCTAAATAACCAAATTGGTGACCCCCGGCAATAACCAAAGTGTGCGCAACTCAGGAGAGACGGAGCACCTACTTAAATTGCAATCATCACCAACAGGCATACTTCAAGATCATACTAAAGTTTTCGCCAATTCAATTTAGAATTAAAAGCTAATTCTGTTCCACGCTGTTCCACGAAATACATGACGCTTAAAATACAAAAATGGAGGACAAGAATAATGCTAGCGCTCACATTGAGAACAGCAATGCAGGAGCTGCAAACAATGTAAATTCTGTTTTCGTCAAGATGCCTTTTCCTCAACTACACACGGTTACAAACATTGAAATGTTTTTTACCAAGCTAGAAAGTTGGTTTCTTTTACAAGGTATAGGCTTACGAAAGGAACACGTCATCACATATGCGGATCCCAAATACTTAGTTCACGATCTTGTTCAAAATGAGCCTCAAACAAATCCATACACTACACTCAAACAATCCATCCTGGTAAAGTTCGCTGAGTCAGAGATGACACGCCTCGACAAACTTGCCACTGGCATTCAACTTGGTGATGGACGTCCAAGCCCCCTCCTCAGCCAACTACAGCAAACAAACGCTACTAACGACGAATCAGTTGTACGTCGTTATTGGATTAAACGCCTCCTGCAGCTCGCGCTGTCATCGCAGGTAATCTTGAGACTTCCTCGAATACAAGACTATCGCAACTTGCTACAGCCGCTGACGCCGTAATGGATACACTAAGTTATACTTCATGTGATAACGTCGTAGTGCTTTCCCGTAACAACACTGCAACTGAGCATCAAATGGACAACCGCATCAGTACGATAGAAAAACGTCTGGATGCCCAGGACAGAATGTCCTGAAAACAAACAAATTTTCCATATAACAACTTAATTTTCGACCGATCGTTCCTATGGCAGCTATATGATATAGTAGTCGGATCTTAATAGGATTTTGCATATATATGAGGATCATGGTAAAACTAATAAATGTCGAGTTTGATCAAGATATCTTTATAAACAAAAATGTTTTTCATACAAGAACCTACTTTTCGACAGTTCGTTCCTATGGCAGCTATATGATATAGTGGTCCGATCTAGCTAGTTTTGACATATGAAATGCGTGCTGCAGAAAGAGGGACTTCGTCAAAGTTTCATAGAGATAGCTTTAAAACTGAGAGACTAGTTCGCATAGAAACAGACAGACGGACTTGGCTATACCGACGCGGCTGTTGATACTGATCATGAATATATATACAGACACACACATAAGTATTGGCATAGCAAGCATTTTCTACTTTGCAACCATTTTGCGTTCGTTTTTGGTAACAAACATCCATGCAAATTTATTTTCCTGTATAAGCCAGTTAATTTCCTACAATCAGTTAAAGTTTTGTAACAAAAACATAATCGTAATTTTAATTTAATTTTAAATAAACGAGAAAGAAGGGCTATCTTCGGCACGCCGAAGATTTAATACCCTTGCAGTTTGGTCAAGATATCTTGAAAAACATAAAAATTTTCCATACAAAAACTTAATTTTCGACCGATTGTTCCTATGGCAGCTATATGATATAGTTGCCCGATCCGAAAAGAATTTTGCATATATATGGGGAGCTTAGTAAAACTAATAAGTACCGAGTTTGGTCAAGATATCTTGAAAAACATAAAAATTTTCCATACAAAAACTTAATTTTCGACCGATCGTTCCTATGGCAGCTATATGATATAGTTGTCCGATCTTAATAAGATTTTGCATATATATGGGGAATGTAGTAAAACTAATAAATACCAAGTTTAGTAAAGATAACTTTATAAACAAAAATGTTTTTCATACAAGAACCTACTTTTCGACCGATCGTTCCTATGGCAGCTATATGATATAGTGGTCCGATCCAGCTGGTTTTGACATATGAGCTGCGTGCAGGAGATAGAGGAACTTCTGCAAAGTTTCATAAAGATAGCTTTAAAACTGAGAGACTAGTTCGCATAGAAACAGACAGACGGACAGACGGACATGGCTATATCAACTCGGCTGTTGATACTGATCAAGAATATATATACTTTATGGGGTCGGAGATGTCTCCTTCTATGCGTTACACATTTCACGACAAAATTATAATACCCTCTGCAAGGGTATAAAAATGGCACATTTTCCTGGCACAAAAGTATTGGCACACATAATTATAAAACCTAAAAATATTATATATGAAACTTAACTAATATTTGGTGGGCAAGCCTTTCTGTTTTATAACAGCCTCTAAACGTTTTGGCATAGAATGAACCAATTTTCTGGTCGTTTCCGCCCCGATATTTTGCCATTCTTTCAATAAAACCGTTTTCAGCTGACTTTTGTTGGAAATTACCCGTTTTTTGACCCTCCTATCCAGTTCCTCCCATAAATGTTCAATTGGGTTTAGATCAGGAGATTGTGGCGGATGTGGCAAAACATGTGCCGTGTTATATGCCAGCCACATTTTAACAACGGTGGCCGAATGGTTGGTATCCTTGTCGTGTTGAAAAGTAAAGTTTGATGGTAAGATTAGGTTTTTTGAGGTTTTCCTTTAATATGCCTAAATAAACTGCTTTGTCCATTATCCCATCTATGAATACTAATTCGCCCACGCCGGCAGCAGACATGCAGCCCCATACCATCACTCCCCTGCCGCCATGTTTTACTGTTGCTGCAAGGTTTTTTTTCGAAGGCAGTATTTGGCTTGCGCCACACAGTAACTTTGCCATCTGAGCGAAAAATATTAAAGTTGCTTTCATCAGAAAATAGTACTTCGTCCCAGAAAACGGATGGCTTAGTTTTGTACATATTTGCGTACTCCAAACGTTTAATCTTATTGGCGGAGGAAACAAGTGGCTTACGTCTAGCACCTGTACCTGTGTACCTCTTTTCCAAATTCATTTTGAACCTCAGCAGTTATTTGTGTAGATGTTATTTTTGGGTTTTTTTAAATTTTACGCACTATATCGTTCCGTTCGCGGTCACTTAAAACCCGAGGGCGGCCTTGTCGCGCAGAGTTTTCAAAGCTTTGCGATCCTTTAAAGCGTTGTACAATGCTGCGAATCGTGAAACGACTTCTTTCCATAATTTCACCTATCTCAGCATAAGATTTACCTTGCTTATGCAGATATAAAATTATTTTGCGTTGAGATTCAGTGGTTTCTGTTTGTTTTGGACTCATATTTGACTTTTTCTTATTGTTTAGGACAAAATGCAAGTCTTAATTCGACAAATATCTGTGATTTTAAATAACGGTAAGTTGCAACACATGTTCATGCTAATAGCGTTGCCAGATGGGTAAAAGCATAAAAATAAATCGAGCTAAAAACGAAGTGTGCCAATACTTTTGTGCCAGGAAAATGTGCCATTTTTTAATTAAATAATTTAATAAAATTACGGTTATGTTTTTGTTACAAAACTTTAAATGATTTTTGTAGGAAATTAACTGGCTTATACAGGAAAATTAATTTGCATGGATGTTTGTTACCAAAAACGGATGCAAAATGGTTGCAAAGTAGAAAATGCTTGCTGTGCCAATACTTATGTGTGTGTCTGTACTTTATGGGGTCGGAGATGTCTAAGTTCTATGCGTTACACATTTCACTACAAAATTATAATTATAGGGTATAAATATATGTACATACACATTCACACATATGTGTGTATATACATACATATATGCCAGTCGAAGATGTCTCCTTTAATGCTTACACATTTCATGACGAAATTATTTGTCTACAAAAAACAAGAATACGATCAAAACGGACAAAGAAATGCGTACATATGTATGTACAGTGGCTCACAGCTTATTTTAAGCAGTGCATACTCACGACTTAAGAGGCATGTAGCAACAAAACTATTAGGAATTGAATAAACATTTTGGGTCCATTGGAAAGTCTAATATGTCTAGTTTTATAAGGAACATCATTTATTAATAATATATTGTTACTATGTACCTTAAAAATTAAAAAACAAAAAATACTTAAATTTTAGGTCACAGCACTTATTTTATGCAGGTAGTTAGGATTGGCATAACTTTACTTATTATGGTAATACTTATATTTTTTAATACTTTGTATGATAGCCTTTATTGTTTAAAACTGATTTAAGGCGCTTCTGCAGCGATGCCACCAACTTTTGGGTTACTTCTGGTGCAATTTGCTGCCATTCAGTCTTCAGTGGCACTTTAAGGTCGTTTTTATTGGAAATTTTGTGTTTTCGAATGTTTTGTTCCAATATCGACCATAAATTTTCAATAACATTCAAGTCTGGTGACTGGGCTGGCGGAGTCATCAAGTGTGGGCAATTATAAATAAGACACGACTGAACTATACCTGCTTTATGTTTTGGGTCATTATCCTGATAAAAGCGAAAATTCTCCAGCTGACATACAGGCCCAAACCATAACGCTGCCACCGCCATGCTTAACAGTTGATTTTGAGTTCTCTTTTTCAAGCTCAGTGTTCGGTTTCCGCCAAACGTAAGACATGCCATCTGAACCAAAAATATTACATTTTGACTCATCTGCAAATATTACTGAATTCCAGAATGCTAGGTCCTTTGAAACGTGTTCTCTGGCGAGGTTGAGTCTGCAAAGCCTGTTCTTTGAATTAATGAAGGGCTTTTTCCGTGCTACTCGGCCATTAAAATCATGATCACGCAGTACCCGGCGAACAGTTTATACGCTACATTGCTTGCCTAGGTCATCTTGAACTTCGGATGCAAGTTTTGGAGCGGAGAGTCGCGGATTGGCCTTTATTTTGCGTACAATATATCGCTTGTCACTCTCATTGAAAATTGGGTTCGGGCCTTTCTGCCTTTATTTTGCACCCGATTCTCATGAACGAAGCGTTCAATGAATTTTTGCACTGAAGAGGCATTGATATTGACCATCTCTGCAATTTTTCTTTGAGAATGACCGTTCTTAAAGTGGTTTATAACCAATTCTCTCTGTTCAATTGTTGTTCGACCCATTTTGAATATTTCCTGGTTTGGACACTTCAAGTGACAAATTCAGAATAAAATGCTTGTAAAAACATTTCTAGAAGCATATCAGAGGCACACAAAAATAAAGTACCGTTAGGTAGTGCAACAGCAAAGTACCGCTGCACATAGCGTTTAGCATAGCATAGCATTTTCAGTATTTTTTGTTTTTTAATTTTTAAGGTACATAGTAACAATATATTATTAATAAATGATCTTCCTTATAAAACTAGACATATTAGACTTTCCAATGGTACCAAAATGTTTATTCAATTCCTAATAGTTTTGTTGCTACATGCCTCTTAAGTCGTGAGTATGCACTGCATAAAATAAGCTGTGAGCCACTGTACATACTAAGTGTGTGTGCATACAGAAAAGCATGAGAATCGACACCGATCTACTTGCACACATACTCACGTTGCATCCACACAAACATATGTACATACAGTATGTCAAGAAATTGTTTTGACAAAGCGAAAAATTCATATTTTCCAGATTAAGGTGCACTTTAAACAACATTCTTTTAATGTTTTTAAGTATTTTATATTTTACATTGATTTATTTTCTAAGAACTAGTTTAAAAAAATACATATTGAGATCGATTACTCCAAACAATATTTAAAAATCAAAATCAAAAAGTATCCATTTTTAATGGTGTCAAGAAATTGTTTTGACAACCACTGTCATCGATTTCGCAATTCGCTTTTGATGCGATCCCGTTAGAATTCAGTTTTCATATTTTGCCTCTTACTTTGCCTATGAATTCTGTTAGCATTTTCTGAAGAAATTTTAAGCGCGTGTCGAACTTTGTGGACAAACTAAATCGCCAGGGAAGCGAACATCTTTTGATATTGCCCAATTGGTTTATTATAACCACCAGATCGGCAAAACCGTGATAGAGTTATCCGAGATGTTTTCGTTGTCCAGACAAACAATATATGTATAACATCTTGGACCGCGCAAAAAATGAAAATAGACTAGACACAAAGGTCTCAAGTGGGCGTCCGCGAAAACTATCTGATCGAGATGAGCGGAAAATATTAAGAAGAGTAGAAAAAAATCCCAAAATTTCTATCAGGAACATTTCACGGGATCTGGAGCAAGAAAGTGGTATCAATGTTTCCCATGAAAGAAAGATCCTGAATTCCAATGCCTATACATCGCGCGTTGCACGTAAGAAGACCTTGCTTTCAAATATTAACATTGAGAAGCGGTTTTCATTCGCGCAAATGCACTTGGAGAAGCCAGCAGGGTATTGGGATAACGTCATATTCTGTGACGAAACTAAAATTATGCTTTTTTATAATGATGGACCATCCAGAGTCTGGCGGAAGCCCTTAAGGACATTGGAAGCCTGGAACATAATACCGACGGTAAAGTTTGGAAAACTTTCCGTGATGGTATGGGGCTGTATATCAAGCAAGGGCGTTGGTGACCTGGCTTTTATTGAAAGCACTATGGATGCTGCCAAATATTTGAAAATATTAAAGACTTATTTAATAAGTAGCGCTCATAAATTTGGGTTTTTTGATGGCAACAGACCAAATTTTAAATTTTACCAAGATAATGACCCCAAGCATAAGGCTCATATGGTAAAGATGTGGTTGCTATACAACTGTAAAAAAGTATTGGACACTCCTTCACAGAGCCCTGACATAAATCCTATTGAAAATGTTTGGTCCTTTTCAAAGAAAAAAGTGGCAAAAAGGAGTCCGAAATCTCGCGACAATTTGAAAGCTGCTATTCTTGAAGAATGGATAAAGATTACTGAAACTTTTAATATGGATAACCTGGTTAAGTCTATGAACCGGAGATTACAGGCTGTATGTGCTGCCAAGGGCCGTCATACAAACGTTTTGTCAAAACAATTTCTTGACACCATTAAAAATGCATACCTTTTAATTTTGATTTTTAAAAATTGTTTGGAGTAATGGATCTCAATATGTTTTTTTTTTAAATAGTTCTAAGAAAAATAATATATCGATATAAAATATGTAAAAAATAAAAGCATTAAAGGTGTTTGGTTTAAATTGCATATTAATCTGGAAAATATGAATTTTTCGCTTTGTCAAAACATTTTCTTGACATACTGTATGTATATTTTCAAGAGACACGGCGTCGTCTCAACGGCGGCGTCTTGCTCTAGAAAATAGCTCGATTAGTTTCGTCACTTTTCTACAAACATATGTACATACATACATAAATATGTGTGCACATACTTTACATGTGTGCGTATGTATGTATGTGTATACAAATGTGGATACGTGCACATAAATTATATATGTACATACATACACATATAAATTGTGTACACACATATGTATGTACATGTTTACATACATATGTATGTAGAAAAGTGACGAACTTAATCGAGCTAGACAATAGCAAAGACGACGCCGTGTCGCTTGCAAAAATACATATGATACATATGTACATATGTATGTATGTGTATTATCTATGTATGTAAATATATATATTATCTGCGTAAATCTATGTAAGTATATATGTATGTACATATACATATATAGTCAAGAATAATTAAACCCATGCATACGTATGTATGTATGTATTTACTTACTTTTTTTTTTTTTTAATCTATTACGAAATCTGGTATCCTTTTACTCTATGTTAGCAACTTTTATCAGAGTGACATAATTCCTTAGCTTAGCGACAATTGTGGATTTACAATTAGTTTAACAGATTAAACATATACATATATATGTATAGACACAGAAACATATTTGGATGTAATTAATAAAGTTTGTGACCTATATATGTAGGATATGATAATCAACGTCAAACACGTAGTGGCTGTCGTTTCTGATCGTGTCGTCTGTAAATTAGCAGAAGTCGCTCGAACTTTTACAGAATGTAAACGAATTAGAGTCAGTCGATACCAATAACTCATAAGCATCGCACGCACGTATAATTTTGTAACTCCTAAAAGATTAAAACTACATCTAAGCCGCATTCATGTTCTTTTAAGTTAATTCCACAATCAATAAAAAACATTTGCGTTATACCGAAACCTGGGATCGTACAAATTGGGGGCTCGACCGAGATTTTTGATTGAATAGACAAGAAAAGAACGAATGCAGGGCTGTGTTGTATAGGCATAAATTGCATATATGTACTACGTGTGTTGGGGATGGTAAAGTTTGACGCTGATGTAAATTGCGAAGTTGCGACTTAAGGAGACGTGCGCGGAAAACGCAGAAGGCTCAATGCAGAATTTCATGGGATTGTGAAATTCGGTGACAGCACAGGCAACGTCGGAGGCAGCGAGTGCGAAGACGCAGCAAGCTCAGTGCAGAATTTCATTGTGTGAAATTCGGTGACAGCAGATGCATCGTCGGAGGCAGCGAGTGCGAAGACGCAGCAAGCTCAGTGCAGAATTTCAAGTTGTGAAATTCGGTGATAGCAGAGGCAACGTCGGAGGCAGCGAGTGCGAAGACGCAGCGAGCTCAGTGCAGAATTTCATGGTGTTGTGAAATTCAGCGACAGCAGAAGCAACGAGTAGAAGCAACGCGCAGTAGCAACGAACAGGCAGCGAAAACGGCACAAAACGACGAAGGCAAGAGGCTTATGCATCGTGGTGAGTTAAGCAAAGCGATTTCGTATTAAAGACGAGAGCAGCGTTCGATAGTCGACAGCGCGGAAAAGCAACGAGAGGCAGCCAATTAAGTTTTGCATGTGCAGAAAGTGGACGTTAGCAGAAGCGGTGGCTGTTCGATTTATCTGAATAAACACATAAAAGCTATATCGATATTATCCGATAAACGTATGCAGTTGCATTTTGCATGTTAGAAATAAGTTATCGATAATTTTTTAGCAATAAGATCTGAAAATATCAATTCTTAATATTTAAAATATTGGTGCAGTTATAACGATGCAGGTCGATGAGATAATGGTATTGAAAGTCGCGGACTTGCGACTTAAATTATCCGAGCTTAGTTTGCAGACGATTGGTGTAAAACGCGACTTACAAAACAGATTGTTACTTCATTATGGCTACCACGACGAGGAAGACGACGATGAGTCTGTTGTAACAGCTTTAAGTAGCTCAGGACAGAATGTTGCACCAAATGAAGAACGAACAGAAAACGGATCTTGGTTTACGTTAAAAGATGTAGAAGGCAGTGTTTCACAATTCTCAGGCTCTGATAGTCGAGACATTAATCAATGGGTTGAAGAGTTAGAGGAATGTGCGATGACAGTGCAGTGGAGCAGACTACAACTTTTTATATATGCTAAACAGTTGTTACCTGGGGCTGCAAAATCATTTGTTCGAAGTTTGCGAGAAGTTAGAGACTGGGAGTCTTTAAAAGCCGCACTTCTTGAAGAATTTACAATAAAATTGTCCACGGCAGAGATTCATAGAATTTTACAGAAGCGCCAAATGAAGAAAGGAGAATCCTTTCAAGAGTTTCTGTATGCTTTAATGGAAATTGCAAAGCCAATAAACTTGGATGACGCTAGTTTAATTGAATATTTTGTTGCAGGCATTCAAACAAAGCAATGTTGTATCAGGCCAGGGATATTAGGCAGCTAAAATTTCAAATTGAGGCCTACAAAAAGTCTCGCGGCGGGTCGGAACAAAAGAGCAAGAATTGGTCGCACACAAACAGAGAGATCAACCAGTCGAGTCGACCGAAAAGGCAAAAAAGTGTTTTAAGTGCGGAGACGATTCTCATTTTAAGAAAGACTGCAAAAAAGTTTATTTCAATTGTTTTAAATGCGGACAGCCAGGGCATCGCGCCGCAAGCTGCAAAGTTCAAATTGCGATAAAACAGGAGAATAGCTTAAACACACAAAGTGTTCAAAATATGGAAAAGATCAGAAAGCCGACTAGCAGTTTTACTTCAACAGGACTTGAGCTCAAAGACATTGTGTATGCAGATGTAAAATTTAAAGGCCTTGTTGATACAGGCGCCGATTTGTGTTTACTTCGCAGAAGCATATTCTTAAAACTTGGAAATTTAAGAGTAAGTGGCCTTGAAAAATGTCTAACAGGTATCGGGGAAAGTCAAGTTCTAACCTTCGGAAGCATTACCATACCCGTCACCATTGTCAAGATTGAAATGCAGATAGAGTTCCACGTTATTCAAGATGAGGACATTAGGTTAGAAGCAATTTTAGGAAGAACTATTCTTGAACATATTGACATGCAGGTCACTAAAAACGGAACGCAGTTTATTCGTCGAATCGTCGACAATAACGTTAAAATTGATAGGAAGCCGCAAGATCAGAGGCTACGTTCTTCTTGCGCAGAATTGCTCTCGGAATTTGAAGGTATTTGCATAACAGGTACAGAGAATGGAGAAATTACGGATAATTTGAATCTGTCTCATCTCAGTCAGGAGTATGAAAGCAAGGTTAGGAATATGGTACAAAGTTATCAACCGCAACGAAATGTGAATGCGCCCGTCAAAATGAAAATAATTTTAAATAACGAAGTTCCAGTTTTCCAGCACATAGTGAGCAGAAAATTGTCGACAATCAGGTAGAAGAATGGCTAGCCCAGAAGATTATTAAGCCGAGCGTATCAGAATTTGCCTCTCCAGTGGTTTTGGTTGCAAAGAAAAATAGGCAGAAACGATTATGTTGCGACTACAGGAAACTTAACGAAAAAATTGTTCGAGGTAATTTTCCAATGGCACACATAGACACAGTATTAGAAAAGCTTCGGGGTGCAAAGGTGTTTACCACACTTGACTTGACCAATGGTTTCTTTCACGTCCCAGTAGATGAAGACTCGCAAAAATACACTTCCTTTGTTACTCAGAACGGTCAATACGAGTTTCTGTATGTACCGTTTGGAATTTCAAACTCCCCAGCAGAATTTCAAACTCCCAGAGTAATGACTCAGTTGTATACATGGATGACGTCATCATTCCAAGTAAGGATATAAATGAAACTAAGTAGAGTTTTGACGGTGGCTGCAAAAATGGATTGCGCATAAATTGGACCAAGTGCCAGCTGTTGCAGACAAAAGTACAGTTTCTGGGATACATAATTGAAGACAACTCAATTAGGCCAAGTAAAGAAAAAACTGAGGCAGTAGCTAACTTTCCCATCCCAAAAGATAAAAAAGCTATTCAACGATTTCTTGTCGATTTCTTATTGAGGGCTATTCTGTTATTGCTAAACCACTATCTGACTTGTTACGCAAGGACTCCAAGTTTGAATTCAATGATCAATAACAGGTTGCAATTGAGCAGTTAAAGGTTGCTTTGTCCAGCAAACCTGTTTTGCAGTTATATAGTCCGGATTTAGAGACAGAAATACATACAGATGCGTCGAAATGGGGCTATGGGGCAGTTATGTTGCGAACAAGTTTTAAATGGTTTCTATCATCCAGTGCAGTACATGAGTCGTAAGACTAAACCTTGCGAAGAAAAGTACCCAGCTTACGATCTCGAAGTTCTTGCTATTATTGAATCCTTAACTAAATGGCGTGTTTATCTGTTGGGAATAAAATTCAAAATAGTCACGGATTGTAAGGCATTCACAATGACAATGAAAAAGAAAGACGTTCCATTGAGGGTAGCGCGCTGGGCAATTTACTTGCAGGACTACGATTTTATAATAGAACATCGATCAGGTTCAAAGATGAGGCACGTTGATGCCTTAAGCCGTGTTTCCTGTTATATGCTTACCGACACTATCGTACACCGGTTAAGAGAAGCGCAATTAGCGGACGAATGGGTGAAAGTTATACGGAGTCTTGTTGAAGAGAGAGCATTTGAAGACTATTACATAGATAATAAAGTTTTATTTAAGGACCCAAACAAAGAGCTCATTGTAGTACCAGCCCAAATGGAAAATGAGATTATATTGATAGCGCACAAACAAGGTCACTTTTCTGCAAAAAAGACACAGGACTTAGTTGAGCGATCGTATTTCATTCCGAAATTGAAGGACAAAGTAGCACGAATTGTTGACAGTTGTATAGAGTGCATTATTGTTAACGAGAAATTTGGCAAGCGGGAGGGGTATTTAACGCCTATAGATAAGGGCGATAGACCCTTATTGACTTACCACATTGACCACGTTGGGCCAATGGAGATAACCAAAAAGCTGTACAATTATATCTTTGTGGTGGTTGATGCATTCTCGAAATATGTTTGGTTGTACTCTACTCGAAGCACAGGTATAGATGAAGTCATTAGGAGCTTTGAAGTACAGGCTACAAACTTTGGTAATCCTTTACGAATAGTGTCAGATAGAGGCGCTGCATTCACGTCCCATTTATTTAGTGAATATTGTGAAAAGCGTAATATTCAACATTTAATGATTGCAACTGGAGTTCCGCGTGGTAATGGGCAGGTAGAACGCATGCACAAAATTGTGGTACCGATGCTATCGAAGTTGAATCTAGGAGATGCAGGTGCCTGGTACAAACACTTGAGTAAAGTTTAACAAATCATAAATAGCGTAGAGCCGCGAAGCACTAAAGTCTCACCTTTCAAGATATTAACTGGAATGGACATGCGTATAAGTAGCGAGCCGAACTTTAGAGAATTAGTGAAGCATTTAATCACAGAGCTCAGGTGTACCGTGCCTGAGTCGGAATCCAAACTGGAACTTCGGGATTGCATGTCTTATCTCCGTACTTTACAGGATCATTCTAAGGATGCATCTCTCCAGAATTTACCCAAAGGCAGGCAGGAGGCTGATGGGGCGATAGGATTCCAGCTGGTCGGGAGGCTTTCCGCTCTTGTACAGCATAACAATTTACTTATTTACCCTCTAAATAAGAAAGCAGGTGCTCCAATCCAAATTGTTAAGGAGCTCCCAAAGCCTTTGGCCCGGCAATATTGCTTTTTTATCCACGTTGTTTTCTATCGGTATATATCTATATATATATATGTATATATCGGGGACTGTTCCCGGTAAAATCCACGTTGCTATGGTAATTTTGAGGACATTTTTGTTTTCAAAGCAAAGCTAAATTGTCTTTTCACTGATATTAATGTTTGGGTAGTTAGAAAGCTCCATGGCAACAGTTTCTAAAGGATTATTTTTAAATTGCCGTAGAATAAAACGATCATTCTGTTCTGTTGTCTTAAGCGGCCTGTTACAACGTGTCATGTTTTTTGTGGTGTGGTATTTTTATACCCTGAACCCATTGAAAATGGTTATAAAAGGTATAATGTATTTGTGCAAATGTGTGTAACAGGCAGAAGGAAGCATCTCCGACCCCATAAAGTACATACATTCTTGATAAGCATCAACAGCCGAGTCGATTTAGCCATGTCCGTCTGTCTGTCCGTCCGTCTGTCCGTCCGTCCGTATGTATGAACGCAAGGATTTCAGAAGCTATAAGAGCTGGAGACTGAAATTTTAGCTGTAGGTCCTCCTAGTCCCCGCGCAGATCGAGTTTGTTTCCGATAGTCGATAACTTGCCCCGTTTCCAAGTAATCGATAAAAATCGATATCGAATCCCTGTTTTTTGAGCAATTTTGGTATAAAATAAGAGCTAGAGTCACTTAACTTGACATTTAGCTTCTAGAATAGTATATATATATCAAGTATCTTTCATTTTATAGCTATCGCCACCTCCCCGCTACCACCTAAAAGCTATAAATCATGTTAGTAAGCCAACATGTATTGCATATATTAAGCCACAATATAAATGCAATTGTCATTTCGAGAATACACGAATATTTTATAGTACAATAAGATATACAACTAAAAATTTCATCAAGATCGGTTAAGAAACACGAAAAAAAATGTGTTTTGGCCTGCAAAGACGTGCAGCAGCAAGTGCAAATTTCAAAAATTTCTGTATACATGTACCCACACACATTCATGCGCGTCTTCTTTGAATTCTATCAACATCATTGCAATTGCGATTGTATTGCTTTCTGTGCTGCTATTTTAATTCGTTTTTTTCTCATTAAGAGTTAATTATTGGTGAGGCTATTGAGTATAGGCGGCGGAAAGTAGCGCGTTCAGTTACGAGTTCGAACCCTGCCGATTAAACTTCAGGCCATCCCAGAGTCGGGTGCTCACGACTTGAACCTCTTACTTGATTATATTTATTATTGGAATAATTAACTGTTTGGCGGGGTACATTGTATAACTTACTGATATTTTCTACGGAAATACCAGAGTTATACTTCGCCACCATATCATTTTTAACAAGTTCAGATAATTCAGTTGTTTTACCCATAGCTAAGCAAATCTATTAAACAAAATCGTTCTTATCAGCACTTCATTCAGAATTCAATATTTACAGACTCGCAGCTTAGCTTCAAGCTCAATAGCAGTTCAACACAGACTAAATACCACCTGTTATCAGCTTGCGAAAGAGAAGAATGCGTAAATCAAGAAAACGCATAACGGAATTAAAAATTCTTTGCATTCTCCTTTTTACTTATATCTACGGTTTCATTGCAATAGATCAAGAAACCGCTACATGTTGCAATTCTTTAAAGCAAAATGAAAAACATAGCGCATGGTTTTGTCAAAATATTTATGCCGTCGGCTGTAAGCCATTAAAAATTTACAAAATTCTTGATTCAAAAAATGCTTTTTATTACGAATATTTTAAACTTTCAATGATTTTGTTTAACAACAATAAATTGAAACTATTGATTCAAATGGCAAATTAATTGATTATGATGAGGTTGTCTGATTTAGATACTAGGAACAATTATGTACATTTGAAAAAATCATATACATATAAAGTTAAAAAAATATTAGTCCTTACCTTTGGCTTTATCTTTCCGCTGCATTGGGACTTTTTTTTTATCAAAAAATTCTGTAAAAATTATTTAATATAAAAAAAAAAACTTTATATACTTTAAAGTTTATTTAATGTTAATTTATGTTGATTTAATTTAAATATTCTATTTACCGTGGATGCTGCAGTGGCTTGTCATACCAACTTCGCCATCAGGGCTATATGTAGATCAGCGTCTATTTTAAAAGAACATACATATGTATGTAAATATAAATAATTAAATAAAATTGCAAGCGGTATTAACACACATACATTTATGCATGATAAATATTTTACTGAATTTAAAATATGTACTTATGTATGTATGTGCACATTATTATTATATAAATACATTTATTTTTTTTTCCGAGAATTTCACTTTTCGTATTAATTTGTATCTATTCAGCGGAAATTCATAGCACATATTAAGGCTCACATAGTGTATGTAGAAGTACACATACATACATATACATAAGTGAAGCGATTTCTTAAAAGTTATTTTGTACCCATAAACATGCATTAAAAGTTTTACTTACCATTTAGGTTTTTGCATTTTTGATCAAGGCAAAATGCAAATACAGCTGTATTTATAATAGTAGCAGCGTATTTCGTGCCTCTGAACGTAACTAAACAATAGTACATATTCAATATCACTCTTTCTTCCGGAAGTACATAATACTTTCCACATTTAACTAAAAAAAAACATTTTTGTTTTTGTACTTGTTACTTCGTCGCGAAACACTTCAAAATTAAATTAGGCGCACAGCACATGCGATTACGATTATATTTACTAAACAGTTTTCCCCCAGGATTGGAGCGAGTGCCTCGCGAAATGAAATAAAAATCCTAAAATCAAAAATAATGTATTACCATTGTAAGGAAGCTTCTGGCCGGGGTATAATTCTCAGTCTTACCAGGTCTAGCGAGTTACAAGATATTTATAATTTCGCTGGGAGAGAGGGCTTAGGGGGGGGGGGGGGGGTGAGTATCCTGACCAAACCAAACTAGACCTACCTCTACACACCTACACCATCGGGCCGCGGCCTCGTGCCATCTATGCTAGCGGGCCGTGGCCTCGCACCAACTACACTAGCGGGCCGTGGCCTCGCACCAACTCCACTACCTAAACACTCTATCTCTCTGCCGGGCCGTGGCCTCGTACCACCATGCTAGCGGGCCGTGGCCTCGCACCAACTACACTAGCGGGCCGTGGCCTCGCACCAACTCCACTCCCTAACAGCCAACCCGTAATACCCACTCACAGGCCATAGTCCCGCACCACATGCTCCCGCTTTTGGTTAGGGTGAACATCGGCCAATTCCGATGTTAGAACAGCTAGGGTTACCGAAGGATAAAGAATTAGCAGATTTCCTTCGTTAATTACAGCATATGCACTTTATTCACTGATTTATTTAACACTACCCTACTGTACTTCCTAGACTTAGGGCCCTGCCGCACTGCTTAGAGCCCTAGCGCTCCACTATACCGCCTATGATCTCGTTTATCTCGCGCAGCACTTCCACTCACCCTTAATGTTCGATCCAAAGTGCCGGCACGCTCGCCGGCAAGCCATGCGCTCGCTTCGGCTGCTCAACTTCGCCGCGAGCTTTCGCAACTTCGCCTCGGAGCTTTCGCTTTTCGCCGCCGAATTGAAGTTGCGCTCTCGAAGACGGTGTTGAGCAACCGATCGACAACGCACGGTTGCAGCGGCGGCCGGCGGTTAAATTCAAACTCATTCTTTGAAAATAATTATAACATTCGCGGCTCCTTGCCTCATTACTCCTAACATCGAACTGCTTATAATACTGATGGCTTCTTGCCTCTTACTCCACTAAGATCTTAACCTAATACAATTAACACTTATAACTAAGAAAATTAATACGTTGTGGCTCCCTGCCGTAATTTGGCCAAAGGGATGACGGCTCCTTGCCGTGAAAACTGTGGGGTGGCTGGTCTCATTAGCCGCCTCACACCCCCCCTCACTTCGGACAGGTGACGGTCACGTCGCCTTTCGCGTTCAGCGTAACGCTGTACTCGCTCTCCCCGTCGGACACGTGGAACCGAGTGCGTCGGCACCGGAAGCGGCGGATTCGCGCCTCTCTGGCGATTAGGTCCACTACGCCCGACGACAACGGTGTTCCAAGAGGAAACACCTTCCAGCCTAAGGGAGTGGAATCGGGCACGGGTTCCTCGACGGGGCCCTCCGGCTTCACCCCAACGTCAGCACTGTGGGCGATCGCCTCGACCTCGGCGTCGGGTTTCTTGGGGTGGCTCTCCAGTGTGACCATCACGTCGGCACTGCGGGCGACCGTGTCGACCTCGGTGTCGGGTTCCTTCTCCAGCACTGAGTCCAGGCTAGTGTCCCACCCGTCGATGCCGTCGAAAAGGTCCACTATGTCGTCCCACAACTCGCTCTCCGTGGGAGTCTTTAGAGCCATGGGGGAGGCATCCTGGGTTGGACTCGCAAGCTTGGGTGACGAAGCCGTCACCATCGCGTTCTCTTCCTCGGACCAGACTTCATCCCGGCCTTCCTGGCGAACCGTGAAGGACCCTTTTCGGGATGGCGGCTTGGCTTCTTGGCCGAACCAGGCGTCTTCTAACTCCCGCCGGGCGATGGTGTCGGGTGTCTCGACGCGGGCAATAGGCACGAGCGCGGGCATCTCGTCCTCGTCGTCGAGCCATTCCTCCTCCGATTCCTTAGGGAAGGATTCGTCTGGTGCCTCGGCGCGGGCTGTGGAAACGGCCGAGTTCGCCGCGTCCTTGGTGCTGAGATGGTGCTCCTCCACGACCATCTGGCAGACCGCAATCGGTATCGGCCGGGGTTCGGGACGCCCTCCTCGAGAAGCGATCTGGCAGCGGCGGTTATCCTTCCCGAGCTGGGAAGGACCCTCCTGGCGCTCGCGGGGCGAACGCGGCACGCACCGCTGCGATTCTTCGGGCTTCTCGGTCTCCGTGCGAAGCCTCTTCGTGGCCGACGGGGATACTCCCTCGGGACTGGGTCGGCGATGGCCTCCACTCCGGCGACGCTTGTCCCTGGCGGCTCTCCGTCGACGATGGCGGCTGCGTCGGCGTTTTCCGCCGGGGCCTTCTTTGGCACCCCCCCATTCGCGCTTTGCGGGGTTCGGACGGGGTTTGTTGGCTACCACGGGGACTTTTGGTAGGTACCGCAGCGTTATCCTGGGAAACTGGCTGCCCGGGTCTACCTCCAGACGGTGGGTGGCAAAGCGGCGACGGAACTCCGGCTCGTCCTCCGTTGACGGGTCCCCTCCCACTAAGGGTTCTGGGTCGGGGCTCGGCGGGTCTGCTTCCCAGTCGTTTGCGCCGATGCCGTTCGGCACCTCCGTCGGTGGCGACTCCGCGTCTCCGGCCGACGGGGATATCTCTTCTCCCACCGCCTCCACGTCCTGCGCTGGTGGTGTGTTCTCCTCCGTTCCGAATGGTGCGGATCCTTCCTCGTCCATCCCGCTGGCCGCGGTTCGGGTTGTCGGCTCTGATGATTGTGCCTTTGGCGATGCGAGGGGCGGAGATGCAGGCTCTTCCGCGTACGGTGGCGAGTTCCGGGCGAATGGTGCCTCCACGAACATTGTCGTGACCTCGACTGCCATCAGCAAGACCATCCTGTCTAGCCTCTCCATTATGTTGGTCCGCCGGGAGAACAGTGTGTGGCGGAACTGGCGAGGCGGTCCTTCTTGCCGTTCTCTCCGATAGTACTCACGCCCCTGGCGTGGGTCGCGCGGACGGCCTGCGGCTCCCGGCCCGGGGAAAGGCTCGGTGTCCCCGCTGCTGTTGTCTTCGTCTGACGATATGTTGATAACTTCGGGTTCCATCTGAAAGTTCAGCTTATTGGTTAACTTACTCTTTACTTATTTGTTAATGCCCTGTTCTCTCAGTGCGGCTCACACTTTACTATGCCTATTCTGAATTATGTTGTTAATGTTAGTTTTATCTAAGCTTAATCATAAAAGTTTCGTTGGGCGACGGGTGTTGCTCTCATCCTTCGCTTACTCGTGGGCATTTACGTGCCCTGGATCTTCGTCTTCTTCGTCGCTCGTCGTCTTTCTGTAGAATGGTTTCAATTGTGAGATGTTGGCCACCCTCTTCTTGCGGTCGTCTGGTTTCACCAGCCGCACAATATTGGGGGATATGAATTTGACGACTTTGTAGGGGCCGTCAAATTTGGGTGCCAACTTTGCGGCGAAACCTTCGGCAGCGTTGGACAACTGGTGCTGCCTCAACAGGACCATCGAGTCCAACGAAGGCCGCCACTCTCGTCTCCGCAAGTTGTAATGCCTGCCCTGGTCCTTTGACGCGCGCTGGAGGTTGCTGTGGACGATATCAAAAATTTCTTTTAGCCTATCCGCCTTTGTCCTAGGGTCGAGCGCACTAGTTGCGGACCCCGGAGTTACCTGATCGTACAGAGCTGCGGGTAACCGAGGTTCCCTGCCCTGCATCAGGAAAGCGGGACTAAAGCCCGTTGAATCTGCCACGCTCGTGTTGACCGCCAGCGAGATCTCGGGCAGGAGTTCATCCCATGAACTCTGGTGGCCCTCAATAAATTGCGCTATCATGGTCTTAACAGTCCGGTTAGTCCTCTCGGTGGGATTCTCTTGTGGACAGTACGGGGCGGTATACTGGATCTCTACACCCAGGGACCCCAAAAATGACTTGAAGCTCCGACTCGTAAATTGTACCCCGTTGTCGCACACAAACTTTCTAGGTACCCCGAACCTACTTAGAATCCTCTCTCGAAACGCAGTTTGCAGGTGTGCTGCT
Organism: Drosophila borealis; assembly: GCA_035045885.1. Taxonomy (NCBI): domain Eukaryota; kingdom Metazoa; phylum Arthropoda; class Insecta; order Diptera; family Drosophilidae; genus Drosophila; species Drosophila borealis. Next base: position 20,843,278 of record JAWNOR010000194.1, read on the forward strand.
GTGGCTCTTCTGAGAGGGACCAACTCCACCCATTTCGAGAAAGCGTCATGGAACACCAAAAGCATCGTGTTTCCATGTTTCGACCGTGGAAGGGGTCCGACGAAGTCCGCGCAAAGTACTGCCATCGGCTCTGCCACCTGCCTCGTCAGCATGCAACCAGCCGGTTTGAGTTGCTCACTCTTGAATTTTTGGCAGTCTTCGCAACATTTCACATATCTGGCGGCATCGCGGAACATACCCGGCCAGTAGTACCGCTGGGCCAACCTCGCCACCGTTTTTCTGACACCTTGATGTCCGGCCGTGGGAGCATCATGACATTCCCGCAGTACCCTCTGGCGTTGACCACTGCCCACGCATAGTTTCCAATTGATGTAGTCCTCATCGTCTATCCGGTGACCTAAATGCCTATATAGCTGTCCGTTTTCCTCGGTGTAATCCGGGAACTTGACTGGCTCTTCGGCGATTCTAGCACGCATCCTCGCGACCCATCTGCAGGGAGCCTCGGCCACCACTGCTTGTTGACAGGTCTCTAGAGGATGCCTCGACAGGGCATCGGCCACGACGTTGAGCTTCCCTCGACGATAATGAACGTCAAATTGGAATTGCTGCAGTTCCAATGCCCATCGCGCAATCCTTCCTGACGGGCTCTCGATCGAATTCAGCCACTTGAGCGCTAGATGGTCCGTTATTACGTCGAATCGGTACCCTTCTAGGTAGCAACGCAACTTCCGGATCGACCACACGATTGCCAGGCACTCTTTCTCAGTGGCGGAATAGTTCACCTCGGCCCTCAGCAACTTTCGGCTCACGTACGCTATCACTCGCTCTTGTCCATCGATCGTCTGCGTCAGCACTGCACCGAGGCCATACTCACTCGCGTCAGTCTGCAAGACGAACTTGGCGGAAAAGTCGGGGCAAGCCAACACAGGGGCAGTCGTCAAGCTCTCCTTCAATTGACGCAATGCCTCCTCCTGTTCTTGCTCCCATGCCCATTTCCGCCCATTCTTTAAGAGCGCTGTGAGTGGCTGTACTTGGGTCGCGAAATTGGGTACGAAGCGCCTGTACCATGACGCCATCCCGAGACACTGTCGCAATTCTTTGCAATTTGTTGGTGCCCTCAGGTTTCGTATCGCCTCCACTTTGTCCGGGTCGGTCCGTATCCCTTCTCCGCAAATTACATGTCCTAGGTAGACTAACCTCTCCCGGAAGAAACTGCTTTTTTCCTATTTAACCGGAGATTGGCCGCCCTTAGCCGGCGGAATACCTCCCTCAAATTCCCTACATGCTGTGTTTTCGTCGCTCCTTCTACCACGATGTCGTCTAGGTAGGCGAACGCATGAGGCTCCATCTGCGGCCCTATTACCGTATCCAAAGCGCGCTGGAATGTCGCACATGCCGAGTGTAAGCCAAATGGCATCACCCGCCATTGGAAAAGACCTCTTCCAGGGACTGTGAACGCCGTACACTCTCGACTATCGGCTGCCATCGGTATCTGCCAGTACCCGTGCTTCAAATCCAGAGTGGAGATGAACCGGGCGTGGCGCAACCGCTCCAGGATGTGGTTAATACGAGGCACCGGATAAGCGTCCGGAATGGAATGCGCGTTGAGTTGTCGGTAGTCAATGCACATACGCCACTCGCCAGTCTTCTTCTTGACCAAGACGATTGGGGCGCTGTGCGGACTACGCGACGGCTCGATGGCATTTGCCCGGATTAACTCATCCACTTGATCGTCGATCACCCTCTGCATGGCCGGATTCTTGGGGTAGTACCTTTGTTTCAACGGCTTGTCATCCTTCAGCCGGATTCGGTGCTCCGCGATGTGCGAGATTCCCTGCAGCCCCTCGAAGAGAGCCAGCTCTGACTCCAGGAACTCCCTCAATTCTGGGTCCAGATCCGCTGGCCACTCCGCCTCTTCGATGCCGTTATCGCCCCCTCCTGGGACCATTTCGATTCCAGATAGAACTCCGTGGCCGCTCGATTCTGGCTATCGCTCCTGGCCTTCTATGTCCGTGTGGATTCTGGTCATCGCTCCTACTCCGTCCTTTCTCTTGCACGTTCCCGCCGTGCCGCTTCCGTAGCCATCAGAAGTCTGCCTCTGCAGCTCTATGCGCCACCTCTTGGGTTCTCCAGGCTGTCGACTCGAGCCGGACTTCACCCCCCTTTTCCTGACCTTTTCCGTCGGGGGCCGAGCAGGTACTCCCTTCTCATGACTTGGGAGGCCTTCCTCCGGCCCCCTCTGTAGCCGAGCAGGTGCTCCCTTTCCATGCCTTGGGAGGCCTTCCTCCGGCTCCCTCTGTAGCCGAGCAGGTGCTCCCTTTTCATGCCTTGGGAGGCCTTCCTCCGGCTCCCTCTGTAGCCGAGCAGGTGCTCCCTTTCCATGCCTTGGGAGGCCTTCCTCCGGCTCCCTCTGTAGCCGAGCAGGTGCTCCCTTTCCATGCCCTGGGAGGCCTTCCTCCGGCTCCCTCTGTAGCCGAGCAGGTGCTCCCCTTCCATGCCTTGGGAGGCCTTCCTCCGGCTCCCTCTGTAGCCGAGCAGGTGCTCCCTTTCCATGCCCTGGGAGGCCTTCCTCCGGCTCCCTCTGTAGCCGAGCAGGTGCTCCCTTTCCATGCCTTGGGAGGCCTTCCTCCGGCTCCCTCTGTAGCCGAGCAGGTGCTCCCTTTCCATGCCTTGGGAGGCCTTCCTCCGGCTTCCTCTGTAGCCGAGCAGGTGCTCCCTTTCCATGCCTTGGGAGGCCTTCCTCCGGCTCCCTCTGTAGCCGAGCAGGTGCTCCCTTTTCATGCCTTGGGAGGCCTTCCTCCGGCTCCCTCTGTAGCCGAGCAGGTGCCCCCTTTCCATGCCCTGGGAGGCCTTCCTCCGGCTCCCTCTGTAGCCGAGCAGGTGCTCCCTTTCCATGCCCTGGGAGGCCTTCCTCCGGCTCCCTCTGTAGCCGAGCAGGTGCTCCCTTTCCATGCCCTGGGAGGCCTTCCTGCGGCTCCCTCTGTAGCCGAGCAGGTGCTCCCCTATTATGACTTGGGAGGCCTTCCTCAGGCTCCCTCTGTAGCCGAGCAGGTGCTCCCTCTCCATGCCTTGGGAGGCCTTCCTCCGGCTCCCTCTGTAGCCGAGCAGGTGCTCCCTTTTCATGCCTTGGGAGGCCTTCTTCCGGCTCCTCGCTCGTTCCTGGCCTCACGCCCGGTGTCGTCGCTGCTTCTAGGACCAGTTCCGCCTCGCCGCAGCGTATTGTGGTACCCATCGCCCCCAAAAAATCCATACCCAGGATTACGTGGTCCAGCATTGAGGGCATGATGAGCATCGTCATGCTGATCATTTTCCCCCCTAAGCTGACGTCTACTCCCAACGCCTTTTCTACTTCTAGGGTGGACCCATCTGCCAGGCGGATACGTGCCTGTGTTTCCTCCGCTCTTCCCCGGATCGTCCATTTGCGTACGCAGTCCTCACTCATGAAGCTACGAGTGGCTCCGGTATCGATCGTGGCGGGCATCGTTCGTCCTATTACTGCGTTCCGTGTGTATTGGCGCCGACCCGATCCTGGTCCGGACGACGCCGTTGCCCGTTTCCCGTCTCCGCGCGGCGGCAACACTCCCGACTACTTCGGCCCCGGCTTCCACATACCCAACAAAACAAGACAGGGGCGTTGGGACATTCCCTGGCAAAATGCCCCTCCTGTGCGCACCTACGACACGCCCGTCGCGGATCATATCCGTTCCCGGCCTCTTGGCTCATCATCTGATGGGCCACCTCTGCGTGAGTTGCAGCGGGTAGGATGGAGACCCTGTTGTCCACAACGGTCGTCCCAGATCCGCTGGGAGCAGACCGGAACGGATTGAGATGTCCCGAGGATTGCGCCGTCCTCGCCCACTCTGCACTATTTGAACTAGAGACACCCGGACCCAAGGGTTGGCTGCCTGAGTACTCCGCCCTCTGCCTCACGACGGTCTCGTATTCTACGGCCAGTTGAGTTAGCTGGGATAGGGTAGAAGAGTCTTGCCGTCGCACATAGAGCCTGTATTCCGGAGCGGCGTTCTCGTAGATCCGATGCAACTCTTGTGCCGGCTCGTATCTAGCGTGGTGCATAAGAGCCCTCAGCTCTATCAAATATTCCTTGAACGCTTCACCTACGCGCTGCCTCCGGGATCGGATCTCGTCCTCAAGCCTCTCGAAATAACGAGGGGGCAAGAAAAACTCCAAGAAATCCCTCCTAAACACGGCCCACGGCACATCCCTTAGCCCACTGCTCAGAAACCAACGAGCAGCCCTATCGCAGAACACCTCGCTCATTGCCCTGGGCATACGGTCGAGGGCTATACCATAGGTGATAGCGCGCTCCTCGAGGTCCTCTAAGAACCCAAGGGGGTCGGAGCGTCCATCGTACCTCATACCCCACTTCCGAACTTGCTCCGGGACATTGGGAAGTGGCCTCGCCTCCGATGGATGGGGCGGTCTAGTGTAACGGAGACCACCACCCGGTTCAACAGGGGACCTCCCCACCTCTGCGCTGACCGCAGTTGCTCGGCGGTCTTCATTTTCCCCGCGAACGGGAACTGCCTCCACGCCCGAGACGGTCAAACTCGGGGTGGGCGCCTGTAAATGCCCGTACAACTGGGAGCTTCTGAGGTCAGGTTCCGACTTTTGCCGTGGCCGTCCACCAAAGTCGGGTGGGACGCCCCAAGATGGCGGCTCAAGAGTTTTAGCATACTGGGATTCCAGCTCGGCAAGCCGAGCCCAAACCCCAGTCGAATGACCGCCATCCTGCACGTAGGTGGACAGCCGCTTACATAGCTCCTCCACGCGCCCCTCCTTCTCCAGCCCAAACTCCTGGGCGATCGCCACTAACTCCTCTTTACGTCGCTGGTGAATCCACCGGACGCCTACCCCCGGGTTTTGGCACTCACCTGCCTCCATCCTTTATTGTATACTTTCTTGCTAGTCGACGTCGCTGTTTCCCTCTCTTCCCCTTCTAGGGGTTCCGTCGGTCCTTTTACTTATTTTATTTTATGTCGGTGTCCTTGTCACTTTGTTCCTCTCTTGTTTATCCACTTTTGTTATTTGTTTCTTATTGGTTTATTTCCCTTTTCTTTTAATTCGTTTTCTCGTTTTTTTTTTTTTTTTTTTGATCACTTCCACAAACGCAAAAAAAAACCCTACAAAATGCACTTAATGTTCTTTTAAGTTTAGCCATTCCTCACTTTGGTCGCTGCATTAGTCTTTATTGTTTTCCTTTATACATTCTTGTTCATTTATTTTATTTAATTATTTATTTTTATTTAATTATTTATTTTATTTAATTATATATTTTTATTTAATTTGTTTGTGAATTTAATTATTTATTTTATTTATTTATTTATTTATTTATTTTTTTTTCTGTTTGTTTAGTATTATTTATTTATTTTTATTTATTTATTTTTCTTATTTTCGACCACTTCACAAAAAAATACTAAAAAAAAATAAACAATCCTCTTGATGATCTTTTCACTTTTAACCCGCGTCCATTTGACCTGTTGCTGCTTATTAGTTCTTATTGTTCACTTGGTTCGTATTCACCATTAAACGTACCCGCTCTCAACACTTTCGCCAACTGTACACACGAATTCAACTTTTCACCGCGCGAGAGTTGAATTCGTCCCACTGTACAGCCGCTGCCGCGACGCCTTAACGGTCCTTCGACGCCGACGTCGACTGCGCCGCGCGTTTGGGCACCCGTGTGCGAGCGTGGTCTCGAAGTCGCCCGGCTGGCGCGCGCGCGCTGTACTTTTACGACCGACCGTTATGTTTTCGTCTCTTTATCTTACTTGCCAGCTTGCTGCTAGCATTTTTGTCACTCACCAGCTGCACGTGTTCATTTTCTGACTACGCCTAACATAGGGTATAGAAATGCTCTCTGGGGTATACCGGACTACTTAATACCCTATTTTCATATTTCGCACATACATGACCTTCTTATTTTCTTGCTCTCTGCTAGGTTACCTTCCCTCTAGGGTATACCCGACTAGAAATACCCTATATATATATTTTTTTTCTTTTGGAAAATACCTATTCGGGCATGCTTGCGGGCTTTAATCCGCCGACATGCCACGCCCCTAAACGCCTCTTGGTCCCTGCTCGGGCGCCACTTGTAAGGAAGCTTCTGGCCGGGGTATAATTCTCAGTCTTACCAGGTCTAGCGAGTTACAAGATATTTATAATTTCGCTGGGAGAGAGGGCTTAGGGGGGGGGGGGGGGGTGAGTATCCTGACCAAACCAAACTAGACCTACCTCTACACACCTACACCATCGGGCCGCGGCCTCGTGCCATCTATGCTAGCGGGCCGTGGCCTCGCACCAACTACACTAGCGGGCCGTGGCCTCGCACCAACTCCACTCCCTAACAGCCAACCCGTAATACCCACTCACAGGCCATAGTCCCGCACCACATGCTCCCGCTTTTGGTTAGGGTGAACATCGGCCAATTCCGATGTTAGAACAGCTAGGGTTACCGAAGGATAAAGAATTAGCAGATTTCCTTCGTTAATTACAGCATATGCACTTTATTCACTGATTTATTTAACACTACCCTACTGTACTTCCTAGACTAAGGGCCCTGCCGCACTGCTTAGAGCCCTAGCGCTCCACTATACCGCCTATGATCTCGTTTATCTCGCGCAGCACTTCCACTCACCCTTAATGTTCGATCCAAAGTGCCGGCACGCTCGCCGGCAAGCCATGCGCTCGCTTCGGCTGCTCAACTTCGCCGAGAGCTTTCGCAACTTCGCCTCGGAGCTTTCGCTCTTCGCCGCCGAATTGAAGTTGCGCTCTCGAAGACGGTGTTGAGCAACCGATCGACAACGCACGGTTGCAGCGGCGGCCGGCGGTTAAATTCAAACTCATTCTTTGAAAATAATTATAACATTCGCGGCTCCTTGCCTCATTACTCCTAACATCGAACTGCTTATAATACTGATGGCTTCTTGCCTCTTACTCCACTAAGATCTTAACCTAATACAATTAACACTTATAACTAAGAAAATTAATACGTTGTGGCTCCCTGCCGTAATTTGGCCAAAGGGATGACGGCTCCTTGCCGTGAAAACTGTGGGGTGGCTGGTCTCATTAGCCGCCTCACACCATTATATATAATAGCTTATTTTTAAGCTGAGGAAAAATCAAAAGTTAACGTAAAATAAACTTTACAATCATAACTGCATATTTTTTTTTTGCGAAGGGAATAGATGACAAAGCTCTGAAACTAAGCTAGGAAAGTACTGGGTTTTTATTGGTATTTTATTTGCCATTGCGTCTTCCACTATAATTTTCATTAGGTCTTCTCGCAAAGAATCAGTAAGATCCTTGTGTGCCGCTCCAAAGGCTAAGATGTTTTTTCCTTTACTTGTTACGTGCAGTAAGGAAAACAAACTCTGAAAAGAAAAGAGAACGTATAATTTGTTTAAATGAACGTTGAAATAGTGGAAATGAGCTTCTTACCTTTAGGACCATTCGTCCATGATAATTGACTTCTGGCGTCGAGTCTAGCCACTTCGATACATTTGATGACATGGAACTTATTGTTTCGTCATCTATTCCAAACTACGATAAATGAAAAAATGTAATTATTAAATTGAAAAACTAAAACAACATAACATACATTTGTTATCAATATATTATTAACTAGCTGCTTTTACCCGGCGTTGCCCGGGTAAAACTCTATCTCAAAACAAAGTTACTGATATAACTCGAAGTTTCACGATCATAACTATATTTCAGAACTAATTATCTGAATTTACCCGGAGTTTCGCTGTCAAAACGTCCTTTACGATCTAAAAAGTTGCCAAATATTTCCGATAAGATTGATTATTTCGCCTTCTCACATTTAGCTCACTACAAACACAATTGTGCTGGGGCTACCCAGAGGTCTGATTCAAGAGACCGGAAGTATGTTAGTTGCTAAAATCGCTCGAAAATAAAATAATTTTACTTCAATACTCGAGACGATTCCATCCTCCATCCCCCCACATATAATTAATGAATTTATCTTAATGGGCATAAAAGTTCCGTTCCGAGTCGATCTAGCCATGTCCGTCTGTCTGTCCGTCCGTCCGAATGTATGAGCGCAAGGATTTCACAACCTATAAAAGCTAGAGACTTGAAATTTTAGCTGTAGGTCCTCCTAGTCCCCGCGCAGATCGAGTTTGTTTCCGATAGTCGATAACTTGCCCCGTTTCCAAGTAATCGATAAAAATCCTTTTCGATATCGAAATCCGGTTTTTTGAGCAATTTTGGTAAATAATAAGAGCTAAAGTCACCAAACTTGACAAGTAGCTTCTAGAATAGTATATATATATCAAGAATCTTTCATTTTATAGCTATCGCCACCTCCCCGCTACCACCACATAGCTATAAATCATGTTAGTAAGCCAACTTGTATTGCCTATCTAATTAAGCCACAATTTTAATGCAATTGTCATTTTGAGAATACGCGAATATTTTATAGATCAATAAAATTACTACTGAAAATTTCATCAACATCGGTTAAGAAACACGAAAGAAAATGTGGTTTGGCCTGCAAACACGTGCAGCAGTACTCAGAGAGACGGCGAAACGAAAAATTGAGAGTGCATGTTTTGCAACATATTTTATTGTCGCTGTAAAAAGTTCCGCTGAGATGCCCTAAAAATAATTGTCTAATGGAATTAAATTTTAAATTGGTAATCAAGAAAGGAGTGGGTTTTGACCCCATAAAGTACATATAAATTTTCTTGATCAGGATGACGAGCTGAATCGATTGAGAATATCCGCCTCACCGTTTGTCTATCTGGTGGTATGACATATGTACTATATATACATGCATATGTCCATATATTGATTCATATGCGTATATAATCACTAATACTATTAAAGCCAAACTTGCGATTAAGATCATTTCTTGTTGTAAACTTAAAATCAACAGTAAGAAATTAATAAATTTTGTTTAATATTTATTACTATTATTATTATTGAGAACAATTTTAACTTATTTATTTGAAGTTTTGTAAAATAAAATCATCATTTATTTTGATGATCTTGATTTCAAACATAAATAGTGTAGTACTAATCAGCATGTAAGATTCTACTGTGATATAGCATTAAGTGTCCCACTGTAAATATAACTGTAATCACATCGAAGGCTTCGCTCAGAGAGCGAAACATTCGATGCTCTTACTCTCGCTCTGACACGAGCATAAGAAAAACGAGAACGATGGTGAAATAAAATGATCTGCGACGGCATTCTGAAAGTGACGCGCACAAGAACGATTGCATTTTATTTGCGTCAGGCCAATCCTACAAATTCAGAAGTGGTCACGGAATTAAAACCTACAAAATTATTCAAATAAATTCAAACTTATCAATATTAGTTATTAAATAACTTGATTATGGAATCGCGTGTGAACATTGGCAATCTAAGCCTATCCGACCTAAAAAATGTGGTGCGAAAAACTGGGTTTGGCAACTAGAGGCACCAAAGCTGCTTTATTAGCTCAACTGAATGCTGCATTACCGTCAGCAAGTGCTCCAAACCTCCATTTGGACATGCTAGACTCCAACGAAGAGCTGATCGATTTAACACCAAGCACCAGCAACAACAACAACGGTTCTTGCGGCGCTCAGACAGCCAACAACAACAACAGCTCTGGTGACGAAGAGGCGGCCAGCCATAACGGCTCTTCCATTTCGGCAGAAATTGGCGGCAATGATGTCGAAAACAGCAGCATAGCAAATGAGGAAAACGATGACGTACCGGTCTGCGATCTTGGTGGCAACGCTCAACACAATATTGAAGTTGCCAATGCTGATCCAAACGCTGATGCTGGCAACGCTCAACACAACATTGAAGTTGCCAATGCTGACCCAAACGCTGATGCTAGCAACGCTCCACATAACATCGAAGTTGCCAATGCTGAGCCAAACATTGAAGGTGGCAGCACTGTGAATGAAAACGTAAACAATGCACCTAACAGCAGAGTTTTCCATGGCACGTAGTCGTCGTCGTCGGCTCTGTGTCCCAGGTGGCGATAGAGTTGGCCGTTCTCGACAGCATAGTCCGGATACTTTGCGGGCTCCTTGGCGAGTCTCTCCAGCATATACGCGGTCCATCCCAATGGATGCTGCTCCTCCACGCCCTGACGACATGCCTGCAGTGGCTGCCGGGACAGTGCGTCGGCTACCACGTTTAACTTCCCCCGTCGGTACTGCACGTCGAACTGGAACTGCTGCAACTCTAAGGCCTATCGAGCTATCCTTCCAGATGGACTCTCTATGGAGTTAAACCATTTAAGTGCCATGTGGTCGGTAATGACGTCGAACCTGTACCCCTCCAAGTAACATCTCAACTTGCGGATTGACCAAACTATAGCCAGACATTCCTTCTCCGTGGCTGAGTAGTTGGTCTCTGCCTTCAGCAGTGTCCTACTGGCGTAAGCGATGACCCGCTTTGCCTTGTCGATGATCTGTGTCAGGAGGGCGCCGAGACCGTGATCGCTCGCATCCGTTTACAGCACGAATTTCTTGCTGAAATCCGGGCAAGCGAGGATCGGCGCGGTTGTGAGTTGCTCTAGCGCATCCTGCTGTTGCACGCCCTACGACCATGCCTTTCCCTTCTTCAAGAGAGCGGTCATCGGCTGCACCATCGACGCAAAATTGAGGACGAAGCGTCGATACCACGATGCCATCCCAAGGCACTGACGCAGCTCCTTGCAGTTCGATGGGGCCGTCAGTCTCAGGAACGCGAGCACCTTTGAGGGGTCCGTCCGTATCCCTTCGCCGCTCACTACGTGTCCTTAATATACCAACTCCTTCCGGAAGAAACGGCATTTCTCTATGTTGAGCTTTAGGTTCGCTTCGCTCAGTCGTCGGAACACCTCAGGTTGGCTACGTGCTGTTCCTTGGCGCTCCATTTCCGGCCCTATCACCGAATCCAGTGCTCTCTGGAACGTGGCGCAGGCCGAGTGCAGACCAAGGGGCATCACCTTCCACTGGTATAGTCCCCGTCCTGGAACTGTGAACGCGGTATACTGCCTGCTCCCTTCCTCCACGGGGATCTGCCAGTATCCTTGCTTCAGATCCAGCGTCGATATGTAGCGTGCGTGTCGTAGGGCTCTAAAATGTGGTTTATCCGGGGTACTGGGTATGCATCCGGGATCGAAAGTGCATTGAGCTGCCTATAGTCGATGCACATTCGCCATTCCCCTGTCTTCTTTTTCACCAGCACGATCGGCGATCTGTACGGGCTTCGGGACTGCTCAATGGCTCCCGTCCGGAGCAATTCCTCCACTTGCTTATCGATGACTTGTTGCATCGCTGGGTTCCTCGGGTAGTACCTCTGATTGATGGGCTCGTTGTCCTTCATTACGATTCGATGGCTAGCTATGTGGGACACGCCTTTCAGCCTCTCGAATCGCGCCAATTCCGCCTGTAGAAGCTCCCGCAGACTCGGCTCCAGATCTGCCGGCCAGCCGTCCTCCCCGTTGGGACTCCCCTCTCCAGACCCTTCACCACTGCTAGCCTCGTGACTAGCTCCCGCGGCCGTATTTTCCCCTGCGACTAGTTTTCCCGCTAGAACGATTTCTTCCGAGGCATGAGGTTGATTCTCCTGCCCGTTAGAACCAGCTACCCTCCCCAGCTTCACGCTTTTAGGTGCTGTTCTACCCGTGACTCCCGAATCCACCCCTCTGCTGGCGCTCTAGACACCTCGCTGTCCGACCGTACCTCCGCTGGCACCCTGGACATACCCTTATCGTCCGTCCGCGCCTTCACTGATACCCTGGACACCTCTTTATCGTCCGACCGCACCTTCACTGGCACCCTGGACATACCACGATCGTTCGATCGTGCCTCCGGGATTCTCTCCGCGGGACGGACCGCCACCCCCTGCCGAATCCCTAATCTTGCCTCCGGGATCGGCTCCACAGGGCAGCCAGTCGCCCCTTTCCTAATTTCCCGTCTCTCCGACGTCCCTAGCGTCATCTCGCTGTCCCCGCAACGTATCGTCGTACCTATCGCTCGCAGAAAGTCCATCCCTAGGATCACTTGGTCTAGCATCGGCGTCATGATTAGTAGCGGCACGCTTTTCGTGCGCCCCGCTAAACTTACTCCTGCATGCAGCATCCGCACGATGTCTAATCCTGACCCGTCCGCCAGCCGTATCCTCGTTTGTACTTCCCTAATATAAACGTCCTTCGCTACCTTCGCCGCGCAGGCACCACAGATGAACGATCGAGTGACGCCGGATTGTCGCCGCGTAGTCCTCTCCACCGATCTTGATCGTCGCGACGACACGACCCCCCTTGACTCGCAAAACATCTACTGCCTCCGGGCTCCGCTGACATCGCTGTCCATCCGCTCCCGGTCCGGATGGTGCCTCTGTCCGTTTCCCTGTGCCGGTCGTCTACAGCATTCCTGGCTGCTCACCCCCCGGTTCCGCATTGCGCACAAAAGACTAACTGCGGGTTTGAACATTCCCTCCTAAAATGCCCCTCCTTCCCGCATCGAAAACATATCGGGCGTCTCCTGGCTGATCCCCCGGTTTCTTGGCCGATCATTCGGTTAACGGGCACTGGTAATACTGGCGATGAATCTACCCTGAACGGGATGTTTAAGCCTGTTGTCGCCTGTCCTTGCCCCTCGCCTAAATACGTACCCATGCTATTACCTAATCGAGATCGTGAACCCGGGGGATACTGTTGACCCTGCTGTTTTATGCCCTCATACTCGACCGCTAATTGTATGAGCTTCGACAGCGACGCGAAATCTTGTCTCCGCGCATACAATTTATACTCTGGGGCTGCGTTGTCGTATATTCTCGCTAATTCTCGCTCCGGACCATAGCCAGCGTGGTGCACCAGCGCATCACATACTGCTTGAATCCCTCGCCCTCTCGTTGACGGCGAGCCCGGATTTCATCTTCCAACAATTCAAAATATCGCGGAGGCAAAAAGAAATCCAAAAATCCCTCCTTAAACTCGTTCCATGGCACCTCTCTTAGCCCACTTGTCATGAACCAGCGAGCGGCTTCGCCGATTATGACATCGTTCATTGCCCGGGGCAACCTATCGGTGTCAATTTCATAAGACAGGGCCCGGTCTTCGATGGCCTCTACGAAGGACAGTGGATCAGCCTGCCCATCGAAGCGTATACCACGCTTCCTGACCTGTTCCTATACTTCATGGGTAGGCGCGCCTGTGTTAATGGGACGCCCTCAGTAACGCGAGGCGTCCCCGATTCCTTCGTCCTGTCGCTCGCATCACGGGCCTTGTAGTTCGGAATCGCCGGGACCTCAAGCAAGCCGAGGGTGTTCGAACGTGTTCCAGAGTCTGACTCTGACTTCGAACGTCTATCCCATTCGATTGGGTCAGGTTCGAGCTGGGCCTTGTGCTCCGGGGTCCTCGTGTATTTGGCCTCCAACTCGGCTTGCCGAGCCCATATTTTGGCGGAATGCGAACCCCGGACACGAAGCTTGCCAAACGACGACGCAAGTCTTCAACCCGCCCCAATTCCTCCTTCCGTCGCGAATGGATCGACCTTACGTCCACCCCAGGATTCTGACCCTCACCCGTATCCATCCTTCGTACGTAACCTTTTGCTGCGGTTCCCTTTCGTTCCCTTTTCCTCTTCTGGTCCACGTGACTCCGTTCGGATATCCAGTCTTCCTCGACCGCTTCGTTTTAATAACTTCCTTCTGGTTTTTTTTCCGAAATTATTGTTATTGTATTTGTTTTATTTCCGTTTGTTTAAATCGCGTTAATTTTTAATTTATTTTATTTCAATTTACTTTATTTCGAACTATTTTATTTGAATTGATTTTATTAATTAAATTTTAATTAATATAATTTTAATTAATTTAATTTTTATTAATTTAATTTTTATTCATTTTATTTTAATTAATTTTAATTTTTATTAGTTTTATTTTTAATTGATTTTATTTTGATTATTTTAATTTGTTTTGTTTTAATTTGTTTTATTTTAGTTTGTTTTATTTTAATGAATTTTATTTAACTTTATTTTATCCGCACAAAAAATTAGTCGCACTTTTAGTTGACCACCCTAACAAGTGACGCTGCGTACCGGCACGGTACACTTTTGCTACACGCGTCCACTCTTTTACCGTGGTTCTATGTCACTCCACTGTGGTCACTTTCACTCGGTTGTTAACTAATTATTATTAGTTTTCATTAATTGTTGTTATGTTTTGCACCGGTGAGCACATAAAAATAAATATAAGAAACATTTTCACTCTTGCTACTCACTTTGTCTCACATGTTCACCATATTTTTTTCCCCCACAGATTAGTTTGTTCACAAAAAAAAATTATTCATCACTATGGCTCCAATGTTCATACAGGGCCGAATCCACTTTATTGTTCACCTTTTTTTTCCGTCGCGCTTACTGATCGCGCAAATTTCGACGCGTACCGAGAGATTTGCCCCACGGTGGGCCTTCGCAGCTGTCCCGTTGGCGCGCGCTCTGCCGACTCTCGGCTTATGCGTGTGAGCGTGTGCCTATATGCGTGCACACACGCTAGCACGCTCGCCGCAAACTCGCTCGCTCAACGAGAAGTTTTATGGCTGTCCGTTTTTTTTCGAGTCTCTGCTTTGTCTTTTTTAGTTGTCTCCACTTGTCTGCTTGCACGTGTGCGTTTGTTGCTGACACCCCTGTGGAACTTTCTATGCTCCTTTTTCCTCTGCCGCAGGCAGCTAACTTCTCAGTTATTTTTGCCGTTTTGGTTTTAACTCACCCTGGAGGCACTTTCATGGGCTTTTAGGCAGAGTTAGTGCCACGCCCCTTTACGCCTAGGGTCCCTGCTCGGGCGCCACTTGTAAAGTAGCTTCTTGGCCGGGGTGATGACTCAGTCTTACTCAGGTCAACTCTACAAGAAATTTGTAGTTTGACAAGACGCGAAGCTGAAAAGGGGGTATGGAGCCGTCGGGATGACTCCGCCACAGAGTGGTTACTAATTCTGTTAAGGAAAAAGGGAAGCCGCCGGGATAGCTCCGCTGCGGTTAGGTTAGAGTCGGCCTGCGAGATGGGTGCTGCTGGGATCGCTCCGCTGCAAGACTAAAGCTTACAAATGCACAATTTCTACACAGACAACGCAAACACTGTTTTATTTTGTGTACGTTCACTTCCGTTTTTATTTGTTTCTTAACTTTCCTAGCCTTGCTGCACCGTCAATTCTGGGTGATTCCTACCTAACCTGACAGCTAACTCGCGGTCCCTAAACACTGTCCTTCGTTACGTATGTACGTCCGATACTCACGCTTGTCAGTTCCAAAGTGTCGTTGCTAATCGGCGGCAGCAACTCACGACCCTCTTTTCGCCCTTTTTGACTTGCGGCGAAAATCCTCTCTCTGAGCTTGGCTCTCTTTTACTCCTAAAAATCTCAATGATTTTTTCATATGTACATAAATGTACCTTGTATCTTTTTACAGAAGCTGAAAATCAAAAAAACTCGGCTTTCGAAAAAGTTAGTAGAAGAAAACTTATTAAAATAAACGTTCCTGGCGAAAATCAGACAACGTCAATATAATCAATTAATTTACCATTTGAATCAATTTATTGTTATGTTAAACAAAATCATTGAAAGCTTAAAATATTCGTAATAAAAAGCAATTTTCGAATCAAGAATTTTGTCAATTTTTAATGGCTTACAGTCGACGGCATAAATATTTTGACAAAACTATGCGCTATGTTTTTCATTTGCTTTAAAGAATTGCAACATGTAGCGGTTTCTTGATCTATTGCAATGAAACCGTAGATATAAGTAAAAAGAAGAATGCAAAGTATTTCTTAATTCATTTATGCGTTTTCTTGATTTACGCATTCTTCTCTTTCGCAAGCTGATAACAGGTGGACAAAAGTATTTTGACATTTGCTGTATTTAGTCTGTGTTGAACTGCTATTGAGCTTGAAGCTAAGCTGCGAGTCTGTAAATATTGAATTCTGAATGAAGTGCTGATAAGAACGATTTTGTTTAATAGATTTGCTTAGCTATGGGTAAAACAACTGAATTATCTGAACTTGTTAAAAATTATTTGGTGGCGAAGTATAACTATGGTATTTCCGTAGAAAATATCAGTAAATTATACAATGTACCCCGCCAAACAGTTAATTATCAAATTAATAAATATAAACAAGTAAGAGGTTTTAGTCGGGAGCTCCCGACTAGGGGATACCCTGAACCCTCTTATTCTTATATACACCAATTCCAGCTCGCGCTACGCGCTCGTTTGCTTTAGTAGTATAACAATTAATTTAAAAAAAAAGGTTCCCTTGGTAGGGTTCGAACTCGCAACCGACCGCATTACTGGCTGCCGCCTCTACGCAGCAGCCACACCAGCCAAAAAAAAAATAGTTTCCTCGACAGGGTTCGATCTCGTAAGAGACCGCTCTACTTTCCGCCGCCTCTACTCAATAGCCACACCAATAATAAACTCTTAATGAGAAAAAAACGAATTTAAATAGCAGCACAGAAAACAATACAATCGTAATTACAATGATGTTGATAGAATTCAAAGACGCGCGTGAATGTGTGTGTGTACATGTATATAGAAATTCTTGGAATTTGCGCTTGCTGCTGCACGTGTTTGCAGGCCAAAACACATTTTCGTTCGTGTTTCTTAACCGATCTTGATGAAATTTTCAGTAGTAGATCTTATTGTACTATTAAGTTTCCTCAAAATGACAATTGCATTTAACTTGTTGCTTAATTAGATAGGCAATACAAGTTGGTTTACTAACATGATTTATAGCTTTGTGTTAGTAGCGGGGGTGGCAATAGCTATAAAATGAAATATACTTGATATATATACATATATACTATTCTAGAAGTTACATGTCAAGTTTGGTGACTAGTTATTATTATTTACCAAAATTGCTCAAAAAACAGGATTTCGATATCGATTCTTATCGATTACATGAAAACGGGACAAGTTATCGACTATCGGAAAGAAACTCGATCTGCGCGGGACTAGGAGGACCTACAGCTAAAATTTCAGGTCTCTAGCTCTTATAGGTTCTCAGATCCTTGCGTTCATACATACGGACAGACGGACGGACATGGCTAAAGCGACTCGTCTGTTGATGCTGATCAAGAATATATTTATAATTTATGGGGTCGGAGATGCTTCCTTCTGCCTGTTACATACATTTGCACAAATACTTTATACCCTTTTTAGCCATTTTCAATGGGTTCAGGGTATAAAAATGATATATACTTTAACGTACTTTTTCTTACAGCTGAAATAAGTAATTCAGTTGAGTCTAATGATGAAGAGCCGCCGGAGTTCGTATGTACGTCAGATGACGCAAATTATTCGCCTTCCAAAAATATGATAGAACGTCGAAGCAGTAAGTATTACCGAATAGCTAAAAAGTAATCATTTTCAGTATAATCTATATATAAAACTATTTGTCCTGACTGACTGACCGACTGATTGGTGAACAAAACTGATATACTTGGTTCCATGAGCTATAAATGTAAGTTTTGTGATGCGCTAAAATGAAAAAATGAATCGCAGGGACTGTGCTGCAAATCTGGTAAAGTTCCACTTCCTTCTTTCGATCGTTTACCAGAACCTCTTAACAGCTTACACCCTCATTATAGAAAATATAATAGCTGTTTTCAAATGACATCATTTGGATGCAACAGAATTCGAGACACTGGCTTTATGTCTACATTTAAGGTGCAAGGTCAAGTGTATTATTTAGTTGGTAGTATTTTGCCAGACCTCTAACAAGATCCCCAATTTTTACAAATTTATTTTGTTGGTGAGGATGGCAGGGAAGCGCAGCTTAAATGCAAAAACATAACAGATGTGAGATTTGGTTTAGTGAAATCACTTCAATCAATGTTGCACAATTTTATCTCTTAAGTTAAAGATTTTAAAAGTGCTCTTCATAAAATTCCTAGAACTTTTTCCTAATATTAAAATGACAATAAAAAAATAACTGATGGGCATAGGGACGTATGGATACCCCCACCGTAAGTGAAGTAGCTCTTCTAATAGATGGTCAGCAGTTTGAGAAGCGAGATATTGTGGAAAGCCATAATAATAAATTGCAACATATTAGTGAAGTGCACCGTTCCTATGATGCATTGCAATATCCACTTCTTTTTTGTCGTGGAGAGGATGGATATTCCGTTGACATATCTCAACGTGACCCTCTCACAAAATTGTCTCTGAAAAAAACACATACAGAATAATGATTCGGAAATCTCAGGCCAATCATTTACTTTATTACCGATCTCTATTCAGTCTATGCAAAAATTAAAACTGAAAGACTTAATTTCATACGAAACAACCAAGCACAGCTCAGTGCAGATAGTTATATTCACCTTCAAGATGATATTGGCAGGCAAGATGTGGATGCTTTTCAGCTTGGTCAGTTGGTAGTTCTTCTATCTTCCTTTACTGGGTCGGCAAGATACATACATGAAAAAACTCAGCACGCAATGACGTGTGTTCGACACTACGTGCGTCCTGATCTTAATTACATTTACATACATTTCCTTGCAACCCTAAATGGAAAGATATTGCAGATGTTTTGATGCCAGGGCAAAAAACGCATGATCGCCATGACATTATTCCTAGAGTCTTTCACTTAAAAGTAAAAGCTTTAATGTCTTTGTTAACAAAAGTCAATTTGTTTGGTAAAGTTCAGTGTTTTATGTACTCTGTGGAGTGGCAAAAGCGTGGTCTACCACATATTCACATTTTGCTATGTTTAGAAAAACATATTATGCCCGATCAAATTGATGGTATTATCAGTGCAGAAATTCCAGATCCTCAAAACGATCCACTATTGTTTGAAATAGTCAAGGCTAACATGGATCATGGGCCATGTGGTAACCTGAACCTTAACTCACCCTGTATGAGAGAAGGCAAATGTACCAAAAAGATTTCCTCAACAGTTGCTTAGTGAAACTAACACAGGAAACGACGGTTATCTTCAATACCGGCGAAGAACTCCACAAGATGGTGGTTTTACTGTTGAAATTAATGGAAAAATCCTAGATAACCGTTCTGTTGTGCCCTATAATAGTGTTCTCTTACGCACATTTGAATTCCATATACATATTGAGTACTGCAGTTCTGTTAAGTCAATGAAATACATATGCAATTATGTAAATACGGGTAGTGATCAAGCATCTTTTACGCTTGAAAATCAAAAAGATGAGGTTAAAATGTATGAAAGTGGTAGATATATTAGCAGTTCAGAAGCAGTATGGAGAATTCTCGAAATGTTATTACTTGAGAATTTTGCTCCATGAGGTACGAGGGCCAACCTCATATTCGTATCTAAAAACTGTCAATGGAACTATTTATGAATCGTTTCAATTGGATTGAAAAGCTATAGGCTTACTTGAAAACGATAGTCATTGGGACTTTACAATAGCGGAAGCTGTTCTGTGTCAAGTTTCGTTTAAATTGCGAGAACTTTTTGCAATTATTTTAGTATTTTCAAGTATCCGATGCCTTAAGTTTGTGGAAGAAATATTAAGAAAGCCTTTCAGAAGACATTATTAATGAAATGAAACTAATAGCTGGTCCTAATGTAGATGCAATTATTAAAAAAATTTTAAATAACTTTAGGAGGACAATGTTTGACGGCTTACGGGCTGCCTAACCTATGTATATCCATTGAAGTCCTGCAGAATAGAGCTTATCTTCGGGAAATTAGTTATGATAATAACATTTTAAATGAAATTGTTATAGATAACGAGCCTATCATGAATAACGAACAGATATTATTTTGGGAAGCGTTCAAGCAGATAGAGGAAAAATGTTTTTTTGGACGCCCCTGGTGGTACAGGTAAAACATTTTTACTGAATTTGTTGTTAGCTTTGTTACACAAAGTCAGAAAATAGCATTGGCTGTAGTTTCTTCAGGTATAGCTGCCACATTGCTTAATGGGGGTCGAAAAGCACACTCTGCATTCAAACTTCCATTTAATTTAATAAATGCAGAGTTACCTCAATGTTCTATTTCAAAGCAATCTAATTTTGCCAAGGTACTCAAAGATTGCAGTCTCATTGTTTGGGGTGAGTGCACCATGGCTCATAAAGGTGGCTTTGAAGCTCTGAATAGATGCATATTACTTTAGTAGTAATAAAGATAAATTTAAAAAAAAAATTTTTCGCTTGCAGGGTTTGAACTCGCAACTGACCGCATTACTTGCTGTCGCCTCTACGCAAAAGCTTCACCAGCCAACAAAAAAAAATGGTTTCCTGGGCAAGGTTCGAACTCGTAACTGATCGCGCTGCTTTCCGCCGCTTCTACTCAATAGCCAACAATACAATCGCAATTGCAATGCTGTTGATAGAATTCAAAGCAGACGTGCACGAATGTGTGTGTGTACCTACAGAAATTCTTGGAAATTGCGTTTGCTGCTGCACGTGTTTGCAGGCCAAAACACATTTTCTTTCGTGTTTCTTAACCGATCTTGTTGAAATTTTCAGAAGAAGATCTTATTATACCATAGAATATTTGTGTATTCTCACAATGACAATTGCATTTGAATTGTGGCTTAACTAGTTAGGCAATACAAGTTGGTCTTCTAACATGATTTATAGCTTTTATGTGGTAGGTAGGTACTTGATATATACATATACATATACTATTCTAGAAGCTACGTGTCAAGTTTGGTGACTCTAACTCTTATTATTTACCAAAATTGCTCAAAAACAGGATTTCGTTATAAATTTTTTTAGATAACTTGGAAGCGGGCACCCATGAGGCTCAGTCGTTGACGATTTATCGGTATCCGATTAAAACGACGTTTGACAAGTCTATGCATTGTATGGTTGGTGGCATGGACTAGGAGGACCTACTGGTTCAGGGCCTAAAAACACCACACCACAAAAAACAGGACACGTTGTGGCAGACCGCGTAAGACAACAGAACAGAACGAATTATATATTATTTTGCTAAAATGGCCGGTAAGTAGTGTGAAACCACCGTAAAGCAGCGAAAAATTATTTTAAATTTACGCAAACAAGGCAAATCCTATAAAGAAATTGGCGAGCTATTGGACAAAAGTCAATTTAATATTCGGAGCATAGTCCATAGATTTTCAGACGACCCTACGGTAGAAAATGCTGAACGCACCGGCCGCCCACGAAAGTTAACCCATCGTGATTGCACCCAAATAATAAGAAAGATCAGGAAAGACCCAAAAATCACATCATCCCAAATAGTAATAGAGGTTAAAGAAGAGACTGGGAAAGAAATTCACTCCAAAACGGTACGGCGGGTACTACACAAGGCTGGGTACAATGCGAGAATTGCAAGACGCAAACCACTCATTTCGAGTGGTAACCAATCGAAGAATTTAGCATTCGCCAAAGAATTTAAATCGAAGCCATTAACTTACTGGAACGATGTCCTATTCTCCGACGAAAGTAAGTTTAATATTTTTCGCTCAGATGGCCGCAGTAAAGTGTGGAGAAAACCCAATGCGGCATACAATAGTTGCAACTTAATGCCCACAGTAGAGCACGGTGGTGGAGGTGTTATGGTGTGGGGTTTATGTCCGCAGCTGGTGTGGGTGAGCTAGTTTTCATCGAAGGAACAATGGACAAGCGTGTTTACTTGGAAATATTGAAGGCAAATTTAAAAAAAGCGCTTGCTACTTATATTTCTAATATGACATTTCTTGGCGTAGGTCGCTCTTACAATCGTAAGCGGCCACAAGTGCGCTGTCTATTATTATGCTGCTGGCTGCAGTCGTACACGATGGTGTGAGATATAATTTTACCGAGGGTCAAATTTAGACTCGGTGTCACGTGTTCATGTGTGAGCATCCTGCGGAGGGCCGACAAAGGTGATGGCCTGCAGTTTTTTTGTTACAGTTATTTTTCTTATCAGGTATACAATAATTATTACGACTAAAATTAATACAATTATTAACGAAGCATGTCCCGATACGTGGTGGAAGCTTAATCCTTTTAATTCAACGTAAGAGGGCATAATAGTTTCCTGCCTTTCTGATTGCATCTTATGGTGAGCAATTAACAAATTTGTCTTCCGTTCTAGCCGTACAGTCAGATCTGATTGATAATATTCCTTGCTCTGGCAAGTTCACTATTTCTGGTGATGTTTTTTCACAGTGGATCCGAGCTGTCGTGTTACGCAGGTTATATACTAAATATTCGGAACTTAACTGTATCATTATCATCTGTCCATCTCTTTGTATTGGTACTGGTATAATTCTAAACAGCTGGGACGGGTTCAGTAGACGAACAATGGTATTTTGGCATTTATGATGAGTTTATTCTCTATAAAAATACCCTTTGCCTTTAACAGTGTATAAATCTCCTTAATTTCTGTAATTGTTCTCTTTCTTGGAAGTACTAATTTTTCGGATAGGCTATCTTTTATCTTGGAGACTTCGTCCCTTAATTGTCAGGCTTTAAAATGTTTGGGTTGAGTCGCCCATGATTTATGTCAATTAATAATCCTAAAATTCCTGTTTGTATTTTGTCGCATCCATCATTTAATAAGCTTAGTTGTTTAGTTATTATGAAGAAACTAATGGATTCCTTATAAACATAATAACTCTATTTGAGAATTTCGGTCATGTTTTCTACTCGTTGATTCATTTTTTCGAAGTGTATATTTATGTACTCTGTTGTCTTATTTATTATATTTGCTGTTGAGTCGATTACTGACGTCTGTTTTTTCTGTAATAAGGTGCGTAACGAAATTATACGAAACTTTTTATTTTTTAACTTTTTTTGTTTGAGTAATCTTAGAAGTATAGTAATGCTTTATTTTCGAAAATGTATATGAAAGCAACATTATATAATAACATAGGCATTTAAATGTTCATAGTTTTTAAAATATTTGAAAAAATAAGAAAAATTACACTTTTCGAGTGTAACGATATTATACGAAAACTTGTTTTTTTAGCTTATAAAACCATAAATCTTTGAGATAATGGCTTAAAAAAAATTTGAACATTAAATAGGGCCTCCTTGTTCTTTTCCTACATTGAATAACTTCCTTTTCATTGAGTTTATTAAATTTGCCAAAAGGGTTTGGTCCAATTTTCCCCATTCTCTTAAAATTTTACTTTTTAGTTCAGTCACACAATCAAATTTCTTATTTTCGGCGTAAACACGACGTACAAGAATTCCCCAGAGGTTTTCAATAGGGTTCAGATCAGGTGAACACGCAGGCCAGTCCAAAGTATTGACTGAGGATGACAATAGGTAGGCCATCGTGTGACGACTGGTGTGAATTCTCGCATTATCTTGCATGAAAATGTAAGAACTTTCCCTATTATCCTGTAGGAAGGGTAGGAGAGTGTTGTCCAACACTTCAACATAATCTACGCTTGTCATTCTTGAAGTCACAAAGCGGAGTTCAAGGGTGCTACACTTGGTAAATGCACCCCATACCATAACAGAACCACCTCCAAAATTGCGTTTTGAAAATACGAGGGGTTCCTTACGCAAATCGAGCCAATAGCCGCGAAATCCATCTGGACCATCTAAATTAAACTTTTTCTCATCCGAAAAAATAACCTTTTGAAGAAAAAAAATATTTAAAAATCTTATGTTGCATGTGTTGCATCTGCATGTTGCATGCAGCATTACAAGACAACGATTCCTTACCAAGTCCCAGCACGTATCAAGGTTTTTAATAGCGAATTCAAGTCGTGCTGCCTTGTGGTGATTTTTGAGAGTTGGCTGCTTCTTCATTACTCCTCGCACTATATGTTTGGATGTTTTTAAAGTACGCCAAACGCACATTGGTGACACTGGAATGCTGCTGTATGCAGCAAGTTGACGACACGACAAGGTCGAATTACTTGCTTTTTTCAAAATTTGACGCTTGTTACGGCCAGACAGTTTGGATTTTCTTCCAGCATTATTATTTTTGCCGTATCCTTCCTCATTTTGTAAAAAATTATTGATTACGCAGCATGTTCGACCAATTAATTTCCCAATTTGGTTAAAAAATAAGCCAGAGGCTTTGAAAGCGAGAATTTTCCCCTTTTCCTCTTCAGTCAAACGCGTTCCTCGTGGCATTTCAATGATTTTTTAAATAAAATTGATAAAATTCAAAATTACAAATCAAACAAAGTTGATGCGCACGCCTAAAGATCAGTTTTTCGAATGTTTCGTATAATTTCGTTACAATAAAATTTCAGCAAAACAACGGCTTTTAGATGCAAATCTAACGGGACATTTCAAGCATAGGCTAAATATAGAATGTAACGGGTCTCTATTGCACATTACGCTTTGCATTCTCATTTTATTCCATCGTGTGAGTTGATTTAACAACATTTTCGATTTGTCGAGTGTTTGAAGTAATATTTTGATAGTTTCGTATAATTTCGTTACGTTTAAATTGTGTTGATTTTGAAGTAATGTTTTCATGTTTTCTTCCATTATTTCCCTATCGTCGGCGTCCATTATACCAAACAAAATGGGATTTTTGGTCGTAAATAGTTCGTTATATTCTTGTAATTCCGCAATTTGCCTTTGTGTGCTATTGAGTATTAAGTTACACTGATCTTCAAACCCATGGAGTTTCTCACAAACCACTCTCATTTTTTGCACTACCTTGCTTCCTCTATGCAGCATTTTAAAATATGGTGTCATGTCGTAAAATATGACCAGATCCCACGAGCATGACACTATTTCTACCTCACCCATTGGATCTAGATACATTGCTGAGGAGCTATTAATTTTTTCTACCACCCATTTTCTTTCTTGTTCTCTTAACGGGGTTGTATTTGATACTTGGCAGAACAGCATAAGTATGATTATCATCATCAATCCTAACTTTGAGATTTTACATCTCTTATAGCTTCTCCTTTCCTCCTCATTATTTTTCTGCTCATTTTCATTTTTGTCTTGTGCCTGTATGCCAATAAGCGGGCACACTTTTGTAATTGGTCTTGTGATAAATTCATCCTGTAATTTTACTTTGTTATCTTTTCCCCTATGTACCTCTTCTACTTTGCCCAAGGGCCATCTTTCTGGATGACAGGTTTCGTCTTTCATGATTACTATTTGTCCCTCTTGTATATCCCGTGTTTCTTTTTTCCACTTAATTCTTTGTTGTGGGTATACAAATAATCTTCTTTCCACTTTGACCAAAATTCTTTCTTCATTCTATTAATCAGTTCCCATCTATCTAAGTTTTCTATTACTCTTTTTAGATACTATTTTACTGACTTGACTCCGGCCTCCCAAGAACCTCCGAAGTGAGGTCCTGCCGGCGGGATAATTTTATCCCACTGAATTTTTTAATTTTCTTCAATAGCTATTACTTTATTTTCCTCAGTATTTTCTACATGTTCTATAATCTCTTGTTTATTTGCAATCTATTTTCTCAAATTAAAACCAGCTTCCGCTAGCTCCCAAGAAATTTATTTTATTTTCTTCCGACAATCTTGTATGGAGTCTGCTCCTGACATCAGATCATCCATATAAAAGTTATTTCTGATTGATTTAATCTTTACAATTATTTGCTTTCTCTACCAGCACTCTTGTTGGACAGTGTGGGGCTGACGCGGTACCGTATGCAACCGTTGTGAGTTTATAGTTTTGAATCTGCTGATTCGGGGTTTCTCTCCACAGAATATACAAGTATTGTTGATCCTTTTTGTCAACATTAATCTGCCGATATATTTTTTCTATATCTGCAGAGACGGCAACTGCCACTTTCGCCATTTTAATACGACGTCGAAAATATCTTTTTGGACTCTGGGTCCCACCCACATTATATCATTTAAGCTTTTGTTGTTCGTGGTTTTTGCGGATGCATCTCTTAACAGTGCTTGATGAGGTAAATAATACTTCCCCTTTTCGTTGGACTCGACCATATGTCGTAAGTCCATATAGTCTTTTAAGAAGTTGCAGTAACTCTCCTTCAGCTTAGTATTTCTTTTGAATCTTTTCTCTAAGTTCAGAAACCGTGCCATTGCTTGTGGTCTAGATGCTCCTAACTCTTTCTCTTCTTTAAACGGAATGGTAACCTTCCACCTGGTTCTTTTCTTGTTGTTTCAATCTTCTTTCTTTATCTTCTTCTTCTAACTCCCAAAATCTCTCTAAACCTTTAACCTCAGTGGCCGACGCGACTATTTTTTCTTCTCTTTTGGATTTCGTGCACCCAAACACTATCCATCCGAATTCTGTGTTCTGGTCGAGAGGCTCGTCTATTTTCACTACTCCATTTTTTAAAATGTGAGTACGCAGGTCAGTTCCGATAACTATATCTACTCGACCTGGTTTGTTAAACTGCGGATTAGCTAATATATAGCTTTCCCATTTAATTTTATCAATATTTATTTATTTTATTGGGATCGCTTTCATCAGTTTTGGCAAAACTAGTGCATCTACTGTAAGCTGCTCCTTTTTTGGGTCTAAAGTATCAACACATACTTTGACCTTATATTTTGATTAACTAG
This sequence comes from Drosophila borealis, assembly GCA_035045885.1. Taxonomy (NCBI): domain Eukaryota; kingdom Metazoa; phylum Arthropoda; class Insecta; order Diptera; family Drosophilidae; genus Drosophila; species Drosophila borealis. The sequence continues at coordinate 20,869,709 of JAWNOR010000194.1, forward strand.
ACTCTGTTGAGTTTTCTCCACAAATTTTTGTGATCGCCCTCAATCTAGGTAACTTTAGTATCTGGACTGCCTTCTCAGATATGATAGTAGTTTCAATTATCAATTAGTGCCCGCAATTTTTCATATTCCCCTGAAGCTGATTTTACCCTGACAATTGCTGTCGCTAATAGCGTTTGCCTTTCAGTCACGCATGTGTTCACTTTTTCTCTTCTATCAAAGTGAAGCATTGTGTGGTGGTATTTGTTGCATTTCGCCCATAAAATTTCACTTGTGCAGCTCTGGGCACTTTAATGTTTTAAGCACTTTAAATATAATTGTGCCTTTCTTGCGGCTTCTACCCTTTCTACTGGGTTCATACCTCTAAATTTAAAGCATTGTAATGCATAATGCCCTGCTTCTTTGCAAACTAGGAAATTTGCCGAAAAGTCCCTGTTGACTTTCGGTTTTTTCTCCTCATCCTTCAATGAACCTAGACCGTTCAACCTATGCTCTAAATACTCCATTAGGACGGACAATTTTTGAACTTCTTTTGTTCTTTTAACATGATTTTCATATGATTGCAACTTTTCTCTATTAAACTTGCGAATAATCATGTGTGCAAAAATTACATCAACGTCCTCTGATAAGACCGTTTTCAATTTTATTAAATGTATTGATTCATTAATTGAATCAATAAATACTTTAATGTGCTTCGCTAAATCACTGTTTAGACCTGGCAACTCTATAAGCCTATTTAATTGTTCGGAAAATATTTTCCTTTTGTTTTCATAACGCTTGGTTAATAATTCCCAAGTCGCATTGAAATTTTCTGCGGAGCCTATTAGCAAATGCGACACCATGCATCTTGCTTCTCCTTTTAATGCCGTTGTCAAATAGGTAAATTTAAGAGCTGGACTCAAATCCTCTCTTGATTGAACTAACTCTGTAAACAACTCGGCAAAGAGACCCAATTCTTTGTAATCCCCGTAAAAGGTGGGTTCCTGCCACTTGACACTTGTCTTGACCCTTTTTCGCTAGTTCTTCTACCGTGTTCTGTACGTCGAAATCTAGCGTTTTAATTTCCCTATCAAACGTTACGTTGCTATCAAACTTTTCTTTAAAGAATTGTATTTCTTTTTGTACTTCTTCCCAAAGAAATACTATCTTTCTATCTTTTTCCCAATCCAAACTCGAATTTTTATATTTTGGCATGCTGCCTCTTGGCTGCACCGCTCGATATTTTTTGTTCGGAGTGCTGCTCTTGGCTGCACCGCTCGATATTTTTTGTGGCTCGGCGTGCTGCTCTTGGCTGCACCGCTCGATATATTTGTTCGGCATGCTGCTCTTGGCTGCAGCGCTCGATATTTTTTGTGGCTCGGCGTGCCGCAATGCCGGCACTGCTCGAAGACCTTTTAAACAAGCGTGACGAAATGACGGGACTGCTCGAAGGACCAAATGAACGGATATCTCCAATTTGAGTATATGTAAGATACTGATTTTATTCTTACGAATCCTAGGTCTTATATACTAACAGAGTGTCTTAATTTAGGCCTGCTGTCAATGCATGAGGCAGCAGCGGTCATAAACTATTGTTTTTGATTAGGGTATTTTTTACCCTTGCTACTTATATTTCTAATATGATATTTCTTGGCGTAGGTCGCTCTTACAATCTTAAGCGACCACAAGTGCGCTGTCTATTATTATGCTGCTGGATGCAGTCGTACACGTAGGTGTGAGATAGAACTCGGTGTCACGTGTTCATGTGTGAACTTCCATGGCATCAAATGTATCGAACTGGCTAGACTCGACGCCAGAAGTCGATTATCATTGACAAATGGTCTTAAACAAGGTAAGAATCTCATTTCCACTATTTCAACGTTCATTTAATCAAATTATACGTTCTCTTTTCTTTTCAGAGTTTGTTTTCCTTACTGCACGAAACAAGTAAAGGAAAAAACATTTTAGCCTTTGGAGCGGCGCACAAGGATCTTACTGATTCTTTGCGAGAAGACCTAATGAATATTATAGTGGAAGACGCAATGGCAAATAAAATACCAATAAAACCCAGTATTTCCTAGCTTAATTTCAGAGCTTTGTCATCTATTCCCTTCCTAGCTTAATTTCAGAGCTTTGTCATCTATTCCCTTCGGAAAAAATATGCAGGTATGATTGTAAAGTTTATTTTACGTTAACTTTCGATTTTTGCTCAGCTTAAAAATAGACTATTATATATAATGGTAATACATTATTATACCCTTGCAGAGGGTATTATAATTTTGTCGTGAAATGTGTAACGCATAGAAGGAGACATCTCCGACCCCATAAAGTATATATATTCTTGATCAGTATCAACAGACGAGTTGATATAGCCATGTCCGTCTGTCCTTCTGTCTGTTTCTATGCGAACTAGTCTCTCAGTTTTAAAGCTATCTTTATGAAACTTTGCAGAATTCTCTCTGTCTGTTGCACGCAGTTCATATGTCGAAACCACCTGGATCAGACCACTATATCATATAGCTGCCATAGGAACGATCGGTCGAAAAGTAGGTTCTTGTATGAAAAACATTTTTGTTTATAAAGATATCTTGACTAAACTTGCTATTTATTAGTTTTACTACGCTCTCCATATAAATGCAAAATCATATTAAGATCGGGCAACAATATCATATAGCTGCCATAGGAACGATCGGTCGAAAATTAAGTTTTTGTATGGAAAATTTTTATGTTTTTCAAGATATCTTGACCAAACTCGGTATTTATTAGTTTTACTACGCTGACCATATATATGCAAAATCCTATTAAGATCGGACAACTATATCATATAGCTGCCATAGGAACGATCGGTCGAAATTAAGTTGTATGGAAAACGTTTTTGTTTTTCAAGACATCTTAACCATACTCGGTTAATTAACTCTAATTGACTATTTTCCCTGTGCTTCTTAGATACGTGCAAAGCACTATGAGCATTATGAAATGGTTGGGTCTGCAAGGGTATTAAATTTTCGGCGTGCCGAAGATAGCCTTTCATTCTCGTTTTTGCTCTTAGGATTTCTATTTCATTTCGCGAGGCACTCGCTCCAATCCAGGGGGAAAACTGTTTAGTAAATATAATCGTAATCGCATGTGCTGTGTGCTGAAGTACAAAAACAAAAATGTTTTTTTTTTAGTTAAATGTGGAAAGTATTATGTACTTTGTCAAGATATTTATTTATTTATTTATATGTGGTCGACAAAACGAGTGTCTTCCAAGTATTCAACACATTATAAATACAATTAGAAAAATTAAATGCTAAAAGCCTAGATAGAGAACAACAAATTTCAAATAGCATCACCGACCGATGGAGGTGTTTTATTTGCCAGTCCGGCCAGCTGTGATCCTTTTCACAGCTAATTTTGTCAGTGACGCTATTAGAGCCTACATCTAAAAAGAAGGGTGTAAGTAGGAAAAAGTGTTCTTACGTAAAATTAAAAATAATGTTAATTTGCTATATTACTTAAGAATATACCATAAATAGGAAAAAAGAAAGGAGGAAGATTGTTAATAAAGTATAGAACTGTATGCTAGATATGCAGAGTGTTAATTAGATAGAATAAGGAAATAGTTTTGGGAAAGTAATGGGAAATCACCGACCCGGTGGGGGAAAATTTTCAGCTAGCCATGCCCCTGCACATAGCTGGGAATGGTCAGTGACTTCCCGAAGGTATCCTGAAAGCAACGATTTTATTAGGGGTAGAGAAAGTTCGGTAGAGAAAACGTGATGCAAACTATTGTAATTTTTACATAGCACGCGAAAAGAATTGTGCATAGCGTAGTCTGTTGTGCACGTCGATAGGAATAAGGGGCGGTAATTTCTGGTTGGTCTAGCCGGAACAGAGAATTGAAGACGCCCTAACAGAAAAGGAGAATCGATATCGCCAATAACCAACTTATGTAGAAAGACAACACCGAGAATTGCCCTACGGTTGGTTAACGACGGAAGATTAAGAAGAAGCAGCCTGCTGGAATAGGATGGCAACCGAAGATTAAGGTCCCAATTTAAACCTCGTAAGGCAAAAAGCAGAAATTGCTTCTGAACAGATTCAATACGATCCTGGCTATTGTTATACTGCGGAGACCAGATGCAAGAGCAGTATTCAAGGTAGGGTGAACAAGAGAGATGTACAGAAGTTTCGTTATAAAAGGATCGTTAAACTCTTTAGACCATCGTTTAATGAAACCAAGTACACCTTTTGCCTCATTAACGATGGTATCTATGTGAAGATTGAAACAGAGTTTAGAATCAAAAAGAACGCCTAGATCCTTAACTGTTAGTATACGTTGCAATGGGGTATTGTCGATGGTATAACTGACAAGATAAGGTGTAGTACGATTAAATGTCATAAATATACACTTTGAACAATTCAGATGCAATTGATTGGCCGAGCACCAAAGTTGCATAGCGTTCAAATCGTCTTGAAGACGAGAATAATGTAGGGGATTGGTGTATGATAGAATAAGTTTCACGTCGTCCGCATACATGAGTACTCGGGCATGGGATATAACAGAGGGAAGATCATTTATAAAAAGAGTAAAGAGTAAAGGTCCAAGATGACCTACGGACGAAAGAGTGATATTGAATATGTACTATTGTTTAGTTACGTTCAGAGGCACGAAATACGCTGCTTCTATATACATAGATACAGATGCATTTGCATTTTGCCTTGATCAAAAATGCAAAAACCTAAATGCTAAGTAAAATTTTTAATGCATGTTTATGGGTAAATAATAACTTTTAGGGAATCGCTTCACTTATGTACATATATGTATGTATGTGTACTTCTATGTGAGCCTAAATTTGTGCTATGAATTTCCGCTGAATAGATACAAATTAAAACGAAAAGTGAAATTCGCGGAAAAACAAAATAAATGTATTTATATAATAATAATGTGCACATACATACATAAGTACATATTTCAAATTCAGTAAAATATTTATCATGCATAAATGTATGTGTGTTAATACACCTTGCAATTTTATTTAATTATTTATATTTACATATGTATGTTCTCTCAAAATAGACGCTGATCAAAATAGCCCTGATGGCGAAGTTGATCAACATCAAATAAACATAAAAGTATATAATACAAGTTTTATTTTATATTAAATATTTTTTACAGCATTTTCTGATAAAAAAAGTCTCAATGAAGCGGCAGATAAAGCCAAAGGTAAGGACAAATATTTTATTAACTTCATATGTATATTATTTTTTATATGTACATACATAAATGTACCTTGTATCTTTTTACAGAAGCTGAAAATCAAAAAAACTGGGCATTCGAAAAAGTTAGTGGAAAAAAACTCATTATAATAAACGTTCCTGGCGAAAATCAGACAACCTCATCATAATCTATTAATTTACCATTTGAAACAATAGTTTCAATTTATTGTTATGTTAAACAAAATCATTGAAAGTTTAAAATATTTGTAATAAACCACATTTTTGGAATCAAGAATTTTGTCAATTTTTAATGGCTTACAGTCGACGGAATAAATAGTTTGACAAAACTATGCGCTATGTTTTTCATTTTGCTTTAAAGAATTGCAACATGTAGCGGTTTCTTGATCTATTGCAATGAAACCGTAGATATAAGTAAAAAGGAATATGCAAAGTATCTTTTAATTCCTTTATGCGTTTTCTTGATGTACGCATTCTTCTCTTTAGTTAGTAATTTAATAATGGTCCTTTTCGATATCTAGTATCAACTTCGTATTCTTGTCGGTCACTGTTAATTTTATTTATTATTTTTTCTCTTTTTTCTTGGGGATCTAAATTTGGTTGTCCGGCATATAAGAAAATGTGTGCAGGAGTTTGTCTTTCGATATCTGCTATTCCTGTTTTTGTTGTATTTAATTGTATTTCTACTCCTTCACTTTCGAGCCATTTTTTTAGTGCTAAGCTGGAAAATGCGCCGTCTCGGTCAGCTTTTAATAATATTGGTTTTCCTAACTGATTAAATATACGGATTAATGCATTTTTGCATTCTATCCAGTCTTTTGTTTTATTATTTTCAAGAGTAGCGAATTTTGAATAAATGTCCATGCTATATAATGTTTGCCTTCAGAAGAATAAATGTCAATTACTAATTTGTCACGACAGTGTTCGGGCTTGGGTGTAATTTTCATTGGCATTTTTGTGTTTCTATGTTCTGATTTTGCTAAGTTGCAAACATGACATTCGTTTATTATGTTTTGTGTTAATATTTGGCTATTAGGGAAATAATAGGTTTCACAAAAAAAGTTTATTTGTTTTTTGAATTCCGGGGTGTAGGAGTTTTTCATGGGTTTTCAAAATAAGTTCTTTGAATTCGGCATAGAAGTTAATGTTTTTTAATTGAATGAGACTTCGAACAATTTTAGTATGGCTAGTGTTAATAATTTCCTTGTGTGCGTTTTGAATCATTTCAAAATCTGCATCACTGTCTATAAATATTGCACTGGTTTTTGTGCAAAAATGGTCTATTAAATATTTTTCGGATTTATCTTTAGTCATGTTATCGTATGTAATGTGAATTATTAATTTTTTGAAGTAGTTTTCTTTTTTAATGTTTGGAATGCCTTTAGAAAATATAATTTGTCTTTTAAATGTGTTTAATGGTTTCTCCGTAGTGAATATTAAATTACTATTGTCTTCGTCAGCGCTATGTTGTGTTTCTTCTCCGAAATAAGTCTGTTCTATTTTTACTCGTGATAGAGCGTCAGCTATGTGGTTTTCTTTTCCTTTTATATGTTTTATGTCAAAGTCATATTCAGATAATTAAACTCTCCATCGGGTTAATTTTGAATTTGGTTCTTTCATTTTGTACAGCCAACATAATGGTTGATGGTCACTATTGATTTCGAAATGTCGTCCTAGTAGGTAATGTCTAAAAGTTTTTGTTGCCCATACAATGGCTAAAAGCTCTTTTTCTATGGCACTGTAGTTAGTTTCGTGGTCATTGAGAGTTCTGCTAATAAAACTAATGGGATGTCCGTCTTGAGAGAGTACTGCTCCAAGAGCTACATTACTTGCGTCAGTGGTTAAAACGAATTTACTTTTAAAGTCTGGAATTTTTAGAATTGGGTCATTAGAAATCAGTTGTTTTAATTTTTCAAAAGCTCTAATGTATTCAGGATTTTTAATGTCGATTTTTGATTCTTTTCTAAGTACTGCTGTCATTGGTTTGGCTATGTCTGCAAAATTTGGAATGAACTTTCTGTAGTAACCGGTTAATCCAAGAAAACCTTTTATTTCTTTGGTTTTTGTGGGAATTGAATATTTCTGAATTGCTTTCATTTTATCAGGATTGGGTTTTATTCCATCCTTAGTTATGACATGTCCTAGGAATGAAGTTTCTTGTTTTAGAAACTCGCATTTATCAAGTTGTAATTTGAGATTTGCTTCAGAAAGCTTCTCGAAAACTAATTGGAGTGATTGCAAATGTTCTTCTTAGGATGTGAAGAATACAGGGTATTCCGTTTATTTATTTATATGTGGTCGACAAAACGAGTGTCTTCCAATTATTCAACACATTATAAATACAATTAGAAAAATTAAATGCTAAAAGCCTAGATAGAGAACACAAATTTCAAATAGCATCACCGACCGATGGAGGTATTTTATTTGCCAGTCTGGCCAGCTGTGCTCCTTTTCACAGCTAATTTTGTCAGTGACGCTATTAGAGCCTACATCTAAAAAGAAGGGTGTAAGTAGGAAAAAGTGTTCTTACGTAAAATTAAAAATAATGTTAATTTGCTATATTACTTAAGAATATACCATAAATAGGAGAAAATAAAGGAGGAAGATTGTTAATAAAGTATAGAACTGTATGCTAGATATGAAGAGTGTTAATTAGATAGAATAAAGATATAGTATTGGGAAAGTAATGGGAAATCACCGACCCGGTGGGGGAAATTTTCAGCCAGTCCGGCTAGCCATGCCCCTGCTCATAGCTGGGAATGGTCAGTGACTTCCCGAAGGTATCCTGAAAGCAACGATTTTATTAGGGGTAGAGACAGTTCGGTAGAGAAAACGTGATGCAGACTATTGTAATTTTTACATAGCACGCGAAAAGAATTGTGCATAGCGTAGTCTGTTGTGCACGTCGATAGGAATAAGGGGCGGTAATTTCTGGTTGGTCTAGCCGGAACAGAGAATTGAAGACGCCCTAACAGAAAAGGAGAATCGATATTTATTTATTTATTTTATATGTGGTCGACAAAACGAGTGTCTTCCAATTATTCAACACATTATAAATACAATTAGAAAAATTAAATGCTAAAAGCCTAGATAGAGAACACAAATTTCAAATAGCATCACCGACCGATGGAGGTGTTTTATTTGCCAGTCCGGCCAGCTGTGCCCCTTTTCACAGCTAATTTTGTCAGTGACGCTATTAGAGCCTACATCTAAAAAGAAGGGTGTAAGTAGGAAAAAGTGTTCTTACGTAAAATTAAAAATAATGTTAATTTGCTATATTATTTAAGAATATAGCATAAATAGGAGAAAAGAAAGGAGGAAGATTGTTAATAAAGTATAGAACTGTATGCTAGATATGCAGAGTGTTAATTAGATAGAATAAAGAGATAGTATTGGGAGTAATGGGAAATCACCGACCCGGTGGGGGAAAATTTTCAGCCAGCCCGGCTAGCCATGCCCCTGCTCATAGCTGGGAATGGTCAGTGACTTCCCGAAGGTATCCTGAAAGCAACGATTTTATTAGGGGTAGAGAAAGTTCGGTAGAGAAAACGTGATGCAAACTATTGTAATTTTTACATAGCACGCGAAAAGAATTGTGCATAGCGTAGTCTGTTGTGCACGTCGATAGGAATAAGGGGCGGTAATTTCTGGTTGGTCTAGCCGGAACAGAGAATTGAAGACGCCCTAACAGAAAAGGAGAATCGATATCGCCAATAACCAACTTATGTAGAAAGACAACACCGAGAATTGTCCTACGGTTGGTTAACGACGGAAGATTAAGAAGAAGCAGCCTGCTGGAATAGGATGGCAACCGAAGATTAGGGTCCCAATTTAAACCTCGTAAGGCAAAAAGCAGAAATTGCTTCTGAACAGATTCAATACGATCCTGGCTATTGTTATACTGCGGAGACCAGATGCAAGAGCAGTATTCAAGGATAGGGCGAACAAGAGAGATGTACAGAAGTTTCGTTATAAAAGGATCGTTAAACTCTTTAGACCATCGTTTAATGAAACCAAGTACACCTTTTGCCTCATTAACGATGGTATCTATGTGAAGATTGAAACAGAGTTTAGAATCAAAAAGAACGCCTAGATCCTTAACTGTTAGTATACGTTGCAATGGGGTATTGTCGATGGTATAACTGACAAGATAAGGTGTACAACTATATCATCAAGATATACCAGACAATGTTTATTTAGTAACGGTCGTAAAACAATGTTCATGCAACGTTGAAAGGTTGCGGGTGCATTTTTTAATCCAAATGGCATACGAAGATATTCATAGTGGCCATGTTTAGTAGAGAAAGCTGTTTTTTGAATGGAATCTGGATGCATTTCAAGTTGGTGGAATCCTTTTGCAAGGTCAATTGTAGTGAAATAATTGCATCTACCTAGTTTTCCTAAAATCTCGTCCATATTTGGTATTGGGTGCCTATCGCTTATGGTTACTTCATTTAATTTCCTGTAGTCAATTACGATTCTGAATTTTTGTTTACCTGAAGCATCTTGATTTTTCGGTACGATCCATATAGGACTACAATAAGGAGAATTGCTAGGCCTTATGATACCTTGATTAAGCATGTCTTGAATTTGATGTTCAACTTCCTGTTCATATGCTTGTGGATAACTGTATGGTTTTGTATGTAAGGCTGAATTGTGGGTAGTATTTATAATGTGTTTTTCTTGATTACTGAAACTAAGTTGGTCGCCTTCTTTATATTGTATGTGTTGATATTGTTTCAACAAACTGATTAAATTGATTCTTTCAACTTCATTTAAATGATCTAATCGGTAAGGGCTTGAGTTAGCAGATTCCTGGTTATCGAAAATTTCTCTAATTGGATTTTTAAACTGTTGATTAGTTTCAGGATTTGGTTGGGCTAAGAGGTGGCTCTGATTTGTGATTGGAATATAGTTGGTTAGTTTATACCTTCTATTGTATAAAGTAACAGTTTGGGTTTTTATAATGAATATTATAGTGGAAGACGCAATGGCAAATAAAATACCAATAAAACCCAGTATTTCCTAGCTTAATTTCAGAGCTTTGTCATCTATTCCCTTCGGAAAAAATATGCAGGTATGATTGTAAAGTTTATTTTACGTTAACTTTTGATTTTTGCTCAGCTTAAAAATAGACTATTATATATAATGGTAATACATTATTATACCCTTGCAGAGGGTATTATAATTTTGTCGTGAAATGTGTAACGCATAGAAGGAGACATCTCCGACCCCATAAAGTATATATATTCTTGATCAGTATCAACAGACGAGTTGATATAGCCATGTCCGTCTGTCCTTCTGTCTGTTTCTATGCGAACTAGTCTCTCAGTTTTAAAGCTATCTATATGAAACTTTGCAGAATTCTCTCTTTCTGTTGCACGCAGTTCATATGTCGAAACCAGCTGGATCAGACCACTATACCATATAGCTGCCATAGGAACGATCGGTCGAAAAGTAGGTTCTTGTATGAAAAACATTTTTGGTTATAAAGATATCTTGACCAAACTCGGTAATTATTAGTTTTACTACGCTCTCCATATACATCCATCGGACAAAAATATCATATAGCTGCCATAGGAACGATCGGTCGAAAATTAAGTTTTTGTATGGAAAATTTTTATGTTTTTCAAGATATCTTGACCAAACTCGGTATTTATTAGTTTTACTACGCTCCCCATATATATGCAAAATCCTATTAAGATCGGACAACTATATCATATAGCTGCCATAGGAACGATCGGTCGAAATTAAGTTGTATGGAAAACGTTTTTGTTTTTCAAGTCATCTTAACCATACTCGGTTAATTAACTGTAAATGACTATTTTCCCTGTGCTTCTTAGATACGTGCAAAGCACTATGAGCATTATGAAATGGTTGGGTCTGCAAGGGTATTAAATCTTCGGCGTGCCGAAGATAGCCTTTCCTTCTCGTTTTTGATTTTAGGATTTCTATTTCATTTCGCGAGGCACTCGCTCCAATCCTGGGGGAAAACTGTTTGGTAAATATAATCGTAATCGCATGTGCTGTACGCTTAATTTAATTTTGAAGTGTTTCGCGACGAAGTAACAAGTACAAAAACAAAAATATTTTTTTAGTTAAATGTGGAAAGTATAATGTACTTACGGACGAAAGAGTGATATTTAATATGTACTATTGTTTAGTTACGTTCAGAGGCACGAAATACGCTGCTACTATTATAAATACAGCTGTATTTGCATTTTGCCTTGATCAAAAATGCAAAAACCTAAATGCTAAGTAAAATTTTTATGCATGTTTATGGGTAAATAATAACTTTTAGGAAATCGCTTCACTTATGTACATATATGTATGTATGTGTACTTCTATGTGAGCCTAAATTTGTGCTATGAATTTCCGCTGAATAGATACAAATTAAAACGAAAAGTGAAATTCGCGGAAAAACAAAATAAATGTATTTATATAATAATAATGTGCACATACATACATAAGTACATATTTCAAATTCAGTAAAATATTTATCATGCATAAATGTATGTGTGTTAATACCCCTTGCAATTTTATTTAATTATTTATATTTACATATGTATGTTCTCTCAAAATAGACGCTGATCAAAATAGCCCTGATGGCGAAGTTGATCAACATCAAATAAACATAAAAGTATATAATACAAGTTTTATTTTATATTAAATATTTTTTACAGAATTTTCTGATAAAAAAAGTCTCAATGAAGCGGCAGATAAAGCCAAGGGTAAGGACAAATATTTTATTAACTTCATATGTATATTATTTTTTATATGTACATACATAAATGTACCTTGTATCTTTTTACAGAGGCTGAAAATCAAAAAAACTGGGCATTCGAAAAAGTTAGTGGAAAAAAACTCATTATAATAAACGTTCCTGGCGAAAATCAGACAACCTCATCATAATCTATTAATTTACCATTTGAATCAATAGTTTCAATTTATTAACAATAAACAAAATTAAACAAAATCATTGAAAGTTTAAAATATTTGAAATAAAAAGCATTTTTGGAATCAAGAATTTTGTCAATTTTTAATGGCTTACAGTCGACGGCAAAAATATTTTGTCAAAACTATGCGCTAAGTTTTTCATTTTTCTTTAAAGAATTGCAACATGTAGCGGTTTCTTGATCTATTGCAATGAAACCGTAGATATAAGTAAAAAGGAGAATGCAAAGTATCTTTTAATTCCTTTATGCGTGTTCTTGATGTACGCATTCTTCACTTTAGCAAGCTGATAACAGGTGGTGAAAAGTATTTTGATATTTGCTCTATTTAGTCTGTGTTGAACTGCTATTGAGCTTGAAGCTAAGCTACGAGTCTGTAAATATTGAATACTGAGTGGAAGTGCTGATAAGAACGATTTTGTTTAATAGATTTGCTTAGCTATGGGTAAAACAACTGACTTAACTGAATTTGTTAAAAATTATATGGGGGCGAAGTATAACTCTGGTATTTCCGTAAAAAATATCAGTAAATTATACAATGTACCCCGCCAAACAGTTAATTATCAAATTAATAAATATAAACAAGTAAGAGGTTCTAGTTGGGAGCTCCCGACTAGGGGATACCCTGAACCCTCTTATTCTTATATACACCAAATCCAGCTCGCGCTACGCGCTCGTTTGCTTTAGTAGTAATACAAATAAATTTAAAAAAAAAGTTTCCTTAGCAGCACAGAAAACAATACAATCGCAATTGCAATGATGTTGATAGAATTCAAAGAAGACGCGCATGGATGTGTGTGTGTACATGTACACAGAAATTTTTGGAATTTGCGCTTGCTGCTGCACGTGTTTTCAGGCCAAAACACAGTTTCTTTCGTGTTTCTTAAACGATCTTGATGAAATTTTCAGTAGAAGATCTTATTATACCATAAAATATTCGTGTATTCTCAAAATGAGAGCTGCATTTAAATTGTGGCTTAATTAGATAGGCAATACAAGTTGGAGGTTTTTAGGTGGTAGCGGGGAGGTGGTGATAACTATAAAATGAAATATACTTGATATGTATATATATTATTCTAGAAGCTACATGTCAAGTTTGGTGATTCTAGCTCGTATTATTTACCAAAATTGCTCAAAAAACAGGATTTCGATATCGATTTTTATCGATTACTTGGAAACGTGTGTATGTGTGCAAGGAGATCGGCGTTGATTCTCATGCTTTTCTGTATGCACACACACTAAGTTTGTACATATGTTCGCATTTCTTTGTCCGTTTTGATCGTATTCTTGTTTTTGGTGGACAAGTAATTTCGTCATGGAATGTGTAAGCATTAAAGGAGACATCTTCGACTGACATATATGTACATACATACATACATATATATGTGGAGCATCGATAATAAGGACATTTTTTGTATGCTGCCTTGGTTATGGGGACAATTCGCCATTTTGGGGTCTGACCTTAAAATTTTTAGGACTGGAATGTCTCTTTTGGGGACTTTTCATAATTCTTCATATGTAATTGTTGCATTAGTTGAATAGTTGGTTGCGTGCGATATTATCGGCCACGCCGATATCTTTTTGTCATATGGTCAGAGTATGCGGGGTGAAGTTGGGCCCACGGCGGGGCACAAATTTGTGAAGGGTGGCAACGCCAGACTTGCGATCCACGGCGCCAAAAGCGACGATTGCTATTGGCCGCCCGGTTTCGCTCTTAAAGAGACTATGAGGAGAGTGGATCGCATGCCCTTGGCCTTCATTTGGGCCATTGACTGTGCAGATGGGCAGCAACGGTGCCCGCCTCGCAAATGTATGCGTGTGCCGAAATTCGGCACCGATGATGTTGCTGCCCAAATGTACGGGAGTTCGAATTGATCAGCGGTTAACGACGGGCGTGCCAGCTCGAAGCGAGCGTAAAGGTCTAGTTTTACATGACGGCCGCATAAAAAAAAATAAAAGTTTCTTGAAAAATGCTCCACAATTAAAATTTAAGCAATAAATTATTTCTTTGGCCGTTTATTAATATAAATCTAAACAAACACTGTGTCAAAATATACAAAATTTGAAAAGTTTAAACTTAAGTGCGACCCGAGACGCACAAATAAAAAAAAACAAAAGACTATTAACAAAATAAACAACTCCGGCAACGAAGGGACAAGCTCTAACACCAGAGAAGCCCACGAAGTCACCCCGAAAGGGCCGGTTTTGGTTCAGTGGCGCACGCCAGCCATATCTGCGACGCCGTCATCCAAGCCTCGGCGCAACCCTGAAGGCGACGAGACGAGCCACCCACGACCGGGCTCCAACAACGAAGAAGAAGCCACCGGCGAGACACGCCCACATCCTCCGAGTGAGTCCGTTGCATTTGGCCCCTCCTCGTTCGAGCCCTTGCCAGAGTCAGATGAAGACTCCTGATTGTACTCCCTGAAAAAGAGCAGATTTTTTTTTGTCGAACGGTGCGAACGGTGAGGGAAACTCCAAAGGTGATGCATCTGCGCCTGTAAAATATAAAAATTTAAAATTAACACTTGCGCGAACTATGCTCACATACTTACCTTATTTGAATTACCCACTTATATCGCCCCTTACCACCCCCCAGAGAGCTCTTTAGGTAGGGTAAGGTAGAATTAAGCGATTTAATACAGATCTATATCACATACCTGTTGCACGACTGATTATCGTGACATACCCAGTTTTAAGTATGTGTGTGGCCACATTGTTCCAAAATCGGCGCAACGATTGCCTCTAAATTGTCTCCTCTATTGTTTCTTTTTGCGGCGACTAGCAATATCTTTGCAGGATTTCGTCGCCCGTTCTATTTAGTGCTGTTAAAAAAGAAAAAAAATGTGAATTTTATAAAATAAGAAAAAAGTTTAGAAATTAATAAATCTTGTCCATAAGTATAAGTATATGCAACATTAATACGCACCTGGAGAAGAAATGTTCACGTGCATGAATACTAATTTATCCGAATGGAGACGTCGTGCAAATAAAATAGAAATAAAAGAAATATTAATGCCAATAATTATAAGAGTACACAAACCATTATACACACCTGTGAAGTTAACGAAATATCCACTTGCATGAGATTCTAAATAGCTGCAAAGATAAATGCCATAAGCGATGATAATAACTGTTATAAATTTTAAGAGAACGCAGCCAATTATACGCACCTATTGAAAGAAAAGTATGTCCGGCTTAATTCATATTGTTGGGGAGAGTGGACATGACGGCCGACACGGGCTGATGTAGGCCATCTAGTGGCCAAAAAGAGGGAGACGAGTGTAGGTGATCGTCTCATGGTAGGGCGGGTACGCTGGGTCCGGAACCGGGGCCCGATCTGGAAGAGTAAGGTGGATAATAGGGTTTTTTTGTTAATTTATATTGAGTGTCTCACCTTTGTTGTTTACATTTTCATAGTTTTTTTTTTTTTTTGGTTTGAGAAAGACAGTTACAAAAGCTGTCTATGGGGTTGGTCGTCGCAAAACAGTGCGGCAGATGACCAGATACGTTGTAGCTAGGACGGCGCAAGGCAGCCCTATGTGTAGTCAGTTGTGTGTGTTGTGTTGTGTGTATCTGTAATTGTAATAGATATGTGTTTATTATTAGATGCTTATTCCTGCTTCATATATGAATTTTGTTTATTCTCTTAAATATAGTTGTTCTTTTGTTATTAAGATATCTTTTGTTGTATTGGCTCTAGGGAAGATTTTATATTTCCTTCTTAGTGTGTTAAATTTCTGGCATTGGAAAATTAAATGATCTGCACTTTCTATTTCATTACATGTTTGACATATGTCCGTATCAACTTTGTTGATTTTGTGAAGGTACTTTTTGTCATATGTATGACCAGTGAAGAGACGGCTTATAAGTTTTATGTTAGATGCTGTCCATTTAATCTTTTTGTACCATGGGTTCTCTGTTAGGATTGGGAAGTAATTGAAGAATGTGGTGCCTTTGGTTCTGCATTGCTCTTTATAATGGTTATTCCATTTCTGCCATATACATACGTTTTTTCGCTGCTCTAAAGGCATCACCTACGCTATAGCTTATATTGAGAGGGATGCCCTCTGTACATGCTTTTCTGGCCAGTTCATCTGCTTTTTCATTTATTTTTATTCTTTTGTGACCCGGGATCCATATAATTTCAGCTTTTTCTAATCTTGTCCATTCTAAGATCTCATATTTACGCACCTATTGATGAAAATATCTGTCTCACGACAAACCCTTGATCGGCTCATTCGCACACATTTTTGTGTGTGTGTGTGTGTAGAGCTCGAAATTCAGAAATGCCAAAAATTTAGTCAAATTTGCATCGGACAGGCAGGCAGGCAACCTACATGCACACAAACGCATAAATGCTTCCATCCATATAGAAAAGTGTGTAAGTGTGTGTGCTTGGTAGGCCCAAAGAGTTATCATGCGCTTATGCCAACGTTCAGGTTCCCTTACCCTTACAACATGCATGGAAAATAGGAGTTTTGCACATGAACAGGCCAAACCCTTTAATAATGTCACCCAACTGCTTACTCGAAAGGGTGTGCGTGTGCACAAGTAGCAAGTCGAAAAAATTGAACATTTTCAATTTTTGGTCTTTTCTTAAATCATTCGACAAGCCGACGAAGAATTACCCTTGCAGAAATACGACTTATTTTTTTTTTATTTCAAGCAAAATTGGTCCCCACAGTAAACAAAAATATTAAAATATAATATATAAATATATCATTTAGGTCATTTAAGTTTTTAATAAATATAAATATATCAAAATCTTCTCATTATGGCTGACTGGACGAAGTAATACATGATAGAGCATTTGAATGTGTGTGCTTTTTGCCACCACAGGCACAAAGGGCACACAATTGAAGAAAAAATCTCTGGCTCGAGACAAACGCCGCGATCTACTTGTGAGCACATCCACACAACACAAACATATGTATGTATGTTTGTAGATCTCGGGGTTTTTGAGAAGCTATGCAGGGAGAAGGAGATGCACACAAGTGCGCAAAACAATAAGTGAGAGCAAGGCACACTCTGCACACGCATACACACATATGTATGTATTTGGGCTGAAACTAACTTACATATATTACGAAATAGCATCAGCCGCAGCGACGTTGTGCGCTGAGCGAGATGCGGCTTCATACTGAACGTTCGGTTTTCGAGGCCGGCGTTCGGCTGCCACTCTCAGCAGTCTTACTTTGTCTGGGCACACTAAAATGGGCGCGAGCACCCATGGGGCTCAGTCGTTGACGATTTATCGGTATCCGATTAAAACGACATTTGACAAGTCTATGCATTGTATGGTTAGTGCTAGTGTTGTGCGAGTCTGTTTTGCTACAGACGTATAGCTTTGTGGTTATCGATTGTGCGGACTGTGGGCCAGGGATGGGACTACACCTAGTGAATCCGATGAGCCACCCGGCGCGGCCCACTGAGAAACAAGCAGTTCCGTAACACAATTCACAGTTCTTAGAAGAAACCTAAGGGTTAATAAAAATAACAGTACATTTTCTTAACATCCAACCAACACTTTGCCTGTACTTCAAATACTATAATATTTATATTATCTTAAAGTTGGTCCACTTTATGGCGAGAAGATTTTTCGGGAACACAGATTTTAAATGCATTTGCTGACATCTGCATAACTATGATGTAATCCGATTAGGTTTATTTTGCATGCATTTGATCATTAAAAAAAAAACAAAACACAATTCGTACGCTAGTTGTCCCATAATATATGTTTTTTACTAATATTTATATATCCTCATTTGGTCGAGGTGGCAACTCTACGAAATGAAAATGAAATGAAACAAACTCCATTTAGGGTAACGTGTTTTATGAGGACTCAGTTTCCGAAATACTCTAAGTATATAACATAAAAATTGTTTGTTATAATGTACTATATATATAAGGTAAGTTTTAGGAACAAAAACGCAGGGTTGCCAATTGCAGAAATTTTTGCATAAGCAACGTGTATTATAAGGACACAGGAACGATGAGATTTGGTTCAGTTCACACCTCAATTTAGTAAATAACAAAATGGCTGTCCCCAAAAAACATCCTGTTTTTACATAAATATAGAGGGTATGAGGACTAGAGAACAGTGAATTTCGATAAAACAAAAAATAATTATAACGCGAAACCACATAAGACTCAGCAATATTTTATTAAATTTATACATTTTAAATTCAGTGGCAGACTGGCTTAATTGAAATTAAGAGTCAAATTTATTTTGAGTGTAGTTTTGGATCATTTTAGGTTAAAGTAAAATTAATAATGTGAATTAACATAAATGACGTTATTAAATACATGCATTTAAAATGCATTTTTTTTAATTCCAAATTTTTTTACATAAATTAATATTTGTATACGAAAAAGTATAATCAATTTATTTGCGGAGTTCCTTGATTTTCGCTTGCGCTGATTATCTATCCATGTTTTTACTTGCGCCGGTGTCCTACATTTTAGATATGTAGAATTATTTATAACTGTGTTGCATTGCTTAAGTGACGGCAATCCTTTAAGCGACAGCAGGTCACCAAAAGCCTGGTATATTTCTTCACGCTCTTCATTCGATCACCGGTTTCTTATCGTTTTTCCAAATGATGATCCTGTTAAATAATAGAATTTAATACAATTTAGTGTGAAAAAGAATAACGTTTTAGTAATATAGAAAAATATTAAAAACATTGCAACCGTCGCAATACTCAATCACAGACCAATAATTCATTAGGTGATATCAATTTTAAACATTCGCCACGCACCCATTTAATCGTGGGCAAAATAATTTTTATCGATCTTCAGAGGAGTCCATCAATAGTATACATGAAAAAGTTATTCAAGCTCTAAGATTGTCTAAGATTTGCGATTGTGCAATTTAGAACGATTTTTAGGATTTACAACGCCCCCAGTGGACGTCATTATATAATTGTAGCACTTTACCTATCGTGGATATATGCGCGTATATATTTTAAGCCCAAAGTTTCTAACTTCAATGTGCCCGCAAAATAAACACGAAATATTTTTTCACTTTGCGAATGAGGACTTATCGCAATGCATGTAAGCACGTGACAAAAATATGTAGGTTGCAATTCAATACTCACTACTTGGGCGCTTTCCTTTTTCATTAGATTTTTCTACAATTTCATCATCGGAAATATTATATTCGCTTTCTGATCGCTGTTCAGAATAATCTGATTCCGAATCCTCTAAAGGATCATCTGCAAAATACATTTTATGTATAATGTAAAAACATTGACAATAGGGCTTATTGGATAAGTAATTATTAGATAAGTTAAAATATTATATTCTACACAATAACTACACTTAGTATCACTCAGAACCTTGATGAATATATTTACTTACTTTCTTTTAATTGATCAAGGGCTACTGTGTTTTCATCGTCAACATTATTTCCAAGAGCTGCCATAAGCATCTGGGATACGTCGGCAATCTCCGCTACTGTTACAGGGATTCTGTAGACTTGTTTATATATATCTTTATGATGACCCATAAAATTGGCAAGCCTATCAATTTGGACATCTTCGACGTTAAGCATCGATGTATAGGTAGCTAAATGCTTTCGAAGCATCGTTCCCCGTAAGGCCCCTGCGCAGCGAGCACCACATTCCAGGGCAAATCTCTTTAGAATGGGGCAAGCCAGTACATACTGCTTTGCTAAAGGCTTGGCGTTAGGCACGCTAAATATGTAATCATTATTTTTTTTAACACCAGCTCTTTTACGATATTTAAGAATAGTTTCAATACAATACTTGTCAAACGGTGTGGGCAGCACTGGCACAGTTCGATTTAGTTTTCCACGGATAGTCAACCTTGTGTATTTTTGAGCAGTTTGTCTAGTTTCTTTCGTGAGACGGTCGAAGTTTTCTTTATCTACATTTTCATCGATGGCGTGAGCTTAGTTAGTGTGATTTGTATTAACGATGTCCATGACAAAAAACCAAACTTAATTTTCAGCACACTAAGAGAATTTTCAGATTTTTTTATCACATAATCGAAAAGTTTTTGAAGCCTTCTTTACATGGTAAGATAGTTGGTAGGGCTCTTTTTTTCTTTGACTGATCTTCTATAGCTTTTTTGTTTATAAAAAGAGGGATTTCGGTTTCCCATAGAACAAGAAAATCTTTAATTAATTTTTTTTCTTTCATGCTTTTGTGTTTTAATGCAATGAGTCCATAATATTTTCGAGCACTTTTTAATTAAAGTTGTAAGGTTCGTTGCGACTGAAGGTGTTTTAAAAAACAACGAAGAAGAGTCCCACTGAGCCACTTTTCTGATACAAGATATCATTAAATCCAAATGTTTGCTCTGATCATATCGTACTGAAGTTCGCCGTGCTTCATAGATTCTGCGTTTGCAAATAAAACAATCAATTCATCATATATCAGATTTTGAGAAATTGAACCATCATTTAAAACAGGCATTATTTTTGTGCGCACAACGTTTGCACTTTAATGCATAAAGCCGGTTTTGGAGCGACCTTGTTTAAGCAAGTCACGAGTTCCTTTCTTATGATCGCTGCCTTTGCAACATTCGTATTGTGCTTATAGGAAAAAATCCAGAACATCCCTTGCAACATATGAAATCAACAACTTCAGTTTTAGAATTAACTCAATTAACTTTTGACGGGGCACGATTAGAGTTCCATTATTGAACGACGCATCGATATTATGGATATAATCACCATTTTTTCTAATTTCATCAATAAGTAAACTCCGAGTTTTGTCATTTTTCGGCAGGAATATGAATTTTTATATTTGGGTTTTCGCAGTTGGAATAATCAAATCCCTGACATCACTTAGTGGATTTTAGTTGTGTAAGTAAAAACTTGTTTATTGGTTGAATTATTTTAAATGCTGGACTGGTTAGTTATATCCGGAGTATAACTGGAATCGAATCCATGAGTGGAATCTGGACAGTTAGTATTAAGCGATTGAAATGTATCGTTTATCGTTGAATGATTTTGATTTTTTGCCGATGAATCTAGCCTATCAGAGCCAAATTCGTTAAGTAGTTCCAAAGATCCTCTATTAGTCGATGAATTTTTAATTGTATTGATAAATTCTTCGGATGCATCTATTTGACTATATTTAATAATAAATATATAGGATACGAGGAATTCATATTAATTATTACTGGACATAATTCAATATTTTAAGTAAATATTTCGTATCTAATATAGTAGCACCAGGAGCTGTGCCTATATACATATTTAAGAACATTTATTTTACTTAACTTTCAGACCTGTAAGGATGCGATAGTGTATACCTCCACTTCATAGTGTATACCTCCAATTCACTTGCAGTTAATTAATCTGTACTGATCATGATAAGCATTTTATTAATATATAGATAAATATTTATATTTTTCATTACCTTTACTAGAAACATATTAATATAAGACGAGCACAAGACAGCTGATATGAACACAAACTAGCTGGAACGAACACGAATCAGTTAACAAACTATAAATTGGGTGATGTCAAGTATATAAAGTTAGCATTAGTAAACAAATAAAAAAATTAGCAAAAAACGGTTTGGATATGTCAAGAGGCATATAGCTTAAAAGAGAATAAACTAATCCAAGAAACGCAATGACGGATTGTTTTTTTGATAAAGTACTTTTATGATAAGTTAATCAGATCTTACCAATATGAACAATTTTAAATTCATAACATATAAGGTATTGAATCTTTTAATGTATATCTTCAGATTCTGGCTTTGAAACTGTGCTAATCACAATTATACACATTAAAAGCTTAAAATTGTGACGGATTGCATTTATTTGCTGTGTCACTATTTCACTGATCTTTAAAAGTCAAATTTAACATTAGAATTTTAAAGGGACAATTATATTGCAAGTACTGGATTTATATTCATTCGTTGTTGATTCACTTTCATTTAATTTAGTGCGTGCTTCTAGTGTTTATAAATATTTTAGGTATTAGGGAAAGTTTCATTTCAATAATTGTCAAAAGGTGTGAGCAGCATCAGCACAGTTCGGTTGAGTTTTCCAAGATTAGTCAACCTTGTGAATTTTTTAACAATATCTCTAGTTTCTTTCGGGAGCCAGTCGAAATTTTCTTTATCCACATTTGCATCGATGGCCTGTTAGATAGTTCTCAATTGTTAGTCTTTCAATTTCACCAGCTCTACGGCGGTTAAAAATTTTAAGGCCAATTAGTGTGCTTTGTATCAACGATGTCCATGACAAAAAATCAAACTTAATTTCCAGCACACTAAGAGCGTTTTCAGATTTTTTTATCACATAATCAAAAAGTATTTTGATGTCTTCTTTACATGGTAAAACTGTTGGTAGGTCTCTTTTTTTTTGACTGATCTTCTGTAGCTTTTTTATTTATAAAAAGAGGAATTTCGGTTTCCCATAGAACAAGAATATCTTTAATACATTTTTTTGTTCATAATTTTGTGTTTAAATGCAATGAGTCCATAATATTTTTGCTTACTCTTTTATTAAAGTTGTAAGGTTCGTTGCGACTGAAGGTGTTTTGAAAAACATCGAAGAACTGAGCAACTTTTCTGATACAAAATATTAAATCCAAATGCTTGGCCATCGTATTTGGAATCCGATTTTTTATTTCATGTAATAGTCTGCTTATCAATTTCATCTTTGCTCTGATCATATCGTACTGAAGGTCGCCGTGCTTCGTAGAGTCTACGTTTGCAAATAAAATAACGTCACTTGCACTTTTATGCATAGGGCTGGTTTTAGATCGACCTTGTTTAGGCAAGTCACGAGTTCGTTTTTTATGATCGCTGCCGTTGCAATTATTTACGACTCCGCATTGTGGTTTTGGGGAAAAATCCAGAACATCCCTTGCAACATTTGACAAAATATTAGTCTTTAGAGTTAACTGGCTTTTGACAGGGCGTGATTAGAGTTCCGTTATTTAATAATGCATAGATATTATCGATTTTATCGTTATTTTTCCAAATCTCAATAATAAGTTATCTTCGAGTTATATCATTTTTCAAGGGTCATAAAAATGGTTTTACTTGCAGCTTATTATTATGTACGAACTGCAAGTGACGAGCTAATTTTGTTTGCAATTTATTACAGAAAGAGCAAAAATAAAAGTTACAATTTTTTGAGTTTTCGCAGTTGTTACAGTTGTGTAAGTTGAACCTTTTTTATGTTGGAACACTATATAGTGCTGGACTTACTTATATCCGGAGTACAGTTGGAATCTTGGGTGGAACGTAGATAATTAATACCAAGCGATTGATATGTATAGAATGCTTTTGATTTTTTGATGGTGAGACTGGCCAACAAGAGGCCAGGCAAGGAATAAGTATTTTATTTATACATTTATTTCTTTTACATATTAATATAAGACGGACACAAGACAGCTGAATCAAACACATAATAGCTGGAGCAAACACAAATCAGGTAAGAATCCATAGGGTGAGTATTATCAAGTATATAAAGTTAGCTTTAGTTAAAATATACAAATTAGCAAAAACCGTCTAATAAGGATGTACGTCAGAAGGCATTTGGCGTACAACAGAATATTCTAATTTAAGAAATGTAATGACAAATTGTGTATATATGTAGGGATGACCATTCGATGGTTTTCACAAGCATTTGAGTTATTTAAGTTCTTATTATTTTATTTAGAGAAATCGGTGAACAAGCGTAAACTTATGATTATTGTACATTTTCCGACATGTATTTCAAAGACAACGAGCAACAGCGAACACATCTTTTCATTGACTCTTCTAGCTTGAGCCTGAGCTTCTCCTTCTTCTATTTTTATCGATATATATATATATATATCGTGGATTAAATATCCATAGCAGGGTTGCATATGATAAGTGATTTTATATTACCAAATGACTATAATCACTAACCATACAATGCATAGACTTGTCAAATGTCGTTTTAATCGGATACCGATAAATCGTCAACGAGTGAGCCCCATGGGTGCTTGCGCCCATTTTAGTGTGCCCAGACAAAGTAAGACTGCTGAGAGTGGCAGCCGAACGCCGGCCTCGAAAACCGAACGTTCAGTATGAAGCCGCGTCTCGCTCAGCGCACTACGTCGCTGCGGCTGATGCTATTTCGTAATATATGTATGTTAGTTTCAGCCAAAATACATACATATGTGTGTATGCGTGTGCAGAGTGTGCCTCGCTCTCACTTATTGTTTTGCGCACTTGTGTGCATCTCCTTCTCCCTGCATAGCTTCTCAAAAACCCCGAGATCTACAAACACATACATATGTTTGTGTTGTGTGGATGTGCGCACAAGTAGATCGCGGCGTTTGTCGCGAGCCAGAGATTTTTACTTCAATTGTGTGCCCTTTGTGCCTGTGGTGGCAAAAGGCACACACATTCAAATGCTCTATCATGTATTTCTTCGTCCAGTCAGGCATAATGAGAAGAATCTGATATATTTTTATTTATTAAAAACTTAAATGACCTAAATGATATATTTATATATTATATTTTAATATTTTTGTTTACTGTGGGGACCAATTTTGCTTAAAATTAAAAAAAAAATAAGTCGTATTTCTGCAAGGGTAATTCTTCGTCGACTTGTCGAATAATTTAAGAAAAGACAAAAAATTGAAAATGCTCAATTTTTTCGACTTGCTACTTGTGCACACGCATACTCTTTCGAGTAAGCAGTTGGGTGACATTATTAAAGGGTTTGGCCTGTTCATGTGCAAAGCTCCTATTTTCCATGCATGTTGTCAGGGTAAGGGTACCTGAACGTTGGCATAAGTGCATGATAACTCTTTGGGCCTGCCAAGCACACACACTTACACACTTTTCTATATGGATGGAAGCATTTATGCGTTTGTGTGCGTGTTGGTTGCCTGCCTGCCCGATGCAAATTTGACAAAATTTGAAGTTTTTGGCATTTCTGAATTTCGAGCTCTACATACAGACACACACACACACACAAATGTGTGCGAATGAGCCGATCAAGGGTTTGTCGTGAGACAGAGATATTTTCATCAATGGGTGCGTAAATTTGGGCGACGGGCACGGTCTTTGTTTTTTCGGCATGCCTGCGGTGGGCTTGCGGCCGCGTAAGGCACAAATGTGGGAAGAAATGGACAAATGGATGCAGACGCATGCTAGACATTCTGATCGTTTATTGCCTGCCATAATACCCTTTAACCCAAAATGTTTGCAATGTCGAAAAATACATTAAAATATCACTTGCATTTTTTCCATATCAAAGTGCAAACGAACGACAAGTGCGGTTCACCTGTTCGTTGCCTGTTCACACATTTGTGCCTTACGCGGCCGCAAGCCCACCGCAGGCATGCCGAAAAAACAAAGACCGTGCCCGTCGCCCAAATTTACGCACCCATTGATGAAAATATCTCTGTCTCACGACAAACCCTTGATCGGCTCATTCGCACACATTTGTGTGTGTGTGTGTGTCTCTGTGTAGAGGTCGAAATTCAGAAATGCCAAAAACTTCAAATTTTGTCAAATTTGCATCGGGCAGGCAGGCAACCAACACGCACACAAACGCATAAATGCTTCCATCCATATAGAAAAGTGTGTAAGTGTGTGTGCTTGGCAGGCCCAAAGAGTTATCATGCACGTATGCCAACGTTCAGGTACCCTTACCCTGACAACATGCATGGAAAATAGGAGTTTTGCACATGAACAGGCCAAACCCTTTAATAATGTCACCCAACTGCTTACTCGAAAGGGTGTGCGTGTGCACAAGTAGCAAGTCGAAAACCTTGAACATTTTCAATTTTTGGTCTTTTCTTAAATTATTCGACAAGCCGACGAAGAATTACCCTTGCAGAAATACGACATAGTTTTTTTTTTAATTTTAAGTAAAATTGGTCCCCACAGTAAACAAAAATATTAAAATATAATATATAAATAAATCATTTAGGTCATTTAAGTTTTTAATAAATATAAATATGTATATCAAAATCTTCTCATTATGGCTGTCTGGACGAAGAAATACATGATAGAGCATTTGAATGTGTGTGCCTTTTGCCACCACAGGCACAAAGGGCACACAATTGAAGAAAAAATCTCTGGCTCGCGACAAACGCCGCGATCTACTTGTGCGCACATCCACACAACACAAACATATGTATGTGTTTGTAGATCTCGGGGTTTTTGAGAAGCTATGCAGGGAGAAGGAGATGCACACAAGTGCGCAAAGCAATAAGTGAGAACGAGGCACACTCTGCACACGCATACACACATATGTATGTATTTGGGCTGAAACTAACATACATATACTACGGAATAGCATCAGCCGCAGCGGCGTTGTGCGCTGAGCGAGATGCGGCTTCATACTGAACGTTCGGCTTTCGAGGACGGCGTTCGGCTGCCACTCTCAGCAGTCTTACTTTGTCTGGGCACACTAAAATGGGCGCGAGCACCCATGGGGCTCACTCGTTGACGATATATCGGTATCCGATAAAAACGACATTTGACAAGTCTATGCATTGTATGGTTAGTGATATCATACTGTTAAATGGCAACCATATTTTAAACTTTATTATTTAATTTCTCCGAAAACGGCCCCAAATGCACGGTAGTTGTGCATATAAAGCACGATTTATCAATCATTTTTCTATTTATTTCATTAAAATCATCGGTACAGATTTTGAGAAATTCTCATTTTTCTATTTCTCTCATAACATCCTATGTTAATGCAAAAAAACAAGCTGGCAATATTAGATATCATACTGTTAAATGGCAGCCATATTTTAAACTTTATTATTTAATTTCTCCGAAAACGGCCCCAAATGCACGGTTGTTGTGCATATAGAGCACGATTTATCAATCATTTTGCTATTTATTTCATTAAAATCATCGGTACAGATTTTGAGAAATTCTCATTTTTCTATTTCTCTCATAACATCCTATGTTAATGCAAAAAAACATGCTGGCAATATTAGATATCATACTGTTAAATGGCAGCCATATTTTAAACTTTATTATTTAATTTCTCCGAAAACGGCCCCAAATGCACTGTAGTTGTGCATATAGAGCACGATTTATCAATCATTTTGCTATTTATTTCATTAAAATCATCGGTACAGATTTTGAGAAATTCTCATTTTTCTATTTCTCTCATAACATCCTATGTTAATGCAAAAAAACATTCTGGCAATATTAGATATTATACTGTTAAATGGCAGCCATATTTTAAACTTTATTATTTAAATTCTCCGAAAACGGCCCCAAATGCACGGTAGTTGTGCATATAGAGCACGATTTATCAATCATTTTTCTATTTATTTCATTAAAATCATCGGTACAGATTTTGAGAAATTCTCAGTTTTCTATTTCTCTCATAACATCCTATGTTAATGCAAAAAAACATGCTGGCAATATTTCAACATATTTGAAATGGTGGCAATATTTTAAATTATCATTCAAATTCAACAATGTACAAGTGTGATTTTATGATGGCTGATGTGCCACATAAAAAAAAATAAAAATTATTAAGCACCGCCAGCCCTCGCACCAGCATGTGGCGAAGCCGCTGCAGATGCAACAGCCGCTGCAGATGCAACAGCCGCCGCATACGCAAAAGCCGCCGCAGATGCAACAGCCGCCGCAGATACAACAGCCGCTGCAGATGCAACAGCTGCCGCAGATGCGTGGATACAGCAGCAAACCTATTCTTATATAATGTTTGACTCCCAATAAAAATATGTATATATATTAAAACAGTCCCAAATAAAAAAAAACATAATTATTATGAATTATTAATTAAAATTTCCATGAAAAACATATATAAAAGCTAGTAGACGTCATATGGAATTTGCGCCGTTTTCTTGAATACATAAAAGTGCCGTTATAATAGAACCTGCCAACCCATTATAAGCCTAGCATATAAACGAGCGAAACTGACAATCTCTGAAAATAAGTGAATAATTAAAATATCGGTCACTCTTTTTATACATGGCGATGAATAGTTTGTAATTGGGCTCACAATAAACATTTATATTTTGTATCTATATTTATATATACACAGATAATAATACAAATTGTAGAATGTTTTAACAACTATGTAAAGTATTTATTTTATATAAATAACATGTTTAGATAATATTCATCGTCATGTGTACTTTCACTTATTTTTACAAGGTGGCATCTTTATGTTCCCATAGGTTAGCTTTCTTCGTAAGTTGGCAGCCCCTAACATAGCGACACTTTTGCATTGCATGCTTTTTAATTTAAATGAAATTTATATACATATTTAAACATATGTATATATTTATAACATTTGTTATTTATTTGTTTATATATTTTAATCTAACAAGTTTAAAATGGCTCCAGGAAACGCAAAACGGTAAGATTTTATTTATTGACTGATTGTGTTCGCGTTTTTATAGCCTGAACCCATTAAAAATGGGTAAAAGGGGTATAATGTATTTGTGCAGCCGTATGTAACATTATGGAAAGGTTGGGTCTGCAAGGGTATTAGATCTTCGGCGTGCCGAAGATAGCCTTTCTTTCTCGTTTTTTACCTAAAAGCTATTGAAAATGAATGAACATTTTTTTGCAAACGAACTGGTAAATAAAGGAATTTTTAATTTTGACATAACTTAGTCGTTAATACATTTTTAAAATTTGTTGGAATTGTACTGAGTTTTTAAAACTAAAATCTAAAAATAGATAATAAAATTGTTGTTTAACTTATTCGATTTAATTTTACCATTAATATATAAAAAATTGTTTAAGGACATTCTTTCTTGGATTTCGTGATGCCATAACAGAAGCCATTGCCAGAAACATAATATCTCCAGTTGGAAATTTAAGTCCAACTGATTTTCAATCTATATTACTTATTGTTAACAATAAGTTTATAGAGCGAAATTGGACAGATTTTCAACTGGCAGATAATGTTAAGAATCGAAAAATTATTACGAAAAGTTTTAAACGCGTAAGTAATCATAAAGCTTTAATATTTTTTATAACCCTAATTGGTGTGTTGTTTTACCAGTTTCAGGCTGCCTACTCAAAAGAACGCCAGGACGTATCTAATGGTAGTAATCATGTAAGCTGTAAACTAGAAATTAGCAATAATATTAGTGATATGTCTAGCATAGAAAATAATAATTCTAATTATAGTGTTAATAAGCCTACAAATTGCCCGTCTGAGTTAAATAATGACGCAAGCTTTGTCGAAGCGACATTAAAATGCTTTCGGAAAAAATACCACAATTTTCATGATAGCTTAAACATCTCATGATAGCTTCAGTTAGTTAGTAATTTGAAAGGATGCCGCGCAGCACTTTCAGGTTACAACAATTTGGATACTGAAATGAGTATACAAGAATTTATGGCCACGTTAAATCAACTGTGTGCGATTTTTTAAAAAAAAAAAAGCATTGAACACATTATTCGAGAAGCATACACTTCTCATAACAACGCATGTGTTTTGTATTTTAATTCAATTAGACTTAACAAAAATTCTTTTGCTGCATATGGTTACTGCAAAGATCCGTCATGCAACTACTTTTTGTTCCGTGGGACATTTGACGGTGTTGTAAGTGTATACACAAGCAGCCCACATATCTCCCATACAATTGGCCTTAAAAAGTCACCGCAGTGCAGAGCAATAAATATATTTATAGAAAAGACTTCCATTAGAAACTCTTCTGCGTTTGAATATAGATAAAAAAAAATTAACAAAATCAATATGTTTCGAGCCAGAGTTGGTAATGATCAGATTACTAATGAGAAACTACCCTTTTATAGAAATTTAATTTCGGAGGAAAATGGAAAATTTGATTTTGACAAAGATCCATTTAAAGATACCTTCGATATGATTTCTAATGGGTATGACCACTTTATTCAGTTACTTTCTACGAAACTAGAAGTATTTTTATGGGACAGACAACATATAAGTATGTTGTTGACCCATTTAAAACTACAGACACTGCATATTGACGCGACTGGGAATGTAGTACAGCCAATGAACTTTATCAAAAAACGTACATTTTTATATTCATTGGTTGCTCATATTCCAGAGCTTCGAATCGTTTTTCATGTCGCAAATGCGATTCTCTCCAATCATAAATCGTCAGATATAGGCAGATTTCTATGTGAGCTGCGCGAGTTTTGCATAAAAAATAAATTAAAATGGCCTATTTGCAAAAGAATTATAACTGATGTCAGTTTTGCCATAATTGGAGCCATTTTAAAAGAATATAACAACATTGATCTTGCAACGTACAATGAAATTTGTTTTAGTTTTTTGTATAATTTAAATCGCACATTTCCAAAAGTCTGCGTTCAATTTTGTACGAGCCACTACAGCAAAATTATGTGTCGCAACATATGTAGATGAAGTAGTTGGTTTGGACAATATTGATCTCAGATCATTTTTAAGAAATGCCTTGGGTTGTGCATATTCCATAAATAATATTGGAGAATTAGAAAAATGGTTCCGAAATATTGCAATAATACTTCTTTCTCCATATGTTAATAATATTGTGGATGATGCCATTTATTATTTAGCTAAATATTGTGAAGAGCCATCCACATTTTATTTGATAGACAGTATAAAATTGGGAGAAAGTAAGGAAGTTGTCGATGATCCAACTTTGCTGTCCGTTGCCGAAAAAAGTCCATTTAAATTTAAGTTTCAAGAAATACGTACAGAAGTTACAGAACTTGTATCACAATATAAGAGCAACTTCTGTACGTCAAATATTTATTTAAGTCCAGAAATGCTGGATCTAATTTTAAATAAATACATTGTTTACGCACCTTTTTGGACCAATATTATAGGTACTTTTATTGATAAATCCAATAAAAGACCCAGTAATGGGCCTATAGAATCTTTCTTTAAAACACTTAAATATAGTGTTATAAAGACAAATAATAAAAACGGCTTAAAGCTAGGACGATTTATCCGTAAGCTGGATGAGTTGTCAAAGTCCATTGCTAGACAAGTTGAACTTGCGAAACCGGGTATTATGGAACCGTTTAGTGAAATAGTTGTAAGGCCTACAAAAAATAAATATAAATCAAAAACTGAGAAACGGTTCGATGAAATGTCTAACAAGCGAAAACTTTCCAAGCACAAGGAAAGTTGGAAAAAATCGCTTAATAAAAGACTAAAAGTAGGAATGTTTAAAAAAGATTTTTCTACAATATTAAAAATTCAAGAGCAATGTCATGAAGCATCCATATGCCATGACCATTCCTACATAATCGTAGAAAACAAATGTGCTTTTAAAATGGAAGGAAAATATAAAAGAGATTTGTCCATTTTAAAACAGCATAGTGAGTTAAACATTAATTCAGAACTGTATATTTTAAGTTGTGAATCATTGTTTAAATGTGTGCACGGCATTCCAATTCAAGCCGTTTCATGCACTACCTTACTATTAAGGATTTATTTTCATTAAATGGTCGAAATTGGTTAACAAACTTCATTGTGGATATTTGCTTAACAACTATTTTATACGAAAATGGAGAGGAGTCTTTTATAAATTTGCCTTGTCAACTTAATGATTATTGCTTTAACAATGAAAAGGATATTGAAGATGGTTTAGTAAAAAATTCCACTTTAATAGTACCTCATTGTTACAGAAATCATTTTTATATATTAATTATTAATCAAAAAAGACACGAGATACTATTTTTAGACCCCTTTGGCAATTCTCAAAGCACTCGTGTATTTAAAAATTATTATTTAAAAATGTTGCAACGTTTGAAGCCAAAAGAAAATTATTCAGTGGATCAAATACAGCATGATGTGCAATCGGATGCCTACAATTGTGGCATTTTGATTTTACAATTTGTAGAAAGATATGTGTCAAACTTTTCACTAACAAATTTAAAGTCTAATGACCTATTTAGAAATGAAATGTTTGATAAAATTCTCAAATTTGGAGATTCATTAAATGATTTATGTTTGCACTGTTCGTTTAAAAGTAAAGGCCCTTTAGAATCTCGCTGCCGTAAATGCGATCGTTTTATTGTGAAATCTGTGTAAGAAAAGAACATAAAAAATTATCAAAAAAATATTATTTGCAAGATATGTGAGCTTTGCTTAGATACCACCAGCTTAGATCCATACTTG
This sequence comes from Drosophila borealis, assembly GCA_035045885.1. Taxonomy (NCBI): domain Eukaryota; kingdom Metazoa; phylum Arthropoda; class Insecta; order Diptera; family Drosophilidae; genus Drosophila; species Drosophila borealis. The sequence goes on from JAWNOR010000194.1 coordinate 20,901,943, forward strand.
CAAAGTGTTTTTGACAATGAGTGAGACCACACTCAAGAGTTGAGTAGAACTTCAGGACATTGCTCGGTAGTTTCTATTTTGGCTCGTAATAAGTATTACCAAATATTTATATCGTTAAATATCAGCATGCAAATTTTACGATATATTTTGCTCCAGCTTTAAATATGCTGTGGTGCAGAATATGCGTCTAAAATATTTAAGCATGCCATATTATATATTAACACAAATACTCTTATTTAGATCTAACTTTATTTGTTTATTATATTGAACATAGACGTAGTTGTAGTAGATAGTAGATGTATTTATAAATATTAAAAATTAGTAAGTACTAATGTAGTGTGGATTAGGCCTACTGGGGATACCACATTTAAAAAAACGCGCTGTTAATTCTACCTCAATGGTGGCGTGGAAAGAATTAAATAACATATTTTTGGTCAATTTAACAAACCGTACGTTTAACAAATGCATATTCGCAAACAAGTCAATAAATATTGAGGTTTTACAAATTAAAAACTTGCGACCAGTATGCAATTGCATTTATGTATAAATAAAACAAACATGTTTTTAAATAAATATGTGGGCTAGTCTTTGGAAAAATGTATACATGATATACTTGTACAAGCTTAAAATTACTATTACGAACAGTTTCAGCTATTAACATTTTGTAAGTTGAATATAGAAAGTGACGGAAAAGTAATATTCTTAATACTTATACAAAATACAATATGTGTTGCGTTAGCTTTACGCTCATTTTCTCCGCATTCCATTACAACTCAAATATAAGACAATTTCTTTAAGTGTTTGCAATTATCTCTACTTGAAGCGAACAGACGTGTTTTTTTGTGCTCTCCGTTTTGTTTTTGATTTAATAAAACACCGGCGTTTTAATTATTTATATTTTATATATTTCTACTATTCTGTTCGCCTTCTCGGTTTATTTTTTATTTATCGCGAGTGCATGCTTGTGGCCTGTGCATTTTTGTTTGTGCGCTTGCGCTATTAGCTCTGTGGGTAAGCTTCTTGTTGTTGTTTGTTGTTTATGTTTAACTGCACATCGCCTCTCTGGTGTGCAAGATTTCGTGGGCAAGCAAGCAATCTATAAATAGACTACTCCCGCACTCTCGCGCTCTCTCAACTTTTCAACTTGCGCTTTGATCTTTTTCTACCTTCTGCCGCTTGTTGGTGCTCCATACGCTATTAATCTAATCTAAATAACTCTCTTTTTACATTTGGTTGTGTTAATACAGTAGAGACCCATAATAATGGACCATAAAATTGTCTGTTTTATAAAAACTTGCCAAATGCCAATTACGGCAAGTCAATCCAGCATACCTTGTTGGCTGTGTGATAATGTCGTGCATTCTAATTGTGCGGGTTACACTGGTCTTGTGGGGGATGCTGTTGCCAAACGAAATGGTTTGCACTATAGTTGCGACTCGTGTAGGGAGATTGATGGTGAAATGCGGGCGTTTATGCGTCAGACCAGGAGTGGCTTTAGGGGCCTGATTGTTGGATTTCGTAAACTTAACGATCAGCTCACAGCCCTGGACACCCAATTTAATAGCCTTAAACTGTTAGATGAGTCTCCGGGGCCTAAAAAGCCCACTCCTTGTGATCTGCCGTTGGCTAATACCCTTCAGCCTCCGACTGCTATTCAGCAGCCTACTACACCGATTACACAGCAGCTCATCTCGTTTGTTACTCCGGTAGCTGTGAGGTCTGCTGCGGACACTGATTCTGTCCCGAAATGTGTGACATCGGCACGAGAAAAACCAGTCGAATTATCCGTGCCGTCCGCTGTCGTGGGTGTTCCGAAAGGGCGACAGCAACAATTAAATTTACAACAGTCGCTAGAAGGCTCGTCGTCCGGACTACCGGCTGTTTTAGGTACCATGGTTAATAGTGTTCCCACTGTCCTACCTGTGGCGCCTAAGCCTCTAGTCGGTATTCCACCGAAGAGACATATTTTGGTTTCTAGGCTTGCCCCTCACTTTTCATCAGATGATGTAAAAGGCTTTATACAGGCGAATATTCAAGCCTCAGGCATAGTGGTGGAGAAATTTAAGTTCGCTTATGAAAGGGATATTGCGTCCTTTAAAATAAGTGTTCCGCCAGAAATATTTACTGATATTTATTGTAAAGAGTTTTGGCCGGAACACTTAATAGTAAAAGTATATAAGGCCAAAAAGAAAAATCAGACTCCGATTTTATTACCACCTACTTCTAATGGCGCATCAACTTTAGTTGCTGCGTCAAAAAACTAATTTCATCTTTCGAGCTTGCCTACCAGAATGTTAGAGGTCTTAAATCTAAACTCGCTAAACTGTATTTAATTATCGCGTTCACTGAGACCTGGCTGAAGCCGGACATCTCAGACTTCAATTTTTACCTCCAAATACACCACTTACAGATGTGATCGAGCTCCCCATATCGGAGGAGGAGTACTTATAGCTGTCGAGTCTGCTCTTTCGTCGGAACGCATTGATCTTCCCATCTCAGAGATTGACTTGGTGGCTGTAAGAGTTGTATTTGGTACTTTTTCTATCTTTATTTCGTGCTCATATTTACCTCCTCTATCTAACTTGTCTACCTATCAAACCCATCTTAATGCTATTAAATCTATCTCCTCCCTACCTTCTGATAGAGACCTTTTAGTAGTTCTTGGGGACTTTAATCTTCCAGTTGCCTGAGGCCTGATAGGCCTCCTTGGTTCTCAAATGAACTTATGAGGTTAAAAAACGTAAAGTCGAGGTGTTATAAAAAGTTTAAGAATTCGGAAAACGACTCTGATTTCTCCCGCTATACAGTTGCCCAGTCAAATTTTTCCACCCAAAATTCCATCTGTTATAGGAATTACCTTCGGCGTTGTCGCCTTCAATTTTCACATAATCCAAAGCAATTTTTTAACTTTGTCAATTCTAAACGAAAGACATCTACTTTGCCTTCTTCGGTTCAGTTTGCAGATGCCAGCGCGAACACTGATCCTGGCATAGCCGATCTGTTCGCAAACGTTTTTCAAACTACCTACTCCTCCTCTAGGTATAATAAAAATCAGCCTTATCCTTATTAGTTACAGAGGTCAAACTGCATCTTAAATCCCATTATTACCGAAAGTTCGCTTCTTAGCGACCTTGCGTGCTTAGATACTGCGCTGCAGCATTATGTAAACCTGTTTTAAAACTTTTTGAATTGTCCGTAAACACTTCATCTTTTCCGACCATTTGGAAGGAATCATACATTATCCCTCTCCATTAGAAAGGGAGTAAGTCCGATGTCGAAAACTATAGAGGTCTACTGCTTGTAATTGATGGGTTTAAGAAAAGGATGCAGACTGACATCATCTACACTGATTACAGAAAGGCTTTCGACTCTGTCAACCATTCCTTGCTGCTTCATAAATTATGCCTTCCCGGCTTCCTAGTCAATCTCTTGAACTAGATTTCATAGTATTTGCGTAACAGAACCCAAAAGGTTCTTTTCAGAAATTCGTTCTCTAAACGAATTCAGGTGACTACCGGTGTTCCTCAAGGTAGTCATCTTGGCCTGCCACTGTTTACTCTTTTCATTAATGACCTTCCCTCGATACTGTCTTACTCTCGAGTACAAATGTATGCTGACGATGTGAAGTTATGCCTTGCATATAAAGATATGGCATCATGTTATCTCTTACAAGCTGACATTGATGCGTTTCAGGCTTGGTGTCTAGCCAACCTTTTAAACTTAAACTGCTCTAAATGTAAGGTAATGACCTCCTATAGAAGCCCTCCTCAATTGGTTTCTTACATCCTTGATAGCTTACCGATCGAGCGTGTTAATAGTACTTCTAATGAAGTTAATAATCTAGGTGTCCTTGATCATAAACTTAAATTCGACTCTCATGTTAATACCGTGGTCAATAAGGCCAGAATAGTTATGGGTTTCATCAAGCGATGGTCGAAGGAGTTTGACGATCCGTAAACGACAAAAACACTTTATATATCTTTGGTACGACCTATTCTTGAGTATGCCTCATGTATCTGGTCACCACAATATGCTACCCATCAGGACAGAATTGAATCCGTTCAGAAACAATTCTTGCTGTTTGCCCTTAGTGGTTTAAATTGGGATCCTCGTGTACGGATACCGTCATACTCCAGCAGACTTCTGATGATTAACCTTCCTTCTTTGATTAATCGTAGAACCATGCTGGGTGTAATATTTATTTATAAATTAATTACTGGTGAAATCGACTCATCTGTGTTGACTAGCCAATTAAAATTCTCTATCCCTACTAGATTAACACGTAATTTTGTACCTCTATCGCTTCAATTTTTCTCAACTAATTATGCCTTGCATGAACCGTTTTGGGTTCTCTGTGATGACTATAACAAGCATTACAGAGTATTCTGCTCGGAAGCTTCTCTGCTCGTATAATGTCTTCTATTGTAAACTATTTAGCTAGTTGATAGTATTATATTTATTTGTAATTGTATTTGTACATATACTCGTAGTTTGTATTCGTTCTGTATTTTTTTTTACTTTGCAACTCGTGTCGTACGTTACACGACTGCGCCCCTTGGTCGGTTGGGCGGGGGGTGGGATGCAGTACATTGCATCGGGATTCGCGTTAAAAATAAATAAAACAAGTAAGAGTGCTCTAGTCGGGGGCGCCCGACTAGAAAGTACCCTGAACCCAAGTACAAGACCACAAAACTATTTTTAAAATTAAATGTAGGTAACATAATTATTTATTTATATTCATAAAATAATTCTTAAGTTTAAATTTTATTTATATTTTATTTTATTTATATTTTAATTACATAGATCTATATATAGAAACTTAATTGACCCTGTCCTGAACACTTAGAGAGATACCAATGTGGTAATTATACACTGTCTCGAGTGTTCTATCGCTAACTTCCTCACTGAAGAGATTTGAAAAAGCCCAATCAATGTGAGAGTCAAAATTGGTAGTAGGCGTTTTTAAATCTAATAGACACCTAAATCCCTTCCTAAGCAATTCCCCTCTTAGGTCGCAGCGCATAAGGTATTACCTCGCAATTAAGACGGACAACAACAGTAAACCCTGGGATTTCACTTTCTCATTTGAGTATGTTGAGGCCTCAACGAAACATAGAACAGACGACTGAAGCATTAACTTATCTCATCGAATATCTTCAACATGACAGTGAATGCTTTCAGTATTATTAAAGAAAATGTCTACGGCGGAACTGTTACTAGGTGATCAAAATGTGTTCGAAGTAGTTTTTCAGTACGCAATTTCTCATTTTGGACCTTATCGTCATTTTTCGGAGGCTTAGGAGGAATCCCTATGATAAACAAACCGGAAGCTGTTGTTGCTCTACTACAAGCTACGTATATTGCAGCACGCTGCATACGAGAGCAAGTGTGAACCAACGCTATACGTAGCTCCCTGAATTTTGTGAATAGTTATCTTCTGCAGGTACAACTGGAAACTGCCTGCGGTCAATAGAAACTTGCTCATTTCCTCTATATTGAAAACTTTAAACTATTTTCTGAATTGGGGTCCAGGAAGGTTCTGTACGATGTGTACACTTTGAGCGAGCGAGTACTCCTACGGTATCATCTGGAAATTTCATCCATAAAGTTATTGGAGTGTTGGATGCATCAAAATCTATTTGCATTAACATGCCTGTTGCCCCATTAATCCATCCCCAGTATCTACATTGACCGTAACCATATATTTGGCAGCGGTTTTTAGGAGAAGAGAAATACACAATCCCTGTGTTTCGGACGACCTAAAGCTACTAACGGCTTGTAAGATTCTCTGTCTTCAAGCCGCAGATTGCTGACAAATACGGGATAGGACAAGACTAATATCATCAGCTGTCATGTTTCCCGATGCCATATTATTTAAATCAGAAGCAAACGATTGGTCGTCCCGTTGTCGCATGGTTTCTGTGAGCTCAAAATACTTGAAAAGGTCCCACAGCAATGAAGCATAGAGTTGGATTCGAAGATCCAACGGTCACCTACTGGTGATAACTGTCGTATATCCCCGAAAACTATGACAGGAATACCACCGAATGGAGAAGTATTTTTAAAAATTTGTTTTAAACGGGAGTCCAACTGGTTCCGAAATCACTGAGTCCGAAAGCAGCTTTACCTGTTGGAGCACACAATAGTATTTTAGGAGAAGTTGGCCTGGCCTACTATTGTACATTACAGTCAAAGATTGAAAAAGGGCTAAAATTAGTCGGATCTTTCCGACACCCACACCACCTATAACAAATTCGTAGAAGACGGCTTTGTTTTTGGCATTGTGCAAAACATGTGAAAAATATATTTTCTGCTTTAAATTAAGTGACCTGACTATATTTGCTAAACTTTTAGCTGAAACTATAGCTGGAAGTTTTATTAAACAGACATTATTATCATCTGAATCTAGATTCTCGTCATTTACATTAATGTTTAAGACATTTAAATGAGGATTTATTTCTGGCAATCCTAATACGCGAAATCTACTATCTACTACTTTTTGATTTTCAACATTTTCTTCATACTTCTTCATACTGCTTACTGTCATCTAAGCAATTATATTTCCTGCGATTGCTCTCGATTAACTCCGATTCGCAGTCTATTGCTACTAGTTCTACATTTTCATCCCTCCATGCGACACACAACACAACTAATTCTCGAAAATAATTGCTTCTATCAGTATTAATATTTAATCTCCTATACCTTATTATAATAGGAGTGTTCCTCTTCTTTACGCAGCCACTACCATCGCGAAGAGCGTAAACTAATTGCTGGGAAGCCCTGGGTGTTTCGTTGTCATCAGCATCATCTATATTTTGGCGAGTACCACTATGCCGTTTGCTAAAACTGTAAAAAGCAGCAAAATCAGGTAGGCATAAACTATCTAAAGCGTCGGGGCGCTGAACATAATGCTCTTAAGTCCCATTTCCAATATTGGTACTGAGTCATCGGGTAAGTTATGCAACTGTTGCCTAGACTTCCTTAACCCAACCCGATGCTCTGGTAATGAGGTATTAATAAAAACCACTGCGTTGCTGTTTTCGGACAAAGACATACCTAAACAGCAGTAAACGGCTTCCTGGGCGGATATTTCAGTACCCGAAATAATCGTATGCCCTATATGCTGTAACCTTCTGCTCATCCATGGAGGCTTGAGCAGATCTTGCCACTAACTGCGATACTAAGTCCCTGTCGTCAGCAGATGCAACAAACGGAACTTCGTCAGACGAAAAGGACCGCAACCACTGTTCGTTAACAGTAATTTAATGCTTTCTGTAAAGCTCGGTGTTGACTAAATATTTTATTGCATCAGCAACTTTAGAAGGCCTAATGGTTTCAGCCATGAAATCATGGCAGGAATTGTTACATTGACCACAGCTCCTTTAATTGCATTTTGTCGGCCATATCCTAAAGACTTTATAATCATGAAAGGAAGGCGAGGGGAAATCAGCCTTTCCTCTAAAGGCGTTAAGCCTTTTAAACAATCTGGCAGATCGGAAAAATCTAAGCTATTTGTTATAGAAGTTTTTGGTTTTTCCTAATTTAATGCTACGACTACATGTTTTAATATAATAACTATATTTATTATTTTCAGAGGGAAATATAAAGCATAGATATAAAATATCTGAGCTTTCTTCTGCACTACACTTGCTTTCAATAACCTCACGAGAAATTTTGTCCACTTGATTTGGAAACTTTGCAACAAAGGTAAACCTGATCGGGACCCTGCTTTACTGTTCTATTAAATGCAGCTATTAGACCATCTAAGTTACTCCTAATAGCTGTAGAGATTCTATCCTCTGGAAAATTATTCGCACGTTCACCCCTGTTCCTGGTAGCATTGCGCCTATTCTCTGCTCTCCTATTACCTGTATTACTCCTATACTGGCTAACTCGCTGGGAGAAACTTCTATTGCCGTCAAAAGTTTCCTGTCGTGCTTGAATGCGAGCACTTCGCCTTGCACTTGTGTTGCGTGCCTCCTCAATTATTCTACGAATCGGATTCTCTCTAACCTGTGATCTTTGATTCCTATCCCTAGCTCTTTCTAAAAGTCGTCGTTCTATGTGTTGTTTGTTGTCTTGTTCGTCTGCCCTATAAACTAGGTCCTGTCGACGTCTCGAGTGGTCTTCAGTATTTTGTCTCTGTTCGTTTGCCCGATAGATTGGGTCTTGTCTGTGTCTCGATCGACGCGAAGTATCAGCCAATTGCTCCTGTTGCCTTACTGGATAATTAGCCAGTCGAGTGGTCTTCAGTATTTTGTCACTGTTCGGTTGCCCTAAAAACTGGGTCTTGTCTGCGAACTTGGTTTCGTTGCCTATTCCTATTTCTCTCTGTTTGGCTAAACCTTCACTTTCCCTACGTTCTCGTTGTGATTCTATATTGTTAATCCTCTTTTGTTCAGCGTATTCAGAATTAGACCTATTTAACTGATTTCTAGCTCGTTGTCTCTGAGACCTATTAAGAACTGACAACTTTTTTGTCCTAGGCATTTTACCAGTTATACAATTTTAACAACAATAAAAATGTAATCTCTTAAAATTAGTAATTTTAAATAATTCGAAATATTATTTAAAATAAATTATTGAAATTAATTAAATTAAGTATAATAATTTATTACAAATAAAAAATTTAAATGAATATTTTTAAAATTTTATAATATGTATTATAATTTTATATCATTATAATATTATTATCATGTATTATGTCTAAAATAAATAAAAAGAAGTCACTAAATGTTTTAATAGTCTTCGAAAAGACTTTAAAAAAAAAAAATTATATATTAATAAACTTGCGATTTTAATTAAAATGAAGCTCCAGATGGTAAAATAACATCAGCGTCCTGAGCAAATTCCCAATAAAAGGCACTACACTTATCATGACGGTCACAATCCGCTCACAAGTCTCTTCTCTAGCAGCAGCTAATTCAAAACGAAGTCACCCTATGTATGTACATAAATACATATGTACATACTATGTACATGAATTTACGCGCGGAAGTCAAATATCTCACACTTGTTGGATGCGGGGGGAGGGGATCTATTTCACAACACCAGCTGTGCGAATGGCATTCGCACAAAAACGGTTCCTAATGAGTGTCTATCACCACTAACCAAAAAACATATAGATGAGACATGCAGTGAAAACTTGTTGGTCACCAAAAAAAGGTTTGCATCTATTCCAACGAGCGAGTAAGATATACATATGACATCTTTTGATCGCTCACACTACAGGAAACTCATTTGGCTTACTCTCTTCCATATGATTTGTGCGATAGAACGGCATCGCTGTTTATTTTTATCTCGCTCGCACTTACTCTCAGTGCTCTCAATGCTCTCTTTATGTCTAGGTACCGTTTAAATGTTTGTGTGTGTATGTGCCCGCACAAGCAAAAATGCCCACAAATTCAATTTTTCGCAAAAGTCGGTGGCATTTCTTCCCTTTTGAGGGGACGAGTAATATGAAATAATGAAAGGGTTTGCCAAGTCGATGCGAAATTCTTTCATTTTAGCTCGTTCTTGTTCGAAAGGGTATCTAAGCGTTGGCATGTGTGCATTTAAAAGTTTTTGGACTTGCTATTCACGCATACTTGCGTATTTTGTATATGAAGAGAAGCATTTATGCGCATGTGTGCCTGTTGGTCCCTGCCTGCCTATCCGATGCAAATTTGACAATATTTTTGGATTTCTGAATTTCGAGCTCTACACACACACACACAGAGACACAAATGTGTGTGAATGGGCAGATCATGGGCGCAAAAAAAAAATATCATTTTTGGCACGCGTCTGTCGCGCGCACTTCTTTTTTATGATTTTGGGTTTGAATTGAATAGCTTGAATATGATAAGTCAATAAAATCAATAATACAATTCCAATTCAAAGGGACGTTGTACCGTTGTCTGCATTGCCTATTATTTTGTTGCGAACGGTATGCAGAATACCAAAGTACTTTGCTGTACCGACGGTATGCGCGCAAGTTTTTAATATTCTATCTACACTCTTTTTCCATGATCCGAATTCGCCTGTGTCCCCGGAAAAATCACGCAAGCTTTTGACAATGTCAGGGACTTTATCTAGGTAATCTAAATTTCTTTGGTTTTCAGTGAAGATTTCTTGGTTTTCTGCACTAGTAAAGTCGAAAGTTGATTTTTGATTTTGTTCCAAAAATGTGGGTAATTGTTCAGCTAGAATTTGACGAATGGTAGTTGCTAAATCTGGTTCTTCTGCTATGATTCTATGTTGTTGGTGTGTTTCCTGCCTTAGCATTTGTCTGTGTTGTTGCTGCTGCAAGATTGGGTTTGCCGGCTGGGGCACTTGTTCTGTATTCATCATTGGGGGTCTTATTAAATTGCTTGGGTTTGCCATAAAATTTTGATTGTAAGGGAAAGGTAACTTGTCGATGTCTTCAAAGCTTAATATTATTGACAATTAATATATTTAAAATTTTGGAAGTTTGTGATTAAAGGAATTAGGTTTTTTTTTGTTTTGAATTCGATTTATTTATATTAAAATTTAATTTGAAAAATATATTTTGTAAAAACCAGTGGCTGGTTTTGCCCTTTTACCTTGGAGGGTCCTGTATAGGATTCGCAAGATTGGGTTTATTTATACTGCACGAATTTAAATGCGCTTTATTAAGTTGCGGTGCAGTGATTTGGTTTGTGATCGTTTTACGCTTGTTTTATAATTATTAAAAATATATATATGTATATATATATTTTTTTTTTTGTAATTTGTTATAGCACCCTTTTTCTTAAATGATTTCCTTTAATCGCTTCACTTCACTTTCACTTAATTTAATTATAGTTTGGTTTCTCCTAATTCGGTGTTTTTTCTGTATTTTATTTTCACTTAATTAACTTACATTACTGGATCTGATGTGGCTACCCTTCCTGGTGGCTCGGATGTCTCCGGTTCGCTCTTTACTAGGGATCCTGCAGCTCACACGAATAGAAGGTGTCCTGCGGGCTTGCCTGACAAGACTTGTAGTCCACCGAAGGACCAGTGAAATTTAATTCACCGACCGTGCGTAGTATTTGGTTTCCTTAACTAGGAAGAGTCTCATCAAATACTTGAAGTTGGGCCAACGCAGTCTCACAGAAATTAATTTTCACTAATCTAACTTAATCAGATTTCCTCTCGTTTGTCTCTGCTCTGGCGCCAGTTAAATTTGAATACGTGTGTTTTATTCAGGAACAAATCTAAGACTAAACGTTTGGGAACTTAGAGCGACCCTAGCTCGCAATGGTCAATACGCTTTGTCGGCAATACATCGATTTGACGGATGTTTAAATAACTTGTTGTTTTAGGATTCTTTGGAATTAATTATTTGTGTCACAATGTTGCAATGTTGGCATTGCAACATTGCTCGTGTTAACTTATTTATGTTCGTTTTATAATGTCTAAATTCTGTTTCATAGTAATTAAGAAGCACATATTACATACGACAGGATAATAGAATTTTGCATGTACATATATGGGGAGCATAGTAAAACAAATGAATGCCGAGTTTGGTCAAAATATCGTTAAAAACAAAGAAAGTTTCCATACAACCACTTAATTTTCGACCGATCGTTCCTATGGCAGTTATATTATATAGTGGTCCGACCTTAATAGGATTTCGAATATATATGAGAAGCATAGTAAAACAAATAAATGCCGTGTTTGGTAAAGATATCGTGAAAAACAAACAAATTTTCCATACAACAACTTAATTTTCGAACGATCGTTCCTATGATAGCTATATGATATAGTGGTCCGATCTTAATAGGATTTCGCATATATATGAGGAACATAATACAACTATTAAATGCAGAGTTTGGTCAATATATCGTGAAAAACAAACAAATTTTCCATACAACAACGTAATTTTCGACCGATCGTTCCTATGGCAGCTATATGATATAGTGGTCCGATCTTAATAGGATTTTGCATATATATGAGGAGCATAGTAAAACTAATAAATGCCGAGTTTGATCAAGATATTTTTTTAAACAAAAATGTTTTTCATACCAGAACCTACTTTTCGACAGATCGTTCCTGTGGCAGCTATATGATATAGTGGTCCGATCCAGCTGGTTTTAACATATGAACTGCGCACAGCAGAAAGAGGGACTTCTGCAAAGTCTCATAAAAATAGCTTTTAAAACTGAAAGACTAATTTGCATAGAAACAGATAGACGGACATGGCTATATCGACTCGGCTGTTGATACTGATCATGAATATATATACTTTATGGGGCCGGAGATTTCTCTTTCTATGCGTTACACATTTCACGACAAAACTATAAAACCCTCTGCAAGGGTATAAAAAGCAAGCCAAAATCAAACAGTCTGCATCCGCGCATGACTTAAAACGAATGCGCCAACGAAAAGGTTCGCACAACTTGGTAGAGGAAGCGTTGTATATATGGTTTAAACAACAGGAATCAAACAATATTTTTCTTGATCGGCATATCATTTTAGCTAAAGCAAAGGATTTTTGTACAAGGTTTAACGACGATTGACGCCAATTGGCTTTGGCGGTGGCGTAAGTGTCACAATATTAAATACGGTAAAATTCATGGCGAAACTGCTGCAAATGATTCTGAATCAGCGAATGAATACATACAGTGCCGCTCAACTGAATAGGTTTGACTTCTTTTTTAGACTTAGAACATAATATCTTCATAACGAGCACCCGGATTTAAACCAAATAAATTTTGTTAAGTAGAACGATCAATTATTTATAAAATACAAAAGTTTTTTTTTTGTTTGGTTTGGTTTGTATATATTTTTTTTTTATTATATTTTCAAAAACATAGCTGAAAATCTACATAATTTTTGGCTCAAGTGAATAGGTTTGACCAAAAAAAACTATAAAATATAATTATTAACAGCAATATTTCATGGCACTTGGTAACTTAAATAATAAAAGACACTATGTCTGCATTATTTAATATTTGGTATGACCACCCTTATTCTTTTCTTAATTATTTCAAACATTCAAGTTGATAAGGAATCGTAATATTTTTCGATTTCACTCAGTGAAATAGTTGACCAGGCTTTTTTAATCGCTTCAACCAGGGTCGCCGAGTCTTGAAATTGTCTTCCCCCTTCATACACTCTCCTGGATAAAAGTCCCCAAATGTTCTCGATAATATTTATGTCTGGGAAGTATGGCGGCCACTCGAGCAAGTTGACATTCTGGTCCTTAATCCACTGTTTTGTATCCCGGGCTGTATGAATGGGGGCGTTGTCTTGTTGGTACGTCCATTGAATAGGCCCAAAAGTTTCGGAAAACTGGGGAAAAGCCTTTTGGAGCACAGTCTTGTAGACATTTGCATTCATCTTTGAGGAAACAAACTGCAGCTCGCAAGTTCCATAAAACGATATGGCTCCCCAAACCATTACGCCTCCTGTACAGGAGTGATGACGACTCAAAAAACATTCCTCTTTTCGCATATCGTGAAAATAATAGTTGTAGCCATCCGGTCCGTCGAGAATGAACTTTTTTTCGTCGGAGAAGACCACAGCCTTCCACTCCTTGTTTATGTCATGTGATCCCGCGGAAATCGAAGTCGCGCTTCCTTCCGTGCATCATTGAGAGGAGGTTTTTTTTTTATTTTTAATCTCTTTAAGTGTTTAACTCGTTTTACCGTTGGCAAACTAACATTTACACCGCATTCATCCCTGATTTTACTGGCAGAGAGGTGGGAATTCGAAGCAGTTCGAAGGATTAGTCGCCTCTCTGATGCCGTTGTAGCATATTTTTTTCCTCCTTTCATTTTTTTCCCGTAATCGGCTTGATTACAAAAAAAATGGCTTACCACGTTTTGGCTTCGACCAATCTTCTTTTCTATTTCATTATGTTTTAGGCCAGATTCAATATAGCCTTCAATTTGACTTTTTTCAAAATCGGTTAAAGATTTTCCCCGACCCATATTAAGAAAAAATGGTAGCAATTACTTTAAATTGAAGTAGACCAAAGAAATTATATGTTTTCAATCACGCAGTCAATCAAAAAGTGAAGTCAAAGTTGTCAAACCTAATCAGATGAGCCAAAAATAGACCACACATTTAGCGAATTTCCGTTTACCGTTGCATAGAACCCGTTAAATTTTTTTGTCATATTATGAGTAAACAAATGAATGTACAAAACAAAAAAGAAAGAAGGACAAAATGCCATAGGAACAAAGAGAGAAGAAAAAATAGAATAAATATTTTTCAAACCTATTCAGTTGAGCGGCACTGTACGTGACATATTACCAGGGTTGAATAAGGACTATAATCCAGAAAAAATTTTTAACGGTGACGAAACTGGTCCTTTTATAAAGCAATGCCGAATGCAACATTTTATTCTTGTGGAAATCAGTTAAATGGGCAGAAATCCCAGAAAGCAAGGCTTACTGTTCATTTGCAATTCAATCTGGACTTACAAAAAGGCTTTTATAATAGGCAGATCAAAATCCCCACGCTGTTTTAAGAATGTCAATGTGCCACTGCCATATTATGCCAACAAGAAAGCATGTATGACTAGCCAGATTTGGGAAGAAATACTCACCCAACTTGATGTTGAAATGAGAAACCAAAAGCCGAAAATATTGTTCTTTATTGACAACGCAAACAGTCACACTAGTGTAAAAGACTATGAAAACACCAAATGTTGCTTTATTCCACCAAATACAACGGCTTTAATTCAACCTCTGGACCAAGGCATCATTCACTCTTTTAAATTAGAGTATAGACGTATATTGGTCAAACAACAGCTGATTGCTGTAAACTGTGGAAAAACCACAACTGAATTTTTAAAAACATTGTCGTTGCTGGATGTTTTTCATTTTGTAGACCAATTCTTTTAAAAAGGTAAGCAATTCATATTATTGCTGCGCTGAACTAATCAATGCGTTTAGGCGGGACTTAACCTAAGTTTAGAGGGCGGAGATTCTGTTGAAGAAAATGAGCTAGAATCTGAAGAGGTGGGGTACGAATCATATATTAATTGGGACGAATATACCAATATTGTCGCAGATGTGTCTTGCCATGGTCGGTTACCTGACGAGGAAATCGCCCGTTCCCTAGCTCAAACAAGTAAGAGGTTCTAGTCGGGAGCTCCCGACTAGGGGATACACTGAACCCTCTTATTCTTATATACACCAATTCCAGCACCGTTCTCCACGTGCACAATCCGAGCAGCAAAGCTACCAAGGAGCCCATGAACATCCACTTCATCAACTTGCAGCCGGCGACCAACAACAAGGAGGCTCTTACTATCAGGAAGCTGTGCAAGCAGGTGGTCAAGGTTGAGACTGCTAGAAGAAGCCAGGATGTGGTGCAATGCCATAGATGCCAGGAGTACGGGCACACGGCCACATACTGTAGAAAACAATAACAAATGCGTTAAATGCGGGCTCAATCATTGCTCTGCAGATTGCACACGGCCCGACTCAGTACCGGCAACATGCGTTCACTGCGGTGGTAAACACCCTGTCAACTATAAGGGCTGCGAGTGGTTCACCGAATATACAAAGCGTGCGGGAGGCCCAAAGCCCGCCAAAATAAAAAATCTCCCACCGACTCAAGCTAACCGAAGCCGCAGCAATAAAGTTCATGGGCCTACACCTGTTGTCTTCCCCCGTACAGCACCCACTGAACAAGTAGAAGGGCTTTCATACGCCGCTGCATTCAGCAAAGAGAACAACGTCCCCAGCGCTAGCCAGCGAGAATTACCAGCGCAAGATAGACTACATAGATTGCTGATTGAACAGCAACAGGAGAGGCTGACTGCCCAACAACAGCAACGTCAGATATCTGGAAACGGGGAAGGACTTTCCTCTGCCATCAAGGACATGAGCCGAGCTATCGAGAGGATGACAGAAATGCAACAGCAGGTCTTGGGTATGCAACAGCAAATCCTCACCCTTCTAACTGCTTTACTATCCAAATGAACACACCACTGAAGGTGCTAATCTGGAATGCCAATGGCATTTCAGGTAAAGTACTAGAGCTGGAGGCCCTAGTACAAAAATACGCAATCGGATTAATTCAGCTGTCAGAAACTAGAACCAACGGTCCAACTTTCCCTAAAATCTTTGGCTTCGAGGCATACCCTGTACATTGGACTCAAAATCGCTCAGCTAGCGGTGGCTGCGCTGTACTCGTTCGGAGTAACTTGGTTCTTTTTCCGCAATTGAGTATTACTAACCGTGTTTACCAATACTCGACTGTGAAAGTCTCCACTGATGCTGGTAACGTGGATTTTGGAGCAGTCTATTGCAGACCAAATGAGCAGACGTCGACTGACGACTTCAACGTCATACTCAACTCGGCTGGAAGCAGATATCTGGTGGGAGGCGACTGGAATGCCCATCACTGGCTGTGGGGCGCAAATAACAGCAATGAGCGCGGCCTTCAACTAGCTAGCAGCCTAGCGCATCATCAAGCGAAAGTACTGGCCACAGGCTCTCCCACAAGATACCCGTACGGCAGTAGAGGCACTCCGTCTTGAATAGACTTCGCCATCTACCAGGGGATCCCTGACCAGTGCCTCTCAATCGCTGACGATTGGGATCTCCCCAGCGATCATCTGGCCCTGATAGTTACCCTGGAGAGCAGGGCCAGGGTGGTCAGCGCAATGCCGAGGCTGATCAACGCACGCACTGATCTCGGTGTCTTCCGGAGACAGCTGAGTGAAAGTATTTACCTTAACACCGAAATCTGCACTGGACGGGATGTTGAGGACGCCATAGAGCTGCATAACGCAAAGATTCGCGCAGCAGCAGCCGAAGCCACCTCCCCACCAGTTGCCAGGCGGCTGGACAATGCTGGCAACGGGCTGCCCGCAGACATAGACAACCTGCTCAGGATCAAAAGGCGGAGCAGACGCAGGTTCCAGACGACACAGCATCCGTGGGACAAGGCGGAGTGGCGCAGACACAAAGAAGCATTCTTTTTCTAGAAGGTTGGAGAGCATGGACTATACCCATGACTCAGGATACTCGCTCTGGCGAGCAACTAAAAACCTGAAGCGCCAACCCTGGAGAACCGTTCCCCTTCTTCGCCACAATGGTCAATACTGCCTTACAGACGAAGAGCAAGCTGATACCTTCGCCAGCCACCTGGAGGAACGGTTTACTCCCTTCGATCTGACCTCCCCAGAAGAGCTCGATGAAACAACCCGAGCGTTGGAGACACCGCTACAGATGTCACCACCTATCGGCCCCATCCGCGTGGGAGAGGTGATCAACGTCGTCAAAGTCCTTCCCAGGGCTAAAGCACCGGGCCATGATGGAATATGCCACACCACTCTGAAGGGATCTTCAACGCCATATTAAGGACGCAACACTTCCCTGCCCAGTGAAAGTTAGCGAGGATCCATATGATCCATAAGTCGGGCAAGCCGGAATATGACCCTGAGTCATATCGGCCGATCAGTCTCCTGCCTTCCTTGTCGAAGGTCTGGGAAAGACTGATTGTCGCCCGACTCTCAAGGCTTATGGATCACATGGCCATCCTTCCTGATCACCAATTTGGATTCAGGGGAGGGCATGGCGCTGTTGAACAGGTTCACAGAGTGATTAACCATATTCTTAAGGCTTACGACGACAAAGACTACTGCTATGGAGTCTTTGTAGACGTTAAGCAGACCTTCGACCGAGTCTGGATTGATGGATTGCTCCAGAAAATCAAGATGAGTGTTCCCGCCCCCTTCTTTCTACTTTTGCGCACTTATCTAATGGAGCGAAAGTTCGAAGTCAAAGTTAGAGCAGCAATCTCCCATGCCCGCAAAATGAAGGCGGGTGTCCCCCAAGGCAGCGTACTGGGCCCCTTTCTCTACAACTTGTACACGACAGAAGTCCCCACTCCGGATGAACTACACGAGTTTGCCACCCCAGGCAAATACTTGATGGCCACATTTGCCGATGACGTGGCAATATTTTACTCAGCCCACTGTGAGTACGAAGCCACTGACGGTGCCCAGGAATACATCCACTTGCTTGAGAGCTGGACACGCAGATGGAACATCAAGCTCAATGCCCCGAAGTGCTAGGCGGTCAACTACACACTGAGGTGTGGCAAGGCTCCAGCAGTCTGGATAGACGGTAGCCCCCTTCACCCTGGCAGAAGCGCCAAGTATCTTGGAATTGTACTGGATAAGAGGCTTAGTTTTCGGGCGAACATCGACGGCCTTCTTAAGCAGTGCCGCTATAAGATGGCCAAGGCCAACTGGCTACTAAACCCCAACAGCCCATTGCCACTTCGCTGCAAACGGGCAGTTTACAACGTCGTGGTGGCACCAACGTGGAGATACGGTATTCAGGCTTGGGGCATTGCATCTCGGACAAATCGAAGACGGATTCAGACACTCCAAAACTTGGCCTTGCGCCGAATTACGGGTGCTGACTGGTACGTCAGAAATTCTACCTTGCACAGAGACCTCAAAATGGAGACCATAGATAGCCAAGTCGGAGCTTTCGCCAGCCGGTACAACGAACGCTTGCAGTGACACCGCAGCCGGGTAGCAAGAGACCTCGCTGGGAGGTGTGTAGTCAGGAGGCCCAAGAAAAGATCGTTCAAGGACCTCCTCACGCCCCAGAATCCCCCGACTACCTACGGGACGATGCAGCCTTACTCAAAAAGCCGCCTTTGACGTTTGTCCACGATAAAGCCTGAGGACCCAACCAGGCTTGGCGTAAGTCAACTGTGTTGTAATAAAAATGTATGCAATTTTTGATTCAATACAATAAAAAAATAAAAAAAAAATAAAAAATATCATTATTGGCACGCTAAATCCATGCCAATAATGATATTTTTAAATGATCAGCCCATTCACACACATTTGTGTCTCTGTGTGTGTGTGCAGAGCTCGAAGAGCTTCAGTAATCCAAAAATATTTTCAAACTTGCATCGGACAGGCAGGCAGGGACCAACATATACAAAATACCCAAGGATGCGTGAAAAGCAAGTCCAAAAACTTTTAAATGCACACATGCCAACGCTTAGATACCCTTTCGAACAAGAACGAGCTAAAATGAAAGAATTTCGCATCGACTTGGCAAACCCTTTCATTATTTCATATTACTCGTCCCCTCAAAAGGGAAGAAATGCCACCGACTTTTGAGAAAAATTGAATTTGTGGGCATTTTTGCTTGTGCGGACACATACACACACAAACATTTAAACGGTACATAGACAAACAAGCGAGATAAAAAACAGCGATGCCGTTCTATCGCACAAATCATATGGATGAGAGTAAGCCAAAGCAGTTTCCTGTAGAGTGAGCGAGTTAAAAGACAGCGTTGCCGTTCCACGACACAGGCCATATGTATTCTAACTCTCTTGCTGTGAAAGCAAGCCGCAAAAAAAACGTTTGTCACCACTAAATATACGGTTTGCCTAGTCTATATGTTATTTGGTTAGTGAATAGAATTAGAAGTTCGTTCGCTCACCAAAGACTTCCACCAAATGCTGAATTCGCCCACACAGCTTTTCATACTTCTTTCTCACCAACCAGCAACCAATGATGAATTCGCCTGTACGCCAGAACAACTCGCTACTGTATACGAGAATGAATTCGCCTGCAGCTGGCGTCGTTTTCGTCAGTATATGTATATGTTTAGTTTTAACGGGATCAGTTTACTGTTAGAAATCGTACGGTTGATTTTTAATGTCACAATTTTACGATATCACTTCGCAGTATGTATGTACATATAAAGTTGCTCGTTCCACAATGTATGTATGTTTTTGTCTTTTATAATTACTAACAAACAAAAGTATTTTTACATTTGCTCTATTTAGTGTTGAACTAAAAATAATAATAAAACTTAATAGTTTATATGAAGTATGTTTATCCCATTATAGTCAAGCTAGGTTAAGATGCTCATGAATAGTATCAATAAATTAGCTAATAAAGAGAGAAAAAAACGAGAAGGAAGGGCTATCTTCGGCACGCCGAAGATTTAATACTTTTGCAGACCCAACCTTTTCATGATTCTCATAGTGCTTTGCACGTATCTAAGAAGCACAGGGAAAATAGTTAATGACAGTTATGACAAGCATAGTAAAACTAATATTTGCCGAGTTTGGTCAAGATATCGTGAAAAACCAACAAATTTTCCATACAACAACTTAATTTTCGACCAATTGTTCCTATGGCAGCTATATGATATAGTTTTCCGATCTTAATAGGATTTTGCATATATATGAGGAGCATAATAAACCAAATAAATGCCGAGTTTGGTCAAGATATTGTAAAAAACAAACAAATTTTCCATACCACTTAATTTTCGACCGATCGTTCCTATGGGAGCTATATGATATAGTGGTCCGATCTTAATAGGATTTTAAATATATATGGGGAGCATAGTAAAACAAATAAATGCCGAGTTTAATCAAAATATCGTGAAAAACAAACAAATTTTCCATATAACAACTTAATTTTCGACCGATCGTTCTTATGGTAGCTATATGATATTGTGGTCCGATTTTAATAGGATTTTGCATATATATGGGGAGCGTAGTAAAACTAATAAATACCGAGTTTGGTCAAGATATCTTGAAAAACATAAAAATTTTCCATACAAAAACTTAATTTTCGACCGATCGTTCCTATGGCAGCTATATGATATAGTTGTCCGATCTTAATAGGATTTTGCATATATATGGGGAGCGTAGTACAACTAATAAATACCGAGTTTAGTCAAGAAATCTTTAAAAACAAAAATGTTTTTCATACAAGAACCTACTTTTTTACCGATCGTTCCTATGGCGGCTATATGATATAGTGGTCGGATCCAGCTGGTTTTGACATATGAACTGCGTGCAACAGAAAGAGGGAATTCTGCAAAGTTTCATAAAGATAGCTTTAAAACTGAGAGACTAGTTCGCATAGAAACAGACAGACGGACATGGCTATATCAACTCGGCTGTTGATACTGATCATGGATGTATATACTTTATGGGGTCGGAGATGTCTCCTTCTATGCCTTACACATTTCACGACAAAATTATAATACCCTCTGCAAGGGTATAAAAATTCAGATCGCGCTACGCGCTCGTTTTCGTTAGTAGTAATAAAGATAAATTTAAAAAAAAAGTTCCCTTGGCAGGGTTCGAATTTGCAACTGACCGCATTACTTGCTGCCGCCTCTACGCAGCAGCCACACCAGCCAACAAAAAAAATAGTTTCCTCGGCAGGGTTCGAACTCTTAACTAACAGCACTACTTTCCGCCGCCTCTACTCAATAGCCACACCAATAATTAACTCTAAACAAAAAAAAAAGCGAATTAAAATAGCAGCACAGAAAACAATACAATCGCAATTGCAATGATGTTGATAGAATCCAAAGCAGACGCGCGTAAATGTGTGTGTGTACATGTATACAGAACTTCTTGGAATTTGCGCTTCCTGCTGCACGTGTTTGCAGGCCAAAACACTTTTTCTTTCGTGTTTCTTAACCGATCTTGATGAAATTTTCAGTAGTAAGATATATTGTACTATAAAATATTCGTGTATCCTCGAAATGAAAATTGCATTTAAATTGCGGCTTGATTAGATAGGCAATACAAGTTGGCTTACTAACATCATTTATAAGTAGCTTTGTGATGGTACATATAGGGGAAGTGGCGATAGCTATAAAATGAAAGATACTTGATATATCTCTATATATATAACTGTTTGTCCTGACTGACTGATTGGTGATCAACGCACAGCCCAAACCGTAAGAGGTAGGAAGCTGAAATTTTCACTGTAGCTACCTTATGTGATGTAGGTGCACTTTAAGACGGGGTTTCGGGAAATTCCACCCGCAAGTAAGGAAAAATCACGAAAAACGTTTGTATGTAACTTTTATATTTAGCATCCGATCGGCCTCAAACTTATTTTCAAAGATCTTTGTTCAAATTCATTTGAGGGGTGTTTCACACTTTTCGTAAAATCCATCCCTGCTTGGTGGAAATGGAGGTCAAAGATTTGGTGGGTGACGTTTCGCGCTCAAATTCATTTCTAGAGATCTATAAGAAAAATCAGAATTCAAACTTCTTCGGGGGGAATGCGACTTAAAGATTTTTTGGACGAAGTTTTAATTTGTGTCCGATTTGCTTCAAACTTATTTTCAAAGCTCTACATAAGAACTTAATAAATACGTATTTCAGCGATTTGGAAAATTCCACCCGCAACAGTGGTAAATTTCAAAGATCTTTGTTCAAATTAATTTAAGGGGTGTTTCATACTTTTCGAAAAATCCGTTCCTCCTTGGTGGAAATTGAGGTCAAAAACTTGGTGGGTGACGTTTCGCGCTCAAATCCGTTTCCAAAGATCTTTAAGAAAAATCATTTGGTACGTGTTTCACACTTTTCGCAGAATTCAAACTTCCTTGGGGGGAATGCGATTTAAAGATTTTTTGGACGAAGTTTTAAATTGTGTCCGATTTGCTTCAAACTTATTTTCAAAGCTCTACATAAGAATGTAATGAATACGTGTTTCAGCGATTTGGGAAATTCCACTAGCAACAGTTGTAAATTGGCGGGAAACGTTTGTATGAAAGTTATTTGTTCACCGTCCGATCAGTTTTAAAATCATTTCAAATTTTTTTGAGAACTTTGATTTAATAACATACGTGCCACGGGCAAGGCCGGGTTATACGCGCCAGTATATAATATTCTAGAAGCTACATGTCGAGTTTGGTGACTCTAGCTCATATTAATTACCAAAATTGCTCAAAAAACAGGATTTCGAAATCGATTTTTATCGATTACTTGGAAACTTGAGGAAAGTTATCGATTATCGGAAACAAACTCGATCTGGGCATGGACTAGGAGGAGCTACAGCTAAAATTTCAAGTCTCTAGCTCTTATAGGTTCTGAAATCCTTGCGTTCATACATACGGACAGACGGACGGACGGACAGACGGACAAACGGGCATAGCGACATAGCTCCGCCGACATATCTCCGCCCAGTACATTTTGCCGGCGGAATTATGTCGCTCTTTTTCCTGCGAAATTATGACGTTTGAAAACGACATAACCCCGCCGTAGATCATGGCGAGATTATGTCGTTTTGAAGTGACAAAGCTCCGCCGTTTCAAGACGACATAATTCCGCGCGGAGATAAGAAGTTTGAAAGCGACATAACTCCGCCGTTGATCATGGCGAGATTATATCGTTTTAATGCGACATATTTCCGCGGCTCTACAAACGACATATCTCCGCGCGGAGGTATGTCGTTTTCAAAATTATATAATTCCGCTGTTGTCCACACCTCGACATTATGTCGCTTTAAAACGATATAACTTCGCCGGTCTTAAAACGACATACTTCCGTAGGAGTACGTTTATATATACATATGTATGTCTGTATGCTCATATGCATGTATGCATTAGTACAAGTTCATATGCAAGTAACTACGCTCGCAGTTATTGTGTTTTCATTTTAAACTGATAATCTGCTGGTTCCAAATCGCGTATCCCAAAAGCTCTCTCAACTACAGCGTTTTCGCTTGTTTTTAATTCTAATGCAACTGTGAAATTTAACCAAAGTAAAAACAAAGACATTTCAAAATTATCTTTATTAATAAATGTTTGCCACTTCCAGGTGTTACATTTTTTTAAGTGTAAATAAAAACATTATATATTGCCTCTTCGATTTCTTGTTTACAGCTCGGACACTTAGGCTAAGTTTTTTTATTTAAAGAATCATCGTTCGATTTATTGTAGGCAACAATTTGGTCCCAACAGGTACCACAAATATTTACATGATTGCATGGGCGCAATAAAACGGACTTTGGGTTGTTTAAGCAATCATTGCATGGATTCATTTCAACAATTGAAGAATCGGACAGTTGGCTTAAATTTAAAGCATTCGAGGAAAGAAGATTTCATTTGAGACGAAATTTCGGAAAAATTTTTTTGGGATGATGATCCCAGTCAAACAGGTCCTGCTTTGAAAATCGTTCATTTAGCGAAACAGTGCGAGACAAAAAGCCCTGTATATAAATTTCTCCCATGTCAAAAATAATCATGGCGTCCATTATATTTGGAGAGCGGACCTGATAACAAAAAGGAAAGTTTAAACATTTAATTATTATTAAATTTTCAGCCAACTTACATGTAGTTGCTTCGTCGGTGGATGATTGCCAATACCACCGTTTTAAAAAAGTAGAGCGAATTCGCGACTTTTTTCATATTCAGCATCAATAATACACTGGACGAACTTAAAAATTGCCCTTTTGCTCAAATTTTGTTGCCCAAATTCAAATTTTATGCTTCGAAAGAGCCCGTGGTTCTAGTTGAACGTTTAAACACCAATATGTTTTTAGGTCCTTCCTACATGTAGATTTTTACTGATAAATGATTTAAAATTAAAACAAAAGGAAAATATTTAAAACAAAATTCAAATTCGACATAAAAAATACCTTTTTAAGCCACTGCTTCTCAAAATATATTAAAAACGGAGAAAACAAATTTTTGTTTAAACCAATTGCTTGACATTGCAGAAGATTAAAGCCTTCGACAATTTTACTCTCTGGTATGAGCGGTAAATGCAGAAATTTCATAAACAGCAAATAAGCTTGCTTATTGCTTTTGAGCATATTTTCAAAACCAGTTGATTTTGTTGCATTTTTCTGCATGCTTGGGTAAAATGGAACCAACAAGCATAACAATTCATGTTGGGATGCAACTTTTTCAAAGCGTTGCGCATCGCATTTTAATAATCGGAAATAAATGATGCACCATTTAAGCAGCAAATGTTGGAGTCTATATACATACATATGTAAGCAAATGCTGATAGCAGAGCTCCGTTTTGCGCGTCATCAAAACAAATTTAAATGGGGTTATCTAAATAATAATAAGATGTGTTTGCATGTGTTGAATGTAAATTATTAAAAGTGCTTAAAGGCCCCGAAAAATGCCTATTGTGCTCCTGAATATTAGATTGCATCAAAGCGATTATCTTGTCTGAAGCAAATATGCAGTACGCAAAAAACTCGATAAGTATTTCCCCTGGTCATGCCAAAAATGCTCGTGACATTTTTGACTTCAAAAGCTAAACGAACGGCCTCTGGAGAAGTTGGAGATTTTGGCAAGAGATCTTTCTTTGCAGAGTGCGTTTAACAGTGTCATAGTTTGTTTCAATCTCCTCTTCTCCTTTAGTTTTCCTAATTGATTAGACAAAGAAATAGAATGCAGTAAATTCAAATAAAATTTCCATTACACTGTCACAGCAAAAATGAGGTAAGGCTGCAACCTTACTTTTTTTAAGTAGATTGAGGGCTCAAATAAAGAATATAATTTATTTTATGGAAAATTTTTGATTAATTAAAACTTTTAAAGTTCCAGCCTTAACGCAGACAAAAGCCCAACTTTGTTGCATAGTGTTGCTAGTTTCTTTCTACTTTGAATCTGTGTGTACATATGTATGTATGTATATACATTTGCGCGCCTAAAAATGCATAAGTATATATACGTACATATAGGCGCGCAAAATCATATTCATATGCAAAGTGGAAAGAAGCTAATATACGTAAATATATGTAAATATATGTATATGTAATATAAAATTTGTTACGAAATTTTTTCCTTGCTTTTTTTATGTACACGCATAAAAAACAAGGACAACATTTCGTAAGGTATTATCGTGTACCTTTGTATGCATGTATACAGACATATGGTATGTATATACTAAGTACGCATGTCTCCCACTTATTAAAATTTCAATATAATTTTTACTTACTCAGCGAGCACATCAGTAAATATTTTTTTGGTGTCGTTATTTTGATTATTTTGGCACTTCTTTTTAATTTCGCTCAGGGCCCTGATTTTTATACCCTTGCAGAGGGTATTATAATTTTGTCGTGAAATGTGTAACGCATAGAAGGAGACATCTCCGACCCCATAAAGTATATATATTCTTGATCAGTATCAACAGCCGAGTTGATATAGCCATGTCCGTCTGTCTATTTCTATACGAACTTGTCTCTCAGTTTTAAAGCTATCTTTATGAAATTTTGCAGGACTGCCTCTTTCTGTTGCACGCAGTTCATATGTCAAAACCAGCTGGATCGGGCCACTATATCATATAGCTGCCATAGGAACGATCTGTCGAAAAGTAGGGTCTTGTATGAGAAACATTTTTGTTTATAAAGACATATTGATCAAACTCGGCATTTAATAGTTGTACCATGCTCCTCATATATATGCAAAATCCTATTAAGATCGGACCACTATATCATACAGCTGCCATGAGATCAATCGGTCGAAAAGTAGGTTCTTGTATGAAAAACATTTTTGTTTATAAAGATATCTTGATCAAACTCGGCATTTATTAGTTGTACCATGCTCCTCATATATGTGCAAAATGCTATTAAGATCGGAACCCTATATCATATAGCTGCCATAGGAACGATCGGTCGAAAATTAAGTTGTATGGAAAATTTGTTTGTTTTTTACGTTATCTTGACATATCTCGTCCTTTATTTGTTTTACTATGCTCTCCATATATATGCAAAATCCTATTAAGATCGGACCACTATATCATATAGCTGCCATAGAAACGATCGGTCAAAAATTAAGTTGTATGGAAAATTTGTTTGCTTTTCACGATATTTTGACCAAACTCGGCATTTATTTGTTTTACTATGCTCCCCATATATATGCAAAATCCTTTTCAGATCGGACCACTATATTTAATATAGCTATCATAGGAACGATCGTTCGA
This sequence comes from Drosophila borealis, assembly GCA_035045885.1. Lineage (NCBI taxonomy): Eukaryota > Metazoa > Arthropoda > Insecta > Diptera > Drosophilidae > Drosophila > Drosophila borealis. Next base: position 20,928,631 of record JAWNOR010000194.1, read on the forward strand.
AAATTAAGTTGTTGTATGGAAAATTTGTTATTTTTTTGGCATTTATTAGTTCTACTATGCTCCCTATATATATGGAAAATCCTATTAAGATCGGACCACTATATCATATAGCTATCGTTCGAAAATTAAGTTTTTTTATGGAAAATTTATTTGTTTTGAAAGATATTTTGACCAAACTCGGCGTTTATATGTTTAACTATGCTCCCCATATATATGCAAAATCCTATTAAGATCGGACCACTATATCATATAGCTGCCATAGAAACGATCGGTCGAAAATTAAGTTGTATGGAAAATTTGTTTGCTTTTCACGATATTCTGACCAAACTCGGCATTTATTTGTATTATAAACAATTATGCTCCCCATATATAGGCAAAATCCTATTCAGATCGGACCACTATATCATACAGCTGCGATAGGAACGTTGGGTCGAAAAGAAGGTTCTTGTTTAAGAAACATATTTGTTTATAAAGATATCTTGATCAAACTCGGCATTTATTAGTTGTACCATGCTCCTCATATATATGCAAAATCCTATTAAGATCCGACCACTATATTATCATACAGCTACCATTAAGATTAAGATCAGACCACTATATTGGTTTGTTTTGAACGATATTTTGACCAAACTCGGCGTTTATTTGTTTTACTATGCTCCCCATATCTATGCAAAATCCTATTAAGATCGGACCACTATATCATATAGCTGCCATAGAAACGATCGGTCGAAATTTAAGTTGTATGGAGAATTTGTTTGCTTTTCACGATATTTTGACCAAATTCGGCATTTATTTGTTTAACTATGCTCCCCATATATTTGAAAAAACCTCTTAAGATCGGACCACTATATCATATAGCTGCCATAGAAACGATCGGTCAAAAATTAAGTTGTTGTATGGAAAATTTATTATTTTTTCGGCATTTATTAGTTCTACTATGCTCCCCATATATGTATATGGAAAATCCTATTAAGATCGGACCACTATATCATATAGGTATCATGGGAGCGATCGTTTGAAAATTAAGTTGTCGTATGGAAAATTTGTTTGTTTTTCACGATATTTTGACCAAACTGAGCATTTATATGTTTTACTATGCTCCCCATATATATGGAAAATCCTATCAAAATCGGACCACTATATCATATAGCTGCTTTCGGAACGATCGGTTGAAAATTAAGTTGTATGGAAAATTTGTTTGTTTTTCACAATATCTTGACCAAACTCGGCATTTATTTGTTTTACTAAGCTCTTCATTTATATGCAAAATCCTTTGTAGATCGGACCACTATATAATATAACTGCCATGGAAACGATCGGTCGGAAATTAAGTGGTTGAATGGAAAATTTGTTTGTTTTTAACGATATTTTGACCAAACTCGGCATTTATTTGTTTTACTATGCTCCCCATATATATGGAAAATCCTATTAAGATTGGACCACTATATCATATAACTGCCATAGGAACGATCGTTCGAAAATTAAGTTGTATGGAAAATTTGTTTGTTTTTCACTAAATTTTGACCAAATTGAGCATTTATTTGTTTTACTAAGCTCCCCATATATATGCGAAATCCTATTAAGATCGGACCACTATAACATACAGCTACCATAGGATCGATCGTTCGAAAATTAAGTTGTATGGAAAATTTGTTTGTTTTTAACGATATTTTGACCAAACTCGGCATTTATTTGTTTTACTATGCTCCCCATATATATGCAAAATCCTAATCAGATCGGATTACTATATCATATAGCTGCCATAGGAACGATCGGTCGAAAAGTAGGTTCTTGTATAAAAACATTTTTGTTTATAAAGATATCTTGATCAAACTCGGCATTTATTAGTTGTACCATGCTCCTCACATATATGCAAAATCCTATTAAGATCCGACCACTATATTATCATACAGCTATCATAGGAACGATCGTTCGAAAATTAAGTTGTTGTATGGAAAATTAGTTTGTTTTTTTCACGATATTTTGACCAAACTGAGCATTTATATGTTTTACTATGCTCCCCATTTATATGGAAAATCCTATTAAGATCGGACCACTATATCATATAGCTGCCTTCGGAACGATCGGTTGAAAATTAAGTTGTATGGAAAATTTGTTTGTTTTTCACAATATCTTGACCAAGCTCGGCATTTATTTGTTTTACTAAGCTCTTCATGTATATGCAAAATTCTTTGTAGATTGGACCACTATATAATATAACTGCCATGGAAACGATCGGTCGAAAATTAAGTGGTTGTATGGAAAATTTGTTTGTTTTTAACGATATTTTGACCAAACTCGCCATTTATTTGTTTTACTATGCTCCCCATATATATGAAAAAACCTTTTAAGATCGGAACACTATATCATATAGCTGCCATAGAAACGATTGGTCAAAAATTAAGTTGTATGGAAAATTTGTTTGCTTTTCACGATATTTTGACCAAACTCGGCATTTATTTGTTTTACTATCCTCCCCATATATATGCAAAATCCTTTTAGATCGGACCACTATATCATATAGCTATCATAGGAACGATCGTTCGAAAATTAAGTTGTTGTATGGAAAATTTGTTTGTTTTTAACGATATTTTGACCAAACTCGGCATTTATTTGTTTTACTATGCTCCTCATATATATGAAAAATCCTATTATGATCGGACCACTATATCATATAGCTGCCATAGGAACGATCGGTAGAAAAGAAGGTTCTTTTATAAAAAACGTTTTTGTTTATAAAGATATCTTGATCAAAATCGGCATTTATTAGTTGTTCCATGCTCCTCATATATATGCAAAATCCTATTAAGATCAGACCACTATATCATATAGCTGCCATAGGAACGATCGTTCGAAAATTAAGTTGTATGGAAAATTTGTTATTTTTTCGGCATTAATTAGTTCTACTATGCTCCCCATATATATGCAAAATCCTAATAAGATCGGATTAATATATCATACAGCTGCCATAGGAACGATCGGTCGAAAGTAGGTTCTTGTATAAAAAACATTTTTGTTTATAAAGATATCTTGATCAAACTCGGCATTTATTAGTTGTACCATGCTCCTCATATATATGCAAAATCCTATTAAGATCCGACCACTATATTATCATATAGCTACCATAGGATCGATCGTTCGAAAATTTAGTTGTATGGAAAATTTGTTTGTTTTTAACGATATTTTGACCAAACTCGGCATTTATTTGATTTACTATGCTCCCCATATATATGCAAGATCCTATTCAAATCGGACCACTATATCATACAGCTGCCATAGGAACGATCGGTCGAAATGTAGGTTCTTGTATAAAAACATTTTTTTTTATAAAGATATCTTGATCAAACTCGGCATTTATTAGTTGTACCATGCTCCTCATATATAAGTTAATACCTAAGATATCAAAAATAACAACACCTTTGATATCCAGCTTACCAACATTTGGTTCCCGCACGTGGCGACGCTTCTTCGTTGGACTGAGGTTTCATTAGGGATGAATTAAGATATAAAAATCAGTTTATAACTGGAACTCAATGTAAGCACATAGTGCTGATAAATAATAAAAATTATATTTTTTTATAAATATTACCATTGAATTGGTTAATTGGCGCCCGAGCAGGGACCCGCGAAACTTATAAAAACTAAAAGGACCATAAGAAGTTCGTTCAGCTAAAGCCAATAAAGGCTACAGTTTTTAAAGTTTTTTCGCGAGTCAAATGTTTATAGTGATTGGCCCCTTAGTAGGCTACCAACACAAGTGTAGTGCAAAAAAGAGGGACGTATTTAGTCCCAGCCACATCCTGTAACAATTATATAAATTCACATAGTGAAGAAACACAAATAATCACGTAGTGATTACTAATAACAAAAAAATTTCACATAGTGAAAAAAACACATCAAAATAAAAACAGTGATTTCAAAAAAAGAAATTCACGTAGTGAATAATCTGCCGATCAATAGAGATCATTAGTAAAAAAAAAAAAAACAAATATAAAAAAATCAGCCATAAACAACCATAATACAAAACCCAGAAGAAGGAAGAAGAAACAAAAACTACAAAAAACATCTACTACAAGAAGATCAACTCCAACTATAACTACTCCGAAAATACCCACATGGATTCCAGGATAGTTTTAATTTTACTGTAAGTCATTATTATAATTTATATTGTTAAATTTCAAGAGCCTCAACAATTAAGAATCACTATTATTAATAAAAAAGAAAAACTAAAAGAAATACGAATTATATGAACGCAGAAGAGCTTATAATAGAATACTTGTCAACAATGTCACTAAATAACTTGCCCAATACGACTAACCCCTCTGGTCCTTCCCCACTTACTCTTTTTTCCACATCCCAAAAAATAGAACTAACAAACTTGATTGAACAGGTAGTTAGGAACGCGGTTAATCCGGTCATTGAAGAAAATGACGAGCCACAAATAGATTTCAGCAGAAACCTCTCGGATTCTGAAAAAGTACCAGACATAGTAAAATGTCTCAGGGAATTTTCAGGAAAAGCAAGTGAGTTTAACTCATGGAGAAAATCAGTTGACAGAATATTAAAAATGTACGAAAGTCAGAAAAATTCACCAAAATACTTTGCCATTTTGCATACTATCAGACACAAGATTATAGGAGAAGCCGATACTGCACTAGAGTCGTATCGTACGCCTCTTAACTGGACCAAAATCAGACGTTGCCTCATGCAACATTACGCAGACAAACGAGATATTGGTACCTTAGAATACCAATTAAACACGCTAGTTCAAGGCAGACATAATATAAACTCCTACTATCAAAAAATCTACGAGATTCTCTCGTTAATCCTTTACAAGATCGACTGTCTAGATTATAAGGAGGAAGCATTGCTTGCAATGACTAATTCTTATAGAGATAAGGCATTAGACACGTTCATAAGAGGATTAAACGGCAACTTGCCAAGTCTGTTAAGTGTTAATAGACCTACAAGCTTGCCAGAAGCCTTGAACATTTGTCTTAAGTTGGGCAACCTACATTTTAGGGCGAATCAAGCTAATACTATGTATAACACCTTGTCGCATAACGTTAGACGTGGTCCGCAGCCAACATACTACAACAACGGAGGCAGACAAGTACCTCAAAGACCAGTACTTAACCAAAACTTTTTCCCAGAATTAGCACATTTTGGACAAGGTCAGCCCAGATTCGTACAACAGCAACAACAATTCCCACCCTCATTACCGCCAAGGCGTCAACTTCCACCCACTCCGATGGAGGTAGATAGTTCCGTACAAACGCGTCAAGTTAACTACCAAAATAGACCTCAAATAGCAGTTCAGCGTCCAAATACCACACAACAGAGTTATAGACAAACAGTTCCGCAAACTAGACAGAATAATCAGGCTCCGCAGCAAATGAAACGACCTCTTTCTCAGGTCACACACCAACCCAACAAACAACAGAGAGTTTACAATACAGAAGTTATCATAGAAGAAGAACAGGGTTATGAAGAAGAACAAGATTATAACGAGCAAGAGTATGTTCTAACCGATAATCAAGAATTAGAGACCCCAGAAGAGTACGAATATGAAATAACCGATGATGTCAATTTTTTAGACGAGGTTCATCCTCATTACCTTTCTTAGAGGTTAAAATGAGGAACGAGAAAAAAATAAAATTTTTAATAGATACCGGCTCCAACAAAAATTACGTAAAACCTTCACTCATTCGGGCACCCATACCGAATGAAGTATGCTTCGCAGCAAAGTCCATAGGAGGCAAGACCAATATCACGCATTATGCAAACATAGATATTTTCGGCAACGGAATAGGCAAAATTCAATTTTTCCTCTTATCAGAACTAGGTACCTTTGACGGTATCATAGGTCACGACACATTACAAAATTTAAAGGCCATAATAAATACACATGGAAACTATTTTACGCTGTTAGGAAAATTTAAATACAAAACTAAGGAACTTTCAATGGGACTTATAAGTAACATAGAACTTAGACTTTCTCACTTAGATAACCAAACTTGCCAAATAATAGATTCAATAGTTAAAGAATGCCCAGGTCTCTTCGACGAACCGGACAGAAAACTCACCTTCGTCACTCAAGTTAGAGGTGAAATAAAAACTAAAAGCGATAATCCTGTCTATTCCAAAGCGTACACCTACCCTATGGCACTAAAAGAAGAAATAGATAGTCAGATAAAAGAATTGTTAGCCGACGGCATTATTCGACCGTCGCGCTCCCCATATAGTTCTCCAGTTTTCATTGTTCCAAAAAAAGAAGACGCGTCAGGGAAAAAAATACCGCTTGGTAATCGACTACAGAAAGTTAAACGAAATTACCATCCCTGACAGGTATCCAATGCCAGAAATAAATAGTATCTTATCAAATCTAGGTGAGAACAACTTCTTCACCACAATAGACCTCAAAAGCGGATTTCATCAAATCGCGTTAAAAGCTTCAGACATCGAAAAGACAGCCTTTTCTATCAATAATGGAAAATTCGAATTCCTCAGACTCCCCTTTGGGCTACGCAACGCCCCAGCCATTTTTCAAAGAACTCTTGATGACATATTAAGAGAACACATATGTAGGTAAACGATGCTATGTTTACATAGATGACATCGTAATATTCGAAAAAAAACAAAAGAAGAACATTTTAACAACTTACGATTAGTTTTCGAGACGCGCGAACGAGCCAATCTCAAAGTCCAATTGGACAAATGCGAATTTATGAAAGATAATTTAGAATTTTTAGGATTTGTAATCAGCAAAGACGGTTTAAAAACCAACCCAAAAAAAGTAAAAGCAATAGTCAACTTTCCTAAACCAAAAACAATCCATGACCTTCGTTCATTTTTAGGCATGTCTGGATATTATCGCAGATTCATCAAAGGTTACGCAGAAATAACAAAACCATTAACTACGCTACTTAGAGGAGAAGCGGGTAGAATCTCGAAAACAATTTCAAAAAGAACTCATATCAACTTAGATACAAAACAAATAGAAGCCTTCAATAAAGTAAAAAATTGTCTCATTTCCGAAGATGTAATATTACATTTTCCCAAATTCACTGAACCATTTGAACTAACCACTGACGCATCAAACTATGCTTTAGGCGCTGTCCTTTCACAAGGAGGCAGGCCAATAACCTTCCTTTCACGAACACTTAGTTCATCCGAAGAAAATTACGCTACAAACGAAAAAGAAATGCTAGCAATTATTTGGGCACTTCGAGAGCTACGCTGTTTTCTCTATGGTGTAAGCAAACTCAAAATTTTCACAGATCACCAGCCGCTAACCTTTGCGCTTAGCAACAAAAACACCAACGCTAAAATGAAAAGATGGAAGGCTCAGTTAGAAGAATATAATTACGAACTTTTTTATAAACCAGGCAACACCAACGTAGTTGCAGATCTTTTATCTAGACCCCCTCAGGCCAGTTTAAATTCATTAACCCCTACTATGCACAGTAGCGAAAGCTCGTCAGAAAATTTAATACATTCAGTAGAAATTCCTATTAATGCCTTTAAAAATCAAATATTACTTGAAATTAACGAAAGTTCGTCATACCAATTCAAAATAGTATTTCCCATGTATCACCGAAACATAATTAAAGAAAACGAATTCTCGATTGAACATTTAAAACAATTACTTAAGCAATATCTAAACCCGTCAGTCATAAATTGCATAAAAACAACTGAACCAATTATGCTTAAAATCCAAAGCATTTACCCATTACATTTTTCGAATTATAAAGTACGTTTTACCCAAATTGTAGTAGAAGACATAACGAACGAGCAGGAGCAGCGCGAAATCATAATAAAAACCCACAATAGAGCACACAGGAACGAAAAAGAAAATAGACTTCAAATTTTAGAAACAGCATATTTTCCATCTATGAGACAAAAAATTAAAAATATTCTTAAACTTTGTAAAATTTGCAAGGAAAATAAATATGAACGACACCCAAATAATATAAAACTTGGAGAAACACCCTTACCCAGGTATCCAGGACAAATACTTCACATAGACATTTTTTCAACAAACAGAGAACTCGTACTAACTTCTATAGATAAATTTACAAAATTAGCAGTAGTTAAACCATTAGAAAACAGGAGCATTGAGGCCATCAGAAAACCATTACGAGAAATTTTGTTTTATTTTGGACTTCCGAAATCGGTTATCATCGATAACGAAAAGTCCCTTAATTCACAGTCAATAGAGTTCATGCTAAAAAATGAATTAGGTATTGAAGTTTTCAACACACCCCCGCACAAGAGTACAGTAAATGGCCAGGTCGAGAGGTTCCACTCAACTCTAATAGAGATAATGAGATGCATAAAACAAGAAAAAGGCATAGAGAATTTTGACGAACTACTAGATTTGGCAGTGTGTGAATACAATCATACCATTCAATCAACCAAAGGAAAAAAACCCGTTGATTTATTTTTCGGAAGACCTACTAACTTTGGTACAACAGAATACGAAAAGACCAGAAACAACAATTATGAAAAACTCATAAAAAAACAACAGCAGGATTTAGATTTTCACAACAAAAATAAAAAAGAAGTTATTCAGTATGCACCTGGAGATAAAATCTTTGTAAAACAAAATTGCAGAGTAGGGACTAAAATGTCTAAACGTTTTAAAGAAGAAATAGTAAAAGAAAACAAGCACTCTACTGTTACTACGCAATCCGGAAAAATTGTTCATAAAAATCATATAAGAAATTAAAAATTTCTTCATTCTCCCCTGCCCACCAGGTTCATCTCATCTTGCTATGCCACATACGAAATTTTGGATTATTCCAAGTCCGAGGTAGCCATCATCGAACTCGGAGATAGTAAAGTATTAACATTAACGACTATAAGGTCACCACAGATCAAATATAAAAAGAACTCACTAACATTTCCCAAAACAATCCTTTTTTCCCTTTTATAAAAAATGAAATCAATCTAATTAACTTTCAAATTAATAAACTAACTTCCCACGTTATACGTAAACGGGCCATAAACGAAATCGGATCTGTATGGAAATGGATTGCAGGAAATCCAGACCATGAAGATTTCGAGATAATCTCAAATAACTTAAACAATATAATAAAAAACAATAATGAACAAGTTCTAATAAACAAAGACATTATAGATAGGATAAATAAGATAACCAACGACAATAATGTCATAATTAAAAATTTAAAAAATTCAGAAAACTTCCAAAATATTCTGGCTACGCAGTTAAAATGTAAAATAGATTTAATTAAAGAAGATTTAAGTAACATAAACCTTGCTATACATTTGTCGAAAGCCAATATTGTAAACACTTTTATAATTTCCGAAGAGGAAACTAGAATAATAAGTAACATTTTTGCTGAAGAAAATATTCCATTTAATAACATAGAAGAAGCCTTAAATTTTGCAAATATCAAAATCGCATTTAATGGCGAAAAGCTCATTTATGTAATCGACATACCTAAATCCGACAAAGAAATTTGTAAACATTTACTTTTAAAACCTTTAAAGAAGACAGAAAATGTAATGAAAATAATATATGAAAACATAATAAAATGTAAAAATACAGTTTTTGCTATTAACAATCAATGTAAAAATATTAATAAAATCAGTATGTGTCTAAAGTCAAACATTATAGATATCTCAAACGATAATTGTATTGCAAAGTTACTAACAAGCAGGCACAATAATTGTACCATTACCAATAATAACCATATAAAAACAGTAGAATCAATAGATACAGGCATTATTCTGCTTAATGATTTTAAAGGTAACATTTCTATCGATAACGAATTAAAACCCATTAAAGGGTCCTTTGTAATTAAGTTTAACAACTGTACATTAGGCATAGAAAACGAATTTTTTTCTTCATATGAAACCTCCAACTTTAAACCACTACCAGCCATGATCCAACTGGAAAGGCCAGTAACGGCAATAGAAGAGGTGTTGTCACTACAGCTAATGAGAGATCTCCATACTAAGAACACTGAGAAGATAGGCATACTACGAGACAATTTCAAAACAAACACCATCACTAATTTCGGAGTAACTGCCGGAATACTATTGGTCTTTGTGGTTTATGCACTAAAACTCAAGCTGTGCAGGCAAACCACTGTTATTGAAGTTACAGCCATCCCCACCAGCAACGAACAGCGCCCAGACAAAGTTGACGTAACAGAAACTCCCCCGGAAAGCCACGTAAAAAAACACAGAAGCATCCACGATTTACCTGGTTTCTAACTATCGACCGGGACGTTCGAGATCAGAGAGGGAGGAGTTAATACCTAAGATATCAAAAATAACAACACCTTTGATATCCAGCTTACCAACATTTGGTTCCCGCACGTGGCCATTCAACGTGCTGGGAAAAGCTGAAGCAAGGTGTCGCGTATGCACTTTTAGGTGCATAGCAGGTCAACGCGCTCATGGGACAGCTAACCGTGGGATCGCTAAATTGGCATATTTAACGCACATGCCAATAATTTGTGGAATCAGCGGAACCAATAAAGTTCGTTGGTTCTGGAGACGCCGACGCCGACAGCGACGCTTCTTCGTTGGACTGAGGTTTCATTAGGGATTAATTAAGATATAAAAATTAGTTTATAACTGGAACTCAATGTAAGCACATAGTGCTGATAAATAATAAAAATTATATTTTTTTATAAATATTACCATTGAATTGGTTAATTTATATATGCAAAATCCTATTAAGAGCGGAACACTATACCATATAGCTGCCATAGGAACGATCGGTCGAATATTAAGTTGTTGTATGGAAAATTTGTTTGTTTTTCACGATATCTTGACCAAACTCGCCATTTATTCGTTTTACTATGCTCCTCATATATATGCAAAATCCTATTAAAATCGGACCACTATATCATATAGCTGCCATAGGAACGATCAGTTGAAAATTAAGTTGTATGTAAAACTTTTTTGTTTTTCAAGACATCTTAGCCATACTCGGCATTAACTTTTTTCCCTGTGCTTCATAGATATGAACATTATGAAAAGGTTGGGTCTGCAAGAGTATTAAAGCTTCGGCGTGCCGAAGATAGCCCTTTCTTCTCGTTTTTAACATAAATTTGTTGCTCAATGAGAGTGAACAACAATAATGAGCAGCATGCATGACTTCCTTCTTTTAGTTCAAATTCAATATTTGAGTAATTCATATTTTTTTGTATCGTTGTCCCACATTTATCTGCACAGTTTGAGCAAGCGAAGTCAAATAATATCAAGCAAAAACGATGATCAGTGCCATGCATCACATTTTTGGCACGCGTCGATAAAAATTTGACTATTACCAGAGTGTGCCTCGCTCTCACTTATTGCTTTGCGCACTTGTGTGTCTCAGCAGTCTTACTCTATCTGGGCACACTAATCGCGGGCACCCATGGGGCTCAGTCGTTGACGATTTATCGGGATCCGATTATTCCGCTGTTTGACATGTCTATGCATTGTATAGTTAGTGCTATTACACAGAAATAAATTGTCGATGTACATATTTTATTATGCCGTTTTTTTCGAGTACAACGCAGAATAACTTCTTTATTATATGTTAATGAATACTACTCCCTTAATTGTCACTTAAACATTTTATACATATTTCATTAGCTGTGTATAATTGGTAACAATTTCTCACTTTTATACAGATTATCTGTTTATGTGTTTCTCAGTAATATCACTAACCAAATATTTTTTGCGGCTGGTCCAAAGTCGCCTTCGTTTTTGTTCGGGTCCGAGACTTGCCCGCATGCTCTCACAGCAAGAGAGTAAGAATACATATGACCTGTGACGTAGAACGGCAACGCTGTCTTTTTACTCGCTCACTCTACAGAAAACTGCTTTGGCTTACTCTCAGCCATATGATTTGTGCGATAGAACGGCATCGCTGTTTTTTATCTCGCTCCCACTACAGGAAACTGCTTTGGCTTACTCTCAGTGCTCTTTCAATTTGTCTATGTACCGTTTAAATGTTTGTTCGTGTATGTGTCCGCACAAGCAAAAATGCCCACAAATTCAATTTTTCTCAAAAGTCGGTGGCATTTCTTCCCTTTTGAGGGGACGAGTAATATGAAATAATGAAAGGGTTTGCCAAGTCGATGTGAAATTCTTTCATTTTAGCTCGGTCTTGTTGTTTAAAAGTTTTTGGCTATTCACGCATACTTGCATATTTTGTATATGAATATAAGCAATGTGTGCCTGTTGGTCCCAGCCTGCTTGTCCGATGCAAATTTGACAATATTTTGTGATTTCCGAATTTTGAGCTCTACACACGCACACAGAGACACAAATGTGTGTGAATGGGCAGTTCATGGGCGCAAAATTTCAAAATATCATTATTGGCAGGCGTTTGATTTAGGGTTTGAATTTATGAATGTTGACCCCTTATTACCTGAAGCTGCCCGTTGGACCGAAAGGGTAAACTAAACGAAGTTACAACGAAGTAGAAACATAAGTATGTATGTAACTTCGCCGTTCAGCAACAAAATATGTACATATATAATCCGCGCTGAGATATAACATTTGAATACGAATACGACTCCGCCGCTCTAAAAACGACATATATCCGCGCGGAGATATGACGTTTGAAAACGACATAACTCCGCCGTTAATCATGGCGAGATTAAATCGTTTTAATGCGACATAACTCCGCCGCTCTTAAAACGACATATCTCCGCGCGGAGATATGACGCTTGAAAACGAAATGCCTCCGCGCGGAGATACATATGTCGCTTGTAGAGCCGCGAAGATATGTCGCGCGGTTGGGTTCAGGGTATAAAAATACCACACCACAAAAAACATGACACGCTGTGGCAGACCGCGTAATACAACAGAACAGAATGATCCTTTTATTCTACAGCAATTTAAAAAAAATCCTTTAGAAACTGTTGCCATGGAGCTTTCTAACTACACAAACATTAATATCAGTAAAAAGACAGTTCGAAGACTCTTAAAAGAAGCTGATTACGGAACTTACATAGCCAGAGTTATTCCTCAAATTACAATGAGAAATAAGATCAAACGTCTTGAATTTGCCAAAAAGTATACTGACAAGTCCCTATCCTTTTGGCATAATATTTTGTGGAGTGACGAAAGTACATTTAACTGCTCCACTGCTCCGAAAAAAAGTTTTTGTAAGAATGCCAAGAGCAATTAAGAACCACTCTTCGTATTTTTTCGTGTTAATACTGAAATTAAACAAAATTTAATTGAGATGCTATGCGAGCTTTCTAGGGAACTAACCGAAATGATGGCCTATTTTTTCTTCTCTGCTACTTGCATTTCACAGAGGTCTTCCAGCTCGTCCTCATACTGTGATACATGAATTTTAATGATATTAAGAAGAATATTCTTAAAATAAAATACTTACATCGTCATATGTGCAGTCTAGATCAATGTTTGCTCTGCCACAATGGGGATTGTAGATTCTTGCAATGGCTGTAAAAGCATGGTGGAATCTATCCATGTGGTTTGGATAGTGCGCTTTGAAAACGTAGGTTGCTAAATATCCTGTCAAATGTTTTTTTGAACGCCCATATTTCAAAATATCCATCATGTCCCACCATTTTCTTTCAATATTTTGCGTATGCGCTTTTGTAGTTGTGTCAACAAAGTTCATTGAATGATTCACTGTCAGGTGCTCAAATCCTTCATCGCTTGGACAGCGGTATGAAGACCAACAATCCGAAATGATGGTTGTGCCATCCGCGATCTTTTCTTTTATAACGCGAAGCAGCGTGGTTTTGGTGCGGTTTTCGACAGCAACGATGTACAGCCTTTTGGTATCCCTTTCATAAATACCAAACACCTATTGGCCTTGGATAATCCGCCCACAGTTATTTTGTCTTTTTGAAATAAGGCTTTCGTCGATTTCTACGACCTTGCCCTTTCCTCCAAGCTTTCCAAGGCTTAACTCTGCAGCCCAATCCTGAAATACTTCTCGCAAATAATTACGCCAATTGACTATTGTTTCATATGACATTGAGAATTCATTTTTTAAAAATGCAGTTATGGATTCAACTCCCGTGAGCTCGTAATATACAATAGGGCAAATTTTCCTGATAGTTAGACGCGATCAAAGAGAGAGTTCTCAGTTGAGAGTGATTGACGTGTTTTACTTGTGCTCCAAGATTTTTATATATTTTTGCGCTTAAATCCTGCTTTTAATTTCCAAATTTTGCATTTTTTGTGCTTTATTTAAAAAGCTTTTATAACTTGTGCAAAGTGTTATCTGTTGTGCAGCGTAAGCCTGTTAATTATTGCATTTATTAAACACGGCGTCAGTTCCGTATTGTTGTTATTGCCTGTTTTGATTCTTTTGCTTTGGTGCTCCCCTGTGCAAACACTTGTTTGTGCGTGTGTTCGCTGCTGCAAATTTCTTCTGGTGCATCGCGCTCTCGCAAATTTTTGCTGTTGCTCTTCGCTCCAAACAATTTGTTTGTGTACGAAAAGTTATTTTTGAGTGTTTACTTGCTCTATTCTTGTGCACTGTGTTTCGTTTTGCTCTGTGCTCTCGCAACTTTTGCTTATTCTTTTAACGCTTAATTATGTCGTGCTGTAAGAAACCTTGCACGTTCAAGCAGGCTGATGATTCTGCATTGCCGCAATTTGTTAATTGCTGGCTGTGTGAGAATATAATGCATGCTAAATGTGCAGGTCTCACTGGGCGTGATTGCGACAAGATCGCTGCAATTGCCAAGAAGGGCTGCGGCGGCTTGCGTTGGTCGTGCCCAGAATGCATCGACAAGCAAATTGATTTCTCCAGAATGTATAATTCTGTGAGAAATCAATTCTTAAAACTAAATAACGTGGCTAAGCAGCTCTCGAGTAGTTTTGATTCGAGTTGTGAGTTGCTTAGCAAATATAAATTCGAGTCTCCAACCAATCGCCGGTTGGAGCCTCAATTTTTGCAGTTGCCCTCTCCGTCTGTCCAGACACCTTTGCCTCTGTTGTCCCTACCGAACAACTTGGATACATCTCCAATGTTGTCATTATCGCCTTCTCCGAGCGACTGCCTAAATATTACCCCAGTTTTATCCCCTGTAATAGTCCCATTAGACCCCGTACCTGAACCTGTCCCAGTTAGCCAAACTGCCTCAGCCTCCTCAGCTCCTGGCCGCAAAGGTAGACCTGCGCGCAATCTTGCCCAGATTGTTAAAAACAATCATGGTGCCTCCTTGGCTCCACCAAATCCTGTTCTCCCTCCAGTCCCTTCAGCTCCTACGTTAACTGTTGTTGCCCCTCGTAGGCAAGTTTTTGTGTCTCGACTTTCGTCTGACACCACCTCTGAGTCATTGGCAGCCTATATTGCTAGCAAATCTTCTGCTAGCGTGTCAATTACAAAATTTAATTTCTCAACTCCTCGTGAAATATCATCTTTCAAAATAAATGTTTCACATGATATGTTCCCAATCATTTGTGATCCCAAATTTTGGCCTCCACATATGATTGTCCACGAGTTCAAGCCAAAAAAGCGTAACCAGCCTGTCACCCTTCCAGTCCCTTCAATACAGGGTACCATTTCTGCCCCAAAAAACTAACTTCTTCTTCTGATCAAGTCTTTATTCATTATCAGAATGTCAGAGGTCTTATTTCAAAACTTCAAAATCTTTTCATGGCCAGCACTTCCTTCGATTCGGATATAATCGCATTTTCAGAAACATGGTTAAACTCAACCATATCTGATTTTGAGGTTTTTTCGAATAATTTTATTTTGCATAGAAATGATCGGCCGAGTCGGGGTGGTGGGGTATTAATTGCCGTTAAAGCCACTCTCCAGTCAGAACTTTTCTGTTTTAGTACGCCTACTGACGCTGAGATTGTTTCAGTCAAGGTGTCTTTTCCTACACGGAATATTTATATTTCATGCTCTTATGTTCCTCCTTCTTCTGATATTCAAGTTTATATGAAACATATTTCTTGTATTAAAGAAGTTTCTTCACACGTGCGTGATAATGACCTATTTATTGTGTTGGGTGATTTTAATTTGCCGAACATCTGTTGGTCACTTTTCACTGCCGAAAATTATCTAGTGCCCTCAGCACAGCATGACTTTATAGATTGCATGCTTGACCTTTCGTTGTTTCAAATCAATTCAATTTCTAATCATTTGAATAGAACACTTGATCTTGTATTTGTTAACGACTACCTTATTTCTAATGTGTCTAGGTCCCCTCCTTTATCTCTTCCTGAGGATGTATATCATCCTACTTTAGAGGTTGCAATGTTCAATTGTAATCCTCTCATTTCGTGCTCATCAGCCAATAGGCCCCGCCGTTGCTTTCGCAAGGGAAATTATTCATTGCTGAATCAGCTTATTTATGCAACCGATTGGTCTTTCTTATATGACTCGGTTGACATGAATACTGCTATTAACTTTTTTTATAACACCCTAAACTCCCTCTTAGATATGTGTATTCCCAAGTCAATTCCTTCGACTACCTCTCCAAACCCACCTTGGTTTAGTCCCAGATTAAAGAATCTAAAAAATATAAAATCCAAATATTTTAAAAAGTTTAAAAAGTCTGGTTCGTGTACTGACTTGGCTAAATATTCCATAGCCAAGTCGAACTTCTTTCTTCTGAATTCTCAATGCTATGAGAATTATCTAACTCGTTGCAAAAGGCAATTTGCCCTGAATCCAAGACAGTTTTACAATTTTGTAAACTCGAAGCGTAAATCTTCAAGTTTGCCATCTTCTTTTTCACTCGGGATGGATAAAGCTAGCAATGACTCTGATTCTGCTAACCTATTTGCTAATTTTTTTCAATCAACTTACTCTTCAGTCTGTCCTAATAATAATTCTTACCCTTATACTATTACTTCCTCTAGTTCTATACCTCCCCCTGTTATTTCCCATTCCTCTCTCCTTTTAGCCGTAAATTCTTTAAAATCTTCTTTCTCTCCTGGGCCTGACAATATCCCTAGTTGTCTACTCAAGGAGTGTAGTTCTTCCCTTGTTTATCCATTGCTAAAGCTTTTTAATCTATCCCTTGAATCTTCTGTCTTTCCATCTCTTTGGAAAGAATCTTATATCATTCCTCTCCACAAGAAAGGTGGAAAGTCTGATATACTAAATTACAGGGGCATTGCAAAACTGTCCGCGATTCCTAAATTATTTGAAAAAATAATCACTTCGAATTTGCAGCATTTCTGCAAATCAGTTGTTTCCCCTGTTCAACATGGATTCGTAAAGAATCGGTCAACAACGACCAATCTGCTAGAATTTACTTCCTTGGTAAATGATGCTTTCCTTTCGAAAATGCAAACTGATGTCATATACACTGACTTCAGTAAGGCGTTTGACTCCGTGCACCATGACATTTTACTTTTTAAACTTGACCGAATAGGGTTTCCTCCGTCTCTTTTGCTTTGGATTAGTTCTTATTTAAAAGGTAGGACCCAAAGAGTAATGCTGAGGCTGACTACCTCTAAACAGGTTCACGTTACTTCTGGTGTTCCTCAAGGTAGTCATCTTGGACCTTTACTCTTTACTCTTTTTATAAATGATCTTCCCTCTGTTATATCCCATGCCCGAGTACTCATGTATGCGGACGACGTGAAACTTATTCTATCATACACCAATCCCCTACATTTTTCTCGTCTTCAAGACGATTTGAACGCTATGCAACTTTGGTGCTCGGCCAATCAATTGCATCTGAATTGTTCAAAGTGTATGTTTATGACATTTAATCGTACTACACCTTATCTTGTCAGTTATACCATCGACAATACCCCATTGCAACGTATACTAACAGTTAAGGATCTAGGCGTTCTTTTTGATTCTAAACTCTGTTTCAATCTTCACATAGATACCATCGTTAATGAGGCAAAAGGTGTACTTGGTTTCATTAAACGATGGTCTAAAGAGTTTAACGATCCTTTTATAACGAAACTTCTGTACATCTCTCTTGTTCGCCCTATCCTTGAATACTGCTCTTGCATCTGGTCTCCGCAGTATAACAATAGCCAGGATCGTATTGAATCTGTTCAGAAGCAATTTCTGCTTTTTGCCTTACGAGGTTTAAATTGGGACCCTAATCTTCGGTTGCCATCCTATTCCAGCAGGCTGCTTCTTCTTAATCTTCCGTCGTTAACCAACCGTAGGACAATTCTCGGTGTTGTCTTTCTACATAAGTTGGTTATTGGCGATATCGATTCTCCTTTTCTGTTAGGGCGTCTTCAATTCTCTGTTCCGGCTAGACCAACCAGAAATTACCGCCCCTTATTCCTATCGACGTGCACAACAGACTACGCTATGCACAATTCTTTTCGCGTGCTATGTAAAAATTACAATAGTTTGCATCACGTTTTCTCTACCGAACTTTCTCTACCCCTAATAAAATCGTTGCTTTCAGGATACCTTCGGGAAGTCACTGACCATTCCCAGCTATGAGCAGGGGCATGGCTAGCCGGGCTGGCTGAAAATTTTCCCCCACCGGGTCGGTGATTTCCCATTACTCCCAATACTATCTCTTTATTCTATCTAATTAACACTCTGCATATCTAGCATACAGTTCTATACTTTATTAACAATCTTCCTCCTTTCTTTTCTCCTATTTATGCTATATTCTTAAATAATATAGCAAATTAACATTATTTTTAATTTTACGTAAGAACACTTTTTCCTACTTACACCCTTCTTTTTAGATGTAGGCTCTAATAGCGTCACTGACAAAATTAGCTGTGAAAAGGGGCACAGCTGGCCGGACTGGCAAATAAAACACCTCCATCGGTCGGTGATGCTATTTGAAATTTGTGTTCTCTATCTAGGCTTTTAGCATTTAATTTTTCTAATTGTATTTATAATGTGTTGAATAATTGGAAGACACTCGTTTTGTCGACCACATATAAATAAATAAATAAATAAATAAAGATCCCGCAAAGAACGTGTTCGCCCGCACACTTTCTAAAAAATTAAATTTTTTTGTAATTTTTTTTTATTTTTTTCAAAAGTGTGCGTCAACCTGCACCGAAAAAAAATTCGCCCTTTAATGTGACACACTTGCAGGGCTCGCCACACTCAGGACAGTTCTTGGATTTTAAAAAAAGTCCGTGGTCTCTCAACCAGGACATTAATTTTTCCTGATCATTTATTATTTCTAAAAATGCATGTGCAGCAATTTTACATTCGTCGCATTTGTCCATTTTTTATTACCAAAATGTATTTTCCAGCTAAGTAGTAACATGCACTCGCGAATAGATTTCGATTAAAAAAACTACAAATGTGCATATGCACACAAGCATTAATACGTTTCTAAGAACTCGTAGGAGATACAAAGCACAATCATATTGTGTTAGTGTAAATACTCTAACACATACATAGGTAAGTTAGTCCGTAAGCATGATCATTGCCAATTGGTGTATGCATACATTCAAACCTTATTTGCAAAATAAAGTACAAGTGTATGCGTACAAACTCTGTATGTGTGATAATCAGTGTAAAGTGTGATCGTATGTGCACGCATACATATATGCGTGCGCATTGTTTAGGCACGCGCACGTAATTATTATTATAATTTTACAAGAATATAAATTTCGCTTGTTTCTTATATTATTTTTTGAACAATTAGATAAAGTTTCTGTTGGATATCCCCAAGCAATCCCAACGAGGGAGAATATATATGGCCAAAAATCTTGGTTAAAATGTTAGCACCCGCCACGATCAGATGATGCACTTCTGCGCTGGGATACCCGTAAGTATCAATCAGCTAATCTACGAAAATAGATAGTTATCTCAATTGCAATTTGAATTTATGCAGATGTCACGCAGGTTAACACGCAAAGTGTAACAGCGACCTAAGGCGACGATAATGAATGTTTGAGATATTTGTGGTAAAATTTAACAGATGCGTCTGACCCAGCAACAGAAATTCCACATTGACCTCAAGCTTAGGTCATTATGCCCCTTAATGCCTACGTTGTTTAAACTGCTTCAAAATCTATAAATAATATTTGTTGGATCAAAAGCGTTTTTTTGACCTTTTAAGAATCTTATCTCAAGTGGGCGTGTGTGGATGGTATGAAGGTTTAATAAGGTTTTACAACTTGATGAGCAACACGACTGACTTCCATGATGATGCTTACAGAACTGATTTCTTAACATAAATTAAGATTAAAGGGACCGAGCAATTACAGAGTTCGAAAGAGAGCGAGACTTCGTACATGTGTATGAGTGCTTATGACATTCAAATAGAAGAGAATTAGCATAATCTTAACATAATCTGCTTTGACATTGCTATTGATACCCTGACTAATGTATATATGAGGTATATGACCGAACATCCCGGCCGCCTTGAAAGAATTATCTTTCAAGAGACAGGTAGAACAGCTAGCTTATGTACTGGCCGGCAACAGAGTCCAGAGGCAGTGCGAATATATGCGACACGAACACGGTCATCTTTGCCACTCACAACAGACTCAACACGCCCTAATTTCCAGTGTAATGGCGGTGTGTTGTCCTCATGTATGATGACCATAGAGTCAACTGTGAGATTTGGGGAAGCCGAAGTCCACTTTGTCCTGGATCGAAGCTCGTTCACATACTCCGCAGACCAACGACGCCAGAATTGCTGTTTAACAGCTGTGATCTGCTCGTAACGATCCAAGTTGGAGATGTTGTTGGTGACAATCTCACGCTCGGGCAAAGCGCGCGGTGCATCTCCATTTAGAAAGTGTCCTGCAGTGAGAGCGCTGAAGTCGTTGGGATCAGATGATAGCGGTGACAGCGGGCGAGAGTTGAGTACTGCTTCTATCTCAACGACTGCGGTATTCAGTTCCTCAAAGGTGAACCGGGTGTTAGCGAGGGTACGCACCAGCAGACTCTTTGCGCTCTTGACAGCGGCCTCCCAAAGACCGCCAAAGTGTGGAGCCCTAGGTGGAATGAAATGAAAGGTTATCTCTTCAGAGGAACAATATGATAGGATAGCATCTTGAGTGCTAGTGTTGAACATGAACTTCTTTAACTCGAGTAGCTTGTTGGATGCTCCGACAAAATTTGTGGCGTTGTCACAATAGATGTGCGATACTGGTCCACGACGGGCAACCATGCGTTTCAACGATTCCAAAAACTTATTCGTTGAAAGATCTGACACGATTTCAATGTGAACGGCCTTTACGGCCATGCAGACATATATGGCGATATAGGATTTTGTGGGACCCTTGCCACGTATTCGAAGATAGGTGTTCACTGGACCGCAGAAGTCGACTCCAACGTGGCGAAATGGCTTGTCTGTGGATAAGCGCTCAGGTGGCAGGGAACCCATGACTTGACGAAGTAGAACTGGACGATATCTGACACAGTGTACACAAGAACGAACAATGCTGCGTGCTAAAGCTCTTGCGTTTATGACCCAGAATTGAAGCCGCAGCAGTCCGACTAATGCCTTTGGTCCTGCATGGTAGTTGCGCAAATGAAGATGCCGAACATAATTGTGGACAAATTGCGATTCCTTGGGAACAAGTAAAGGATGCCTTTGACGAGAGGGGTTATCAGCATGCTCGAGTCTGCCGCCAACCTTAATGAGCTCGTATCCAGAAGAGTCATCTATGAAGGGGCTGAGAAATTTCAGATTGCTTTTCAAATCTTTTTGTTTCCTTAGCAATTGCAAATCTTCCTTGAAATAGTGCTGTTGGATGATCCTGATGATGCAGTGCAACGCGTGGCGAAGTTCTTCTGGGCATGGCGGCGAACTTTCGACAGGGTGTTCCTTTTTGGCAATATGGTAAAACCGGAACATATATGCCATAACTCGAAGCGCCCGAATGTATGAACTAGTTCCGTTCAGCCAGTCCAGAATAGCATTACTTTCGATAATTGCAGCAAATGTAGACTTCCGTTTTTCAGCATCGATAATGTCCATGTCCAAATCATTGTCAAATTGTTGGCAGGGCCATTGAGTCTCGGAATCACGCAGAAACGCAGGTCCTGTAAACCAAATTGATTGCTGGAGCTCATTAGCTGGGCATCCACGTGACACGATGTCAGCAGGGTTCAATTTTGACGGTACATGTCTCCACTTTCCATCTGCTGTTTGATCTTGTATAATGGATACTCTATTTCCAACAAATGTCGACAAGGTGATAGAGTGTTGTTGCAGCCAGTGCAAGACAATCTGCGAATCAGACCAGAAATGCGCGCTGTGCGGCTTGCCGATGAATATGTTTTTGACAGTTGTATATAACTTACTCAGAAGTTGAGCTCCGCTTAACTCTAATCGAGGAAGCGTCAGCTTTTTGACAGGAGCCACCCGAGATTTAGCAGTCAGAAGCTGAACCTGGACATTGCCATACGAGTCCGTGGAACGCACATATACGCAACAGCCGTAAGCACGTATTGATGCGTCACAGAAAGCGTGCAGTTGTATGTCTGTGAGCTCAGCTTGCAAGCAAAAACGGGGTACTGAGATCGACGACAATTCCTTGAGAGACGTTACGCAGTTTCTCCATGCTTGTAGAAGTGATTGCGGAACAGATTCATCCCAGGCGAGTTTTAGCAGCCATAGCTCCTGTATGATGATTTTCGAGACGATAATGATTGGTGCCAGCAACCCTAATGGATCGAACAGAGAAGACGCAGTCGAGAGAATAGTCCTCTTTGTGACTGTTGAATACAATTTTTTGGGTTTAAATTCAAATAGTAGCACATCACGACGTTGATCCCAAGCTACGCCAAGTGCGCTAGTGACAGCGTTTTCATCCAAGTTTAAATCCTTTACCGATTCGTCGTTCCTGACGGCGGGATGATTGGAGTGCCACTTAACCAATGGGAAGTGTCCTCGGCGAAGTATCTCGGTGACCTCGTGTTTGATGTTCTGCAACTCGATGAGCTCGTTTGCTCCGCATAGCAGATCATCAACATAAAACGATGATTTTACAATGGATGCGCCAATGGGAAACTCGTTGACATGCAGATCTGCCAGATATTGCAAACTGCGAACTGCTAAGTATGGGGCCGAGGCCGTTCCATACGTCACTGTATTTAGCTCAAAGGTCTGCAAATCGGCATCAGGGGATGCTCTCCAAAATATATATTGAAATTTCCGATCCACTGGGCTGACTAAAACTTGTCTATACATTTTCGTAATGTCCGCTGTGATGGCGTAACGAACCAATCGAAAACGAAGGAGAAGTATGTACAGATCTTCTTAGATTGTTGGGCCAACGAGAAGCAAATCATTCAATGAATGCTGGGACGATGAAGTGCACGAGGCGTCAAACACGACTCGTAACTTCGTTGATGCACTGCTGGGTTTAAAAACACAATGGTGAGGTATATAAAAGTGTGGCTCACTTAATCTCGGATTCGTCACTAAAGTCATATGGCCAAGATCCTCATATTCTTTCATGAAAGTTACATATTGCGATTGAACAGTAAGCTGCTGACTGAGGCGCCTCTCGAGCGATAAAAAACGACGACGAGCAACATCGCTTGAGTTGCCAAGGCACACTGGATCTCCCTTGAAAGGTAGACGCACAACAATCCTGCCGTTATTCATTTGTGTTGTCCTTGAATACATATCTTCACAGAGCCGATGTTCTGGATTGATTGACTTTGGAGAATTTTCTAGAGCATCAATGCTCCACAGTAATTGAAGATTTTTGTCAATTGACTCCTCCACAGAAAGCAAGCACGTTGATGACTGCTTAGCTGACTGATGACGATACTTGCCAGACACAACCCATCCAAGCAACGTTTTCTGAAGGACTGGCAAATTGTCTCCGAGCTTAATCTGTCCAACAGCCAGGCATTCGAAAAATGCCTTGGTGCCGAGAAGGAGATCAATCCGACCTGACCTGTGGAAAGTTTCGTCCGCAAGTGGTGTATTCGCGGGCAACCTCCAATCTGAGGTGTCGATTTCCGAATCCGGCTGGTAGGCAATGTGAGACGTTATGCAGAACAGTAGTGTTACTTCAAATGGTGACAAACGAGATTTAATTCCAGTAGTTGTACAGTTGTTAATTTGAGTCGAGGTCTCTCCTATGCTGCGGATTTCGAAATGATGCTTCTCACGGCGTAGATGCAGCCATTGGGCGAATTGATCAGTTATGAAATTGACTTGGGAACATGAGTCAAGCAATGCTCTGCCTTGTTTATACGCCCCTGATGAATCTCGCACTAGTACCTTTGCAGTAGCAAGAATTATTTGTCCGCCTGGCGATTGATTCATATGCGAGTGCGTTGCAGCAGGAGTCGTTGTTGAGGACATTTGCGCCATGGATGATGGCGATGTAGACGATGATGATGCAGGCGGTTGGCCAAAATGCAGAAGCGTGTGATGGCGATGCTTGCAGCTTCGACAACGATTGTTAGACGGACACTGAGCCATCCGATGTCCTAATTGAAGGCAATTAATGCAAAGTCCAGCATTTTTTACGACTCCGTACTTGAGTTTAGGACTCATGTCTTGAAACTGAGAACATTGTACAATTTTATGGTCGGAGCTGGAACAAACAATGCATGTTGGATTAGTAATAGCAAATGATAATCCCTTGCTAGGCTTGTACAAGTTAACACATAAATACTATAGCAACTAAGCAACAACACATGAATGATGCTGACACGCCAAATTGTGAGTTCAGTGCTCTGCACTGGCCACAATCAGCAGCGATCGCATGACACCCCTTTGCTGGTGTGCTGCGACGCTGAGAATGCTGAGTCGGCATGCCGACTGTGGTCCGATGGCGCGACGCATTGACTTCGCTAAGTAGCGTTATGTTTTGCATTTGTCTTTAGCTTAGGTTCGCTTTGTAATAAAGAAGACACACGTGGTCTTTAGTTCAGTTCGCTTTGTAATAAAGAAGACACACGTTGTCATTTTTCGTACTCCGGCTCATCACCGTAACATTTGTTCTTATTGAGCACATTATTGCACCACAAGGGCAATAATCACTGAAGGGGACGAAGTCAAGTCCTCCAACGTAATCACCATAAAAACCGCATCAGTGCTCACCTTGGATCGACTTCCTCACGGAAGCGACGCTGGACCTGGAATTCACAATCAGCAGCTACGCGGGATCCCCGCGGCTACCTGCTACCACACTTAAATAACTGGCGCCCAAACGTCCTAACACCCACCAAGTTCATAGGCAATAACACAAAAACATGTAAGTTTGTCAAGTGAATTCAAATAGAAAAAAAAAAAAAAAGAACACACAAGAATAGAAGTTGTGAAAAGAAATACACATTTTGCCAAAAAAATGAAAAAAATAAAAACCATTGCATACTTTAACTAAAAAACCATTGCATACCCTCACTAAGAATAAAACCATTGCATACCTTTAATGCAGGTTTTATTATAAATAAACAATTGCATACCTTTCAAAAATAAAAAATAAAAACCATTGCATACTTTAACTAAAAAACCATTGCATACCCTCACTAAGAATAAAACCATTGCATACCTTTAATGCAGGTTTTATCATAAATAAACAACTGCTACTAATACAATTATATGCCCAATGCGAAAAAGTTTTCATACAAGTATCGAGGTTAACAAATGAGCTGGAACACCTATAGGGAAATAAAGACCGAGTACAACAGTGAAGATAGTATAGGTGAAGAACAAGTTGGTTGGTGCCCAGAATATCAGGTAGCTAACACAATGGACCCTTCACAGATTCAAGCTCTCATTGACAATGCCGTTAGATCGGCACTGTCGCAACAACAGTCCCAGATAAATTCAATAACTCAGGAAATACAAAGGTTGCAAGTGAAAACGCCAGCAGTCGTCTCTTACCAAAGGATAACTGTTGTTCCTGGGGTAAAATGTGACATAAAACTCGACATAATAAAATCAGTACCAGACTTCTCTGGTGCACAAGACCAATATGTTGCTTGGAGACAAGCAGCAATCGATGCGTATGAACTTTTTAAGCCCTTCGACGGTAGTAGCGAACACTACCAAGCAGTAGCCATTCTTAGGAACAAGGTCACAGGGCCTGCTGGAGCCTTACTTATCTCCTACAACACGGTGCTAAATTTCGACGCCATCCTGGCTAGACTAGATTGCACCTATGCCGACCGAACATCCTTACGCCTACTGAGGCAAAACTTAGACATGGTCAGACAGGGTGAAATGACACTTATGCAGTACTATGATGAGGTCGAAAAGAGACTAACTCTGGTAACTAATAAAATTGTTATGTCACACGAACAAGAAGGCGCTGATTTGCTTAACACTGAAGTTAGAGCCGATGCCTTGCACTCCTTCATATCAGGCTTGAGGAAACAGCTCAGAGCTGTCGTATTCCCAGCGCAACCCAAAGACTTATCCTCTGCGCTAGCCCTCGCCATAGAAACAGAAGCCAGCATTGAGAGAAGCATGTTTGCAAACTCCTATGCTAAAGTTGTTGAGGAACGATCCCAAACAGCTGAAAACGGCAAACACAAACCATATGGTAAACAGAATAAAAACTACAAGGAAGACCACGGTCAAGATAGAAACCCCCATTACAAACACAAGAAAAATGCTCCAAAGGAGCAACCTAATAAAGAAAGCCAAGAGCCAGCTCCACAACCGATGGAGGTAGATTCTTCTTCCAAATTTAGGCAGCGTACTGAATACAACCAGAACCAACCAAATGAGTCAAACGCTACTAAGAGGAGGAACTCCTCAGAGCGACAAACAGGTCCGAGACGGCAACGTCTTAACAACATTGTTCAAACGGATTCCGAAGAACAAAAGGTAGCATACGAAAAAGCCGCAAAGGCTGCTGTCGAAGAAATTGACAGCGAGGAAGAGTACGATCAAGCCGACTCTGTCCATTTTTTAGGGAACACTCCCGGTTACCGTTCATCGAACGACGGTTGGCTGGGAGAACATTAAAAATGCTAATCGACACTGGCGCGGCAAAAAACTATGTTAAGCCCGTAAAGGAGCTGAAAACCATATTGCCGGTCGCCAAACCCTTCTCGGTGAATTCGATCCACGGATCCACTGAAATAAAGGAAAAATGCCTGATAAACATTTTTAATCACACTTCCCCCTTTTTCCTATTAGACACACTTAGTTCGTTCGATGCCATTATTGGATTCGACTTGTTAACACAAGCCGGGGTACAGTTGAACCTAGCAAAGAGTCTACTAGAGTATCAGGGCATTTCTGAAGAAATTCAATACCAGAAGTGCACTGATGTAAATTTCACCGATGTAAACGACATCGTAGTTCCTATCTCTATCAAAAAAGAGTTCAGGAACATGATACTTAAGAGGAAAAAGGCCTTTTCAACAACGGAAGAATCACTCCCTTTCAACACCTCTGTCACCGCCACAATCCGTACGATTGACAACGAGCCAATATATGCCAGAAGTTACCCAAGTCTAATGGGCGTGTCCGACTTCATAAATAATGAGGTCAAGCAACTACTAAAAGACGGCATCATTAGACCATCAAGGTCGCCCTACAACAGCCCAACGTGGGTTGTTGACAAAAAAGGCACAGACGCCTATGGCAACGCAAACAAAAGATTAGTCATCGACTTCAGGAAACTGAACGAGAAGACTATACCTGACCGTTACCCGATGCCCAGCATCCCCATGATTCTAGCGAACCTGGGAAACGCTAAATACTTCACTACCCTTGATCTAAAGTCAGGGTATCACCAGATATACCTTGCAGAACATGACCGCGAAAAAACAGCATTCTCTGTTTGCGGTGGCAAATATGAATTCTGCCGACTGCCATTTGGTCTTAAGAATGCGGGCAGCATCTTCCAAAGGGCAATCGATGATGTTCTAAGGGAACATATTGGGAAAATTTGTTACGTCTACGTAGACGATGTCATAGTTTTCTCAAAAAACGAAGTAGACCATGTCAGGCACATTGACACAGTACTCAAGTGCCTGATTGAAGCCAATATGAGGGTGAGCCAGGAGAAAACCAACTTTTTTAAAGAAAGCGTAGAGTATCTTGGTTTCATCGTAAGCAAGGACGGCACCAAATCCGACCCAAAGAAGGTCAAGGCCATTCAAGAGTACCCCGAACCCAAAAGCGTCTACAGTGTCAGATCTTTCCTGGGTCTGGCAAGCTATTACAGAGTCTTCATAAAAGACTTTGCAGCCATAGCTCGCCCAATAAGCGACATTCTAAAAGGAGAAAATGGTTCGGTGAGTAAGCATAGGTCAAAGAAAATAGCAGTCGAGTTCAACGAAACCCAGCGCAACGCGTTTCAACGCCTGCGCAACATCTTGGCGTCAGAAGACGTAATTTTGATGTACCCAGATTTCAAAAAAGCTTTTGACCTAACCACTGATGCCTCAGCAAACGGAATCGGCGCAGTCCTATCCCAAGAAGGCAGACCCATTACCATGATTTCTCGTACCCTAAAAAGTCCAGAACTGAACTACGCAACCAACGAAAGGGAGTTGCTAGCTATCGTGTGGGCCTTAGGTAAATTGCAAAACTACCTATACGGCTCCAGAGAAATTAACATTTTCACTGACCACCAGCCTCTCACCTTTGCAGTAGCAGACAAAAATACCAATGCCAAAATAAAAAGATGGAAAGCCTACATCGACCAATACAACGCCAAAGTTTGCTACAAGCCTGGCAAAGAAAATTTCGTAGCAGATGCATTGTCTAGACAAAATCTCAATGCCCTACAAAATGAGCCCCAATCGGACGCTGCAACCGTTCACAGCGAAATTTCACTGACCTACACGGTCGAGGCCACGGACAAACCGTTAAACTGCTTCAGAAACCAGATCGTTCTGGAAGAAGCGCGTTTCCCATTAAAACGCACCATAATTTTATTCCGCAACAAAACTCGCCACTTGATCAATTTTACTGCTAAGAGCAGCATTTTAGAAACCCTCAAAGAAGTTGTAAATACGGAGGTTGTGAACGCGATCCATTGCAACCTTCCCACATTAGCAGTTTTCCAACACGAACTGATTGCCCATTTTCCTTCTACAAAATTCCGGTTTTGTAAAAATCTCGTACAAGACATAACGGGTAAAAGCGATCAGTTGGAAATAATAAATAGCGAGCACAACAGGGCGCACAGAGCAGCCCAAGAAAATGTCAAACAAATCTTGCGTGACTACTACTTTCCGAACATGAGCAGATTAGCCCAAGAAGTAGTCTCAAACTGCAAAGTTTGCACGCAAGCAAAATATGACAGACATCCCAAGAAACAGCAGCTTGGCGAAACTCCAATCCCACAATACACCGGCGAAATGTTGCACATAGACATATTCTCAACCGACAAAAAACAATTTTTGACTTGCATCGACAAGTTTTCCAAATTCGCCTTAGTACAGCCAGTACCATCAAGAACAATTGTCGACGTTAAGGGTCCCCTGTTGCAAATTGTGAATATGTTTCCTAACATTAAAACAATATATTGCGATAATGAACCTTCATTCAACTCAGAGACCATTACGTCCATGTTGAAAAACCAATATAACATCGATATTGTAAACGCTCCGCCTTTACACAGTTCATCAAATGGCCAAGTGGAACGATTCCACAGTACGTTAGTTGAGATCGCTAGGTGCCTAAAGATTGACAAAAAAATCGAGGACACGATCGAACTAATACTGAGAGCAACAGTAGAATACAATAAATCGCTACACTCAGTCATTTGCGAAAAACCAGTTGAAATTCTTCATGAGGGAACCGAAAAGCGCAGTTCAGGTGTTACCTCCAAACTGGCAAAAGCCCAACAAAACACCATAGAAAGGTGTAACGTAAACAGGAAAAACCGCGTATTTAAGGTAGGAGAGGAAGTATTCCTCAAAAACAACAAAAGGTTAGGAAACAAGCTAACTCCTCTCTGCACCAGACAGGAAATACAAGCAGACCTAGGAACGTCTGTCTTAATCAAGGGGAGGGTGGTCCACAAGGACAACCTAAAATAGTTTTACCTTATATTTAGTTAGGAAATAAGTTCCCCAAGACAAAGCACCACAATCACATATGCGCAAACTGCTTGATGTTGATTCCGACCACTTAAAAACACTACTGTCCGTACTCAAGATACACCATAGAATGGCTAGAAGCTTAGACTTCCTAGGCACAACCCTGAAGGTAGTAGCAGGTACCCCAGATGCCTCTGATTTCTTAAAAATCAGGGTAACAGAAGCCCAATTAATCGAATCAAATCCCAGACAAATAGCCATAAATTCCGAGACACAGAAACAAATAAACAAACTAACTGATACCGTAAGCCAGATAATAAAAGCTCAAAAAAATAAATTAACTGACACTCCACACTTGTATGAGACGCTTTTGGCTAGAAACAGAATGCTAACCATCGAAATTCAAAATTTAATTCTCACAATAACCTTGGCAAAATCTGGTATAGTAAACCCTACAATATTAAATCACGCAGATTTGAATTCACTTGTCAAACAGGACGCTCCAATAGTTAGTTTAATAGAAGCCTCAAAGATTAGGGTCCTTCAGTCCGACGATATAATTCACATACTAATAGACTTCCCAAGGGTCGAAGCCAAATGCAAAAAGATCACCATCTATCCCGTGTCTCACAATCACACCATACTACGTCTCGACGAGAACTCACTGGCCGAATGCGAAAAGGATACCTTTGCCATCACTGAGTGCATCCAGACCACACACATCAGCTTTTGCGAGCGATCTCGACGCGATTCCTGCGCGACGTTACTCTACGCGGGAAGCATGGCTCAATGCCATACCCAACCCAGTCACCTAAAAGAAGTAACGCCCGTCGATCATGGCGTGATCATCATCAACGAGGCGACTGCCCGCATCCGCACAGATGATAGCCCCGAAGTAATCGCAAAAGGAACACACTTAATAACATTTGAACGAGTAGCTATCGTCAACGGAACCGAATTTATAAACGAGCGGAAAGCAATGGATAAAATTCCCGGCATCGTAAGGTCTCCACTTCTAAGGATCATCGGGCATGACTCGACTCTGAGTATCCCACTACTACACCGAATGAGCAACGAAAACTTACGCTCCATCCAAGAGGTGAAGGAAGACATCGATAATGCTGGATCGCCCAAGTTATGGTTCACTGGCGGAGTAATACTGAATGTGGGTCTCATTGCCTCACTCATCCTTGTCCAGGCAATAAGGAAGAGACGAGCATCGATAAAAATCCAAGGTGTGATCGACAACTTTAACATGGCCGAGGACGGCCATAAACTTGAGGGGGGGCAGTTAACACATAAATACTATAGCAACTAAGCAACAACACATGAATGATGCTGACACGCCAAATTGTGAGTTCAGTGCTCTGCACTGGCCACAATCAGCAGCGATCGCATGACACCCCTTTGCTGGTGTGCTGCGACGCTGAGAATGCTGAGTCGGCATGCCGACTGTGGTCCGATGGCGCGACGCATTGACTTCGCTAAGTAGCGTTATGTTTTGCATTTGTCTTTAGCTTAGGTTCGCTTTGTAATAAAGAAGACACACGTGGTCTTTAGTTCAGTTCGCTTTGTAATAAAGAAGACACACGTTGTCATTTTTCGTACTCCGGCTCATCACCGTAACATTTGTTCTTATTGAGCACATTATTGCACCACAAGGGCAATAATCACTGAAGGGGACGAAGTCAAGTCCTCCAACGTAATCACCATAAAAACCGCATCAGTGCTCACCTTGGATCGACTTCCTCACGGAAGCGACGCTGGACCTGGAATTCACAATCAGCAGCTACGCGGGATCCCCGCGGCTACCTGCTACCACACTTAAATAACTTACACGTGTTTTTGTTTCGAAGAATCAGCCATTCGATACGATGCAATGCCGCTTGATTGCAGAAACTGACAATGACGTTCCAAAATAGTTGTGCAGTGAGCCCAATTTGGCAATGTACGTAAGTCAAGAGACTCATTCCACTTGTTACGAGTTTGCTGGTCACATTTTCCGATGACGATGAATATCAACATGGCTTGGGCCATATCTGATCCGGTACCCAATGACGATAATGATGAATACAGGGCTGACGCATTGTCCAGCAGGCTGCGCAGCTGATTTCCGTCCGGTTTGTCGACTGGCGGTAGATTGAATAGTGATTCTATTGTGTCTAAAAATGTAAGTGTAGGATTGTCATAACGTTCACTTAAACGAGCAAGAGCCTTGGGATAATTTTCCTGAGTCACTTGGAATGCCTTTACTGCCTGTAGGGCGGGGCCCTTCAAGCAATTCAGCAGATGATTAAACTTTTCAATGTTCGAAAGAGAGTACTCACGACCGATAATCTGATTGAATGATGTAATGAAGTTTTTAAACTCTGCTCGTTTCCCATCGAATACAGGCGGAGCCAATCGAGGAAGACTCGATGGCGGCGAAGAGCGAATTGGAGCAGGGTTAGAAAATGAGGTGCTGTGCAGTACATCATCCAGTTGGGATTGGATGGACAATTTGATACTCACATATGTGTCTTCCACCTCTGCACGTCCATTGTCCTGAGGATCTTCCAATTCAATTTCCGATTGTACTTCCAAAACCTCCTTAATGTATATCTCCAACATTTCCAAGCGTAATTGTAGCTCACCGTGTGATAATCTTTTTTCACTGCCATCGACCTCAGTAGACACTCTTACAACATCCTCTAAGTGTGCGATATTGCGTTTTATGTTCGCTCGCTTACGTAAGTTTGCTTCAAGAGTTGACATTATGTATCGAGAATGTTGTGATCACCGATGTGACCGAGCGACAGTTCTGATACTGCAAAATGTTCACAGCCTGACTTTAACCTGATAATGTTACTCTCACCGATGTGAGCGAGCGGCAGGTCAAATGCTCCCACTGTTAACAGAACAGCTAAGACTTGTAAATGTTGCGCTCACCGATGTGAGGGTCGCTTGAAGTGATGAAGCAAAAATGCAGTGAACAAGCAGAGGCAGCGAGCTTCCAGCGACGAAGCAACGGTAACGAGAATGCAGCAGCAAAGCGAAGGTAGCGAGTTTCCAGCGACGAAGCAACGGCAACGAGAAAGGAGCTGTGAAGCAAAGGCAATGAGCAATCAAACTCAGAGCGTATCCAGCGCGAAGTAACGGCTACAAGAATGCAGTAGCGAAGCGAAGGTAGCGAGTTTCCAGCGACGAAGCAACGGCAACGAGAAAGAAGTTGCTGTCGATGCTGTATTTTGCGAAGAGTTCGATAAAACCTTTCTCCAACGAAATGTTGTGCGGCAACGATATGCCGTCAATTTCCACACACTAGCCCCACGTTGGGCGCCAAAATGTTGGATCAAAAGCGTTTTTTTTGACCTTTTAAGAATCTTATCTCAAGTGGGCGTGTGTGGATGGTATGAAGGTTTAATAAGGTTTTACAACTTGATGAGCAACACGACTGACTTCCATGATGATGCTTACAGAACTGATTTCTTAACATAAATTAAGATTAAAGGGACCGAGCAATTACAGAGTTCGAAAGAGAGCGAGACTTCGTACATGTGTATGAGTGCTTATGACATTCAAATAGAAGAGAATTAGCATAATCTTAACATAATCTGCTTTGACATTGCTATTGATACCCTGACTAATGTATATATGAGGTATATGACCGAACAATATTCTTTTGTTTGATTTTTTAAACAAATATTTTAGTAAATATAAATATCTTGATAATGTTGACTGGTGTAAATCTTTTTATTTATGCATCTTTTAATTCGGTATTAATATATGATCCCTTAGTTTAGAGACAACAGGACTTTGCGTTTGTGACTCATTGCATCATTCTTTGACATTATTGGTAACTGAATTTTTCACTCCATGTTAAAAAAGCCGCATATATTCTAATACAAACTTATTATTGTTATCCACAGTATACATACCAAGGAACGTCCGTATGAGTGCAATGCGAGCCTTAATAACGCGAACGGTCGTTGACTTAGACGTGCAGATGCAGAAACCTACTAAAAATTATATGTTGATCTGTTGCAATCGACTAAGCATTGGGATATTTCGGATGAGTGATATTTTGTTGCTTACCGTCGTTCGGTTCACTTCAAACGAATTTTTAAATATATATTATAAAATGTAAGGTTCATTGTAGTGCAGAAAGATACTAATATGCCAAGCGCAAGAATGGGGGGAAATTAATTATTTAAAATTTGATTATACAAATTTAATGAAATAACTAGAAATGGTTAAAGCCGAATTGTAAACGCCAGTCATTTATACATATTTTAAATATTAATCTTAAAATTCTATTAATAATATGAAACATAAATATAATTAATAAATCAATTATTATATATATTATTATTTTTTAAATTTATTATATAAACACATTTAATAGCTTACATTAATTACAAAATATTCAAGTTAAATTTACAATTAAATGTATATTTAATTATTGAAAACAAAAAATTGCAAATGTCAATAGTATTTTTGGTATTTTAGTTTCATACACTTTAAATGCACAATAGCACCACTAACCATACAATGCATAGACTTGTCAAATGTCGTTTTAATCGGATACCGATAAATCGTCAACGAGTGAGCCCCATGGGTGCTCGCGCCCATTTTAGTGTGCCCAGACAAAGTAAGACTGCTGAGTGTGGCAGCCGAACGCCGGCCTCGAAAGCCGAACGTTCAGTATGAAGCCGCATCTCGCTCAGCGCACAACGTCGCTGCGGCTGATGCTATTTCGTAATATATGTATGTTAGTTTCAGCCCAAATACATACATATGTGTGTATGCGTGTGCAGAGTGTGCCTCGCTCTCACTTATTGTTTTGCGCACTTGAGTGCATCTCCTTCTCCCTGCATAGCTTCTCAAAAACCCCGAAATCTACAAACATACATACATATGTTTGTGTTGTGTGGATGTGCGCACAAGTAGATCGCGGCGTTTGTCGCAAGCCAGAGATTTTTTCTTCAATTGTGTGCCCTTTGTGCCTGTGGTGGCAAAAGGCACACACATTCAAATGCTCTATCATGCATTTCTTCGTCCAGACAGCCATAATGAGAAGATTTTGATATATTTATATTTATTATATTATATTTTAATATTTTTGTTTACTGTGGGGACCAATTTTACTTAAAATTAAAAAAAAACTAAGTCGTATTTCTGCAAGGGTAATTCTTCGTCGGCTTGTCGAATAATTTAAGAAAAGACCAAAAATTGAAAATGTTCAAGGTTTTCGACTTGCTACTTGTGCACACGCACACCCTTTCGAGTAAGCAGTTGGGTGACATTATTAAAGGGTTTGGCCTGTTCATGTGCAAAACTCCTATTTTCCATGCATGTTGTAAGGGTAAGGGTACCTGAACGTTGGCATAAGTGCATGATAAGTCTTTGGGCCTGCCAAGCACACACACTTACACAATTTTCTATATGGATGGAAGCATTTGTGCGATTGTGTGCGTGTTGGTTGCCTGCCTGCCCGATGCAAATTTGACCAAATTTGAAGTTTTTGGCATTTCTGAATTTCGAGCTCTACACACAGGCACACACACACACACACAAAAATGTGTGCGAATGAGCCGATCAAGTGTTTGTCGTGAGACAGAGATATTTTCATCAATGGGTGCGTAAATTTGGGCGACGGGCACGGTCTTTGTTTTTTTATGGATGCAGTCGCATGCTAGACATTCTGATCGTTTATTGCCTGCCATAATGCCCTTTAACCCAAAATGTTTACAATGTCGAAAAATACATTAAAATATCACTTGCATTTTTTCCATATCAAAGTGCAATCGCGCGACAAGTGCGATTCACCTGTTTGGTGGCTGTTCACACATTTGTGCCTTACGCGGCCGCAAGCCCACCGCAGACATTGCGAAAAAAAAAAGACCGTGCCCGTCGCCCAAATTTACGCACCCATTGATGAAAATATCTCTGTCTCACGACAAACCCTTGATCTGCTCATTCGCACACATTTTTGTGTGTGTGTGTGTGTGTGTGTCTGTGTGAAGAGCTCGAAATTCAGAAATGCCAAAAACTTCAAATTTTGTCAAATTTGCATCGGGCAGGCAGGCAGGCAACCAACACGCACACAATCGCACAAATGCTTCCATCCATATAGAAAATTGTGTAAGTGTGTGTGCTTGGCAGGCCCAAAGACTTATCATGCACTTATGCCAACGTTCAGGTACCCTTACCCTTACAACATGCATGGAAAATAGGAGTTTTGCACATGAACAGGCCAAACCCTTTAATAATGTCACCCAACTGCTTACTCGAAAGGGTGTGCGTGTGCACAAGTAGCAAGTCGAAAACCTTGAACATTTTCAATTTTTGGTCTTTTCTTAAATTATTCGACAAGCCGACGAAGAATTACCCTTGCAGAAATACGACTTAGTTTTTTTTAATTTTAAACAAAATTGGTCCCCACCGTAAACAAAAGTATTAAAATATAATATATAAATATATCATTTATGTCATTTAAGTTTTTAATAAATATAAATATATCAAAATCTTCTCATTATGGCTGACTGGACGAAGAAATACACGATAGAGCATTTGAATGTGTGTGCCTTTTGCCACCACAGGCACAAAGGGCACACAATTGAAGAAAAAATCTCTGGCTTGCGACAAACGCCGCGATCTACTTGTGCGCACATCCACACAACACAAACATATGTATGTATGTTTGTAGATCTCGGGGTTTTTGAAAAGCTATGCAGGGCTCCTTCTCCCTGCATAGCACACAAGTGCGCAAAACAGTAAGTGAGAGCGAGGCACACTCTGCACACGCATACACACATATGTATGTATTTGGGCTGAAACTAACATACATATATTACGAAATAGCATCAGCCGCAGCGACGTTGTGCGCTGAGCGAGATGCGGCTTCATACTGAACGTTCGGCTTTCGAGGCCGGCGTTCGGCTGCCACTCTCAGCAGTCTTACTTTGTCTGGGCACACTAAAATAGGCGCGAGCACCCATGGGGCTCAGTCGTTGACGATTTATCGGTATCCGATTAAAACGACATTTGACAAGTCTATGTATTGTATGGTTAGTGATATAGCTATAAAATGAAAGATACTTGATATATATATTCTATTCTAGAAGCTACATGTCAAACATGGAAACAGGGCAAGCTATCGACTATCGGAAACAAACTCGATCTGCGCGGGGACTAGGAGGACCTACAGCTAAAATTTCAAGTCTCTAGCTCTTATAGGTTCTGAGATCCTTGCGTTTGGAAGCTACATGTCAAGTTTGGTGACTCTAGCTCATATTATTTACCAAAATTGCTAAAAAAAAAACAGGATTTCGATATCGGTTTTTGTCGATTACTTGTAAACGGGGCAAGTTATCGATTATCTGAAACAAACTCGATCTGGACTAGGAGGACCTACAGCTAAAATTTCAGTTTCTAGCTCTTAGAGGTTCAGATATCCTTGCGTTCATAGTACATACGGACAGACGGACATGGCTAAATCGACTCGGCTGTTGATGCTGATCAAGAATGTATATACACTGCCGTTCAACTGAATAGGTTCATGATCACCGAGGTAAGAATTGGGCTGTAATTCCTATACCAATGTTCCGATTTACATGAAATTTTGTTTCTATAACTCTCTGATCTTATATTAATTAGATGTCAAAGTATGATTTTCATAAACTTAATATTTATTGCTTGTTTATTTTTTCTTCTGAAAGAGTAACAAAATTAATGCTTTATTTTCGTTCATCTGAATAGGTGCAACATATTAAAATTAAAATTAATTAAAAATTTAAGCGCATTTTCACATTTTTTGCTTTTCGCTTATAGGCTAGTATATTTTTAAAGAAATTTCAATAGATTTTAATAGTGTGTGAATCCTCCCTTTGTTGAAATAACTTCAAACACCCGGTTGGGTAAGGAGCTATACAAATTCTCCAGGATTTGCAATGAAATTGTTGTCCAGGCCGCTTTAATCGCCGCAACTAAAGTTTCTTTGCAGTCGAATTGTCTGCCTCCTTCATATACCTTGCGCGATAACAACCCCCACACATTTTCCATTATATTAAGGTCAGGCGAATATGGAGGCCATTCAAGCAAGTCCACCTTTTGAGCCTTAATCCATTCTTTTACCACCCTAGCAGTATGAATGGGGGCGTTATCGTGTTGGTAAGTCCATTGAATAGAGTGCAAAATATTTGTATAGTGAGGAAGCGCCTTCTGAATTATGGATTTATAGGTTATCGCGTTCATTCTGGAAGATACAAATTCAAGGTCGCATGTGCCATAAATTGATACCGATCCCCAAACCATAACGCCTCCTTCACACGAGTGGCGACGGCTCAGGAAATGCTCCTCTTTTAGAAGATTATGATAGTAATAATTGTAGCTATTAGGGCCGTCTAAATTGAATTTCTTTTCGTCGGAAAATACAACGTTGCGCCACTCCTTCGTCCAGCTCATGTGCTTGCGCGCAAATTGCAGTCGTGAAGCTTTACGTGCATCATTTAAAGGTGGTTTTTTTAAGTTTCAATCTTTTTAAATGATCAGCCGACAAAATCACACGTCTAACTGTTGACACACTTGCTTTAATACCACAAATTTCTTTAATTTTGGGTGCTGAGAGAGGCGAATTGGACGCAGCTCGAACAATATGCCTCCTGTCTGTCTGTTGCGTATTTGACTCCGCCCTTCATATTTTTATCATATTCGGTTTTGTTTCTTAAAAAATTACTAACAACATTTTGGCTTCTTCCAATTTTTTGAGCAATTTTGCGATGGCTAAGACCACTTTCATGATAGGCTTCGATTTGGCCTCTTTCGCAGTCGGATAATTGCGCTCCGCTACCCATTTTTCATTAAACATGTAGTAAATATATTAATTTATAAATTTACAACGTTATATCGCCGAATTTCATCACAAACACAAAATCATTCAGCTGAACCTATTCACTCGAACCAAAAAATTGCATAGAATTTAACGAACGCGATATGAAAACAGAATGTGCAAAGTAACGGTACTTGGCAAACTTGACTTTACAAGCGCATACCGATTGACACAAATATAACGTTGCAATAAAATACAAAAAACATGTGTACATTCAATATGTAATAAGAAAATCATGAAAATGCAAGCAAAATTATGTGAACCTATTCAGTTGATCGGCAGTGTACTTTATGGGGTCGGAGATGCTTCCTTCTGCCTGTTACATACATTTGCACAAATACATAATACCCTTTTTACCCATTTTCAATGGGTTCATG
Organism: Drosophila borealis; assembly: GCA_035045885.1. Classification (NCBI taxonomy): domain Eukaryota; kingdom Metazoa; phylum Arthropoda; class Insecta; order Diptera; family Drosophilidae; genus Drosophila; species Drosophila borealis. The sequence continues at coordinate 20,967,746 of JAWNOR010000194.1, forward strand.
GTATAATAATATATGTGTGGGCAGAAGCAAGTGTAGATGCCGATACAAATTGAATAATCATAACAATAGCATTCGAATTCAATTAATTGTAGCATGCACTGTGTTGAAGCTACTCTAGCAATACATATCGGGTAGCAACGGCGGTTGGCAGCCAATCTTCACAAAATAATTCGGGAAGTATTCACCGAGGCTCCTCGTGGTTGAGTTAGCATGGCAGGGCGGGATCCTCTTGCTCCTTAGCTCTTTCGGGTCGGGGGGTTCTTTGTGGCCATGTCTCGACCTTGAAGACCGATCCTCCAAAGAAACAAAATCTCAAACAGGTATAACTAAACGAGCACTAAAAGTGCCAATACAATGGTGATAGCTTTCATTAGGGCATATATATTCCGTAGAGGCGAAGTCTTGGATGTAAGCTGACTCTCGCGTTCGATACCCTCCCAGCCATGATCTTCAGCGTTTAAGGTTTTGAAGATCCCAAAAAAAACATCCTTCTACGACATTATATCACCATGTCACCAGGAAAGAAAACTTAGCAATTCATATTCAAAATCCGTAATTAATATTTATTATAAACAAAATCATTATTCAAGGAAATGTAATCCTTCCGTTAGATAATCTGCATCTTAGTACAAGTGGCAGTAATGATTCAACAATAATTCAGTTACTAAACTAGTCAGTTGATATTTTTACAATGGCTCAAAAATTCTTCAAAAATAATTCATTTCATAAACAGTTAAGTAAATATTTTTTTTCCTTATTGCGCAAAATAAAAAAAAAATCTCATAATTTCGCTAAAGTGCATTTAATAATTATAGAACAAGGCTAGGCAACGAAAAGAATGACATTAGTAAATTGAACTACAGTGTAATCGGCAAAAAAAAAAGTATTATAATAGAGTCAATATAATTGTAGTTGATTGTTAATTTTATGGTCGAAAAAAAAATTATGGGCAACAGAAGGTTAAGCTCGAGCGCATGGGCAAGTCGGAGCGCAGCGCAACCAGCTGATCAGTGAATACAATTATACATATTTGTGTACATATATTTAATTCTGTTAAATATTTTCTCTTTTGTGTTGCTTCTGTCTCAGCTAATATTTGAGCGGGGTGTAGGTAAAATCAAAGATAATAAGCATTCACCAAACTGACACGGCCATAAACATCTCGATCGAAGCTAAAGCGTAATGTGAAACAGAAAGTCGGAAAAAGCTCCGCAGGTGCGCATGTCAACTTGGCTATGCTTATCTGTGCCAAAAATAAGAAAATAGAATCAAAACAAAAGGTACAGACTTACATGTATTCCTCGATGAAAGGCCTTCCAGCGGAGAGTTTGCAGCAATTTTTATTTTTTTCTTTAAATTTGCTTTCTTTTGTCTTCTGTGGGGCTTTAAATTGTTTTGATTATTTATTATGGCACAGGAGGGTTTTTAAATTGTGAGAAAAGATACTCTCCGAAACTGAGTGGGCAAAATTCTCAAAAATATATAAAAAAATTTCAGAAATGACTTGGGACTCTACCCCAACAAGAAGGGGGATAAATTTATACTATTTTTTTCTTCTCTCTATATACATAAAGATATATATGTATGTATATAGAGGTAAATTTTTGTTTTCACTGCACTTGCACGAGGTTTTTAGAGGGCCCTAATAAATGCACTTTGCGCAAACTTTTGGAACACTCTTACAAGATTTAATAAGCTATTTTTTTACTAAAAATAATGTAACAGAAATGCCTCTGCACGCTCCGGCCAACTTAATGGTCGATGTCATCTGGGCTTCTGATCAGCGGCGCTTCAATGGGGCCCAAAAAGCTACTCCCTCTTCCGGATTCCAGACTGTGGAAACGGCGCCTGCCCTTTCTTGCTGGCATGAGCAAGGGAATGGCAGCTGATCCGCAGTTGAGGCTGACGTATTTAATGGGGCAGAAATGGCATTGCCGTCCCAAGAAATTACAGCGCCGTCCAATGGGCACACGGGGCGGCTGCCTCAAAATAAGTGGCTTTACTGTCAGAGACGGCGGCGGTAAGATTGATTCCTCCAAAATTACTTTCGGCATGCAGGCAAGAACTGGTTAAAACTGTGACCAGATCTTGGCACAAAGAAATATATGCCGGTGTGGTGCTGGTGAGGTGCTGGTGGCCGGGTGGCGTAGCGAAAGGTTTTTCGTCAAACGAACACAAAATTAAGATTTCGCCAATCGGTCACTTTTAGGGTTTTTTGTTTTTGTTCAATTTAATTGGGATTTAAATTTTGAGTACGACTGATGCCCGAGCTTGTTGCTTTTAATTTAATTTTTTTGGTGGGGCTATGTCCGAACCGCCGTAGCCAGACCTTCGATTGTAAAAGTAATTTTGGAAAAGAAGGGTTATATCCGGGACCTACAGGCTTTTATAGGGTATCAGAGCTTTTTTCTTTCGCGGATTAGATTGAAGATGGCTGCGCTGCCAACGTGCACGCAGGCGCTTTATAGCAGCGGCAGAATCATTCGCAGCTGACCGTGACAGACAAAAGCTGATCGCTATAGCGTCGTTACACATACGCAAGCTGTTAGGATCGCTTACGCGGTTTAATTTAAATAGGAAAACTGCGACCATTACATAATGCTAACAGCACCATAAATCATAAGAGCAGAATGCCTTCTGCAGCCAAGCTCACATATTGTCAACAATCATTTATAAACAAAAACTGACCAACAGAAAGGCGCTAGCATAAACAAGCTGCAGCTGCTGTCCCTTTGCAAAAAGTCACGTACTCCAATTATTATTGAGCTTTTTTTTTTTTTTTTTATTTTATTTATTTATTTATATGTGGTCGACAAAACGAGTGTCTTCCAATTATTCAACACATTATAAATACAATTAGAAAAATTAAATGCTAAAAGCCTAGATAGAGAACACAAATTTCAAATAGCATCACCGACCGATGGAGGTGTTTTATTTGCCAGTCCGGCCAGCTGTGCCCCTTTTCACAGCTAATTTTGTCAGTGACGCTATTAGAGCCTACATCTAAAAAGAAGGGTGTAAGTAGGAAAAAGTGTTCTTACGTAAAATTAAAAATAATGTTAATTTGCTATATTATTTAAGAATATAGCATAAATAGGAGAAAAGAAAGGAGGAAGATTGTTAATAAAGTATAGAACTGTATGCTAGATATGCAGAGTGTTAATTAGATAGAATAAAGAGATAGTATTGGGAGTAATGGGAAATCACCGACCCGGTGGGGGAAAATTTTCAGCCAGCCCGGCTAGCCATGCCCCTGCTCATAGCTGGGAATGGTCAGTGACTTCCCGAAGGTATCCTGAAAGCAACGATTTTATTAGGGGTAGAGAAAGTTCGGTAGACAAAACGTGATGCAAACTATTGTAATTTTTACATAGCACGCGAAAAGAATTGTGCATAGCGTAGTCTGTTGTGCACGTCGATAGGAATAAGGGGCGGTAATTTCTGGTTGGTCTAGCCGGAACAGAGAATTGAAGACGCCCTAACAGAAAAGGAGAATCGATATCGCCAATAACCAACTTATGTAGAAAGACAACACCGAGAATTGTCCTACGGTTGGTTAACGACGGAAGATTAAGAAGAAGCAGCCTGCTGGAATAGGATGGCAACCGAAGATTAGGGTCCCAATTTAAACCTCATAAGGCAAAAAGCAGAAATTGCTTCTGAACAGATTCAATACGATCCTGGCTATTGTTATACTGCGGAGACCAGATGCAAGAGCAGTATTCAAGGATAGGGCGAACAAGAGAGATGTACAGAAGTTTCGTTATAAAAGGAACGTTAAACTCTTTAGACCATCGTTTAATGAAACCAAGTACACCTTTTGCCTCATTAACGATGGTATCTATGTGAAGATTGAAACAGAGTTTAGAATCAAAAAGAACGCCTAGATCCTTAACTGTTAGTATACGTTGCAATGGGGTATTGTCGATGGTATAACTGACAAGATGAGGTGTAGTACGATTAAATGTCATAAACATACACTTTGAACAATTCAGATGCAATTGATTGGCCGAGCACCAAAGTTGCATAGCGTTCAAATCGTCTTGAAGACGAGAATAATGTAGGGGATTGGTGTATGATAGAATAAGTTTCACGTCGTCCGCATACATGAGTACTCGGGCATGGGATATAACAGAGGGAAGATCATTTATAAAAAGAGTAAAGAGTAAAGGTCCAAGATGACTACCTTGAGGAACACCAGAAGTAACGTGAACCTGTTTAGAGGTAGTCAGCCTCAGCATTACTCTTTGGGTCCTACCTTTTAAATAAGAATTAATCCTAAGCAAAAGAGACGAAGGAAACCCTATTCGGTCAAGTTTAAAAAGTAAAATGTCATGGTGCACGGAGTCAAACGCCTTACTGAAGTCAGTGTATATGACATCAGTTTGCATTTTCGAAAGGAAAGCATCATTTACCAAGGAAGTAAATTCTAGCAGATTGGTCGTTGTTGACCGATTCTTTACGAATCCATGTTGAACAGGGGAAACAACTGATTTGCAGAAATGCTGCAAATTCGAAGTGATTATTTTTTCAAATAATTTAGGAATCGCGGACAGTTTTGCAATGCCCCTGTAATTTAGTATATCAGACTTTCCACCTTTCTTGTGGAGAGGAATGATATAAGATTCTTTCCAAAGAGATGGAAAGACAGAAGATTCAAGGGATAGATTAAAAAGCTTTAGCAATGGATAAACAAGGGAAGAACTACACTCCTTAAGTAGACAACTAGGGATATTGTCAGGCCCAGGAGAGAAAGAAGATTTTAAAGAATTTATAGCTAAAAGGAGAGAGGAATGGGAAATAACAGGGGGAGGTATAGAACTAGAGGAAGTAATAGTATAAGGGTAAGAATTATTATTAGGACAGACTGAAGAGTAAGTTGATTGAAAAAAATTAGCAAATAGGTTAGCAGAATCAGAGTCATTGCTAGCTTTATCCATCCCGAGTGAAAAAGAAGATGGCAAACTTGAAGATTTACGCTTCGAGTTTACAAAATTGTAAAACTGTCTTGGATTTAGGGCAAATTGCCTTTTGCAACGAGTTAGATAATTCTCATAACATTGAGAATTCAGAAGAAAGAAGTTCGACTTGGCTATGGAATATTTAGCCAAGTCAGTACACGAACCAGACTTTTTAAACTTTTTAAAATATTTGGATTTTATATTTTTTAGATTCGTTAATCTGGGACTAAACCAAGGTGGGTTTGGAGAGGTAGTCGAAGGAATTGACTTGGGAATACACATATCTAAGAGGGAGTTTAGGGTGTTATAAAAAAAGTTAATAGCAGTATTCATGTCAACCGAGTCATATAAGAAAGACCAATCGGTTGCATAAATAAGCTGATTCAGCAATGAATAATTTCCCTTGCGAAAGCAACGGCGGGGCTTATTGGCTGATGAGCACGAAATGAGAGGATTACAATTGAACATTGCAATATTTTACATATAGAGTAAGCCAATTTTTTTCTCCAGTCTTAATCCTGATTTAACATAATAAACTGATACAAATCCACTCTCGTGAAATAAAGTCTTTTTATTTTCAAACTTATAACTACGTTATTGGCGCAGCCGGTAGGATAGCGTAACATTTTGTGAAACGAAATAAATTAAAGCTCGTGAGTGATACAATCAAATAAAGAGAGGCTTATCCATACAGCTGGTGTCTTTTCTGATCAACAATGTAATTGTGCACAGTATTACAAATAAATCGAACATGCAACGTATAAATCCAATTCGGTCTTTGCAACACAAAGTGAATTTCGTGACACATAAACTAAATACCTAAAAAAATGGAGCATCCAATAGGCTCTCAATAAATTAAACGACCAACATTAAAACCAATTGCTTCAACAAATACGGAATGTGCCAGCCTTTGAGGGAGACCCTATAAACCTGGGTCCATTTATCAGAAGGATGGATTACCTGCTTTAACTGTACTCTACCCACAATGAACGACAACAATGCACCATATTCGGGGCGATTGAGTTCCAGATATCCGGAGATACCCAGAAGGTACCTAGAATACTGCAAATCAAAAACTGGTCCCAACTCAGGGAATCTTTAATATCCGAATACAAGACGCAAACACCCGTGGAAGAACTACTGCGAAGATTATATAATACTAATTATCAAGGTAATTTACGTAAATTTTGTAGTGAGGTAGAGGCTAAGATAATAATCATAACTGACAAGTTAGAATTAGAAGGGAATTTAGATAATTCCAGATTGTATACAAACGCTTCCCGAGCATTGTTAAGCACGACATCAATACACATCATGAAAGGCAGCAACCTCAGGAAAAGCAAAATTTAAATTAGTGGTCGATTACAGAGGATTGAACGACATTACAATTAATGATAAATTTCCCATTCCAAACATGGACGAGATTTTGGGAAAATTAGGAAGATGCTCATACTTTACAACAATAGATTTAGCAAAAGGTTTCCATCAGATTGAGATGGACTAGAAGTCAATTAATAAAACAGCACTTTCTTTCAAATACGGACTCGAATGCCTTTTTTTTTCTTTTCTTATTAGCTAATTTATTGATACTTTTCTTGAGCATCTTAACCTAGCTTTACAATAATTGGATCAACTTACTTAACATTGACTCGAATGCCATTTGGACTTAAAAAAGCACCAGCAAAATTCCAATGGTGCATGAATCATGTTCTTCGTGATTTAATTAACAAGCATTGTCTTGTTTATTTGGACGACAATTTTGTCTTCTCCACATCACTTGATGAACATTTAAATTCTATAAATAATGCTTTTGAAAAATTAAGACAGGCAAATTTGAAACTCTAATTAGATCAATGCGAATTAAAAAAAAAAAGAAACGGAAGTTTTGGGCCACATTATTCGTCCAGTAGGCAAACGGCCCAACAAACTTAAAGTAAAAGTAATCCAAGAATTTCCTTTGCCAAAACCATCAAAGCAAATTAAATAATTTTTGGGTTTATGTGGTTATTATCGAAAGTTCATTCCAGATTTTGCAAAAATTGCAAAACCTATGACTCTTTACCTAAAAAAATCGGCAAAAATTGACATTAAAAATGTTGAATACAATAAAGCCTTTGAAAAATTAAAAATATTAATTATGAACGACCCAATATTAATATGTCCAGATTTTAATAAAAAGTTTCAGGTAACAACCGACGCAAGGAATTTTGCAATAGGAGCTGTTTTGTCACAAGATAACAAGCCAATTAGTTTCTCAAGTAGAACGTTAAACGATCACGAACAAAATTACAGTACAATATAAAAAGGGCTTTTAGCAATAGTGTGGGCAGTAAAATATTTTCGCCCATGTTTATATGGCAGACCATTTGACATTTTAACCGGTCACAAGCCACTCGTTTGGCTAAACAACATTTAAGAACCCAACATGAAATTACAACGTTGGCGTATCAAACTTAGTGAATATAATTTCTCAATCAAATACTTAGATGGAAAATTAAACCACGTAGCAGATGCTTTATCACGCATCCAAATTAAAGAAAATATGCTAGCCGAACAAGATATTAACACACAACCCACAGTACATAGCGCTGAAGAAGATAATGCAAATTTAATACACTTAACAGAAAAACCATTAAATTATTTTAGAAGACAAATAGAAATGATTAGAAGTGATACCGAAAAAATAGAAGTTGCACCATATGTTAAAAAATTAAGAATATAAATCGAATATTTTAACCTTAACATTGAAAAGGCTATACAGATATTGTTAAAATTCAATTCAATTCACACGTATTATACGATTCAGATTTTGAAATAATACAACAAGCCTTTAAAGAAATAATGAACCCCAAAACAACCAGAATATTACGAACAAAAATTTAACTAAAAGACATTAGGAGCTATGCAGAGTTTAAAGAAATAATAGTTAGCAACCACAAGAAACTTTTACATCCAGGTATCGAAAAGATGGTCAGACTTTTTAAAGAAACATACTATTACCCAGACTATCAAAATTTAATCCAAATCATAATTAACGAATGTGAAGTTTGTAATCTAGCTAAGATTGATCACAGGAACACATCATGTAAATTTAAAATTACACCAGAAGTAGAAAACTGTAGAGAAACTTACGTAGTAGCACTAACCAAAAAACATATAGATGGGACATACAGTGAAAACTTGTTGGTCACCAAAAAAAGGTTTGCATCTGGTCCAACGAGCGAGTAAGATATACATATGACATCTTTTGATCGCTCACACTACAGGAAACTCATTTGGCTTACTCTCTTCCATATGATTTGTGCGATAGAACGGCATCACTGTTTTTTATCTCGCTCCCCCTACCGGAAACTGCTTTGGCTTACTCTCTTCCATATGATTTGTGCTATAGAACGGCATCGCTGCTTATTTTTATCTCGCTCGCACTTACTCTCAGTGCTCTCAATGCTCTCTTTATGTCTAGGTACCGTTTAAATGTTTGTGGGTCGCGCGACAGACGTGTGCCAAAAATGATATTTTCTTTTGCGCTCATGATCAGCCCAATCACACACATTTGTGTCTCTGTGTGTGTGTGCAGAGATCGAAATTCAGAAATCCAAAAATATTGTCAAATTTGCATCGGACAGGCAGGCAGGGACCAACAGGCACACATGCGCATAAATGCTTCTATTCATATACAAAATACGCAAGTAAGCGTGAATAGCAAGTCCAACAACTTTTAAATGCACACATGCCAACGCTTATATGTTTGTGCTCTTCTACATACATATATTATGTAAACTTATGTACTTTTGTATGTGTATGTTGAGGCATGTATACAAATTTACGTTGAACAATGCTTAAATATTTTCTAGGCATTTTGAAGCACTATCTAATTAAGCAAATTTATAAAAAATTTTCAGAAACTTGCTTCCAAGATATACCAAAAATGCCTATGTACACATTCAAAATCTACCGTTACCTTTTTTGCATTTCGTATGCAGCTTAAGTGCTAGAAGAGAAGACTCCATTGCAGCCAAAAACGTGTCTTTTTTTTTGTTTTTTTGATAACTTTTATATTATTAAAAATTTGGAATATATGTATATATTCTTTTGTTACCTTTTTTGCATTTCGTATGCAGCTTAAGTGCTAGAATAGTTTGGTGTACGAAGACTCCATTGGAGCCAAAAACGTGTTTTTTTGTTTTTCCTTATAACTTTTATATTATTAAAAATATTGAATAAAATTTTTTATTAGATAAAGAAAACTGCATTTAAACTTATTTTGTTGCTCTTCTGAAAGTAAGTTATTTTCGTTACCAAAGAATATTTTAGTCGCTATACGAAGACATTATTGGTACACTGTACGTACAAAGGCAAATTGAAACGAAAAGTTAAATTCTCATACGCACATATGTACATAAGTACATACAGTCATAGACAAAAGTATTGGTAATTGTAGTGCTGTGAATTAAAAATTAAAAATTAGAGAATAACCAACTTATTATTTTATTGAATATGTTTTTTATATGTTCTTTTATATATCCAACCTATTTGATCGCATTAAAAAATGAACATTTTTGGTTGCTTTAACCCTCACATATAAAAAACGCTAGATTTGCATATTTTCATAGAGACAAAAGTATTGGCAATTGCTAAAATAATTGTGTTAAAATGTGAAAAACAAAACAAAAAATAAAAATGAATATTTAGTGAGCATGCCATTTTGTTTTATTGTTTGTCATTAAATGCGCCAGTTTTCAGTAAAGATTTTGTTCAATTTTGTGCCACTCGTCGTGCCATGCTTGTGTAAATTTATTATATCTAATTTATTATATTTTTGCTGCTCTACGGTGGTTTCACACTTCTTAGCGGTAATTTTTCCAAAATTAAATCTGAATTTATCTTTAAACAATTGTTTCTAATAATTTTTTTTAGATTCAAATTACGGTGCTCACAGATTTGCATTTTGGCAAAGAAAAGTGACACCATATCAAAATTAATATTAAAATACAAACTATATATTAAAAATACTTTTGTTCTTATAAAATAACGGGTCCATAGAATTAAAACATTATGAAAATTAGCTGTGCTGCCAAAGTATACAAAAATTATTGAATTGCACAAATAGCTAAAAATCGTATTAAAATATCATATATTTTTTTGTACAGAATCTGCTAATCAAAAAAGTTCTAATGTTGGAGCAGATATGGCCACAAACTGGGGCGCCATGGGTAAGGATAAATATTTAATTCAACTTATATTTGTCTTAATCATGCATATACATATGTTATAACTATTGTTATTCAACAAATATTTTCTCTTTTTTTACAATAGGCGCCGGTCAAAATAGTCTGGGTGCAAGTCTGGGTACCACAAACTGCGGCTTCAAGGGTAGGGATAAATATTTACTCAAATTAAAATACATATATTAATAAATTAGTAAGAGGTTCTAGTCGGGAGCTCCCGACTAGGGGATACCCTGAACCCTCTTATTCTTATACACGCAAAATGCATCTGATACCTCGCCAGGAGTATTCCTCCAAGGCGATCTTCTTGATCATAAAGACGGCAATCGCTACCTTGGAGTCCACCTTGATCGCAGGCTCACTTGGAGCAAACACATCGCAACAACATGCCACAGCGTACGTCAAAAACTAAAAAATATGGCTTGGCTCCTTAAGGCAAGCAGCAAGCTTTCTCTGAGCAATAAGGTGCTGCTTTATAAAACCCTCGTGGCCCTAGCCTGGCGCTATGCAAGCTAAATTTTCAGCACGGCAGCAAAATCTCACTGGAGGAAAATAAGTGTCTTTCAAGCCAAGGTACTCAGACTGAGTGCTGGGGCTCCCTGGTACATCCGCAACCGGGCCCTAGCAAGAGACCTAAAGGTCCCCTTAGTGGGTGACCTTCTACGTCAGTAGTCCACCAGCTACTTGGCCCGTTTTTCTGCCCACCCCAATATATTAGCTAGAAGACTTTTCAGAAGAAAGCGACGGAGACTTCGCAGAATCCACCCCATCGACCTCCCAAACCGGGTAATCATTTGAAAAAAATAAAAATAATAATAAAACTTAATAGATTATATGAAGTATGTTTATCCCATTATAGTCAAGCTAGGTTAAGATGCTCATGAATAGTATCAATAAATTAGCTAATAAAGAAAGAAAAAAAATTCAGCCCGCGCTACGCGCTCGTTTGCTTTAGTAGTAACAAAAAAAAAATTTTAAAAATGTTTCCTTGGCAGAGTTCGAACTCGCAACTGACAGCGCTACTTTCCGCCGCCTCTACTCATTAGCCACACCAATAATTTAGTGTTAATGAGAAAAAAAAACGAATTAAAACAGCAGCAAAGAAACCAACACTATCGCTATTGCAATGATGTTGACAGAATTCAAAGAAGACGCGCATGAACGTGTGTGTACATGTATTCAGAAATTCTTGGAATTCGCGCTTGTACTTATTGTACTATAAAATATTCGTATATTCTCGAAATGACAATTTCATTTAAATTGTGACTTAATTAGTTATGCAATACAAATTGGGTTACCTTCATGATTTATAGCTTTGCGGTGGTAACGGGGAGGTGGCGATAGCTATAAAATGAAAGATACTTGATAAATGTATATATACTATTCTAGAAGCTACATGTCAAGTTTAGTGACTCTAGCTCATAATATTTACCAAAATTGCTCAAAAAACAGGATTTCGATATTGAAAAGGATTTTTATCGATTACTTAGAAACGGGGCAAGCTATCGACTATCGGAAACAAACTCGATCTGCGCCGGGCTAGGAGGACCTACAGCTAAAATTTCAAGTCTCTAGCTCTTATAGGTTCTGAGATCCTTGCGTTTGGAAGCTACATGTCAAGTTTGGTGACTCTAGCTCATATTATTTACCAAAATTGCTAAAAAAAAAAAACCGGATTTCGATATCGGTTTTTATCGATTACTTGTAAACGGGGCAAGTTATCGATTATCTGAAACAAACTCGATCTGGACTAGGAGGACCTACAGCTAAAATTTCAGTTTCTAGCTCTTAGAGGTTCAGGACATGGCTAAATCGACTCGGCTGTTGATGCTGATCAAGAATGTATATACACTGCCGTTCAACTGAATAGGTTCATGATCACCGAGGTAAGAATTGGGCTGTAATTCCTATACCAATGTTCCGATTTACATGAAATTTTGTTTCTATAACTCTCTGATCTTATATTAATTAGATGTCAAAGTATGATTTTCATAAACTTAATATTTATTGCTTGTTTATTTTTTCTTCTGAAAGAGTAACAAAATTAATGCTTTATTTTCGTTCATCTGAATAGGTGCAATTAAAATTAAAATTAATTAAAAATTTAAGCTCATTTTCACATTTTTTGCTGTTCGCTTATAGGCTAGTATATTTTTAAAGAAATTTCAATAGATTTTAATAGTGTGTGAATCCTCCCTTTGTTGAAATAACTTCAAATACCCGGTTGGGTAAGGAGCTATACAAATTCTCCAGGATTTGCAATGAAATTGTTGTCCAGGCCGCTTTAATCGCCGCAACTAAAGTTTCTTTGCAGTCGAATTGACTGCCTCCTTCATATACCTTGCGCGATAACAACCCCCACACATTTTCCATTATATTAAGGTCAGGCGAATATGGAGGCCATTCAAGCAAGTCCACCTTTTGAGCCTTAATCCATTCTTTTACCACCCTAGCAGTATGAATGGGGGCGTTATCGTGTTGGTAAGTCCATTGAATAGAGTGCAAAATATTTGTATAGTGAGGAAGCGCCTTCTGAATTATGGATTTATAGGTTATCGCGTTCATTCTGGAAGATACAAATTCAAGGTCGCATGTGCCATAAATTGATACCGATCCCCAAACCATAACGCCTCCTTCACACGAGTGGCGACGGCTCAGGAAATGCTCCTCTTTTAGAAGATTATGATAGTAATAATTGTAGCTATTAGGGCCGTCTAAATTGAATTTCTTTTCGTCGGAAAATACAACGTTGCGCCACTCCTTCGTCCAGCTCATGTGCTTCCGCGCAAATTGCAGTCGTGAAGCTTTACGTGCATCATTTAAAGGTGGTTTTTTTAAGTTTCAATCTTTTTAAATGATCAGCCGACAAAATCACACGTCTAACTGTTGACACACTTGCTTTAATACCACAAATTTCTTTGATTTTGGGTGCTGAGAGAGGCGAATTGGACGCAGCTCGAACAATATGCCTCCTGTCTGTCGCAGTGGTTGCGTATTTGACTCCGCCCTTCATATTTTTATCATATTCGGTTTTGTTTCTTAAAAAATTACTAACAACATTTTGGCTTCTTCCAATTTTTTGAGCAATTTTGCGATGGCTAAGACCACTTCATGATAGGCTTCGATTTGGTCTCTTTCGCAGTCGGATAATTGCGCTCCGCTACCCATTTTTCATTAAATATGTAGTAAATATATTAATTTATAAATTTACAACGTTATATCGCCGAATTTCATCACAAACACAAAATCATTCAGCTGAACCTATTCACTTGAACCAAAAAATTGCATAGAATTTAACGAACGCGATATGAAAACAGAATGTGCAAAGTAACGGTACTTGGCAAACTTGACTTTACAAGCGCATACCGATTGACACAAATATAACGTTGCAATAAAATACAAAAAACATGTGTACATTCAATATGTAATAAGAAAATCATGAAAATGCAAGCAAAATTATGTGAACCTATTCAGTTGATCGGCAGTGTACTTTATGGGGTCGGAGATGCTTCCTTCTGCCTGTTACATACATTTGCACAAATACATAATACCCTTTTTCGGGGTATAATAAGATATGTGTGGGCAGAAGCAAGTGTAGATGCCGATACAAATTGAATAATCATAACAATAGCATTCGAATTCAATTAATGCTAACAGCACCATAAATCATAAGAGCAGAATGCCTTCTGCAGCCAAGCTCACATATTGTCAACAATCATTTATAAACAAAAACTGACCAACAGAAAGGCGCTAGCATAAACAAGCTGCAGCTGCTGTCCCTTTGCAAAAAGTCACGTACTCCAATTATTATTCAGCTTTACATATAGAGTAAGCCAATTTTTTTCTCCAGTCTTAATCCTGATTTAACATAATAAACTGATACAAATTCACTCTCGTGAAATAAAGTCTTTTTATTTTCAAACTTATAACTACGTTATTGGCGCAGCCGGTAGGATAGCGTAACATTTTGTGAAACGAAATAAATTAAAGCTCGTGAGTGATACAATCAATTAAAGAGAGGCTTATCCATACATCTGGTGTCTTTTCTGGTCAACAATGTAATTGTGCACAGTATTACAAATAAATCGAACAAGCAACGTATAAATCCAATTCGGTCTTTGCAACACAAAGTGAATTTCGTGACACATAAACTAAATACCTAAAAAAAATGAAGCATCCAGAAGGCTCTCATGTGGCTGTACTTCCAGCAATCAATAAATTAAACGACCAACATTTAAACCAATTGCTTCAACAAATACGGAACGTGCCAGCCTTTGAGGGAGACCCTATAAGCCTGGGTCCATTTATCAGAAGGATGGATTACCTGCTTTAACTGTACTCTACCCACAATGAACGACAACAATGCACCATATTCGGGGCGATTGAGTTCCAGATATCCGGAGATACCCAGAAGGTACCTAGAATACTGCAAATCAAAAACTGGTCCCAACTCAGGGAATCTTTAATATCCGAATACAAGACGCAAACACCCGTGGAAGAACTACTGCGAAGATTATATAATACTAATTATCAAGGTAATTTACGTAAATTTTGTAGTGAGGTAGAGGCTAAGATAATAATCATAACTGACAAGTTAGAATTAGAAGGGAATTTAGATAATTCCAGATTGTATACAAACGCTTCCCGAGCATTGTTAAGCACGACATCAATACACATCATGAAAGGCAGCAACCTCAGGAAAAGCAAAATTTAAATTAGTGGTCGATTACAGAGGATTGAACGACATTACAATTAATGATAAATTTCCCATTCCAAACATGGACGAGATTTTGGGAAAATTAGGAAGATGCTCATACTTTACAACAATAGATTTAGCAAAAGGTTTCCATCAGATTGAGATGGACTAGAAGTCAATTAATAAAACAGCACTTTCTTTCAAATACGGACTCGAATGCCTTTTTTTTTCTTTTCTTATTAGCTAATTTATTGATACTTTTCTTGAGCATCTTAACCTAGCTTTACAATAATTGGATCAACTTACTTAACATTGACTCGAATGCCATTTGGACTTAAAAAAGCACCAGCAAAATTCCAATGGTGCATCAATCATGTTCTTCGTGATTTAATTAACAAGCATTGTCTTGTTTATTTGGACGACAATTTTGTCTTCTCCACATCACTTGATGAACATTTAAATTCTATAAATAATGCTTTTGAAAAATTAAGACAGGCAAATTTGAAACTCTAATTAGATCAATGCGAATTAAAAAAAAAAAGAAACGGAAGTTTTGGGCCACATTATTCGTCCAGTAGGCAAACGGCCCAACAAACTTAAAGTAAAAGTAATCCAAGAATTTCCTTTGCCAAAACCATCAAAGCAAATTAAATAATTTTTGGGTTTATGTGGTTATTATCGAAAGTTCATTCCAGATTTTGCAAAAATTGCAAAACCTTTGACTCCTTACCTAAAAAAATCGGCAAAAATTGACATTAAAAATGTTGAATACAATAAAGCCTTTGAAAAATTAAAAATATTAATTATGAACGACCCAATATTAATATGTCCAGATTTTAATAAAAAGTTTCAGGTAACAACCGACGCAAGGAATTTTGCAATAGGAGCTGTTTTGTCACAAGATAACAAGCCAATTAGTTTCTCAAGTAGAACGTTAAACGATCACGAACAAAATTACAGTACAATATAAAAAGGGCTTTTAGCAATAGTGTGGGCAGTAAAATATTTTCGCCCATGTTTATATGGCAGACCATTTGACATTTTAACCGGTCACAAGCCACTCGTTTGGCTAAACAACATTTAAGAACCCAACATGAAATTACAACGTTGGCGTATCAAACTTAGTGAATATAATTTCTCAATCAAATACTTAGATGGAAAATTAAACCACGTAGCAGATGCTTTATCACGCATCCAAATTAAAGAAAATATGCTAGCCGAACAAGATATTAACACACAACCCACAGTACATAGCGCTGAAGAAGATAATGCAAATTTAATACACTTAACAGAAAAACCATTAAATTATTTTAGAAGACAAATAGAAATGATTAGAAGTGATACCGAAAAAATAGAAGTTGCACCATATGTTAAAAAATTAAGAATATAAATCGAATATTTTAACCTTAACATTGAAAAGGCTATACAGATATTGTTAAAATTCAATTCAATTCACACGTATTATACGATTCAGATTTTGAAATAATACAACAAGCCTTTAAAGAAATAATGAACCCCAAAACAACCAGAATATTACGAACAAAAATTTAACTAAAAGACATTAGGAGCTATGCAGAGTTTAAAGAAATAATAGTTAGCAACCACAAGAAACTTTTACATCCAGGTATCGAAAAGATGGTCAGACTTTTTAAAGAAACATACTATTACCCAGACTATCAAAATTTAATCCAAATCATAATTAACGAATGTGAAGTTTGTAATCTAGCTAAGATTGATCACAGGAACACATCATGTAAATTTAAAATTACACCAGAAGTAGAAAACTGTAGAGAAACTTACGTAGTAGCACTAACCAAAAAACATATAGATGGGACATGCAGTGAAAACTTGTTGGTCACCAAAAAAAGGTTTGCATCTGGTCCAACGAGCGAGTAAGATATACATATGACATCTTTTGATCGCTCACACTACAGGAAACTCATTTGGCTTACTCTCTTCCATATGATTTGTGCGATAGAACGGCATCACTGTTTTTTATCTCGCTCCCCCTACCGGAAACTGCTTTGGCTTACTCTCTTCCATATGATTTGTGCTATAGAACGGCATCGCTGCTTATTTTTATCTCGCTCGCACTTACTCTCAGTGCTCTCAATGCTCTCTTTATGTCTAGGTACCGTTTAAATGTTTGTGGGTCGCGCGACAGACGTGTGCCAAAAATGATATTTTCTTTTGCGCTCATGATCAGCCCAATCACACACATTTGTGTCTCTGTGTGTGTGTGCAGAGATCGAAATTCAGAAATCCAAAAATATTGTCAAATTTGCATCGGACAGGCAGGCAGGGACCAACAGGCACACATGCGCATAAATGCTTCTATTCATATACAAAATACGCAAGTAAGCGTGAATAGCAAGTCCAACAACTTTTAAATGCACACATGCCAACGCTTATATGTTTGTGCTCTTCTACATACATATATTATGTAAACTTATGTACTTTTGTATGTGTATGTTGAGGCATGTATACAAATTTACGTTGAACAATGCTTAAATATTTTCTAGGCATTTTGAAGCACTATCTAATTAAACAAATTTATAAAAAATTTTCAGAAACTTGCTTCCAAGATATACCAAAAATGCCTATGTACACATTCAAAATCTACCGTTACCTTTTTTGCATTTCGTATGCAGCTTAAGTGCTAGAAGAGAAGACTCCATTGCAGCCAAAAACGTGTCTTTTTTTTGTTTTTTTGATAACTTTTATATTATTAAAAATTTGGAATATATGTATATATTCTTTTGTTACCTTTTTTGCATTTCGTATGCAGCTTAAGTGCTAGAATAGTTTGGTGTACGAAGACTCCATTGGAGCCAAAAACGTGTTTTTTTGTTTTTCCTTACAACTTTTATATTATTAAAAATATTGAATAAAATTTTTTATTAGATAAAGAAAACTGCATTTAAACTTATTTTGTTGCTCTTCTGAAAGTAAGTTATTTTCGTTACCAAAGAATATTTTAGTCGCTATACGAAGACATTATTGGTACACTGTACGTACAAAGGCAAATTGAAACGAAAAGTTAAATTCTCATACGCACATATGTACATAAGTACATACAGTCATAGACAAAAGTATTGGTAATTGTAGTGCTGTGAATTAAAAATTAAAAATTAGAGAATAACCAACTTATTATTTTATTGAATATGTTTTTTATATGTTCTTTTATATATCCAACCTATTTGATCGCATTAAAAAATGAACATTTTTGGTTGCTTTAACCCTCACATATAAAAAACGCTAGATTTGCATATTTTCATAGAGACAAAAGTATTGGCAATTGCTAAAATAATTGTGTTAAAATGTGAAAAACAAAACAAAAAATAAAAATGAATATTTAGTGAGCATGCCATTTTGTTTTATTGTTTGTCATTAAATGCGCCAGTTTTCAGTAAAGATTTTGTTCAATTTTGTGCCACTCGTCGTGCCATGCTTGTGTAAATTTATTATATCTAATTTATTATATTTTTGCTGCTCTACGGTGGTTTCACACTTCTTAGCGGTAATTTTTCCAAAATTAAATCTGAATTTATCTTTAAACAATTGTTTCTAATAATTTTTTTTAGATTCAAATTACGGTGCTCACAGATTTGCATTTTGGCAAAGAAAAGTGACACCATATCAAAATTAATATTAAAATACAAACTATATATTAAAAATACTTTTGTTCTTATAAAATAACGGGTCCATAGAATTAAAACATTATGAAAATTAGCTGTGCTGCCAAAGTATACAAAAATTATTGAATTGCACAAATAGCTAAAAATCGTATTAAAATATCATATATTTTTTTGTACAGAATCTGCTAATCAAAAAAGTTCTAATGTTGGAGCAGATATGGCCACAAACTGGGGCGCCATGGGTAAGGATAAATATTTAATTCAACTTATATTTGTCTTAATCATGCATATACATATGTTATAACTATTGTTATTCAACAAATATTTTCTCTTTTTTTACAATAGGCGCCGGTCAAAATAGTCTGGGTGCAAGTCTGGGTACCACAAACTGCGGCTTCAAGGGTAGGGATAAATATTTACTCAAATTAAAATACATATATTAATAAATTAGTAAGAGGTTCTAGTCGGGAGCTCCCGACTAGGGGATACCCTGAACCCTCTTATTCTTATACACGCAAAATGCATCTGATACCTCGCCAGGAGTATTCCTCCAAGGCGATCTTCTTGATCATAAAGACGGCAATCGCTACCTTGGAGTCCACCTTGATCGCAGGCTCACTTGGAGCAAACACATCGCAACAACATGCCACAGCGTACGTCAAAAACTAAAAAATATGGCTTGGCTCCTTAAGGCAAGCAGCAAGCTTTCTCTGAGCAATAAGGTGCTGCTTTATAAAACCCTCGTGGCCCTAGCCTGGCGCTATGCAAGCTAAATTTTCAGCACGGCAGCAAAATCTCACTGGAGGAAAATAAGTGTCTTTCAAGCCAAGGTACTCAGACTGAGTGCTGGGGCTCCCTGGTACATCCGCAACCGGGCCCTAGCAAGAGACCTAAAGGTCCCCTTAGTGGGTGACCTTCTACGTCAGTAGTCCACCAGCTACTTGGCCCGTTTTTCTGCCCACCCCAATATATTAGCTAGAAGACTTTTCAGAAGAAAGCGACGGAGACTTCGCAGAATCCACCCCATCGACCTCCCAAGCCGGGTAATCATTTGAAAAAAATAAAAATAATAATAAAACTTAATAGATTATATGAAGTATGTTTATCCCATTATAGTCAAGCTAGGTTAAGATGCTCATGAATAGTATCAATAAATTAGCTAATAAAGAAAGAAAAAAAATTCAGCCCGCGCTACGCGCTCGTTTGCTTTAGTAGTAACAAAAAAAAAATTTTAAAAATGTTTCCTTGGCAGAGTTCGAACTCGCAACTGACAGCGCTACTTTCCGCCGCCTCTACTCATTAGCCACACCAATAATTTAGTGTTAATGAGAAAAAAACGAATTAAAACAGCAGCAAAGAAACCAACACTATCGCAATTGCAATGATGTTGACAGAATTCAAAGAAGACGCGCATGAACGTGTGTGTACATGTATTCAGAAATTCTTGGAATTCGCGCTTGTACTTATTGTACTATAAAATATTCGTATATTCTCGAAATGACAATTTCATTTAAATTGTGACTTAATTAGTTATGCAATACAAATTGGGTTACCTACATGATTTATAGCTTTGCGGTGGTAACGGGGAGGTGGCGATAGCTATAAAATGAAAGATACTTGATAAATGTATATATACTATTCTAGAAGCTACATGTCAAGTTTAGTGACTCTAGCTCATAATATTTACCAAAATTGCTCAAAAAACAGGATTTCGATATTGAAAAGGATTTTTATCGATTACTTAGAAACGGGGCAAGCTATCGACTATCGGAAACAAACTCGATCTGCGCCGGGCTAGGAGGACCTACAGCTAAAATTTCAAGTCTCTAGCTCTTATAGGTTCTGAGATCCTTGCGTTTGGAAGCTACATGTCAAGTTTGGTGACTCTAGCTCATATTATTTACCAAAATTGCTAAAAAAAAAAAACAGGATTTCGATATCGGTTTTTATCGATTACTTGTAAACGGGGCAAGTTATCGATTATCTGAAACAAACTCGATCTGGACTAGGAGGACCTACAGCTAAAATTTCAGTTTCTAGCTCTTAGAGGTTCAGATATCCTTGCGTTCATACATACGGACAGACGGACATGGCTAAATCGACTCGGCTGTTGATGCTGATCAAGAATGTATATACACTGCCGTTCAACTGAATAGGTTCATGATCACCGAGGTAAGAATTGGGCTGTAATTCCTATACCAATGTTCCGATTTACATGAAATTTTGTTTCTATAACTCTCTGATCTTATATTAATTAGATGTCAAAGTATGATTTTCATAAACTTAATATTTATTGCTTGTTTATTTTTTCTTCTGAAAGAGTAACAAAATTAATGCTTTATTTTCGTTCATCTGAATAGGTGCAATTAAAATTAAAATTAATTAAAAATTTAAGCTCATTTTCACATTTTTTGCTGTTCGCTTATAGGCTAGTATATTTTTAAAGAAATTTCAATAGATTTTAATAGTGTGTGAATCCTCCCTTTGTTGAAATAACTTCAAATACCCGGTTGGGTAAGGAGCTATACAAATTCTCCAGGATTTGCAATGAAATTGTTGTCCAGGCCGCTTTAATCGCCGCAACTAAAGTTTCTTTGCAGTCGAATTGACTGCCTCCTTCATATACCTTGCGCGATAACAACCCCCACACATTTTCCATTATATTAAGGTCAGGCGAATATGGAGGCCATTCAAGCAAGTCCACCTTTTGAGCCTTAATCCATTCTTTTACCACCCTAGCAGTATGAATGGGGGCGTTATCGTGTTGGTAAGTCCATTGAATAGAGTGCAAAATATTTGTATAGTGAGGAAGCGCCTTCTGAATTATGGATTTATAGGTTATCGCGTTCATTCTGGAAGATACAAATTCAAGGTCGCATGTGCCATAAATTGATACCGATCCCCAAACCATAACGCCTCCTTCACACGAGTGGCGACGGCTCAGGAAATGCCCCTCTTTTAGCAGATTATGATAGTAATAATTGTAGCTATTAGGGCCGTCTAAATTGAATTTCTTTTCGTCGGAAAATACAACGTTGCGCCACTCCTTCGTCTCATGTGCTTGCGCGCAAATTGCAGTCGTGAAGCTTTACGTGCATCATTTAAAGGTGGTTTTTTTAAGTTTCAATCTTTTTAAATGATCAGCCGACAAAATCACACGTCTAACTGTTGACACACTTGCTTTAATACCACAAATTTCTTTAATTTTGGGTGCTGAGAGAGGCGAATTGGACGCAGCTCGAACAATATGCCTCCTGTCTGTCGCAGTGGTTGCGTACTTGACTCCGCCCTTCATATTTTTATCATATTCGGTTTTGTTTCTTAAAAAATTACTAACAACATTTTGGCTTCTTCCAATTTTTTGAGCAATTTTGCGATGGCTAAGACCACTTCATGATAGGCTTCGATTTGGTCTCTTTCGCAGTCGGATAATTGCGCTCCGCTACCCATTTTTCATTAAATATGTAGTAAATATATTAATTTATAAATTTACAACGTTATATCGCCGAATTTCATCACAAACACAAAATCATTCAGCTGAACCTATTCACTTGAACCAAAAAATTGCATAGAATTTAACGAACGCGATATGAAAACAGAATGTGCAAAGTAACGGTACTTGGCAAACTTGACTTTACAAGCGCATACCGATTGACACAAATATAACGTTGCAATAAAATACAAAAAACATGTGTACATTCAATATGTAATAAGAAAATCATGAAAATGCAAGCAAAATTATGTGAACCTATTCAGTTGATCGGCAGTGTACTTTATGGGGTCGGAGATGCTTCCTTCTGCCTGTTACATACATTTGCACAAATACATAATACCCTTTTTCGGGGTATAATAAGATATGTGTGGGCAGAAGCAAGTGTAGATGCCGATACAAATTGAATAATCATAACAATAGCATTCGAATTCAATTAATGCTAACAGCACCATAAATCATAAGAGCAGAATGCCTTCTGCAGCCAAGCTCACATATTGTCAACAATCATTTATAAACAAAAACTGACCAACAGAAAGGCGCTAGCATAAACAAGCTGCAGCTGCTGTCCCTTTGCAAAAAGTCACGTACTCCAATTATTATTCAGCTTTACATATAGAGTAAGCCAATTTTTTTCTCCAGTCTTAATCCTGATTTAACATAATAAACTGATACAAATTCACTCTCGTGAAATAAAGTCTTTTTATTTTCAAACTTATAACTACGTTATTGGCGCAGCCGGTAGGATAGCGTAACATTTTGTGAAACGAAATAAATTAAAGCTCGTGAGTGATACAATCAATTAAAGAGAGGCTTATCCATACATCTGGTGTCTTTTCTGGTCAACAATGTAATTGTGCACAGTATTACAAATAAATCGAACAAGCAACGTATAAATCCAATTCGGTCTTTGCAACACAAAGTGAATTTCGTGACACATAAACTAAATACCTAAAAAAAATGAAGCATCCAGAAGGCTCTCATGTGGCTGTACTTCCAGCAATCAATAAATTAAACGACCAACATTTAAACCAATTGCTTCAACAAATACGGAACGTGCCAGCCTTTGAGGGAGACCCTATAAGCCTGGGTCCATTTATCAGAAGGATGGATTACCTGCTTTAACTGTACTCTACCCACAATGAACGACAACAATGCACCATATTCGGGGCGATTGAGTTCCAGATATCCGGAGATACCCAGAAGGTACCTAGAATACTGCAAATCAAAAACTGGTCCCAACTCAGGGAATCTTTAATATCCGAATACAAGACGCAAACACCCGTGGAAGAACTACTGCGAAGATTATATAATACTAATTATCAAGGTAATTTACGTAAATTTTGTAGTGAGGTAGAGGCTAAGATAATAATCATAACTGACAAGTTAGAATTAGAAGGGAATTTAGATAATTCCAGATTGTATACAAACGCTTCCCGAGCATTGTTAAGCACGACATCAATACACATCATGAAAGGCAGCAACCTCAGGAAAAGCAAAATTTAAATTAGTGGTCGATTACAGAGGATTGAACGACATTACAATTAATGATAAATTTCCCATTCCAAACATGGACGAGATTTTGGGAAAATTAGGAAGATGCTCATACTTTACAACAATAGATTTAGCAAAAGGTTTCCATCAGATTGAGATGGACTAGAAGTCAATTAATAAAACAGCACTTTCTTTCAAATACGGACTCGAATGCCTTTTTTTTTTCTTTTCTTATTAGCTAATTTATTGATACTTTTCTTGAGCATCTTAACCTAGCTTTACAATAATTGGATCAACTTACTTAACATTGACTCGAATGCCATTTGGACTTAAAAAAGCACCAGCAAAATTCCAATGGTGCATGAATCATGTTCTTCGTGATTTAATTAACAAGCATTGTCTTGTTTATTTGGACGACAATTTTGTCTTCTCCACATCACTTGATGAACATTTAAATTCTATAAATAATGCTTTTGAAAAATTAAGACAGGCAAATTTGAAACTCTAATTAGATCAATGCGAATTAAAAAAAAAAAGAAACGGAAGTTTTGGGCCACATTATTCGTCCAGTAGGCAAACGGCCCAACAAACTTAAAGTAAAAGTAATCCAAGAATTTCCTTTGCCAAAACCATCAAAGCAAATTAAATAATTTTTGGGTTTATGTGGTTATTATCGAAAGTTCATTCCAGATTTTGCAAAAATTGCAAAACCTATGACTCTTTACCTAAAAAAATCGGCAAAAATTGAC
The DNA here is from genome assembly GCA_035045885.1 of Drosophila borealis. NCBI lineage: Eukaryota > Metazoa > Arthropoda > Insecta > Diptera > Drosophilidae > Drosophila > Drosophila borealis. The sequence goes on from JAWNOR010000194.1 coordinate 20,992,002, forward strand.
ATTAAAAATGTTGAATACAATAAAGCCTTTGAAAAATTAAAAATATTAATTATGAACGACCCAATATTAATATGTCCAGATTTTAATAAAAAGTTTCAGGTAACAACCGACGCAAGGAATTTTGCAATAGGAGCTGTTTTGTCACAAGATAACAAGCCAATTAGTTTCTCAAGTAGAACGTTAAACGATCACGAACAAAATTACACTACAATATAAAAAGGGCTTTTAGCAATAGTGTGGGCAGTAAAATATTTTCGCCCATATTTATATGGCAGACCATTTGACATTTTAACCGGTCACAAGCCACTCGTTTGGCTAAACAACATTTAAGAACCCAACATGAAATTACAACGTTGGCGTATCAAACTTAGTGAATATAATTTCTTAATCAAATACTTAGATGGAAAATTAAACCACGTAGCAGATGCTTTATCACGCATCCAAATTAAAGAAAATATGCTAGCCGAACAAGATATTAACACACAACCCACAGTACATAGCGCTGAAGAAGATAATGAAAATGTAATACACTTAACAGAAAAACCATTAAATTATTTTAGAAGACAAATGGAAATGATTAGAAGTGATACCGAAAAAATAGAAGTTGCACCATATGTTAAAAAATGAAGACTAAAAATCGAATATTTTAACCATAACATTGAAAAGGCTATACAGATATTGTTAAAATTCAATTCAATTCACACGTATTATACGATTCAGATTTTGAAATAATACAACAAGCCTTTAAAGAAATAACGAATTTACGGTACCTAGACATAAATAGAGCATTGAGAGCACTGAGAGTAAGTGCGAGCGAGATAAAAATAAACAGCGATGCCGTTCTATCGCACAAATCATATGGATGAGAGTAAGCCAAAGCAGTTTCCTGTAGTGGGAGCGAGATAAAAAACAGCGATGCCGTTATATCACATATATCATATGGAAGAGAGTAAGCCAAAGGAGTTTCCTGTAGTGTGAGCGATCAAAAGATGTCATATGTAAATCTTACTCGCTCGTTGGACCTGATGCATATTTTTTAAAGTGACCAACAAGTTTCCACTGTTTGTCCCATCTATGTATATGTTTTTTGGTTAGTGGTGTGACATAGATTGAGAGCAAATGTTGAAAAATCGGATAGCAATGATGGAGACAGTGTGTTGCAGACAGAATTTGATGAATTTTTAAGTACTGCATTTAAAGCTGACTTGAAGAGAAATATACCCTACTGGGAGGCAGTACTTGAAAAATGGGGAATAACTCATCAATTATGATGGAGAAAATTGCAAACATTGCCACCTGACCAATTTTTAAAAGAATGGCCCAAGTACACCGATAGGTGTGCTGTCGATTTGGTTGGTACAATTAGACTTCAGACTTTAACCATACATATATTATTTATCATGATAGATTTAAATTTATGATTTAATTCTTACATTTCAGATAAAACTCAATTTTAAAATGTTGTACCCGGGCAAAGAATGTATGTTGTTTGGAAAATGGGAAGCACTTAAGAAGTGGATTGAGATTTATTATCAAAACAATATTCACAACGCCAATTGTAAAAAAATGTTGAGCGAATTGCAACTTGCTGAAACAAACGGTTTTTTTCCTTTCCTGTTTTCCTTTATTAATTATTTATATTTTCCTTGACTACAGATTCGTCCGATTAAATTGCCTGTTGCCATCTGTTATACAACCAAACGGCTACAGGGAAAAAAACATTTAAATTGTTTAAATTGCGCTTCTTTTTCTATCAAGACGAAACAGTTTATGTTAGTTGCAATTATATTTATGTAAATAAGTTTTGTACACACATACATACACATGAGGTGGAAAAAGAGATCCAAAAATAGTTATTAAAGAAATAACGTAATTTAACAGCCACTCGATGCATTTGTATATATTGAATAATCATAAAAGTTATGTTAAGTATAAATCACTTTAATTACTACCACTTAAAATGGATTAGTAGAAAAACAATTATATATTTCCATTAAAACTATAATATTAAAAATATTATATCATTAAATATTTAAGATAATAATTATAATATTTATTTTTAAATAAAGATTATCAATTGAAGAATATAAATATTTTTTTTTTAATATCATTTATTTTTTATTTAAATTGGATAATATTGAAACTAAAAGGGGAACATATACATATTATTATGAAACTTATTTGATTTGAAAAGGAATAACCATTAAATTAAAGTGAATAATTTTTAATTTAAAATGGGAAAACTTTTAATTTTAAATATGAAAGCTTATTGATAAAATATATATATATATAATATTTTATATAAATACTAGCGGGTATATCCCGGCCTTGCCCATGGCACGTATGTTATAAAATCAATGTTTTCAAAAGGCTTTAAAAATGATTTTGAAACTGATCGGACGGGAATCCAACAACTTATATGCAAATTGCACAGAACTTAAAATTCACTAAAAAAATCTTTGAAATGCATTTTCCACCGAAGGAGTTTAGATTTTGCGAAAAATGTGAAACACGTCTCAAATGATTTTTCTTATAGATCTTTGGAAATAAATTTGAACACAAAACGTCATCCACCAAATCTTCGACGCCCATTTGCACAAAGGAGGGATGGATATTTCAAAATGTGTTAAAAACCTCTCAAATGAGTTTGAACATAGATCTTTGAAAATGAGTTTGGGGCCGATCGGATGGTAAACAAAAAACTTTTATACAACCGTTTTTCGCCAATTTACCACTGTTGCGGTCGGAATTTCCCAAATCGCTGAAATACGTATTTATTAGGTTCTTATGTTGAGCTTTGAAAATAAGTTTGAAGCAAATCGGACACAACTTAAAACTTCGCACAAAAAATCTTTGAGTCGCATTCCACCCAAAAAAGTTTGGATTCTGCGAAAAGTGTGAAACACGTCTCAAATGATTTTTCCCATAGATCTTTGGAAACGAATTTGAGCGCGAAACGTCACCCCCCAAATCTGTGACCTCCATTTCCACCAAGGAGGAACGGATTTTTCGAAAAGTGTGAAACACCCCTTAAATGAATTTGAACAAAGATCTTTGAAATTAGGTTTTGGGCCGATCGGATAGTAAATAAAAAGCTTTCATACAACCGTTTTCCGCCAATCTACCATTCTTGCGGGTGGAATTTTCCAAATCGCTGAAATACGTATTTATTAAGATCTTATGTAGAGCTTTGAAAATAAGTTTGAAGCAAATCGGACACAACTTAAGACTTCGCCCAAAAAATCTTTAAATCGCATTCCCCCCGAAGAAGTTTGAATTCTGCGAAAATTGCGAAACACATCTCAAATGATTTTTCTTATAGATCTCTGGAAATGAATTTGAGCGCGAAACGTCACCCACCAAATCTTTGACCTCCATTTCCACCAAGGAGGAACGGATTTTCCTAAAAGTGTGAAACACCCCTCAAATGAATTTGAACAAAGATCTTTGAAAATATGTTTGAGGCTGATCGGATGGTAAACAAAAAAGTTACATACAAACGTTTTTCGCGATTTTTCCACACTTGCACTTAACGTGCACCTACATCACATAAGGTAGCTACAGTGAAAATTTCAGCTTCCTAGCTCTTACGGTTTGGGCTGTGCGTTGATCACCAATCAGTCAGTCAGTCAGTCAGTCAGTCAGGACAAACAGTTATATATATAGAGATGAATACATTTACTTTTCAATTTAACCATATTTATTTTAAAATCGATTTGTATTTAAGTACAAAATGCTAAAATTTTGATTTAAATAGGATTGGTAATTAAAGAACCATGCCTATACATTTAAATGAAATATTATGCATTTACATTTAACTATGGAACTTTTTTATTTAAATATCATAAATTAAAAAAAAAAGTTATATATATTTGAATTTAATATGAACTGTATTCATATTTAATATTTTTCCATTTTAATATTAATATGTGGAAATATTGAATTATATATGATAAACATTAATTTAAATATTTAGGTTTAATAGGCAAAAATATTTAAATCTAAGTGTATATAATACAATTTACAATGATTTTTTTTTTTGTGTGTACAACTCTGAAGACAGATAGGAACAGCGCTTTTGCCCTGAGAGAATGGTTGAATACGGAAAAAGTTGAAATTCAAATAACAACAAGTAAAAATGGTGTAGCTGATGTAGAAAGACTACATAAGACAATTAATGAAAAAATGCGTATTATAAATACTGACGATGACGAAGAAAATAGACTCAAGAAAATTTAAGTAATTTTATACACTTATAATAACTACACTAAAACATAACTCTACTGGCAGAACTCCAGCTGACATTTGTATATACGCAGGTACACCTAATTATAATACCCAGTATATAAAAGAGGCCAGAATAAAAAGTCTAAATAAAAACCTAAATGAACCATAATTCACGGTAAATTACATAACCCTTATAAACCCACTGGGAAAATAGAACAAATTGACGAAGATCATTTTGAAGAGACTAACAGAGGTCGTAAAATTAAGCATTTTAAAACGAATTATTACAAAAAAATAATTAAATAAGAGCAAATATTTACAGGAGAACTAAATTCTGGCATTTATGATGTAAACACTATTACCAGGAAGTAATAACCAGTTTATAGATATCAACCCTATTAAATCAAATAATGGATACTTACTCTTTAAAATAGGCATTATAGACATACCTGATAATTACGAGCACCATTGTCTCACAATAGATTTAACAAAGACAGAAGACACATATGACAAACCCATGTTACAGACAAACAAATATAAAGACAGAATAAAAATTCAATATTTAACATAAAAGTTGCAAAGAGAAATAAGCGGTATCCGAATAGTAATAAGAAGTAAGAGAGGATTACTTAATTTCGTAGGAACAACATACAAATACTTATTTGGAACTTTAGATAACAACGATACAGAGGAACTTGAAGAAAAAATGAATTCAATTGAAGCGGTCAACCAAGGAATAGAGATAGTAAACAAAGAAAGAGAAGAATTTAAAGTACTGGAACTACTTGCATTTAACTTACAACAATTTACAGAATATATTGAAGATTTAGAAATGAGAATGAAACTAACTAGATTGGGAATTTGTAATCCAAAATTATTAAAACACGACTATCTCACAAACGTTAAATCCGAAAAGCTACTTAACATAAAAACATCTACTTGGCTTAGATTTCCAGACCCAGACGATGATCAAAATATTTTACAAGACGAAACACAAGACAAATACTACTCAAATAATAATAATCTATACAATAAGGACAAGAAACAATTAACTATTAACCCATGCATATTAGGTATAATAAAACAAACTAACACTAGTTGCAGATTTTCAAAAACACATCTAATAACACAAACTAACTATATCGAACCGAATATACTTATATCATGGAACTTATAACATAATACTTAATGAGATATCTATAAGCAATTTGAACTCAGACTGCACACAAAGTATATACGTAAGAAATAATATTACTAAATTAAAGCCACTTTCGTACATTCAAACAAAAAAAATAATTTTCAAAAATATTTTAAAAGTAAAAATATTTTCCAAATTTTAATAGTTACAGTATTTGTAATCATCATATTAATCATAATAATATATCTAGCATATAAGTTTAAAAAAATACCCGAACAAATATTTATTAAGAAACTAAATGTTATTGATCAGCAACCTGCACAACCCCCAGTTGAACTTGAAATTGAAAATAAAGAAGAAAATTTAAGTACGTGACCAAAATTGTATCTTAGCATTTAAAGAACATTTTTTATTATACTTACCTTTTTTCATATACCCTACACGCGTGAGGACACGCTTTATTTTTAGTGGGGAGGAGTGACATATTCACAACATCAGAATTTTGAACCACTGTTATTCATAGGCTGCATTGCATGGTATAATCCACTGTGTGTTGACAAATTAAATAATCAAAACAATTGCATGCCTTCTGCAGCCGAATTCAAAAATTGCTAACAGCACCAAAAATCATAAGAGCTGAATGCCTTCTGCAGCCAAGCTCACATATTGCCAACAATCATTTATAAACAAAAACTGACCAACAGGCGCTAGCATAAACAAGCTGCAGCTGCTGTCCCTTATTATTACTTATTATTTAGCTTTATATATAGCGTAAGCCAATTTTTGTACTTCAGTCTTAATCCAGATATTCAACATAATAAACTGATACAAATTTATTCTCGTGAAATAAAGTCTTTTTATTTTCAAACTTATAACTATGTTATTATATACTTTATGAGGTCGGATGCCTGCTACATACATTTGCACAAAAACATTATATCCTTTTTACCCATTTTCAATGGGTTCAGGGTATAAAAAGAAGAATGATTCACTTAAAAATAGGGGCAGACCGGGAAGTCCACGTAAAACAAAGACTATAGAGGACCGCATAATACTGAGTAATTATAAAGAAAAGGTTCTGATAAGACCAAAAGCAGTGTTGATTAAGCTCAAAGAGCACCATAAAATATCAATAGGTAAAAATACTATCGAATGACGGCTAAAGGAGGCCGATTTTTTTTCTTATATAACTCGTCCAATACCTTCAATTTCAACAAAAAAAAGGGTAAAAAGGTTAACATTTCCTAAATCCTATATTAATAAGCCACAATCGTTTTCGGAACCAGTATGACGGAATTTTTTTTTGAATATCGTGGATCGAAGAAAAAGATTTATTGCCGGGTTTCCAAAGAATGTTCGCAAAAAAAGGCCTGTGTGCGAACGAGTACCACATGGTGGAGGATCGGTAATGTTCTGGGTTGCGTGTTCTTCAAAAGCTTGGGCCATTTGATACCAATTGATGGAGCCATGAATAAGGACGAATATTTACGTGTCCTGAATAACCACGCATTCACTTCCGGTGACCGGCTCATAGGCCAATCATTTATACTGCAGTAGGACAACGCTCCACTTCACAAGGCCCATATGATAGCAGCTTTTTTGAGGCAAGTCAATGTATTAGGTTGGCCACCTCAAAGCCCCGATGACAATATAATATTAAATGTGTAAGTTTATTTAAAAAGAAAACAAAGCTCAGGCTTATCAATAACGCGCGAGGAGACGATTGCCGAAGTTTAAGGACTTTAACATAATATTTCATAGAAGACATTTAAAAAATTGGTAAAATCAATTCCTGGACGCTTACAAAAGGTAATTGATGTCAAAGAACGGTTAACTTTTTATACCCTGAACCCATTGAAAATGGGTAAAAAGGGATTTTATGTAATTGTGCAAATGTATGTAACAGGCAGAAGGAAGCATCTCCGACCTATAAAGTATATATATTCTTGATCAGCATCAATAGCCGAGTCGATCTAGCCATGTCCGTCTGTCCGTCCGTCCGTATGTATGAACGCAAGGATTTCAGAACCTGTAAGATCTAGAGACTTAAAATTTTGGCTATAGGTCCTTCCGCGCAGATCGAGTTTGTTTCCGACATTCGATAACTTTCCCCGTTTCCAAGTAATCGATAAAAATCGATAACGATATCCTGTTTTTTTAGCAATTCCGGTAAATAATATGAGCTAGAGTCACCAAACTCGACGTGTAGCTTCTAGAATAATATATATACATATCAAGTATCTTTCATTTTATACATATCGCCACCTCCTCGCTACCACCTAAAAGCTATAAATCAAGTTAAATATCCAACTTGTATTGCCCATCAATTTAAGCCACAATTTATATATTTATTGAATTTTTGAGAATACACAAATATTCTTTATTCTATTCTACAATAAGATGTACTGTCGAAAATTTCATTAAGATCGGTTAAGAAACACAAAAGTTATGTGCGCACGCGTTAGCAGCATAGCTTCAGCGCAAATTCGAAGAATTTCTGTATACATGAACACACACACATTCATGCGTGTTTGCTTTGAATTCTATCAACAGCATTGCAATTGCGATTGTATTGTTTTCTGTGCTGCTGTTTTAATTGATTTTTTTCTCATTAAAGCTCAATTATTGGCGTGGCCCGTTAGTAGAGGCAGCGGCAAGTGGTTCGGTTAGTTGCGAGTTCGAACCCTGCCAAGAGAAAAATTTTTTTGTTTTTATATTAATTTTTCTTCATTACTACTAAATCAAACGAGCGCGTAGCTCGAGCTGCATTTGGTGTTGGAAAAAGAGGGTTCATGCACTAACTATACAATGCCGATCCCGATTAATCGTCAACGACTGAGCCACCCGCGACCATTTTAGTGTGCCCAGATGGAGTAAGACTGCTGAGAGTGGCAGCCGAACGCCGGCCTCGAAAGCCGAACGTTTAGTATGAAGCCGCATCTCGCTCAGCGCACAACTTCGCTGCGGCTGATTCTATTTCTTAATATATGTGTGTTAGTTTTTAATCCTTACAGCCCAAATACATATGCGTGTATGCATGTGCAGAGTTTGCCTCGCTCCCACTCATTGCTTTGCGCGCATCTCTTTCTCTCTGCATAGCTTCTCAAAAGCCCCGATATCAACAAACATACATACATATGTTTGTGTTGTGTGGATGTGCGCACAAGTAGATCGCGGCGTTTGTAGCGAGCCAGAGATTTTTTCTTCAATTGTGTGCCCTTTGTGCCTGTGGCATACATATTCAAATGCACTATAATTTATTTCTTCGTCCAGTCAGGCATAATGAGAAAAATCTGATTTATTTATATTTCATAAAAACTTAAATGACCCAAATAAAATATTTATATTATATATTCTAATATTTTTGTTTACTGTGGGGACCTATTTTGCTTTAAATCAAAAATATGCTAAATCATATTTCTGCTAGGGTAATTCCTCGTCGGCTTGTCGAAAAATGCTAAGAAAAGAAAAAAATTGAAAATGTTCCATTTTTGCGACTTGCTACTTGTGCACACGCACACTCTTTCGAGTAAGTAGTTGGGTGACATTAGTAAAGGGTTTGGCCTGTTCATGTGCAAAACTCCTATTTTCCATGCTTGTTGTAAGGGTAAGGTAATAATAACTTTTTGGGCCTGCCAAGCACACACACACACATTTTTCTATATGGATGGAAGCATTTACATATGCGTTTGCCGGGTTTCCAAAGAATGTTCGCAAAAAAAGGCCTGTGTGCGAACGAGTACCACATGGGGGAGGATCGGTAATGTTCTGGGGTTGCGAGTTCTTCAAAGGCTTGGGCCTTTTGACACCAATTGATGGAGCCATGAATACAATTCACAAGATTTGAAGTTTTTGGCATTTCTGAATTTCGAGCTCTACACAAACACACACACACACAAATGTGTGCGAATGAGCCGATCAAGGGTGAATGGATGCATGCTGGACATTCTGATCGTTAATTGCATGCCATAAAACCCTTTAACTCAAAATGTTTACAATGGCAAAAAATACATTAAAAGATCGCTAGCATTTTTTCCATATCAAAGTGCAAACGAGCGGCAAGTGTGGTTCACCGTTTTTCGTTGCCTGTTCACACATTTGTGCCTTACGCGGCCGCAAGCCCACCTTCGCCCAAATTTACGCACCCATTGATGAAAATATCTCGGTCTCACGACAAACCCTAGATTGGCTCATTCGCACACATTTGTGTGTGTGTGTGTATGTGTAGAGCTCGAAATTCAGAAATGCCAAACGCATAAATGCTTCCATCCATATAGAAAAGTGTGTGTGTGTGCTTGGCAGGCCCAAAAAGTTATTATTACCTTACCCTTACAACAAGCATGGAAAATAGGAGTTTTGCACATGAACAGGCCAAACCCTTTACTAATGTCACCCAACTACTTACTCGAAAGAGTGTGCGTGTGCACAAGTAGCAAGTCGCAAAAATGGAACATTTTCAAATTTTTTTCTTTTCTTAGCATTTTTCAACAAGCCGACGAGGAATTACCCTAGCAGAAATATGATTTAGCATATTTTTGATTTAAAGCAAAATAGGTCCCCACAGTAAACAAAAATATTAGAATATATAATATAAATATTTTATTTGGGTCATTTAAGTTTTTATGAAATATAAATAAATCAGATTTTTCTCATTATGCCTGACTGGACGAAGAAATACATTATAGTGCATTTGAATATGTATGCCACAGGCACAAAGGGCACACAATTGAAGAAAAAATCTCTGGCTCGCGACAAACGCCGCGATCTACTTGTGCGCACATCCACACAACACAAACTAAACGTTCTACTAAACGTTCGGCTTTCAGCAGTCTTACTCTATCTGGGCATACTAAAATGGTCGCGGGCACCCATGGGGCTCAGACGTCGACGATTTATCGGGATCCGATTATTCCGCTGTTTGACATGTCTATGCATTGTATAGTTAGTGGTTCAGGGTATCCCCTAGTCGGGAGCTCCCGACTAGAACCTCTTACTTGTTATACCCTGAACCCATTAAAAATGGATAAAAAGGGTATAATGTATTTGTGCAAATGTATGTAACAGACAGAAGGAAATTTTAGCTGTAGGTCCTCCTAGTGCCCGCGCAGATCGAGTTCGTTTCCGATATTCGATAACTTGCCCCGTTTCCAAGTAATCGATAAAAATCGATATCGAAATACTGTTTTTTGAGCAAATTGGGTAAACAATAAGAGATGGAGTCGCCAAACTTGATATGTTGCTTCTAGAATAGTATATATATATCAGTATCTTTCATTTTATACCCATCACCACCTCCCCGCTACCACCACAAAGCTATAAATCAAGTAAATAAACCAATTTGCGTATGCTGCCCGACAATATAAGCCACAATTTAAATGCAATTGTGAGAATACACAAATATTTTAAAGTACAATAAGATCTACTGATGAAAATTACATCAATATCGGGTAAGAAACACAAAAGAAAATGTGATTCGGCTGCCCAAGAATTTCTGTATACATGTACACACACTCAGCATTGCAATTGCGATTGTATTGTTTTCTGTGCTGCTGAGGCGGCGGCAGGTAGTGAGGTCTGCTGCGAGTTCGAGACCTACCGAGGGAAATTTTTTTGGCTGGTGTGGCTGTTGATTAGAGGCGGCGGCAAGTAGTTCGGTTAGATGCGAGTTCGAACGCTGCCAAGGACACGTTTTTTAAATTTATCTTTATTACTAAAGAAAACGAGCGCGTAGAGCGAGCTGCATTTGGTGTTGGAAGAATAGGGTTCAGGGTATCCTCTAGTCGGGAGCTCCCGACTAGAACCTCTTACTCGTTTTTGGTTATACTGGTTACACACTAAGGACACTATCGACTTACGCACCTTCACTTGTTTTGTATTAAGTGTGATACAACCAAAACTATGAAACACACACGAATTTAAATATAGGAGAGTTTGTTTCCGATAATTGAAGACTTGTCCCGTTTCCAAGCAATTAAAAATTTTGAGCTTCTAGAATATTTCATTTTACAGCTATTATGTAATTGTGTTTTTGAGAATATATGAATATTTTATAGCACAACACGATCTACTGCTGAAAATCTCATCAACCGGAACACTGAAGTTATTTAAGAAAATATGTGCTTGCTTATATAGATACATACATGTTTACGACAGCTAGCCCAAATTGCAAGAAACTCTATGTACACACATTAGTATTCCGATTGTGTTCTGTGCTGTGTGTACGTTCTCATATTTCAATTGTTTTTTCCCTTTTTTGTATGGCTGTTGGGTATAGGAGGTGGAAAGTTGCTCGGTTGGTTATGGGTTCGAGTTTATGCCCTTGCAGTGGGTATTATAATTTTGACTCGAAATGTGTAACGCATAGATGGAGTCATCTCCGACCCGTTAAGGAATATATATCCTTGATCAGTATCAAAACCCCGTCAATATAGCCACATCCGTCTGTCTGTTCCTATGACGACCAGTCCCTCAGTTTTAAAGTTATCGTCATGAACATTTTCAGAAGTCCCTCTTTCTGTTGTACGCAGTTTATATGTCCTAACCGGCTGAATCGGAACACTATATTATATAGGTGCCATAGAAAATTAAAATTAATTTGTTGTATGGAAAAATTTATTTTTTTTTAAAGATATCTTGACCAAACTCGGCATTTATAAGTTTTGTTTGTATAGTATTAATGTAATGTAGCCAGAGGTTACTCAACAAATTTTCTTCCGTTTTAATTTAAGAAATGTTTCCGATTTAATTATATACATATAATGTTTTCGATTTTCACGCTTTATCTCAAGAAGTATTGTTTTATTATTTTCAGATATTTTCATTCAATTATTGAAGAAAAATATTTTGGTTATTTTTTAACGATTGGCATTATTACTTTTTTTTTTAACCTTCTGATGTTTTCAAGTGGTAACAGTGCCTGCATAAACATGCCGCCATTCCTTGATTCGTTCGTTTGCATTTTGAAAAATGAAAAGCCACTAAAATTTTGTGTATGTTATAAATTATATTGTCTCTGGTATAACACGAACGAATGCCGAAGTCGCGGCTTGCTGATGCTGACACGAGCAACGAAGTTAGTCGCCAAGCCTGCCTTCAGCAAAGCTGGTCGATGGTACTTTGCGTCGCTTCGTTTTCGAAGTACATTGAGCGAAAAAGTTTTAAACTTACGATCGACGCATAGTAGTTTTGCCTTATCCATTAAATGCATGCATTATGTAAATGCATGCATTATTTAAATGATACATTACCCTAGATACTAATGATAAATTTTAAAGAAATTTTATAATTATTTGCATCGACTTAAATATACAGATTTTCAACAAAGGTCAACCTGAGTACACAAAATGCATTCATATGTGAATACAAATTTGGGATAGGTCATGCATGATCAGCGCTAGAAAACTAACAAAATTTATTTCTTTGCGAACTAAAGCCAGAGCTGTGAATAATAACACATTCAAATATGCTTTTATGTATGTATATTCACACACATACAAACATAATTGCGTGCACGGCCTCCATAGAGCCGAAGCTGAGAGTACATTATAGTTTTAGCTTTTCGCTCTTTCGGCTGAGATCGCAATGATACTGGTTTCGTTCTCAATTTTCAAAAAATCAATCTGCATAGTAGCATTTTGTTGTATGACGTTACTCATTTTAGTGTTTCTATTGTCTTCGGTACGACCATGTTTTTTTTTACTAAATGAATCCTAATCCCGAAGTTTCTGAACTAAAAGCATAGAAATTGTGAATGCATCCAGCATAACATGCTCTCCGATCATTTTGGTGAATGTTACTGATACTGTCTCATTTTTTTAAGGGCATGAGAAAACCATTTTATTTAAAATCTGTCATACTTTGAAAATTATTAAATTTTTTCGTGGGTACTTTGTGAGTTTCATTTGTAGTGATTTCCTATTGAAAATAATGACGGTGTTTAGTAAGTGGTTGGGTTGGTGAGTGGTGGGAGGGGGGTATAATTGGATTAAGTGATCTGGTCCCTTGGAAGATCCAGCGGGTGCACTATCTTGTGTCTTCTGGTGGTGTTGTTGTTGTCCAGCAGGCCAACTGCTAGGTTGTTGTTATGCAGGTATCTGCTGCTACTTTTAGCGATCTCATGACACCAAATGTCTAGCTGAAACATATGCATGTTTCATAGAATTAAATGTTACTTTGGTGGAATTCTTCTATCATCAGCTGTTATGTTTACCGATTAATTTAACTTGTATGTAAGCATATACAATTTAGTTAACAACGCACCACCTGCAATGTATTTTAGTTAATTAATAATAAAATTTTTGTTATATTTGATCAGGCATACCCGCAGCTGAACATGACAATTGACACATCATTTGAATCGAACGGGTTAATCGTTCTAGTTGCTCCAAGTTTAGTCATCACTGGCTTGAAGAAAATGCTGGGTAATTGGGAACACATTTATGTTTAGTTTTATATTGAATCTTTGAAGTCGAATATCCAGCAGTCAGCCAAATTTCCAACGATGAGGTTATCAGGAAGGTCACTGGAGAACTCTATGGTCGAAACTGTGGGCTTTCTCTAAAGACGTTCTCGTGAATATATCCGAAAATATCAGATTTTCAGTTAGAGAGCTAGTGTATGATCCCTATATACCAACTTGGGTCAGTTGCAATGTGTACTAACTAAACTATAATTATAAATGTTGGTTTAAAAAAATATTATTTTAAAAATTTATATTACACACGTACATGTTGCGTAGAAATCAATGTGTTTTATTTCTTTACCTACTGATCTGAACAAAGTATATATATATTAATATCGTAGTTGCATTATATTAGTAATATCGTAATTGTTTTTATTTTATGAATGCTTTTTATGTAAGGTTGTGACAATATGTGTATGATGAGCTTAGGCTGTAAAATTAAGCAATGTTTAGAAATTTTAAGTGAATTTTTACATACGTATATGTAATATTGAAAATAAATTAATATTTTGATATAAAGTGAAAATGGTTGGTTGTATTTCTTATGTGTGATGATCCTTGGTTATGCAGATAAGACCGACATTGAGCAATTGTGTTCCTCATATTAGAAACAATGTTTACACGCTGATCTTGTGCAGTGCAATTCGTGGCTATGTTTCAAGTCGATAAAGTTTGATCGCTTTGGATGCATTTCTGCTAATTCTTATTATTTAAAACACTACGGCTAGTTCGCGTATGTGGACAGTAGGGGTTCCATTTTGTTGTGAATATATTTGTTTGCAAGGCTGTCTGTTATCTGCTCATATGCTGCGCACATCCACCATTTCGTTTTTGTTGGGTGTCTCTGTAATTCTTAATTACCAGAGGCCCGATGAATATCCGCCAGGTGGCACACGATTCTTGTTGATAACCTGGCTACTGCCAATTTTAGCTGGCTGTATGTAGTCAGTTGCACCAGGTTTGTAGCCCTCACCAGTAACGGGATTTCCTTCTATAATGATGTAAATCAAAAAGTACAAAGAATTAATTGACATTAGTGCTTAAGTTAGCTGCATTTTAAAAGGGAAGTAAATATTTTTATCCAACATGTTAAAAGTGCCTTATACGGACATAGATATTACAAGTTTCAAGACTCTAGCTTCAATAAAGGGGAATAATGGATCACATAGACGGGCAGACAGCAAAACTAACGTTGTTAAAAAACAATATTTTTTTTCAGGTATTTTTTTTTACAAGTGTAATGAAATAACCAAAACTTTAAGTAGCATACGAGAAATTAAATTGTATAAAAAACTCATATTTTACCTGATCTTATACCTCCGTTAATTTTTAGATTCTCAGTCGAAGAAGAAACCGAAGATGACGCTGATGATACCGAACCACTTTTTCCGTTATAATTTCCCTTGCTATTGGAAATTAATTGAGCGGTGTTTGAATTCTGTCCAACATTCAATATGTTGCTTTTCATGTGATTCTTGCCAGGAGTAAAGGGACGAGTCGGTTCTCCAAATAAGCGTGAGTAAGAGTCGACGGGCTTTTGGCCTCGACGTGGTGCATCGCCTGTTTTGTAGATTTTGAATTTAAAATTAAAATCGTTTCGTCATTTTTTTAGTTACACACCAAAACAAAAAGGAACTAGGAGTTATTTAAAATATTGTAAATTTATAACTACAACGATGCGTAAAAAACTAATAAAATGGTAATTATAAGAACAAAACAGTAACTAGAAAGTATCTGAAAACTTTGGATTTAATTATCTATTTTTATTTTTATTGACATTTATTTTTTTTCAATTCAGTTGATATTAATGATATCATGTAGATCGAAACATGAAGCGCACGTTACTAATAACATGTATTTTCGCGTGGTATTGGCAATTTGGTTATAAATAACACATTTCAGGATTAGTTAATTTTGCAGTTTGGGTTTATGTTAGACTTCTTTCCAATAGTTGTGAAGATCAATCTGTGCCTGCCGTGCATAGAAGGTGTATATACATATGTAGTGTATTAGCACCGTGCTAGAGATTAAGGTGAGCTTAAAAAGGGAAAACTTTGTAATTGTGACAAATGTTCACAACTAATTGGAATATATTGCAGAATTGAATTATTAAACGACAAATCATTAACAGACTTAAAAGATATATATGGTTTGTTAAATCGGGAACTTTATGTTTTTTATGTACCCATAAAGTAGAATCTGTGAGCTCCTTGCCGTACTGGAAAGATAAATAGGAAAAGAAAGAAAGAAAAGGGAAAACGAGAAACAGTCGATAAAAACAGCTCTCAATAGCAAATTTGGGTGTATCGCTATAGTATTCAGAAAATGTTGGAGAAAACAACAGATGGTACCAATTTTATATTGAGAAAACAAAGGTTTTAAAATATTTTTATAATAGCGTTTCTTACATGTTTTGTTCTAATATACGCCCCCTTTCTAAAGTGTGTATGTTTTCATTTTCAATAGTAATAGTATTTGTAAATATCGCTCTTAGAACCTTAAAAAGCCTTTGATGAAATTTTTTTGGGAAAGTACCTTTGAACCTCTTATAATTAAATATAGATAATATACAATAAGACGTTCGTAGATAAGGTTCGAATAAGGCTAAATTGACTCTGCTCGTCTTTCTAAGCGGGAGGTGGGGTCGGAGATGCTTCTTTCTGCCTAAGCGCAAGTTCACAAAAGTTACTATTGCTAATAATGATAGCGTAGTGGATATTTTAATATTTTTAAATTGAGCACTTTATTTTGCAACTTAATTAAGGAAAAAAAGAGTTAAGCCAAACTATGTTAAAATTAAAGCTCGGATAATATTTTCGATGAACTGTTTTTTATTCAACAACGTGTTTAAAATTCTATATATCTAAATTAAAAATAAAAGTCTGGTGCAACGGATCTTTACAGGAGTTCTTCGGTGACAGTTTATATGATGTTAATATACGAATATAAATATAATCTAACTGTCAGTGTCCAGTTTCAGACAGACGGACGAATATTGCAGAAAGCCTATATACTTTTTCACCATGGGAGGGGAGGGAGTATTAAAACTTGATTTCCGGGATAATTTTAGTGGTGTTTTATACTTTGTCAGCGTTTGGCCACCAGCTTTTTGTTCGCCATAAAAGGAATCTTCTGCCTAAATTCAACTTGGTAGCTTTTAAATGTTAGATATATGCATTAGCTAACCGACGCAATGAAACAGTCAGTAAATAGATTAACCCAATTAAGACAGTTCTCTAAGTAATGTAATGTAGTAAATAAATATTAAACAAGACAATTTCTTAAAAAGCGAAAGTAATCCTATATATCTTTAAAGAAACTTGGACTATTTAAATAGTATAACTTACCGTTGTTCTTCTGAGCGACATCTTTTTCAGCTGAGAATATATTTGAGGGCATAAGGTTTTTCACGTTCCGCGGAGTTTGAGGCATATTAGCTCCAAAAATGTCGCTTGAGACTCCGCCAGGTGCCCTCAATACCCTAAAAAGAAGAAGAGTTGAAAAATTTCTTTTAATAAATGTGAGACAGAATAAACAGATGAGTTACGGTTATTGCAAAACTATATAAAGCATGAGTAGGCACATGATAGGTATGTTCGGTTAAGTACTAATAACGAAAGTTGCAAAGGGGCACGCATTATTCCAGGTAAAGGTATTTCTATTTGCGTATCTTTACGCGATTTAGTTTATATCTCCTATCCCGCTGATCCAAAGTATGGTCTAATTTTAGTCTCTGTATTTACTCTCTCCTCTCTGCCTCCACACCGTAACGTTTTACGCCAACCACGAGATAGGAGGCGCTGACAAGTCGCGCGTTGTAGGAAATGCTGGGTACACATTTATAGCCGGACGAGATGAGTCCGTTTTTTTGATCAACGAAAACAATTTTATAAATCTTGAATACTTACTTTAGCACTAATGTTATCACAAATCTGCCTTTCATATTATTAACAGCTGTTTAAGCAAGGTTGGTCACATTGTCCAGCACATCTCCAATGAGAAAAATCGTGCCACCTTGGCCCCCACGGCCATGTTTTTCTTGATAGACCACGTGCCAACCATTAACAAGGAAATCATATCAACATCGGCCTTCTATATAGCATATAGATATGTTTAAATGCTTATCTACAAAAGTAGTTTTTTTCCGGCGTGTTCTAACTGTACCATTTTCTTAATGTTAGTTAATATAGAAAAGATAGATATAGACAATGAAAAATGATATTAACTCTTTCTACATAATTTTTATATTTAGAGACATAAAGCCGAGCAGCTTGAAATGTAAATGCAATTTCGGTGTTTACTTTCAAAAATCCTTTCACATTTGCAATGTGCAATGTGCAGTTCAGGGGCAAATCAGAAATAAACTTTTTTCAGTAACCAAAGAATGTGTGGAAAAAAAAAACTTAACCGGTAGGTGTTCGCGGTGGTGATGATTCATATGCCATCACCAAACGAACTGAGCTAAACTTGCTCTGGGAGACATTCAATGCCCGCCTGGAACTTTTACCTATTTTATTGGAGACAAGGCTTAAAATGTGTTTAGTCAATTGCAAAGAAAACGTTGAACACTTTTTATGCAAAACCTCACGGGTAAAAGTTGTTTTGTGGTCGCTTAAAGTAAAAGTGACAGTTTCGTCAATGATTTACTTACTCCTTTTTAGCGATTTCAGGTGTTTTATATTCGTCTTTATATGGGAGCAACTGCTCCTCATGTAGTATAAATTTTGTCCCTTGCAGACAATTTGTTTTTTCGAATGTTTTTAAAAAAAAGATGAACAATTACAAAAGTGTTGAAACTATTTTTTTTTTTGGCATGATAACCATTTTATTTAAAATCTGTCTTGCGTTGACAATTATTAAATTTTTTGAAGGGTACTTGACTGGGTGTGTTTCATTTGTAGTGATTTCTCATTGTAAATAATGTGTGGTGGGTGCGGGGGTAATTAGATTAAGTGATCTGGTCCATTGGAAGATCCAGCGGGTGCACTCTCTTGAGTCTTCTGGTGGTGTTGCTGTTGTCCAGCAGGCCAACTGCTAGGTTGCTGTTATGAAGGCGTAGCCTATGAAATCAATCGACTACGTAATCAAGCACAAATTGTGGGGGTCGAAAGAGTTCGTGTCTGTAAATCTTTTATTACTGTTTTCAAAAAGAATTTTATATGGTTTTATTTCAAATTTATTTAAGTCTGAATTTAAACTAAAACTATGTTCGCTATAGCTCACTTTTAAAAGACATATAAAAAAAATTTAGTAATACCGAAAAATTCGTTATCGTCTGATCAGATTTAAACTTAATAAAAGATTGTATATTTAAGTCTTTAGCCACCCTAAGAGATAGCAGTGGGCTGGAATAATAAAAATAAAAAAAATGTCTGCATACAGAGAACGCCAAATGTATAGGGCAGTGGGGATTAGTTAAGAGTTTTTTTCTTCAATAGTATATAAGCCATGGACTTAAAGGCATATTGCTTACTTTTTTGCAGATATGTAGAGATATTAAGCTCGTAGGCAAAAGTTGCGTGTGGTAAAACTATCTATAGCTATATAATATAGTAGTCCGATATTGGTAAGAATTGTCGCATATGTAAGGAGCGTAGTGAAACTACTAAATTCCGAGTTTTGTTAAGATATCTTGAATAACAAAAAAGTTGTTTATACAACCGATTATTGGCATCTATACCGATAAGATATTGCTTACATATAAAGGGCACATTAATACTAATAAATGTCGAATTTTGTAAATATATTTTGAAAAACATAAAAATTTTGTATGCAAGACTTTCATTTTTCGGCCCAACATTCCTATCGCAGCTATATATATATATATACTGTTGTAACCCGGCTGGTTCCAATGTATGTAGTGTCTGCAGCCTATGCAAATCTTTATGAGGATAACTATAAAAACAAGTAAGCGGTTCTAGTCGGGAGCTCTCGACTAGGGGATACCCTGAACCCTCTTCTTCCAACAGGCGATAGGTATAAAATGAAAGATAATTGATATATACAAGCTACATGTCAAGTCTGGTGATTTAAGCTCTTCTTTTTTTTTTACAAAATTGCTCAAAAAACAGGATTTCGATATCGATTTTTATCGATTACTTGGAAACGGGGCAAGTTATCGAATATCGGAAACAAACTCGATCTGCGCGGGTACTATGAGCACCTTCAAGTCTCTAGCTCTTTTAAGTCCTGAGATCCTTGCGTTCATACATACGGACGGACGGACGTACAGACAGACGGACATGGCTAGATCGACTGGGCTGTTGATGCTGATCAAGAATATATATACTTAATGGGGTCGGAGATGCTTCCTTCTGCCTGTTACATACATTTGCACAAATACATAATACTCTTTTTATCCATTTGCAATGGGTTCAGAGTAAGAGACTCGGACTAGTTTGAATAAAAACACATATTTCATGACAAAATTATAATACCCGCTTCAAAGGTATAAAAACTCATAGACACACTCTATGGGAGCTAAATTTCTACACGGCTCATCCCGATTTTCAGCGTATATACATATGTATAAATTGATTAATTGAAATTAATTATTATGAGTTGGCTTAAACTTCTCATAGTGGCCAACCGCATGCCATTAAGGTCAGATGGTTATGAAAAAGTGTGTCCCTTCAAGACATAAAACAAATGAAAATGCATTTTTCGATATATTTTTTTTTAAGGTTTGAAAAGTTTGGGAGCACTCGACACACGGATATTGCACAAAACCAATTTACTCTTATTCGCCTTGGTACAGAGTACAAAAATAATGAATAAAGAGTTTGAGTGCATTCGTCTGTAACATACAAGTGTGCGAGTAATTGTTCATCGAGTTCATTTGTTATTTTTATTGAGTTTGGGTTGCTCTGAATTGGTTGCAGTGATCTGTTCGAGCGCAACAATCCGTTATTGTTGGCATTACAGCAGCTGCTTTGGTTCATTTAAAACGTGTCCCGCAGAAGCGCGTGCAACCGCAAACAAAAACATAATGAAAATTTAACTGCAGCACGAAAATTGAGTGCGATTGCTGTTTTTTGTTATTGTTGTATGGTTATGTTGATTTCCCTAAAACGTTGATTAGACGTATCCATTGTAATTGCTTGACATGCTACAAAACAATAACTGACGGTTAGATGACTTGGTTGATGGGCCACGCTGCAATACTTTCCCTGCGCTTCGGCAGCTGTGCATTCAAGCGGAGTTGGAGTTGCTCGATGCTGCTGGTATCCGATGCTGATTTTTTTGATGGATTGGCGCAAGCATTTCGAATGTTTGGAAATTTCCTTTATGTTGTAGAAATTAATCAGTGTGCCATCAATTTAAAAACAAAATGAAAAGGCATACTTTCGAGGGAACGAAGTTTAAATACCCTTCCAGACATATGGCAAGTATACAATACATTTTTTTTTATTGTTATTACGAAATTTTTTTCATTATTTTCTTATAGTAGCTTTACGAAATTGTAATACAATTCGTGTTTCATTATTTATTGAGACTATGAATAACTTGTTATAAAAGTTTGGAGCCTCAGATAACTAGTTTCCATAGAAACAGACAGTCAGAAATGCCTGACAGAAATATCGATTCGCCTGTTAACACAGATCAATAATATACACATATTTTTCGGATTATAAATGTCTTCTTTAATGCGAAACACAATATGTGATATAATGGAAGAGTATCAATTAATTACTTACTTTGGCAAGTCACAGCTATATTGGACGGATACACAACTGCAAGATTGTCAATTACCGATAGTGTTTTTTTCGCTTGATCAATAATTATCGATTGGATGCATAGAAAGTATATGAGCGCAAAGAGAAAAAGAAAAGTTGCTGCACCACGTTGGAACCACTTAACAATTTTGTGCATATGCGTGAAGATCGGTATGTCTGGCTATAGTGTTTGTGTATAGTTTTGATACCCTGAACACATTGAGATGACTAAACATGGTATATTGGTTTTGTACAAGTGTATGTAACAGGCAGAATGAAAGTATATATATTCGTAGGGCCTCCTAGTACGAATTTGAAATTTATTTTTAATTATGCTGTATATCCCACCTATTAAATAGGTAAATAAAAGTGTAAAGCATTTGGTAGTGATAGAAGAAGGTTCAAAATATCCCCAAGTCGATCCGACTAGAGCACTCTTACTCTTTATATCCTTGTCTGGGTATAAGTATTTTGAAGAGAAATGTGTACCCCATCAAATCCTTTTGATAAGCCTTTGTATATATTAAGCATACCTATAGCAGCACATAATGACAAACATGTATATACGTGCCTGAATGTAAGGTATAAGGTAATTTAACGAAAATCGACCAAACATCAGAGTATATATGGCAACTAACTGTCTCCGACAGGTACTATAAGGTACCAAATTAGTATCAGAATGCGCAACACATAAAGTCTAATAATTACGCGGCTTTAATGTGACAGTGTATTCTGACCCATATAAATATATACATAAATCTGTATATAAATGGAATACCAATAAGTTATCATGAGGTTTTCGAGCCTAAAGATTTCTTGAAAGTAATGATTGTATTTGTACTTTCCCAGTTTGTCCTAAATAGGTATATAAATACTGTTGACATAGCAACTATACCTATATGTAGATATTTATTGACACACTAAAATAATAAATATATGCATGCATGCTTACATATTTATATGTAGAGTGCTAAAATAGTTGAGGACACTTTGATTTATTAAATGTTATGTTTTTTTTAATTAAAAAATTCTATATTTTTATTAAGTCAAGTATTTGAATTTTTATAAATTGCAGATATTTCCCGACATTGCCCGTTGTGTTTTTTGCTTCAAGTTTTAAATATAACTTGCTCACACAGTAGTCCGTAGACTATTTAAATCAAGCCGTAATATTTTGAACTCAACATCTGAAAATAAGTTTAAAGTCCATCAAATAGAGAACCTAAAGGAGGAAGGAAAGTTCTCTGCTATCGTTCATTAAAAACTAAAAATGTATTAAGTAAGTGTTCACAAAGATTATTGAAAATTAGTTTGATGCAGATCCGATGGTAAACAATAGAGTTGCAAATACCCGCCAAATTTGCGAAGAGTGAAATTAAACATAGATATTTGAGAATGAGCTTTAGACCGATCAGATGGTAAAAAAAAGTGTCTCCATCGACAGACGGAAAAAAATAAATATCAGTACTGATAGCAGGTCAAATAAAATATGCAGATTATGATTATTAAGTTTTTTGATTTGATACTTGCTTCTCCCACTAATTCAATAAATATCATTTTTAAATCTAGAGCAATATGCTTTAGTGTATATGAGCACATATCTGGGTGACATTGTGAAGCACTGAAATATTTCATAAATTTTGAACTATCATCACCGAAGTTAATCCAGATGCATTGTTGGTAGTGCGGATAAGGAAAGAGAAGAAGCACAGCCACTGCGCAGCAAGCGGCGTACGTGCTTAAGTGTGTGTGGTTTAATGAATACATGAGAGAAGAAAGCTAGAATTTTTGTAATGACAGCTTAGCGTAGGGGAGTTCGTGATATCTCCTAGTCGGCACTCTTATTTGTTTTCTTTGTAAATAATAATTTCTCATGATTATACGCTAATAACCAATTTTCAATGAGTGCAGGGTATACCATTTTTTTTATAAATTTGTGTATACGTTCAGCATAAACATTATCATCAGTTTATCAACTTTGGTGGAATTAAGAGATTACAGCTATAGCAATATTGGATGGCCTCGAGTTTCATATTTAATATATTTTTCATTTTCAATAATAATTTTTGGGAGACAATCTCATTATGGCTACAAATAAACAATGCCATAAACATTTCATTGTAACGATTTTCGCCGCTTAAATAGCAAATATTGATTGTCTTGTATATTGATAACTGGAAGATAGGCATATTCAATATTTATTTTGGACTTGAATAGTCACGACAGTTCACAGAGTCGTGCTTAGGTATGACCGTTAAGGAAACCTACGACTTCAATATATAAAAATGTCAATGTACATCATATTCATAACACAGAACAATTATAATTTTTACATTTCTATGCCATACGCGTAAAAATAGATAAATTATATATAGATTTTAATATCCCCACTTCAAACATAGAAATTAATAAAGCTGCATTTTCTTTTGGAAGGTATTCTATTCCCAGAATAATAACAGCTTAGAGCAGGTATGAACGACTATTATTAAATATGAGGGCGAAAGTAAGCGATGAAAGAGTATACAATAGGCTTCATGCTATGTCCAAGTTGAGCACCTTTCACTAGAGATTTTCTTGTACGCTTTTATATTTTTTCTGTAGGCTAAAGAGACCACGTCGACGTGTCGTTAGGGAAATGGTCGAAAATGCGGCAGTGCCTGCTGCTTGGGGTAAGCCAGCAAGCATTTGCATGCAAAAAGTAAGCAGGGATTGGAAAAGCAAATCGAACGAGGAGGAAAGGCTATCTTCGGCACGCCGAAGATTTAATACCCTTGCAGACCCAACCATTTCATAATGCTCATAGTGCTTTGCACGTATCTAAGAAGCACAGGGAAAATAGTCAATTACAGTTAATTAACCGAGAATAGTTAAGATATCTTGAAAAACAAAAAAGTTTTCCATACAACTTAATTTCGACCGATCGTTCCTATGGCAGCTATATGATATAGTTGTCCGATCTTAATAGGATTTTGCATATATATGGGGAGCGTAGTAAAACTAATAAATACCGAGTTTGGTCAAGATATCTTGAAAAACATAAAAATTTTCCATACAAAAACTTAATTTTCGACCGATCCTTCCTATGGCAGCTATATGATATAGTTGCCCGATCTTAATAGAATTTTGCATATATATGGGGAGCTTAGTTAAACTAATAAATACCGAGTTTGGTCAAGATATCTTGAAAAACATACAAATTTTCTATACAAAAACTTAATTTTCGACCGATCGTTCCTATGGCAGCTATATGATATAGTTGTCCGATCTTAATAGGATTTTGCATATATATGGGGAACGTAGTAAAACTAATAAATACCAAGTTAAGTAAAGATAACTTTATAAACAAAAATGTTTTTCATACAAGAACCTACTTTTCGACCGATCGTTCCTATGGCAGCTATATGATATAGTGGTCCGATCCAGCTGGTTTTGACATATGAGCTGCGTGCAACAGAAAGAGGGACTTCTGCAAAGTTTCATAAAGATAGCTTTAAAACTGAGAGACTAGTTCGCATAGAAACAGACAGACGGACAGACGGACAGACGGACAGACGGACAGACGGACAGACGGACATGGCTATATCAACTCGGCTGTTGATACTGATCAAGAATATATATACTTTATGGGGTCGGAGATGTCTCCTTCTATGCGTTACACATTTCACGACAAAATTATAATACCCTCTGCAAGGGTATAAAAATCAATGAACTGATAAGTCTTCAAGCCAGCAGTAGGGGCCCGATAAAATGTTCTTGGCAGCAAGCACATGCGGTAGAGAAACTAGCACTTTAAAAAATGCACACATGTGAGGGAAAGCTAGGGTGAATGTACGATAAATTACTGCACGACAGAACTGCATATGTCTATGCAGACAGTCGCATAAAAATATGTACATTGTTTATGAATAACATCGAATTTGGGGATATTTATTTTTAATTTTAAACTTACCTCTTTTTTGCTTTGCCGACATTGTAAAGCTCAACATGTTTGAATGCAGCATAAGTAGCCATGCTATAAGGTTATATTGTATGTGGGTTATCGCTTTGAATTTATTCAATTATTTATATTATAAAAACCTAGACACGAAAACAATTAATGTTGTAAAAGGAACAGCAAGAAAATTTGCAAATTCACTCTCTTATGAGTTGAAAAACGGTGTTAAGGAACCTGCAAAGCGTTGATGACTCATGCTGCATGCTGCAGCAGTGCTTGCAACGGATGCTGTGCGCATGTTAAAAAATCAATAAATATGTGTGGTGCAGGCACAGATGCAAGTAGTCCTAATTTTATATTAGTAGAAAAAATTAATTTCTGCTCACATTTGAAAAACAATTTGCAAATTTTCATATGTCTAGCCTTATTTTGTATATTTATGAACAGAAAACACGTACAAAGTAACCGACCTTATTCTCACTTTTTATTGTTATTTATTTAATTTGTTCACAATATATTCGTTTTTTAAATATAATTGATATGATTCGTATTTCTCAGTGCTTTTCTTTAAAACAAATTGCAAAGAATGAAAGCTAAGTGCTTTTCAATTTCCATTTATGTATACGTATTCGTGTGATTTTGCGCTAGCTGACGCTGTGACCACTTCAAAATGAAGCTGATGACTGGAGTGCATTGGGAAAAGTGAAAAGCATTTATTTCCACCAGCGGCAGCTACACGAACGGCGAGAAGTCTTATCGATCCAAAAAACAACGAGTAAGTAAGCACAAACTCGCTCAGAGAGAGAGAGAGAAAGGGAGAGAGCGCACTTCGTTTTGTTTGTGCCCAAATACATGTTCATTCGTGTATACTCGACATGAGTTATGTTCGAGCCGTCGTGTTGGAACTAGACACAACGTCAAAATTAAAAACAAACTACAGCTGACTGAAGTTAAAATATGCTCTCGCGCTCCCAAGTTTATCTTTGAAATTCTGCTCAAATTTGACTCGACTGCAGCGAAGTAAGTATAAAATAAGCATGTAAATAATTTGTATACCTGAGGTGTGAAATAATAATTAAAGTGTTGTATTTAATATTTAAGAGGTATATTGTATCCAATGTCGCTTTCGCTAGAAAGATTTCTTAGTGACCTAGTCATTTACAACGAGTATAAGTGTTATAAAGCCTTATGATGATACCAGTTATATGTAAAAATTATTACAAACTAACCTAGTCATTAACATCGAGGGTAAGATTTCATAAAGCCCTATGTTACCAACTACATCTAATATTAATTATTTTAATTTTTCCTTTTGTCGATGTTTGGTTATTCCTCGACTAAAACACTATGCGTCATGATACCATTGGCAGTAGTAAGCTGTTAGAGAATAAAAATGCATTCAAGTTTGGCTACGCTCAACGCTTTTCTTTTATATGAGAAGTGACGGGTCAAAACAGTGAAGGTCTCTCTACCCAGGTGCTTTGTTTTGCTTTTTGACAATCAACCAATCTCTCTTATTGACATCTACGGTGACATATCAATTTGGCGAAAGGCAGCCGATTTTTTGACTCATCACGTTTCTAACAGAAGATATTTTACACGACCTATGTTTTTGATTTAATAACAACAATATACACTCCAATATGATTAAAATAAGAAGCTACCAAACATTTATATTCAAGCGTATTTAATCTTCGTCACGGCGAAAATAAACGCTCTTTCATGCTCTACCAATGTACAAAGTAGTTACGGTCTAGTGCATCTTGTTTATCTTGGTGTAGCTTTTCAGTGGTACCGTTAGAGCCTGTCTATTAGAAGCGAAGTCTACTTCTCAAAAATTAAAAAATATCAAAACTGACAGACGAACCAGAAAGCAATGTGCACCAAGTTGCATGTTGTATTTGGTTATAGCGTGAATAGAGTAAATCACTTTCATCATCATCATCTCAAGGAGAAACTTGATGCACTGGTGGCAAATAAATTTTAAAGTCAAATTTGAATTGGCTGCATCCAAAAATAAACTCAATTTAAGAAGTTGTAAGCTCCTCGTTCTCTTAGCGCATTTGGCACACATTTCTATGCAACACGGGAAGTAAATAAGTTCTGGCGTATGTTCAAGTTTTTTATTTATACTTTATGAAGCCATATTGTTCTATGTCATACATTCAGTATAACTTGGGAGTTCTTCACATACTCTGACAATGGGAAGGGCTATGAATACACATAGCACCAATAGAGTGTAACGCCTATGCGCAGTTCTTGCCCACATTGCAACAACCCACTGGACTGGGTTAAAAATAGATGGTTGCCTTTAAAAGATGTGCCTGTCTGCAATGATTTACCAAATTGTATGGTATACTCTTGTCGGGTCATGTAAGTCGAATCCAAAGCAACATACATATGAGAGTCTATGAACATACACTTTTAATGGTTGTTAAGTCTATTACAAACGTAAAATAAACCTGATTTAGGACGCCTATGCAACATTCTTGGACACTTAGGGCGTTGTCAGATTGTAAACATGACAGTCAATAAGAAAAATGTGCTTTACCAGAATTAAAACAATATAAGTATTTGTTACTAGTTTTTGGTGGAGATGATGGAATAACAAATCGGGAGTGCTTTATTGGTAGATGTCATGAACCCAGCGCCAAGATGCCGTCGCAAGCAGTGCAAAAATACCCATATATATATATATATATATATATATATATATATATATATATATATATATATATATATATACATATATTGTTATCTATATTTTCGATATAGGTGAGCACTTCATGCAGCGGCTAAGCTACTTCTTTTTTTTGCCCCACACTTTGTATGGGAAATGGATTAGTGGTTAACTGCGGTACTTATAGCCGATCTTTATGGTAGGTCAATAATAAATACCAAATCACACGGCTCTACCATTAAATATGAGTTTTTATAATAGCCACAAAGTGAAATATTTATATCTGTTTATACTAGCTCTAATCATATGCTTATAAAACTATGATTCAAAAGTTATATTTATCGATATAACAAAAGAAAAAGGCAGAATATATATATTTTATGGAGTCGATGGTCAAAATGTGGTACTTTTGAAATATACATGCATTTTTTATGCTTATCTTTTTGTCGTCCTACAAACAAGTTAGATGTATATATAAATGTATTTTTTTTAAAAACACAGATGATTTTTTTGCTGTTATAAATATCGTACAGCTTTTTCACATACCTAATTATTACTACATTTGTGAGTGCATGGTATAAAGCAAAGCCATTTAAACGCCTTTTAAACAACGCGGACAACTTTTCTTTTTGAACTGTCTATTTTAATTATAGCTTCGGCTACTCCGCTTCTGTTTTATGCTTTTGCTTGCTGCTTTTGATTTGCTCACTTTTAGGTGAATATTTTCCACGCGTGTTTAGTACATAGAGAAGGTTTATACTTTTCACTGCATTTTACCCCGCAAATGACCGAGCGGCCCATTGCCTGACCAACCGCTTAAGGCCAGAGATTAAATGGGTAATTACCCGAGTGTGCAAACATAATTTAAACTAAAAAACTAGGCTTGCCAAAGGTTTCTAAATCAACTCACTGACAGACGATTTTGCCCATTTCCTTTTTTGAAAGTACGCGAGTAAAAGATACAAAACATATTGTATTGGTACACACGTGTACGAAATAAATAACCAAAGGGATTGATAGTGTATTAACATATTTAATCTTTTGACGCGTGCTGAATACCAACGTACCAGTCGGGTGAAGCCGGCAGCGAAATACTCTAAGCAGCTTAAAAATAAACTGTTACTAGGAAATATCGATTTTTGCAATTTATGGCCGCAGTATTTTTGGATCGATATTCAGAGGTCATAAGTCTAAGATATCTTTTTGAAACCTATTAAAACCCAAGCTTACGCATATATTCATCAAAAATTAAACAATAGTTGTAAATAACAATTACGCTTGAATTAAAGCAAGGGCAAGGTTTTGGCTAACACATAACATTTTCAATTACGTTCATTAAAAAGTTACTATTATTGTAGAAAAATAAATTGGAAATGGGGGTTTACGATTATAATGAAACTTAAATTAAACAATTGAACGCTTTTGAATTTGATGATCAATTAAATAAATATTACTTTAAAACATACGGGCATACAGTTTGTCAAGGCAGCCCATTTTTTAATTGAAAAACTTTGCAGTGTTACCCTATAAGGGTTAGCCCGAATCGTATGTTTAAAATGAAAAATCAATTTTCGACAGCTTGACATGATAAAAAATAAAGGCAGAACGGCCTCTTGTAGCAATTTAAGTTACGAGTATATGTATATTCTATATATCTTAAATTTCCTATTTTTGCCTTATAAATTAAAAATCTTACTAAAATGAAGAAGTTGTTTTATAAAATATTAAGTGCGGGTAAGGGGGAAGAATCGCCGCTAGCATTGCCTGCACTGGATCTGGTTAAAGGAAATATTGTAGTCGTCCACTCTCCACGGTCAAACTCTTACAACTTTCTAATTTTTATTGTATTTAAACGTTGCATCTTTTCTTTCGGCAAGTGAATATTTTTTTTTTGGTTTTCTGTATCACTTTAATTTTTGTTGACAATTTTTTTTAGGCAACCACAAAAAAATGGGAAAGGGGGTCTAGACTCTAGAGTAAATGTACCAGACAATTTAATTCTGCGTCCCAACTTAAAAATTGTTGTTTATTAACTGAAAGTGAAAGGCAATTTAAGTGGCGAAGTGTGCAAATCTTAAATAGAATTTGTTACACTATTTGCGCGTTTAATGCAGCATATCCCGAAAAACTGTTGTTTAGTATAATGATGCACTAATCATTTTTGCGCACCTCTTAAGCCGTTTAAAAAGTTTTTCTTTCCCAGAAAATTACAAATTAGGCATGCATAAAAACATAAACACAATGCATGAAATGACTAACCTTAGTCAAGCAGCGATAAACACGTTAGACAGACATCTTCTTACAAATACAAATAATTTTGTAGGATTCCAAACATCAGTTTATTTGGAAGTCTTCATAACAAAATAGAAACAAACACACATAAGAAGTACAGCCGTTGTGCAAAAGAACAGTGTAATCGGCACTGAGTACAAGGTATTTCCTAGTGTATTTGCATCTTTTCAAAATCTTTTTAACAAAAACATAAAATGTGTACCAAGTAATCTAGTCTCTTAGTCTTAAAGCTAAATATATTGAGAAGACATATTATTGGCAGGTAGTAAATATAGTACACAGGTGCCCCAGATAATATCGTTAACTGTCGAAACAATTTTTGAATACAAAACTTAAGGTTACCAACATATATTAACCTTATTGACCAATTACGAACCTCAGTACTCTCCTAACATATAAGAAAAATTCTGCTGACATCGAAATTCTATATATGAAGACCTGGTAAAGTATATATATATATTCCTAGTCAGCATCAATAGCCTAGCCGATCTGGCCATTTTAGTCTGCCATAGTGTTCATAATGATCGGACAATAAACACTTAATTTTATTATGGACCCATTTTACATAGCGTGCTGCTAAGGAAAGGTGCACAGCGTGTGTATGTGTATTTATGTATATATGGAACCTAGAATATATGTATCTCCTATCCGAGCATT
The DNA here is from genome assembly GCA_035045885.1 of Drosophila borealis. Lineage (NCBI taxonomy): Eukaryota > Metazoa > Arthropoda > Insecta > Diptera > Drosophilidae > Drosophila > Drosophila borealis. Next base: position 21,023,106 of record JAWNOR010000194.1, read on the forward strand.
TCCGACTCTTGTTATACAATTATTTGATTACTAAATGTGTAATTCACAGCGCGTCCGACCCTATAAAGTATATCAAAAGCCGAGTCAAGCCTTATTTACGACGGGTATAATATATAGATATAATAATCGTGTATTTCGAATTAATCTAAATTAATGAATGCTCATATGGTTTCACCAATTAGACACAGTAATTTTTAGAGATGTTTCAAAGTAATTGCCTTAATATATATAGTAAGGCGGATGTCCCACGACCTCCAAGTCGCATCTGTGTGGAAGACATGCTCAACCAAGCGTACGTACTTTTAAACAAACATCAATAAATAAATTAACGCAGTGGAACTGACACCAAGTAAGGATATAATTGAGATTGCGATTCAATTCATCAATACAACATATCTTTATACTATTTTGGCAATTAGGGATCGTCAATAACATTTTCATGAAATCAATTTTTAAGGCGAAATTCAAATACCCCTTGATTGTGTCTTCATATAACTTGTCGTAAACATAAGTAATCCGAATAAGTAAAATGTCACATATCTCAGATTCGAGTTCCTTTTGTTATATAACCTGATGAATTCGAGACTAGCCGATTTTTCGAATGAATCGAGCAACACCAAAAGCCATTTATCGATCCGTGAATAACTAACTTAAATAAATAATTACTATTTTCGTTATTTGTTAATACCACTTGCATGCATCTAGACGTTCTGATATTAGCAATCGTTTATTTTCCTATACTCTTTTTTCTCGTTCTCTTTCTCTCTCTCTCTCTGTCTCCGTCGCTTTGTTCAAGAATCTCAATTAAGGAGTAAGGCAAGGCAATAAAAATATACAGTTGTTAGACGGCAAAGCAACAATAGCACGCAAGCCCTAGCCTGAACTTTAGACATAAGTAAAGTTCAATGCACTTTACTGCTGGTTGCACATTGGCGGCCGGCTAGATATAACTATAAAGTCGCGTGACTTCTCGTACCACTAATACTTAAACAAGCCAAGTAAATACATTGGTGAGCATAACACATGCACTTTTGGCTTTACATACAGGTATATAATAAATAGAAAATTAGCTCTGGTAATGTGGAAGTAGATTGGACAAGGTACTTGCCGGGTAGTTACCCGAGAATTTGTAAGGGTTGCTGCCCATGTCCGTCATTTTGGAGCGTTCGCTTAGTCTAATTAAATTTTCTTTTTGTAGTTAAGCTAAGCTCAACAGCACCCAATAATGATCGGTGAAAATTCGAAGTAAAACCTTTTGATTTAGATAAGCTCAGAAAATGACATCATACATTTTCGATATTTCTGGAAGGATATTTAATATTTGTCAACCTGAAGCTTACTGTTCTGAAAAATAAATATATCAGGGAGGGGTCGAATACTAACCGGACGCGACAGATGTACATATGTATGAGTGGGTTGCCAAGGGTGTATACTTTCCTGCTTTGGGTTTCAGCGTAAACAAAAAAATTAGTGGTTGCCAATGTGAAGTGAAAAAAAAATGTCCGTATGTATATACCAAAGATTAAGACAAAAAACCAAGCGAAAGAACAAGCTTCTTTGTTTAAGTGGAAATATTGTGATCGTAAGACTCGTTTCCAATCTGCACAAAGAATATACGCCCATGCATACATTCATATATATTTATCTACACATATGCATGTATATACAAAACAGGCATATATACATATGTATTGCACATACAAAGATGGCATGCATACATAAATACTTGCATATATTTAAGCCGCTATCGATCAAAATTAGATCGCATTTTACTTAAGAAACACAAATACACATAAATATCCCAATATAGCAATATGAATACATACAAAAATAAAAGCCTGCACGCAGGCAGTTAAGGTTCTTGTATGTATGTATGTAAATGCATACGCACAATGCACCACTTCAGAAAAATATGGAAAATACGTACTTGCTGTCAGATTTGTTGTCGGCAATTTCAAAGTTGGCGATCATTTTTATTGTTTTTTACTTTGGAACTTGATTTATAAAACGCTCTTTTTTTCTTATTATATTAAATATCGCAAAAACGCAGGAAAGTTGAATTGTATTTTAAAATTTGTTTTTAATTTAACATAAGCAGACCGGGAAAAAATGCATCCGCACAGACCGTTCAATCGAAAAAGAATGAAATGGAGTAAATTATCGATGTTTTAATTGGTTTACATATCGGAGGGTACATTTATGCATAATCGTGTCCACACTTCAGTGCTCGTCTAGAACTGTTATTCCACTGTTGAACTCTTCATTACTGTCATCGATATATTGCTGCTACAAAACTGTTAATGTTAATGTAATATAACATATACTTTATGATATAGATACTTCATGTTAATGTTAATATATATGTACAGTCCTTTAGCTAAAAAATATGTCTTGTCTGCCACTGTTAAAGTCTTTGCACACACTCAATTGGATATGTAAAAAAAATATTTTCGATAGCATTCAATCGATCCTTACTGTAAAATGCAAACATATGTAGCATAAAATAATCATCTGATCTGTTACTTATTCATGCAACGTGGTTGTTTACGAAAAAAAAGATTCTATTTAAGAGAAATACATATCTATGATTGATAAAGATATCTTGTAAAACCAAAAAAGACAGACCATCATAAACTCAGTTAAGTTATCAGCAGAATGAAGTACATTACGCTATATCAATTAAAATGAAAAACCTATATTTTCTTGTCATTTTTTCAAAGCGGCTGGCGACCTTTTTTTCCGATTTCATAAACAAGAACATGGAAACACGTAGGCCTCTACTAGAATAGAAATGTATTTGCTATATGTATGTAGGCATACAAAATATATGAAATGTTAGTTATATTCACAACGCAAACTATTTTGTACCATTGCATACACTCTTCGGTATTGTAAGTATTTTGACATGCCAGCAATTTATAATTATTTAACCACGCAACAACAATATCTGGGGTTTATATTTAATTAGAAACCGATAGAATTTTAAAACATTTCAACCGTTTATGATTGTTGCATTCCTCTTCCTAGTCAACCTAGCGGTTCTTATGCGTTTTATGTTCAATCACCCATTACTAATTACATTAAAAGCGACGGCTAATCGAGATATTTTACCCTAACCTCCATTGGGCAGGCTGTTTTCATCTTACTTTTGTAACAAGGAACATTATCCTGATGGAGAACTTATACTTCTCCGTTCAATCTATCTCCAGAGAGGAATTCCAAATATTAATATTTTTGATGTTGGTTAACTGAACTGTCAAAGGAAATTAAATTTTGATTTTATTAAATGAAAGTAGCAGCAATAAGGCTTACTTTCTGAAATACAGGTGCATTTATATTTCATCCTTTCTATATTTAATCAAAAAAACTTTTTTTGGTGAGTGGTACTCAAAACTTCTCTCACCTTTTCAGAGTACACTACGCTACGCTGAAGGAGGACTCTAAATATACTTTTTGGCGAATTGAAAGTGCTCATTTTAGTTTTTAAGCAATTAATGGGATTTTATTGTCACCAATTAAACGCCTGCGAATAGCTGTTGTGCTTGCGTATATATTCCACTCCAAAGCTGCAATTTTGGGTTTCTAACAGCAGGTCCTCGAAGATTTTAGAATTACCTTTACCACCTGATCAAAGGAAATTGATAATTGATTTCTTTTTTATTGATATATTAATAACAACGGCACGGCAAAGATATTATACCCTTGCAACCATAATGCAACCCAACCTTTCCATAATGCTCATAATGCTTTGACCGTATCTAAGAAGCACCCGGAAAATAATTAATGCCGAGTATGGTTAAGGTTTCTTGAAAAACAAAAAACTTCATGCAAGAACCTCATCCGATCGTTCCTACGGCAGCTATATGATAAATTGAAGTGAAGTTTATAAATGCAGAGTTTCGTCGAAATATCTTGAAAAACAAAAAGTTTTCCAAACGGCAACCTAATTTAAACTTTTACATTATTATAGTGGTCTGATGTTGATAGGATTTTGTATATACATATATGAGGAGCATAGTAAAACTAATAAATGTCGAGTTTGGTCAAAAAAAAATTAACACATAAGTTTTTCATACAACAACGTACTTTTCGACCGACCGTTCCTATTGCATACTTTTGAATTTCTTTTTCATTTGTAGGCGGCCTTTCAAACGATGTTAGTTCTTAGTCTTATCGATACTGGACTCATTTTGGCGCTGTTAGCATGATTTGTCTTCGTTAATTATTTAAATTATTGGGCTACTATCCGTCACCGCCGACCCATTTATCAAGCAAAAATACAAAAATGTACAGAGAACTCCTACTCACTTAGACATCTAGCCGTATCTAAACAATTACCGGTATTATTTATATTTTTCCTTGCAATGTTTAGTTTTTATTTTGAACTGTAATATTACGATAAGTAAGTCTTATCGATACTCGCTGCATATTGGCACTGTTCGTATTATTAGTCCAAATTCTTAAATATTTTATTTGTTGGACAATATAAAAGCATTCCGCCATTGGTTATTAATTTATCACGCAAATTTACATAAAGTTAGTAAGTTAAATTCGATTTATGTGGCTTTTTTACGGGAACCAAACCAAACAGTTACCCACAGCGCCATCTATTGCATATTTTCATCTTGAGTTTTCATCATCTTAAACAAGAACCATATTTCACACTCAACGAAATTACTACAATATTCGTTAAAAAATCAGAGCCCTTAGTGAATGCACAATCCAAGAGCCGGGTTCATGTCTATTCTCTTGATCCGTATATTTTACCTAATTCTGTTTTTACACGGTAGATTGGTTCCAGAAAATACCGTTTAAAAAAGACATTGATTGTATGTAAAAATAGGTGTTTCTGATCTCTGAAACCTATTAAAATTGGTAAAAAAAAAAAGGATTTTTTATGAACAAGAATTTATTAAATCGCATATATAATCTGAATTACAAAAGCATAGTTATTGAAGAAAAAGAAGATATGCACTCTAAGCTTGAAATTAATGTACATTAAATGTATGACAAGTTCAGGAACTAAAAACAATGTAAAACAGCTATGTTGTTATCAAAAAGGTTATTCAATTTTATTTTAATACGTTAAAATTAAATTTAAAAAAATTTAAAATTAATTTAAATGTTGGAAAAACAAATTCGCCTATAAAAAATTTCTTTACCAAACACGTTTCATTTGCTCTAACAAGTAAATTTGCTTGTATGCACAAAAAGGGAATTCACCTAAATTTGTGATAGGAACATATTTCACAAAAATTAAATTTTACAAAAAATATAAGCCCAAAAGATTTAAAATCGTGTTAAATCAAACCGTGTAAAAACAGAACTAGGTGTATGTTATTTTGATCAAGTAGTCGACTTGTCTTATTTAGATCGATTGGAAGCTATTAATAAAAACAAAACACGCAAAGCGCAAGAATTTCTGAAGTCATGTGCACACATACATTCATAAGTATTATAAATAGGAAATCTAAATATTTGCTTGAGGCAGGAAAAAACTATATCATACTAGCGGGTATAACCCGGCTTTTCCCGTGGCACGTATGTTATAAAATCAATGTTCTCAACAAAATTTGATATGATTTTGAAACTGATCCGGACGGTAAACACATAACTTTCATACAAACGTTTTCCGCCAATTAACCACTGTTGCGAGTGGAATTTCCCAAATCGCTGAAACACGTAATCATTACATTCTTATGTAGAGCTTTGAAAATAAGTTTGAAGCAAATCGGACACATTTTAAAACTTCGCACAAAAAATCTTTGAGTCGCATTCCACCCGAGAAAGTTTGGATTCTGCGAAAAGTGTGAGACACGTCTCAAATGATTTTTCGTATAGATCTTTGGAAACGAATTTGAGCGCGAAACGTCACCCACCAAATCTTTGACCCCCATTTCCACCAAGGAGGAATGGATTTTTCGAAAAGTGTGAAACACCCCTTAAATGAATTTGAACAAAGATCTTTGAAAATAAGTTTGGGGCCGATCGGATGGTAAGCAACAAACTTTCATACAACCGTTTTCCGCCAATTTACCACTGTTGCGGGTGGAATTTTCCAAATCGCTGATATACGTATTTATTAAGTTCTTATGTAGAGTTTTGAAAATAAGTTTGAAGCAAATCGGACACAACTTAAAACTCCGCCCAAAAAATCTTTAAATCGCATTCCCCCCGAAGAAGTTTGAATTCTGCGAAAAGTGTGAAACACGTATCAAATGATTTTTCTTATAGATCTCTGGAAATAAATTTGAGCGCGAAACGTCACCCACCAAATCTTTGACCTCCATTTCGACCAAGGAGGAACGGATTTTCCTAAAAGTGTGAAACACCCCTCAAATGAATTTGAACAAAGATCTTTGAAAATAAGTTTGAGGCTGATCGGATGGTAAACAAAAAAGTTACATACAAACGTTTTTCGCGATTTTTCCACACTTTCGGGTGGAATTTCCCGAAACCCCGTCTTAACGTGCACCTACATCACACAAGGTAGCTACAGTGAAAATTTCAGCTTCCTAGCTCTTACGGTTTGGGCTGTGTGTTGATCACCAATCAGTCAGTCAGTCAGTCAGGACAAACAGTTATATATATAGAGATAACTGTCACAAAAAATATTGGCCCTTCAGCACCGCGAGACAGCGGGTGGCAACGTACGCGGACGACACCGCCTTCCTGGCTTTTCACGAATCCCTGAAGGGTGCAGCAAGTGTTGTGCAGGAATGGCTGCTGCTGATCGAAACTTGGACAGTTAACTGAAACGTCTCCATAAACTGTGCCAAGTGCGCTTGGGTCACCTTCACATTACGCCCAGACACTTGCCAGGGGCTACGCTTTGATGAAGGGACCATTGAGGACACCAGCTTATTCTGCTACTTGGGCGTCCACTTGGACCGTAGGCTCAAATGGGGGTCTTTCATCTCAGCAACAAAAGCAAAATGCTTGAGAAGGCTCCAAAAGCTCGACTGGCTCTAGCAACAAATGCAAAATGCTTGAGAAGGCTCAAAAAGCTCGACTGGCTCTTTAAGCCGCAAAGCAAGCTGCATATTTCCACGAAGGCGCTGCTTATTAAAACGATGGTAACGCCCATCTGGACGTACGCTATCCAAGTCTGGGGCACGGCGTCAGCATACTAGCTGCGTTGCCGGCCTTGGTACGTGACAGATCAGATAAACTTCTTCAGCAGCCGATACGGCGACAAGCTGCTGCAGCATCCATCAGAGAGAGGCGCCTTCAAAGGCTACACCCCGGTAACCTATCTACGCATGTAAATCTATAAAATATATAAAACTGTTTGTCCTGACTGACTGACTGGATTGGGGATCAACAAAATAAAACATATTTGCATAAAAATGTATTCATGTATTCTCAAAATGACAATTGCATTTAAATTGTGGCTTATATTGGTGGGTAGCATAAATAGGTTTATTTACTTGATTTTTAGCTATGAGGTAGTAGCGAGGTGGTGAAAGCTATAAAATGAAAGAAAGTTAAAGAAAAACAGGATTTCGATTTCGATTTTTATCGATTACTTAGAAACGACAAGTTATCGAATATCGGAAACAAACTCGAACTGCGCGAGCATTTGGAGGACCTACAGCTAAGTCTCTAGCTCTTATAGGTTCTGAGATCCTTGCGTTCATACATACGGCCTGACAGACGGACATGGCTAGATCGACTCGGCTATCGACTCGCTGATCAAGAATATATATACTTTATGGGGTCGGAGATGCTACTTTTTGCCTGTTACATACATTTGCACAATTGCATTATATCCTTTTCACCCATTTTTAATAGGTTCAGGATATAAAAATACTTTTGTGCCGTATTGCTTGATGTTAAGCAAGCATTCCACAGAGTCTGGCATCCTGGGCTTCTACTGAAAATCAGGAACAACCTACCGCAGGCCCACTATCCATTCTTCGTCTCATACTTGGATGTCAATATGCACACAAAATCTAATTAATATGCAAAATAAAATTTTATTTATGTACATATTTGTATTGTTTTACTTTATTATGCAGCTGCACAACGCGAAATTGCGAGTTTTATCGTTAGCAACTTAATTTAATTTTTTGCACAGTAAATTAATTTAATTTAGTACTCGACTCCAAAATCCCATTAATTGCGGTCAGGGACAAGAATGTTGATAAGTATAATTAGCGAAACAAACCGAGTTGTGGGATTTTTGTTAAACCTAAAACTGGTTTTCATTGCTTTCTTTTTGGTGTATCTATGCATAGATATTGTACATCTATGTATATATAAATACATATTTAAATGTGCCGATAGGGTTAACAATCAATTAAAACAATAGAAATAGTTATATATGTTGTAAATGCAAATGTTATAGCTAAATAGTTATTGCTGCTGGACACTCCTTCACTGATTGGGCTGCGATAAATGCTTTTATTCCAGTGGACCATCGCGGCTATCGCCATCTATGACCATCTTGTTAATCTTGCTTGCCTTTTGGCCTTTCTTCATAGGGTCCGATGGTATCGCAAACAGCTTGTTCCGAGTATAAAGCAAGTACAGACTTGGCGTGCGTTGACACCTTGCTTTTGATATCCGGTATTATCAGATTCAATTCACTCAGCTTGTGGAGAAACGGTAAGTTGAATACGATACTATGTTCGGTCACATTCAACAATACAATTCCCGGGAACCGACCTTGTCCCCTTTCAAAATGGTGCCACTTACTACGAGATCTGTACCGATGTTGACACTAATTCTTGCATCATGGCGGGGATGCGCTATCCAGCCCGAAAAATGCGGTTTGAAGGTTTATTTTTTGGGCACAAGCATCACCCAACATGATTAAAATGGATGAAAAACGTAGATTCTAACTTTTGCTTCGTTATTGTATGGACCTCAAAGTCATTTCAATATCTATGTTAAATGGACGTGCAGTTGCAAGAAAGGTTGGAAAATGTATGTCTAAAACTTAAAGGGAAGAGCTTGGACCACGTAAGACAGAGAAATTTTTTGTTAAGTTTTAGTTTATTATTAAAATGGATAACATTATTTTCTTGTGGATACAGAAGGTATAAACCTTACTCTAGTGATGGATTTAAATGCTTATATTAGATTGAATTAACTTTGGTAGGTATATTAAAAGCCCGCAATAATTAAGCATGCCGAGTGGCTAACGTTTTACATTAAAAATGATTTGCATTATAGATGCAACAGTTCACAGACTTAGACACTGAAATAGATAGACCAAAACTGTTGGGTGAGTTCCAAGGCGCAAAGAGTCGACTCCTCGTTCTACTCAACTGCCATTCGACTATTCGTCTTCCAGACACTCGGTTGCTTTAAATTCAACAGCTGAAAGTGAACCCACTGTCACACTTTTGGTGCCGAAATATATTTATTATGTATCCAGGCTTGTGGGTCCTAATTTCCCATCGGGTGTTATACAGTCATATATTCAAGCTCCAATGATAACGGTGGAAAAATTTAAAATCATCTACACGTAGTGAACGGGCAGTTTTATCACATGATCGTAAAGGTTCCGACTTGTCATTTGCTCTGAACTTTTAGGCCTTTGCTATTTTAATTTGAGTTGGATCTGCTGGATCCCTGGGGCCTGTGGTATACAGTTTGAAGAAGATGCGTCATGTCCAATGGTTCTGTCACCTCGCTAGGTCAGGAGTTTTCTTCATTTAACTTCGTGTTTCCCTGTTTCCCTTGTAACCGATGATTTAGCTTCTGCGATTTTTTCTTCGCGAAAAGAAAAGCATGTCTGTTAGTTCTCGTTAGTTTGTCTGAGATGAATATCCGAAGGGAGTCTCCCATAAACTTCTCACACATGCCCTTTGCCAGAAGGGCGTCGTACGACATGCTGAACTTATTAGTCAGCAAGGAAAGCTTGTTCTCTTCTTCATAATATTGGAGTGGGGTCAAGTTCCCTTGCCTCACCGTACTGAGTTGCTGCTTTGTTAGCGACAAGCTAACTGGCTGTAGTGACGACCTGGTAACTATCGTAAACCCACTTGATCGACGGGGTCTAAAGCCACATCCTAAACAGCAGTAGTAATAACTGCAAATATTTAGCTTAGGGATAAGGCTTGCTAAGCTAACCCCATCGGAATCTACGACAGTAACCAACTTAGCTTGAGCAGTAGGTATTGCAATAAGTACAACATAAAAAACACCAGTAGAAATTGGCGCCTTCAGTAAGACGCCTAGCATAGCTCGGACTTCAACGATTCAAGCACCAGCATCAGCAACCCAGACAATGCATGATCGAGACATACATTTCAGTGCGATACACCCTGAAGGAGCTGATGCCCAAAAGAAGCGCGAGTGCAAGTAGCCAAGAACGACAAAACTGATCTGTGGCGACATCGATGAACTCGGAGCTATACTGGATAAGTTTTTGTTTTAGGTCAACGAAAAGTAACTAGTAGAGGATAATCCACGCTAGCTACAGAAAATACTATCCAAGACGTGGGAGCTGCAAACGCGGCTGGCCGTCCAGCTTATGGCAGCAGTTTCATTACACTCAGTGCTAAAGATCTGGCCTGTGCTAAGGAAGGTAAAAGATTAAGTCAAAAATAGTTAGGTTTCTGCAACTGAACCTTAATCATTGCAATGCGCTCCAGGATCTGCTTTCAGAAACTACCATCCATATTCAGCCAAACGTGATGGTAGAGCAGCGAATTGGATCTGTGCCATGCCTTTACGTCAAATCATCCAACGGACAGCAGAGAGGGAATATACACGCGTTGAGCATTGCGCCCATCACACATATTGCGAACTTCGCATTGAAATCAGATTGTCCGAGGATGGTTGCTTGCTATTATCGTCGGCGACTTTATTGTCTGGGCAACTGATTGGGGCAATAGTAGGACAAGCAAACGTGGATCAATATTTCTTGGCATATTCACTGCACTAAATGTCGATATGCTTAACCATGGAGGCAAGATCACCATTATCGAGTTGATCTTTGCTAGTTCTGTGCTCGCAAGTATATCTGAATGGCAAGTGACGGATATGTACATAGTAAGGGGCATACGTTCGATTTCCCGCTTGAAGTACACGCTATAGGGCTCTCAACATGCTCACTCCCCAAGATAAGGGCGTTAGAATCATCGGAGACGCGAATAGCCGCGCTGATGCTGAGTAGCTTTGAAAACAGGCAATACCAAAGTATCCTGAGCGTCCGAAACAAATCAGTGAGACGCAGCTCTAGTCCCACTTATACAGAGCTCATTACCTTAACCATCATTTATCAATTTTTTGACTCAATCTTATTAATCAGAGATAATAAGGCACCCGGACCAGATAGAATTCCGAATTCAACACATGAACCATGGAATGCATGGAACCCCTGTAAGTTCCACAGGTTAGGGCTCACCCTAAGCCTTTCGACTCCTCCGTAAGCACAACTGATGCCATACTGGTTTGAAACACGACTGTCGAGCAACGCTACCGTGGGGACTTAGTAGACAGGAGAAGCCAAGCAGTAATTATGTGCACACTGGGTGTTCAAAATGCCCTTAACTCGACAAACTGAACATAGACTTTGCAAGCAATAAATATCGAAGATTATTTATTTATTTACCAGGTATCTCATACAACTGTGGACTTAAATCCGATCCTACGTCTCTTATAAGATCAACGCAGGCTTACGCCAATACGAAGTTGACGGAGCTGCTCCAGAAGGCTCTGTGCTCGGTCCTCTTTTCTAGAACATCATGTACGACGAACGTGTGCCACTTATCTTATAGGAGGGCACCACATTTGTGGCCTTCCTATGATATAATCCTTTTTCACTGTTGCAAAAACTCTAGATCCAACTATATGACAAGAACTCCACCAGACGGGTGCCTCATACCCACTTCATTGGTTCATGTAATTAAATTTGTGTCCCAAAAAAATTTCAAAAAGCTTGGATACACTAAAAAGGATACACTTCAAAATTTCAAGTATCTTATAGTTAAAATATCAACACGAATACATAAAAGGACAGACTATCATGCATGCCATGTATGCTTGTTATTGAAAAAGCATTCAGTCAGCCACTAGCAGATATGTTTCAGCGATTTGGTAAATCTTGGGATAACTTGCTTATTGTTAAATTTTGTCCTTAATTTTTCCAATCTATTGCTGTCGCACATGTATGGCGAGTTGTATTAAATTCTCAAAAAGGTCCATGGATCATATTAATACGGTTAATACGGTCATATTTTGTCAACGAATCGTTCCAAAATATGTGCGTGAGGTGGACCTCTCAGTTGCATCCATGTGCATCCAACTACAAGCTTGGCGCTTTGTGAAGATTTAATCAGAGTTTTTATTATTAAATGAAAGATACTTGATATACATAAATATACTATTCTAGAATCTACACGTCAAGTTTGGTGACTCTAGCTCATATTATTTGCCGAAATTGCTCAGAAAACAGGATTTCGATATCGATTTTTATCGATTACTTGAAAACGGGCAAGTTATCGAATATCTGAAACAAACGCGATCTGCGCGGGCATTAGGAGGACCTACAGCTAAAATTTCAAGTCTCTAGCTCTTATAGGTTCTGATATCCTGATATCGGACGGATGGACGGACAGACAGACAGACAGACAAATGGACATGGCTAGATCGACTCGGCTATTGATGCTGATCAAGAATATATACACTTAAAAGGGTCGGAAATGCTTCCTTCTGCCTGTTACATACATTTGCACAAATAAAATATACCCTGTTTACCCATTTTTATTGGGTGAATGAATCTTGGCGACCATACTCACTCCATGTGGCGGATATTAATTTCACTTTTAATTCCACGTACATGTAAGTGCAACTCATCCAACTGTCACCCGACAGTAAGGGATGTCAGTATTGAGTCGAGTATAACGAAATAAGTATAAATCATTCAAATTATAGTTATATAATGTAAATTGACGCGATTTTCCTTAGGCAGTAAAATAAAATATTCCCCAAGCATTCTATTAATTATCAATACATAGCAAACGATATTGTAAACAGCTAAACAGTCATGTACTCTGGGAGATGTGCCCTAGTGTATCTTCCAAATCGGGCGGTCCTAGCACATTCAACGGCCCCCTTTGTTCCTATTGCATCCCAATCAACAAATTAAGTGACCGCTGTATACGATATTTTTTACTAATTCGTGCGGTTCATGGCAAAACAAAAATATAAAACAAATATTTTATAATTTAAATAAAAAACATGAAAGAACGGCAATCTAAGGCGCGCCGAACAGTAAAAACCCTTGTAGACATATGGCTTGCCATTTTTGAAGACATGTGAGGGGATAAGCGCGTAATTACTGAGCATGGCCAAAAACATAATTTTTGCCTACAAAAACTCATTTTTCGACCGATTCTATCTATAGAGCTATATAATGTGGTAGTTCGATAATAAAATTTGCCTCTAGTGTAAGGAGCATAGGGAACATAATAATAATAATTTTTGATGAATCGTTCCTGCAGCTAAAGCATATAGTGGTCTTATCCGTTCGGTTCCCACATGCTTACCTCCTAAATAAAAAAAAAACCGGCCTACGCAAAGTTTCATGACGATAACCTTAAAAATTAGAGACTAGTTTTCATAGAAACAGACAGACGGACAGCTGGATCAAAATGCCTGTTGATACTGACCGAAAATATATTCCTAATGAGGTTGGAGATGTATCCTTCTACGCGCTGCACATTTCGTAACAAAAATAAAATGACCTCTAAAGGGATATAACGAAATACAGTACGCCCCCGCAAAACACAACAGTTAATACACTCAACTCAGCGATTAACGCATTCGTAACATTGTATGGCATTGATTTCAATTATTAATCTAAATATAGAATTACTCGATTTACTTTAATTTACATGTGTATAAAAGAAATCAAGGCCAATAGAAATTGTATCCCCGCTTTTTGGAAGAACTATGATTATCGCATTTTTGATCGATTCAAAATGGGTTGGGTTGAGCGAGGTCGACCTGTATCGTGTCTTTCGTCTTCTCGGGCCTCCCCCAAATGCATTCCCAATGTTCCAAGGCTAACCTAAAATTCAGTCAGTCAGACGAAGTATATATGTATATATATATTTTGATAAATTGAATGTGAACTTAATTTAAATAAATGCATTGAAAATATATACACATGTCAATTTTACTGTGGTATGTATTTTCATACATTCAAATATTTGTATATACTTAATTACATACAAATGCTGGCTTCAACGTTATGGTCAAAACTATTAAATGTGAAACAACTAATGGGTCTTCTGACATTTTAGCTTTTCCGCTTGCTGTTTTATTCAGTTTTCTTATTCCTGTGTTGTATTCAACGGCCAATCGAGATGACAGTTTTAGATGTGGGGCGAGTATTTTAATGCTCTGAATGGGTTCAATAAAAATGATTCAATTGGCGGTTTGACTAAAATAAAAGCCGTCAACGGTTGTTGCTTTTCTTGTTGTTGCTGCTACGGTGGTTGTTGTTGTTTTACTCGCGCTGGGCGGCTCCAAAACGAGTTTCGACTTCCAGTCTCTCAAACTGGCCGTACAGTTTCTCTTTAAACGCCGACTTATAAGCTAAATGCGCCTTCGATAAAGACAGCGATGCGAAATGTTAAAATAAAACAAATTTATGTTGCAATTAATGGCTCCGATAAAGTCGGGCCTACGACATGTTGTGGTCCATAAAAACGTTGCAAAGTCCCCTCGCGCGCTTAACGGGAATTCAATAAGATTAACACATAATCAAGCTAACATGCGTTACATTTGCATATAGAATTGAATTAAAATTAATTCGAAATGAATACGGGTGTTGGCTCTGTTCTATAGCGAGAAAAACAGTTATAGATTTAAAATTATAATAAATCCAAGTGAAGCACGCAGAAAAAGTTTTCAACAGAACTCAGAACATGAAAATTCTTGAGTTGCCCAAAGCTAAACAAATAGTGCCTCTTTCTCTTGCCTGCCACCATCCGGACCCAAAGGGTAAGTAATTTGAAACCACAAGGCACGGCATGGTGGCACCAGGATAGCGGTGTAAGGGCTAAGACGGGACGGAACTGGGCAGGAGCGGTGGCAAAAAGTTTTTGTGGCAATAGCAGCACACAAACAGACAGAGCCACAAAAACACGCAGATACTAAGACACTGAGACCTAAGTTACACAGACTCTCAGCCAGCATTTACACAAAGTCGAGTTCAAGTTTCAGTTGTGGTGCAAGTTTTGGTTTTGGGACTGCGGACATAAATTATCACAGACAAAGTCATTCGTTCCATTTCGAGCGAAACCCGCTGCCTGCTGGTGAGGGAGAAGGAGGTGGAGCAGGGGCTGGGGCTGTGGCTGGGCCCAAGCCGCAGGCCTCAGACCGCCAGAAAAGAGCGACAACCGCAGTGACTCCGGTGCACGGGATCGGGCTCAGTCGCGCTTGCGGGCGCTTGGCTGCTAGGGCTTAGTGTCGGTCTCGTATCTTCAGAATCACAATTCCATTTTAAATTTAAATCCAAAGATGAACGCGCGGAGGCGAATACTCAGAAACCGAGGAGAATGAAACCCAAAGTGAAACAAAATGAACGCAACAAGGAAATCGAATACGCGTCGATGTTTCTGATGATGAGAATGTTGCCTTTATTGTTGTTGTTGTTGTTGTTTTGAAGCCAGTCGATATTGTTGTTTCTTGTTGCTGTTAAATAACCATACAAAGGGCCCAAACTGCTAATAAGAATAACACACAGAGCGCAATAGCCCATAAAGCAGGCCACAAAAAAGATAAATTGCATCTTCGGGATCACATGTACGCAGGTACCATAGCCTAAGGTAAACCTGATGGCAAGCCATTCGCTTTCTCACATAAAATTATGCACATAATGGCCGTTGTATAATGGCGGCGAAAGACGGTCACGAAGAGTCGCGTTCAAGTGCTGCTTGATTGTGGGTTTGAGTTGCAATAGATCTCAATTCACGGCGCTAATTCCCTTGAAGTAATCTAAGCCACTTAGAGCGTAGAATATGTCTCAGTATATCAATTTATGTATTTATAGGCATCGCAAAAGTATCATTACACGACCCATCGAAGCGATATAAATAAAGCAAACTTTTTTTTGTCTTGATCTCGTCTACAATCGATTAATCGGCTTGCTAGTTGAAGAATGATTTTGGCTGTCGTATTTACTGCAAACTTGTATCTATAATATCGGTTTGTATACATTGTTTTCGAAGCACTGCTCGAAAATTAAAAGTGTGTATGTGTGTGTGTGTTTTAAAATATAATATAAAACAGGAGCCGTAATTATTAAGAGCTTTGTTAGAAAAATTAATAATATATGATTAATTTTAAGTTATAATATTAAACTCAGGCCATAATTACTTTCGAGCAAATAAAATAAAATTCAACAAAAATTATTACACTAAGCAAAACCATATTACCGATTTTAATAAAATCTATGTTTTTGGAAACCCTAATAAAAAATTGGATTTAAAATTTGTCGTGGGTAAGGATTCATTTAAATTTTAAATTTGGTTTTCATTAGACAACAATTAAGTCTTTTACACAATTTAAACTAGACGTATAACGATAAAGAAATGCTATCTTTGGTACGCCTATGACTTAATAACCTTGCAGACCTAACTTTTTCATAATGTTCATAGTGCTTTGCCCGTATGGTTAAGAAATCTTGAAAAACAAAAAAGTTTTCCATACAACAACTTAATTTTCGACCGATCGTTCCTATGACAGCTATATGATATAGTAGTCCGATGTAACTAAGATTTTGCATAAATGGAGGGAGAATAGCAATACTAATAAATGACGAGGTTGGTCAAGATATTTTGAAAAACAAAAAAATTTGCCATACAACAACTTAATTTTCGACCGATAGTTCCTATGTCAGCTATATGTTACAGTATTTCGATGTTGATATGATTTTGCATATATATGAGGAGTATAGTAAAACTAATAAATGCAGAGTTTGGTCAGGATATCTTGAAAAACAACTTAATTTTCGAGCAATCGTTCTTATGTCATCTATATGATATAGTAGACCGATGTTGATAGGATTTTGCATATATATGAGTAGCATAGGTTAACTAATCAATGCTGAGTTTGATCAAGATATCTCGATAAACAAAAATGTTTTTCATACAAGAACCTACTTTTCAACCGATCGTTCCCATGGCAGCTATATGGTATGGTGGTCTGATCCAGCTGGTTCCGACGTATGTACTGCGAGCGAAAGAGGCACTTCTGCAAAGTTTCATAAATATAGCTTTAAAACTGAGATACTAGTTTGTATAGAAATATACAGACGGACAGACGGACTGACGGACATGGCTATATCGACTCGGTTGTTGATACTGATTATGAATATATATACTTTATGGGGTCGGAGATGTCTCCGTCTATGCGTTACACATTTCACGACAATATTATAATACCCTCTGCAAGGGTATAAAAATGAAATAGTGTAGCGAGTATTCAATTTTTTATTAAGAAAGCTGGGAAATCAACAAAAAGATATTTTAATTCAGGAAGACAATATTGTTTAGCTGCTATATAAAAATGATAGAATGGAAAGTCTGTAACCTAGTCTATAGATTTTAAAAGGCATTACCTTCTTCGACGGTTAATTGTATCTTTATGAATCGTGTGCTAGGCTTATTTACCTTTCATAATAGAGAAGTTTTAATTGTATTAAAAGAAATGGTTTTAAAAAAAGTTCAGGGCTTCACGGACTTTCATAAAATATACAATTCAGCTTAAGTTTACCGGCGACAAAGTAAGCAAGGCATGAAATAGAGGTTTCGATAGGGTTGGATAAATTCAAGTTATAACATTTCCAGCAGCATTTTTCAAATGAAAGAGCTCTTCTCAGTTAACACGCGTCTGTAATGGCCTCTAGGAGCATGTGGTTACAAGTTTTTATGAACTGTTTACTGCCGTTAAAGTCACTTTTATGTGCAGTCCACAGTCATAACTGTCGCTCCCGATGGGCTAGCGGAAATTGTCGAAGGTGCTGAGCGATCATCCCGCACAGAAGCTGTGCCAGGATCAAATTCAAAGTGCAGCACTTGGACGCCGACAGGCCTCTGAGAAAGTAGACAGTTTTATGTCTGTTTACCGTCGTAAATGTTGTTCAATTGCAATTTGAAATCGCGTTGGAGCTACAACGGACCCGAGGCGAACCCTAACATTCGCCAGCAGTTCGAATAGATAGACAAATAAATATGGCCGATGTACATCAGTAACAATGTTGTACAATATGAGCATAATTGAAATTTTCCCATATTGAACCGCTTAAAATTATAACCGACTCGTTCAGGGCGGGTTACAGGCAATAGGAAAGGGCATAGAATGGTGAAACAGAAGGAGAAATAGAAAAGGAAAGCCAAAGGGCATGCCCAACTGCCACGTTTGCATTAAAGGCAGAACAATGGCCGTAGCTCAACGTTAGTTGCTGTTGCCTTTGCCTTTGCTGCTGTTGTCATCCCTGCTCACCACATTTAATGGCCTTGCCTTAATCTGACAGATACGTCACGGCTGCTCGGCGGCTGTCTCAGGTACACACTGATCTGTATGTGTGCGTGTCCAGAGTTAGAACTGACTGAGAACTGCCTTATTAAATATGATTGTATAGTACGGAATTCAAAATTTCGCTGCCATTACCCTGCGCTCAGTCAGGGTGACATCTGTTCAAGTGGCAGGCAGACGATGATGAGGAAGAATAGAGAGGCGTCTGCTTAAAGGTGGTTCGTCCTAGTTATGATTACAGTTAGTAGGTACAACAAACAAATGGCCACTGATCATCTCTGTGATTAGATGTGGCCCCGACACAGCAAAGCGTTCGCCCGAAAACTCTCGTAAATTATCGCAGATCAAAACAATTGGCACCGTCCCAGTTGTTGGGGGTTTAAATCCTTGGTAGAAGTCGTTCTCGGATGAATGCCATAATGTCCATTGGCTGCCATATTGCGTGCGGCGGGCGAATCGTTCACATGGCGCACCTGCAGCACCATCACGCTGACGAAATTGCAATATTACAATCGTAGTCGAGGCAATTTTGAACGTGGCGTTATTTTGCAATATATAAAAAAGCAAATGGGCCCAGCAAAGACACGAATTCACAGACGCACAGAGTAAACGTCGGTCGCTCAAGGGTAGGGTGGAGGGTGCGGGTTGGCCATGGGGATGAATGGCCAACACAAACCTGACAAGCCATCTGCCAAGCTAGAAAGGTATGTATTTACGGTATTTATATCAGAGAGAAGCTACTATCTCTAGTGCGGAGATGCCAAATTGTATTCGAAATGATAACAGAATTCCTTAAAATTTAAGAGATACCGGAAGTGAACATTCAAAATCTGCGATTTTGTGGTGAGTTCCATAAAAATTGTCACCATGTGGACAGGCTAACTAACAATAACAGCAAGTAAAAGGGTGCTGTGTTTTAAAAACCAATTATTTAAAAAACAAAGCAAAAAGCTTGAAGTTTACTTATGCATATAAAAAAAATTTGCATTGATGAAAAATGCGTTTCCTTGCAGATTGCTTTGTACATATAGACACAATCGCGCAAGTCAGATTAAGAAAATTAGATGCATCTTTTAGTTAAACAACTATTTTCTTATGTATTATTTGTGCCAGTTTAAAATAACAATAAAAAATAAAACAGAAATTAAAGTTTTCTATGTAGGTATGTAGAAAGGTTCCACACAACCTGAAATGGCAGGCAGCCTACCTATCATTGAATCCAATTCGGCGCCTTTTCGACTACCAATGTTCCATATAAATTAGTCTCATGGGTGCAATTTTATTAAATCAACAAAAATTCGCAAGGCTGGCAGCATATTTCAGCCCTGCACACACTGTGTCCATTTTACACCCCTTGTTTTCGGGAGTTTTCAGCCGGGGAAAGTCCTAAGTAGCCATTAAGAAACAGGCATGGGCCGCTTGGATGCCTTTTAGTGTTGGGGGTGGAATGGCTCGTTGATATTAAAAAGATTGTGTTTCATTTGAATGCGTTTCGCATTTGTCGGTTGGTTACTTAGTTGGATATTATAATATATTGAAGATCGCTTATTTGCAATTTAGTTTCAGTGTCTGCATAACCTCTTTCCAACTCGGGCGGCTGTACCCCCATTTTCTGCCTGTAAAATATTTAAATCTATCTATACTATCTTGAGCTTCCCGTCATAAATTATTTATTTACTTATATAAACTTATCAAACTAGCAATGGCTTCCGGGGCCTTAGCTAGATGATAGAATCTACTCACATGTAAGAAGTTTTGAACCTTTCTACTGTTAAATATGGCTTAGCTTGATAATGGTTGATTCTAATTTCTATTTACAGTCTTATTTAAATATCATTGCGCAACTGAGATGTTTTTAGAAATTTTATAATTTTGCATTAGTTACTTACATTAGGGATATAATGTAAATTTATCTTGAATAAAATCTTCTTTTCTAATGCTGGCTAAGGCTGTCCGGTTTTTAGTATATCTTTTATATTAACTGATCTATCTATGAGCTTAAGGCCAATCAGATGGGGAACAAAAAAGTTACATACAACGATTTTCTGACAATTTTTCCAGTTCCAAAATCGCTGAAGCATATTCATGAGTCTTGAAAATAAGTTAGACGAGTTTTAATTCGATATTTCGCCTATTCAACCTTTGTCACGCATTGTTTGGAGTAATTTATTTTTACCAATACTATTGAAAATGATTTACTACGTTTTCTACAATTTCAGTTATCGATCGTATTTAAAAATTCTCTGAAATACATTAACAAATATGTCTTTTATTTAGAGTGGAAATATGTTTAAAGCTACTCGAATGAAGCTAGAAATATGATCAACAAACCGTTGTAACAATATTTTTGGCAAGCAAATCTCTAATGCAATATTATAAATATGGTTGTAAATTAGTTTGAAGCTGACCTCTAGAAAAGGTGACACCCCTCTCATATGTTAAGACAAGTAAGAGGTTCTAGTCGGGAGCTCCCGACTAGGGGATACCCTGAACCCTCTTCTTCCAACAGGCGATAGGTATAAAATGAAAGTTACTTGATATATATATATACTATTCTAGAAGCTACATGTCAAGTTTGGTGACTATAGCTAATATTATTTGCCAAAATTGCTCAAAAAACAGGATTTCGATATCGATTTTTATCGATTACTTGGAAACGGAAAAAGTGATCGAATATCGGAAACAAACTCTACCTGCGCGGGCACTAGGAGAACCTACAGCTAAAATTTCAAGTCTCTAGCTCTTATAGGTTCTGAGATCCTTGCGTTCATACATACGGACGGACGGACAGACAGACAGACGGACGGACAGACAGACGGACATGGTTAAATCGATTCGGCTATTGATGCTGATCAAGAATATATATACTTAATGGGGTCGGAGATGCTTCGTTCTGCATGCTACATACATTTGCACAAATACATTATACCCTTTTTACCCATTTTTAATGGGTTCAGGGTATAAAAACAGCATAACGATTTATATCGATTACAAAGACCTGGGGAAAGTAATTGATGATTTTAACCAAAATCTTACGGCGCGGGGACTGTGAGGACAAAAAATTGCATATACCCGTTTTGCGATTTTTCGACATGTGGGTGATAATTTCTAAAGCAGCTAGGGTGTACTTATATCACATAAAGTAAGTTTCTAGCTCTTACAGAAAAACAGTACATATATATCGATTGTGCACTTTAAAATATAGTCCCGTCTATCACGCTATCGGATTATAGGAGATGGAAACTGTTACAAGCCATCAATTCTCATTTTTTCTGTTCAATTTCCATTTTCTACAGTTCTAGACATATTGAAAAGTGAAAAATGTACGCCTTGGGCTTTAAATGAGCGCGGCAAGTATTCAACAAAAAAGGAAAAATTCATTTCATTTTGTTAATAAATTATGATATAGCAACGGTTGTGCAATTTTGCAAAAAAATAACAAGGGAAGAGGCCTACCACTAAACTTGAAAGACTCACACATGCACGCTTACACACAATTTGGATGAAACATGAAAAAGTGCCAGGGGATAAAATCAACCTGTGCATTCGCAATGAGCTGTGAGATACACCCGACGCATCATCACAGTAGTCGCAGAAGCAGCAGTGGCCGCAGCAACCATACAGTGGGCACAGGTTGTCATTTTCTGAAAATGGGTAACTGCGACAAGGTTTTGGACCCTTTATTTGCAAATATTGCACATGGACTTGGACTGGGAATGCGGCGGGAACGAGAACAGGAACAGAAACAGGGGCCAGCGGCAATGGCAGGAGTAGCGAGAGACAATGGCATGGGGCGTATTTGTTTGCATTCTTAAAACACCCTTCGCGCATTAATGGCGGCAACGTTGAGGGCGATGACTGAGAATGAGGGTAAAGGCGCCATTGAACAGGGTGTTTTATGCCTGGTTTTATTTATGCAAAATAATGTTTCAATTAAATGAAACGCGCTCTGTAATTGCCAAGCATTACATTTACCTAGCGCTGTGGCCATTTTGCACCGCTGTTGCCAAGCGAGGATTGAGGATTGCTTACAAACCCGAACTCGAATCCGGGCCGAGCAAAGGGAACATCTGTGGCGCGCTGTAATTAGGCCGCGCATATGCCGCAGCAACAGCGACGGAACATTATCTGAATTTAAAATAGGATCAGCGCTCGGAATTTGCGGCTTTGTTTGCTATGTCAAAATATTGTACATTTTTAAACGCTATTCGGGAACGAATTCATGTACCATAAATTATCAGGCTCAGTTGACTATACATACATATGTTTATTGCATAATTGCGTATTTGTGCATACAAGTCCATATGTATATTGTATTTGTATCTTTTAAATATAGATGAATGTATGTAGCACTACGAACATCTAGTTTGCAAGGAAAAGATTCTTTAAAAAATTATTTAACATTCAGGATTTTTTCAATTTACCTTTATCAATTAACATTGGAAAAAAAGAAAGGTATACTTTTTATTTATTTGTTTATATAAACTTAAATGTTACATAGGATAAAGGGAAATTAAATTACCAACAGCGTCTACGACCACCATATAAATATGTCTTGATCATTAAATGGAAAATTATTGTCTAGATAAATTCAAATAAATAATTTTAAGTAAAGTGTAATGCATTTGAGCATATATATTTAATAATCCATAAGCCCAATGAAAATGGTTAGAAGGAAGAAATATATAAATAATATATTATTGATCAGCATCAACACCCAAGTCAATCGCAAATCAAGTTTATACTTTTACTTTTCGATATCTCCTCCAATTCACATAATATAGATAAATATAGATATGGAAACTAAGATTTGAAGCATAATACGAAAATTGATGCATATAGATTCTTGTACAGTTTACAGTTAATATATTTTTTGGAGCTATAGCTTTTAGTGTCGGTAAACACATTCGAATGACATATTGATTCCCTGGGGAGGATCGAACTACAGACAAGGAAGTTAACAAAATGAGGCTAAAGGACCAGAAACCACATCTACTGAGAAAAGTGCGCATCAAGCAGTTTTATATGCTGAACCCATTTAAAATGGTTAAAAAGGGTATAACGGTTATGTGCAAATGTTTGTAACAGACGCAGAAGGAGACATCTCCCTAATAAGTATATATATTCTTGCTCAGCATCAACAGCTGAGTCGATCTAGCCATTTCCGATTATGTTTATTCGTCTGCTCTTCTCTTCGTCTGACCGAATGTAATTCGAGCGTAGGTCATCATTGCGCCCGTGCAAATCGAGTTTATCAAGTGATCGATGACTTGCCCGCTTTCATAAAAAGCCCTGATTTATAACATACACGCCAAATTTTGCATGTAGACTCAACAAAAATGTAAACACCTAATTTTTGCTGGTATTTATATAAGTTTAAAGGCCTCACATACATTTCATAATACATATAAAAATTTGTTGGGTAATAGATTAATATTATAATTAAATCTTTCCCTGTTAAGTAAAGTTTAATAAAAAATTCATTTTAAACATTTTCAAAATATTCCCATGTGTTATGGCTATGGCACACGCCTACAACCCTGGTCATAATGACAACCCACGTGCTTCCGTTAGAGTTTGCTTCTGCTCTCATATGTAGTGGGAAAATATGAAACGGTGCCTTATCGCGTCAATTATCGTCTTCGGGGCCAGTTTATCGTAGAAACTTTTCTAATAACAGCATCCAAATGGGAACTTATGTCAAGCTACGTGCCTGGCATGGCGATGTCCTCGTACCGAACAGACCCGAAATAAACGTTGGTGCCTGCCTCCAATTTTGCACTGCCGCCCACTCATCATCAATAGGGCAATCTTTGGAACGCCATTTTGGCGTTTTCGAAAGTTTCTGTTATTTCATACATGAGCCATTTGCGTGCTTGTGTTTCCGTTTCCGCCAAAGACGCAGCTCGTTGACGCAGCCATTATGTTGTCGTTGGTCCAAACGGGACACAGTCTAGGCCCCCCTCTCGCATCTTTCCCGTCACCACTGATTGGAAGTCTTAGTCCTTCCAAGGCTGCTCTAGCGGCTGTTCTGTATTGCTCATGTGCGCGCTATAAATGCTCTCGTTATGTGTGCTCTTATTATCATAATCCCTTGAGTTGTTGCCGCATTAATTAAATTTAATTAAAGACGTTTTGCAACATTTCGCTTGTACGTGGTAAACGTAGCAAATTGGAAATCATAAACAGAGCACATGGTACGTATCGGCAAAGTCAACCCCTCGATGCGTACCCCAAATCCAATTTACTCTCCCAGTCTTTGCCCAGACGGGAGTTAAATTAATTTCCATAATACGAAAGGCCTAATATTCGCATTAACTTCATTAGCAAGCGAGAATGTATCAATTAGCCATTAAGGGACTACCGTCTAGCACGATTCAATAATGGCTGAGACGACTTTGCTAGTTTTTCCCGCCCCAACTTTCTTCGGATGCGTTTTGGTTAAGGCGGTAACATTTTCGCCACGCATCTATACAATCGGTCCCATTTTCACTATTTTATATATTACCTATATAGAAAAAATTCCAGAATATGTATTTTTAATGAAGTCGGATATATCTTACACATTTCATAACAAAATAATAATACCCTCTAAAGGGTATAATTATTCTATACGATTGAGAATTAAATAAAGAAATAATGTTAAAAAAATCTTATTTTTAGAATATTTCAATAAATATTTTTTAGTTTGGAGTGCCCCAAATACAGCTTAGATTTAACAACACATTCGGATAGAGAAAAATACTATCTCATAAAACCCTTCTTGTTTTTATTGGCTATATGAGGGCAGCTTTTGCCAGCAACCCACGACGAACTACGACCACCCTTTTAGTTCTAAGTTTTGCTATGCCAAAACTGTGCGCTTTACGAACTGCCGGATGTGATAGTGTTTTGATTAGACTTTGCTGAATAAAAAATTAGTTCCGTTAGTTTTTTTTTTATTTATTTTTTATATTTCTTTTTGGTACTTTTTTTTTTTTTACTTAAGATTACTTTTGTCATACAGCGCCGTTTAATGCTTGTTTTTAACCATTAGCTTATAAACTCTCATAGCTGTTGCTTGCATGTTTCCAATGACTAAACTCATTTAAAGCGAGCATATGTCCTTTGAATTGCTTCCAAGCGAATTTTGTGATCGTCTATTTGTTTATTTTGAGGTTTCTTATAACATATGCATTGCACTGCACTTTATTTACAAATATTAGGGCAAGAGTTTCTGCATTTCAATTATATATGAGCCACTTCCTCAGTAATAGACTCGTAAGTCCCTCATAAAGTTTGAATATCATTCAATTACGTATATGCCGTGGTGAAGCCGTTTTTATCGATTGTTTCGAAAACCGAATTCGATTTCAACTTGTGGCTGAGTGAGTAAGATTTTGTTTTTTAATTGATTTAAAATTTGTATATGTATGTTTTTGTTAATAAATATATTGTTGTCTTCTACGTATATAAGTTGTCAGTTTTTAGACTAATCGATTCTTTTAATATTTTATGACTCTGACAGGTCGGTCAATGTCTTGGATGGGCTTTTGTTATTGTTGATTTGTGTTGTTGTTGTGTCAGAGACGTGCGAAAAGAGTGAAACAAGTTTTCTAAAATATTTTAATTATTTTCGTATCATCATATAATACACAACTTGTCACAACTAAACTTAAACTAGAACTAACAGAAATATCTTAGCATTAAACTCAAACAAAAATTATGTAAAAGGCGTGTGTTAAACCAAAATGCGCAGATTTGCTAGGCCATTAAACTAAACATATTTTCAATTTGAAACTACCAAAATATCATAAATATTGTGTGGCAAACAAGATGAATCGAACCCATTTAAATTTCAAAACAAAACAAAAGGCAAGGGTTTTGCAGTTCATGTGGATGCATAACAAATTCCTATAAGAAATTATCGTATCTGTGAGATAGTATAATAATATCACTTGAACCAATAAGGGGAAAAACAAAGCAAAAGCATATTTTAAAAAGAATTGGACTGATGATAGACGTGTTAAAAGTGACTGCAATGAATTTTAACCGTACTACATACACGTATATGTATATGTTCATATATATAGTATATTTAAGTTCATATTTGTAATATATATTTGTCGTTAATTTACGTTTTTATTTGTATTTGTAAATATGCGTGTGTAAGATTTGCTTCACTTTATGTAGGATAAATAAATATACTTTTTACCTTTACTTTGTATCTTCATTATATTAAATCAACTTGCAATTCTCCTCTCACTGTTTACGCTAAGTAAATTTAATTTTGGGAAGTTAAAACTCTACGTATATTGATTTTTTACCGCGATTTTTCATTTTACTTGGCCTGCTCAGATTTATTGGTTGGGTATTTTTTCTTTTTATTATTATTATTTTGTTGTTGTTGTTGCTGCAACCTTAAGCTAATACGTATTTCAGAGTTTACTATTTGTAATATTTAGCGCGTAGCATTCAACGCCGATTACAAATTTACATTTTATTTTATTTTTTTTTTAATTTTTACTTTAATTTTATTCACTGGCAAACGACATTTATCTTATTTTTGTTTGTTTGTTTTTATTATTATTATTACGTATTTGAAATCATGATTATGCTTTTGGGTATGTTGCATACCGTTCGTTACACATTACAATACACCTAATCTATTATATGGGGAAATGTTTGCGCATTTTTTTAAGTTTTATTTTTTTTATTTTGTAGTTCAATGTTGTTTGTTTCATTTTGCATTTTTGTTTATCATGATTTACATTAAGCTGGTATTATAATTAATATTAATATGGCATTGACGGAACTAATGTATTTAGAATTCGTCTAAGCAAAATATAAAAGCATAAAAAGCATACAACAAATTACAGCAAAACATGCAACACAATAAAAAGAACATTGGAAGAGTTTTTCACTTAAGAACATAAACAAAAATTTCCAATAAATAGTATGTGAGTACAGAACGTACGTACAATCTTTATCTCTATAAGTAAGTAAGGGTATTATATTTTTAAATTCATACATATATTCATAAACATAGTTAAACGAGTTTCTTTATCATACTATGTAATCCTACAGCAGTCGTAAATAATTTTACATTTAAACTCGCTAATTGGTCATTGACAATGGGCCAATGTCCACGTTGCAGAAGTTTTTGACTATCCGACTATTTGACTAAAAAATATCGCTCATTTAACATGGTTATCTCCAATCATTGTTGCCAGTCTGGGAACCTCTACGATTCAGCGTTTTGCTCTCGATGGCAATACTTTATCATTTACCGCTATTTTATTAGATCGATGGAATCATTAATATTACTATGCTGTGCACATGGGGTTATTGTAACTGGTGGACATCCTTTGAATTAGGCGCATTCGAACAAGAAACTATTTGAAACAAGTCGGTTTCATACTCCTAGGCAATTCTGTCTATCAAATAGGCAATAATATCTACCGATCCGAAAATCAAAATGTATAACAAAATCTGGGGTTACAAATATTTAAATATATAAAAATAATTAAAGCCTTTGCAGTTACATGTCCATTTGCCAACTCATAAACAAATTATCTGTGACCCCGTGTGCACAGTCATCGATCTTGCTTGTGCATTGTATGCATGCACATACATACATATGTACTTGGTTATAAGTTCATGTATTTTGATCCGTTATATGTAGACTTAAACGACTATTTACTATGTAAAACTTTACGTATTTGAGTTATCAACTTTGTTTTGTTTTTCGTATTACACAGAAGAGACGAAAAAACGCCAAACTCAAAGCATCAAGCGACGACGACGACGATGACATTGACGATGACGATGACGATTACGGTAGGTTGATAGTAGATGCTAGTGATAGTAGCGGTAATGATGATAGTTGAGAGAATATCCACGCAACATTTAGGAGTTGACTTTACTAACCGCCTTGAGAAGATCGTGATTGTTCTTGTCAAGGGCGCTCATCATTCCAAGATTTCCACCAAGGCCAGCTCCAAGACCTGGTCCAATGCCAGCTCCGACTCCAACGCCTACTCCGACACCCATGCCCAATCCAAGCTTGAGATCGTTTTGACCGATAACGGAGTGGTGCAAGTGGCCCGGATTGTGTGTAATGATCGAGTGGTGATCCTGCTGTTGTTGTTGCTGTTGCTGGTGCTGTTGTTGCTGCTGTTGCTGCTGTTGTTGCTGCTGCTGCTGTTGCTGCTGCACTTGCTTATTCTGCTGGGCGGATTTCATAGTCTCCTGAGCCTTCATTTTCTCTTGTTCCTCTCGGTCGCGGCGTGCCTAAAGCGTGAACATGACAAGAAGACAGGATAAATGCATATTAAGCGACTATCTAGATACATTGCTGGCGACCTATTTTAAAATTCCATCGCAATCGTTTCGATATGCTTCCGACAACTTACCTGTTCGTTGATCTCTTTGACTGCGCGCAGCTCCTTCTTTAATTTCATGCGTCGATTCTGAAACCAGATCTTGATCTGGCGCTCGGTTAGGCAGAGCGCGTGTGCAATCTCTATGCGTCGTCGCCGCGTCAAGTAGTGGTTGAAGTGGAACTCTTTTTCGAGCTCCAGCGTCTGGAAGCGAGTATAAGTCTGGCGACCGCGACGTCGCGGGCATCCGTTGGGCCCTGCAAACAAGAAGAGAACAAAGAAAGTCGCGTTAGTCACGATTGTCACGCACACAGCTCAAGTTGCTACAGTGCTGGTTCCGTTATTGAAAACTCTTAACAAGCTGCGAAGATGCTGTCAGACTGCCAAAAATGGATTTTCGCCTCGCCTTATGGTTGCAACACATGTGAACGAGAATTTGCATTGAATTTTATGGAGCCCGAGTCCGTTAAGGCACTTGATTTGTGACCAGCCGTTAGAGACAACGTGAGCAGCAAAAATATTGCTGCTGATTTTGGAATTGTTTAATTGCGCGCTGAGAGCCGCAACTACTGGCAAAGAGCGAAAGGGTAATGCGATCGAGAACAGGAACGAAAACGACAAAATAAACTAAAATAGTGAACAGGGACAGGGACAGGGACGTGATTGTGAATGCACTGCGAATGTCTGCTGCAAATTACGAGCAAAATAAATAATTTTTCTAACCAGGCCAGCTCTGACGTCAATCGTCAACCGCCAACCGACAGTCGACAGCGCCACACAGCGCAAGGCGAATCGCGGCAGGACATCAGCTCCCTGGGGGTCGGCTGACGGCTGGCCGGGTTCTGATTCCGATTTCAATGGCGATTGCACGGCATGTAAAGGGTGAACGAAAACAGCTTTCGCAGCAGTAGCTCCCGCTGGGATGAGAAACGTTTTCCAAGTATTTTTGTCTCACTTTTCTCGATTTTCTTTGTTGTTTTGTCTATTTTTTTTTTACCAATATTCCACGCTACCTGTGCGAATTTTTTGCGCGACGGTGCGTAGATGATACAGCGAGCGAAAAGGCAATAGAAATGTTCGAATGGGAATCGGCTTCGTGTTTATGTTTCGGAAATCAAAATTTCGCTATCTGCAAATTGCAGGCCAGGGATCACTTTTCCCGCTTGCTGTTTTATGACAGCACCTTTCGTTTTGCTTTTATATTTTCCTTATTTTTTTTAAAAGGTTTTCATGTCAGCGTCAAATTTTTTATGGTTGGGCAAGTTGCTATTTTCCGACAACAATGCAAGGGACAATTTTTGCGTAATATTTTGAAAGGTGCATTTGTATGAAGTTCCACTGGAGTTGTAAATCATCACTCAAGCATTTTTTACTTTCCTCAGAATGGGTTTTATAAACGTTATGTCCAATAATTTACAAGCGGCGGTAAGTTAAATCTGAAATGCAAGCGCTGCGTATAAAATCTACGATCTCTACGAGTATTTTATAACTTCGATTATTTTAATTGCACGTGCAATTTTGAAGCACAGAATTTAATGGCCATAAAAATATTCAAGTTTCACGTCTGAAGGAACTTTGGCAACCTCCAAGAAACTTGAATTCTAATCAACCCCCAGCTAGTAGCAGACAGGCCACACAAATGCTAAACTAATCTAAATTATTTACACGCTACAGTAAGCAGCTACAATTCGTCCCATAAATCACGACTCCCAGGACACACGCGCCCCTAAAACAGATTTACGACACTCGCAATAGAGGCGCACAGGTGCGAGCGAGATGGCTACTCTATGCACAGGAGTGCTGGAATCCAATATGGCTGCCGCAGTGTCTGTGTCGGACAGGTAGACACACGCGCAGACTAACATAAACACACGCACACACATATTAAGAAAGCGGCGGCGTCGTTATGGCAACGACTGTTGTTGCTGCTGCTGGCAGAGGGAGGCCGACCGCGACGTCGTCGTTGCCGTTGCGGTGGTGAGTCGGCGCACAGTTGAGCAAGCCAAACAAAACCGGAATTTCTGAGAGCGGAGTTCGCTTTGCGCCAAACGGCAGCGGCAGACAAAGAGAAGCGCAGGACCAGAAATCTATGTATCTCTGAAATGTGCGAGACATATTGATTTTTCATTCAAGTTTACGGCAGATTTTTTAATGGCCGTCAATGGTTGACTCGTTTCGTCTCCGGCCTCTGCGGTATGCTTTCAATGCAGTTTTACTCACAAGTCCATCACACTCAGTGGCGAGCGGGGCTATTGTAGAGAGATTAATATGAAATTCATATTAATATTGATAACTAAATTCCCAGACTAAAAATTTCTGATATGCAATAGGTCAATGATCTCCATGAATGTGTAGCTAGGGAACTTTACTGAGAATTTACAGTAAGGCTGGATATAGAGCTACGAGTTCAAAATACGTTGGCTTCTATTGAAATCCAATTTTTAGTAAATAAATATTAGTTATTCAATTTGGTATGCCCTGAACACATTGAAAATGGGTAAGAAGGCTATGTGCAATGTATGTAACAGGCGGGACGAGGCATCTCCGTCCTCATAAAGTATATATATTCTTGATCAGCATCAACAGTTGAGTGGATTGACCCATGTACGTCTGTCTAGCCATAAGTTCGTATATATGAGAGAGACTTTTAATTTTGAACGTAGGTCTTTCAAATCATCGATAACTTGTACCATTTCCATAAAATCGATATTTAAATCCTGTTTTGTGAGCATATCTCGGAGCTAATAAGAGCTAGATACACCAAATTTGGTACTTAGACTATGTGTACACAGATCTTAAAAACTTTAATTTTTGGATAACTCCTCATTTTCCCAAAAATGGTAAGTAACGCTTGGTATTTTACAGTTGGAATGCCATACTGAAATTGCATATAGACCATTTGGAGCAAAGTAAGGAAGCACAAGGTAAAGTGTGCTGGGTTCAGGGTATCTCATAGTCGGACATTACCGACTCGAGCACTGAGCACTCTTACTTGGTTTGAATTGATTTGTCAACAACAGAAGTTCTGTTGAAGTGCTTAGTTTAAGCGAATATACTTTGATTTCATTAAAATGTAAAATGTATGCACATATAAATGAGAAAAGTTGTAAAGAAATTTTAACATGTTTAATAAATGGCTTATTGAAAAGCATTGCAATTAGACAATTTAAAATCTTTCATATTAAAATCGTTCAGTTTCAAGAAATTTCCTCGATGCAATTCTCACAGTTTCGTTGCTTGCTAACTCGTTTTCGATTAGTTAAATTTTATCCGTGACTTCGATTGAATTACATCCCCGATGTACAGATAAAATTCAATGAATTTACTGCGCATTTAATTAGCGGTAACTAGAAATCCAGTTTAAGTCTGCGATGCTAGCCCAAGCGAACGGGTTTATTGCACAATTCCATGCAAAATCAATTTTCTTTCTACTATTAAAAAATCAATTAGTGCGCCATAAGCTGCCACTGCAATTGATTGATCATGCGGCGGCTCCTAAACAGAATCCGAAACTGGAATTGTTCATTTGGGCATCTAAAATGATTTAGTAAGTGGGCAGCGCCTCAATGCCCCATGCTCAATGCCAGTGCACCAAATATCGAGGGGGGGGGCCGACCATCGAATAAACAAATGCAGCCCTAACAGATGCCGCCATTCCAGTTTCATTGGTGTTGAGAAAGTAGAGACAAAGGTGCGACTAGGGACTCAACGGGTCTCCGGAGCGGCAAATGGTTGAGTGAGGAGGTGAGTATTTACGGAAAGGCGTCCCAAGAAACCGCAGTCAGTAATGTGGATGGGTCGTTCTATAACAATAACATTAAAAATTAAAAATATTCATTATAATAAACGTAATTGTTCAATAAACAGAGGCGCGTATCAACAAGCCCCAACCACAAATAAAAAGCTGACTGAAACTTATGATGACATTAAAATCATAAAAACAATTCAATGCGTACAATAAAGATACAAACACACATACACACACGCAGACACACGTAAATTGGCAGCCCATCCGACGGGTCCGGCTGGCCGTAAGAAAAAGCTTTTTAAGAAGTTTGTATGTGTTAGCGAATATGTATGTATGCATATGAGTTTTTCGTACACTAATATGCAAAGTACCTGTATGGATATGCCCACGTATGTGCACATATCTAAGTGTTTTGTGTATCTGTGCATATGGATTTGAATCTTGTGTCCGTGGGGACGGTGACATGAACGGGGCCGCCTGTTTATCAAGCGACACAAAATTGTAGAATAAACAAACATTTTGTTTACATTTTCTGTGCTTACTTTTTGTTTCGTTAAAAAATAAACAAATGTACATAACGTTTGACATAAACTTTGAAACATTGTGGCTAGTGTTCTTGTGTCTATTGCTGTTGACAACATTGATTTTCGGCGATTGTTGTTGTTATTTTTTTGCTTTTTGACAATTATATCGAATCGAGCTTATGTCTGAAAAAATATTCGACAGTTGGATTTTAATTTTTAACAGCTTCCATGTTACTTCGATACAATCTTAAATGCTGCGCGATAGTTTTCAACAACACAACAACATTTGTGCAAGACAATTTTCTGATGAATCAGAAAATGGGTTTCCTTCAACTCAATGCCTAATAGGTTAACAATAAAATTCACTGAAACCGACCGTAAAGGGAAATGCTTTTTTAATATTTAGATTGATCATCATATGTATTTAACAGATATATATATATATATATATATATAACAGCACATACATATATAGTATGATCAAGTTTACAGAGTAAAATACAGAGAAACTCTCCTAGCGGACACTTCTATTCGACGGTCATTTTCTTTCAAACCAATATGAATCAGGCCATACTCATTTGGCCTCTAAGGGGGATATCGTCTTCAGCATACAATAATTAGCCGACGGTTGTGACCTGCCCAAGAGTTTTCAGCTTTCAAAAAAGCAAAACAAAAATACAATATTACTGGGACACCCACAAAGGTATGTGGATACATAGGTATCTGTACAAACTATGTCGTCAATGACGTCTATTGTATCGCGACTCATATAATCAACGTCAAGGTCATGCTCTAACTATTCTTTATTCGAGGAAATCCCCAACTTGATTTGTGGTGTTTAAAGTACATGTCATAATTTGGTACCTCGCATCTGCTGCTAGGGTGTTTGCGTCCGGCTAACAGAGAAATTTATCCACAATTCATAAAAATATATTGTTCGTTTTCGGTTAAAAGTGCACGGACTAGAGAGAATTGTTCGGAAAAATTTAAAAAATTACGTTGACAAAAATTGTCGGTCCAAGAGGTCCGCCTCATATATGTAAGTGTCCGTAAGTAGATTTTTCTCTGTGTAACTAAAATATTTACTTCTAACATATGCGTAGCAATCATTTTCGTTACCCGCCTAGCCGTATTATGAATCGCTATTTTCCAACCACATTTGGAAATGAGTTCTATCGCATCGATAAAGAACGATTTAAAAAAAGATTTTTTAATGCAGCAGAAAGAACGAAATTAAGCGTGTGAGTCCTATTAAGTACAAAAGATTAAGATTGATGAGTTTGTTTTACTTCAAATTGAATATTCCCAATTACATTTTTGATTATCTATCCTTTTTTCGAGCGGGTTGATTGGGTTATAAAATTAACGTTGTAACGTTGTCATGATAATATATTGTTAGCTACGTTATTTTTCTGGCTATTGTTTGTGATAAGTTTTCTGAAATTTTGATTGTTTCTCGCATCACTTGGGCTTGTCTACACTTGCCTTTTGGAATTTTTACTGCTTAATGTATTTATGCCGGGCTTCGTATGTTTTATGCTGATTTGTTTATATTTGGTATGCATTTTCGAAACGAACTTCCCGGATGGCATGTTGAAAGATATATAAACAAACATCAGATATTTAACAAGCCCAACACACACACATACAGCTCGGCTAATACAAAATGAACAATGCGAGCCCAAATTTTGATGCGTCAACAATATTCCCTGGTTCCAAGCTGGCTGGCCTATTGCAGGCGTCCCTTAGTTCATTGTTTCGATAGGCTTGGATACGATGTTTTGAATATTTAGCACAGCTTGCACCGGTGTTTTTTTCTTTGTTGAATACATGACACAAAATGGCTTCCCCAGGGACCATGCGTTCAATGGAAATGCAAATGCGAGCCAGCAGCGCCAGGACTAATTAAACTTTTACAGAAAAGATGCTTAAAAGCTGTTGGTTAACGGGGCTAGAGCTTCCTCATCTGGCTACATCTGGCGCTCCTTGTGCGGCTTTTAGCAAACTGCGAGGACAAAGACAGCACGAAGTGGGGGCGGGCAGGTAAGCGTTGCCATTTACTTTCTAGCAAAAAGGGGGTGGCAGGAGCTACTGCTTCGCTAGGTTGCTGCCACTGCAAATAATTTATGTTTATTAAATTTATTTAAGTTTAATCAGAGTCGCGGCATTATGTTCTGGATGCGTCAGTGTAGACCGGCAGATGGGTGGGATGTTGCTTGTTCCCGAGGGGTGGTTTCTGCGAGGCCGCACAAGCTGCCTACGATAGGCTGGAGTTGGGGATGCTTTTTGTGCAATTTATGTGTAACGCGTTGCCAATGTTGTTTTCGTGGGCATCGCTGTTGGCTGGACCCCACCCATATCCTCCTCCCCACGGCAGCACCAACTCCAAATTCAGAAGTGATCCCAGACAGAGCAACAGCAGTAGCAGCATAAATTGCTAATTGTGTGCTTAATCTTGGAAAATATATAGTTATCGCCATGGTTTGGCCTGCGCTGGAAAGTCTCTGCTGTTGCAAATATTATCAAGCATTAAGTGCTCACTCCTTGGGGATTAATATATTCTCATCAAATATTTCGCGCCATTATTGGAATTGCTTCTTGTTGCTGTTGCTGTTCCTTTTGCAGTTGGCTGCTTAATTCAACTGCCAGTTCAGGGAAATAAAATAGCATGAATTTTGTGGCTTATTGGAAAATATGGCAGGAAATTATTTGCAAAGGGCACACAGTTTAAGTTTATGGAAATACAAATTAAGTTGAAAGCTTGGCCAAAGCAAAAGCAGCACTTCTCGAATTACCACTGAGTATATTTCACATTATGAAAAAAGGAATTTGGGCTCTTCTATTTAAAATAATTATTTAAATTATTTTAGTAATATCTAAAATTTTTCCGTCAGACACGTACTTTAATCCCTAGATATGTATATACATTTTACAGCACTACTATATATAAAAACTGATTGTCTTGAGTGAGTAAAGCTTCAATTTGAACTTTATATACCTTCTGTAGCGAAGGTTCACGCTAAGGAGGTGTTTTGGAAAATTCCACTCGCAAGTATGGAAAAATCGCGAAAAGAGGTTGAATGAAACTTTCAGTTTACCATCCGATTAGAGTCAAATTCATATTCAAATGTTTTTGTTCAAATGCATTAGATGGTAATAATAAATTCTAAATTTTGGTTCTTAATACAAAAAACCATATTGGATATGTGTGGATATAGATTTGTCGTCAATTATCGATGCCTAGTTTCAAGGAATATACTGTAAAATAATAGTCTCCATCTAGTTCTTTACTATCTTTAAAGACATGGTACTAATAAGAGGGTGTACGCCTCCACAACTTCCTTTAGGTGGAGCTGCTACTTTCCATCTATACTTCTAGAGATTTGTGTGGGTGTGCGTGTACGAAGATACTCGCACACATGCATAAATACATCGCTGTTTTGTTACGAAGGAAATTGGAGTGAAAGGGAGCGAGAATAACAGCGCATAACGACAACAACAAAAGCGAGAACAACGGCACAATGGCAACCATTAGAGCCATTCACCCTTACTGTCTTTATGGCACTTTTAATCTCGTGGGTGGTTGGCTGTCCCAGCACCATCCGAGCCTCGTGTTTTCGCAAAAGAAAAAGAACGGGATGAAAAAGAAGACGAAGCTCAATTTTTTGGACGCACTGCAAACACGGGGGTGTGATAGACAAAATACACGCCGTAAATGTGAAATATATATAGCCAAAATGGAAAAACGGGCCACCACCCAAATGCTTTACTCCATAGTGCACAGCTAGGTGATACCCTTTAGACAGCTCCAAGCTGGCGTGGGAAGCATTCGAACTTTCTTAAATAAATATAATCAAGCACGCATTCCGCAAGCTGCACACTTTGTATAATAGCTGTGCGTCTTCTTCGATTTAGGTGCTCGGCAACCTATTTTTATGTACAAACTAGTACCTACATTCCAAAAGAAGCGTAGCTGAAAACTAATATTTATCTTGATCTGCGTATGGTATTCAGGCACAGATATTCAAAACTTGAAGTATTTTGCTTTAATTCTCTGGACTTGAAGGGTTCATTCAGGCAGACAGACATGGCCAGATCGACTCGGATTTTGGTACTGAGCAAGAAAGCATGCAATATTTCCTTGTGCCTGTTACATAAAGTTGCATAAAATTGTTATACCCCGCTTACATTTGGTACAGAGTAAAAAAAGCCAAAGCCTTGCTAAAGGAAGCAAGCAAAATGAGAGGGCGACTGGCCTCTCCGCCCGAGCCCATGAAAGGTACGATAAATTTGTTGGACGGCCCAAGGGGAGTGCGAACTAATTTTGAACAGACGATGCGAGGCAAGGCAGGCAGGCCTGATTCTATTTGGGCAGCTGGAACATTTGTAACGATGGCCGATAAATAGCATTAGGCGTCTAGAATTGGTAATCCGCAAGATTTTTGCCAAAGACGGCCTGTGCTTGACAGCTGTCATTACTAGTGTTGTTTCTGTAGCCGCAGCTTCCGGCCGAGCGTTGCCAACTGACCGCAACTTAAGCACACTGTGTGTGTGTGTGTGTGTGTGTGTGTGTGTGTGTGTGTGTGTGTGTGTGTGTGTGTGTGTGTGTGTGTGTGTGTGTGGTGGTGGTGATGGTGGTGTGCCCCAATTTAATTGCAAAAGAAAGGCGTTTATTGCGCATCAGTTGCAACTAAAACCGCTGCGAATCGACACGACAGTCAACTGTCATTCAATGATGGCAACGAAGTGGTGTCCAGCGTGTGTGTGTTTGTGTATGTGCCTCTATCTGTGAGTCTTTGTAGGTGTGGCTGGGTCATCAACACTTTTCGGTGCCTTTGTCTGGATGTCGCACCAGCTAAGACGAAGAAAAGAAGAACAACAAGAACGGCAACAATAACGATACACAAATATACAACGAAAAGGTTCAACAAAGACTGCAATTGGCCTCGTCTTGCCCTTTGGACGCCTCATTGGGTTTCGGCAAAGGCGAAGAAATTGAATTGAAATTGATTGCCTTCATTGGGTAGTTGTTGCTATTGCTCTGGCTGTGGCTGTTGCCAGGTTCATTTGTGCGTTATATGAACCTTGGCAACATTATATCGACTTTTATTGAAAACACATATAAATTGCGCCAACCGATTTGAAGTGAGAAAAGTGCGCAGTCTCGAGTATTCCCGATGCGTTTACGGCCCACTGCACACAATGACATCGATATCGACATTGTCGCAGTAAAAAGTCTACTCTCTTCAATCCCCATCCCAGACAACGCACGGCAGTCGCTGTTCCTATTTGGGAAAAAAAGAAGCGAATTACGAATTTCTATTTCTACGAGCAACTTGAGCAGATGTCGACCATAACTTAAGCTGCGTGGGCTGTGCCACTTCGGCTTTAAACGATGACGTATTAAAATACCATTCCAAGAGGGGGGAC
This sequence comes from Drosophila borealis, assembly GCA_035045885.1. NCBI lineage: Eukaryota > Metazoa > Arthropoda > Insecta > Diptera > Drosophilidae > Drosophila > Drosophila borealis. The sequence goes on from JAWNOR010000194.1 coordinate 21,061,673, forward strand.
GCTTCCCCAGTTGCTCTATCAGCCGTTTCCCTGCCCTGCTGAGGGTTCTATATTTACTTAGCCGTACATAACTCATGGTTGGCCTCCATTCTTATACACACTCCCATTTCAGGATCCATTCCCGGACTCCGGTCCGTCGCATAGAAATTTCAATGTGCGTTGGCTGCCGTCCCGCAGCGCACAATGCTCGTAACTTCATATTGTCGGGGCTTCCCTGTCTCGCATTGGGTTTGAGGTGTGGTCCTGTCTGCTTCTGAGACTCAGTCACCCACACACCAACACACACACACACATACAATCTTCACAAAGGTTACCAAACTAATATCTGGTAGATTGGATTGGTAGTATGACGGCAGCAGACCACAAACATCGCTGCAGCTCAAATTTTAATTCATTCGCCCATTTTCTAATTTTCTTTAGCGTTCGAAAGCTGTCAAACTTGATTAATGATTTACAGATACACACGAAATTGAGATTGTGTGTGAATGTGATAGTTGGTATTGGCTGTTTTTTTTTAAATGGAGAGCCCAGAACCCTTTTGTTGTACCCTTTATTGTTTGCACCCTTCAGGCCCTTGCTTCATGATCAAATTACAAAAATGTATATAAAATATATTTGTACATACATATGTATGTAAAAACGTATGAATGCTTGGAAGTGTTGTCAAAAATTATCTGAATGGTTTCATTAGTGGCAAAAGAAAAGTTGCTGAGCGCCTTTTATTATCAAATGATTTTCTCAATTTATTATACCAATGAAAATAACGAGTTTTAAAGGGAGGTTTCCAAAACAATGCATAAGCATAAGCTTGTTATTTATAACCTTCCAGTTTCCTGGATGATGCTTCCTTAATGATAAACCAAAATGACTACTCTTTTCATTCAACTTCACTGCTTGTTAAAAAAATAAATAAATAAACATAATATAAAATATTCAGTAAGTGATATTTAAGTAAAAAATATAGGCGCAAGCCGGTTGGTTAGTCTATCTACATAACTATACGAAAGTCTTATTAATCAATAATACACAAGACAAGAATGCTTTTATGAGTATACGTGTGCTGGCCACACGGCAGATGTGCGGAAATTTTGAATATTTCTGTCCGATCCGTCCGATAGACAGACCTATCAAAGTTTCATGACGATAGCTTGATAAGAAAATATTTTGCACATAAATAGACAGACACGCCGACAGTTATATTAGCAAAAATTAAATTTGGAACTCTACCTTAATAATCTCCTATAATCTCAATAAATGGGATATCTCCAGCTTTTGTGAATTAAAACAAATAAACCTTTGTTTGACCTATATTAATTTAAATGAAAATCAAACATTTTAAAATATATTTAAGTTATACGCAATCCCAAATGAGCAACATCTTAAAATCCGTGTTACTTTTTTAATTATTCTAGTAACAAATATTATTTTTGAATTTACTGTGTGCCATCTAATCTTTACTCTAATATAACACAGATAAATAACACATACAAATGACTGTTTCCTTCCTATATAAAATACTTCACAGTCCGCTATGGTACAGCAAGCATACTTCAAACTATTTATTAAATGTTTAAATAAAAATATATTATCAGTAAAGTTTGAAAATTGAAAGCGTTTCGTGTCTTGTATTATGTATCTGTGTTTATATTAATTGAATTAAATATCAATTAAATAATGACATTGTTTATGGTAACTTAATTCAACCATTTTTTTAAATTCTAGTTAGTATGAAGCGTATATACATATGTATGTGAAAAAACCTGACGTCTCTCGATTTTTTTAACCTCACTCTTAACTCTTTTTTAATGCTAGATTCGGTATGTAGACACATTTGAATGTCATGGTTATGCCCTACATATTTCAAAAGGATCGGTAATTAAACACCGAAGTTAATTAAGATTTCAAAAGAGCATAGTCTGGAGCTTTAATGCGCAGCAAGCCACATGCGAATTTGTGTGTATCAAAAACAACATACATTTTTATGATGATGTTTGGCCCAGCCTGATTGGGTCCTCCAGGCTTTGTATGCAATGTATGTATGCCTGGAAAGAAGATTGCATGTCTACCAAGTCTACTCACTCAAATTCTTGTTATACCCTTGCAGAGGGTATTATAATTTTGTCGTGAAATGTGTAACGCATAGAAGGAGACATCTCCGACCCCATAAAGTATATATTTTCATGATCAGTATCAACATCCGAGTCAATATATCCATGTCCGTCTGTCCGGCTGTCCGTATGTCTGCTTTTATGCGAACCAGTCTCTCAGTTTTAAAGCTATCTTTTTGAAACTAGGCAGAAATGCCTCTTTCTGTTGCACGCAGTACATATGTTGGAGCCAGCTGGATCGGATCACTATATCATTTAGCTGTCGTAGGAACGATCGGTCGAAAAGTAGGTTCTTGTATGAAAAACATTTTTGTTTTTCAAGATATCTTGACCAAACTCGGCATTTATTAGTTTTACTATGCTCCTTATATATGTATATGCAATATCCTATCAACATCGGACTACTATATCATATATGGTGCCATAGAAACGATCGGTGTAAAATTAAGTTGTTGTATGGAAAATTTGTTTGTTTTTCAAGATATATTGACCAATCTCGGCATTTATTAGTTTTACTATGCTCCATCCATTTATGTAAAATCTTATTTACATCGCACCACTTTGTCATATAGCTGCCATGGGAACGATCGGTCGAAAATTAAGTTGTTGAATGGAAAACTTTTTTGTTTTTCAGGATATCTTAACCATACTCGGCATTAACTACTTTTCCTGTGCTTCTTAGATACGGCAAAGCACTATGAGCATTATGAAAAGGTTAGGTCTGCAAGGGTATTAAATCTTCGAAGTGCCGAAAATAGCCCCTCTTTCTCGTTTTTTCTTTTAATAATCAAAAGCTTGGCATATATTGCGCCTGCTCTGAACAATTATAAGTGGAATTGCCCATTAGTTGTTCTTATATATGTAAATATTTATTTTTATAATGCTCATATCGCTAACGATAATGGCAGCCATCGCATCTCAGACACACATAATAAAAATTAATCTCTCATAGTAATGACAACAACTAAAACAATTGCAAAGTGCATTAACCGGCGTGTATAATTTCGTAATGAAATTTATATTAACGACTTCTTGCACTAATTAATGTTGGCTGCCACGAAGGCCCAACAACAATTACAACAGCGAGAAACCCACAACCGGAATGGAGATCGTCACGCAGAGTGCGGAAAATGGCTGGGAAATGCAGTCGGACATGCGAGGCGTGAAAAACGACTCAGCAAAAGTTGCACCTTATTCAAAATGGCAACAACAAAAGCAGCAACAATTTGCTTAAATACAAGTAATAATAAAAACTATGCAGCGGATTTAACTAAGTTCAAATTATAATTAAAATTAATAAAATTACAAAAGTTAGCGTCGAGAATTTGTGACATGTGCGAACGAATGAATAAACTCCAAATGGAAATAAAAGCGATGGGAGGGGATGAGGTCTCACTGCGTGTGTGTAAGAGAGAGAGAGAGAGAGAGAGAGAGAGAGAGAGAGAGAGAGAGAGTGAGAGATAGAGAGAGAGAGAGAGTGTATGCGTGTGTGTGTGTGAGTGTCAGTAATATTGTCTGTGGAACGTGTGCGCTTTTAATTTGATTTCGTCTGCAAATTTACATGAAATGGTGCAGGACGGAACGCCAGCCTCCGCCTGTTTGTCTGCCTGGCTCTCATTTTGACCCCTGGCTTACCCCGCCACTCACTCCCCATGTAATTCAAACTCTTTCGCCAATTTGCGCCACTTGGGCATTAAAACCGCAGATTAACAGCCACACGGGGTAGTTAAAAACTTCATGCTGGCGCAGAGCGACGCAGGGTGAGGCAGGGTGGCGCAGGGTGGTGCGGGGATCCGTTGTTGTCGTTCTCGTTGCTGTTGCCTCGCACTCCCAAACGTGTCATTTCAAATTTTCTGTAGCCGTGGAGAAGAAAAAAATATACGGCACGAAACGTGCCGATAACACGGTGTCGCACATTTACCCCGCCCCTCTTCTTGTGACACGCCCACGAAAGGCAAGAATGCGAGCGAAAGAGAGAGAGAGAAAGAACGAGAATGTGAGAAAGAAAACGTCAAATGTAAATACCACAAAAAAAATTAAACAAGAAACAACAGAAAATCGGAAATTAAACAAAACCGAAACGAAATGGAATTCGCTTATCGCGCCTCATAAATTAACCCTTGCAGCGTCCGAACAGACCCGGGATAGTGGCTGTGGATGGCCCTGTCAGCTCTCAGTTTTCCGCCCACTCAGACAACCAGGCAGCAAGACAGATAGATTGCGAGACAGAGATGGACTGAAGACTGAAGAGACGAGTAAGCGTTAAGTGGTTGCTAGGGTCGGTAGGCCGTGGCCCGAAACGACGTTTATCTGTGCCGGGCAGACACCGCCAAGATGCAGATGCAGATGCATATGCGTACGCTATAGATCCGCAGACGCGTTCAAGCCACTGTTAATGACATTGGCATCCGCTATGGCTGGATCGAAATTGTAATCGTAACTGAAATTGAAATTGAAACAAATGCATTGTGCTGTTGATTGGGTCGCTTTGACAGTGAAGCGATTGGAATTAAACCTAAGACTTCGACACGGATTGAGGCTAAAAATCGAACTGTTGCGATTGTCAGTTTGATTCAATGACCCCCAACCCTGACGCGATCGCTTATCATGAGTTATGATTATGGCATGTTAAATTAATAAAATTAATGAATATTATTGTTTAGCGCGCTTTTCATGCATATACTGTAATAAAGGTGATAAGGCAATCCATAGAAATCTTTGAACCTGTATATAGCCAGCCTGGAGTCGGTCCAAGGACAAAGCACCACCCCATCCTCCACCTTTTTCTATTAATGACAAATGTCTAAGGACAAATCACCACCCCATCCTCCACCTCTTCTCCTTAATGACCCATGCTAAGAAAATTCTATTCTATTCATATGTATTTTTTGAACTGATAAATACAACTTTTAAACAGACACTTTTCTTGTTGCTCTGTTACATGTAAAAAAGTTGCTTTGTATTTTTTCCATCAAGTATATCGAATATTTTTAGATTTCTATTAAAAAACTCTTTACAATAACATTTTTATAAATTTCTGATTTAAATTTCAGCACGCCAAGACTTAATACCCTTGCAGACCCAGCCTTTTCATTATGCTCATAACGCTCTGCCCGTATTTAAGAAGCACAGGGAAAATAGTTAATGGCTAGTATGAGTAAGATATCTTGAAAAAAAAAACGGAAAGGTTTTCATACAAATACTACATGTTATTTCCGGGCCGATGTCGATGTTACTAAAATTTAAATTTTTGATTTTAATGTTTTTTCTCACTTAAAAGGTTTGGTATATCATGATAATAATATTACTAAATGAGCTACTAATGAATAGGAATTGGATACGACCTATATATCGCTTTCTTTTCACCCTATCCCTCACAAAATTAGAGAATCAAAAAGGGAAAAGCTTCAAATTTTAATTACAAGACGAATAATTTGCAACTCCTACTATTCAACAGAAGAGCTAAGTAAATAAATGTATATATACATTTATCGAATTCCGTCTTCTAAACCGATTCTAACACGATTACAAATCAAAAAAAAAAAAGATTCAATTTAGACCGAACGCCCAGAAGTAGTCACTCACATATGTGGACAAATTGTAATGAAAGCGAGTTAATTACTTGTCAAACAGCGGCTGTTAGTGTTGTATATTGCCATATGACTCCGACAATACTTTCATGGTACCCACAGTGATTTATTTACAGAGGAAACAAACGAAGCCAGCAGCGATCGGATAAAGGGCAGGGTAACCCAACTCGAATATCAAACGATCTGTGAAGCTAAAAGCAAAGCTCTGGCACGTACAGAAGCCGCCGGGGCTTTGTCTGCCTCTGCCACGGTTCCCCGTCAAATCCGACACTTATTTCTGCTCTGTTCCAGCTTAAGTTGGCAGACTGCATGGGATCCATACTTGTTTGAACAGCGCCAATTAATCGTCTTGCAATTACATGCCTCCGTCAAAATCAAGAGCATCAGGCTCGGAACATACAGTTTGACATACTTGCGTATGCGCAATGTGACCGTCAGCTAGGAAGTAGACTTCTTCTACTGCGTACTTAATTTTAATAAAGGGTACTAGCCAATTTATAACCGCATTTACATTTACAATTTCCACTTAATAAATCATTTGCGTAGAATTAGCCAAGGAACTACTTTATCAAGATATAGCACCGAACAGAACAGCCTGAAGCAGAGCATATGGACAATACTATAATCAAAACCAAATCATTGATGTATTTCAAATACTCGATTTATTCTCACATTTATGTTGCTTTATATGGCCCAATTATCAACTAATTGAACCAATGGTTGCAACAAAATTGTTACGTGTCACATATAAACCGAATCGAATGGCGGGCGCAGTCGTTAATCTTTTTATGACTCCCATTGTGTACGATCGTGAGCTGGTGCTACTCGTGTTTGTTGATGACTGTTCTTCTGTATTAAGATACTTGCGTTTTATAGACGATGTCGTTGAACTAAGTAATTAAAGCAAATTGCATAGCGGCTGCCATATGGGCCAAGTTGAGGGAAGCTTGAAAGCCGCCGAAAGTCTCTCTGCATATTATCGGGCAGCATAAGAAACGCCATCATCGCGTATACTTATAAAGCAGCGATCATTTCGGTGCTCAGAGTGGAATCAGAGACGAAACGTTGCGGTAGCCATAGTGACCAATCATTATGCGTGACGCAGGACCATCCGTAAAATCGTAAATAGATCATAAAACGCTCGTAAAATTAATTTAACGAGGAGAACAGCAACTTCAGGCGTAACAGAGAACGCTTCACGATCCACGCTGACAGTCAATTCGATCAATCGGAGCGAACTAAATTTGCTTGAGTAAAGTCAAATCGAGCCAAGACGAGTTGAATTGAATTGAATTGAATTACACTCTCTTTAATGGCTAACTGTTTGGCGCCTCAAATTTGTGAATTTGGTTACGTGCCCAATTCAGATTCGGCCATTGTTATGGGCATCACACACATGGGCCTGGTATTTTGGGGGGCCTGGGTGCCTCTATTTTAATAAGCTGAGATCGGCGAACAGTCTATCAAAGTGATTTATGATCTTACCCGACACTTGACTCGCATGCCATATTGGCAGTATAATTTCTGTTTGATTATGTGCTGCTGCCAGCAACTTTCACAGTTTAAAAGTGTCTGCCAGTTGCCGGATGTTTCCATTGTTGTGTGAAAGATGTTAGCCGGAAAATGACTTCAATAAACAAACGATTGCACTAGGTATGCAATAGGTTTCAAACGATTGAGCGCAGGATTTATGACAGGTCGCTGTAAAAGTCACAGTCGCAGTCAGCAGGAGTCAGCCTTGTGACGAATGAAGCGAGAAGGGTTCAGCTACACATGGAACGCTCGGCGGCACGCAGCAGGTAAACATGGTTCAAGGACGGCCCGACGTAAAAAAGAAAATTATCGAAAAGGCTAGATGTAGCCGTTTTCCATACTTTATAATTCATATTTATGCATATAACCCATTGTCAATTGTCATTCGAAGGATTTTTTCAAGGGTTTCGCTCACTAAGTGCTTTATTGGCGGTACTTACCATTAAAATCGCCACAAACGACACGCTCAAAGGGACTTCCCATCCAATCTGTAAAAAATGAAATGAAAAATGTTGAGTTTTTAAATGCATGTCATAAAAAGATAGTGAAGGTTGCATATGTCTAATTGCTTGTTTAGCCTTGAGCGTGATAAAGAAGATCTAACTACACATGGATCACATACAGACACTCACACATGGTTCCCTTTCCCTTTTCGCATTCCAATGACCTAGCTAATTATTTACCACGGTTTTTTAGACTTTTCTTGCATAACCCACAACATCCACCAGCGATCTGTCCTCTCTTTCTATAAGTCTTTGCTTTTTACTCAAGCAAGCCAATCAATCAAAGCATTTTAAACTTAGTTGTCAGCTCCGTGTGCAAAAAGCGAAGCCACTGCAATTCCCATTCCTATTCCAAGGTCCAGACCACCAACAAAGTGGACAATAACCAGTGACCAGTGACCAGTGCACAGTTGAACCGGCTCCATCCAAAGTGGACCACGTCGACGACGTGACGCCTAATTAATAAGCAGATGAAGCTGTTCAGCGTCTAGCCTGGCGCGTTTTTAATTAAAATACACAAATTTCAGTGCAGTTGCCCTGTCGCTGTTGGCATTTTATGGGACAAACAGACAATCTCTAATATGTATGCATGTCTGTATGTATGTTGTATGTACAAATTCGCCAAGTCGCCAAGACTCGAAGAAAGTAGGGGCTCCGAGTAGGGTAGGGTATGGGTTATTTTGTCGCTTAGTGATTCCAGTATTTATATGTACGCATACATAAATTAATTCAAGTAACCAGTTTTCAGACTTTCCTTTCTCTCGCTCTTGTTCTCTTACTCGATTTCTTTAGCTCTGCTGCACGTAATGCACTTGGAAATTCTAATTTTCTTGAGCCCCTCCGCCCCTATTTGCACATGCTGTCTGTATATTTTGGGTCGCGCTTGCATCGCTTTTCCAGATAATTAAGAAAAGTTAACCTCTTTGCTTTCTTATCAGCATAATCAGGCACAGCAGCTACTCGTCTCACACCCTGGCCGTAAGCAAAGCTATGTTACATGGCTGCAACATTGTAGTTGTTGTCTGTTGGCTGGTTGGTGCAACGATGTGAAAATGAAAATTCATTCGGACGCCTTGGCGTAAAATATTAAAATTCATTAGTTAAATTGCATTCGGCAAGCATTCAGCTGTAAAGCGGTGCCGTGCCCGCTGCTGCGTCCGGGTCTGACTGGCTCTGTGCTCTGTGCTGTGGCTCTGGCAAAAAAGTGAGAGCGAGAGACAGAGCGGGAGAGAGAGGGAGAGGGAGAGAGAGAGAGAAATGCTTAGTGAAGAAAGAGTCGGTATCGGGGCAAGGATGGCAATGTTGCCTATGTCTTGACATGGACTCTGGCTGCGCACTGCCCCGTCTGACGCTCTCTCTTTCAACTGCATCTGCATTATTGTATGAGTATGTTGGTTGCCTTTGCTTGTGTGTATGTGTGTGTGGCTGCGACGATATGTCGCGCACTTGGCTGCCATAATGGCGTCATGCTCATATTTACTTTCATCGCAGGCAGTCGTCTATGATCTCGTTGACAATTTTATGCTGTGGTGGTGCTGTGAGCTAAAGATATGCAAAATATTTCATTGTGCGAAATACTGTTTATCTTCTAGCAGCAGCCAGTCCTACGGGTTTTCGAACACTCGATTTGTCTTGTTCTTATACAGAATACTACAAGTTCCCTATTTAGATGCGAAAATTAGTTTTAACTTGAATTTTAAGTATCGAACCTGACATTTATATATATTTTAATACATTATTTTAAATAAAACTCAGATTCTGGAGCGAAATTCTCTGTTTGCTTTCTTTAATTTTAGTTGGTTTTAGTATAAAACAAATCTAAGTGTCTTAGACAACCCAAAGATGCACAATACATATTATATATATAATAGGTAACGAATTTAACGATAAAGAAACATTCCCTTTTTTGTCTGAAGCCGATTAATCCATGGAATTTTTGAGTTGATATAGTAAATGTTGCTATAAATACATAATCGCAAATGATATCCTATTTTTATCTATATTCTCAGCTGGTAGATAATCTGTTCCATTATTTGTGTGATTATCAAAAATGGCGAGTGATAGCGTGTTTATAAATCAGTCTTATTGGTAGTATGTATATTTATATTGTGAATGCCATAATTCACAAGCCATTCAACCGCAATCGAGAGGAAAAACTGAACATACTGCGAGCATTATAAAGAAAATCGTGTTGATGCAAATGCGGAGCAATAAATAAATATATCAACTGTGCAAAAAGGCGATGCAAAACAAGGTTCGCGTAAATTAAACTGACCCACATAAATTGCATGCGAATATTGTACTACGTTTAACGCATAAAAAGAGATCAGTAGCACCACCACAGCCATCACCATTGGAACCCCAACACCGACAACAACCGCAATAAATGAAAAAGCAACCACTCACATGGCAACGAAAACAATATGTATCTGTATCTTTTGCCGAGTATCTGACGCTGAGTGATTGCCAGTTTTGTATGCGCGGGGGCACATCTAAGCATGTGAATGTGTATGCTGGTATGCGCTGTTTGTGTGTGTTTATGTGTGGGTGTGTTTGTGGCAACCTTGAAGCTATTTAAATTACAAATCGACGAGTCGCTTCAAAAAAAAAAAAAAAACAACACATTTTTCAACTATTTTCATTTTTATTTACTGCCGCCACTTTTTAGCTCTCTACTCGTCTGTCTGCTTGCCAGTTTTAACGTCATTTCACCCATCCGTCCGACTAACCGTCCTTCTGTCCGGCCGTCCGCCTGTCGCCGTCAAGAAATAATTTTGTAGTTCTTATTTGGCGGAAGACTTATGCGAATCGAACGACTTGGAAATGCCCCGCAAAGTGTTTATTATGAATTTTGAATTGGCTCAGAACGAGCGCATTTATCTATTGTTTATACGCCCGAATGGCCATAAAGGTATACATTAAATGGGCGAATCCCCGGGCAAATTGTTTGCCTTCCCCTCCCGCTGCGTGGCGTTGATTTATGCCGAATTTAATAGAACTTTTTACGTGCTCCAATGATAAATAAATTGGTTTCTAACGAGCCAAAAACTAACGCCAGTTGGCATACTTCTCGCTGACTTTACTGACTCACCTGTGAGCGTCATCCACGGATAGCGAGGTAGATCCGCAATACTCTGTCCTGCGCCACCAGCTCCCGGTACCACGCCGGATGCGGGCTGTGTGCAAGCGTTGCCCAGCGAGTCCACGCCAATGGCTCCTGCGCTGGCTGCGGACACCGCAGAGGCAGCCGCGTGCTGATAGAACTGGGCAAAACTGGCGGATGCCGACGCAGGTACGCTCATCGACTGGTAACTGTTCATCACTGTGTCCGTGTACCTGCTGGTAAGGCGAGAGAAATAGAAAACGATAGACGATTAGCATATTCGTATGTACGTGTGCCTGTGTGTGAGAAACACCATCCCGCCATAAAAGTCACCAAGTCAGATGCTAATGAGCCACACACAGCGGCCTGTGGCCTGTGACTTTACCGGACCCACTTCTGTACGACAACTGTAGTTACGTCTAATTTTTCACTAATTCAGTAAACGATACGCCCGCGGCGAGGTTCCAGCTCTTGCTTACGAGCATATGCAAATGGCCGCAGCGGAAGGTCAATGTGCGTGCGAATATTGTGGCCTGCGACAAATTGCTAGCAGGCACCACCGCAGTGCTGCTCTAATTTGCCCAGCGGCTATTTGAGAACTGTGGTCCCTAATAGCCACTGGATGAATGGTCAGTGGGCTAGTCGATAATTAGAGCATATTCAAAATGGATTTGCGGTTAGCCAATGAGGGTTCTGGTTTGGCCGGGTCGAATATTTTCAGTTGTTTTGACCTTAAACAGTTCTTGTTAGATGTGTCTAAGTGGGCCAATCATTGAAACAACTGACCAAATAGCAATAATATATAATCTGTATCTATAAAACTGTTTATCGCTATGAATTTGTTGGGTGATGTTTTCGGATCAAACTCATTTCCAAGGATCTATATAAAAATTCATTTGGGATGTGGACTACAACGGACAGAACGCGATGATCCCAAGTTTTGTTTCTTAATTCGGGTGTCTGTCGATCTCATAACCTACAAGTGCTAACGACTTGAAATTTCAAACGGTAATCGATAAGCCTATTCTTTGAGCATATCTAGCAGATGTTAAGCTAGAGTCCACTCATTTTTAGCTTCTCGTATTTTATACACAGACCAAGTATATTTCATTTTTGAATACCGCTTCCCCCTTCTGCAAAATCAAAATAGTCCAATTTCAATTAAAACTACACCCATCATTTTAACGACCTTGAATTTTTGGCACAGCAATATCTACTGAAGAAAATTTCATCGAGATCGATCGCTACCATTGCAGTTGGTTACGAGGCGATAGCAAAATTTTTTATTACTGCTAAGTATGCTTAAGTATGTTAAATAAAAAGTCGAAAATTGAATTTTCTTGGGTTAAGTATGAGCGCGTTAGTGTTTGTGTGTGTACATAAATATATATAGCTTCAGGGTTAAAAGTGTTTCTTATTTAGGCACTCCAAACTAAAGAAATTCCTACTTGTTTTTTAATGTAATGCTTTGGAAATAAGGGCAAAGACAATCGAACAAACAATTAACTTTCGCCTACAAAAAGCGTAGTAATTTATACATAGATCTTTTAAAAATAGTTTTTATTATATGCAAATGGTATGAGTGCTATAGTCGGGATAGTTCGGAAAAGTGATTCCCTGAAGCCCGTTTCGAGCTTCCGTCACAAACACTATGGCTTTCTTCTACACAAACATACAAAGAACCACACATACACATACGCTTGCTGCGCTGCTTCTTTCCTTGGCCTTACACTATGGGAAATGCTTTCGTGATTTACTTCGGTATTTATTTTCCGATCTCTATGAAGTTTGATGAAGGATCAATATGGCATCCAAATGTGTGTAAGTACCAAAGTCCAAGACTATCTCCTAAATCAATACGTGTTTTTTTCCTTCAAGTTTTTGAGGATATCGAGGGGTCTCCAACAATTAAGTGTTCTCTCGTAGTCAGTCTTCCTCTAGCTCTTATACGCTTCGAGATATGCTTAAAGAACAGGATTTAGATGTCGATTTTTATCGATTGCATGGAAACAGGGCGAGCTATCGATGATCCGAAACAAATTCGTACTGCGCGGGCACTAGAAGGACCTCAGTGGTTTCAAGAGTAACAAGAGTTTCTTGCACGTCTTACGACTTTATAACTGCATTTTTCAAAGACTCGGAAAATCGTTTAAGGATAAAGTAAACAAAGAAGTATCATACAACAGTTTTCCACAGTTGCAGGTGGTTTTGATTGCGCATTAATCACTAGTAAGTCAGTCAAAGTAAAAACCTTTTCATGAGGAAAAGAGCAAACTTTTTAAAATTATCCAAAACAGGATTCCTATAAAATAAGTGGTTCAGCTTAGGCTGCGCTAAGAGATACTATGTAGATAATTTATATCTGCTGTAAGACATATCGCGGCCATAAACGAATCCGCTGATCCGATCTTCTTAAGGTTGGCTTTTCAATTAAGATGTGATGTAAATATAAATATATGCATTATCCGAACTTAAATATCGATTAGTGTCTACGTTTTTCCCAAAGATATCATTAATAAAACATATCTTAAAATGGTTTCTTGCTTATTTCCCGAAAACAGGTTTCGATGTTTTGAAATAAACTTGATTTGCGCGTTCAACAGTAGAATCTAAGTTTCAAACCTGGAGTCACTATTTTTTATAATCTTATAAAAACGTTTGTTCTTCAAGACGGACAATTTTTTAGATGCCTATTTATACTTTCTAAGAATGTATATAATTTATGGGAAAATGTTTTCTTTTGCCTAATACATAAATTTGCAAAAACAAAAATACCATTAAGAGAGAGACACAATACCAACTAAGAGACTTGACACATGGTATTATCTAGAGATCATTTATAAATCCCTGGGACGCGGCATATCCTCTAAGCTGCTCAATGGATGTGAATATGTATAACGCAGTAGGTTTTACCCGAGTGAAACATTCTTTCTTTTTTAAGTCAGTCAGTTTATATAATTTGGAGTATATAATTAAATCAATAATTGACTATTGTAATAATAATACTTTTGGCTTGCAAGATATTTTGAAGAAAGTTGCCAATTACGAGCGCCTACGAGAACAGTTAGTCGGTATTAAAGTCAAAATACCTAAAATAAACGGATATTTTACTGAACTCACCTGCAGGACTTGTCTTCCAGGCCCGAAAAGCCTGGCATGCCGGAAAGGCCACCATGGCTGGTGGGATGATTTGACACGTAAGGGTACATCTTACTGGTGGGTATAGCAAACGAAGAGCTGGCCGCAGGAGACGGCGAAGAGCTGCTGTCGCCGGTCTGTGAGTTGCCCGCCGAAGGTGGCGTCAGCAACAGCTGCTGATGGGCGTGGCTCAGCGACTGGTGGCCACCAAGACCGGAGACGGATCCTTGCGAGCTTACCGCAGCTGCAGCTGCGGCTAACTTGTTGATGTGCTGCTGCTGCTGGAGTTGAAGAGCGGCCGAGAGGGACGAGTACTGCGACTGTTGTTGCTGCGCGGTCGATGAGGGCGAAGAAGAAGAGACGGGCGAGTTAGACGACTGGCTCAAATGCTGTTGGTTAAGCTGGCTGCCGAGCTGCAACGCACTGGAGCTAGGTGACAGCGAGGACGATTGCAAATGGCCGCTGCTATGGCTGTTGCTGGCACTGCTGCCCGGATGAACTCCCGGCGACGAGACACTTGATGCTGAGGCGGCTGCTGCGGCGAAGGCGGCGGCAACTGCTGCTGATGACGAATTTGGGGGGGTTGTGGTTAAGTGCGAACTGATAAATGGCTGAAACTGTGGGTACTTTGGCAGCATACTATCGAAAACAAATTTTGACATTGCACATATTTTTCTCTGGCCGAGAATTGCCGAATTTCGTCGGAGTCGATTTAGTTATTGCTTTAGTACATTTAGATGATGCCTGACTTGATGTCCATGTGCTTAATCTTTCAGATTGGCATTCACGTTTATGGATACAGCTTTTTTATCTGAATCGATGGGTAAAACTTGAGGGTACTTTTTCATATGTGTGTTTGTGTGTGCTCTTTAACAAATTTGGTTCGAATTCAGCCAGCAGATGGCGGTTTCTTTATGGCGCTTCTTGGAGCAGGCAGAAATCTCAGATATGTCATATTTATCCATTAAATGGGATAAACCTGCCTTATCTTTTTTACTTACACTGGAGTTTGAAAGGACTGGAGTTTCCCTAAAGAAGGAAACAAAGGTCGTCGAACTTATGAGAGACGTAGTCTAATAATAGCAGAAACCTTTAAATGATAATTCAGGATTTTATTATCAGGTCCACCTGATTTCTTGGCTATCAAAGCTGGCGGATTATCAAGTCGATAAAACGGCTCTTTAAAAACGAATTGCTTTCATATTGCATAACACAATGAACGATTCGAAAAAAATAAACTAAATACGAATTGATATTAGATACTAATCGATAATCGACGTTTTCCCACATCGTATTGGCACAATTATACATATGTTTTATATATATATTTTAAGATAATTTATGTATACTATGAATGTTCAAGGGACAAATCATTTTCCTATTTTAAAATGTTCAGTTTTAGCTATTTGAAATAAATTGATCATTTCTGAGTAAGTTAATTGAAACGCACTTAAATTAGAGTGAAACAATAAAAACTGAAATTATACTTATTAGCTCTGGCAATATGCCTAAATATATTCTCAAACGAAAATTAAAAAAAAGTAGTATTTTTCTAAAACACACATAAAAAGCACGTTTACTAAATGGAATATCTTCAGTTGCGAAATAATGCTCAGCTAAGTATGACCGAAAACACCAAGTCAACATTTATAAGTAATTCTGAACTGTAACTTCAAAGTGCCAGAACCCAACCATTTATATTCATTAAAAATTCGTGCACAATGCCAAAAGGTTAGTAGATTCTACATTAATTTAAGACAAAGTTAGTAAGTTTCTGGTATTATCGAATGAAGAACAACGTGGTCAGGCATTAAGGGGAGAATGATATTGTTACAGGGATAGCGTGCCAAGAATTCAATATGCCATATATCCCGAATTAATTTTGTATTTCGGGAAAAAGAGATATTGTAAAAACGGGTTTTACCTTTCGATTAGCGGCTCTCAGCTTAGTTTTGTCTAACAAAATTGCGGTTTGTTTGGGTTGTCACTGGCATGGAAATATCTGTTTAGCGTTTGGCGAACAATTTGTGCAACGCGTTTCAATTGAAAGTGTTGCAAAGTGAATTCGCAACGAAATTTGTTAAATTTTGCATATATATTCAGTTGCACTTGCAGCTGTTCCAGTGTTGCCTGTGTGTGTGGATGTGTGTGGCTGTGTGTGGTTATGTGCGACGTTTATTTGTTGTAAAAGTAATTAAACTGCGGCCATCAATTACACGGAAAATACTCGAGGCGCGGTCTGCCGTCGCTTGATTTATAGGCGCGCGATTTTTAATGGTTGCGACGGCACTTGGCACTTGGCACTTGTCTTGTTCGGGAGATTCGAGGGATCGGGTCAACTGGGGCGTTATATTTTATGGCCTTGGATTTTCTTGCGATGATTCACCGTCACAGTTTTCAGAGCGTGGGCGTTGTGGAAGAAAGTCCCGGCGCGTCTTTTTTACGACCTTTCGAGTGCGTGTGGCAAGCTATAGTCGATGGATAGTTGTAGCAGGGCGATCCGCTTTAATTGCTTTGTTTTAAATGGCATAAAACACTTTTCCCGGCTCAAAGGTAGGTGAAAAATTATCGAGTTGTGCGTTTACGACTTTACGACCTTTAATATTTATGTGCACTCATTGTTGTGACAGTTCTGTATTTGTTTTTGTTTACGCACAGATTACTTATTAACGATCGCCAATAAGTGATTACCGCTTACTGCAAAATGAAGTTCGAGTGTAAAGTTTTTTGCTGGTTGATAGATTGCTATTTTGATTGATAATGTGTGTGTGTAAATATACTTGTGATTTTTACGCGCGCTTCGTGTTACTATAAGCCGCACTATAAAGTCCGTAATAAGCGCCAACAGTTTAACGACAATAAGAATGCCACAAAATAATAAACAGAACGATTGCGAATGCGAACGCGGGGCGAGACAAATCGAATCGGATCGGAGATCGGCCAAGTGAAGTCAGGCCAAGTCGAGCCGAGCTGAGTTGAGTTGAGCTGCGAGCGCTGTTCCGCAGACACTACTGCGCGCCACGATAATAAATATTATAATAAAACGAAATTTTTAAAAGAGTATAAAAATTTCGTGTAATTGGTAATTTTTGCTGCCGGCGTTGGCAGCGGCGCAAACAGCGCAGCACTTGGCGACTGCGGCGACAGTGGAGAGTTTGGGTTTGAGTTTGTCTGTCTGGCGACGTCTGACTGGGGTTCTGCGACGCCCGCGCTGTTGGATCGCTGTCTCCGCCTCGATGCCGGGTACGGGTACAAGTGGGTGCGGGTCTTTGCTGCTGGCGCTGTGTCCGCGTCGGCCGTTGTGGCGTTACGAGCAGCGAAACGTTTATGGCGCAATACAAAAGCCATGCGAGGCTGAGGCCGCAGCTTTGGCCACGCAGAGGCAGTGTCGCCGTCGCCCAGTCAGCAGCAATTCATTTCAAGCGCTGCGCTTAGTCTCTCACACACACATGCACGCGCATTTACAGGAAAATATGCAGTCAATAGTCTCGTGTCTCTGTCGACGCCGACGGCACAGCGATGGCAATAAGCAATAGGATCTCATAGCTGTTTGTCTCGCTCGCTCTCAGCGTATCGCAATAAAACGTTAACAGCAGCAGCACCAGCAACAGCAGCAGCCGTTGCTCTTGCTTGTTATGTATACGTGTGCAGGAACGTGTGTGTGTATGCGTGCGCTGAGGCATGATGGCCGTTCAGTTCGAGTCGGAGACAACGCCAACTGAGCATAATTGAGTGCAAGAGCGAGTTTGAGTGCGTTTTTGGAGTCGTTTTGTGTAGCATTTTCCTATACGATTTCTGGTTTTTTAGTGCGCGCCCAATTGATGCTTAATTTTGATGTTTATAACGTGAGAATGCGAATGCGTATGCGCTGAGCGCCCACACCAACCACATACACACAGCCACAGCAATTGCCACAACAAACCAAAAGAACAGCAACTGATGAGCGAAACTATCGGTTTGAGTGCAAGTGCTTAAGCTCTGCGCGAGAGCGAGCGAGTGAAACGGCTTCTTAAGTGTTTTATGCTTTGTTTGGCAAAATGTTATTGTTGCTTAAATTATTTTGTATTATTCATGTTGTTTATACCTACAATTTCTTGTTTCTTGTGAGCGGTGTGCTTGTGTGTGCCACATGTGACAAAAGCGCGCCTAAATGCGGGAAAATGTAGCTGTCGGATCTGAGACATTATGGGTCGTCATATTATATTCGGAACATTCAGAGAGCTGAGTAACAATAGCAAGAGGTTTCTGCACAGACAGATACACAGATGTGTACATATGTACTTGCTGCGTTTTTTAATAAAAATTAGTGTTAAATTTAGTCACTACAAATTATTATTGCTATTTTTATTGAACGCATAAAAATTCGAAAGGGCTCTCTATCTTTCTCTCTCTGTCTTGCATCTCTTCCCACTCTCTCCCGTTTTTTATTAAACTCAAACTTGTGAGTGTATGTTGTTCTTACCCTTAAGCGAAAATACGAAAAATCCATAAATTTTGGAGATGAAAAACGCCGACAGAGCCAAAGTCAGTTCATTTTGTAGTTGCTGTTATCGTGTTGTTCCTGTATTCTACCATTGTCGCTGAAATTGCTGTTATGACATTTTTATGAAAAATTTGAAATTTACGATCGGACAACGAGAGTACATTTCTCGATGGGAATTTGTTTTTAGCACGAAATTTATGTGGAAATGAAACGAATTTGCAATTTGCCGACTTGGCCACTTGCTGGATGTCGGGACTCGGGACAATGGCCAATCGACTATGATTCTTGTTCGCAAACTAAGCAGTTTCCGGACTCACAGAAGCTTACAGATTAAACAGCAAATCAATTTACCCAAAACATATGAGTAAATGTTGGCTTTAAATATTTTCAGTGCAATGTTGAAAAATATGTTTGTTTTTTATATTTCTTGGCGCTAAAATCGGG
Source organism: Drosophila borealis (assembly GCA_035045885.1). Taxonomy (NCBI): domain Eukaryota; kingdom Metazoa; phylum Arthropoda; class Insecta; order Diptera; family Drosophilidae; genus Drosophila; species Drosophila borealis. The sequence continues at coordinate 21,080,575 of JAWNOR010000194.1, forward strand.
AATAGCTAAGTGACATGTATTTTAGCATGTATTTTAGCATTATATTGTAGGAGCTGTCAAAAGACGGTTTCAAGATATTCTGAAGAAGATGGGAATACGTGACGAACTAAAACTAAAATTGGCTTTGTTAATTAGTTTTTACTCAAATGATAAGTGCATACTGAAACCCTGATTGAAAAGTTTAAATAAAATATACCATGCAAAATATAAAATGTTGATAGAAATTTTCTGATGAGATTTTACTCTATTGCTGGCAGCAAAGAAAAGTTTAGTCAGGAACACAAAAAAAAGACTGAGTCTATTGCTTTAATATGTGTAAGTAAGTTCTGTCTGCAACAAGTATACAAAAATACTTTATAAATATTTTTATAAAGAGTAATTTATATTTAAATATTTTACCTGGAAGAGATTCCAAATACTAGAACAGAATAACAAAAACCTAAAAACTCTTAAAATAATGTTAATTCAATTTTGATTTACATTTCCTTAACACTATTATGCAGTTTCAAATTGTGGACATAATAGATGGCCAATGGTCTTATATCATTATCTTTTATATCTTTTACTTTTACTAATAAGAAAGCGCCCCTACGGATCACTTTGGAGTCCAAAATAAAACGAAATTAGAAACTGTGAAAATAATAATTTACCAAATTTGTTATTTATTGTTGATTTAATTTGTACATTACACAGATATATATTAAAATTTTTTATTTAGTTTAATTTATCTATATATTAGCTTATAAGCGTTTGTTGTATATTCATATTTATATATTTAACATTTAATAATTATTGTGCTTATATTACTTCTTATATTTATATTTGCTTGTTTTTTAAATATTTTGTTTAAAATAATTAAAATTATCTTTTAAAGTTTAAGTCAAAGATCAAAATTATTTTTTTTTTTACCTATTTGTCGATTTGTATAGTATAGTATTTGTGAGAGTATTTTTTTATTGGTTTATTGATCGGAAACTCTTAATGTTTCTAATTGACACCATTAGTTTTAGCTTGATACATTAAGAAGACGTAAATAGTTGTGTTTGTGTATATTATATATTTTAGATATTTTATTATTAGCTATTATTACCCAGTTTCAACTTGAGTATCGTTTTATAACTTTTGCACCACACGAGACCTGTAGTACATATCTTGTATACCCTTCTAAGACAGGAGCTACCCTTGTTAAGCTTGTTATAATCTTGTCATTAAATGTGTGACGCATAGAAGAAGACCGACCCTATTTCTATATATAAAACTGCTTGTCCGAACTGACTGACTGATTGGTGATCAACGCACAGCCCAAACCGTAAGAACTAGGAAGCTGAAATTTTCACTGTAGTTACCTTATGTGATATAGGTGCACGTTAAGACGGGGTTTCGGGAAATTCCACCCGCAAGTGCGGAAAAATCGCGAAAAACGTTTGTATGTAACTTTTTTGTTTACCATCCGATCGGCCCCAAACTTATTTTCAAAGATCTATGTTCAAATTCATTTGAGGGGTGTTTCACACTTTATGAAAAACCCATCCCTCCTTGGTGCAAATGGGGGTCGAAGATTTTGTGGATGACGTTTTGTGCTCAAATTTATTTCCAAGGATCTATAAGAAAAATCATTTGATACGTGTTTCACATTTTTCGCAAAATCTAAACTCCGTCGGTGGAAAATGCATTTCAAAGATTTTTTTGGTGAATTTTAAGTTTTTGATATGCATAAAAGTTGTTTGATTCCCGTCCGAACAGTTTCAAAATCATTTTAAAAGCTTTTTGAAAACATTGATTTTATAACATACGTGCCACGGGCAAGGCCGGGTTATACCCGCTAGTATAGTATATATGTTCTTTATCAGTTTTAACAGCCGAAACGATAAAGACATGTCCGTCTTTCCGTCTGCCTTTCTGTCCATTGTCCATTGGTCAGCTTCTGTGAGAGCAAGTATTTCATTTTGATAGATGTAAATAAAATGCTTAATTTAATACTTTTTGTTTTCAAGGTAATTTAACCATACTCGGCAGTTATTAATTTCACTTTTTTCCTTGTAAGCTATAAGCTCTAGTCGAAAATTGAGATTATGGAAAAACATTATTTTTCAAGATATCTTAACCAATCTAGGCAATTACAAGATTTGCAATATATCTGCTTCTCACATATCTGCAGAACCTTAAGACACATTTGTACAAGGGTATTTAAGATTCGACGTGCCGAAGATAGTCGATCGTTCTTGTGTTTCTTGAATGAGATATTATTGGTTTGGTCCAAAGTCCCGCATTTACTGTTAAAATAATATTAACAAGAAAGAAAGGCATTCGTTACGCCGAAGATTAAATGCGCTTGCAGATAATGGGCTAGATTTTTTTTTTACAAATGTCCATGTAATATAATAAAACCAAAATGCTTTTAATGCAAACACATATTATTCGACAGTTGATACGGTATTTTGCTCTTATGTTAGGAGCAAATTGCGTAACAAACTTAATAATAAAATTTGTATTCTCTGCAAATTATTGTTCTCTTTCGTGTAATAGCCAAGTTTAAATTTTCTTGAAGACGATCTTATAATTGTGTTACGAAACGTTTAACTCATAAAAGGAGACGCCTTCGACTCTTTAAGATCCTTTTGTCTTTGACCAGTATCAACAGCCGAATCATTATATCTATCTAACTAGTCAAACTAGTCTGTCAGTCTATGCTCCTAAAATATGATCATAATCTTATCAAGATCGAACAACTATATTTCATAGCTCCATGGAAAGAACTTGTCGCGAAAGATAGGCGTTTTATCTTGTTTATTTAATTTGGAAATCACTGCGCTGCCAATAAATGTTGGATAATTGATCAATCCTCTTGCAATAAGCAATATGGCCGCCATGTCGTATCAGTTGGGGGGTCCAAAGCCCCTGGCAGCAACAGCTACAGCAGCAAGTGTTTAAAATTAATTGGTATTGGTCATACAAGTCAGTCACAAGTCGAGCTGCTGCTGTGAGTGACTGGCACTTTGAGTGCAGTCAGATCGCTCCCGGCGTGTTGTGATTTACAACACCTGCATGCTACCGGAATGTTAATGGCGTTGGGAAGGGGCGGAAGAGGTCGCCCAACGACCGGAAAATGGAAACTGGCCATTTTGATAATCAAAACAAATAATAAAACAACTTCACACGTTATTGCTAAATAACTGGGCATGAAAGCAACAACAAAGGCAACTAATCGACTGTGATATAAAAACAACAACAACGCGAACCTCGACTGATGGCGCTCGCGCGCGTCATTAAAAGATAATAGCCGTAATAAACTAATAAAATTGAAACTGGATGAGAGGAGCAGCAAATAATAATAATAAACATGGACAAAATCACAATAAAACACTATTCGAGGCCTGCCTCGTTCGTTCGTGCCTGGTCTTCAGCCTGGGAGGTGATGCTAGGATCGTAAACCGTGCTTGTGGCTGTGGGATTGCGAATGTAAGTGCGAGTGCGAGTGGGTGCAATGTTGTGTGCCGTAGCTTAAAACCGTTGAATAGGACCGGAAGAAACCATAAAATCGTTAAATCGCCGAAAGCAAAGGAACTTGAAATCCACATGCGACAGGTTGCATCTAAAAAAACACACAAGCATACAAAAGCATGCAATGAAAATAAATTTGTAAATAAATAAATTTAACAGCTAAAAGATTTATGAAAAACAAATAAATATAATATTACAAGTTCTGGTTACTTGAGCTTTCTATAGGAGTTAGCTTCCGAAAAAGAAATTGGGAGTTAAAAGTTCAGCTGAAGACGCAGTGCAAACTTAAAGCTGTATGTATATTTTGTACCTGAGGTAAGTAAATTCGCACTATTTGAGTGCAAAGAAGTGTATTTTATTATAATCTCAATTGAATAATGTTGCTAGCTATTCGTGCTACATGTTCATTATTCAAGTAATCTCCAGTGCAACCATAGTTCATACATGTAATTCAAGTTTAATGTTTTACATCGGAAGCCATTCTCATCCAGGTATATACTACATACTGTACTGCAGTATGTATCTACTCGTAAAACAGTTTCACAATCATCTATATATTTCATTTACGAACATTAACTCACATTGAGAGTGCTCAGTTTAAGTTTTCTCGTGGCCCACTCGTTAAAGTCGAAAAATAATAAGAACTCAACCACTAAAGGAACCATTGAGTATCTTAACTCAAATTGAGTGAAGACAAGCACTCAATGGATAAATTGTGAAAATTCGACTCAGACTTGAATGCGGCCACACGAAATGGTTTGAGTGATATAGCGAACAAGTTCGACTCAATGGCTGAGTGCATAACTTTGAAACACTCGAGTCATAGTTGTAAAAAAGAAGAACGCTTCTGTTGTTGCACATCAAATTTATTCCTTAATTTGATACACTTTTATTGCGGCAGTTTATGGCTTGTTTGGCCCTTGCGGTTCGCCTAAGCCCAATCCGGATCACACCCCGGCTCCGGGTCTGAATCCAACATCAAGTCAAGGCGCGCACAAGTCAGCGGAGACGATGAATGTATTTTAAAGTGATTCGGTTGACGATTATAAAATGCCTTGTCACGCAATTATTTTTTAATCCTTCGACGTTGTCGCACATAGCCGTGTTTTATGGCTCCCGCTCCGGCTCCCGCTCTTGGTGCTGTTCCCTCTCTCGTTCCACTTCCCTCCTTTGAGCAGTAAACGTGGACCAGCCCCTGCTAGAAATGTGGGTTTATGTGTCAGCCTCAGCCGTGCAGTTGCGACAGCACTCAACTCAGTGCATTCCTCAAAACGACTTAATAAAATTTATACGAGTGCCAGCTAAGCGTCAGTACGTTCTTGTTCGGGCTGCGTCCGTCCACATTTATTGCATTTTAATTGCACTAATGATGTACCGTTTTGTAAATTACGCAAATGAAAAATATAAATCACAAATCTAATTAATACCGTAAGAGAATAGTCGTAAAACTGTAAGCATGCCGAGTACTTAACATTCTCACTTACCACAAATAGGAAGTTGAAAAGTTAAAATAAAGATGTGCAGCTGTAAATAGAACATTTACTTAATTTTAATAAATATATTTATTTATATATTTAATATATGTATTTGTACTACTATTTTGATTATTATCTTCAGTATAGTCCATACCATTTAAACTCCCCTCCCCCATGAGAGATATACCCGCAAAGGGATTTACTAATCTGACAACCTGTTTAAGGACTAAGAGCGAACAAATTAATATGAAATTAAATACTTTCTGCAAGTTGTCAGGACACAATAGTCACACAATTGAACTGCCGAGTGATTCTGCAGGTGCTCAATTATATAGTTTAAATTTTTATACATTTAACAATATTATAATGCCCGCAAAAGTATGAATAATAGTTATTTTGGTACTGAGCCGAAACACCTTAAAAACATATAACAGATAGCGATTAATTTTTTTCCAACCGTTTTTATAAGAGCTATATAATATAGAGGGGATAATGAGGTCAGAGTAAGGTTGGTTATTGCTGGTTTTGGTAAAAATAAAAAAAAAACATTCTGTTAAGAACCTAACTCAAGGTTCCTATGGAAGCTCCATGGGATAAAATTCTGCTTTTATATTCAAGCTTAATATGTTCCTCGCAGAAGCTGAAACAGGAGACGAAAGACGTAATTTCCAAAACACGGCAAAATACATTAGAAGCCCAACCAAACGATCCAGTCCTATCTCTAAAAGCATCGCTCTCTGCCGCCGATTCTCAATTCGGGTTTAGGTGTTGAGAAATTAAAATGCGTTCAGCAGAGTTTTTTGATGTTGATTAGATATTTCGCTGAATGCACAATTGAGCTGGTAAACTATCGATAGTCGCTCCGTCGACATTTTGAATAGTTTTGGTTCTTTGACCATCGATACACTCGATAGTATAGATTGAAATTAATAAAAAAACAAGTTTTTTCAGGCAACAGAAAAATCGTACCGTAATTTAAGTGTGATAAACTTCGTTTTTGCATTAGAAAATATTTTTATTTATTATAAAAAACCTAGCTTCAGTGATATTGCGATTAAAGGACAACGAACATAAAATGCTCTTAAGGACATATAGCTTTTGGTTTTCAGATTGTCAAAATTGAAATTGATTTTCGTTCTATCGGAAGATTTATGATACAGTAATGCGATATTGATACAATTTTGTGCATGCATACAGACCTTAGTAAAATTAGTAAACGACGAGATTTCCCAAGATATCTCAAAAGCTAAAAGGTTTTCATAAAATAACACATTTTTCGAACAATCCTATGCTAGATTTAAGATATAGTCCCAGTTCCGACATCAATGAGGCCTGCATCAAAAAGATGGACCTTTACAAAGTTTTGTAAAGATAGCTTTGAAGCTGAGAGACTAGCTTGGTAGACAGAGGGAAGGACTGATAAAGTTGCATATTTTTATGCGTTACACACGATAAAAAAATCGCGAGAAAATCGATGCGCTGTTGCACCGGAATATTCGACATTGATAACCCGATTATTCCCACAAATTTGGAAATTAAAAAAATTATCGTGAGCCATTAGAGCATGTAAATCAAATAAGCAAATCATATCGTTTTAAATATAATTGTTTTGTTTATTCTAATCACTTTCACCAAAATATTTAAAAATATAAGTGATACAAATTTAAGTCATAATATAAAGATGATTGTTTAAAATGAATTGACGTACAATATATCTATACAACATTCTTTCCTTGTAATGTCACAAGCGCCGAATTTGTTAAAGTTTTTACAACTTTTCTTTTGAGAGATCTCTGTCTGGGCTCGGAGCAAAGCGACTCCGGTTTTACTGACATAAACATCATTTACGTAGAGAGGGGACGTGCGTGTTTTATATGCCTCGACAAGACATTAAAATACGCACACGCCCCTTTTCATGTGCATGTAACGGGTGGTTTTGTGGCTAGGGGCGGCAGGCATGGTAGCAGAAGATGCTTTTTTCAGTTTTCCTCCAGTTAGGAAAGTGAATTCAAGTAAAGTGCAAGGCGAACTCAGCCAAAGCTGGTGGGCCTCAGATGTTGTTTGGTTGCTCAAGACGCAGCCGATGATGATGGGCTGGCTGCAAAAGGAGATTTCAATATCATAAAAAACCGTATTAAGAGAATCTCATATTGAGAATCGTAAAGTTTTTACGGCCGTTTAATGGACTCTTGCAGTAAGCGTGAGTATTTACGCGCTGCTTAAAAGCGGTAAAATATGGCCAAGTGGTGTCAGGGGACAAACACGCACACTCCAATTCACGGGCCCTCTAATACACGCAGCTGATAGCTAACACGTCTTTTGCAGGAGAACGAAGACCGAAGAATGGTCCGAGCTGAGGATGAGCCAAATAAGTGCCCGGATAACATTTAAAAGTAAAAACGTAAATTTTGTATATTTTCCGGACCGTCTTGCTTTTCAATTAACTGAAAAGGGGCATACATTTGGCAATTACTAGGTAGTGACTGCAGCGCCATCTAACTGCGATATGCCGCACCAATGTTTAACCACTTGCTGATGCGGTCGGTTAAGCAGCGCCCTTAAAGCAGTTCAAATGCGTCCTTGCTATTATCTATATGTGCAGGCAAAGAACGAAGGTGTTTACAGTTGCGATTGCAATGAAAATGCGTTTGGCAAGCGATAAAAGAGACGGCAATAAAAGATAAACGATTGGAATCAGAGTGATTTTTGCTAGCATGTGGGAGGAGTCGAGGCAGATGTTGATTGGCGAAAAATGCGCGTTCGTTTAACCTAGGATCTACAACATTTTTCTGCTACGCCCAAGTATTAGATCTGTTTTCGTGTTGCTTACAGTGTTTTGCCGATCGGTTGTCGCATTTGTGCTTTGGATATTTGCTGCAGGGCAAGACTTACTTACTTACTTACTTACTTCCTAGTCGTACACACTCAATTAAGGTATTGTAAAACCGTAGATAATCTGGAGGATAATCCTTCACCTAATTATATGTAAACTAGATTTAAATATAAATGAGAAAACATTCACTTTAAACGATAACATTTAAGTAAACAGCGAATCATCAAAATATTATTAATATAACTTATATTGTTGTAGTTTGTTGATTATTTCAATAGAGAAAATTATTTAATGCGAAGTTTGTATACCCTATACGCATTGAAAATTGTTTAGAAAAAAGCGGGTTTAATGACTTTGTGCATGTATTAAATGTAAAGTATATATATCAAGACACAAGCCCAGTCGATCTAGCCATGTCCGTCTAAACGTGCCAATTCCAGCTTGAAACTTAAAATTTTAAATATACATACATATTTTCGAACACCATACACACAACTAATCAATTATGTTTCTTCAATATATCCCCCAGTTATAAGTGCATTAAATGAAAATTACTTTCGCCATAATTGCGATTTTTCCGGGCTCCCAAGTTTGGGATAATCCTCTTCATCCTTGTATCTTTAAAGATAGAGACTGCTTTTTACTAGCGCAGCCTGTTTTTTGCGCAGCCGGCTCGCGTTTAATTGATGGCAGCTGTTAATATACAGGCCATAGCAGACACTTAGTGGGTACAGGGGCAGCAGTAGTATCGATTCAAAGGAGTCTTCATGTTAAATAGCTGCGCACAGAACTTTGACAACGCTTCCAATATTTTGTCTTATCTGACTGTGTTAAAGGTGTTTCTTATGACCAGTGTGACAACTAGGCGGCACTTTCTAGTGCCATTCTTTCATCACGATCCTTCGATTGTTTTGCCACACATTGGGCCGTATGGAGGCTTCCATGACGTTAATCGTAGGATCACCGTAAATGTATAAGTATGTTTCAAGATAGCTGTTTGCTTGCCATCTCTTGGCATCGCGACACTAGGTAGCTCCTTGTTATATACTCTCGACCACCCATTTAATTTTTTAAATACATTATACCCGTTTTACCCATTTTCAATGGGTTCAGGGTATAAAAAGTATTCCCTATGTAGGGCTTAATCTTGCACCCAAGAACCGAGGTAACTAGCTGTCCTTCCTCATACCTTACCTAGCCTTTGGACTTTTAAGAAAAAAGTTAATTAAAATACTTACGAGACGGCATGCAATACAATTGTAATTGCAATTCTATTTATTGAATTCTAAAAGGAACACACGTATATGCACGCAAGTCTTTAGCTGGCTTGCTGCTTCGAAGCAATATAAACACTTTATTGGAAAGTGAAGAGTGGAAGCAGGGTAAGCTGCGAAGCAAGCTGTGTGCGTGAGTATGTGAATGTACATACATATGAGCAGAAGGAAGCTACAATATTTGTAAAAGTAAGTCGGGTGGGGTTCAGGGTATCCCCTAGTCGGACAGTCGGGAGTGCCCGAAACGACAAGATTCCAATTCAAGATTCAAGTGTCGTAGAATAATTAGTTCCTGACTTTCTAAACACAATAATTTTAGAACTCTGAATCTGAAAAATTGACCTATTCTTCCAAGGGTCGAATCCAAGCCTAACTTCATAGATGTAACAAGAAAGAGTTTCTAGTCGGTAGCTCCCGACTAGGGGTACCCTGAACCCTCTTGCTTAAGCACCAACCGCAGCTCGCGCTTCGCGCTCATTTGCTTTAGTAGTAATAAAGATACATTAAAAAAAAAAAGTTCCCTTGGCAGGGTTACTTGCTGCAGGCTCTATGCAGCAGCCACATCAGCCAAAAAAAAAAGTTTCCTCGGCAGGGTACGAAGTTGTATCTGACCGCGCTACTTTCCGCCGCCTCTACTCAATAGCCACACCAATAATTGAGTATTAATGAGAAAAAAACCAATTAAAATAGCAGCACCGAAAAAAATACAATCGCAATTGCATTGCTGTTGATAGAATTCAAAGCAGACGCGCATGAATGTGTGTGTGTACATGTATACAGAAATTCTTGGAATTTGCTCTTGCTTCTGCAATCGCGTGGGCAGTCAAAACACATTTGCTTTTGTGTTTCTTAACCGATCTTGATGAAATTTTTAGCAGTAGATCTTATTGTACTATAAAATATTCGTGTATACTCAGAATGACAATTGCATTTAAATTGTGGTCTATATTGGTGGGAAGCATAAATTTGTTTATTTAATTGATTTACAGCTTTGAGGTAGTAGCGAGGAGAGTGCGATAGGTTTAAAATGAAAAATACTTGAAATATTGGAAACGATTACTTGGAAACGGGGCAAGTTATCGAATATCGGAAACAAACTCGATCTGCGCATGGACTAGGAGGACCTATAGCAAAAATTTCTCTAGCTCTTATAGGTTCTGAGATCCTTGCGTTCATACATACAGACAGACGGACGGATGGACAGACAGCCTGACGGACAGACATTCGGACATGGCTAGGTCGACTCGGCTGTTGACGCTGATCAAGAATATATATACTTTATGGGGTTGGAAAATCATCCTTCTGCCTGTTACATACATTTGCACAAATACATAATACCATTTTCACCCATTTTTAATGGGTTCAGGGTATAAAGAGCAGTTTCACGAGGAGATTGACAGGCAGATGTAACAAGATCATCACAGCTCGTCGTCCAGGTCAAGAATTTATTAACTTTATAGAGTTTGTAGATGCTTCCTTCTGTCTGACAGATATATTTTTTGAAACAGGGCAAATAATGCATATCCGAGTGTATTTAAATTATTATTTAGGTCTACGAGTTGTATCGTCTTTTCCCCTGATTGATGATGTTCTAGTTATAGGAATTTGCCTCTAGTTCCTAACTTTAACGATTTGGTCTCTACTGTGACAATTATTCAATTATTTAATCAATTTTCTTATCAAAAACAGGACTCGCTAGACACGCTACCAGACAAATTAATTAAGAAATATCGATTTTTCGGATTTGCCGAGCCATCGTAGTGTAGGCAAAATATTTTGATTGATCTTTAGAAATCAGTAGGCTTCATTCCAAATTTGGACACTCTACATTGCTCAAAACCAATACACTCTTATCACATTGCGAACGAGTATAAGAATATGAAATAAATATAGTTTTAGTATCTTGGTATGTCGATGACTGCTAAAGTGCTTGTTTACCTGGAAAACTTACTATAATTGTTATGATTGCTCTCTATAATTTAGTCGCACATATTTTAATATATTACTTTCTTGGTTCGTTTTGGTAACACACTTGCCACTTACTCAATTAACACCTAGCTACACAGACAGCCCCGCAGTGTGTTCGGTATCCAATAGTACCCCAACATGTGTATAGGCGTAGAATAAGTATGGTCACTTGGATGTAATCCTCATTGGATGCAATTCGTAAGTGAAGTCACGTAGAACGGCAACTTTCAGCCGGGCAAATGGCATATGTCTGGTGACAACGACCTGACGACTTCATTAGACGCGGGCATATATCAGCAATGTGTCGGACTAACGACTACCTAGAGTTATGTGACTTGTAAAAAGGATTTCCTATAATTTTAAGCACTTCCCAATGTTATGTTCCTGGTTAAATCATAGGCTCGACTGCCGGCTTGAGATGACTTTGTAGACGTGCATTTCAAAGGCCTGAGCGAGGTCGCCTCGGAATTTTTTTCCTCCTCCATTTGCTGCTTGCCCATGGGTAAATAAATCAATTCCACTGTCGAGTGAAGAGTGCACCAGCAGCTCGTAAAACAAATTTCGCCGATTCGACGAATGTTGTTAATTATGGTTTTGCGTAACATTCTTATTACCAATGCATATCCATTCTCTGGCCCGGTCACAAGTTATCCCTTTGTGAGTAATTTGTGTTTGAACTCGTTAAAGTGTCGAACGATATAATGGGGAAATGCGCAGATAATTGTGCCCATATGCAGAGGCACGACTGCGTTTGAGAATCGTGTGTTTGCCTGCAGCCCGGCTCCGCTTTCTTACCCACTCCCACAATTTGACTGGAGCGCATCTTCTGAAATGGCACGTCCGACCAAGAGCTCCTAGCAATCAAATACAATTTGCAACAATTTAAGATTTTCGCTGCGGTAGCGCCCCATTGAATCTAAACGCCAGCTCGGATAGCCAATAGAAGAACGCGGCAAGCCGATTCACACGAAATTTCCTAGATGCCGGGACGCGTTTGATGGGCTCGTAAACAGTCATTGCTCTGGGGAGCACCACATCTATGATGTACAAAGCGTGTCTGGCGTCAGCCGCCTTCCGAGCGAATGAAGGAATGCGTCGAAGATGCAATTTAGTAAAACACTGCGGCAGCCTATAATGCTGCAAAAATGATTAGCGCCAACGCTGGCGCTTGCTTTGGTATCCAATTCTTAGATCGAAATGAAGTTCCCATATAGCCGCATCTGGTTTTGGCCTATGAGTGTAAAATGAGATCTCTGTGTGTATGGGGTCGCAAGTATAACTAAAACCCCCCGTAATATAGACTAGCCGGCCTTGCCCGCGGTACGTATAAAATATATTTTCTCAAAAAGCTTTAAAAATGAGCTATTCTTTAAGTTCTTCTGTAGAGCTTTGAAAATAAGTTGAAGCAAATCAGACAAAGCTTAAGAATTCACCAAAAAAATTATTGAATTGCACTTTCCACCGTGAAAGCTTTGATTTTGCCAATAATGTGAAACACGTCTCAAATGATTTCTTATGTAGATCCATTGAAATTAATTTCAGGGCGAAACGCCACCCACCAAATCTTTGACCACCATTTCCACCAAGAAAGGATGGATTTTCCAAAAAATGGGAAATACCCATCAGATGAATTTTCACAAAGATCTTTAAAAATGTGTTTGAGGCCGATCGAATGGTAAACAAAAAAGTTTCATACAAATGTTTTTCGCTAATTTACCACTGTTTGCGGGTGGTATTTCCCAAATCGCTGAAAGTTTTCATTAATTTCTTATGTAGAGCTTTGAAAATAAGTTTGAAGCAAATGGGACAAAACTTCAAACTCAGACCAAAAAGTCATTGAACCGCATTTCTACCGAAGAAGTTTGGATTCTGCGAAAAGTGTGAAACACGGATCAAATGATTTTTCATATAGATCTTTGGAAATGAATTTGAGAGCGAAACGTCAATCACCAAATCTTTGACCGCCATTTCCACCAAGGAGGGGTGGATTTTCCAATAAGTGGGAAATACCCCTAAAATTAATTTGAACAAATTTCTTTAAAAATAAGTTTGAGGTCGATCGGGTGGTAAACAAAAAAGTTACATACAAACATTTGTCGCTAATTACCCACTGTTGTGGGTGGAATTTCCCAAATTACACGTTTCCCTGAAACACGTATTTATTAAGTTCCTATGTATAGCTCTGAAAATGAGTTTGAAGTTAATCGGACAAAACTTAAAACTTCACACTTCACAAATGTGAAACAGGTCTCAAAAGATTTTTAATATAGATCCTTTGAAATGAATTTGAGTGCGAAACTTCACCCACCAAATGGATTTTTCGAAAAGTGTGAAACACCCCCCAAATGAATTTGAATAAAGATATTTTAAATTGAGTTTAAGGCCGATCGGATGGTAAACAAAAAATTTGCATTTGCACTTTTTTTGCGAGGCGTTCACTGCTGTGTTCTGCATGTTTGAAGATGCCTTCTAAATACTAAAAGAAGATAATTGCATATCGTACAGAGTTTTATAAGCCGTTCATTGTAATTGGGTAAAAAGGGTACAGTGGGTGCGTGTCCGAACACAAAAAGAATATATGTTTTAACAGCTTCTGTCTCATAGATTATAAGCGCTGGATACTTTAAAATTCGAACGTTGCTGCCTGCGATTCGAATTACTTACCCTTTCCACGAAATCGATCAATCGACAGTGCGGGCTCTCATATAGTGTACACAGGCATTATACTTATTGGATACCTCATGTGCCCCTCAAAACTGTAAAACCTTCATCTTGGCAACTAGCCTTTGGGCTTTGGTGTAACTACATGTATTTGAAAGCCAATTTTATATTATGAATATTGTATTAAGATCGCAGCAAAAACACCGAAGAGAATCACGAAAGAATTTCTCAAAAAGTTAGGTTAAGCGAAGAAGTAGCACAGGCAGAGCGGAAACTGCGCGGCAATCCACTATACTTTTTTAGCACTTACTTCTCAAACAAGGCATTTTCTGTTCCCCTTTTTTTAATGCGCAATTTTGTGTAATCCGAATTTGAATATGATATAACGCTTGTATAGAACTATATTTAGAGAGTACTTTGTAGAGAGTATTATAATTTTGTTATGAAATGTGTAACGCATAAAAGGAGACATCTCCTAACCTATAAAGTATATATAAATTCTAGATCAGCATCAACATCCGAGTTGATATAGCCGTGTCCGTCTGCACGAGTCTCTTAGCTTTAAAGCTTTGCGGGCAGTACATGTCGACACCGAAATTTTTATCAAGATCGCACTAATCCCAGCATTTACTTGTTTAACTATGCTGCAGATATGTAGTCCAAATCTTATCAAGGTCACAGTAGAAATAATCGGTCGAAAAATCAGTTATTGTATGACAAAATATTCCGATTTCCAAGCTTATTATTTACGAGCTTCACTATTCTCACTTACTTGCAAAACTGTATGGCAAATGTCTACAAGGGTATTAAGATTTTACTTTCTCGCAACTTGTTCCTAAGTTAAAGCAGCAGTGTACATAAAATTCATGATTTTGAACTTCTGTTTCCAAGCGTTCAGCCGTTGCCTATGCTTGTAGTTGTGTTTCTGTGGGCATCCAGACCATTTTTTGCCTCAAATAACAAAATCTACCCATTAAATGTGTACCCAATAAAAATTATACTAATTGTTGTTTAAAAGTGAGTTCGCGTTAGTTATCGTAATCTAATTACTGAATTAAGTGAGAAGTAATTGGAATTTTCGATTGAATTTGATTTGCATGTTGACAAACTATGGGGCCTGTTTCGGTTTAATGCCCTCAACTCGAAAGAACTAAGTGTGCATGCATAATCAGAAAATGTAACTTACTGTCCAGCGGGACAGTTCGAATTCATTAAATGTATTATGGGAGTAACAACAGGCGGCTGGCTCAGGTAATTGGGCAGCGTCTAGGGACTTAGGAGACCCGGAAGACGTTGGGTGACCTTACCTGACTGCGAATGGAGGCCTTCAAGACTCCCTAACGTTCAGCTTCAAGAGCACTGAGCCAAGCAATCAAGCACAGAACAAGCTGCCGGCCAGGGGCCCGTAAACCTGATCAACCACTTTGAATGCGGCAGCATGGCGGCGACAATGGCAGCAGCCGTAGCAACCGCAACCGTAGCAACAGCGGCAAATGTGATAAGATAAACCGCATTGGAATTCTGGGGCTGACGGCCATGCTCTAGTTTGGCATTTTGAATGTTCATAAATAGATTCAAACGAGAGTTGGCCGTACAGAATTCATCCCCCTTTCTATGCACACGTCTTTACGCTCTGCTCTCGCCGCACTCACTGCGCATTTCTTTAGAGGAATTCCGTTCGTTGCCTGCCTCGACGCCCATGCGGTTGGGCCAGGGCTAGGGATGTTTTTGAAGGCAACCATGACAACGTGGAGAGCAAGCTTAGGATAACGTGAAACTGGTTTCGAGCTATTGACTCATCGTGTGGTCATCCGGGGGCTAACTCTTTTCGGCTGGCATTTAAACTCAATGCGTTGTTTTTGTTCTCGGTGCGGCCCGAATCATAAGACACCTTAAGTCCCAATCTCGCTACGGTCAGCGTCATATATTTATCGATTTACCGATTTACCGATTTATTGTTTGTTATGGTGAAATGCAAGAGCGAGGGTTTAAATTTCTTCAGAGTCTGACGTGAATTCTCACTGCCCTGTTCACAAAAGCCTGAACAAATATTAGTTTGAATGCTGATCTACCAGCTTTTTAAACTTTTGTAGACTTTGATTCTTAAATATATAAAAAAAATCTTAAGAAGTGTTATTCATTTAATTAAAATCCCTGACAATTATTTATATACTAATATTATACCCACATTATATTATGGCGAAAAAAGCAATAAAGCTACAAGCTAACTTCAATAGAACAAAATAATTGTTTCGTCTACAGTAAACAATATTTTTTTAAATTATTTAAATATATTTTTGTTTAAGGCGATTTTTTGAAGGCGATCTCATACATGTTAGCATCATATATATGTATGATGGTCGATTTTTGGCATGTTAGCTTGAAAGACAATATCATGGCAACACCTTGTTCGATGCGTACTCCCTGAATTATCTAAATTCCATAGCTTCTCAAGTATAGCTAAGTTGCATAAATTGTGTATGATTTATTTGTAGGCCGCTTAGTTAAATTTGCACAAATGTTAAATTGTCAAAGTTGTGATTACATATATGAATTACCAATAGTTAAACAAAAAGGCCCAATTTTAAAATTTGAAAAAAGTTTCTCCACGAAAACATTTTTTCTTTATTTACCAAGTAAGATTGCAAGCTTGCAGAAAAAAATACATAATTGGTCACATAGAGTCACTGCCTAGAGGATATAAAAAATACACTTTGAAAATTTTGCTCAGGGCAGTCAAAGAAACTAGCGACTTTGATCTGATGACGAGCATTACCTGTAAAGACTAAACAAATTTGGCTGGTACCGGCAAATTTACGTGACGCTGACACTTGCTATCTAAAGCCATAAAATCGCTGGGCTTATCATCGATGGTGGCCATTAAAAGTGAGTTTTAGTACTGGTTAAGACGTTCCGGCCGCAGTCCGCAGTTCAGCTTTTTGAAGCGAACGTACGCCAATTATGTGCACAGTTGGACATTGCGTGTGTAGCGTTCCCGTTTATCCCGCCAAAGTAGCGACGAAGACAGGTCCATTGGCGGGCAGAGCCTGGCCTGCGTGGCCGAACTATGGCTACGACAGGGCCGTATATATATGTTCTTCAAAAACAAATGCGAGTGCCAGCAACAGCTCTACGGGCCAGCAGTATAAAGCGATGCGCGCGGCTGGGAGGAGGACAAACGTTCGTGCAATCAGTGCACCCATTCTCTACACTAAAACGCGGTATTATTATGCGGGCGATTAACATAACAATATAAATTGCACACTCTGCAATATATTCTTGCAAAAATAATTTAAAAACTGACCACGCTAGCGTATTCTCTGTGCCCAATTGCATTCCCACTTGGCGTGCCACTTCAGATCACAAAGTGAGCGTGAGTGACAGCTGTGCAATTAGATTACGCCCAGTCATTAGAATGGTTGGGTGTAGTTAAGGTAAATATGCAGTAACGTAAATATCTCATTATGAATGAATGTGTGGGATAAAACGAACCCATCATCAAGTTTCTTACATGGGCTTAAATAGACTTGAGATGATTAAAAAAGTGTTCGATCCGAACCGGTGGGTAACTGCTCGATCCTTTACCAAACGGAAATGAGTTTGACACCCACAGCTCGTGGCATGAAGATACTCTACGTATGTAAGTAGAAAGTTGAATGCACAAATTATCTATTGTAATACAAATTAAAATATATTTATGTATCTATTTATAAGTTCTTAGTAAATACAGTTTGTCAAGTTACAATGGAAATCTATTCTAACTCATATATATAATTTTACTTTACATTTAACAAGGCAAAGAGTTTAAAACACTCCCAATTGCGTTCCGGTTTTTTGGGCTCATAAATATTGACTGGAAATCAAAAAAAAAAAAAAAACAAACAAAACAGAACAGAACAGAACCTTGAAATGTGTTCAGAAATATATTGCCTTTTGACAACACACGACGGGTCAAATTGCCAGATGGACTTGCAGTTTCTAAAGGAAATCATACGTTTCCAGTTTCTAGTTTTTACGTCAGGCGGCCAAGCGACGTCGTCCATTGAAGGGTTAAAATCTCCAATTGTTATGCAGGGCCATAAAATATAGGACTCGCTTTTAAAATGCTTTGGAAATCCTTTGGCGTAACAATAAAATGACAAACAAAAGTCACAGGACGGCGCACAAGCGACAAGCCGGCCAGCCCGTCCATATTGACGCCTCATACCCTTTGCCCATGTTATCGACGAGCGAAAATATGGATGCAGCGACTCCGATGACTACAACAACAATGGCCACATCGGCAACAGTACGACTTGAGGATATATGTATGTATATGTAGGTATATCTGGAATATGTCACACCATGTTGCGTTTTACGACTGCCGCTCACCTTTTGTTCGGGGAGTTTATGGCGAACCGGAGCTCACTCCTGTTCTGCGCTGCGCTGGGCTACTTGGCAGCCTTTTAACTATTCACTTTCGTTGACAAGCTGGTGGGCTGAGCTGCTGCTGAGCACTGAACAAGCCAAAAGCCAAATGGCGGATGGCCTTTACGAATCGCTTCTGTGAGCTAACAGTTTTATAATTTATCGATTCTCAGCCTTCATGTGGCATAACATGTAACTGCAACAAGTTCACCTTGGTGGCAGCCATTAATGCTTTGAAATTGGTAAAACGCTGCTCAACGCAAGAATCGCTTCAAGGACGTCGTTCACAAAAAACTGAGCCAGAGAAAGGATTTCCCTGTAAGAGACGAAAGGCTAACAGGTAGATCGAGCAGCTGCTGTAAAAAACATATTCCGGGGCCATAATTGCGCAATTCAAGGTCTTAGGACAACACCACAGGACCTGTCGCGGATGCAATAATATTTCCTAAGTACCTAGTCATAACCCTTAATGCAACCCAGTTCTAATCCCAGCCGATGTCCTTGAGCGAGAGCAAGCCGCGAAAAATGTTTATAAAATTTTAGTTTTGGGAAAATGTAAAAAAAGAGTGGTCTAGTCGTGAGTGCCCGACTAAGAGATATCTTATACACCGCGCAGAGCTACTTTTACAAACATTCTAGCTTTTCTCTTTAAATACATTAACAAAAATACAACTACATATATTTTTATGCGCATTTTATGCAGCGGCTAGGCTCCGTCTCTTTGTTCTACATTATGGGAAATGGGTTCTTGAATTGCATCGGTGTTTACAGTCCGATCCCCATGAATATAGCAACCAAATTTGTGTTAATACAAAAACGCAGTGCTCTCGTTTAAAAAATTTCCGTTTTATTTTTTATTTTGGGGGGAATGAAGAAGGTATCCAAAAGATGAAATTAGAGTAATGAAGATGACTCTTGTCCACTGATTTCATTGGTAATTACATTCTCAACCGAGTATTGCGAAGCCGGTTATACTCGCACCGTTCATACTAGTTTGTATTATCACTTTCATTATTATCTTTTCGGCATGAAAATAACTTGTTCCACTTGTAATATAAAGCGTTTTTATACCTGGAATCCGGTGGGGAGTATAATGTGTTTGGTAGTAGCAGTATGCATCTACTGATGATGCTGCTTTATGCTATTTGTCCATATGAACGCGTCGATTTCGAAAACTTTTAAACCGAAACACTTTAAATAGGACCTCCTAGAGTTCGCGATATATGATTTCGTTTTTAAATCACCTAAAGCTTGCAATGTTTCCATAGAATGGATTAAAATTTAAATTGAAATCCTGTTCTTTTTTTTTAGGTTTTAAAATCAAGAGTGCCCACATACACCATGTAAAATTTGCATCTCATATAGCATACACCGATTAAGAATACTTCTCTCTTAGGAACCACATAGTATTTGTAAGCCCCAATTTTATGGCAGTTGTCTTTAGCAAAGACATATACGAATATAACCAATGCAGAAAATTCATCAAGATCGGTTCAGGAACATAGAAAAGAAAATATGCATCAGGTGATGTAATCGATGATCTTTTTTTAAATCATTGCCTCGGCGTGTCTGCATGTTTTTGTTGGTAGAAGAGGGTTTAGGGGCCTCCTAGTTGGATACTCCCTAGAGCACTCTTACTTGTTGGCATAACCGAATTATACCTTGCATTTAAAACAGTTTTGGCAACTTGCGTCCCATCCAGAATTCAAATTCAAGCAAACCATACAAATTTTATTTAATTTTTATAATTTTTTTGAATTATTGCCAAATGACCTCTTCACATGGTTTGTTGTTACGTTGGGAATTGAAGTGGATGAAGACGAAATAACGAAATCAGCATCAGCAATATTAATATTATTTATACGACAATTAAAACTATGTCTCTAGGTCTGCGTCTTCACATGCCAATTTCTTCGTAATTCATTTTGAATGTCACATTAAAGATTTTATTATCAATAAATGCACAATTAAATAAGCATTAAACTTATTTCGCCTGTCATTTTGCGCTGGACTTGATGCCCAACATTCTCGCAATTAGCTCAAAATATTCTGCTGTACCGTGTTTGCTTTGAGATAAATGGAATATTTTGGTTAATTTCTCCTTAGATTTATATACTCAAATTCTTTCATCATTTAAATATAAAAATTTTAAATAAAACTCATGTTTCTATGATTTTTCTATACGAATAATATTTTGCCTGCTTTCATTTTCTTTGTCGTTGGCCTAACCTAAAAATGTTATATAAGTAAACTGTTTAAATTGTAACAAATATGCGCAATAAAAGTAAATGGATGCTTGTTGATTATTCTTGGTCAATAAAATAAAATTAATTTTTAATAAAAATGAAAATGAATAACTTATTTGCCAGCATGCTAGTCAGGATAGATATAAATAATTTGAAACGTGCTTCATCTATATATTAAATAGGAAAACTTATCATTAAAAACGTTTTTTTTTTAATTGTATAAAGTTCCTTTTGTTATTTCGTAATAAAGTAATCTCCCTTAAATTAAGCTTTGAGCACACCCTCAAACAAGGCAATTTCCAATTAAAAACGCTTGGAGAACTGCGTCTACAGCTAATTATATGGAGGTCTGTTTGACTTGATTTCATTATACAACCACTCCATAATACATACATATAAATACAAAATTAATTTCATGACCAAGTGCATGTGGCATTAGGTTGGATTGCTTGTGAGTTGCTTGAGTCCGTTGTGTACGATTTGGAGGGTGCCACATACCTTCTCCTGCAATGGCACTTGAGCCAGTTGCTCATTACATTTGGCTGAATAATTATTTCAATAAACAACAAGAGAGTTCTTGAACTTGGCTTGGGGCTCGATTATGAACTGTGCTAGAACGGCGCGCACATAATACCATATTTCAAATTTCAATTAAGACCAAGTGCTGAGAGAGCTGCCTTGAGCTCCCAGTTTCTCCATACTCAGATGCCAATAGCAGCTCCGCGTTTCCTCACATATCGAAGGCCGTTGATCTCTTGCAATATGTATTTAACTTTTGACTTTTTCGAAATATAAACATTTTGTTTTATAGCCTTCAATTGGCTTGCCTTTAAACGTAACCCTAAAAGGAACTCAAGTGTATAGCCGGCAAATGTTCTGCAAAAGACTTCGGAGACTGGGTCACTTGGAGCAATGTGTTGGCAAATCTATTGGATCAAGTGTGGAAAGCAACACAATGTTCAAGTAATTGCGAATGGCGATAAGGTGGCCCTTGGCACTGTGCTGCTCGGCTAAAGAAAAAAGTTTTAAATTAAAAACACGTTTATGCTTTGCATTTCAAAACAGCACTCAATACACAGCTAACGAAGATAGAAAAAATCGAATGCCGGCCATCGCATATGCATATAAAATTGTCAATATACACTTTTAAAGTGTTACACTCAGCGATTGGGCTGTCAAATAAACGTCTGTGCCCGAAACTAATTCCAGCGATTAAAATCTGAAAACGCATCGATGAACGGAGTAGCAGCAAATTCGGCTTAAACTAGCCGGAGAACAACTTTGCTGCACAGAGTGCTTGGAACGGGTATTTTTACGATTCAGATAGCGCTTCAATATTTTTTTGGAACGGGAAAAACAAAAGCGTTTGAGCTTGAAAGCAAAAACATTCCATACCCCGGTTGTACCCTAAGCGTTTGCATTTCATTTTAGTGAACTAACATCAAGAAAGCCTCAAATTAACATTCAGTTGGCCAGCCAGCAAAGAGTTGGACCCTAGAGGATGCTGGTGCTGTTGCTCTACCTATCTGTTGACTTAGGCGGATCCCATTACCTAGCTGGCTATGGCCTTAGCCAGACCAGAAACTGAGGCTGTGATGCTGCTGGCTAAAATATATTTTGCATATTCCATCGATTTTTCGACTACAAAATGAGTGCGCGCATAATCGGGGCGCGAGCGGGACAAATGCACAAAGTATGGTCGACGGGCTCAAGTGAGAGCGAGTGCGAGAGCGCGGTTGAAGCTTTTCTGGGTGTGTCTGTAGGTGCGGAGGAAACGTGTCGCCAAAGATGCTAATTTATTATCGATTTGGTATCATGTGCCATGTGCTATCGGTATGTTCCATTCGCTCCAATGGCTGTCCTGCACCCCTGATTCCCTTCTTGCTGGCAATGTGCTGTTTTCTAGCAAAATCTAAGCGCAGCGGCTGTCGCATAAATCTCGCTAATTTATGTAGGATGCGTGCGAAATGCTAACAAACTTAGTCGCTGGTCACCAACGCCCCCGTCAACCTGTCGACTGCTCGACTCCTTTTCCTTCACGTTCCCTTTGGCTGCCATCCAAACGAATGTTATGCATATCAAACTCATGGCTCGAAACTCGAAATGCGAACTACAAAATGTCAAATGCAAACTGCAAAATGCAAAATTCAAAATGCAAATGCGAATGCATGTTCAAGCCCCACAGAAATTTGTTGTTCTTCGTAGTCGCGTCGTTGTAGCTGTCATTGTGACATCTTTCGATTTATTTAATTGTCAATTTGTGGCGCACTTAAACTAACGATTTTCTAAGCAAGTTCGTGTTTTGCGCGCAATTTATGGGACTTGCCTGCCATGCAGCAGTCATCGTCGGATACCAGACTCGGACAAGTGGGGAGTGGAGTAAAGTGGAGTGGATGGAATATTGATATTGTTATTTCTTCGTAATGGAAATGTTGGCAATACCCACTTCACGTTGATAATTGTCCTGAGCTTAACACGAGTTAATTAATTTCGATGGGCGTTTCCAGTCGAAAATGTATATATATATACGCTTAAACAGTATCAACCACTTAAATACATAATAACATTTAATTGTAATAACAAAATGATATTCATATACATACATCTATATGTAAGTACTTATAAAACAGTTTGTTCTGACCGACTAACGGATAAAAATAAAACAAATATTTTTGGTTTGAAAATCGAAGGGAGTTACTAGTCAGTGCGTCTATAACAAGTTTAAAGAATATCAAGTAAACATGCTTTAGTAGGGCATGTTAAAAAGACAAAGAAATATTCTGCATTGATGTATATTATACGAAGTTACAGAAGTTACATGTAGATAGAAATTTGGCGGCTAAAAAATAAAGACATGGGTTGAACAAGATAATCAATACATACAAGACATATACAATATATACTTATGGAGTTGAAGGAGCCTTCTTCCGTCTTCTTCTTCAGAAAACTATTCAATCGTTCGTTAACAGATACAGCCGAACAAAGACGTCTCTCTAAACAATTTATTTTATATACCATTGTGGAGGGTTTTATAATTTTGTCTTGAAATGGGTAACGCATAGAAGGAACCATATCCAACCCCATTAAGTTTAGATATTTTTTTTTACACAAGATATCTTTATCAAACTCGGCACTTATTAGTTTAACAATGCTCCTTACACATGCAAAATCCTATTAACATAGGACAACTGTATCATATAACTGTCAAAGGAACGATCGGTAGAAAAGACGGAATTTTTTCTCACTTGCTTCTCCAAAATTAATATTATTCGCTTGATATTTTAGGTGGTTCAACAAGGTGAATTGTGATTTTGTACAAGGAATATACATTTAGTATAGAATTTTTAATTCCCAGTACACTTTCAATTAAACATTCGACTGTCAGTCCCGTCTTAAATGATTATTTTGTAATTATTGCGCTTGAGTGGGTGCAAATGTCATTGATTACTTATTATTAACATTTTTATTGCGTTTTGTATTTTTTTTGCTTGGCTGGAAGTGGGAGCAGCAGATAAAGAGTCCAGTGGACAGACTGCCTTTCAGCAGTCCACGAGCTGTTCGCAAAGTGTCCCCAAGCGGCTATTAGTACTAGACTGGGGCGCAATAATAAAATTAATAAAATAATTAAAATCTGTATTTAAGTGACAATAAAGCTCATTAGCTTATGATAAGCGCGGATGACAACTCGAGCTCAGAGATGACAACTATAGTTATAATATAATAAATACGCCAACCTCTGCCTGTGAGGGTACATTAATAAAAATAAATGTTCGCTTGAATCGGTTGATGCTGAATGAAAGTACAAACAAATTGACAAATTTAGTCTTCATTAAAATAGTCTCAACGGTAATTATATTATGTAATAAACAGTAATATATACATATATATATATATATATATATATATATTATATATATTTAAACATTCTTTATCAAGCTGCTTTGAGTAGTTCCAGGCACAGGTGAGTAAAAAAAAGCAAGTAGGGGTACTCGTGTTGCAAATAAATGTATATATGCTGCTCTCTGTTCTATTTATATAGTATTGTATATTATAATGTGCATATATAATATATATATATATATATATATAATATAGATATATGGTCTCAGTATGAGAGAGACCAAAAAGCGTATCGCCCTATTGCAGTGTTTTCGAAGATGTTGTTGTGTTTTTTTTTTGTTCCCCAATAAAGATGC
Source organism: Drosophila borealis (assembly GCA_035045885.1). Classification (NCBI taxonomy): domain Eukaryota; kingdom Metazoa; phylum Arthropoda; class Insecta; order Diptera; family Drosophilidae; genus Drosophila; species Drosophila borealis. The sequence goes on from JAWNOR010000194.1 coordinate 21,105,136, forward strand.
CTTATTACGAGGTATTTCATGCAATGTATTAATTGCTATCCCCTTCAGATTCCATAGCAGATTTAAAACTGGAATAACGTCTCTGTCAGCATGCTTTTGGCCGCTACCAGCATCAGCCATGCCAGTCCAGCAAATCTGTGGCATGATGATATGGATTCGCATCGGCTTCGCCAATGACGCGCTTGGACTGTGGACAGGGCCAAAAGAGCGTGGTGCGGTGGAGCTGGGGACGACATTGTGTCACATTTATTTTCCAATTTACGGGTAACTAATGGCAATAATGAATGCATTTTATAGGCCCATTCATAATGTCCCGAGACAAACGAAACTCGGCGCGAACGCGAATTACACAAATCGGGCAATTTCTGTGCGACGTTCAGTCAAGCCAAAAAATCCTCACATTGAATCACACAAATGTTTCTCAGGCCCCGCAAAATGGAGCTGCGAGTGGCCCCGTCGACCATCTTTGGGAGCGTTACTCAAGTTAAATTAGAAATGGTCGCAGCCACCAAGTAACGACGCAAGTAAACTTAGGATCGGTAATCTGAATGCATGAATTTTCAAGAATTATTTTTAATGCTTCTGCGGGAGAAGCTTCAAAATCAAATTCAACACTTCAATGCCGCGAACACGAGACGCTGACTGCTCGCCAAGTCAGAGGAGAGCCGACGGGACTGTTTTCGGCCATTGCAAGTTTTATGACCATGTTAATGGGTTTTTAAAGCGATAAAGCGGGAAATTATTTGAGAGTGAACGTGAGCCCAAAATGCTTAAAGCGTCGCTGTCGCAGACTCGTGTAATTATGATCGATTCATGCGCAAAACTCGTCGGACGGGATTAAATCGTTATTCAATTATGTTTTATGCTGATTTTAATGTGAATTGACAAAAGGGTTTTATGGATTTGGTAACTTGACTGTTCACGGCTATTAACCAAATTTGTTTTAAATAAAGAAAGATTGATCCGCTTCTTTTTTAATACTATATCAATGATAAAAAATAAATTTACATGCTTTATAACAAAGTACATTTAAATACTAACCCTTGGCGCTTTGAAGTGTATTTTGTATAGGCACAATCCGCAAATGTTATATACTTTATCTGCAAATGTTATAAAAGCAAAACATACACAAATAAAAATCAAAATAATAACCATAATCATAAAAAATAAAATTCTGAAATGAGAAGAATTTTAAACCATTTATTAGTTTTACTGTCTTGATTGGTTCTTAAATATTTCAAGATTTACTATATTAATCTAAACTATTCTGTTAAATTGTTATTCGTTAATTATATTGCTGTTTCTGAATATGTATATATTGGTGTCTGAAACATATATGTCGCACAACATGGTTTTTAAAATGCTTAATAATAATAAATTTATTGGTTATATGAGTGAGAATGAGTGGAAATTCTTCTTTCTTTCACTCAAAAGTTTTCGCTCAAGCTTCACGCATACATAGGCTCAAGCCGTGGCAGATTCTCTAGAGTCGCAGCCGCCAAATTCCAGCACACAGCCATACACTCTGAGGTTGCGGAGCTGGCAAAGTCTCCAACAACTGGGCCGCTGACCAGCTGCAGCTGCGGTCTCTGTCGCGGTCGAAGTCGACGTCTTCTTTGCAGTTGTCGTTGCTGCCGACGATTGCGTCGACGTTGCCTTTGTTGTTGTCATTAATATTGACTATGTCGTGCTCGCTCCCACCAAAATGGCCGCAACAACCGCATTTGCCTCTCTCACTCTCACGCGCCGTCGCATCACTCTGGCTCTCTCGCCTCGCCCGGCTACGGATTTTCGGTGCGGTACGACTAGTTAGCAACGGCATCAGCTGGCAACGCTGCCGTTGGTGCAACAGGGCGCACTATAGTGCACGCATTGGCGGCTGCCACGCCTACGCTGGCCGGTCACAACTGGCCGCCCCACCGGCAGCTTCAAGTTTTGCAGTCGACAACCGCGAGGCCGCGAGCCGCGAGCTGCTTATCGCCCTTCGCGGTTGCTGCTGTTGTTGTTGCTTTCTGTCTTTTTTTGTTGTTGCACAGTATCTGTTATCAATTCAGCTGTGCGCTGTGAGTTGATGCTGTTGGGCACTTAACTCGACGCTTGGTAATTTCCAGTTGATTGGCTGCAGTTCTCGAGATTTTCGATATCGTGTGCGAGAAATTTGCATCTAGACATTGGCAGGACGCAGGACGCAGGACACACGACACTTATTGCATACACACATAACTGCAAGCTGATAACAGCCAGATGCAGATGCTACCACAGTTTCCATCTACTTGACTCGAATCCATCTCCACTCAGCCATTCATATTCCTCTGCTTTCCTTATACTGCAAATCGTGCACATTTTCCATGCCAAAAGTAAAAATGCAGTTCCGCATAATTTGATGCTTGGCGACTGCTGGTTGGTGTCCTTCTTTCTGCTACTGCTTCTGCGGCTAATGGGCCAGCCTCGTTGCCTGGTGTTTGTATCCTTATTTTACCCGTCTCCTTGCTAGCCGAGCGCCTGGGCTAACGACAATGCCCCGCTGTAATCGTAATCATTGCTGAATGCAATAGCGATTGCCAAGAGACTCTCATCTCTCGAGTCTTCTCGTTGGGAGCTTCTCTCACGCGTTGCTCACCTCCGTGGTTGTCCTTCGTTAAAATTGCAGTTTTTTATGGCTTGGCAATTAGGGGTAAGCTCTTTGAAATACGCACACACATACACACATGCCAGCGAGTAGGTAATGTTCACTTACACAGTTGCAGTTGCGCTCGTGCACGGACTAAACTGTAAGGGTGGTCCAGGAATTTAGCTAAGGGTAGTTCATTATCTGTGTAGCCAGGTTATCTCGAGGATATATTATATACATATTTATATATTTATATATCCTTTTTAAATACGTTTCGTAGAATGGCATTCAAAGAGTTTTTCAGTCTTTTTGCTCGTCTCTAAATGTTTACTGCTTGTACGGACTGATAGATGATGATCAACGCACTCTAACAATTCGGTTCTTATTATTGTTTTTCCGATATCTTGACCAAGCTCGGCATTTGTTAGTTTTACTATGAAAGAATCATCGGCCGGAAAATGAAATTTAAGACACACATAATTTGTTTAAGATATCTTCGTCCACCTTATAATGGCATTTAAAATTCGGCGTGCCAAAAAGTTTTCGTTAACTGCAGTCTGTTGCAATATCTCTTGCTAAGCCTTCCAATTTACCTGTTTACGAATTTCAAATTAAGTGAGGGACTTTGAAGATTTATCGCAGAGTGGAACTGATCTAATATGTTTATGCTGCAGCTGCTGGTGGTACCTTTAAGTTTTGTATTTGTGTAAAGCTTTATACAACAATATCTTACATTTGTTCCTGAGTTGGTTCGCCTTAAGATCAGTATATTTCCTCTTTTCGGACTTTATAAAAACATTAATTTAAGCGATTAAAGTCCATTAAATATACATAGGAATTACTTGCTATAATTGTTAACTTTAAAGAGTCCATAGATAAATCATAGCGCTAATATTAACCTTATTGTGAATGCTGAGGCATGTATGGGAAAATTTCCAAAAACAATATTTTATAATAGTCCTATGACCACTAATACAATATTACAGACACATCTACTAATTTTATTTTTTGTTGAAATTCTTCAATTAAAGAGCCAAGTAAATAGGATTATAGTTATTTGTAATTTTATGTTACATAAGTATACATATATCCATCCTCTTCTAATTTTCATGTTGAACTCATGTTGAACCCCTGAAAAGGCCAACGTCAAAATATATATTCTCCAAAGTTTTAATAAAAGCCGAGTGCAAAATTTATTATCAACAAACGATTTATTAAATTAGAAAACCTACAATAAAATGCCCGCTGCGGACAACGGTAAATGGTTTCACGTTCTGACCGGTTTCCAGGCCATGCCCGAGTGGGTGCCACGGGTCCGGGTCGGAATGCTGCTTCGGACGGGTTGGGCGTTGGTCCATTGTCGAAGTATTTGCGCATTGTGCAGAAAAGTCGTAAAAATTTCTGCTGTCTACGTACAAAGTGAATGGGAAAACCGGATTTTGTGGAAGAACCACCATTGAGAGGATGAGTGCAAAAGAAATGCCAGCAAACAATTCTTGTAAATTTTACGAGCGCAAATATAATTCAAATGGTCATTAATTGCAACAACCACAACAACAACAAAATATATATAAAGAACAGGCCGAGGCAAACAAGAAAAACCAAACTCAAAATAGGTCGCAGACAGCCCTTAAAGTGCTCCATAAAAGAATTGAAGTCGCGCCGGCGATTGGCACGAGAGCAACAACAATGGCAACAACAAAACACAGAAAAAAGCGAAACAACAGTAGCAAGAGCAATGTAAGCGGCGGGGCGAGGTTAAGTTATGTACAAGAACAGCAGCAAACGCAAAGCTAAAAGCTCGCTTGCAAAAAAAAGCACAAAAACAACGGGCCAAAACAAAATCAAAGATAACAATGTGGGCATAGCATGTGGCCGGGAATTTATCAGCCGTTGCCGGCGAACAACTTAGGAAATTTCCCAATTTCGAATTCGCAATGCACGTAAAGTACCCGTTACCTAAAACGGTTGTTAGTGTAACTGCCATGCAGTTGAACCGAAAAGTCCCAGCCGTGGGACATTTGCTGAGTCGTTGCGCGCATGGATAGCACAGATACTCACACACATACACGCATGAATACAAACACACACACACACACACTATTGCAGACAGGCTGTCTAGTGGCTCACAGATACGTCGCATTACACACAGATACTCGGTCTGGCCGTGGGGCGATATCTGTGAGATACGCACAGATACAAAACCGGCAAACGTCCGTGTCCGCGTGCGCGTCGCAGCCACAGTCGCCGGCGTCGTCGTCGGCAGAGGCAGCGACCAAGCGGCGCACAAGAAATCGTCGGGCGACGGCTTCAAATGAACGCAAAACGTTGAAAAGCAAACATCCGCCAAAAAAATAAACGTCCCAAAATTGCGGCAGCTAAAAATAAACTTCAAGTACTTTTTTCACTCACTACTTGCTTTGGCTGAAAATTAAACTGTTTTAATAAGTAATCAAAAAGTTTTAAGTTTAAATTCATAAATTCCCAAGTTAAAAATGTGTGTTATATGTATGTGCCAAATTAATGTGAACTATCGAATTGTTTAGTATTTTGTTGTTTTGTTTACCGTTAATAGCGCTGCACAAAAACGGGTTTGCATTTCACAGCTGCAGCGTGAGTGTAAGAGAGCGAGTGTGTGTGTGTGTGTGTGTGTGTGTGTGTGTGTTTGTATGTATGAATGAGAGATGCATGTGTAACTCGTTCTATGGTGAGCTTCAATTCTGTGATGAGAGTTATTTTTATTGCGCGCATTTTGTCTGAAGTAAATTAAATTAAAATAAATTACAGAATTTTAAAACTATTTGCACTTCTCTCTTTCAGATAGAAGCGTTGCCCTATTTAATTGTAAACGCCGCCCATAAACACCAAATAACAAATTTGTGCCCGTTTTCAGGTTGTCAGGTGAATGTCGCATGTCAAGGTCTTATTAAACATGAAAATACTCTTAAAGCACAGCCCCAAAAAAGTCGCGTGTCTGTGTGGGTTTCTCGTTTGTCTGTCTGCGTGCCATTGACATTGACTTATGGCTCTCGTTGGGAGAGGGGCCACGGATAGCTGGTGGCTGGCGGCTGCCGGCTGAAGACTAACTACGGTTAGGGCTCGAGGTCGACCCTTTGACGTAAACTGTGGCTGAATTTTTGCTTCATGCTTCGTTCCGTTCCGTTTCTTGTTTTCGTTTTTGGTCTTCGTATTCGCATTCACTACTGCGCTGGCTACGCATGTTTATGGTTTGTTTTGCTTCTGTCCGCCAATTCGTGGCGACGACTACACACACATCACACACACACACACAGAAAGAATGCACGCACACAGATACACATAAAGAGCCCCAAAAATGCCTAGGTGTTGTTTATACGGTTCGCATGGAAAAGAGCAACAAAGAGAATGAGAAAGAGAGAGAGACAGAGACTGAACGGTGAAGACAAAGATGCCATCTGTCTGGGATGAAAAGCAAGCGCTCAGATATTGTTGCGGGCCAACAACTGAATAATTGACTTCGGCGGGGGCTGCGGTAACTTGTCTACAATAAAAAGTAATCCACAACGAATGTCTGCCCCCAGCTTAGAGAATAAATAAGATGATAGTAACAATTATTCCTCATTTCACGTTCGCACAATTTTTCATTTTATTGATTTTCATCATATTTCAAGCTTTAACTACGCCTATTTTCTGCTCTGACTTTTCTGTTCTTGGGGCAGGTTCAACTCTTTCACCGTTATTTAGTCTGTATTTGTTTTTTTAGACTTTTTCATTGGGTCAGGCAAAAAGTCTGCATACAATTGGAGAGTCATTCTTTAAATCGCCAATATTATGTATTTTTTTTATTTCTAATTAACTTGTATATGTACAAATATGAATATACCGATTGCAGCTACCTATAAAAGAGTCGTCACAAGTCCCACCCATCTATCTAAAACATACATTTCTGAATAGTATTAATAGTTATCCCACTTAAGAAGATCCCATTTAGTTTTTATTAAATACTACCACACTTTATCTTGCTGATTCCATAATGCTCAGTATACTAAGTTATGAATGTAGAAACACGCCTTCTTCCCCATTTTGGCAGAAAAGATTTTCGCACGGCCAATGGGGCGTATGCGCGCCAAATCTGCGCGATGCAGAATCCGTTGTAGAGTAGGCTAGACTACCACCTGGCTTGTAGATACGTATTATTATATCTCATTTAATTGTCAGATGCCCAGCTATTTTGTTTATGGACTGCAGGCAGGCTTCAGTTGATCTTCACACATGTATAAATCAATCAAATGACAGCCGTCAGAGATAAGGAGGGGGAAATCGGTGCGAGGCCGGGCCAATCATGAGACACAGCTGAACGGACTTGCTTTGGCGGCAATAAAGTTCAGTTTTACGACTGCGAGCGCATAATTACGCACTCTCGCACCTACGAGAGCACACAGGGGCGGATTTGCGCCAGTCCCTTTGCCCTTGGGCCGGCTGACGGGATGGACAAATGGCAACAGTTCAACAGATTTTTGTGATTTTGCTGGCGTTCCCCTTCCAGCGCAGCGCGTACATATGTGCACATCGTGCAAAAACACGAGAAGGGCTGCCCCGTGGCAGATGCAGGCGTGAAATGTGAGCATCACATACCTATTTAACTTGTGCTTGCATATACATATATAATCCCATATATATGTATATCTATAACATCGATCGGCCTACAACATGGCGTTCTCTTTCGCGGTTGTCAGACCCATTTTTCGCAAATTATCAAATGGTAGTTTTGTGTGCGCCTTAGCGTGATTTATGTGGCTCGTGGATGCGAACGCTGCAGCTGGTGGTGGGTGCATAATAAAGCTGTAAGAATCCCCTGTCCACGCCGGAGAATTCACACTCGAAGCAGCAGTGGCTTCCATGTAAGGCTCATGCACGCATACCCCACGTCGCATTTAATTTAAAGCCACACGCTTCACGTAGCACAATGAGGCTACGGAGTCACATACGGCTAGACGGATGCAAATATGGATGTGCGGAGGTGAAGTCCGCTTTCGTTGGGTATTGTCAAATTGTGGAGCTTGACTTCGACCGTCGGCCTTGCATGGATATACATGTGTATCTGTTGGTAATTGCGACTGTTGCCCACGCGCTGCTTTAAGTGGAAAACTGCGCGCAGACAGAGTGGGGACAGGTATGGGGAAAGCGGCGAAGGCGTGGATATAGCATAAACGGGGAGTCTTATTTGAACATTCAAATTGCGGCGAAGACAAGAGACAATCATTGTCTCGTTGTCAGCTGCTGCTGTTGTTGCTGCAGTTTTATGGCGCATAAATTGCACACTAATTGTGTCCATTTCAGAGTTTCCACTTGGTTGCTTATACGCCACCGACCAATCCAACCCATTAAGCTAAAATACAAATACGGTGGCAAACTCTGGGCCCAAGTGTCATGTTTGTGGCGTTGCGTTCATCTGGAGCTTAGACTGGTGCACATCCTCAGAGTCAATGCGACGTCTTAGTCGTCGCCCCCCCACCTCCGCGTCTGTCGCCGCCTTAGGACCAACGCCTTATGTTTAGTTTGGGTGTGAAATCTAATTTGAAAAGTTTGTGTAGTCATTTTGATGCCAGCGCGCACTCAGCAGCATATGCTACCCACCGCTTGGGTTGCCTTTTCTAATTTTGTTTGCAAGTCGTTGACGCAATATTGCCCAGCATCCAGCACGCACCATGAGTGCAGATGCCTCCCCGACTAGAAATGGAAGACGTTGTACTTTCAAGAACCGCAAACACATTTGCCATGCACTCATTGAAGGTTCCAAATTTAAATTACTCTGATATCAAGTAGTTTTGATTACGAGTTGAGTCGAGCGGCAGTTGGTCCACACGAAAGGCAGCTGTACTCATTTATGAGCGCCATTTATTATGCGACATTTGATTAGATGATTTGCGAAATTAAACGTAATATCCATAAACTTTTGATATATTTAACTTTTGCCTGATGCTGTTTAAGCTCTGCTGGCCGCTTGTTCTTCGATCGATTTCATATACTTAGTCCAAAAAATTTTTAATTCAATAGAAATATTTCGCTACGCTTACTTTAGCGCTTACAGTCAAAGTCGGTCCAAGGTAAAACTAATTTAAAAACTAAATTAAACTTCAATCATCAAGCCATAATCCCCAATGAGTGATAAAAAATGTAAGCGCAGTCTCAATTCAAAAGAAAGCAAAATCCAAATGCAAGAAAATAATTGAGAATTCAAAGTAGAGAGAAAAAACTCGTTTGGAAACTACGCCCCAAAGACACACACAGTATAGAGGTAGCAAATACTGAATCAAGCAGCAGTTGCTCCGGGTTTGGGGGACTTTACAATCGATGCAGGCGGGCCGACGCTAGCAGGGTGTGGCTGCGGTCGGGCTGCCACCCAGCGAGGAAACAATCAACTGAAAGCGCTGATGTCCTCTATGGGGTAGCATGGCGGTCTAGGGCAGGTAGGAAGCATGGGTAAATTTAACAGAGGATTGGGGTTGGGGTTGGGTGCTTTGGTATGCTTCAGCTGCCAACAATGGCGCAATGGCGTCTGTAATTTCAAGCAATTGTTTCCCCTCGTTTATGACGTCTTTGTCTGTTGGTTGGACCTTCTGTTTCAGCTTCTGCTGCCTGACTGAACGGAGCGTGCAAATTTCAAACGTTGTTGCAGCTCCAACGCCTCGCAGCGGTGCTCATGAGTAGCGTTTAGCACCTTGGCAACGCCGGGCAGCCGTTTGCCATAAAGTCACGTACCATTGTGCTATGCGATTTCTGAGGCGAGAGATTTTCGTACAGTGGCCAAACGGATTCCGGCTCCACTCCCATCTGACTATGTAAGTGACGGCTCCACACGGCTCGTTGCGTTTGCAAATTGTCGCACATTCTTAAAGGTGGGCTTAGCGACAAGAACGTACATCATCAACCCCAACCCTAACTGCAATCCCATGTACAGGATAAAACCGCCCTTGGCGCTCATTATGTGGGCTCTTCTGCCTATATACATATATGTCCATTTGTCAGTCCGTTTGCCCGTGTGCCCGTCGGCTTGTGCGCCACTTTTTTCCCCGTGAGCGAAGGAGCGTTTTGCATTGGAATTTGCTTTGCCGCCATTTAGGGTTGTGCCAATAAAAAAATGATATTTATGGTTGTAACGGCCGTTTTGTGTGTACGCCTCCCTCTTAGAACCGGCAACCCCCATTATATCGCCTAACCCACGTGGCGGTGGTGTCCCTAAACAAACAAAAAATCATACACACAGATGCATTTACGTCGTCCTGTGTACGATGGATAAATGTCCATCAATGTTAGAACAAATTATATTTTCTCGTAGGCGATCACTTCTACTTAATTAAAATGTATCCAAGTTAAACAGACGCTTCGATCTTGTACTCATTAACAATGGAAGGTTTAATTAAAATATGCTCGTTGTTAATCTTTCTTACTTCTAACATTTAATACATTATTTTGTTGAGCTTAAGTTGGGAATCTTGAAGCAGAGCAAAGGACACAGATATCTTTGGGTCGAGCATTATATTTGTTTAATGGGTATTCAAGTTCAAAGTTCAATGGATTTACATTTGTGCTAATGGTATCTGTAGACCAATCAACTGTTAAAGAAGTGTTCCACTTAACACTCGGGTTGAAGCTGCTTGTTTCTCTATTTTGCCCACCGTACTTGGGGGTTGAACGTTTAGCTGAACACAAATGAAATCTCACAGGCATAACGAGCTCGTGACTCTTGGCTGGCAAGGGTTGGGCACAGCCCAAGACTTGAAACACTCTCTTAGAAGTGCCTGGCTGTGGCATATACACAGAAAAATATGGCACGTACTCCTCGAGAGCCATAAGTTTACGTTTTATATCGGCCAAACTGTGCAATATTATAAATTTTGAATTTTATCTTAGGCATTAGATTGCCAGAGAGTTTGGCTGGTTGGCTGACTGGCTGCCTTTCGTCTGCATCGGGTGTGTGTTTGCCATCTTGGATTAAATGAAAGGACGTGCGCGTGAGCCTGAGTCGGAGCTGCGAGTCGAAGCGATGTTGAGAATGGCTCCGCTTCTGTGTGTTGCTCACTGCCAGTTCCAACAAAGGGTGATTATCGCGATTGGAGAAATAGTTGCGGTATTAGTTGACTGCCCGCACTGGGAAGAAGGCGAATTTACCAATTTACTGGCAGTAACTTGGTAAACTTATTATTGTTAATCTTGCGTTTTATTTTCTTCCACCTGCCAACAGGCTGCAGATGCAAAGTCCGTGAACCACAGCACGTCCTGTGGGACAAGTGCTAGTTCTTATCTAAGTCATATGCTAGACTCTTGATACTTATTGTCAGCAACCACCGAAACGGCCACATCAACTGCATTTAAGGACACGCGGCGGTAAAGACGCAGGCCGGAAGCGTTTCCTGGTTCTGCTCAGGGGAAAACGCTGGTAAACGAAACATACACTACACGACACGGCACGGCACGACACGGCGCGACACAGACACGAGCCGGTACGAAGAAGGAAACGACAATTACGGGGACTCGACGGTTAGTTTTTCCTGCCGGCGACTCAGTTGCGGCCGTGCAATCGTCGGGTCAACAACGGTAGCTGCCTGCAGCACGGATATTATTATTATTATAGGTGTTTACAGCGGAGCACTTATTGTTGAGCCTGTGCAACTTCGTATACGTATACTGAATGTATCCTGAGTGTATCCTATCCGGTATACCTTCAGTATACGTAACACGAGGAAACACCAGCGACGCGGGATGTGTGATATGTTTAATTTCCATTGAATAAAACACCAAAACACTGTAAATATTGGAAAAACAGTTGATTTTATATAATAAATGTATTACGTACTTTATATCCGATTAATCCAAATTGGGCGACAATTAAATTATGTTTGTGCTTATTTGATAACCAAACGTGTTTTATTTCATTATCTTGTTTTTTATTCTGGGTTGTTCATGGGTAACACTTTTCAGGCAACCTGTTGCTGTGGCTGTTGATGGACGGCTCTCTTCGACGGGAGCCATAGATGACGATGAGAAACAGCTGACTAGAGCCAGGAGACATTCCCTAGATGTTAAAATTATTTTTAATATTTGCTTTTGGGCATAGAGATCTAAGAGAGCAGAAAATACGCTCTAAATTCATTTATGTTAAATTATATTTTCTGTATATCAATATTTCTCTTTAATAAATATTTCCAGCATGCTGTTGCAATTTTAAGCAAGATCATTTTCGCCTAACGGACTCACATTGTAGAAAACTTTTTTTACCAAAAATTTATTAAATAAGTAATTATTCCTTTGAAATTTACAACTACTTAATAAAAAATTATATGTAAATTAATTTTCGTTGTATTGTTATCAGCTCAGTATTTATAAGCCGCTGAAGGTCCTTAAATTCCTTGTTTGTCGTGATAGTACGTCGTTTTAGAATTTCCACCAATTGATCTAGAAGAATTCATGCACCCGCACATATTTATCGATCAAGGTAGCGTGGGAGAAACTATTGGCAATTTTTTTCAATATCAACTCTATTTATTTAGTTTAGGTACAAGAATGTAGCTTACATGATTTTACCATTGAGGGATATTTAGAATGATAGGATATTTGCATTGAAGGTGAAGGAGGACATGGCATAATACTGTGAAGTATTTGGATGATTCGCTGGGTCACAGGGGAGTAACTTTTGGACGCGCTGATGGGATCAGACAGGACCCGGGCGACCGCGTTCGGATGCCTCAGAAGCTTGTCGGCGTAGCTAAACTAGTTTATCTGATCTCCGACCTTTGTTAGGCGGAGATCGTGTTCGGATATTGACAATTTGAATGATATACAATAAAATGTGATAAAATTGAGATTTGGTGCCTCTGCCTTTCTAAGTAGTTTTTTATCAACGCGTTCATGCATAGCTTTTTCCATTCAAGAACATTTTCATATACCTGCTGCATTTTAGGTACATTTTCACAGATATATTATACCCTCCATACCCTTCAATATAATGGAAACTAAACTCTAGTTTTATATCCCATTATGTTTTATTCAAAATCAAAATCTTTAGAAAATCTGTAACAATTTAGGATAAAGCGTGACCCGCATGTAAATTTTACATATAATATGTGCAATGCTGAATTTCCCTGAAAATGTACTTCCATATTATTATGATTATTTGGAAGCATTATTTACGATACGATGCACATAATAAAATAAAACCACGCTTGCACAAAATATGGCAGGCAGACTATTCAGATAATAAAACCCCCCATTCCTTCCAATATCATAATATTGTACAGCGCTGTAGGCGACAGTTTTTGCAACTCCTTCAGCGCCATCTATTGCTTAAGGCCAGCATCTAAACTTCAATGCGTTTCCATTGACTGCGCAAACATCTCATAAGCGGAAATAGGGGATGAACGTATTCTGATTAGAACGAAAAAAAATAGTGATGATTCATAATTTTTAATTTCATTAGAAATCGTTTGATGATTTAGTTTTGGAATAAGGAATTGAAAACTGCTGTTTTAGTATTTGACTTTATCCAGATAGATTGGATTAGCGACATTTTGTTGATCATGTCGACGGCTGAGAAGCCATTGAACCTCAGCAATCAACACACTTCACAAGGGGAGACACGGTGCAAGAGGAAAAAACCGGCAACGACAGAGACCACAGATAACGAAACGAGAAACCTACTTGACAACAACGACAACAACAACAGCAAGAACACCAAATGAATTTATGGACATGCGGCGCTCCGGTATCGTCTGCCAGGCCCGTCAACTTCCCTGTCTCTCTCCTCTACTCACTCTCCAATGGAATGCAATCGGTTGTCATGGCAACAATGGCCGCGGCGAAGGAGCGCACAAAGAGCAGACCAAGAAAATTTAATTCGGCCATATTTGATTTTGGAAATGCTTAAATTGTTGTTGCTGTCATTGCCATTGCCACGGCTTGTCGTTCCTATTCATGTTCTCGTTCTCGTTCTCGCTCTGCTTGTTGCTCTCATTCTCCTTGTTCTGGTTTTTGCTCTTGTCTGGGTCTTCTTGGGGTGGTTTTTAGCTGGTACTCGCAATGCGATTGCTCGTTCGGCGCAATGCTGGGAATTTTGACTGATGTCGTATCTGTTTCCATATTCCATTATTTGCATTGAACTAGAACTGTCTGTATCCATGTACATATATATACTTATGCACATAATTAGACTAGCATAAATAGTATAAATAGAAGATGAATATGCATATAAATTTCCCGTTCGCTTGAACTTTGATGTTATCTCTTGGCTCATAGCTCGTATGCTATCATCAAGAAGAACACCATCTTGGACGTTTTTTATGATGATGAGTAGTCGGTTTTACGATTGGGCAATTAAGAAACTGTGCGCTAAACACGTCTTTAAAAACAAATAAATCACCTCGATATTGTCTGTCGCCCATTCAGATTTATATCGTAAGGCATAGCGTCTCAATGTACTTAATATGCAGTGGAGGCTTATGTGCATAAATGGGCATCGATTAACTATAAAAATAACGAATTACGGCCTGATTCTTCAAATTGGAATCACGTAAGCTTGGCGTTTGGCAAATGGACTCGCACTGGGTCTGGTCACGAGTGTACAGGGAATAATATGTTGAAATAAAACAGAGTGCTTTATTCCCTTCTAACTGATGGCACACATCAAAATATAAATACCAGCGCAATTTTAAGTCGGTGCAGAAAGATAAACGCAATTAAATTGTTATTTGTATCTATTAAATATGTATGTTCATAATTTAAATAAGAACGCTCCAGTCGAGGGTAAGACGCGTATTTTCTTATATGTGTACATATTTGTATAAAAACATATATTTTATTTATATATTTAATGTTTACAGCAGCACGATTTGATTCGCACCAGCTTTCTTCGTGCCAGAAAATATTATTTTTTTAAAGAATTTCTTTGCTTATTATCAGTTTAGATGACCAATTTCAGAATATTTTGTTTTTACCCGAAATATAAAAGCACATCGGCAGAAGCTTGGCATTTTATTTTGTCAACAATTTTCATGTTTGCCAACATTATAATTAAAGTTGTAGCCTGTCACTAAGACCGTGCTTGTGACCAACCCTATAATTTCGGCAATAAAATATAACTCACGCTTAAAGGCATTTATTTGGTCTAAGGCATTTTGGATTGTTCCCGGTTTTACATTCGACCTCACTAAAATTATCGTTTGAAAGCTAGGAATGGTGTTCCAGTCAGGAGTGCTCGACTCATAGATACAATTTACCCAGCGATGAACTGCCGTAACAGACGTTCCAGTACTATATGCTGTCTTTCCTTAAAGTGCGTATCCCTTGACTCTTGAATAACGGCGCAAGGCTGTATCTTTCTAAAGTGTATACGATATAAGAACCTACTTATTAATTTTGATGTTTCTGGCTTTATGGCTTTATGAGATCAGAGACTTGCAAAAGCATCTGAAAGTCGATTCTTATCGATTTCGTGGAAACGGGGTGTGTTATCAATAAAACCTAATTTTCGCGTGCAAAGTATAAGCTGCGATCCAGTTTACAAGTGGCTCGCTCGTATAGACCTGAGATCGTCGTATTTGTACTAATGGCAGACAAACGAACGGGCAGTCAGATAGACGGCGAAATATTTATACTTTTTGTGTTACCTATTTTCAAGGGGAATAACATAGCAGCTTCGAACATAAATATTGTGAATTCAACAAAATTTTCGTTTCATAAATTTATAAAGATTAGACGGTAAGCTACTTTTCCCAGATGTTTTATAATAAAGTATAATGATTTGTCATATTTTATATTTGGTCACACTTTTGCTATGGTTTAATGCCTTTATTATTCGGTTAAGTTGAATTTTTTCGAAAACATTTTACATATTTTTTTAAATGTAGACTTACCTATGCGTAAAGTATCCATTCGCTAAGCCTGTAAAAAGAGAGGAAAACGGTTTATAAATAAATTATAAAGTATACATTTATAAACTCCGTCCAAAAATATCGCAAATGGTGCTTATAAATATTATCGAGGCACATTGAACTGCTCAGAAGCATGTCTGCGAATTGGATGAACACGACGAGCCAAGAAAGATCATTATTTGCATTACTATAAGACACAGATTTTAAACGATTCGATGTGGGATATCGAGGTGCAAGCCAAAATCAGGGAAATCAAGTCTGCTGAAGTAATTTATGCCGCCTGAACGTCCACATGAAACTCATATTAATTCTTAAAAAAAAAAAAAACACTGACAGATATATGTGTGTATATATAATATATATAGTTAAACGTGCATTAAGGAGGGAGACGACCGATTGCTTGAGCTCGAGTCTGGGGCTGGATTTGTGCTTTGCGACAGGCCACAGAAAATACAATGAAATTGAATTTTTCAATGCATTTGTCGACTGCGAGTGGGATTTTGACTTGGAGGAGGGAGACGGTGGCAGACACAGAGACAAGGGTATGTAAGTGGTCAGATAGCCGATTCTCGGGCATGCAACTGCAATAAATAACAAGCCAACTGACAGGCATCATTTTGAATTCCTGCGGACGACCTTCTGCCAGAAGACATCAGCAAGTGACTGGATGCGTCATGAATAATGTACGACATATGCATGAATATGCAAAGCTATATAGATATGTGTAGATACATAAACATATTTACACATATACACTTAAGTTTGATTGTGTACACATATGTGCGGCATTTGAGAATTTCACTCTGATATGTAGCAGAAATCCATCGTGCCTCATTTGGCGACCTCGAAATCATAATTCAGCGTTTAATGTTCCTTTAAAGACCATTAAGTCAGTCCTTAAAGCAACTATGTGCCCCTTTCGAGGGCCAGGGACAACCACTTTTTCCCAAGCATTCAGTGTGCAATTAAAATTTATAATTGCAACTCTTTGACGAGCGGCGTACCGAGAGGAAACTAGTCAAAACAAAACAAAACAGCCCAAGAAATGTTTCGCCTTTTGACGATTTTTTAGATTTTCACTTTATTTGCGGGACTACACAAAAACAACATCGCCTGCAGTAAAATGAACGGCAAGCGGCCATTAAAACTAATTTATGATCTCTAAAGGCGAAAGCGAGAGTTCCGCATACATTTAGAGGTAAGGACAGAGGCGGTTTGAGTTCGTGCCTGGGCCTGGCATTTGGGTAAAAGAAACATATGCAATAGTTACAGTCAGCGGCAAACTGCCAAGAGGAAGGATTAATATTTTAATAGGGCACTTTTCTGGTCGATAGCTGAATTTTGCAACAAATTGTTTTACGATCACACAATGTCTTACGCCTGGCGAACGCATTCCTCTTAGCTGAAAATATACTTGCAATTAAACTTAGAAGTTACAAAAGGCTATGTTTTTCTATAAATTTAAAGAACTTCTATGTAGCCTCGATATTGTTTTAAATAATCTTTTGTGTCTCATAAAAATATGATATAATTAAACGCCTTAAATGATTTTTTCTATTAAAGAAATTTATGTATTGTATTATGAGTTCAACAGCGGACAGGTTTTACTGGTTCGGCGAGAAGTTGCTAATTGCTAAAAATAATGCTAAAGTATAAAAGTGACCAACTGATTCCATGCGAGTCCAAGGGAATGGGAAAGGTGTCAAATATCCCCATATATGTATGTTAGGTCATATCTATTCAAGCTCATCATATGCGATAATATTAGCAATCAAAATGATACTTATTCTAGATGATGATTGGATATCTAAAGTGTTAACAATGCCGAGTGTAGCGCCTAAAATGGAGTCAAATGAACTCATTTTCGTATGATTTGTATGCAAAATGTCTAAACACGCGAAACAAATGCCGTCAAAAATATGTGACATTAATGCAAATTCGATAATGGCGTATAAAATGTCGTGAGCGAGACTTTACTTTCTTAGGTGAGTGTTTTCGAGGACCAGTTGCTGATCCGGTCTGGAGATCAAAATGCGAGCGAGTACCACTACAGCTAAGAGCACATTATATGCAACTGCATCTAGACATAATTGGATAAGAGCAAGAGACTTTTAAATCTCCATATGGTAAGAGATCCCCCCAGCGACTGGCTGCCATTTATGAGCGGACTGTAACCGCCTAAATTAAACATTTAAATGCGCCATTAATTGCGCGGTAAGTGTGCCAGATGCACATGCTCATGCCGGCATAGTAGCTCTGTGGGCAAAAGAGAGATACAAAGAAGGTGCAACCAAGACGGCGTCTGCGAATGCCTTCTCCTCGCACTGCCAGGCAAACAAAACAAACAAATTCCATTATTTAAGTGCTCAGCGGTGCATTCGTTAGCCTCAGTTTCAATTCCCATTCTCATTTCCCGCTGCCCTAACCCACTGGCTTTTACGAGCGTTCGAGTCTTCCATTAAGGAGCGCCGGGTTGGAGGTCTGCCAGTCCGATACTTCCCCGTCCCAGTTGTGCTTCTTGCCCGCGATGGCACGGACAGGTCCCGCAACTGCAGCTTTGGGCACATTAACTTTGTGTTTTTAATGCGCAAAATTATTAGCAATACAATCGACGTTTTACGATATTTAAGTTGACAGTTTTCGGCTAAAATTCTGTCGCTCCCTGCCCTGTGCTTTCAACATCCTGCCGCATATTGTCACCTATTCTCGTCTCTGTGATAAGGAAGTTTTCTTTGGTATACTTTAAGCAATTTTAATAAATGTAGAGTAAATAAAATTAAAACAAGATGCTTCAATCGGAAGTGCTTGATAAGGAGATACACTGAACCCAGCGCCAGGCTGCCAATACAAACTTGCGAACTTTCTGTATATATATATATATATACAGTTTCAGCTTCAGCTGCTGATGTGAGTCTTCTTCGCTTAGCCTTAATGAAAATGCATTCTTGAAATACTTCTTTGTATATTGTATGATTCTTTCAATAAAATTTCAGGGCACAAATGCTTTTAAATATGTATAAATACCAAATTTCAAGGCAAAAGCGTAAAAAATGTGAAATGCGAAATATTTTGGATCTGTGTCTACTATACGAATTTAGTGCTTCTAGCTTTGAAAAAGAGATTTCGATTTTCAATTTCCCTTTTAGTCTCTGAGATCAAAGCTTTAATTAAGACGGAAGGACCTACAAATAGATGGACATGGGTAGATCGACTCATACCAAGAATGAGATACCTTCCCCTATTCATACATTTTCATTAATCATAATACCTTTCTATGCAAATAAAAGATTCAAAGAGTATATAATCAATTGAATAATACTTAGTACAGCTTGAAACAGTAAAATTAAGTATATATACAATTTAATACAAAATTACAAATTAGGTAAAATTGGTAATAAGCTAGTAAATTCATTATTATTATATTCTCAGAGAATGTTTTTCAGCCATAACCTGATATTACCACTCTTTAAAATATGCGTACCTAAATTGACAATCGAAAAAAATACAGTCAGATTTAGCAATGGCATCCAACTTTATTATTCAAGTCAAAATTTAACTTCTATGGTCATAGAGTATTCAAAAATTTATATTTAAACCAAGAAGCTTAAGTTATTGTATTCTTATTCAATCTCTTAAGAGACATTTGAAGCCATTTAGCGAAAAATAACAATAAAACTCTTTGAGAAATTTTATTTATTTGAAATGGGATGGCAGGGTAGAAACTAAGTGGGGCTGGCAACAGCTGGACAATGAATAAAAACCCAAACAAAGGGCGCAATTAACATTAAATCCTTAGCGTGGGTATGTACTGGTCCAGGCTTGGGCGTGGGTCTGGTAGTGGGAATGGTTAAGGTAAAGGGAAGTCTTCAACGGTGTGCCTCGACAGCCACGTGCTTGTATATGTGCCTATGTGGAATTCGGACCTGTAACTATGTACACAACGGACAATAAACAGCCAGAGCGACAACAAGAAAGAACACATATAACTTCAATTTAAGCACGCACATTCGATTATTCGGGAGCACAGCTACATTAAATTTAAGAAAACACAAAATGCCTTTTCTCATCTTGGCTGGCAAACAATTTCACATAACTTTGCATCAAAATACAACCGACAATATGTACAAATGCACAGAAGGGAGCATCGGGCGCAAGGTGATGGGCAGGCGCAGGAGTGGGGCTAGAAGCCCTGCCCAAACTTTTGCTTAGCTCTCATTTCTTTTTGGCAAACACGAAAATGTATTCCAGACACGCATCGGGCCATTTTGCAAACGTGCCACTGAGTGAGTATCGAGCTAAGAGGGGTGGTGGCCGAGGACGCGCCCATCAACTGGCATTCGCATCCGCCCACACAGTCATCTTCTCGATGAAATTTTCTGCCTTATGTGCCCCTGTAGCAAATCACAAGAAAGGGCAACAGCAAACTTTTTGCAAACATAAGTAAAGTTTGAATTTGGCAAACAAAAATTATTTGGTTATTTTGCGAGGCCCATGCGATGGGGAATGGCTCCCCACGGCCTTGCAATAGTTTTTCATTTTTCGTACGTTTTATAATCGCTAGCAAAAATGTATGAAATAAATAAATAAATAAATAAAAAACTCTCACAGCTTGGGAACTGGTCCCCAATTGGGCGTGGCACTGGTCCCCGCTCCCCCTGTTCATCCTTAAAGCCATGCCATTTGCCTGTCTCCTGTTTCATTTCGCTTCGTAGCTCGTCGTTTGCCTGCTGCCATTTTCCTTATACCGAGTATGGGGCGAAACTTTTCCTGTTATTGCATTTGTTGCTCTTGCTGTTGCTTTTTCAGCCTGGCTACAGATACTTTGTGCTTGTAACTTATGGATACGACAGCAGCAGCAGGCGGAGCAGAAGCACCACCAAGGTGTGCAAATTGCCAGCAAACAGAAGGTGGACAGCAAGGAAAGTTGTGGTGTAATTTGAATCTAATCTTGCCTCATGTTTATATAAAAGCAACGACGACCTGGAGGAAAAACTTCAGCAGCAGCGCACACACTCAAACGCTCACACACACACACACACACTCACTGGCAATTTGTGCAATATGGCACTATCAAGGATGCTCTCATCCTTCTTGTCATGATTCGTCCTGTTCCCGGCAGTCCTCGTCTGCGTGGCATTAGTCGAAGTTAAAGCAATATATGTATATGCGAGTGTACTAGTACCTATATACTATACATGAACTTATACGTATCGTATATAAATAGGGACTGCTGTGAGATGCTGCTGCTAGATGAGGCCCCTTTGCCGGTTTTGGAATTTTAATAAAATTACACAATTTCGCAAAAAAGATAGATACTTTTCATGCAATTTATGATGATGGCAGATATGTTAGCAACGAAAGCAAAACAAAGCATCTACAGTGGGTGAGAACATGGACAGTTAAAGACAATGGAGATATTCTTAATGCCCATCGAACAACTATTTAGAAATGCTGCTATTAATTTTTTATTATTTTTAAATTTAACTAACTAATTTAAGGAAATGTTATGGCCCAGTAGGTTGCTTTAAATTGGCATCTTTATGATCTATAGATCAATTTTGTTTTCCATATATATATAACTAGCGGGTATAACCCGGCCTTGCCCGTGGCACGTATGTTATAAAATCAATGTTCTCAAACCAATTTGAAATGATTTTGAAACTGATCGGACGGTAAACAAATAACTTTCATACAAACGTTTTCCGCCAATTTACCACTGTTGCGAGTGGAATTTTCCAATTCGCTGAAATACGTATACATTAAGTTCTTATGGAGAGCTTTGAAAATAAGTTTGAAGCAAATCGGACACAACTTAAAACTTCCCACAAAAAATCTTTGAGTCGCATTCCACCCGAGAAAGTTTGGATTCTGTGAAAAGTGTGAAACACGTCTCAAATGATTTTTCTAATAGATCTCTGGAAACGAATTTGAGCGCGAAACGTCACCCACCAAATCTTTGACCTCCATTTCCACCAAGGAGGAACGGATTTTTCGAAAAGTGTGAAACACCCCTCAAATAAATTTGAACAAAGATCTTTGAAAATAAGTTTGAGGCCAATTGGATCGTAAACAAAAAACTTTCATACAACCGTTTTCCGCCAATTTACCACTGTTGCGGGTGGAATTTCCCAAATCGCTGAAACACGTATTCATTACATTCTTATGTAGAGCTTTGAAAATAAGTTTGAAGCAAATCGGACACAACTTAAAACTTCGCCCAAAAAATCTTTGAATCGCATTCCCCCCAAAGAAGTTTGAATTCTGCGAAAAGTGAAAAACACGTCTCAAATGAATTTTCATATAGATACTTGGAAATGAATTTGAGGGCGAAACGTCACCCACCAAATTTTTGATCCCCATTTCCACCAAGGAGGCATGCATTTTCCAAAAAGTGCGAAACACCCCTCAAATGAATTTGAACAAAGACCTTTGATAATAAATTTGAGGCCAATCGGATGGTAAACAAAAATGTTACATACAAACGTTTTTCGCGATTTTTCCAGACTTGCGGGTGGAATTTCCCGAAACCCCATCTTAACGTGCACCTACATCACATAAGGTAGCTAAAGTGAAAATTTCAGCTTCCTAGCTCTTATGGTTTGGGCTGTGCGTTGACCACCAATCAGTCAGTCAGTCAGTCAGTCAGTCAGGACAAACAGTTATATATATAGAAGATAATGTTAAAAAAAAATTAATATATATTTATATACATGTATACTAGCGGGTATAACCCGGCCTTGCCCGTGGCACGTATGTTATAAAATCAATGTTCTCAAACAAATTTGAAATGATTTTGAAACTGATCGGACGGTAAACAAATAACTTTCATACAAACGTTTTCCGCCAATTTACCACTGTTGCGAGTGGAATTTTCCAAATCGCTGAAATACGTATTTATTAAGTTCTTATGTAGAGCTTTGAAAATAAGTTTGAAGCAAATCGGACACAATTTAAAACTTCGCACAAAAAATCTTTGTGTCGCATTCCACCCGAAAAAGTTTGGATTCTGCGAAAAGTGTGAAACACGTCTCAAATGATTTTTCTTATAGATCTCTGGAAATGAATTTGAGCGCGAATCGTCACCCACCAAATCTTTGACCTCCACATCCACCAATGAGGAACAGATTTTCCTAAAAGCGTGAAACACCCCTCAAATGAATTTGAACAAAGATCTTTGAAAATAAGTTTGAGGCCGATCGGATGGTAAACAAGAAAGTTACATACAAACGTTTTTCGCGATTTTTCCACACTTGCGGGTGGAATTTCCCGAAACCCCGTCTTAACGTGCACCTACATCTCATAAGGTAACTACAGTGAAAATTTCAGCTTCCTAGCTCTTACGGTTTGGGCTGTGCGTTGATCACCAATCAGTCAGTCAGTCAGGACAAACAGTTATATATATAGAGATATATGTATATATATATATATGTATATATATATATATATATGTATATATATATATATATATATTTTTTTTTTTAACATTATTATTTTTGTTTATTTTCATTTTATATATGAGAATGAATAAGAATGAAAGAACTAGAATACATTTTGAAATATAGGTAGTTGTGCTAAAAATTTCTTAAATAACATTTTCTTAATCAAATTTTTTATACTTTTCTATAATTTTATCCGGATTTCATGGATTTTGCTAGCGTAGTAGTATAACCAGTTATTCCCGCAATTTAAAAACTTGAATCTGTTTCTCTGCTGTCATCTTTGTTTCTTCCGGCCATCTGGCAACGCTGCATTGCCTATAGCCACCACCCACCAAAGTAGAGACAGAGCAAAAACACTACTCCACATAAGACGTGTCCATGCACTGGCGCTATTTATTGATGAAATCAACTAGAAATTGACACGCAACTCCCTGGTCGAACCATGGGAATGACTTAATTTTACCCAATTGATCAATTTACTTTCATGGCCTCCTGCACCCGCCTCATCTTGGTTGCATATGCAGATGGACGCCGTTGTCGTTGATTGGCCACAAAATCGAAAGCCTATAATATGTATTAGTGATAATGATAATCAAGCAAGTGAATGTCAGCAGGAGCAAAAGGCTCGTGGACTTAATGTAATAGGATGAGGACTTGCTTAGCCGCGGTCGCCCTTATTTTCCATTAAGGACTCATTGGCGCTAAATTGTAAGACCATTAACTGAACTTGGACCGACCGCCCGCATTTCTAATTACAAAAATAAATTGTTTTTCGAATAGAGCTTCGTAGGCGTCTTAAAAGTTGTACGTTATATTCTGTAACTCGTATGATTGTATGACCAATTTCTACCTAGGATTACAGCTCGTTGCGAGGCTCGGTCTAAAGCGTGAGTGGTCTGTACAACTCTGTGGACTTACCTGCGTCGTCGGAGTCAAATGAAAATATTCGGGCATCAGGTGCCCAGCCACGAAGGGGTTAGGGTTGAATCTAGGAATACGTACCCTTGCGAGCGTAAAATTCTTGTAGCAAAAACACACAATTTTCACGGTTCAGCAAAAAATTCGCATCTTTTTTATGGAATGCGGCAAAAACGGATTTATATTGCTGTCAAACAGGCAGCTGAGACGCATTGTCACTGAGTCAAAGCTAGATATTGCGTTTTTAACTATTTCTATGGAAGCGAAACCGCCTCGTCCTCTCGTCAGGTTACAGGCGCGTCAGGATTTCACAAAGGGTTGTAGGGATTTCGGTGACAATTGTTGCAATTTCATCGGACAGAATCATAAAAAAACACAGGTACACACACGCTCAGAGTCTATAGTCTGCAAATCGGCAAGGACACGGCCGTAAATCAAGGACTGCTCACTGGAAAAGTGAAAGTGGCAGACGGGAAGCGGATAACAGTAAATGGCCATGTTGCAAAACTCTTTTATTTGGATGAATTTGGAGACTCTATCTCGCCCTGTTCGATTTGAAATGTTCCCCTTTCTGCTAATTGAATGACTGCCAAGCTGAAAATAGCAAGAAGCCACCCCGTTTCTCAGGTGCACAGGGCAAGCACCCGGCAAAGTTTTTAAAGGGTCTCTGTCAAGGGTTGCTTTTGTCTTGGTCGCTTCTGCTATTCCCGGAACATAAATGTCTGCCTTAATTTATTTAATGGCCACATTTGTTGTTACTCCCATGGAAATTGAATAGCTCCGCCTCTTGTTATTTAACATACAAAACCGCAACTGCAGCTTAATAACAATGAAGTTTGTTTTTGTGCCTATTTTTTTTGCCTATTTTTAAATTACGTATCATTTTATATCAGCTAATCGTAGAGAATTGTTTTTTTTACAGTTTTTATACAATGATTTCCATTGTTGAAGAAGGGTGATACTAAGTTCTACGACGGAATAATAAAATGGTTTCCAAGACTTAAGGAGTAATCAGACTTAACAAGGATTTTACAAAATTTTGGACACGAATTGCAATTGAGAAACGCGGAGTACTTCTTAGATATTTATTTATTTTAAGCTTAATACGGATTGATAGAAAATATTTAAAATTAATATAAATTAAAAAAAGAAGAAATTAAAAAAGATGGATACATTTTTTTAAAGATAGAAGAAGTCCGATATGCATACACGGTTATTGAAGAGATGACTGAAAAACTAATAAAAATGGAAGAAGAGAGATTTGAAAAGTAAAAGAGAGAGCGAGAGAGAGAGAAAAGACAAAACTATAATAGAAAAGTATTGTTGGGACAAGAAAGAGATTGCAGATATGGTGAGAAAGTGGTGTGAAATTTGTAATTGTTGATTTTGGTCAAGATATCTCGAAAGACAGACAATTTTCCTATAGAAAACAAATTTTCCCATCCATTATAAATAAACAGCTATGTAGAACTATATGATATATGAAAAACTATATGGTTCCGACCTATATACTGGCTGCAAGAAAAAGTTAGACTTATCCGAAAGAAATAAAAAGTTGTTGTGCTTATGATATATATAAATATATTTTAAATTTCGCCTCTATAGTCGTCTATATAGTTTCCGAGATCGACGTGTTATTACAGTTTGGATGCCGGATTTATAAGGATCAAGAATATATTTACTTTATGTGGTTGGAGATATCGTCTTCTACTTATTACATTTTTATCCATTTTAAATGGTATATTTTTGGGTTGCATGTTGGGTTAGCTTTATTTATCATCAAATGTATAATATTTGTATGGTATTAGACAGGGGTCCAGCAGGTATTACCCGTACACGCTTCTTCATTATATTTCGCATCAACCAATTTTTCACTAGTGGGAATATTTAGTTTCCCACTGTATTGAATTGAATTAGTTGAAAATCAATATGTTGTAATTAACAGTTTTTCGCTTTAGCGTCGACTTTTTAAGTTCGGTGAAAGAAGAATAATGGAATTTTCATGGAGAGCTTAAAAAAAGGGTTTAAAGACAATCGGATTAAGAGTAACTTGTATCTTCCAGCAAATATGCCTTCAATAAAATTTCACGAATTATCGAAAAACTCATGAATAAACAAAAAAATGTAATACAACCGAATTACAGCAATTTTTCACAGCTGCGGGTGGCATTTTTTTAACACCAACTATATAGTTAATGTCAGAAGTCTAGCAGTTGTTGAGGTTTGCTACAAACACATATTTTTTGCTGCATCTCTTTTGGTCGATTTTCTGGGGTAAAGCTTTTAATTTTTTATTGTTTCAAAATGTAGTAGTTTTTACACCCTGAAACCATTTAATATGGGAAAAGGGAATAATTTTTGTAGTCAAAGTCTTACACTTTGGTGTTTACACACATTTGAATGCTATATATATGCTCAGAAATGTTCATAAATCACGAGAGGATTTCCAAAAGATTGGAAGAAGAAGAACAACCGCAGTGTAAGCTGTGCGTCAAGCGGAGTGCGTATGTGTACGCTTGCAAAGAAGTAAGCTAAATTGTTTGTAATGACAGCTTGGTTCTGAATTCAGGGTAGTCGAGCTAGTCGAGCACTTCCAACTGGGGAAATTTGTCTAAGGCTTATTTTGAAGAGTCTCATCATGTACATATATAGCCATAACTTTTGAATATATTTACTGATTTTTCTGATTTTTAAAATAGCTATGATGAATATTTACAGAGTTTATTATTATAAAGTTTTATTTTTGTTACTTTCAAACTTTGGAATAAGCAGAATCAATTTTTACATGTTAGCCTATAACTTAGTCGCTTATCCATAAATATGTGCTTATATGACTATAGATTTTTTCTAACTATTCCGAAATTCTATAAAAAACTATAAGAAACTGCTTTTCATAACAATTTAAATTACCTTTCAAATAAACTACAGAATTATAAACTTTTTGTAAGCCCCATGGAAAGCTTTATATAAACGGCACGATAAATTAAATCGATTTAGATTTGCGTAAAAACTGCTAAGTTAAACAATTTCAAAAGAGTATTTTACCATAAACAACAAAAATATTTTCTTTATATAGGGAAAGGAAAGTTGAAGCCTTATCACTTACCACAGTTTGATACAAAGATAGATAATGCGTAAAAGAGATAAGGTTGTGCATAAGTTCCATTAAATGTATATAAATTAAGCTTCAAGAAATGATTAAGGAAAGTTAATCCACTTTTGTAACTCATTTGCTTTTCAAATTTAATTATCTTGGGGTAAAAAGTGAATTTGTCGTTTTGAAATCTTGTAAAGTACCATCTGACAACTGAACTGTTTCGATAAGATTTCATCATGTTACTGTGACCAGAGATATATTAAAATGTACAACATGTTTCTATGAGAAATTCCCAAGAGGTCAGATGGAGATGGGGCACCAATCTGTTAACGGGAACGGAAAATGTGTTAATTCAGGATCGTAAAAACTGAATTACAAAAAAAAAGAGCGGACTCTCCGCTGACACCCGGGTGAGTGAAATAAATATTTACCGCATTCCAAATTAAAAATAAAACAAAACATCAACCAGAAAGGCTGGTCGCTGATCGCTGCCTCCGCCAACCAGAAATAAGCACACAAAATCATTTATTTATTTATTCGAGTTTCCACCGCTTTCAAATGTAAAGAAATGGGCAAGATAAGCCGTGGGTCAACTCATGGACTAAGATCTGGGACTGGTGACTGATGTGCCAGCGACGGCCTGGAATTTTGTTGATAAATTACGAGCTGGAAATATGAACAGAAACAAGACACAAGAAAAAAACGTATTTGAAAATATTGAAATACAGTTTTCTATCAAAATGCCTTTTGGTGGTTTAGCCTGCCTCTAGGCCTGCCTCTAGCTGGGGCATACGAATGGGCACGAAGACGACAGCCACTTGAGTGTCAAGTGCCAAGCACTGGGATATGGTTTGGGTTTGGTGTGCGCAATGGCAATTAGATCAGAGACATTGCTTATTTTGAAGTGCCTTTTACACGCGAAGGGAAAACATAAATAAAACTGTTTTGAAAAACATTCAGTAATATAACAAGAAAACTTGTTATCTTTATCACACCGATGATGAAATACCCTTGCGAACCTATTTGAGATGACCTGCAAAAACAAAAATGTTAATTTAACTTTCTATATAGGATAGCATTTTACGAGCACAGCATAGCTCGTTGCCAGTTTGATTAATCTAACCTAAAAACCTAAGGAAATATTGTTTATTCAAGAAATCGATCATTTCCCAGGCCATCTTTATAATATGCTTTATGGGAATTAAATATATATATAACTCATAGAATCGTAGATTCCTTCATCTACGCGTTATACATTTCCCGACAAAATTATAATACCCTCAGCAAGGGTACAATTTTCGAGCTATTTGAGCGGCATATACAATTATCAGTATGTGTATCAGTATCAGATATTATGCCTGTCAAACAGTCCGATCGGTTATCCAAGGAGTCGCCCGAGCCTGATAAATGCAGCAAGTTTGCGCTTTGAATTTCAATGGCGGCCATATCTCCATCTCGCAATGGTGCCGAGAGACACTCGTCTCATCGAATCCCACATCGTTCTTTGATGTACTTATAACAAGAGTCAAGTGAGGGGCAAAGAAGTTCGGTATGGATAGTCGTGTGACTGGCACTAGTGCTGAGGGAAAAGTGGATGGAGGTGGGGCCAATGTCGATAGCCGCAGCGCGTCGCCCATTTTAATGCGTTTCTCCGACAGGCCATGAAAATATGCCTGGTGATTTTTAAAATGCTTTAATTAAGGCCCCAAGCCCGAACTCGAATCTGAGCACCAGACAAAATGTCTGTTTTGCGTTCTTGAGATGCAAAAGTGGGCAACCCAATTAAAATTCTGAAAGCATTCACTTTACTTGAAAATCTTTTCCACTGCCCCGCCACAGCGAGTTCTTTATCTTAAGGCAAAAGCGAATCGCTTATACTCACAACGAATTCAAAAAAAGCGACGGGAATCACAAAGAATCGATCATCGCTTATCTAGATATTTACCTGCATGTTTCACAAAACTATTTTTTAAGATTAAGGGTACCCTGCTGGGAAAATGAAACAAGATATACATTCTTATAACTGTTGTTATTATAAAGATTTAAAGAGACACTGATAAATGCCAATTTATAAATGCTTATCTATTGTTTAGCCAATCGTACTGTCGTAAAGCTTAAAGCAATAAAAGTTTGAACGATTTATTTTATGTATTTGAATACAAAACTTGTATAACAGAAACTTTTTGGTCTATGTATGAAGAGGCTTAGTTTTGGGGCTCATAAAGCTTTGCTCCCGTTCCCATCGTTTAAATTCGTTAGCGAAAAATATAAATTCGATTAAAGAAAATTTTCTTTAAGAAATATATAAGATTTTATTACGGTTTTTATTAATTGAAAGATATAAAAATGATTTGTTTAAAAAATCACATAAAATTAAATAAAAATAAACATGCTTATAAATTTTGTTTTAGTACCATTGTTTAATGGGCAACATTTTGAAATTTGAAATGTAAATAGCGAAAATAAATCACTAAATCAAGTTGTGGCCTGTTGTATTTCAAACCCGCGTAAGCTGATATTTACTTACTTTAAATAGGATTTAAATTAAAAATCTTAAAGCTCCAGTTCCTTTGTATCAGTAAAGAAAGTTTTTGATCTCTTCCGGCTTAAAATATATATATAATTATATAAAATATGAATCCGTTCTTCAATGCTGTGAATAATCAGTAAGGTGGCCAAAAATTGTAAAAAAAATTTTTGTTATGTATTTATTAAAAATAAATAAGACGATTTAAGACCAAATGAACTTTGAATTAAAAAATCCAAAAATGTGCACTTTAAAATGCCTAAACGACTTTATTTGAATGCGCAAAAGTATAAATTAATACAATTTATTAAACATGTGCAACTTAACGTCAGATTTTTCGATATTGCTTGTGAAAAATATAATTATGAATTTTTCTGAGCTTGAATAACAAATTATCAAAAAGTTAATGGCTTGAATACATTCAAGAGAAGCGACTTTACCCTTTTGCGAAGTGTTATAATGTAAGTAAGAGGCATTACAACTAATTTCTCTGTCTCCCTCTCTTCTATAAGGTTCGCCATTCGCGTAAAGAATGAGATTTATAAAAATATTGAAATTAATCTGCAATTTTATAAAGTAAGGGAAATGGAAATGTGCCTTTATTTAAATTTGCACTTATTATCATCTGGGAGTGGAATCTGAGCTGCTGGGTAATGACAGGACCAAAATTGATTTAAAGTTTAAAGGGCGGACCACTTTCATAATACGCAGTAAGTATGCAAATGGGGCCGTGGTCGCTCGTTGCTTCTTTTATTGCGAATATTAAATGAAATTAATTAAATTTTCTGCACCATAATCCTTTGCAAAACGCATAAATTTGCTCATTTAGTGTGGGCGTGTGTGTTTGTGCAAATTTCGTGTGTATTCAAAGTAGCTAGTTATGTATAGAAAGCTAGCTCCCTCCTCTATGTACAAATATATATTTCTATTGATTTTTATCTTGCCGGCATCGCATAGGGGATGTTGGTTTTTCTTGGTCCATGCCCAGAAATAGTCCCTAAGTATTTTACATAACCTGTTTACGTTACTCTAGGTATACCGTCATGGGTTATGTACAAGGCTCACGTATATGTATATTTATATACATTTCATCAAAGCTTGTTGTACATGCACGACGCCCTTATCGAAAAGCTCTGTGTTTACTTTTTCGAAATTATACAGAAACCGTCAAAAAATGTGAAGTGCGAGTGCGAAAATCGCAAGAGGGAAATTTAGCGTCTGAAGTACTATATAATGTAATCTGTACTACAATATATGTTATCTATATTCTGTAATCTGATGTACAGCTCTTTTAAAACATACATCTTGTTTGTTTGTGATATGCATAATTAATAATTTTATAAATAATTAATAGTTTTTAATAGGTGTATTCTGACTAAATTTGTTG
Source organism: Drosophila borealis (assembly GCA_035045885.1). Lineage (NCBI taxonomy): Eukaryota > Metazoa > Arthropoda > Insecta > Diptera > Drosophilidae > Drosophila > Drosophila borealis. The sequence continues at coordinate 21,136,020 of JAWNOR010000194.1, forward strand.
TTCAATTGATTGAGAAAACTACCCAGTTTTTTGAATAGTCAGTTGCCTAGCCAATACTCCAACCATTCTAGCAGTCGCCATCTGCTGTTTTGTAAGCGCACTTAACGCTTCGCAGAGCTCCCGGCAGAGGGCGTCGAGTAGGTGTGCCCTACGCACGCACACATGCACAATGCTACTTATGCATGTGTTAGTGTAGCAGCGAGTGAAACCGCTGTAGAAAAGAGACGGCTGCACTGCGCACAAATCCAACATGGCCTCCACACATACACACACACACACATGCGTTCTAGTGTCGATACGTATGGGTGTGCAATATCTACGTTTCATCCCTCCTTTGCAAGAATATATTAAGCACATGCGCAAGCCCACGAGTCGAAGTTGTTTGGTAGCAGCTGCTTATTCGTTTTGTGCTCAATATATTTTTTGCATGGGGGTTTATCCGCGTGCAGTTAAAACTTCACTGCAAACTTGGTAAGCAATTTTTGAAAAAAAATTTCGTTCACTTCTTTCAGTTTGACGGTAAGCCGACAAAAATTCTTCTGCTTTTGTCTAACAGAGGATTAGCTTAATTTCTATACCGTAGACTTTTGACAGATACGACGAGGAGTGCTCATTAAACTTTTGTCTACCCATGACCTGGCCATAACAACTTCATCTGGAATGCGTAGTGCGTCTGCATAAATGCTGTCGAAAATTGTCAATAAATCACTCATATTTATATAAATGCCCCTGATATCCGAGCCACATCCGCAGATCTCTACTGACTCTAGCCGCAACTAGTCGTCACTTGAAAATATGCAAATTAATAAGCCACTGCCCTGCCTTATTCTCTTTGTCCACGGCAGCCAGATAAGCGTCCCCTGCAAACGTGTTTACGCATAAATTACTTATTGCCAGCTCAAGCTGGCGGCGCAGAGCTGGAGGTGACAGCAAAAACAAAACAAGCTCAACATGGCAGGCGGTACGACAACTATGGTGTCTGGTGTGCGTCATGTGTGTTTCACTTGCCATGTTAAATGGACACTCGATTAAAACAGCCGAAAACGTGGTAATGTCTGCTTATTAATAAGAAATCGAACTCTAATTTAAGGTTATTCGGGATAACCTATACAAATAATACATTTTTTTTTAACACCCTAATCTATTCCCTTAAAAGGTAAAGCAGTCAACATTTAGCGAGATTAATTGGTTGTTTTTTGTAAATTTGTATTATAAGTTACAAATTATCAATGTAAGCCTTTGGCCAAGATTGGTAGTACTGTTTTAGCCAAAACGTTTTTGTATATTTTTACTTATGGGATATGTAAAAGTGAGCTCTAAAAATGCAATTTATTAAAATGATTGTTAGATTCAGAAACTCTAAAAATAACAATATTAAATTGAATAGAGGCACAATTTTAAGTTCACGTGTCATCTATATAATTTTTCAATCACATAATAAATTTAGTTTTAAGAACCTAAGTTTGAATCCAGGGTGTACTAAAATGTTTTCAGTTCCCATATTTACGAAACAGGTTAGATGGTTGATTGTTTGTCTGTTGCCTACAACTCGGAGAAGTTTATATGTCTACAGCTCCCAATTAGAGAACTCTTAGTTTATCAAATACTGAAGCATGCTCAAATTATTTAAATCTTTAAAGGGATAAGTGGGACCTTTACAATAATTTCACTTATACTAACTACAAAAAAACAATAATATAATAATTAGAACGTAATTGAAACATTGCAAGCTTTTATAACTTATTTTTAAAAAACTGGGTAACGGTTTTTTTTGATATAACAGTTTTGACGTATTATTTTCAATAATCTATGTGACAGGTAGATATTTAAACACCTACCAAGGCATCGAATATTCATTGATTTTTAAAGTCAAACGGTTTAATTACAATTGCACATAATGTGACATTAAAACAAATAAAATTGTACTAGAAAACAAGCAGCTGCTTAATAAAAAAGCATAGGCATCGCAGTTCCATTCATAAAAACTCAGCAGCAAGACGCTCTGCAGAGACTTCTACTATTAAGTAAATGAATGGATGATTGAGGGACGGAGCGGTAAGATGGGGAGTGCTGTGTTCTTCGCGCGCGTCTAAGTCGCGCGCCTCGCTTTTACGACTGACATGGGCAGCCCAGTTGACTCTATGTTCGCTTCCGTCAGCTTCCGTCAACGTCTTGAACGGCACTTAACGATGTCGGTCTTTGGTCGTCGGTCGTCGCTTAATGGTTGCAATAATAATGCTTTATTTTACTATAGCATGTGGGTTTTTCTATCACACTCTCGGTCTTTTGCTTTTTCTCTTCCTCCTTCGGTCTGTATCTTTCTTTGTTCCTCTATGTACGATTTGTATACATTTGCGATGTCTGGCGAGCGTCTGCCGTTGACCGTAAAATTTTAATATCCCCTCGTTTCGGTGCGTGCTCACTTCTCCCCGCGGACAGAAATGAAATCAATTGCCTGGCAATCTGCAACACCTTTATGGCCATTTTATGTGTTACATTTTTCACCTTGACATTGACAATTTGACTGTGACGCCGGCAGCCTTAATGACCAAGTCCATAACCGCAACCTGCCTCAACGTGTCCCACATCGAAAGTGCCATAAAGCACACCAAGTGACTGCGAGAATACGCGTCTTTGGGGAGGGAGGAGAGCGAGCATAATCCATCATAAACATTTTTATGGTTATTCGCATTTGGCCCACTGCTCCTCTATCTGCCGCATCACGCAGCGGCTGGCTTTGTTATTCTTGTTACTGGAGGCAGTAAAATTTGTTAAACGCTCAACAAATTGTTTATTATAGCAATTTGGCAATAAATGCGGCTATTAGCTCATTTTAGGTGTTGCCACTGCACTTTTCTCATTTTTTATCGCCCCTTTCCGAGGAGAGCGAACAAAAGAGCTGCCATAGACAGTGTTGAAAATACGCACGCATTTTGCATATAATAGTGTTTGAATATTTTGCTTAGAACTTAAATTCATACGTGACTGCATTTAAAGTTTATTCAAAACCTGCAAACTTAATTTGCATCTATATACGAAAAGAGCGTACACCCATTATATGGATATTTGTACCTGAATGATGTATGTATTAGACAATTTGACTGTCTTACTTCAATTTAAACCAAATATGCATTTTTTTTCTTGAAATAAACTCAATTAATTGGCGTCAAAATTGTTTCAGTTTGAGAAATATAATAACTATACTTGATGCCGTACCTAATTCATTTCGAACGTTGCCAAGAGTATGAAAACATTCTTACTTATGTACTGTATAACCTTTGCTAGGGACCTTTTTTAGGGATGCAATGGGTAACGGATTCTTCAATCCAATTATACACCATAGATCAGTATCAACAGGTGAGTCGATAGAGTCGATAGTCTTCTACGTTTTTTTATAGACAGTATAAATTTGTATTTTTATATACTTTTTGGGCAGTTACTACCATTTGTCTGCAACATCAAATTGCAATTAACTAACTTATTAGTTGACCTATTTTTGATCAGCAAGGGTTATGAAATATTACAATATTTCATAACCGCTAAATATCGGGAGGGTTTTTTATCTTCGGTACCCCAAAAAGTTCTCTCTCGTTATATTAAAGATTAGTAAAAATACTTTTAAACAAAAGCTTTTCGTTTTTTTAGACTTTGTATGTCGTGGATATACACTGTAAATATCATCGTTCGTACGAAACGAATATGCTTATTTTGCCTATGGCATAGGGTATAAGGTATTATATTTTTGTGTAGGCGTATAACCGAAAAACTTATGTATGTATATGCGAATTTAGATTAGTCCCGGTGGAGAAAATTTAGGCGATGCGGAATCTGCAATGTTTGTTGAAACGTGTAAATAATCAGAGTATGTAAACGACTTTCGTATACGCTCTCATGCTGGTATACAGAGACGCAGTAGCTGTCACAAATGAAAGGCTTCTTTTTGTGTCCGTTTTGCGTCCGGATTAAGTATTCTGGGGGCACAACACAGAGCGCGTCATAAGGAAGTTTGAATGTAGCCATTTATATATGGATTCCATAAATGAAGTCGCATGCGTTCGAGGCATGTGCCGTAAACCTACACACAATTTGACCTGCGTGTCTCTAAATGAGATGCCCATGCTCACTCACACACTTGCAGGCTCACACAATCACACAGAGAATGCGAAGCTATTTATAAATATCTTGTCCGTAATGCGCACAGCGATGAGTCAGTGTAAACGAACAGCCTTATAACTTGTATAACTGTCACATTCAATCCGTACAACGTGGACGTCTCCAGCCAGCAAACTGATTCTGTATCCAACCTAATGTCTTTGACCTACTTCGGCCGGCCGCCTCAATATGTGTGTGGCCATGTGGATAACTAGATGTACAAGCAGTGTCTGCGTATCGGGTTGTTTATGAAGCAGAACAGTAATATAATTACGTCGTCGAAATTCTCAACTTAATTTCGCAATTAATTCTATTGGCTTTGTTTAGAGTTTTTTAAAACGATCTGTGCAGCGGCGACAGCAAACCCAGACAAGCCACTCAGATCGTGTCAATTGATATGAAAGTCATATCTTAATGCTGAGGTGGGGGACAAAAATCACACCTGTGATGCCCATGATATACAAAGGTGGTTTCGTTTCAAATGCGAATATTAAGCCCTCATACAAATAACCTGTATTATATGTCCTTAAACGGTAGAAAACGGCAAAACCTACAACTGTTATTATAATTTTTTAATTTTGTATACATTTTAAATATTTTAAATTAAAGCGATTAGTTAAAACGCAATGATAATTCGAAAGCTTGTATCGGTAGCTTGGTGCTGGATTGAGGGTATTTCCCAGTCGAGCACTACCGACTACCGCCTAAAACAACATCATTTTGAGTAAAAAATTCATATTTATAAATATTTCAAAATACATTCTTGGATACCAGCAAAACGGAAGTCATTTCAATATATAATTACGTGATTATTTGTTAGGGAGGCATTTCATACATTCCAAGACTTTAATGACAAAAGTCAAGAGTTCACTTTATAAGAGGTATTCTAACTTGGACATGGTTTCTCCATGACCTCTCTGCTCAACATCACAAAGCAGACTATCGACAGTTGCTCCTACCTTTTGCCTCTATTCATCTGTATATTGTCAGTACATATGCATAAATATATACATTTTTTGTTCACTGTTCCAGTTTGCGTTTACTCTTGCGTCACAATCTCGAAGGTTTTATCGCAGGTCTCTATAATGTTATTAGTTCAGGTTTTTGGTTTCCTCCAACTGCCTGCCCTTCTCCGCTTTGTGCCACTATCGTGTGTATCTTCGGCAAAGTTCAACTCAAAACTCATTTAAATTCAATTCGAATGTGGCATTTTGTGTTATTTTTTTTTCTTTATTTTTCTGGGCTGGTGCATTTTTGGCTCTTTGATATATGTCGTACATCAACGCAGAACCTTTGCTGTGCTCTTGGCTGTGTTTTTGTTCATGCCCCAACTGTGAATGTTGTTGTTTTTGTGTTTGTTAACTTCCATTCTTATCCAAAATGGCTGCATTATTTGTACACACACTTTTGTATTTTTCTTACATTTCTTCTGCGTTCGACTCTGCTGTTGTTGCTCTTTTCGTTCTCGTGCTTGTCCTAAGCCCCAGCGACTTGAAACGTGATTCATGCGAGTGTTGTTGTGTCCATTGTTTTTGTCGTTGGTATTGCCATTTATATTGATAGGGTGTATTTTATTTTATGGTTTGGGTGTTTGAATACATGGTGCTCTTGTGTGTGTAGCACTCTTTTACAGAAGTCGACATTATGTAAAAGCTGCCATCGTCAATTGCATTCCCTAGTTATGGTTTTCTGTCTGATTGTTGGCAATTTTCATAAACGCACTAAATAAAATTCATGTGCTTTCGGTTATTCGCTTATTGTTTACCTTACTTCAGTGTTAAATAAGCAGCTTATTGAATCGAATGATCGTCTACTTTTAACGATATGAACGGATATATATACTTATTTGAAATTGAAATTAATGAATATAAGCTTGGATGCACCTCATTTAATACATTTTACACTTCAAATACTAAAAGCGAACTGTCTGTTATTAAATTTCCCTTCTTGGCTTATTTACACAATTCAAATTTGACATTATCATATCTTAACATGAAAAAGAACCCATTTCTTTTCATTACACACACAGATGATAGAATTATTATCATCAAATGCAAATGCAGCTGGTGCTTGACTAAATAAGTCCATTAGGAATCTTAAAATGGAACTGACACGCACCCTCGTCTCGGAATGGTGGACAATGAAATCCTTTTTTTTTGCTCAATTTTATATTTTAAAATGGAACTGACACGCACCGTCGTCTCGGAATGGTGGACAATGAAATCCTTTTTTTTTTTGCTCAATTGTATATTTTATGAAAATAAGGATGCAGAATAAAACCGTGGCATATAATATAAAAAGGTATTTAATTCATAGGATTTGTTTGCAGAAAAATTATGTAAAAAACAAATGTGTCCAGGACACCACAAAGTGGCCAAGCGTAACCTCAGGCTGAAAGAATTAAATGCTAAAAGCAGAAGCGTGGATTTCTTTGTTTATTGTGTAATCTACCATTGGTAACAGTTCTTCAGCTCCCGTGCATGCAAGTGAAATTAAAACATTCTTAAAAAATTAAAACCTTAATATGTATGAGTACATACATGAAAAAAAAAATAAAAATGCAAAAGAGTCACGTAGGTACTTTGCTCCACCCAATATAGCTATTTTTGTAATTAACTCTATTTTTGCGACTTTCTAATTAACAATCATTTGCTTAAATGCATGTATGTTATTTATGTACTTACAATTTGAACTTTTGCCTTTAGCCATTTTGATTTGGTTATTACTTATGTATTACAATTTCAAAACTTGTTTGTATCGTCAAAGCTAATAATTAAATAACAATTATTAAAAGCTTAACAAAAATTAAACTAATTTTATCCTTGTATGATCCGAAGATATTCTTTTTAAAGCTTTACAAAAAAAAAATTATAATAAATTTGTCATACCCATTGAACTGATTAGCTGAAGCATTATTATGATAAAAACAAGTAAGAGGTTCAAGTCGGAAGCTCCCGACTAGGGGATACCCAAAACCCTCTTATTCGAAAACACCAAATGCTGCTCCCGCTATGCGCACGTTTTCTTTGGTAGTAATAAAGATACATTTAAAAAAAATTAATAATAAATATTCCCGCATGAATGTCTGTGTACATGTATAGAGAAATTCATGGAATTTGCGCTGGTTGCCGCTGATACGAGAAAAGCCAAAAATAACTTCTGTGTTTCTTAACCGATCTTGATGAAATTTTCTACAATACATCTTATTGTGGTATAGAATATTTGTGTATTCTCAAAAAGTCAATTGATTTTAAATTGTGGCTTATATGAGTGGGCAGCATAAATTGGTTTATTTATTTGATTTATAGCTATGAGGTGGAGCGGGGAGGTGGTGATAGCTATAAAATGAAACATACTTGATAAAATGAAACATACTTGATATATATACTATTCTAGAAGCTACATGTCAAGCTTGGTGACTCCTGCGCTTATTATTTACCAAAATTGCTCAAAAACAGTATTTCGATATCTATTTTTATATATCACTTGGAAACGGGGCAAGTTATCGAATATCGGAAAAAATCTCGATCTGCGCGGGCACTAGGAGGACCTACAGCTAATTTCAAGTCTCTAGCTCTTATGGGTTCTGAGATCCGAGACGGACAGACGGATGGACGGACGGACAGACAGACGGACATGGCTAGATCGACTCGGCGATTGATGCTGATCAAGAATATATATACTTTATGGGGTCGGAGATGCTTCCTGTTACATACATTTGCATAAATACGATATACCCTTCTTATCCATTTTTAATGGGTTCTGCGTATAATAACCTTATGATTGATGCTATAAACTTGATTTACCAATAGCAACGATTGCAATTGCCCAATTAGGCTTCAAATGTTTAGCTCTATCTGAAACGAGTTCACAGATCATTGAACGTAATTTGCAACCTGACGCTTAATATATTTTGTTGTTTCTGCCCAATCCCTGTTTGTCGGGCTTCAATAATGTTTAAAAATAATGTACTTCATTTCACCTTCTGTCCAGACCGAGAAAGATAAACCTACAATGACAATGAAAAACAGACATGTGAATGAGTCGAGTGAAAATGGCAACATATTTGCGACCAAGCAGACATCCGAAATGAGCCAAATTCAAGCAATGGCAACAAAGATGCAAGGAAAAGAGAGAGACTAGAAAAAAAAAAAAAATATACAAGAAAAAGCCAGACAAATTTTATATAAATAATTCATTGTTGTAACGTGCAAAGCTCGTCGAGAGCATTTCAGTTAATTAACGAAACGCAACCCAAACCAAAACCAACAACAAAGACAAAACGCAAAGACGCAATTGGCGCTAAACGGCAACGAACAAAACGGAGCTTGGAGCTCGGAGATGCAGGATGAATGTTGCGACCGAGGGGTACGAGAGGATATTCTGATGGAGCTGTGGGAAAATTAATAACAGACGCACAGCTCAGTCTGAGCTCCGCAGGCAGCGCTTCGAATTTGAACAAATGGCGCAACACGACGCTTCGCTGGGGCCAGGGAGCTATCAACTGGGAAAGAGTTTGGCTCCGTCTAATCGGATGCAGGGCAAAGTGCAAATAATGACGACGGCAACGTGTACGCCTGGCTACGAACAGGAGTTGTAGTTCAAGTCGGGGTGGTGGTTGCAACGGTTTCCACCACCAATAAACGTAGCTCACCCATACATAAGCACACATACACAGAGTACACAGAGTAGAGTGAACGTGGGCATGTAAATAGCTATGATTTCAAAATGAGTTTGGGTGGTTGCTAGGTAGGCGGACGATACCCAAAAACGAGGCAGCCAAAAGTATTCAAATTTCTGCACAAAGCTTATGAAGCGCATCGGCAGCAACAGGGCCGTCACCGGAAAGTGACGGGGAGCCGGGTTTTTGTCTAATATGAAAGCGCCCAACTCTAGACTACGATGCTCATTACACAAAATTTGCATTTAGAGGCAAGCAGCTTGCGTTGTGGCACAAGAAGTGGGAAGGGGGACGACATTGAGGGCAGAGTACAGGGCTAAAAAAGTGCACTAAACCATAACTCGCGCTCGTGACATCGCCAGAGTGTTCCATTAGTTTTTCCCCACCGAAATCCCAAGCTCCAGCTAAGACCTCAGCACATCGGCTGCATACAAAATTTGCCGTTCAGTAATAATCGCGTTGGCATCAGCAACGATTCATGAGTAGCACATTATCGTCATCATCAGCATCGATAAACGAGAACGAGGACGCATCCAGCCGATGGCGAGATGGGGATTTAAGTGCTTGTTGCCGGCTAGCAAAAGAATATTCCGATGCGCTGCTTATTTATGAGCCAATCCAATACAAAACGGCAATGGAAGATGCGGGGGTCCATTGATCGGGGGCTAATAAACTCATCGGTTGCCAAATTTATTGCTTGTCAACATTTCGCTTTTGCTTGTGCGAGTGTTTGGCAAATGAGCTGCCCACGGAAAGCCAATTACCGATCCAAATGCAAATTTCATATCGATCTTTTTTCAGCTGTAATTAAACCTGAATCAAACATATTTCGGTAGATGCTACCCACAGATATAACCCAGTTGAGGGGACAAAAAAATCAAAATTAATATAATAGCAAGCTAAAGATTATGTACCCTCATAGACATATGGCTTAGAAGTGCCACTTATTTAAGCTTTATTCTCGACCGATTGTTCTTGTAAGAGCCAGAGCACTAGCCAGCTCTTCAGATATGTTAGAAAAATTTTAATTTTTACAATTTCAAAGTTCCAAGCATTGTGCATATAAGAATGTTGCAGTCGGGTGGAACTGAATGCTCAATAGTCTACTTAAAAAGAAATTAGAGTTAATGCCAGTAAAAAACATTATTGTACACTATTTAAAAAATAAAAAAGATAATTTTTTCGTGCAATGTGCTTCCGGCTGTTCTCTCCCGTGTCTGTCCTTTTTTCAGTATGAACTAGAGGCTTAAAACATAAAATGTATGCTCGTGTTTATTTGCGACTGATAATTAAACAAAATTGTTTGGTCTGGGCGCCGACAAATTGCAAAAATCGATGTAGATGGAGCAAAAAATATTAACACAAAAATCAAACAGATTGTAAACCGCTGCCTCACCCGAGTCACCCTGTGCCGGTAATGACGAAAAGAGAAAGAGAACACTCTCTTTTGCAGCTTGTGCGACTTGTTTCTCTTAAAAGCTGTGCTATTTGGGGTTGTCTTTTCTTTTACTAGCGAATTATAGTATGGCGAATAAATATAGTATTTATGCATGCACTTAAATATACAACTGGAATCGTGTATAGATAAATCAATTCTAATGAAATTTGTATAACCTTGGTAAGGTTATTATTTATTGAAGCATACGTCTTCTATTTGACAATGAATATCCAATATATTTAATTTAATTTCTTTGCAACGCAAGGGATTGGTTGATCTTTTTAAAATATTTATATGACTTTTTCTGAGTTATAAATATCTAAAGTTTCGAACTAAGAAAATAGTTGAATTTAAATGTTCAAAATTTGTTAATTTCTTAAATTAGAAAAAATATATATAAATAATGAATTAGGTTTTTTTTTGTTAAAAAGAATGCCTTTTTATATATTATTATTATAATATATTATTTTGTATTATTTAAGCTTTGAGCGCTTGGAATAATATTTGGTTTTAAAGATTTTCTATGATAGTTTGGATACCCAGTTTCAAGTTGAGTTGCGATTTTCTTTTATGGTCCGAAGCAATTTTTCGATTCAATTATTCTGAATAGCTTCCAATGCAAGGAAATGCGAAAACTACAATTTCAAAATGCACAAGTAGAGAAAATCCAGACGCATGCTTGGCCCTACACCCACTTAAATATGCCAACCCTTACCTCGTCTCTCAAAAAATGTTCATTCCGTAGGATTGGCCGAGGAATTTGTTACGTTTCTTTTTCCCGTTGCCTTGCTCTAGCTATTTCACATATTTTATTATTTGTATACCCTTTAATTTCCAAATTGCTTGAAACGGGGTATAATGATTTCATGTTTATGTATGCAACATGTAAAAGGATACCCCACCGACCGTACATATACATTCTTTTCGCACGTGCAGAGATCGAGCTCTTCTATTTTCGAAATTATAGTAGGATCTAAAAATCTTCATAAAGAGATCATGTGAGTTCCCGTACATAAAACACGGATTGGGGCAATTTTAGATTTTAAATACCAATCCCACCGAGTAAAAAGAATTAAAAACTTGGCTTTCGCGTCCAACGGACTGCGTGATATCATTCAGAATTTTGTATTTTGTATCTCTAAATTTGTGGAATAAATAGATATTCTCCATTGACCACGCCCGCAATAGAAAGCCTTAAGCTTTGGTGTATTTGAAAATAAGCGTTAAAAATTAAAATACTATGTTCTATAGAGTAGGACTCAGGGAAAGAAGAAGCACAACAGCTACACAAAGTTTGTGGTAGTTGTGTAGTATGTACGTGAGAGTAAATTCCAATGTATGTTACGGTAACATGTAGCTATGTGCAGGGAATCTCCTAGCCGGCACTCTCGACGATAACTGTGCTATTTGGTTTTGGGAAAAATAAACAAAACGTCTAAAAACTCAAATCTTTGTAATCACAATGCTTTAGCTGGTCTCGGTTCGCTCAGAACAGAAGGTGTAAAGCATTTTTTTCCATGAGATACTTGTCTGAATCCCTTGTCGAGTACGTTGGCTCCGCCGGACCGAAGAAGCAGACCTTAACTGCAGTCCTCTACGCGACGCACCAATGCCCCAACCCCAAGCGAAACTAAGCTCAATTGAACGTAATTCGACTCAATCGAGCTGAGACTGCAGCCGAACAGAGAACAAATCGACTGGCGACGCTGGAACGTGTTCAATTTGCGCTCATGAATGTTTCAGCATATAGCTATTGGATTTAGTTTCGGCTGCTGCTACTAAGCATTTTTGTCGTAGTTCTTACATGTTTTCTCAGTTTTTTCGTTGGGTGGCCGAGCGTGCCGAAAATTGGCAAATAAGCTAAGACCTTTGTAATATAGAGGCAGTTTACAAAGTACGATTGGAAGACGCCAGCTCTTACAACCTCGGACATGGTTTTGCTTCTAGAGACAGCTAGGTCAAAATGATGTGAAGTTTCTATGTTTAAATATGCCTCCTTCTATTATATTCTTATGTTAAGAGATTGGTTACCATTTTTATTCATCTTTAAAACTAAAAATTTGAAAATGTATAGCTTAATGAGGTAATGATAAAAATTATTTGACAAATGTTTTTCTTTGAATACGCTGAAACTATTTGTACAATAGCAGGTAACTGACAGAGAGAGGCATCTCGGACTCCATAAAGTATTTATATTTTTGATCAAGATGTCGAGCTGACTCGATTTAACAATATCAGACTGTTTGTTCATCGGTCAGTGTATGCAAAAGCGTCGATATCGTAAACTACAAGAGATACAATTAAAAATAGACCATACAACAAAAAAATTCAAAAATAATAAAAACTAGATACAACAACTTATTTGCACAGATAATACTACAAATATTTTTTTCTTAAGTGAAAAGAATGTCATGTTTAAAGCTTTGCTTTATGGATTTGCACTCTCTTAAGTGATATATTTATATTATATTATATTTATTCTAAATTTCATATATATCGGACTCCAAATATAAAAATGCGCATCAAGCGGCCGTCGTGCTTTGTATGTTTGTAAATGTTTCTCACGGCAGCTTGTCACTGGGTTTAGGGTATCTTCCAGTCGGATAATTGCGGCTAGAGCACTCTCACCTTAAATATATTTGTTGCTCGTTATTTGCAAAAGCAAATTGAATTAACAATTATATAAATTGAACATAGTTACTTTACCAGCGATCTTTTGCTTGTTAGTCCGATGCTCAGTCACATAGGTTCATTAGTCACCTTTGGATTATTGTTTTTCATACAAACTTTGACCACCCTCTCCCCTACATGAAGGTAACATTTTTCAAAACCTTATCTTTTCAGTAAACACTTTTAGGTGCTTCGGATAGATATGTCAAATAAATGACAAGAAATATTTCAAAAGTCAATTTTTTAAACTTACACCCTCTATACTACGAATAAAGCTTGGGGCTGTAAGCTCGAAACACACAATGGACTATCCATCAAATTGTTTAAGTGCTTAAAGTATATCTTAAACAAATTGGGTCAGTCGTCTGCGGAAACCTGCCAGCAAATGTTAACAGCCGTCGCAATGTCTTGGTGACGACTGTGCTATAAAAGTAAAATAAAATTCACGCAGACGACCTTGAAAAGCCGTAAAATTTTTAATAGCTCTTACTTTATACAACCAATTCTCGTAGACCGTAAAATTTTGAACGGGGAAGCGGCACTGTAAAGAGCAGACCAAACAGACTCATACGGAGAACGTAGGCTCACTTCGGTGATCGGCCGCTAGCCGCAAATAGTCAATGGGCCCACTGTGTGGCCATAATGTGTAGATTCAAACTGGTACCAGTCCGTCCGAAATGGTCACATATGCATGTATGGCGGCCTTTGCCAAGGTATCTCAGCAGTTATTCTTAAAGAGCAAACAACAACAACCCTTCTTGTCCCTGCCCTTGGTCGGTTTTCACTTTCACTCGATGCCATCTCTTTTGAGCCCTTTGTTTGTCTGCTGGTGTTGTTGTTGGCCCTTATGGTTTTTTATGCCTTCTCTGGTGTTGTTCTCATTTTATTTTTTATGATACTCAGTTAAACAGACGCTGCATTGACATTGAGCTCATCACTAACAATAACCCCAACAACATTAAACCCTCCTTAAGGCTATGCTGCCTGGGTTCGCCCTTAGGCTTTTGAGTTCTGGCTCAACCCTTTGCGATACAGCGCGGAAAACTAACGATAATTGCGCGCAGGTTGTGCCTAATTTGCTTTCAAGGTCTGCTGTTTTTGCAACGACTTGGAACTCATAAATATTACCAGACCCACGCCCATTAAGTCATATTTTCTTGCAGCAATGTAGCAAAGACAGCAAACTCTTACAATTAACTTTTGGAAGGTGTAAATAATGGCAGAAAATGAATTAGCTTGCAAACTATGGATAGGATAGGGCAGGGCTCAAATATGTTTATACAAGGGAATATTAAGTAAATCCACAGTAGCTTCTATATTTTTCATATAAAACGACGATGTATTAATTGGTACTTTTTTAACCTTTTAAAAAAGTGGTAAAAAGGGTATAATCAATAGCCGAGTCGATCTAGCCATTTCCATATTTGTCCGTCTGTCCATAAGTATGAACGCGTTGATCTAAGAGAATCGATCGAATCGATGGGAATCGATATCTTAGGTCTGAAAAGCTAGAGCCGCTGAATTTAAAATCGAGCTCTAGTACATTATATACAGATCATGTATTTTTATACCCTGAACCCATTAAAAATGGGTAAAAAGGGTATAATGTATGTAACAAATGTATGTAACAGCCAGAAGGAAGCATCTCCGAGCCCATATCAGCATCAATAGCCGAGTCGATCTAGCCATGTCCGTCTGTAAATTGAAATTTTAGCTGTAGGTCCTCCTAGTACCCGCGCAGATCGAGTTTGTTTCCGATATTCGATAACTTGCCTCGTTTCCAAGTAATCGATAAAAATCGATATCGAAATCCTGTTTTTCGGGCCATTTTGGTAAATAATAAGAGCTATAGTTACCAAACTTGACATATAGCTTCTAGAATAGTATATACATATATCAAGTATCTTTCATTTTATACCTCCCTGCTACCACCACAAATCTATAAATCAAGTTAATTATCCAACTTGTACTGCCGCAGCAGCAGCTAGCGCAAATTCCATGAATTTCTGTATACATGTACACACACAGATTCGTGTGAATCAACAGCATTGCAATTGCGATTGTATTGTTTTCGGTGCTGCTATTTTAATTGGTTTTTTTTTCACATTAAAACTCAGTTATTGGTGTGGCTCTTGAGTAGAGGCGGCGGCAAGTAGTGCGGTATGCTGAGAGTTCGAACCCTACTGAGGAAACTAGCTTTTTTTGGTTGCTTTAGCTTTATTACTATTAAATCGAAAGAGCGTGTTGGTGTTGGAATAAGTGGGTTCAGGGTCGGGAGTCGGGAGCTCCCGACTAGAACCTCTTACTTGTTTATTTTGTGATACAGCCATCCCCCTCCCCACCAATAAACAGTGTTAAGCGTGAGAAGAAGAAGGTTCAGAGAATTCGGGCACTCCCGTCAAGACCACTCTTCTTTGTTATTCCCTGTTTCCATAAAAAATAAGTGAAAGAGTTTATTAGTATTATGCGATTGGCAGATGAAAAAGTTTCCAACCCTACAAAGTTTATATATCCTTGATAGAGCTAGACACAAAATATTCTCATTTCCCCAAAAAAAAACTCAGTTTTTGATGCCTTGCGCTTTGATGCCACCGAAAACCAAAGTTATTGAAAAATACATTTAATTTAGTAAGTTGATGTTTATTAACTTCATTGTATAAAGGAAGTTTGTTAAGTCAGCTGAAGGCTGGATGGATAAATATCGCTATAATTTTGCGGCAAGAGCGGAGCTATCCAAAATGTGAAATATCGTTGATCTATATATATTGTATACGAGAGTCGACATACAAACTTTGTTGTCCCTAACTCCTAGAGGCTGCTTTTAAGCATAGCTCAGAGATTGACTAACTAAGCTATGTAGATTATTGCATGGAATACACAGATTAAGAATAAAACTCTCGATGCATCCGTATCTAAGTGCATTGACACCTGCATGTGGTAAGAATAAAACAATCGCTGGCACTATTCTGGGTACGGTGCTATCTAATGTTGCTCTGCCCATCTCTCTCTGGATCTATTATTAGGATGGCTTTCGTCTGCTGATAAGGATGCTTGATGGGAACAACAACAGCAAAACCTTTTATGAGAAATGTAACCAGTGCATGCGGTTCCAATTTTCTCGTCGCATTTGCCGTGGAATTTGTTTTTGTTGTGTCCCAGCGGCGCTTGGCGAAGTCGACAATTCTCGTTACGAGCGAGCATCTTGCCAAAATGAGAAAACTTCTCTTAGCTGTAAACGTGTCGATGTCGACGGTTGCGGCACGTCGAGGCAGAGCTGGAGACGATGGAGGAATGCTGCTCATAACGCTTGCCAGTCAGGGGCCATAAGTTGCCAAAAGTAAATCAGTTTCAAGTGGCAGTCACTCTGCGAATTGGCTGCCGGCTGTTGGATCTCCGCTCCCAACGGACCTGGCAAACAGCGTAGGTGTCTGTCTCGGTGTCCTCCTAATGGGTTGAGGGGAGAACGCATGCCTCCTGTCTGAACAGAGTCAAAGCGTTTTCACTCCCATTATTTGCACAGCAGTTGCAGTGATCCGGCAATAGCGATGGGACAATGGACCAAAGTCCTCTGACCAGCTACCTTGGCTCACTTTTCGTTTATTTTTTCACAAAGTAACGACGCGGAAGACAGCCTCCATTCCACTTTACAAAGGCTCTATCTGGCCCTAAAATTCTTCAGGTGGCTTTTCTTGTTTGCGTCAGCTAGATTTGCGGCAAGTGGCTTTAAGCCAAATACACTGACAGAAATAAAAAATAAAACAAGTATGAGTGGTCTAGTCGGAAGTGCGCGACGGAGAGATACTGAGCATTCTATCGATGATTTAAAACAAACCTGACGATAGTATGAACTTTTAAATGATGTTTATACATATTTAAATGATTTAATTTTACAAAGTATATCTGTTACCAAATTTTGTAAGACTTTTGTACTTATTCAACGGGTACAGGGATACAACTAGCTTTATTTAAAAATATAAAAAAATAAATTATATTTCAGTTCTCCTAGATTCGAGCTCGCTCTCGAGCAAGGTTAGTAGTTTCCATTGCTCGATACCTTACAGCCATACTAACATTCAGATTTCCGCGAAGAACACGAATTTAAATAGCTGCATATCAACACAGCTAGCATTCAATCAAATAACAAGTAAGTGGTTCTAGTCGGGGGTTCCCGACTAGGGGATACTCTGAACCTTCTTCTGCTGACACCAAATGCAGACCACGTTACGAGCGGGGAGATGGCGATAGGTATAAAATGAATAATACTACATGTCAAGTTTGGTGACTCTAAACCTAAGAGATTTGCTCAAAAAGCAGGATTTCGATATCGATTTTTATCGATACTTGGAAACAGAGCAAGCGCGGTCACTAGGCGGACCTGCATTCCAAATTTCAAGTCTCTAGCTCTTACAGGTTCTGAGATCCTTGCGTTCACAGACAGACGGGCATGGCTAGATCGACGCGGCAATTAATGCATGATGATGTTTCCTTCTGCCTGAAACATAAATCTGCACAAATCTATTAAGCCCCTTTTACCAATTTTTAATGGGTTCATCATTGAATCCTTATTATTATGGCTATAGTTCCAATTGGGGAGCCGGTATCTAAATATCTTTAAATATACTTAATCTGTGTACACTATATGAGAAACCACATGCCGAATTTGGGGACTTTAGCTCTGAAAACTTACGAAACATGGATACGGAATAATTGATCGATACGGACAGTTGGAAGAACTACCTGCAACATTTCTCTAGTTCTTGGTTCTGAGATCGACACGTTCATACATATGGACAGATGCTGAGTAAGAATATATATATATATATATATATACTTTATGAGGTCGCGGATCCTACGGTATGCCTCTTTACCTATTTTCAATGGTATAATTAGCGGAGTATCTTTTATCATAAAAAAATTTTCAGAACTGAGCAGAGACAAATTTTTATATGATGATAAAATAAAATGATTGTATTTTTGGATTAAGAAATGGCTTTGATTGTTTCTTCTTTAGTTATATAATATCTACCCACATCTATATTTTTGGATATCGATCTGAACATCAAATTATTTATATATTTATCCACATCATTTATTAATTTTAAGCACATCTTATAATTCATAAAAAATGTATTATGTATTAACCTGAGTAAGGTAGTATTTATTCCAATAATACCCAGAAGAAATTTTCAATTTTGATTCTATTTGCTGTAGTACAAGCCAGGGACTTGCGAAATAATTAAATCTTTTGGCAAATATACGTACTGCAGTGGTGTAAGATATCTTCAAGGAGGCCCTTATAAAAAAAGATGTTCAATCTAAAGTTCAATCTTTTAAAATTATCGTGCAGTGCATAGAGAAACTAACGAAGCTGTTAGGCAGCTAGGGATACGTGGCTAACTATAACAATAAAAAATCCCTCATTGTTGACTTGTTTTGATCATGGGAGGAGCTTCATTCGTTGAATGGGGCTCCAGTACAGAGAACCCGGTATTCAAAGCACAGCAAACGGGCCACGGCACACTAGCTTGGGGGAACACACCTAGATGTACACACGTAATGGAAACAAACAAACAAGCAGCAAGCTAACATAAATAATATACAAGAATCTACTTAGCTTTGGCGTTGTTTTCCTGCTATCAAATTTTGATGATTGTCACAGCGACTGAGTCCAAAATGTTATTTGGGCTTACGCCTATCTCGGGTAATGGCATGCAAAAGGTAAAAACAAGGCAGGTCTATAGCAAGCAAACAAAAACTTACTGGTAGACCTTGAGCTGCTTTGAAACTAGTCTCTTCTCTTGACTGACCTATTTTGGGGTATTATTTCTGATCAAGTAAATTATGTGCTATTGATTAATATCAACAGCCGACTCCATATATGTAGTCCATATTTCCGTCTGTCTGTTTCTACGCAAACAAACCTCATAGCTAAGAGCTTTAAAGCTATCTTCATAAAAATGTAGGTATTATTCTTACCTCTGTTCATATGTCGGAGCCGGCAAGATCGATTTGAGTGCATCATATATCTATATACATCTGCTATCTTATTTGCAATCCATCAAAAAAAAGGTTTTCATATGATCTTAATGATAACTTGACCCAACTTTACATAAGTAAGCTTCGTTTGCCTCTAATGTATGGTCAAAATGAGAATGAGTATTTCATGTAGTTTTATAGGATCAATTGGTTGAACGTAAAGTTATGTATAAAAATCCTTGTAAGCTAGCTGTCTGCAAGGGTATTCAACCATCGGCGTGGCAAAGATTGTCATTCTTTCTTGTTTTTTAATTTGGGCGCCAAAAGTGTTAGCAAATATTTTGGCAAAGTTTTTATAGCTTCAACAGATTTTTCTCGTTGTCAGTCACATCCCGTCAATTTCTTTGGCTGGACGTCTAATGAAATTCGCCACCTTCTCGTAATTATTTTTGTGCCTTATGTTGGGAACACATTGCGCCAAATTCGCAAGAAATAACTTTAGCCAAATCTTGTCGCCGTCACTCGCTTAATTGCTCCGCTGCTAGAGCTCCGTATTGCTCCGCAGCAGGCAACGGACGAGAGCAAAACTTTAATTCATCAAGCCGTAAATCTCAGGCACAGTTTGTCCACCTAGTACACGCTGTGCGGAGCTAGTTGTCATGGCCCGGGATCGGCCATTCCCGTGCGCCAATTCCATTGGGGCAACCGAGACTGCCATAGAGCGTTTATAAATAAGACTGCATTTCGTTGGGCTGTCGAGGGTATCAGTATAAATCGAACGCTTAATGGGCGCACCTGTATGCGACATACCAGAGCCAGTTGCCGGCTCAGTCGGATGTCGCCGGCCTTCCCATTTTTGCGTGCATCATGAGCACAAAATAAGTTAGGAACTTTATTTCTGAATTAAACGTGAAATGAATTAACGTGACTAAAATATTAATCTTGGCCCACAGGACTTGCAGCCGCAGCATTTGCATAAATGACCAGCGGCTCGTACGGGTAGTACTCATTTTTTTACTAACTATTTTGCGAGCTAAGGCTTCTGTCGCTTTTGTTTGTATCCACATAAAGAAGTGAGTTTTATGCAATGCCAGAATTAAAATATTTTCTGCATTCGAGTTATGCAAAACCGAGTTTTGTTTTACCTTAAATGGTTTGACAATAGATGGTTCTTATATCTTGAAAATTAATGTTGCCATCTGCGCTGCCCACCACAACACAAATTTCAGAGAATATCCGCAGAAAAGGTTAATATTTACGAATTAGTCCAATAAATTTCTCTTAAATTATATTCATATTTGAAAGTAATTAAATTATATATAAGTACATTATGCTCTGTAAATTTATATTGTAGAAAAATAGTTATAGTAAATAACGAAGCCTCGTGTAGGCCACTGCAAGAAATAAAAGCATGGCCAGGTCAAGGCAATTTATTCATGAATTGAAACAATTGTCGCCTCAATTAGGCAAACATCTAAGTTCAATGAATCGTCTCACTTCAACACAATTCATTGGTTCGCACTTTGAGGCTAAAGACCCGAAGACCCCGCAAGTCGCAATTAGCATTTGGTGACTAATTGTCCATTCAATTAAAGGCTTTTTGACGAAGTCCGAGAATTAGGTATGATGGAAATTAAAAGGCGCCGTACGTATTTTATTAAAATTGGAACGCGTTTAAAAGAATGAATTCCGAACAAGTCAAAGTGCCGGCGGCAAATTGTTCGGCTAAGCCAATACAAGGATACGAGAAATGGGGAACCGATGTCAGAATATTAAAGATAATAGTTAAATTGAAATAAATAAATAAAATAAATTTAATTAAAAATATAAACAAACAATATCATCAATAATTTTCAAATTCTACTAAATATAATATAGAAATCAGGAATAAAATCTATATTTGTGTAGGTTCAAAAGAATCTGCTACAATTTTACAGAATCGAGACTCGCTTTAATTGAAAATAGAGCATTGAAACGGGTGCCTGTCCGGGCCCGATTCAGGGCTATCGCGCACAGTTTCCATGGTAACGGAGACACAAATAATGGAAGTCACGCGCTTTGGTCAATGGCCACGGGAGCAACAAAGGGAAGGGAATGGCCGCTGTGGCGGCGAGAGCTGGTTTTGCTTCGGTGTGTGTCTGTATTTGTGTATGCATTGGTCTGTGTGTGGACGTCGCCGCTGCTGCCACCGCTGCCGACGTCGCGGCGACAGCAGAGACTGGCTGACCGGGTGAGTTTTTGCCACGCCTGAAGCTGAAACGAGTCGAGCGCATGTGCGGGAAAAGGACGCACAGCACTGCGTATCTGCCAGATACATTCGTCGGCCAGATAAATTCAACATGGCTGACAGCCAGATAAACTTGACTAGCAGCTTGCTTTGTCAGCGACGACGCACGAGCGACATCTAGCGGCGATATATGCAGCAGTTTATAGACTATTTTTATCTACAATTCATGAGACTCTGGACGCACAGGCAGAGCTGCCATTGCGGTAGAAGGATGGCGGTACTCACAGCTAGCGGTGAAGTTTCAAATTTTTGCCGCTAGGTTTCTTGTCATATTCCCAAAAATAAAAGATAAAGTTATGCAACGAGAATGGGCCTTCTTTCGGTTATCTGCGACAATATTATTGGTTTCAGACAACTAAGTATCTTCTAGTTGTGCCACTTTCATCGAGCGATATAATAATCATAATTGACGGCAGGGTTACAAAACGGGATGTTCAATGCATACGGCTATTCGTAATCGCTACTACTACTACTAATAATAAAACAAAAAATAAAAAAAAAAAAAAAATTAAATATAACAACATTAAAAAGCCAAAAGCTCAGCACTTCATCTAATTTTAAGGCATATACCAAAGCCTGTAGCTTTTATAAGCTCAGAGATATACTCCAAAAAGCTTATCTGCAAATCGATATTTGTAACGACTCCGATCTCTTTCCTGATATAGCAATATCAGTTGAAGCTTATAAAGATCAGGATTAAAATCGTTAATCGTTAGGATTTAGGGGTCCTTAGTTGGAGTATGAACAATTGGCATATGTTCATAGAGTTCTTGTAAAAATGTTTTCTCTTCAAAAATATCTCAATCTAAGAATGTAATTAAGCACACAACTTTATGGCAACTGGGTGGCTTAAATCGTGGAGTGAGACTTTAAGTGACTTTAAGTTCAATTTTCGACCCATTTTCCGCGCGTGGAAATTTTAAATATCCCCATACCATCCTGAACTTAACATTTAAATTTGTATTTTACAAGGATATTGGAAAATTAATTTTTAGTCCATCGAATTCAGAACCAAAATTTGGAATCCACTCTAATCCCATGAAGCTTTCGTTCCATTCAGTTTTATGCAACCATTTTCCGCCTATTTACCACAATAACGAGCGGGATTTCTAAAATTGGTGAATCACGTATTTATTAAGTTTTATGGACAGAAACAAGAATAAGTTGCAGCCGATCGTTCAAAATTTAAAAACCAAAAAAATTATTTACCCCATTTTCTTCCAGTTTTGCGAAAAGGGTTTTAAATGAATGTGCACAGATATTCTTTTTTAAACGAGTTAGGGCCCTATTAAATCTTTGAGCTCAATTTTCCACAAGGGTTAAATTTCCTAATACAGCTTGAATTACCTGTGTTTAGATCATCGATCAGTCAGTCAGGACGATCTGTATATATATATATATAACCATGTACGGAAAACAACTTATCATTAGATATATCGTCAATAAGCTAACTCAAAGGGGGCGAAAAATTTGTGGACACAAATTAGGGGCTTAAGGTTCGTGTCCTTGTGAAAAGCATTCCGCAAATCTGAGGCAACAGACAAAATTTGTAATCCGTGGTGTTAACAATGTGACCCATCAACCTCTATATCCCCGCAAGAATATCAGTGTGCACAGTCGTCGTCAGAGGCCCAACAGCCTCCCGCCCTGCAGCGAGTGAATTATGCAAGTGCCGCGATAAAAGCAAAGCCCGGCAAACTAAATTTATTGATGCCATGCATTCATTCAGCATCCAAATGGGAAGACCGCCAACTTCGGAGATGGGACCGTGCGCGAATGAGAACGCGAACGAACTCATTAATAGCTCGAGACCCAAGCACAGCTATTGCCACAGCCACAGCCTCAGCCATGCTTTCAACTGACAGCCCGGTCAGTGGGCGTCCCATGGCGCTGAATAAATAACAAAGTGACAACCACAAAAAACAACCGCGCCGGTGATGGAACAAAGCTTGATGCTAGAAACAGAACCTAGTGGAGAGGCGACAGCGACAGTCGCTGCAACGAGGGGAAGGCCAACGGTAGTGGCAACAGTAACAGCAACAGCAAGACAAGAAAAAGTCCAATAATTGAGCTCACAAATCACAGGACGGAGCAGGAGTCGCAGTCGGAGGCGTATATGGAGCCAAAGCATCAGCGCACCAATGAACACGAACCAAGTAAATTGAGATTCTTTAAATTTATGCACATCTTTTTTTCAACATCAGCCAACGACTGTCGAACTCCAAAGTACGTGGAGCCACTTAAGCTCCTCGCTCATAGCCCCATACTTGCCGTCTGCGCCTCGGGTCGGCACCCAAAGAACACCAGACGACTGCAGCAAATCTGCAAACCACCCGACAACAGGCGCCCCCTCGATAGCGCAGTTGGTTGGCTCTGGCTGGTTAGCCATTTAGATTGTTCGCCAGCTAGATGCCGATGTGGATGTAGATGTACATGCAGTATATTGATGGTCCTCAGCAAATTGGCTCCTCGGTGCCCAATACTGTGGGACAAATGCGGCAAAATAATTTAAGTACCCCTTTTTGAAATATTAAAGGTACAACACCTTACGAATTTTTTTTTATATACATACATATATTTAAAACCAGTATATATTGATGGTCCTCAGCAAATTGGCTCCTCGGTGCCCAATACTGTGGGACAAATGCGGCAAAATAATTTAAGTACCCCTTTTTGAAATATTAAAGGTACAACACCTTACGAATTTTTTTTTTATATACATACATATATTTAAAACCTAAAGGTGTTCTTACAACTACTTGGTGTAAGCCAGCCTTGCCTGGCTCAAGTCAATATCTTTTAATGTCAAACATCAGTTTTACACTCATTTCCTGCCCATACAACATTTTAAATCTTTCCCTATAGCTGTGCGCCTCAATTTGCACATAGCGAACACTATATCTGATATCACCCATTGTTCACCCAGGAGGGTCGACTTTTCAAAAAGTGCTAAGCAGATTTAATTTTTTATCATAAAAACTGTCTTGTCTGAAATGTACAAAGAAACGAATATTTGTTGGTTTAAATTACAAAACGAAATATATTTTGTATTCCGTCTTCTCTGGGGCTTGAACTCGATGCTTAACCCACTGCACAACTTAATCGACTGCATGGGACCTGCTTAAAAATAAACATGACATCATTGTTGGCAAAACAAAAGAAAATTTTAAATTATTATTTATAACGCCCATCCGATTTGTTGTTTTTTTATATATCGCTTTACTTTTTTATATTTTTTGTATAAAATAATAAATTTAATAAACAAATATAAAAATTGACAAAGATAATAATGTAAGCAAAGCACTTTTATATGGCTGCGTTGTTTTCCTCTACTAGGAGCTCTAATCTTCTAAATGCCTGTCAGTCAGGCAGATAAATCTTTAACCAATAAAGATATATATTTTTAGATAGATACTGTTTGGCTTTATCTAACTAGATTAGAAAATATATCTAATTCAATTGACACATAATTTTTAAGTTTACAGAATTTAAGTGCTTTTCATTGGCACAAAACAACTCCAGTTCACAATTAATTTCATCTGAACTCTTTCTTTGTTCTGTTTCTTGCTTTGGATAGCTAACTCTGGATTAACTTATATGTGAGGTATCCAATTATTTTACATTCCAAGCTCAAAATTATTTTACCAATCTTCATCCACTGTTCAATCTTGCTCATGACTAGCTCAACTTTTTCTATCCGGTATACTCGAAAGCAAATTGTAAAAAACATACAAGAAAATGAGAGAAAATAAAACAAATGACAAACTGCAGCATACACCAAGAGATATGTTGGCAGCCAAGGCTTCTTCTACATCTGTCTACATCTGTCCCGTCTGTAGTTTGTAGCTGCAGCTTGGCAACCTGCCATCATATAACATAAATCCCCCATGATAAAACCTACGATTGCTCCCTTAAGTTGTTATCTCTCTCCAAGCCACGCAATTTTCAGTTACGTCAGGACGAGCGCTAGGCGAACAGCGCTTCAGGCTGAGGGATGATAGTGGATACTTCTAGTTTGCTCCCCCAACTATGTTCATTATATAAATTTTTTAAAAATATTGTGCTGCCCTGACGAGCCACGAAGTTTTGTCCATAAACAACGTAAAAGTTGGCTTATTCCACAATTGGCAATTCCTATGCCAATTGGATGCAGCTCATCTTAAACTTTACTCTTAGTTGGTATACAAAGGCGGGTTCATTGCACGACTTCTGCTCACCATTCATCATTCATAATTCACAATGCACAATCGCCTTCATTGTAATGTCTCTTCGTAGTTAGCCAAGTAGATCTTGTTGCAACATAATTGGACTCTTAAGACGAAAAGCATGCAAATTTAATGGTCAGCTCTGAATTTTGTTTTTATCTTAAGGGTTAATTTGTTAGAGGGACAGCAATAATCCATGAATTGTGCAGAATTTTTATTTGCTTTGTTGACAAGCAATCTATGTACGTAGCGAGTACTTGTGTAAGTCGAAGTAAAATAAAAAATAGTTTCAATTTATGTTTTTGCCGACCTTAAAATAAAATTCAACATTTTTTGTATCTTTTGTGAGTGCATTAAAAAATGTATATAAATGTGCCGACACACACACATAATGTTTTTGGTGTTTCGTGAGAATGTGCTCTAGGCACACCCACATAGACGCACACACATAGACACAAATACAAACAACGTTTTATCTTATTCTTATGCGGCCGCAGTATTCTCGGTCTAGAATATAAATTAAATTCCACAACATCAGCAGAAGAATATAGTACAGTAACAAGAAAAAAGAACAGATTTTTTAACGTCAGCCCCTCGTCAAATGCCGTCTGTCTACCCACTGTTTTGGCCAAGATTTTACTCTGCATTGACATGAGGCGTCGTCTTGGGTTGGGGATGTCTTGGTTTGTGCAGCTCGGCTGGCCGCCTATATCAATGGCCGCCGCTTGCCGCGTGAGAGTTGTGCTCTCCCTCCAACCAACGGAGCGAGCGAAAAGGATGCACAGTGTGTGCGACTTGAGTGGCGTGTAAGAAATATGTGTGCTTGCATGAAGAAGCCTCAACAGAAGTACAGCGGTTGTTAATGTTCAGTTCGAATTAGGTATTCAATTTTGGGGTCTAGCTGTTAAGCGATTAAGGTTAGGTTTTGCCGATATTCACAGTTCTACCCGATATTGTATTGTATGAAATAAGTGCAGCTTTCAAAATGTTGATTCAAATTAATCAAAGTTACTTCAAATTTGGAGCAGAACGAATACACAACTGTGTCAAGTTTAATCATTGAACAGCTGGAAATACTTGGTTCGTCTGGCCCCTTGCACTGTAAAATAATAATTCAGTTTTACGATTGCTCTTCCAAAAATCCACAGCTCGGATTCTTGTCATTAAAGATAGAGGAAAGGGCCAATTGGTAATACCTTCTGCTGCTTAATAAACTTTGGCTCATTGGGCACTGGAGCTAAGGAGCAACCCTTTGCCTAAGGCGGTCTTGTCTGTCTGCCTCTGATGAAATTTGCAGGCCCTCTAATTGCGCATCTCTAATGTAATTAGGGCGCCCAAGAGCCCTCCTGAGGCGGTACGCTTAGCTCATGCTAATTTCGCTGCAAAATTACTGAAATTAATTTAATTCCGCTTTGCAATTGGCAGCTCGAAATGCTAATTAAAATTTCAAATGAGCTCCGAGAAAAAAATAAGAATGAAACGAATACTTTTTGGTACCGCAACCGACCAATGATTTTATTTACCAGTTCTGATCGTTACACAGGTATGTATATTTCCAGTTACCTAATACATACAATGTACCCAAATTTTATAATTAACTATTGTCGTCAGTATGCATTTAGATATTTGAAATAAAAATTTGAAAGTCAACAATGCATAATAACACTATGTATCTTTAGAGAGTACTTTCTAATTATTAGTCGAATTTAGACGTTGTACACACTGGTAGCCATCCACTGCAGACGTAATTTTTTTTTATTTATTCAAAAGATCATCGACATGGCAAGCCAGAAACTTGCTTCTCTTTCCATTATTTGCTACCGGTTCATTTCGCTGCCGAAGATACATAAATATGTGTACACATGTACGAATGTATTTATACAATTTCTACATTGTTTAACCAAATTTCGGAAGCATTCCGTGCGCTTTGGTGTCTATGACTCGTTTAAACAAAAATGATTTGGAAATTATAAACAACAATCGATTTTAGATGGCTTTGAACTGGAATTGCAGATGTTATCTAAATGGATCGAATCATAGAGTTGCGGATTGCGAAGCAGCAGAAATCAGTCAGATGTTTATTTATTACTAATCTCAAATGCAAATTAAAAAAGTTCAGGTTTTATTTTAATCTAATCTAAGATTAATCAGGCTTGAAATAAGAACTAACTGTATGCAGTTTTTAAGTGGTGCAACCATGGAAAGCTTGTCCGCGAAGATAATCAGATTTGTCATATTTTTGAATGCATAGCGAATATGCCAAATAAAAGGACAAGATGACTTTTAAACTGAGCCAAAAGAACAATTCGATTGTGCTTAAAGAAAAAACTTCAAGCTCTTAACTTTGACGAACTTACTCAAACATATATTTAGACGGACGAATGTGGTTAAAGCAGTAGGTAATAATAAAGCCGTAAGGTACATCCAATTTAAAACGGATCAATAGATTTGTATACCCTTGCATAGAAGAAGACATCACGAATCCGATAAATATATATATATTCTTAATCAGTATAAACAACTTTTCTAGTTTTAAAAGTATCTGTACGAAACGAGCTTGACAATTCCCTACACATATCTGCACAACCGTAATCAATATGTCTACAAAGGTGCTTAAGCTTTTTTCTTCTTTCTGGAATTCATATATAACACACTCTAATAGTATCGACCTATATCGGATACATAGTTGCTTAACTATTAACCAAATTCATTTTAAAT
Organism: Drosophila borealis; assembly: GCA_035045885.1. Taxonomy (NCBI): domain Eukaryota; kingdom Metazoa; phylum Arthropoda; class Insecta; order Diptera; family Drosophilidae; genus Drosophila; species Drosophila borealis. The sequence goes on from JAWNOR010000194.1 coordinate 21,164,147, forward strand.
ATAATAAAATACTTTGACCGACGGCTGTGACAGTAAATACTAAAACTATACGATATAAAAGTCGAAACTGAACCCCCGCATTATGTGTGCAATAACTTAAATTGACTTTAAATATATATAAAGATCACGTAATAAGCATTACGAAGTATTCAGTGTCAACATATGTATCAAAGATATTTTTTTTTTTTTTTTCATTTGTTTATCTTTAATGTTTTGTTTATATTTTAATTAAATGTCTTTTCTACAGATAAAGGATGGCAAACTTCAGTGTTAAATAAAGTTCATTTGAAGTACACACTTTATTTGGATCGAATTAATTGTTAGTTACAACAGGCCCATAGAAGTTTTCTTATGAGTCAAAGTGTGGCATATTTAATTTGAGTATTCTCGGCGAAGAGGGGAGAACGGAAAAGCGTTTAATTAAAAGTAAAAACACTGGCAAATTGCGACCACAAATAAAGCAACCAATTGAAATGGCTGTGGATAAAGCTTAAGGAAACAACAACCGGAAATAACTCGGGAATTCTAACCGCACGCAAGCCCGGGCAAGCAAATAAACGAGGTATTTGTTTATGTGGCTTCTAAAGACGACAACCATCTACCTCAGACAGATGTGCGGCAGGGGTTTAGGCAGACAGGTCCACGGCCAGAGTAAAAGCTGACACTGCGCTTACAGAACTCGTGTTAATTTAAGTGGACGGAGGGGGTGCAGCTTACATAATTGACTGACGGGATAATTTACTTCCGTGCACTTGCGTGTTTATTAAATTTCTAGGGTTGTATCCCAGCATTGATTCAGAAAACAAATCGCAGCCGTAGCTGTAGGTCGAGCTGGAGCAGTGTGACAATGGCATTGGCAATACGATAAACTGGGGCGGGCCATACGTTGATATTTCGTAACCACATGTAGTTACATGTATTTCTCATTAGTTGCCCCAGCTCGAAGTCGTGACTGGCTTTGGCGGCAGCTATTAATTAAATGAAAAAGAACAATGGCACAAAATTGAGGGAAAGCTAAAACAATTGATAAATCAAAATCGTATATTAAATGACAAAAACTCGAGTTAGTAAGTTAGTCAAATACAGTAAGTTGTACAGTTTAAAATATAAGTTCTAACCACAAATTAATTTTTTCCTTTTTGTAGAGTTTAAATGGTTCCCATATTTATACTTAGTTCCGATTAATGTCCCGTTAAAAAATATAGGGTTTATATCAAATAATGTATTTCCAAATACTTAAAAAAAACATGTTCTCATATTGTTGGCTTTGTGCTGAGCAGAGTCCATTGTTCTCCTCGCATTGCTGAACTTGTACCTGGAGTTTGGAATAGTAGCATGGGCTGACGCTTTCGAACCAAAGGTTTTGCGAGTCACGTTCGTCAGCCAACCCATTTAGTTAGTTAAACGATGAGGGTTGTACCTGCCGCCATCGTTATCCCCATCCTGGCCTCCGCCCTAATGGAATCGGCAGGGCTAGCCATGCACAACACAAAGCAACCACCCTGAGCTGGAGAATCGCACAAGTTGATACTTGGCCGCTGACTGGTGGGTTGTTGGGCTGCTTAGTCTGTGGATAGCTGTGCTCGATTGATGGAAATCTTTGAGCGCAGCTACATATGAAAACACGTTCCAGAGCTTATCGTCAGGATATGGAAATTTCGCCATTTATTTGATCAACTTTTGCCTTTTTCATATCGAGTCGGCATTTGGCCAGGCGAATGTGAAAAACAAATGGCAAAAGGTACAAAAACTCGTGCCCAACTATTTCATATGCCACACGCATTGCTATTGCCTCGGGATTGTAATTTAGCAAAAATTATGTTGGCAAATAAAAACGGAAACATAATAAGAAAAGTTGTGCGCCTTAAGGGCTGAAGTCTGTGTTGTATCTGCTAGATGCACCTGCGCCACAGTTTAAATTGATAGTTCGCCTGATGCCATATATTGTTACTTTTATTTGGTTCATTTATATATGTTGGCATGTGGGATAGACTTACCCGTAACAGCTGTCGTCCAAAGTCTCGTCTCTTCAGGCGGTCACTGTAAAAAAAAATCCACCTGAAATGAAATGGAGAACAAGGCAGTTAATTAAATTACCTCTTTAAGCTTAAAGCCTTTTTATTTTTTTGTTTAAAGTACATCAATAAATTGCTGGTGATGACTGGAACAAATGCTTAATAAAATTATAGTTTAATGAAATTCATTTGTATTAAATGTTAAATAAAAATAAATTGTACCCGATCTAACTTATCCAAGATTATTACTCATCGAAATTATATATAGATACATATAGCTATTTTAAATGGTTCTATAACGGTTCGGATACGTCTTTCCGTTAACGGAGTAAAATAACTTTTAAATATCATGGTAGAACGGGACAAATTTCCACGTGATAGCCAGGTAAAACAGCCTTGTATTAACATATCTATCCCCTCGGAATTTTGCGGATTTTAAATTTAAAACAATTAAATTAAATTTATTCAAAATTTACAAATATATATAATTGCGATAATTAGGAAAGCTCCATCTGAAAATTCAGTTGCCTGTGAATGCATAAAATATTGTCCCCACTCAAAAACGTTGTACACATCACTTAACAGAAATTTACGAGAGTGGTTCTCTCGCCCCATTACCTCACACATGGGCATTATCATACAAAACGCCTTTAAAGAAAGGAGAACAGTTATCTTTTGGGTGGCGATATTTAAATACCCTTTTAGACATATGGCGGATGTATGGTAAACTTTCCTTTTTAAAACAATATATGATATATTAGACCAATCATTTGCCGGCCTCGAAAATTTGAAAAATTAAGGCAAGATAAAGCCCGTAAAGAATATCACAGTTTATTCAATCCGCTTTATTGTATATATGTATTCACCAAATACAATAAGGTGCTCCCACAAAAAATTCGCAACAAAAGAATTACTTTGAAAATGTTTTTTTTTTTGCTTGAAGGCTGGGTTATTTAAAAATTTCTATAGCGAACGTGCCGGGCCGGGCGTCCTTCTTTAATAAAAATTACATTTTCTACTGATCTTTGCCAAGGAAACTAAACTTTTTACTGTATGCAAAAAAAATAGAAACCGATAGAAACCGATATATCGAATCAGCTATCGATGCGGGTGGAAAATATATGTATATACATTTTGGGGTTTGACATATGCGAATGCGTCACATGTTTCGGAACAAAATTATGGCACCCATTGCAAGGGTAACCCTTTCATTGCAAAAGCGCCATTGAATTTAAATAAATTTGACAGACCCGGGCAGATTTATGCCGGAACACGCTTCTCATTATTATTTCACGCTTATCATTTTATTTCATTTTTCCACAGTCATTGCGCGCTCCTCTTTAGGGCGGAATGTGGCGAAAATGTCCGCTGTCTTGTTTGGGGAAAACAAAAATAGAATACAATAAGTTTATAGTTGGTTTCCTAGCTGGGATCAAGCAAGAGCGATACAAGAAAAAGTTTTTATATTGATGTGGGGAATATGTAGTAGAGTGCGTCACTGATGCATTCATATCCCATTGGGTCCAGTTCTGTGCCTCACACTTGTGTCCCTGTGCTGCCGTGCGCTCCATTACTCGCCGCTTATTTGATTACGACGTCGCGACGCGATGCGATGGCCACACTTGTCACACCCCACCCCCACACTCTTAACATGCTTGCGTTACTTTTATAGGTCATATAGTGGCCCTTTAGCCTGGAGAAGCCTTCAACCCCACCCGTTCCGATTCTTCTCCTCGAAAGAGTGTGCGCCCACAGTAGCCATCGCCGTCGAATGGTCGCTTGTTTGTTCATCAGACTCCCGACCACCCATCCCACTAACCACCCGGGCGTAGCGCATAACAAGCGAGAACGCGCAATTGACCAGCACAAGGCTTTCGGGCATCCATCTATATTCATCCCGCTCCATTGCTATTCAACGACGTCATCATATTTTTTCATACGAGTGTGTATTATTTTTCCGGCTGCTTTTTGGCAAACTTTTTAGCTGTGTTGTTTCTCTTGCGGCTGCTTGGCTGTAGTTTATTAGTAAAATATATTCACCGGCCTAGCCATATTCCCCAATGGAATATGCTCGTGTGCATAAATTCTAGTTAAGCATTCCCCAGACTGTGCCAGGAACATGGCCACATGCAAGGAACACTTATCCCGTATTGCTCTAGCAGCTGTATATGACAGAGTTGACTGTCTGCCGTCTAATTTCGCTCGGACCTCCTGCTCCTGTCTTAGCTTTAGCACTTTGTTTATTCGCGTCTGTGTCTGGTTACATTTTCATAATGAGGCAGCTCGGAGCATGACAACCAATTATCGCGTCGGGCCGGGAACTGACTTAGTCTGTTTATGTTTGAATGTGTAGCTGGCGATATGGAAATACCATAAAACCTCTTCAAACGCCATAGTCCAAGACCGCCAAACTTTCTCATTAGTATTTTCCATTTTCAGAAGATTAGCAGCCAAAGAAAAAGTTTGATAATGTTCCCCACTCTTAGCATTGATTTCTTGAATTTACTCCTATGAACGCTGCTATCGAAATGGGGCCAAGACTGCTGACCTAATTGGATATTTGATGAATGAAGAACCAATAGGTTTTAAAAGCCATCTATGGGTTTCTTTAAAATGAGAGTTCCAATTACATTGGTATTCTCTCGAATGTATTTATTATATCCTAAAATAAATAAACAGTCATAATCAAATCGTTTTAAATTTTACTTCAAGTTGCCGTATTTTGTTTTATTTTATATGAATAAGGTTTATGCAATTAGCGTTTGAGTGTTTTTCTGGAATTAAATAAATATGTAGCTTCTGTTCCTTGCGTGGTCAATTAACTGATAAGCTCAGAAAGATGCAAACTACGGGATTGTTGGCATTAAGCTTTGGGTATTACGAAAATATTCAAGGGATACTGCACCAAAAGGCTAAAAGTTGTGAGTTTTAACAAAATCAAAATATTAAATACATCAGAAACTTTTTGAGTGATTGAAAAATACATGCCTGTTATACTCACACATTGACCGTACAAACGAAACTTATACTTCCCGTTCAGAACTACCTGATGTACACTCCATGACACCCGCTGTGGAAGTAGAACTTCCCTGCCAGGCTCAGGCGGCGCACAGCAGCTGCGAAAGGGTTCTGCCTGGGCTGTGCCGCTCCAAATACAATTACCAAATGCAGAAAACCAAGAAATTTTCGTCAAAAAATGAAGCGTCTCTAATGTTCCAGGAACCACGACGTCGCCGTCGTTGCTTTTGTTTTCATGATAGAAAAGTGAAAGTACGAACCGCGCGTAGCCTCCGTTTATGACAGCCATAAAAACTGCAATATTCTAGCTGAATTTTTTTCCGTCCTCTGTTCTTCGTCTCAATTGGTTTTCAGCGAACGGGTTAAAAGAGTGGCCGCTTGGTGGTCTGCGATCTGCCTTCTTCTGGCGCTGCCTGTGGCTCTGAATATGGGCCATGCACCCATGGACCACATGCTGCCGGCCAGCACAAATATTTACAATCGCCAGCTGCATTTGTTTTCAGAGAGACTCTTTGTTATGTCAATTGACTGCCGTCTGTCTGCGAAATTGATTTTATAGACCAATCGCCTAAGATCTCCCCAACTCTATTTTCAGTTATGGCCTGGGTCCAGCTAGAAGTTTCGCATTGAAGCTTTAAATTATAAATGTTATGGAGAGCCCAACTCTTAACTCTGCAGGGCGGATCAACGAACCCAAAACTGCAGATGCCGCTGTAGAAGCTGTCCAATATTTCCTCAAAAAAATCACATATGCACTTTATTTCATATTTTATAATTTAATTTTAATTTCAAGTAAGAATGCGCCACTGTTGCATCGCAGGAGGTGTGGCAGTCCCCAGCGGCAATGGCTCACTGCTGGACACAGTTCGCTGCTACACCAAAATGCATAAACTGCAACTTTGGCAAAGCCGATTAGCTGGCCAATCGAGGGGAACGGGTTTTGTGTATGGAATTATAATAAATATTACAGTCGTATCGCCACACCCATTGCCAGCAAATGGGCCATGCATACGTATATATTTTACTTAAAGACTGCAACTTAAGTCCTTAAAGAACCTATTTTATTTAAAATAAGTATCCATTAGATGCGTCTCTGAATTATGACTTTATTGTTTATGCGTTCCTAAATATAATAAAGATTTCGTTTTTATTGGCCGGAAAATCATAGACATCGGTTGCTATCTGGTAATTTCATACCCTGAAATAGAGTATAATGGCTTTCTAGAAGCGTATGCTTCCATGTATGTATTCTTGCTCATCATCAACGGCCGAGTCGATGTTGCCATTTCCGATCCCAGAGACAATAAGAACTAGGTTTTTGCTATGCACCACTGTGCGTTGATAACAAAGAATATAAATATATATGGTTATATAGCAGACTAGATTTAGATATTTATACTATATAATGTCAAATGTAAAATAATTAAATTATCAATTTAAGTTAGATTTTACCTAAAGGTTTAATTTCCCACTATTTTTGTGAGCCTCTTGTCTCCTCTTCAGTTGAAAGTATACAACTTTAACACTATGCAACATGCAAAATGATTAAATACTGTGCCCTACAGTTGTGTTGCACTGAAGGCCCGTATTGACGAAGAATTTTGTATATATATATTTTTTATACCCTGAACCCATTGAAAATATATTTGACAAAATGTATGTAACATGCAGAAGGAAGCACCGACACCATAAAGAATATATATTCTTGATCAGCATCACTAGCCGAATCGATCTAGCCATGTCCGTCTGCCTGTTTGTCCGTCTGTCCGTATGTATGAACGCAAGGATCTCAGAACCTATAAGAGCTAGAGACTTGAAATTAGCTGTAGGTCCTGGTAGTCCCCGCGCAGATCGAGTTTGCTTCCGATATTCGATAACTTGCCTCGTTTCCAATTACTCGATTAAAATCGATATCGAAATCCTGTTTTTGGGCAATTTCGGCAAATAATATGAGCTAGAGGCACCAAACTTGACATGTAGCTTCTAGAATAGTATATATCAAGTATTTTTCATTTTATACCTATCGCCTGTCGGAAGAAGAGGGTTCAGGTATCGCCTAGTCGGGAGCTCCCGACTAGAACCTCTTACTTGTTTATATTTATAATGGCAGAATAAAGCATTTCTTCTCCCCAGAAAGTATGAACATTCTTGATCAGGAGACTGTTCGTATGTCCGCCTTTCTGTCGGTGTAAATATGTCGATCTCGAAAACTTTATTTGGGTATTGAAAAAAGCTGGAATGCTTATAAAAATAACCCGATGCAGGGTTTAGGCTATCTCCCAGAAGGGCATTTCCGACTAGAGGACTTCAACTTGGGTTTGTCTTATTACATATAAATAGTTATATTTAAGAAAGTTCTCTCTCTCTCCCTCAGAAAAGTTGAGAAGAAAATTTAAAAATGAAAAAAAAAATATGTTCAAGAATTAATGTTTTTAGAGCTGTAGTTTGTTCATAGTCCTAGCGCCAAAAAAGGTACACTTTGTGACACAGTGTTATTTGATTGGCAGTGCGCATGTGCGATTTGTCGCACTGCCGCATTTCATCATTTTATATAAGTATTTAGAAATGTGGGCGTGTGGGGTGTGTGTGCAAAGGTTAAAGTGTGGTTGAACGAAATGCCAACCATATTGCAACGATATCTTCAAACAGGCTGAGACGCATCTGGATGAGCAACGAACGAGTCTGGCACCTTGTGTATGTGTATGTGTGTACGTGCTGTCACGACGGCTACCGGTTCGAGAATAAATCCAAGTGCAGCTCTGCTATGGCATTTCGTAGCACGTACTCACTATACAAAAAAGCGAAGGAGTGAGTGAGACGACACTACTGAACTGCATCACAGGCAACAGCAATAGCGGCGACGGCTACGGCAACGGCAACGGCAATAGCAATGGCATCCATGGCTGACAGCTGTGCAGTGGGTGCTGCAGTGATGTTGCTGCCTCACTTGGTTTAATGCACTGTAGATAAGCAGCAGCTCAGAGCTCGGCTTGGAGAATGACTTAAAACATTACTAAAGCATCAGCGAGCCTCGGTCGCACAATTAACTTTCCCCGCACATTGCGGAATTAATTAGTTCAACTGCATTTTAAAAGTTCCTTCTTTCGAAATAAACGTATGCAAATAGTAGACAAAATACAATTAAGACCAATCAAATAGGCTTTCAACACATCAGACGCAGCGAAAAATAATTTTGATTTATCGCTTAAAGTTTCATGTCGTATGTCGTAGATGTTATGACATTTTTTATGTCCTTTTAAATTCATTGTTCTTCTCAAAAGACTCCAATTAAACGAAATATTTACAACGATTATTAATTACGCGCTCGGATTCATATATTATTGGAACATTTATTGCCAACAAAAACAATGAGAGGATAACTAATAATTCACATGAGATTATATAGAAATGTGAATATGTTTGTTAATTCATTTATGCTTGGGAACATGATAACACCGTTGGAGGGTGCTAAATTTCGGTATATTTTAATTTACACATTAATGTTCATAACCATTTGTTTATCATCGGATATTTATATTATATATAATAATTTGCATTTTCCTGGATTAAACTGAAAATAAGCTTTTAATTTTTAAGTCCTCTGTGTACTAGTCTCTAGTTTAGCTTTAGTTGCTGGTTTAAGATAAACATTGTCAACTCGTTCGCCTTAACTGTCTCAGAGCATAGCTTAATGATCAGACCTTCATAGGTAGTTGGCTTTCAGGTGCTGCATGAGTGGTTTCTCTTTCATTATCTGCCTCTTGCAAATTGGTACGTGCTTTGTTTACAGCACATTTAGAAAATGTCCGACTCAAAATTAGAACCGGCTGGGCGTTCTGGGTGGTTGGGTCTACGCTGGCATGTCTGAAGTTGGAGTGATTGGCATTGGTAAGGAATCTGCTGTGACTTTCAGTATTATTATTATTTATTTTTTTCCTTGTCCCAAGTGGTATTCTTGGAACGTGATTTTCGGCGTTGTTTCCCTATGTTTTTTTTTTGTCGTCGTTGCACGCAAAATTATGATGCGAAACGAAAATGCGAACGAGTCAAGTACGAGTCGAGAATAAATGAGAAGTTGAAGTACAAAAATACGAAATATATATACATATATATACCCTAGTATATAGTAGATGAACACCTAGGTGCAGAGTACGAGAACTACATGCCAATACACACAAATACATATATTGCTCAACCGTGTACGTGTTTCATACTTGAAGCATTGGATTGACGAAGATGGGGATGGCTGAGGACTGAATGAAATGGAAACAACACAAATTGGCAACAGAAACAGCAAACACAATATCAACAACAACAGTACAACAAAGGAGCATGTCCATGATGATAATGGGATAATGGAATGGTGATGATAGTTTTGCTTTTGTTGTTTCCACTGGCAAGGAGAGAAATGGAAACTCAACGAAAAATAAATCGAAAAGGAAAAACATCATACGCAACAGTATTACAAGCATGTACGCTCTAGTCGAGGATAGCCGACCAGGAAGTGACCTGTACTCAGCAAACAACTGCATGGGAATCTGAGCACAGACTAAGCCCCACATAAGAGAAAAGATTACTAAAAATCTTCTGAATTCATTGTCCGCTTATTAAAAAAACTTCAGTTCTTAAGGAAATATTAGAAATTGTGTTCTTAATTTTTTAAGTAAAGTGGTAAAGTAAAGATATCCATAGTATGACAATTTCTTTGTCTATGTTTCTGTTATCACATAAAGGGGCCTTCTTAATGAAGACGAAGATACCTTGTTCTGCCTCTTACATATGATGGCACAACTTAAATATATCATCCATTTTCAAAATGTACAGGGTATAGATACATCGAGTTAAAAAAAAAAACATAGGCAGAACGCCAGAAACCGAAATGGAAACTTAAGTAAATCGCTTCTAGACATTTCCCAGATACACACGCATTCTCATTTCACAATCTGTATGTATATATTTATGTCTTTGGCGGGTCACGTCAAATATATTTTAAGTTTCCCATTTCTCGTTTGCCTTTCCTTTGCTTTCTTTAACATTGAGTCTAGTAAAAATATTTAATTTTATTATAGCAAATAAGTAAAGGAGAATGCAGAGCGAGAAGAAGATGAATCCACGGTGAACTTCAAAAGCTTTCAACTAAATTAAATGATTTGGCCTTTGTACTTTTCATTTCAGCTACTGAAACAGAAAATAATTTATGAAAAATACCTACATATATATATACAGTAAATTGCAAAAAATGAACTTTACATTCCAGATAAATGGCAATAATTTGATTTTCTTAATTAATTTATATTAATTCCTAATTAAATACCACAAGAAAGCAGTTTTAACGTATGTCGTCGTATGTTCTTTTGTTGTCAACTCAAATGCCAATTTTCTGTAATATTTTATTATTAATGATAAGGCAACGCTGACTGGATATGTCAGGGATCTACCCATTGTATACTAAGATGCGAATGAGCTACTTGTTTAGGTGAATAGGCCTGGTATAAAGCGTATGTTAGCTGTGGTTATTTTTAAATGGAATGCTAATAAGATACAATATCTACAGCACATACTAAATGCCTTACAATCGCGGTCGCTACTTATGTTGACAGCGTAAATGAAATATGGCCGCAACGGAAATGCTAAATGGAAATTCATTCTCGATTACCATTCTGTCTGTCTATATATATATATCTCTGTGTGTGTGTGTGTGTGTGTGTAGTAAGCACCGGATAATATCAATCAGCGGACATTCTTCATTTTTGTTTACTCACTTCACCTGGCTGGGGTCTTTAGCTTGAGGTTCAAGCCATTGGCATGGCCGACATCTGTGCCTGCTTTTCCTGCGTTCCTGGGTTGTTGTTGTTCTGCTTCTGTTTGTAGTATGTTTATTTGATTTGAAATTAGGTGCACATCCACATTGCGGCCTGTGAGCCATTTTATTTGTTTTAACAGTACACGAGCCTACGAGCTATTTGGCAAAGTTATGCAGTAAATGTCATCAAGTGCTTCAACAGTCAGTGCCACACACTCCAGTGGAAGATACATTCACAAATAAACATTGCCCCAGCTAACTATGCCCAGGCTTTCCTAGCCAGTGCCAATACCAATTAGCTACCGTTCCCTTGATTAGATTGTTGAGTGGAGCCCAAGAGGCCATGGTACCATGTCGGTAAAGTCAATCGATTGCCAATGCAATTCAAATCGGACGCAAGTGCACCGTAACCATTTCTATTAGACTCGGGCCTATTATAGATAAGAGCGTTCAACAATCAGTGCATATTATTTGGTATCTTAATTATAGAATACAAACTATGCTCAGTTTTATAATTTTGCAAGTTTCTATAAATCAAATGTAAGAGGCATTAATAAAAATAAATTAATATTTATTGGTACTTTTTAATGAATACGATCAACATACAAATGGTATTCACCCACATTTCTAGTAATTTGTCTTAATTTAACTACTTGCTCGATATGCAGGACTTATCTTGTTTTAAATCGAATTAATTCATCAGAGATATTAGATTATATTATATTAGAATTCTGTGGAGAATAAACTTGAATATTATTTTAATATTTTTTTGTTTTAGTTTTTGTTACAAAGTTTGATTGGAATAAAATAACTGCGACTATGGCTAAACTGTGCTAGGAATATTTTAAAGTCATGTAGTCGATTTTCGCCCACTGTAATAAATACATTGAAGGCCACAACTGACAAACCGCAGCAGCAACAATTGCCATTGTGTTTTACAGCAATACAAATTATTCAAGAACGCAACAATATTAAGGAACAGACATATTTACTTGCCGCACAACGCCCCGCCCCGACACCGCACCGCTCACCATCCCGTCCGGACGCACCTGTGCTGTGAGACCGCAGGCGACGCCACGAAGCTCTGTCATAAAAAAAAATAACGAATTGTCATCACTTTTATGGCCCGCTGCTGTTCTACACATTGAGACTCGCACTTGGACAGGAACTGGGATTGAGACTGAGACAGAGAAATGCTACGGCTATGGGCTCGTGATAGTTGCGTGTGTCGAAAAAGTCGTATATTGGGCAGCACCTTAAAAAGTTTCTTGATCGCAACGCAAAGTTATGCACTTAGCTGGCAGCAGTTTTCCAGCCAAATAAAAAAGCTACTGGAATTCGAAGTGGGCCTCAATACTTTTAATGGGCTGTCAAAATTATCATAAAACAATTAAATGCACTTCTCACTTGTGCCCCTAGGCAAGAGGTGAGTCCACAACCTGAGTGAATGCCCCTAAGGTAGATACGTAAGTCCCATTTCCATTTGTCACCCTCCCCCGCCATAACTGGTTCTCGGACCAATCTGAATGCAATGCCAATGGCCAATGCCCGTGCCACTTCTGCAGCCCTGAGCTCGCGCCCGTCTTCGGTTTAGTCTTCTCTACTGACACTAATTGGCTGCTTTATAGCCCAGTTAAATCGTAAAACTCAAATTTTATGCTTTGTCACTGAAACGATTATGACGTCCGTTCAAGCAGTCCACAACACAAGATTCGAGAACCAAATCCCGCTCGGGCCTGCCTGTCAATCCTGGCGAGGGGAAGTGCTTCCAATGAGCTTACGGTAGCTTTGCACTGCTGCGATTTATGTCTTTACCCACAATATTTTACAGCAATTTACAATTTGATTTCGGTTTTAAGTTTTCGTTCTGTTTATTTATCGCACTTTGCACATACTTAATTTTTTCCCTTTCCGACTTGTTTTATAGCTAACGACAATTTCCTCTAAGCGATACAATCGTAACTGACGTCAGAGGTGCAAACAGCAATCCCAAGATTCATTAAACAACTTAAGATTGTTATTACATGTGGATTCGAAAAAGTACAAGTATGATTATTCCCATTCAAATTCGTGTGAGTAAATTAATATCAAATTTAATGCCTTTTACATCACAAATCGAAAAATCTATATATATTTCTGCACTTTACATAATGCATATCGCAAATATAATAATCATTCATTTTGATTTTTTCCTTTAAGAAGATTAATTAATAAATTTGCGGACTTTAACGAGCAATATATATTCATATATATGTTACTTATTGTGTGTACTGATAAATAAACATACCTACAGTCTGTTCTGGTATACAAATTTACTTGCTCGGCACATTAAGGTCAAGCTGTGACGAATGAAATGCTGTTCCGACTGGGAATGCAAGTAGAAATTCACTCACTTTATCACAAATTTGTAACAGTGCGTGGCAAACTCTTCCCTTTCTTTTCAATCATCGATTAAATGGAACATGGAACAGAAGGAAATGGTTATCGATATAGGGGCATGAGCAGAAAGCGAACAAACGATCAAAATATATATTTAATAGATATTTTGTATTTTCTATGGTTATCATTGACTATTAGTCCAGACTCGAACCACCAAAAAGCCAGAATCCAGTTAGAATCGGTCAACGCTGGTATAGTAAAATGGGATTCTAGTCAGGCAACTCACGCTCTGAACTCATTGCTAAAAGCATTGTTTGGTGTTGATGAATTCTTGCTCCTGCTGTTCTTGTTGCAATTGTGCCAATCATTCTTATCAGCATTAGTAGTAGCCAGCAGCCAACAGCCAGCAGCGAGGGTATTGTTATTAAGATGCACAGCCAATCACCCACCCAGCACCGAGTTGCATTGCTAAATTGCATCGGCAGCTAAGATTGTTGCCAAATGGAGGAAGAGCGCATTATATTTTCCTGCGCAACAAAATCCCTATAAGGGTTGCGCAACACAGAGACGAAGACGAAAAGTTGTGAAAGCGAACCGAACCGAAAAGAATGCAATGAACGTGAGCAAATCGTAAAAAAAGAAAATTGCATTACCCAAAGCTCAGAAACTTGCGCAGGACTTTGAGATTCTCATAAATTCTAACAAGATTTCAAGCTGCGCTGCGGCATCCCATCGGAATAGAAGTTGCATTGGCTGACGTACTGGGCATGCTAACTGTGTATAGAGGGGTGGGTCTGTGCAATAGAAGTCAGAACAACTGCTTCCAATAAGCAAATTACGGGAGCACTCACAAAAGAGCGCAAAGTGAAGAGCGTACATGAAGACCAAAACAATGCACGCGAAACACAACAAGCAAAAGCGACTCTAAGAGAGTCAGTAATGCTTGAACAGGTGCACCCATGCAGAGAGCTCATTTAAGAGAGCGGCAGAGCCGGCAAAGAGCGTCACACAAATACCAATACCAATGCAGGTTGCCGCTCTTAAGAGACCACTGCTTAAGAGAACGCGCACGCACACAAGCACAATTGGATACCAAAGAGCGCAAACACTAACACAAATGCGATGAGTGCTTTCCATGTATTGGTGAGCGAGCATAAGCAGCGTCTACCGCGTTTTGATTTCCAACATTTTCAGCTGTGCTTTAGAAATAGAAATATTAAAAAACACCCAAACTTAATTTGATTGTGCTGATAATAAAAACCAAAATATCTATGCAATATATGTACTAAATCTTAATAAAAAAATCCAATTAGTGTTTCTAACTTAAAAATCGTATTTGCCTTTTCAGCCACTTTTGCACTTAGCAAAGACAACTTCAAAATGGTTCGTGTATCCGATTGCAACCCTCTAACTTCGCAATACACATATGTATCTCCTTCTCACTTATTTAAACACTCGCACTGAACATTTCAACCCCCAACGAATGGTATTGCCTTGGGTAGAGCAGTATGCACCATTAGCCCACCGCCTCATTTCATTCCGTTACTTACCTCGACAAAGCAGCTGCGCTGCCACTGCCGCTGCCGCTGTCTCTGTTTCCATCTATCCACATGCCAGACGAGGTCGGAGTCTGGGCACAACGCAGGCGCACTCGTTTACCGACCGCCGCGAACGTCGCAGCTGCGGCACTGCGGCCTGGCAAAAGTCGCCGCACCAGCACAAACAACATTTGCCTGCTCTGCGGCAGCTCTGGTTCCGATATTTTAGTCACGTCACTGAACTTCACAATAGCCGCCGCCGCAGGTGAGTGTCGGTGGCTTGCCAACAGCATGGCCGCTACATGACGGTCCTCTCTCACATCCAAGATGGCTGCCACAGACGTTGCTATGACAACGCGTTCTCTTCTTCCATATAATTGCGTCGGCGCTCTCATCGCCGTTTGCTCTCTTATTCTGCGAGCAGGTTCTTGATTTGCCGCCATTGGTTTTATCCGACGGCATTTTGTAGATTTTAACTAAAAGAAACAAGTTAATTAAGAAATTTAAAAAAAATTCATATAGTTAATTTATTATTTTTTGTGGCTATAAATACTAACGGAATTGTATATGTGCATATGTATACAGCTACGCACAAAATAAAACGGTTGAATATTACTCAGATTTTATAACGAAAATTCGTTTATTTACATGCTGTGAGCGCTAATATTATTATTTGTTAAAATGCT
This sequence comes from Drosophila borealis, assembly GCA_035045885.1. Taxonomy (NCBI): domain Eukaryota; kingdom Metazoa; phylum Arthropoda; class Insecta; order Diptera; family Drosophilidae; genus Drosophila; species Drosophila borealis. Next base: position 21,179,586 of record JAWNOR010000194.1, read on the forward strand.
CCAGACAACAAATAGCCCTATTTAAACAAAATATATATTCTTCAAGTTACACGCTAAATTTAGTTTACTTGGAAATTTAACTATATTTGCAATTATCTACAATGTTATTTATATTTTGTTTTTACATAGCAATAATTTCCTTTAATCAAGTAAGTTGTTTCAAGTAGTCGCAGGCAGTCGCGGTAGAGAATTCGCTATATTCGTATTGAAAACATGTTGGAAAATAGAGTGAATTTGTAGCTGTGAAGCTAAAGCTAAATCCACAGCTTTTTCAGGGGGCAGAACAAGTATTTTGTTAGATCTTTAAGTTCATAAAGAATAAACAACTAAATTTCGTGATACCATCTTTAAGACTGAGATTGGGTTCTTTTTTGTCGATTTATGAGGCGAGTGTGGGCCTTGCATGTTTTTCTATACAATTATATCATATGCACGTTTTATCTCAATATGGATGTGCTCAAATCAGTAAAAATTAATGACTTCTGGAATTCTGAAATCACCAATGTGTAACTAAAAATATTCTTTAAATAAACATGAAACCTGTATTCTGTAAGGGAAAGAAACTAATGAAAACTTCCAATCCTAATAAGATTTGACATACTAACACAATCCCAAAAACAAACTCAATGCCTGGTATATCTCCGTGCTTTTGATGCTGACAAACAAAGAAACAAACGCCTCATTGACATTCGCCAATGAAAATGAATAAAATACCGCTTGCCTTCGAACCACCTACAAAAGAGCCGCCTCCCCAGAGCCCATTCCTTCCATGACAAACACACCGTTCGCGAACATACACACGCAACGAGAAGCGGCTACAAATAAGTGCCGTCGCTTAGGCAAAGTCGAGGCAGGCAAGGTTCTGTAGCCGGCTGGGAGCATTAGAAGTAAATCCCGTGTGAGGGGAATAGGCGGCGTGCGTTTGTGCGTTGCGCATTTTAATACAATTTATTGCCCCATCGAGCGCCATCATCACCGTCCTCTATGCGACAACAAGAGCAAGTCATGCCCCACTGACACCAGGACCAGGAGTCGAAGCGGCAGCATCAACTGAACCTGATAACATCGCAGCCACGCTGCTTCCCAAAAATACTGGTAACGGGAGCCGTCATCGACCCGGGAAGATTTGCAGGAAGCCAAACACAGCTCACGCCTAGGCGGGAGAAATAGTATTTCAGGCGGACGGGCAATGCCGTATTTTATTAGAAATCGTTTATCTAAGCTGCAAATGTTCGGCCCAGTAGGAAAAACGTACCCACAATCAAGTAACCGGTGCACTGTGGCACAAGCATGGAATTTATAAAGCAAATGGGCTTTACCCAGATCCAGTGTTTGTTTTAAAATAAAAATAAAAATGGCTTAAGGCATTAACAGATACTTGAATATATATATACGAAAAATACTTTTTTCTTTTGCAAAAAGATTTATATTAAATTGCCGAATTAAATAGGAACATATTTTGTTGAGTTTCTATTTATAATTATTTCTACAAAAGTCGTTAGAATAGGGATATTATATTTTAAATGGTATGCAATTTAACATATTCTACAGATGAAAAATTCTGTATGTATTATATTTCTATATATAAAACTATTTGTCCTGACTGACTGACAGACTGACTGATTGGTGATCAAAGCACAGCCCATACCGTAAATGCTAGGAAGCTGAAAGTTTCACTGTAGTTGCCTTATGTGATGAAGGTGCACGCTAAGACGGGGTTTCGGGAAATTCCAACCGCCAGTGTGAAAAAATCGCAAAAAACGTTTGTATGCAACTTTTTTGTTTACCATCCGATCGGCCTCAAACTCATTTTCAAAGATCTTTGTTCAAATTCAATTGAGGGCGGTTTCTCACTTTTTGGAAAATCCATTCCTCCTCGGTTGAAATGGGGGTCAGAGATTTGGTGGGGGACGTTTCGCGGTCAAATTAGTTTCCAAAAATCTATATGAAAAATCATTTGAGACGTGTTTCACATTTTTCGCAAAATCAAAGCTTCCTCGGTGGAAGTGCTATTCAACGATTTTTTGGGCGAAGTTTTAAGTTGTGTCCGATTTGCTTCAGACTTATTTTAATAGCTCAAAACAAAATCTTAATGAATACGTGTTTTAGTGATTTGGGAAATTCCACCCGCATCAGTAGTAAATTGGAGGAAAACGTTTGTTTGAAAGTTATTTGTTTACCGTCCGATCACTGTCAAAATCGTTTTTAAAGCTCTTTGAGAAAATTTGTTTCATACGTGCCACGGGCAAGGCCGGTCTATATAATATATATATAATCTTTTGTGTATTTTCAGAGTTCAAAAATACTTTGCAAATGGTGAAATGTATATCAAACTGTAGCCACTGTGAACAAACACTGTTAGGGTCACTTCCAGCTTCTGATGATCTGCGCCCGCTATTTAACTCACAAACGACGGAATTAGTTTTCCGTTTCGTTGGCATTTCAGTTGCTAGCCATTAATCCGAGCCCATCTTCGCATGTCAATGTGATAGCACGTGATGCCTATAGCGAGATGCCTTAGAGCTTTTCGGCATTTTCTACTTCATTGCTATGTATTAACGAAGCTCCGCATTGGTAGATGGAGTAAGGTCGTGTTGAATTGCACTAATTTAGTTGGGCACAAATATCGCTGCTCAATCCCTTTCATAGTTCCGTCGTGCCTTGTTTCGTGAGTGTCGCTGCCTTGTTTTATGATGATGAGTTCGGAGTTCAAGCATGTTCAGCATAAATATGCGTAGGCTGTTTGGACTATACAAAAACAGAAAGATTTCTTATGCAAGCCAATCTGGGTAATGGGCAAGCACAATATATTCGGAGCAGCAAAGAGTTCGGATTTCATGGCTGTGCTGTCATTTGTAAACTAGAAAATATAAGGGTGTCATTTCTCAATTGTGGATTGCAACGGTAATTATATTTAATATTGCTCTCAAGGCTTTCATAATCGTCAGTCATGTGGACTGTAAAAAGCAGGACAACAATGAAAGGGGCAACACTGGCGCGTTTCACATGAAAACGAGAGCAGTCTGATAAAATTTACTGCTGGCAAGTGACCTTCAAGTGATTGTGAGATTCAAATTTAGTATTTCATGTGCACATCCATAACTGGAGCGACCTCTAATATTGAAAGGATTCCATGGTTCGGTCAATAAAACTATTAAAGACCAGAACAAATGGCCTTTGTGCCGCTGCGGCTGCCTGTTTGCAGCCTGTCTCGAGGCCATTCCTGCTGCGTATTTGGTGCACAGCCTTCTAGCCGCGTAACTCGCTCAACTACACAAACAAAACAAGCCATTAGAGAGTCGCATGTGTTCGTGCGTGATTTTTATGCTGTTGCTTTCGGGTTTTTAGCTGTACTCATTATCTTTGTGTGCTTGATTTAAGGAGGCGACATTGTATCTGTGTCTGCATTTCTGAAGCTGTATCTCTAAATGCATATATATTTATTGACATAACTCGGCTGATGTATCGATGTGTATCGATGTTAGTTGATGATTTAAAATCGCCTTCGACTTCACCCCACCTAATCCACGAAAAGGGAATAAGTTAAGCCAGTCGCGTCCAATGTTTGTGACACGGGCAGCATTCTCGCCACGCCCGTTACATGCTAAAAAGGATGGTTAGAAATACCATTTTATGCTCAGCTTGCCATCGCCCCATCCCCATCGACATTCACGTTTCTGTTTCTGTCGGCTGCTAGCCATCTGAATAGCGATGGCATCTTGCCATGCAACGCAGCTCCAAACCCGAGCCAAAGGCGTGGATATGTCACGGTTCTGGATTCCTCTTCTGCTCCAAAACCAAGGGCTTTCTAAGTTTTCTTACTGTTGATTTTATACAGACTTTGCACTCAAAGAAACTAGCAGCTAGTTACATAAATCAATTCAGTTTCAACTCCGTTGTCTTACAAATTAAAAGGCAATGAACTTGAGCTCCAAATTATAATACTCTAAAAGTTGATAGTAAATTGAAAAGAAATTGCTAGTGTTAAGCTTTCTGAAGAAAGGCTTCCACATTTTCGCTTAGTGCAATTGTAATTTGAGCCAAAGGGCAAAATGTGCAGAACTGGAAAAAAAAGGAAAATGTGCCAGAGAAAAAATAAAAGCTGCTGCTCGTGGACATAAAACTTGCAAAATAAGTTTCGCATGTTTCAACAAACACAGGTACGAGAATTTTCGGTCCTGTATTTTTCGTTGACGTTGAGTTTAGTGAGTCGAGGAGGGCCCAACAGCCGCTTGAATATGCAGCATACATATATTCTTTAAAAAGGCAGTCTGCACACCACGCGCCGCATCCCTCTGCTTCGGTCTCTGTTTTATATTCTGAAATCGGGACCCGCCCACCTGAACAGCCACCGAGCTAGGTAAATGAGAGGTTGGGAGCTGGTGTTGCTGCTCGTAAGCCGCCATTGCTTACGCCAGGCCAGGAGGGAGAAACACGAAATGTACTCCAATTTAATCAAGAATTCTATTCTGTAAATGACTTACACAAAAAAACGGAGCGGCGTTAAGTTTGAACACAAAATCCAAGAGGGGGAAAACTGTTCTGCAAGAATTTTTATTTGGCGTTAAGAAAAATTGCGTGGCCATGGCAAGCTTTGAGCTGAGAAAAGGCTTGAAAGTTTTATTTTAGGACGGAACCATGAGAACTGATTAGAAATTTGCCATAAATACGACTCTGTTGAGTTTATTTTGCAATTGTTGAATATATTCTTGCGTTCTATCTTTATATTTTGGGGCATGCACACCCAACTTAATTAATTTTTTCTTTCCTAATTTAAATAATAGTAAATATTGGGAATTAGATATTGTGTAGATGTATAGGTGTTCTAATAGGTATTAGTTTAATAATGGGAATGGATGATACGGTCCTTAGCTTAGCAGTATTGTATAGCTCATAAGCTCATTAATCTGACGATAGACCAGATTTTGCTTTTGTATTGTTTTCACGGGATCTCTCCAGCATAAATTTCGTTTATATACTATTAAAATAATGGCGCCTTAGATTTTAAGAATCACTTAGAAATTTTCTTTTTTAAATGCCGTTACTATGCATAGAAGTATGCATGAGGGTCCAACATAGTCAGAAAAACACTTTCACATAATGAAAGCAAGAAAGATTGCCTTAGTCGGAAGTGTTTGACTAGGAGATACCTTGTAACCATAACATACATTTGTTACATAATACATACATAATATAACGAGAAAAATAAATAAGATTACTCGATTAAGAGATACACTGGACTCAGCAATTATAACACAAATCATATACACAAGCATGCCGCTTGTTGCGCACTTATAAAGAGTCTATGCTTCTCTTCCGTTGCCGCTCACTATCAAAACATTTTTCTTAAATATGTTCCGGTTTTATACATATTCCAGTGCTTATAAAAATGCTTCTGCCTAATATGGCAGCGTAGTGTGGAAATCTTCTAAAGATCAATGCTCCAGATTTAAAACTGAGATATTTTCAACTTTGGGGCGATTAGGGTGAAATATTCAAGAAGTATTCCTTATCGGCGTATTTACTATACGAGAGCCTACATAAGTGCAATTAACTCCAACTTTTAAGTTATTCTTAAAAGACCATGTCTCTAAGTGGATTATAATTGATACTGATTGAAATGCGGTAAGATTTCAAGTCTTTACTACGAACTGCTGGTCGTTTTGATCTAGTAGAAGATACTTCCTTTATTATACCCTCATACGAAAGCAGCGGACTTTACACTCAATCCCATGAAGATCGGAAAATAAAAATAAAATCAAATAATAAAAATAACATACTGAGTTTGGTGTTTCTTTTATATCCAAGATGTGGTATAAGAGGTATTGAGTCTCTGGTTCGCGCAGTGCTCCAGTTTGTTACACAGATTTGCACAAAAATAGTATACCCATGTTTACCCACTTTTAATCGGTACAGGGTATAAAAAGATATTTCCTACAAAAGTGTAAAACTAGACCGGACCCCAAATAGTCGAATCTCAAATTTTCCCATTTTAGAAAGGCATAAATTGATATTCGACTATTTATGCAGTCCCCCAACGACAACAAAAACTGTACAAATATTTGAAATGTCATTTGAAGTGAGGAAAAGAAAGAAACAACGGCCACGAAACTGAATAACGCTGGGCTGCTCGGAAATGAGGGGACTGTAGCTAAGCGGGGACTGTGGCTAGGGTTGAAGCTACAGATGGAGCAAAATGGCTGGCGTTGTTATTGAAATAAATTATTATAAATAAATACGCAAGCCGAATTTATGAAGTCGTTGTTATGATGGCATGTTGTTTTCTGTGCTTTGTCCGACCATCCAGCTGTCCGCCCAAGAGTCGGCCCGGTAAAGACCTCGCCCAGAGCTGTGTCATTATTTTTGTTTGTGCGCCAAAACGGCAAAAGTGCGCCCAGAAACAAGTGCCATTAAAACAAACAGCTTATTATACCAATGACATTTGCGAGGGCACATCCATCGATATACTATGTAGGCCTGTCTCTACAAATGCCGGAGACCAAGGATATGGTTGTGGATGTAAATGGGACAGGGCGCCAATGACTACCATTGATAACTGAAGAGGTTGCTGGCCAGGCTGAACGACGTCTGGCAAGTGGAGTGGAAGGCTGCCAGAGTTGACGGATGGATGCCAAGACTTTTGAATTTGTTTATTTTTAGTTTGTCAATGGCATGTTCTCGATTCAATGTCTTCTGTCCAATGGTGTGCGCTCGTTTGTCTGCCTGTTTATTTGTTTGTCTCTGGCATGGTCTCCTCGGTCCGCTTGTAAACATTCCGCTGCCAATTGAATTCATTTCAATTTATTTACTACACCCAGCACTGCAAAGGGGAGCCGGCAGTTTTGTTTGAATGATGAAGCCAATAACAACATGGAGGTACGTTTTATGACAGCCACATCCACAAACACCCTTCGACCAGCCCAGTGAAGGTTCAATTAGAAAGCGGAATCGTTTTCTTGGCATTCCATGCTGAAATTCTCAGCAATAGGTTTCCATACTTTTTATACCCTGAACCCATAAAAATGGGTAAAAAGGGTATTATGTATTTGTGCAAATGAATGTAACAGGCAGAAGGAAGCATCTCCGACCCCACAAGGTATATATATTTGATCAGCATCAATAGCCGAGTTGATCTGTCCGTCCGTCCGTCCGTCTGTCTGTCCGTATGTATGAACGCAAGGATCTCAGAACCTGTAAGAGCTAGAGACTTGAAATTGGCTGTAGGTCCTCCTAGTGCCCGAGCAGATCTAGTTTGTTTCCGATATTCGACAACTTGCCCCGTTTCCAAGTAATCGATAAAAATCGATATCGAAATCCGGTTTTTTGATCAATTTTGGTAAATAATAAGAGCTAGAGTCACCATACTTGACATTTAGCTCCTAGAATAGTATAATAGTATATATATATCAAGTATCCCCACCTCCCCGCTACTACCACATAGCTATAAATCAATTAAATAAACAAATTCATGTTTCCAACCAATATAAGCCATAATTTAAATGCAATTGTAATTTTGAAAATACACGAATATTTTATAGTACAATAAGATCTACTGCTGAAAATTTCATCAAGATCGGTTAAGAATCACATAAGAAAATGTGTTTTGGCTGCCCAAGAATTTCTGTACACATGCACACACACATTCATGCGCGTCTGCTTTGAATTTTATAAGCAGCATTGCATTTGCGATTGTATTGTTTTTTGTGATGCTGTTGAGTAGAGGCGGAGGCACGTAATGCGGTTAGTTGCAAGTTCGAACCCAGCCTAGGAAACTTTTATTTTTATCTTTATTACTACTAAAGCAAACGAACGCGTAGCTCGAGCTGCATTTGGTGTTGGAATAAGAGGGTTCAGGGTATCCCCTAGTCGGGAGCTCCCGACTAGAACCTCTTGCTTGCTTAATTTTTTTTTTGCAATTTATGCAAACACACATTCGATTGACATGAAAACCAACCAAAAGCAGGAGAAGAGGCCTATGTAGACCGATTAATTATGACCTGACTATCAGCCCGTTTGTCCTTTTAGCTTATTTATCTGGCACACTTACTTGAATAATTTGGTCGGTTTCTTCTTTAGCGGGCGTTTGTTTTATTGCAGATAGTTTTAAACTTTCTGTTGGCTTAACGTGCACTGAAATTCATCTCTAAGGGTTCTTGATGTTCAGCACAAAACTAGAAACTCATAAGAAAGTTTACGATACGAGTGCCCAGACAAATACTCACACATGCAAATACACAAAGACAAATGCATGTATCCTGGTCACCCGGCATAAGATAAGAGCCCAGAAGGCATCAATTAAAGTGCTTCAATTAAAGTGCTCTACCCGAAAGTTTTCTAACCCACTCGTTTTGTATATTCAGGAAAGGCACTGACAATTAAATCAGTAATTAGAAAATCCACGCTTTTTCTTTAGTGAGTGTAGGTATTTTTTGTGAAAATTTTGCTCAGTATTCCTTATTTCTGTGATTAGTGATAATGATGATCGGGTCAATATCTAATGTTAACTCTTCTATAATTTCTTTCTAAGATTCACATTAATTACTCTTCACACAAACAGTAACCAAACTTTAAAAAATTAAACTTTTGTGTTTTCTTCCCGTTGTACTACCATTTCTTCCAGTGGAGACTACGTTCTTTTCTGCCTTTTCCGTTTGTTTTTTGCTGGTATTTCGCTATGGTTTCTTGGCACCCGGAATAGCTCTGCCCAATAACGCGAAACGCAGCGAAATTTCGTTTGGCTCCAGCAGCGCGGACAGCGATCTTGGTTTTTACGACAGTTTCTCCTCGTCGCCGCCTTAAACGCCACGGCTACAAAACTTGAAATGCAACCAGCTCGAAATTGCAAGAGGGGCAGGAGCTGTAGCTAGGGCAAGGCAAGAGGCGCCAGTTGGCTAAGCGCATATAAAAAAGTTTAGTTTAATTAAGGTGGGGTCCGAATGAAATCATTTTCAGCTGCATGAAACGCTATACAACACCGTGAAACATGCCAAATGATAAAAAAAAATTAACAAAAAGGAATCTAGCCCTATTTACGTAAGCGGAAGACACTCATTTTCATAGAAATCAAAAAATTGTAATTAAAGATTTTGTTTGAAAATTTAAAATTTTGGTCCAATTTTATTCATTATCTGAGTCAGTCTATCTTGGTAAAGTCTAGCTTGGTAAAATTCATTTTCTTGTTCAAATTTTTGAAAAAGTATAATTATGACGTCAACCGAATACGCTGTTGCACAGTGCAAGCTAAAATTTACACGACAAAAAAATCGAATGCAAAGATAGGGAGGTAATAAAAGAAAGTAAGGAGGGAGGGGGTAGGTGACTTAAGAACGTGGCATTGTCGTGACTTGGTGACTTATTACTTTTCGTGCTGTTCTTGTTCATCCACCTCCCAGCGCTGTCAACCACCAACTGCCAACTGGCAAATGAAGTCGTAAAAAGATTGGCCAAAAGTTTTTGTGTGCTGCGCACAGAAGTACATGCATATAAAAATGGCGAAGTTGGGATTAGTTTCATCAAGGATAAGCCAAATGCTGGACACGCTGGCTGACATCGTACATAAACGAGGCGAGGTTTGCCGGACTGCTGCAGGACTACAAGACTAGCTGACAGGATTTGGATCTCGGTTGGCTGGCTTTTTCGCAATTTCAGACAAAAACTTTTTATGCAGTTGCCTGTTGGTTCTACTTCAGCTGAGTGGCATATACGAATACTTTTACGTATATATATGCATGTGTGTAATCGAGTAGATATATATACATATGTATATACAAGACAAACTTTTTTTAAACCATTTTACTTGTTACACGTAGTCACAAGCAATCATATACGTATGTATGTCCGTATGTGCTTATTTTTGAGTATATTCCTCATCCTTACATACATGTGTGTATCTGTATAACCTTTATGGGCGCACGATGTCGGGAAAAATTACATCTAAGCACGTATGCAGGATCTGCATAATTTATGTTGGCAGGTGGGCAGACCAAACCCACTTCCCAACAGCAAAGTGAGCATTGGCCTTTTGCTACCCAGGATTACCCTAGAAAATTAGGTTTCCAGTTTCATGGACGCGGACGCAGTAGCTCGTATAAAAACGGCACGACCTGGCCGCCATCTTCTTAGCTCTGAAACTGAGGTGTACAGACAGCGTAGAGTGATAGGACGGATGAGTGCGGGGCTGCATGCTCAAACAAATTTATATATTTTTGTGCTCGTTTTATGACTAATATCTCGGAATATCTCAGGGCATGGTAAACGGCAGCGACGTTCGACAGCTACACTATCAATCCCCGCCACCCCGCCAGCCCTCTTAGGCCCGGCCACCATGCGACAACGACATCCCACACACAGTCGCATATTTTGCAGCGCTGTGAAAAATAAAACACCAATATTAACTCGGGCAAAAACAAGTATAAAAATTTGTTTTTCCAACATTTGCCAACGACCAAAAAGACACCATGGCGTTGATGTTAGCAATGGCGTTGGCGTTGGCAATGGCGTGAGGTGGCGCTTTTGGACGTGGCTGCCACTAGGCAGCATAAGCAACAGCAGTTGCCAAGTACTTGAGCCCCTCCTACTAGCATCCCCTCTCAACCCCCCTATGGGATATGTTATTGTCGTTATTTTCGTCTCAAAGTGCACATAGCTATCCTCCCATCTCGTTCGATTCTTAACACCACAAATCCTTACCTATTTTCTGCGATTATTCTGTAACTATACTATTTTTGGGATCGTCCGGTCTCCCAAGCGACGATAATATTACTTTTTAATGTATTATATTTTAAATAATTGGTAAAAGCGTACATTCCTTTTGTGGACATCTCGGTCCGCATAAGGTATGTTTTTCTTGGTAGCATCAATATCCGATAAACAGATTGCCGCAGACATCAAAGAAACACTTGTATAATTTGTATGTTTTTGGTCAAGTCCACTCGTAGGCACAAAGTGTCCCACCAGTTGTATTTTGCATCGCCGTGTAGCAAGCCACAAGGTCTAACCGAACACCTTAATCTTGCAGACGAGCTCAAAAGGAGAAAGTAAAGAAACAAGTTATTCATTGTTTAACGTTAGACATAATAATGGAGTAGCTGCGACTATGAACAGAGAACTAAAGCTGTTAATTTGGTACCTCGAGATTGGAATATGCACCCCTAGCTAGCCCAAGTAAGGTGGGTTCCGTTTAATATGAAATATGGGAAGAGCCTTGCTTGGCGTGAAGTTACGCCTTAACCGAGTTCTGTATCATTTTGGCAGCAGAAGTTAATGATGGGCCGGGCCATTTAATTGTTTCCGAAAAGATTTTGTACAATTTTTGATGCTAGGTGTTCCCATGGCACGCGCAAATCAAGTTTATTTCAAATCATCGATATCTTGCTCTGATTACATGAAATCGATAACACAAATACCAAACTTCTTCGTATAGTATACACTGATCTAGAGTATTTAACTTTTAGTTAGCTTCCTCTTTCCGCTGTTCCTCCAAAACTATAAAAAGTAATTATTTCGAGGCATGCCTAGGCATGACATTTGAATCCTACATTTATGCCCTAAAATTTATAAACTAAATCGAAATATTTCAATCAAGCATTTCCAACAGGGGCTGAGGGAAGACGAAGAAGTTAGGCACAAAGGGAGGTTATACGCTAAGTTTAAGTTAATTTAAAATTAGACCTTAAGTTAGTCAAATGGCATAGGGGGGTAGTGTTCGGAAGTCAGGTACAGACAGTGCTAAAATGTTATAAACACGTTCTTTTAAAAATTATGATATTTTTTCGTCTTAAAAATAAGAAGGTTTTCGTAAATTTTTTAATTTAACAAATACAATTAAGACGCTTTTGAAAACTTTGCTTGTGAGGATGTTGGCATTTCACAATATTTTAAATATATTTATATACACACATGTGTGTTTTATGGGGTCAAAGATGACTTCTAACATGCTTTAAGACAGAACAATAAAAATCTGATGCGAATTTGTCAGCGTGCGTTTTGGGTAAGCCGATAAAATTTCACCATTCAAGTATTCATATTTCATTTGAAAAGAATAATGGAACACAAACAACAATACATAAATGGAAGAAATTGCCCGGCGTCGCCTAGGTCAAATTAATTATGTTGAAATTGCAAGTGGTACCGAAACACAAAACGGTCTTATCCCACATTGGGAGCTGTCAATATATACATACATATGTAACCAAGTTGGTAGTTGACAAAATAACAAAATGATTCCCAATTCATTTTCAATTCATTGTTGTTTCTTAAATTTTCTTTTTAGTGAAATAACAAATTGACAATTGCTGCCGAATATAAGCCGGCGATTTCTCGCTAACTAACGGATTCAATTTTCCCCCGTCATAATGTTCACTTTTGCTTCAAAAAGAAGCTTCAGCAATTACATATTTCTGTCTCTTATTGTTTGAATTGTGCGTTGGTAACCGTTCAGCCAGTCAAGACAAACTTTTGTATATATTTATCTTATTTCTGAACTTTGTGTATGTGTTGCTATTTTAATTCGTTTTTTTCTCGCCAATGGTCAATTAGCGGTATGGATTTTAAGTAGAGGCGGCGGCAAGTAGTGTGGTCTCTTACGAGTTCGAGTCCTATCGAGGGAAATCATTTTTAAAATTTGTTTATTAAATTTATTTTTTTGCTGCTTGTTTTTTGTACGGCTTTGAAAACAAGTCTAAAGCTGATCGAACGGAATTTAAAAATTCGTCCTTATAATGTTTCAACAGCATTTCTCATGTAAAATGGTCGGAATTTGCAAAGCAAATTGTTGATCACCAATCAGTCGTCAGTTAGGACTCAGAGTTTTATATATAAAGATAAATGTATTTAAATATATGATTCATTATAGAATAGAACGGGTGTACAGTATGTGAAAGATCAGACTGTAACTTTCGTAACTGTAATTTTGAAGATATTCAAGAATACATTTTCCTTAATGTGAAGGAAATAGAAATGAAGTGCTGCGTAAAGTGCACAACTAGAGACGTGTGTTTAATACATATGTACATATGTATGATTTTGTGTATACATGAGCAGAGTAAGTACGAATGTATGCTATGGCAGCTCGATACTGAGCACAGGATATCTCCTTACTCAGTATTACACAAGATCAAAATTGAAATGAAACGAATTCAAAATATTAAATTGCAATGTTCTGCTCCACTCAATATACATGTGTGACCAGACAGAACAATACTCATAGACCGAGAGAAAAAATAGAGAGGGTAAGCGAGAGAGAGGGAGAGAGAGAGATTCGTCATACGAATTGCAAGTTTATAAATATGCGAGCACTTTGCAGTTTTATTTCTGCTTACTTCTTATGCATGTCGCATGGGCAATAACAATAACATATATACAGCTCTGCCAGAGCTTATTCTTTCGATTTTCTTATACATTTTTTTATGCTTCGCCATTTGTTTATTCACAGGGGCCAGTGGGTGAGCCATTGCAAAAATATATTTCCATGTCTCTCGCAACCCTGAGAACTGCACAATAAGTCGAGGGCCAAAACTCAAAATTTATTTATGTAGATACTAAGTATATATATTTCGATTCTTTATTTGTGTGTGTGTGTGTGTGTGTGTGCGGGCGTGCGTGTATTTTGCTGCCCACCCCACAAGTTTAATCTAGGCTGGAGCAATTTCTTACTTTATGCATCCATAACTTTTTGGGTTCTGTTTTTCATAAATAAAACGCACGAGACACGTTTCCTGTTTGATGTTGAACGCTGTAAATTGAAAACAGCAAGAAATCCCACATATTGAAATTTTGCGCTGTGCGCTGAATATGGAATTGATTTCTCCCGAATCCATCCGCAGCTCTTCTTCAGGCAAATCAATAACACAATCGAGCGTTGTAAAGTTTCCTTTGTCTCAACTGAAAGGAATCAGAAACCAAGAGTCGTATTGGGTCAAATGGCGTCAAGGAGACCAAAAGCCACAGCTGATGAACAATTCGTTTGGCCTAATGCCCTTTTCTAACACATTGCGATAAATACCCCAAAAATGTTTAGTGTAACTGAACTTTTCTCGAAAAAGGCATATGAAAAGAAGATATTTATATGTAAGAGTGAGTTACGTGCAATTTTAGGGGAGTACCTAAAAAAATAAATATTTGTAATCTATAGACAATAGCTTACATAAATTCTTTAGTGTATCTAGATACTATAATTTTTTAATTATGCTTTTAAAACCCTGTGTCAAATTGATTGTTTTCGTTGTTATACAACAGTTATATCAAGCGTCAGGACAAACATTTTTATGAAGAGAGATATATTTCAAACTTTATATAAAATATAAAGGCCTTAGTTTCCGAGACCCACGCGATTAGACAGGCGGAGAAACGGAGAGAGACGGCGAGATCGGCTCGGCTCGTTGGCCTGGTTAAGAATATATAAGATGAAATATATATTATATATCAGGGAAACCTCCTTCGCCAGTTGAATATATTTGGACAACATTTTTATACCATTTTTACCCATTTGCAATGGGTTTTTAAATGTTTTTAACAAATCTTCCAGGAAATTGTTATCGTTATTCTTATTAATATTAATATTTGTATTAAATAATATTGCGGCACTGTGCACTTGCATCACAAACTGTAACTACTCTTACGACTTGTCAATCAGTGCGAAACCTATCTTTCTGCCGATATTTGGGTTGCAGGGATAGTGTTAAAAGGAGTATGAAAAACTCGAATCTTTAAAATTTACTTAACAGTTATTTGCGTTCAGATGTTGTGTAGCGTATTCAAAGAAATATTGTGCTGAAGATTTGATATCAAATAATCATCTCAACTCATCTCGCTTAGTGCTCAAAGAAGCGGAAACATCAGCGTCTTATGAGCTGTGCTTCGTAACTCCTAAGCTGCATTGCTGTAGATAGGCCCAGCTCCAGTCATTTGATATGCGCGCCAATACTGGCCACTAAGGTCAATAACTGAGTCGCGTAGTGCTCAAAGAAGCGGAAACATCAGCGTCTTATGAGCTGTGCTTCGTAACTCCTAAGCTGCATTGCTGTAGATAGGCCCAGCTCCAGTCATTTGATATGCGCGCCAATACTGGCCACTAAGGTCAATAACTGAGTCTCTTTAACCAGCCGATTTGCAACCATTTAAGGCCGACTGCCTTCGTAATTGAGCGCTTAGGGGCAATCGCTTTCACGATTGCATTAAACCTCCATTAATACTAGGCCAGCCGAGCTAGTTAAAGCAGTCGACCTGGCGAATACAGTCGAGCATCCAAATTAAAATTGAATCATTATTGAAATTCGTTTAGGATTGCTGTATTCTCCGTCGACTCCCTCATTAAAATGGATGGCAATAGCATTAAGGCGACTGGTTCGGGTGAACCAATGTTGAGAGCTGTGTCTCCGAGCCTGTATCTGTGTATCTGTATTTGTGTTGATGTGCCTATGTGAGTGCGTATTTGCATTTGGCAAATTGTAAAATTTTAATTCGCATATCATGCATGATAATCAGCGGCGTACATTATAAAACCGTAAAAATCGCAAAAGCGCGGCCATAAACCGAAACTGAGGCAGCTGAGCTAAGCGATGGCTGCGGCGGCCGACGGGACGGACAATTGTCGCATGCAGGGCCAATAAATATCCGATTATATGGTAATTGTGTATACCGCAATATATATTCGCATAAGCGCATGTGTGTGTATGCGAATTGTGCGGTCTGTTAGTTCTTAGCTTCTGGGTAGGGAGGCACACTTTCATCGACCCCCCTCTGAGTGAAATTTGCATTTGTCTGGTCGCATATTTCTGCACAGCTGCAAATGGAAAATGGGAGGCTGCGAGCTCGAACAAATAGTTATTTATTTAAGCATCTTGCTTATTATTTTCCAAACAAATGGAGTCTCTTAAATCGCTTTCCTCCTACAGTGGAGTTTAATCGTGAAAGCCGTAGAAGATTCTTAAACACAATGGCGAAGTGCGGAAGTTTTAAAAGTGGGGGTTTAATTTTCATGTCCATTAACCAAGCAAAATGAATATAGGCAGGCAATGAGCGAAAGGATACGCCAGGCCAGGGTCGGGGTGATACATGTCTTGAGTACCGCCTAGAATTTGAAATTGGAGCTGAGCACAAAATACGAGTATAAATTTAAAATAAAGTTTAACGAAGCCAATCTGTCGAGGGGGCACAGATTGATGAAGTCAACGCCCCTGTTAGATGCTGGTGGCCATGGGAATGAAAATAAGCAAGAGGGAAAGGAACGCGGATTGGGATCAGGAGCGTGCAATAGGCGGCCGGCTATGAGCCATGAAAGTTATCAAAGCGTGTTATTACGAGCAACGAAGTGAAACACGGATCAGAGTGGAGCTGCAATCTCAAGTGGCTGCCTGTTGGTTGCCTGACTGCCTGTTGGCCTGAAGCCACTTGTGGTTGCTTGGCATGAATTGGGTTTTTGTTTTTGGTATTCAGCTCGCTCCCAACACGCAGGCAAATAATCAAATGAAACGCATCAAATACGTGAAAGGGATAAAAAGTAACAAAATGGCTGGCGATTTAAAAAAAAAAGTTCTCGTAACTGCTCGCCTTCGACGATTGGGCTGTTTTGGATTTCGTTGACGCAGCTCCTTTGTCCGGAAGGACGTGGTATATCGGCAAAATCAGAATAGCCCGAGCTTCCTGCTAGTTGCTCAGGTTATTCTTGCAGTAAATTTGTGGCTGCGAATGGTAATTCAATAAATTTGAAATTGCAACGCCAAGTGGTACAGTGGAAAAAAAACAACGTTTGGAGCAAAATATAAAAAAGGAAAATCAAAATAACAAGTAAGAGGTTCTAGTCGGGACCTCCCAACTAGGGGATACTCTGAACCCTCTTATTCCAACCCCAAATGCAGCTCGCGCTACGCGCTCGTTTTCTTTAGTAGTAAAAAGATAAATTAAAAAAAAAAGTTCCCTAGGCAGGGTTCGGTTCGAACTCGCAACTAACCGTACTACTTGCCGCCGCCTCTACCCAAAAGCCATACCAGCCGTAAGGAGAACCAATTTCCTCCGTAGGTTTCGAGCTCGCAACAGTCTGGCCTACTTGCCGCCGCTTCTACCCAACTGCCACAACAATTATCGAGTCTAGATAAGAAAATAACGAATTAAAATAGCAGCACAGAAAACAATACAATCGCAATTGCAATGCTGTTGAAAGAATTCGATAAAGACGCACATGAATGTGTTCGTGTACATGCATACACAAATTCTTTCACTTTTGTGTTTCTTAACCGATCTTAATGAAATTTTCAGCAGATCTTATTGTACTATAAAATATTCGTGTATTCTAAAATGACAATTGCATTTAAATTGTGGCTTATATTGGTGCGCAGCATAAATTGATGTTTTCACTTGATATATAGCTATGATGTTGTAGCGGTGGTGAGAGGTGTAGAGGTGGTGATAGCTACAAAATGAAAGATAATTGATATATATATACTATTATAGAAGCTACATGTCAAGTTTGGTGACTCTAGCTCTTATTACTTACAAAAATTGCTCAAAAAACAGGATTTCGATATCGAATTTTATCGATTACTTGGAAACGGAGTAAGTTATCGAGTATCGGAAACAAACTCGATCTGCGCAGGTACTAGAAGGACCTACAGCTAGCTCTCTAGCTCTTATAGGTTCTGAGATCCTTTCGTTTATACATACGGACAGACGGACGGACATGGCTAGATCGACTCGGCTGTTGATGCTGATCAAGAATATATATACTTTATGGTGTCGGAGATGCTTACTTCTGCCTGTTACAAACATTTGCACAAAAACATTATACCATTTTTACCCGTTTTCAATGGGTTCAGGGTATAAAAATGCACATCTCTTTAGATTCACATAGAAATATATATGAGAATTATTGTAAGATTACTTTGTTAACTATCACTTATTTTCATTGGTAAATATTAAAATAATAATATTATAATTTTAAAAAAATGTTTGTAGAGAAAAATTAAAAAACCAGTTAAAAACAAGGAATGCCCGACTGTTTTACTTATAGTATATTTCAAATATATTGTATATTTTAAATAAAGACCTGTTTTATTTCAATGTTCATTAATGTTTTAGCCCAGCTTGTATGTAAGAAGCGACAAAGTATTCATACCAAGTGATTTTCAAGAAATATTAAAAATACCAATCAAGGAAAAATTCGTTGAAAAACTTACAATTGTATTGTACTTATTATTGTATTGTATTATTGTGTTAATAATATTGATAAAAATACAGCCTTTTCTAAATTTTGACCGGCTTGCTCGTATTCTCTCCTAATAGTTAAATCCATGTCTTTTATATTTTAATAATGTATTAAATTAGGCCTATCAGAGATGTTTATAAGACAAGCCCCACTGTAATCTGGTATTTATAGTTATGTGAATTTTACCAAAAAATGCACGCCCATTGATTGGGCGAAAAGAAAGCCGTATTCGTACAGCGCTCTCGCATCGGTATTGTAGATTGCCAGGAGCATTGGCTACCCAAAGGCATACACGATTATGGTATTTCTTGTACTCGAACTCATACTTAAATTTGAGGTATTCGGTACTCACTTGTGTGCGAAATTTGAGTTACTCACGTAAGTGTGGGGGCTTGGCTTGGGCTTAAATTTATGGCGCTCTGGCGCACGTGAAATCCTGTAAACGGTTTTACGGATTTAAAATAAATAAAATTTACGGATTAAGTTATTGTGCGATGTATGCATGGGTTTTGCTGCTGGGCTAGACAGGCAAAAATACGAGTGCAGGAAAGAGGCAGCGCGCTTAGGTCGATTACGTTTTACAGCGCAAGCATAAAAGTTGATTGAAAATGCTTATTAGATGCAAGATTAGATCGTTGTGCAGCGGGAGACCGACCATTTTCGAATCAAAGTTACAAGTCCCAGCATAAAAATTCGATGTAGCTGCGACATGGGCAAATTTGACACAGGGTTCATACCCCAGAGACAACAAAACGGCTAGGGAGAAGACGAACTTAATTGAAATATTTTGCCAGACAGTGTAAAGCTTAAAATATTTAAGCCAGGGGGCGAGCCGGGCAAAGCGCAGAGGGGAAGTGGTTAAGGTGCGAAGCCAAAAATGAAGTCCACAGCAATTTACTGCCGGCAGGTAATCTCATTTAGTCGCCTTGTGCTGAGGCGCAAATTTAACTTTTCTTTGACGCTGTGGGCAAAAGCTAAAGGTAATCTGAAAACAAAAATGTTTTGGGCCCCAACGACAGACAACAAAAAAGTTATTTTAATAACAATGCTCATCAAAATTTCAGAAACAAGAAAAAACTTTTATAAAAGATTTCAATTTCAAGAACCACACACAGCGTCTCTAAGCTCTAAGAAACCACATGTCAAATGTGAAGTAAATAAGAAAAATAAAATTTGCAGAGAACACCGAAGATTTATTTCCCTCTTCAGAAGGAAATAAATGTTTGATTACAAAAAGCGCTGCAAATAAAAAATAAGATTTTAATTACATACTTTTTTGAAAATTTATAATTTATAATTCTTTAATCAAAATGTTATCAATATTTACAATAACAAATTTATTCAAAAATTATATTTCTCCCTTCATATATTACTAATCGTTGCCATTTGAAAAGTGTATGCACACAGCACAATACAATGTCATAACAGCAAAGTACTATGTACAACCACAACAAAACCCAAAACTCGATCGCTGAACAAAAAGCAACCAACGACTACGACCGCTGAAAGATACTTTCTGGCACATATTTGAGATGCAGATGCTTAGTCTACCCTAGTCCACCCCCTAATGCCCATCACCAGTACATTAAAAATAAAAAATAAACTTTTGATGTAGATATTTTGGGGCCAACGGTTGGAGCCAAAAGTTTAATGAGAAAAGTTCGACCCCACATTCCGACCGTTACTAAGCGTGCGCGTTGATTAACCGCAAGTCATTTCGAGAGCTTTCCTGAGAGCCTTCAGAATCAGTGCTTTAATCCCCAACTTATAGCTCCAACACCATAAACCATACATTAAAACACTTTTCTAAACTATAGACACAAGAACGCCGCATAGGGCATAAAAAAGATATCATTTTTTACAAAGCACATGCAAAAATACATAATAAATCGAACGAATTGTAAAATATAAATTACACAATTTGGAAATAATTTATTTTCCTATAGTTAATATATTTATAGGTTTTATAATTTATATTTTTATATTATAAATTTCTATAAATTTATATTATAATACACTTAAAAAAATAAAGCAATACTTATATAAACACCCAAAAAAAGAAAAACTCCTTATTTGTGTATACTATACGTGAAATTTCAAACAAATTGTGGTTTTCCAGTTAATATAGCTTTTAAGTTATGCTAAAAGAAATCAATGGCAAAATCGATTTTTATCGATATTTTCAAAACGGGACATGATACCAGCAAAAATTTTAAATTCGTTGTTGAATGGTATGGAGAATATATAAATCGAAAATCGACACACAGACGGACATGGCTAGTTCAAATCGGCTCTCGCCTGATCAATAATATATATAGTACTTTATCGGGTCGCAGAATGTTACATAAAAGAGGGATGCAACACAATTTGTATCCATTTTTAACGGGTTTAAAAAAGTTAAAATCTTGAATTTTTGCAGAAATAAGAAAAAAAGAACTACGTCGATGTAAAATAAATATATATCATATTACCCCACTTATGTCCAGAATATTATTATATTTACTGTGGCAATTTTTTTTCGAAGTGTGTTTCATAGCTGCAAAACCCGCCCCTAAAAATCAGAAGCAGACCCGAATTTGTAGCTAAAGGTAGAAGCGCATTCGTTGGTGGTGGTGGTCATGGACGTCCTCCTTGCCGTTGCTGTAAAAAGGTCGTCCGCCCCTTATTACATCGTCCGCGGAATTGATGGCTGCCGAACGAACAGCAGCCATGCCGGGGCTTGCAGCGAGTTGCCGGCGGTGTTTTTGAGAGATATACATGTATACGACAGATACACAGCCCGGAGTTCCACAACGCATGCGACGATATGCGCTTGGGCGTGGCTCACAAGCCTGTACTGGTGGCGAGGGAATAGTATACAAAGGAATGGTATACAAATGCTACGTGCTTGGGCGACGATTGATGATGGATTTTGAAGTATCATTCGGAGATCGTTCTAATTTTGTACAAATCCAAAGATTCAGGGCATTGGTTTGGATAAACCGAGGAACTAGGCAGGGTGTGTTAGAAAGTTGAAAGAACGCCAATTACTGAGTGATGTATAACGGAGGCCTCACAGCGCATTTGACTATATTTCCGTAATGTGTGTCCTGGCCTTATTTACGAGCAGCCTACCGTATGTTTCGCTGCGTAGGTGAGCGCTCTCAGATTTATGGGCGCATCATAAAACAATTAACAAGCCGAAACTCGTGCCTCATAAATCGCTGCAGTTTTTTCTCTCACTGTTCACTGCCAAATTCCCGCGTTGTACTTTCATGTGGCTTGTGCTATATTTCACAGCGTTTTATTACCATAACATACAGTGGTAGAAGGGGATTTTCGGCTGGGTGCAAGCTTAAGACCGAATTGTCTGAAGGGCACGCGGTCTGTCAACTGTTCGTCCTCTGTGCGTGTGCTTGGTGTTTCTTTTAATTAACCACACAAGATTTCTACTCATTTTCATATCGTTAACGTTTATCCAACTTAATAAGTCGTAAACGCTCCCACAAAGACGGCTTCTAACAAAGTTTCATAGCCCTGCTATTGCTGCTTCTG
This sequence comes from Drosophila borealis, assembly GCA_035045885.1. Lineage (NCBI taxonomy): Eukaryota > Metazoa > Arthropoda > Insecta > Diptera > Drosophilidae > Drosophila > Drosophila borealis. Next base: position 21,201,319 of record JAWNOR010000194.1, read on the forward strand.
CTGCTGCATGCGTATCGGATTTGCTGACGGCGCAGGTGAAAGTGTCCACATGTGGAAATGTATATATACTTATGCATAAATTCAAACATACTTTGTTATAAGTACAGAAAAGCATTCAAATGAAACTGCGACACCCTGTTCCCCGTTTTTCTGTCTCGTGCCCCGGCGAATATGTTACAACTCCAGGGACAAAATTAATATAACGCTAAACGTTAAATTGCATTTAGAGGTCCACTTCAGGTATACCCAACGAGTTTATCTAGACGATGCGTAACATTGAAACAAAGTTGTGAAAATTACCTCGTCTCTCAGTTCAGTGAAAGGGATATCGTCTCGCTTGTACAGGCTTAATATAAATAAAACATTATTTTAAAATCAATATTTTTAAATATTACGATCAAAAATGTAACATTTATTTATAAACTAAATCAAGTTACAAAAAAATACTTAAAAATGCATTAAAGTTATTTAGAAATTAATTTATATTTCTTAAGCAAAATGAAAAATATGGTGAGATGTTGCACAAATATGAAAACTTAACGCCTACAAATGTAAAAAAAGTTTAATAGCTGTACCAGAACTTTTGAAATATTGGAAAATTAATAATTATTATGTATGTTTTGTTTATCAAGCTTTAACCACAGTGCAGAAGCCTGGCGTTCATTTAATTTTGTAATACTCAAACCGCTAGCAACCAGATATGCTCAAAACTGAAGCTCAGGCTTTTAAAACCTACTGCTGACACACAGTAATTTATCCGACAGGTGCTCCGACCGCTTTTTGTTTCAGCGCCCGACAATATTCTTTTAATGACGGCGATTAACAGAACGCGACCGTGCTAGCCCCCAGCCATTCGCAGGCAACCCTATCGCGTTTCTCGATTTAATTAAGTCGTCGTTGCTGCCACGCCCCTAAGCATCCCAACAGCCGACTTAAGCTGAACTCTTTGCTAGCTTTTTTTGCTGATTCCATTGTTGAACTAATCTCTGTTTGCTTAGCGACCTCCCATAATTGCGTGCACCGTCAGCAGCAGCAGCCGCAGCAGGAGCTACTTTGGGTGCCGGCTGACAACACAAACCCTTTGTGACTGGGGTCGAGCGCTCTCACAAACACACGCGGAATGTCATAACGCTACCCACACATTTCTGGGAGATACTGTCAACATGTTTGTTAATGCCATTTTGAAATTAACAAGTTTTTCAGATAAACTTTGAATTTAATTTCAGCGAGGTCTCCGCTCCTATTGGCACTGGCCACCTTTTCTGAATCCATTCCAGCTCCCCAACCCCTCTCACTTTTCCATATCAGTTCCATAAAAAACGCAAGTTATGCGACATTTAGTTTATTCTTTTCCTTTCTCTTACACCTATAACAGAGATCGTATTAACTACACGCATATATAAATAATTCTAAAACTAAAAGTTAACCCTTTGGGTCCAATGAAGTCCCACCAGACCTAATAAATGAACTATTCAACGGACCGTCTTTGCCAAGATCTTTGCCAGCTATGTACGATTTTTTACGGTTCGGGTTGTTGTATATCTGTTTCGCTTGCGCTTGCGCTTCGAGTTAAAAGCCATAAATTTATTTATGGGCCCATTAAATCATCATAATTGTCTCGACGACCTTGAGTCATTAGCCGGCCAGTGTCTAAGCGCTCCCATTTTGGGAGACATTCGCTTTCTTTTGAATTTGTTTTATTTGCCGTTTTATTGTTGCCGCATTTAAGTTTGCACAGTTTGCATTTAAGTCTTGAATTCGTTATTTATGCGTGAACTGTGTAATTTTTTTTTTGGTCATACAGGACAAAAAATGATTTTATGATTATGGGAAAATTAGTATATTAGACAGAAGGAAGTATCTTATACCATATCATGTATAAATATGTCTATACTTGATCACCAACATTTGCGAAGACGATCAAACCATGTAAGGCTGCATGAATGCGTCCACTGTAGATACTATAAGAGCTACATATTGCAAGGACTAATATTGCATGCGCAGATCACGCTGATCAAATCAATAAAAGGCCGCCCTGTATACTCGAAATTGAGGCGCGTTGTAGGAAGCCTTTTGCTATGTGCTATAAGCTGGTATAGGCTATCATAATAAAATATTTATACAATTTTTTTTCGATTGCAGGCTACTAATTACTTATGATGAATTTTAATACATATTCTATATTAACCACAGATTGAAATAACAAAGATATTATTCGACTTGTTACGCTATATATATATATGTTAATACACTTGTGGAGTATATCATAATATTATATGGAAGTCAGAAACATATTGAAGCAGACAGGTTCCACCTCTTCTTAATTTGGATGAGGTGCTAAGTTAACTATGTCAGGCTGCCCGACCGAAATATAAATATAAAAATATGTGGTAAACATAAGATAATTGTTCTTTCTTGTTTTCTTATCTTTGACGTGTGTAATATGCTCTGCCTTTTCATCTGTATCATAAGAATCATATAAAGGAACACAACTGGCCTGAAAATTGAACTGCGCCGTCGGTCTAATTTACAGAACATTATGATTTATACGCATATGCAAAAAAAACGTCAAGTGTAAAAAACTAAGAGATGAATATGAATAAAGTAATGTTTTTTTTTTAATTGTGCTTATCATTAACTAAAATAAACCGAATACGCAATGCAGAAATAACTTATTATTTTTATTATAAATAGCTCTCCTAGAACGAACTAATGTCAAATATATTTGGCTTTAATGAAATTGTGATCGGAGCATTTCCTATAAAAATTACATTTACTTCCGGAATCGCACTACTCTTAATTAATAAATACCCCCAAGTTAAGCTAAGCAAATTGAAGCACTTAATGCTCGTAGCAATTGCACTGTCTTCCACTCTATAGAATAGGCCTGTTTGGGTTACGGAGGCTTGGGGCTCGTTTGGTTTGAGTGCGACTCGATTTGTGCGAAATTTCTGGCTGATAAAGCAATGGCAACGGCAATGACGCGCACGAGTAAATTTTCGGTTTCTTTATTTTCCATGGCTTGTTTCCATTTGTCTTCGCTGTTTGTGTAAGTTTTCCATTTGGATAATGGAAAAAGACCATTTCATGCCATTAGTTGGCTATGGTCGCCGGCCGGGGGCAATTCGAGGCGCACTATTGTAAGAGCGCCGTCGCGGCATAAGTGGCACTGGGCACGGCGCCATTTGAGCAGCCACCTCCACCTACTGGGATAGGACTTGGGTCAAGGCTCCAACGGACAAACGAATGAATCTTAAGACACGACCATGCTTGTGTGTAGTTTGTGTTGTTATTGTAGTGCGCGATTTTGCTTTTAGCTCATTTCAAGTTTTTTACATTTGCAAAATGAATTGTAATGCAATGGAATGGGGCGTGCCAGCAGCGACTTGCGATTTTGGACTTGCGATGTGCCACGCCCCGACCCAAGGCCCTAATCGACCCTGAAGCAATGGCTGCCGCCCGTTGAGCAAAAGCGTCGGCAATAAAATCATATTCGACGGGCGCCAGCCAGCTCTGAAATATAATTTTTGTACGAGATGTCGTTTACAGTGTCTTTTCTTTAAGTATGGTTCTAGGGGATGGGTTAGCTGCTTTTGCTTTGAGCTGCTTTTATTGATGTTATTAGCTTGAAAGCACTCCAATTATGGTCAACTTCTGAACTCGCCGAATGTAAGACAGTTAATGCAAAATGGTTTTCAGGTCAGCAATCCAATAATGCGAATCACAGCAGCAGCAACAGCCAATAAAATGCGATTGCCACATGCAGGATCGTCCCATCTTTCAATCGAGTAGCCCGAGAGAGAGTCTGAACTCCCTTCTCGTTAGGGGACAACAAAACTCAATCACATTTCCCATCTCGTGGGTTGACTGGAACATGTGTTTTGTTTTCAATTCTTTCAGTAATTTATAAAAGAAATACATATCACAGTCATTCAACTCTCGCTAAAATAATTTGTATAAAACGTGCATGTATAACTTAAAACAAGTTTTTCTTCTTCTGAAAACAATTTTGCTCAAGGCATTTACTTCGGGATCATTTTGATATAAGTATGAAACATTGCTATGTGTTATAATCAGAACAATACTTAATAACAATGAGTTAATTACTTAGGCATAATGAAGAAGCATAAGTTAAGTTTTAAGTCAAGTAAGCCAAATAGGAGTTTTATAATTCAAATCGTATTAAATATTCAGCGTTTATATCTATTTCTAAGTTAAAAACCAAATACTTATTGTTTTTCATTCAAGTTAACATGATTCAAGTTAACATGAAAAACAAGTTGATACAATAACTTTAATTTTAACCGATTGTTCCGACGTTGATAATATTGATAATATTAAGGGAGCTCAGAGAAACTAAAAAATTGCGAGTTAAGTCAAGATATCTTAATAAAAAAAAAATTTCATACGAGATCATTATTTTCCATCAATATATGATATAGCAGTCGGAAAACTCGGCGATTCTTCGCGAAGCAGAGAGAAACCAAAAATAATATGTTCTTGAAATATTTCAGCTGATGCCAATCAGAAAAACATGAAAAACGAAATGTTTTAAATTTGTTGTTGGACTATCACATGTCTGGCAATTTGTTATGTTATGTGATGTTGGTTAGCAGGACTATTTACGACTTCCTTTTTACTATTTTGACAGAGTCATTGATAGAAACCCCAAACATGCATTTATCTTCTTCCCTAGCAAAGTTGTGTGGGGCGTCCGCGCCTGCACTTGAGAAATGAGTAATCAAGTCATCGACTTGACATGCAGCATGGCGTATTCAGTTTTGATAAGTATTTTCCATTTTGTTTTTTAGATTTTCAATTTCCCCCACCTGTCAATTTGTATACAACTCTATTATCCCTGGGTCGGCCAAGTGCAGCACTTGAAAATAATCGAGCATTTTCATTTGTAATCTGTTGGTTTTTTGTTTTAAAATTCAAAACTCGTTGTTGTTCAAATTTATTGACTACTTGACTTTTAGGCAGAGGCTGACGTCTTATTCTGGGTTCGGGGTCTGCATCTTTTGTAAATTATTTCTTATATGAATTGAAGTTTCCCTATTTTGCTCGTTCGTTTTCCTCGAAGCATTTCCCCTTTAGTTTTTGTTTATATATGTCATAAATCATTTTGAAATAAACAGCCAGGGGCATCATACAGATATTATCACAGGCTAATTAGATGCATGCTTCCTAATGTCAACTTAATAACACAAATCATTCATAAAAAAAACATATGCACATAGGTATGAGTAGGTACATATTTATATACCTACAAACGCAGCACATTTTCCATTTCAAATTCTACTTTGGCTACATCAGAACTTATCAAATGTTTTGGAATGCGATCCAGTAAAATGGCTCTGCTTAGAATCCCACGGAAACAACCAGCACCAACACATTCGAGTCAGAAGCAACTAATACAACCACAATACAGATTGTTTGCCTGTGTTGGTGAGCGGAAGAGAGTGGAAGAGAGCGGTAGCCACGGCTGAGCGAATATTTATATATGCTTGTATTGGTTCGATTGACGGGGACGCCATCTACAGCTCAACGAGTGCAAGATATCGTGCAATTTACAACACCAGAGGTCGCCTCTAACAAGGGTGTGTGACACGGCTGCTGAACTGTGCTGAACTTGGATAGGACATAGAATATTTTTATTTGTACTACCGCAGGTACGACTTATTATTTGATCATTTGTATTTATTATATATTAACGGTTTAAAAAAGGTATAAGGGTTTGGAGAAAATATGTGCAACAGGCCGCAGAAGTCATTTTTTTGGTCCGGACAACAGCCGAGCTGGGCTAGTCCGTTTATCTGTCCGTCTCTATTAACGAGTTCATCTAAGAAACTTAAAAAAACCAAATCAAGTTTTTATCAATAAATTACCCAATTTCCAAGAAACCGATTAAAATCGGTATCTTAATCTGGTTAAAAGCGATTTGACAACAAAAATACTCCAATCGGAAGTGCCTTTGCTTACTATACGAAATTCTTTATTGAAATACTTTAAAAAACTTGTTCGATCTTTATAACAACTGCAGGTCATAAATTCAGGATCGAAATGTTAGCAAATACCAATTCCCAAGAGGAGAGGAAGTTATTCAAAAAGCAAAACATTCTGGATGTAATACACTCATATGCATACTAAATTTTAGTCTCCAGAAGGAAGTACGTTAAGTTTCTAGCTCTAACCGATTCTGATACCAATGCAGAGCCCAAATATGGCACCCAAATGTGTGTATAAAAGTGTAATACTCTACCTTTAGAGTTTTTTTCAATTCAACTGAAATTCATTTTTCAATAATAAGCAATTTTGAGGATATTGAAAAAAAAATACACTGCGTATGATATACGAACAGATGCACATGACAATATCGGCTCAGTTCGTTGTTCAGATCTAGGATTTCTATACTTTATGGTGTCTTCCTTCTGCGTTACATAAATTTGGAAAATACCGTTATACCCTATTCACTCGTTTGTCGCTCGGCATAGGGTTCAGGGTATCTTCTAATCTTCAGGGTATCACTCCCGACTAGAATGCTCTTGCTTTCTGTAAATATTGGAAATGTTAGACTTTACCAAAGAATGTAATCAAGGTATTACCTATCAGTAAGACTACGCAAAACTAAGTGGAATTTTCTTTTGTTTTCATTACATAAGCATTTAAACGAATATTAACGGTATTAAATGAATAGAACAGAGTACACAAATATGTATTTAAAATTATATTCTAATTTTAAAGGAAATATTTGGTCAAACTTATTAAATATGAATGAAAAGAAAAACTTCGTACCCCATGTAAGGGGTACCTCCATTAGGAGGTCCTAGTTTCCGACATCGACGCGCTCATACATACGGACAGACCGACGGACTGACTGGATAGATTGACTGTGTGTATGTCTGTGTGGGCATGTGAGATTTTGTGTATGTATGTGTGGACGGGTGCAAGGAATCTTATAGTCGAACACTTCATAGTAGACCACTCTTCTTTAATTTTACTTAAATGTGCTCCATTTCGGCAGCTCCCGTTGCCTTTGGTTCGGCAAAGTTCACTTCCATTTTAGCGGATCATTTTATGCACGCACTTTTTGAGCTCACAAACCGAACTGACACGCGTCTACTGCAGCAAAAGAATAAGAAACAAATTGAGAGTGCGCTTAATTAGCTCTCATCTGGTATGCAACCCCCGACCATTTCCAATTCTACATGCAAGAGTTTTTAGGCCAATAGACTTCTTTCAAGACAATATTTTGCTAGTTTACTTTGCGCTTACATTTCCCCGTTTGGGCAATATTTTGGTTTTTTTGGGCTATTTAATTAAAATATAACACAAAATGATATTTGGCAAAGACATTTCGTTTGCTATAAATAATAAGTCATAGTCAAAGGACTAGTTTATAAAAGAAGAGGAATCGTACTCTAGTCGTGAGCGCCATAGGACTAGTTTATAAAAGAAGAGTAACTTTACTTTAGTCTTGAGCACACCAACAGGAAATATCCCGTACTACTTAGCATACAATACACGCGTCATGTCGAAAAAAAAGTTGTTACAAGAATTTTCGTACATCTGGCGCCCCAAAAGCGCTTGCGCTTCTTTTTTGTGGCCGACATGTACGTTTGGCTAGAATCCTAATTAGCCCAATATGCATGTTTGTATGTATGTATCACTTATTCCTTGAAAGATCTGTATATGCATGTTTGAGTGTGTACACAACGCGAGTAATGTATTGTAAGCGTAGTGATTACACCCAGGGCTAAACTGCCGTTACAAATTTTTTTAGCTTTATTATGAGAAATAAGATATTTCAATATTAATATAATTTAATATTAATATTTTAGGGAGAGAAAAGATAGGCTCGAGCCTATAATTTCATGTAACTAGCTTTTTGTGGAGCACATACGGACATGGGTTGCTCGTCGTCCCGATCAAGAATATAAGTGCTTATTAAGATCTGAGTTGTTAGAATCAATTATTACAAAAAACGTTTTTGTATTGACTACGTGAGAAACTTTTTTAAAAGAAGTCGATTGTTCTGACTCTCCACGCTCGGAAAGTTCAATCGTTCTTAAGAAGTGCTCCTCAAAACATTAAATGCAATAATCAAACTCTTGATACTTTAAATAATATACTCGTGTATATCTGCGCCTGACAAAGTGTTTTATAATTTCCCTGTTCGAAGGCTATGATAAAAATAGGTTTGTTTGATTTTCGCGAAATGTAACACATAATATTACCAGGAATTTGTTTTATTATCTTATTGAATGAGCGGAGAGCGAACAGCAAAAATATACCTTTACATAGAACTGACTTTGTTCCTCAGCCTAATAATACTGATAATTTTTTCGTAAATTAAATAGTCCAATAGACTAACAGGACAAAAAATGAAACATATTTTTTTGTGTATCTAAAATACAAAAGGCACGAGAATCCTTATACCGAGTTTTGTGCCTTTGGCTCTGAGGTACGTTTTTTATAGACGGACAAGCGAGCACAGAAACAGTCATATAAGGTTAAATTGAGTAGGCAGGTAATCTATCAGAAATATATATGTATGTATATTGATATACATTCTGCTACCTGTTAAATACTGTCCAACTCCGAAAACCTACTGGCTTTACAAAGAGCATACATCTTTTTTATATAAGTTTGACCGAATTAATCCAGTTTGTTGCTCAGATCATATATAGAATATGGGGTCGCCGCTGTGTCGACGATGTTTCGCCAAAGTGTTACACATTTTTTTGCACCTCTAAAATGATCAAGAACCAAGACCAAATGGACCTTTGCAGCCTCTTTGGACGCACAATGGGATAGACATATCTAGATCGATTGGGCTCTTGATAATGATCAAGAAAAGAGTCGAAAATATTATCAAATCTCTTTTTTTTTAATACCAACTGTACAAAGTGACAGGGCATATTCAGAATTTAATGTTTTAAAATATATACATTTATCTCATTCGTATACCGCGGAATAAGTCTTGTATGTATATATGTATGTCCAGCACGTATTCACCATAATTCAGACTGAGCACGAGACTCTGAGGTTGAGGTAACCGAAATTTACCACGCCGCCTGTGCGTTGAACCCTTGGCTATGGCGACCTTAGCTCCGCCTATTTTTTAATGGTCTCTGCCACATCGCCAGAGCGACGCATGCGCCATGCCGGCGAAAATGGAAGACAAAGCAAAAAAGGAAAAGACATCATGGAAGTCAAGCGGCGCGCGGGATGAATTGGAAAATGGATGGCATGAGGATGAAATGAAGTTAGAATGGAGTGGGACCGTGTGGGTTTTCCCGTCGCTGATTACCATGTTGATAAATTTATTCAAATGAGAAGCGCTCAATATGGAAATGACTCTTGGGGCCGACGCTCTAGCAAGGCAATTAAAATTCGAATGGCTTTATGATATATCTTGGTGCCGCCAACAACAGCAGCGACAGTCACTTGAAGACTTCAGACCAAGATGTCTGGATATTTTTATGTCGCACAGCGCCATAAGGGGCGCTCCTCTTTTCCCTACCCCTTTTCAACACTCCGCGCCGAGTTGCAACATGTGGCATTAATTATGCGACGATAATGTCTTGCTTTGTTGCCAAGACTTCGGATTCTTTTTATGAAAGTGTCAGAATAAATTACATTATTTTTAAGCCATATTTCGACTGATACTGATAGCCGGGCCACGACTACAAGCCCTCGTAATAGGCAAGGAGTTCTAACTTATCCCTATGCCTCATGGCTCAGCCGATTCACTCCACTTGACGCTAATGTATTGCAGTGTATGTATGAATATTATGAACACATTTCGTTGCGCTTATACTTGTGTTATCGCCTCCACCCCCATTGACATTTGCTGCCATTTGGCTGGCTGACGGAGCGAGGGGAAGATGTACGGACATTGCGCAAGCTCCCACTCTTGGTATTTTGGTGGAGGGCCACAAAAACTGTTACAAAAACACGATGTCCCGCACGTCATTAATTAGTTCATTCTGCATTCGCTGCGCGTTCAATTGACGGTGGTTGTGACAGATGTACATATGTTACATCATATTCTCATATACACATACAGTTTGTGCGTTGGGCTGCTCCCACGGAACAGTTCCACTTCGCAATTACTAATCCTTTCGTCCAAATTGAGTCTCCAGCTGCTTGTTTTCTATGGTCTTGGTATAACCTTTGTCAGAATCAAAATATTTTGAGGCTCGAGCTGCTAGTGCGGGTGCTTTATGGTGTGGTCATAAACGGGCCGACTTCACGCTTTCCCCGGACCACACCGTCCCGAACTAATTTGGGACCGACATTACGCCGAAACTGTGCCACAACCAAGTCCTGTGTTCGGGACCGCATTTTACGTCACTAGCTGTCTTGCATGCATCGCGAAAGGTCGTCTCTCAGTTTGTAGTACCATAAATCATTTAAAAGGCACCTAAAGTAACCCTTTCCTCTGTCTTCTACCTATTTAGTAACTCAGTTGGTTTTGTTTTTATTATGGAAAGTAGTCGGAAAGGTGTGTGCCTTTTTTGCATATACAACCGAATGTTACATTTGTTCTTGTTTACAAAAGAAGAATGCTTTATTCGGAAGTACTTACAGTCACAAGCATCCGAACTTTCTCTTCTGAATAGAGAACTCTTTTATTAAAAAAAAAAAAAAAAAATGTAACTTTCGCTAACAAGTAATGTTCACAAAAACACCTCAAACTTCGCATTTTATTCAGTGACAGGGCTACGTCTTCCCTTTCCTTGATGAGGGAACTGTTCCACTTAAATAGACCTACAAAAACCCCATTTTTTAAATGGAATACCTCTATATATACAACTGTTTGTACTGACTGACTAAATGACTCACTGACTGACTGATTGGTGATCAACGCAGAGCCCAAACCCACCCACACTGTGGTAAATTAGCGGAAAACGGTTGTATGAAAGCTTTTTGTTTACCGTCCAATCGGTTTCAAACTCATTTTCAAAGATCTTTGTGAGAATTTGTTTGATACGTTCTTGGGCGTCAAAAGTTTCATTAACGAAATTTTATTCTTCAGCTTCAATATTCTCACCGCATGACTAACATGAGCAGAAACCATTGATTTCAACATTTGGTTCTTTATTCGATGCACTTCAAACATATTTTTTAATAGAAGTGGACATCAAGATGGGCAGATTTAAATTTTAAACAGGCGTGTACTTAGTGGAAAGGTAATATGTAAAATATGTAACACAAAACGTTTCATGGGCTAGACCGGGATATACCCGCTAGTTCATTATATTATATTATACACAAAATAAAAGTTTCTCAAAAAGACGCCTTAAAAAACTATATTTAAAACAAAAGGTATTATTTAATCAATCATTACGGGAACTCATCAATAGTCTGCTTTTGAGATGTGCAAAATTTAAATTTGTTCGATTTGCTACGCCTCAGGGGGCGTAGCTATATTATCTGAGCTCTTTATCTCGATGAGAGTATATCTCACATTTCAAGTCATGACATGTATTTTGAAAAATCTAAGGAGAATACAAAATTACTTACGACTTACTGAGAGCAAGATATAAGAATATATATTTGATTCATTCACTGTAAACTACACTAGTAAAAACGTTGTATATTTTCGAGTGTCCTCGGTATTTCTTCCCTTGAAATAACTGATGAGCAGAGTTTATAACACACTTATCCGGTGTTATAAACTATATTAAAGTCTGGACTCACAGATAATGTTTTAAACATGTCGAAAATATTTTGGCATAATTTATATGCATATCATATTAAAAGTTATATTAAGGTAGATTAACTAAATTAGAAAATTATGCGTGTATTAATATTGATATAAAAAAATTAATCAGAACGGGCCAGATCAGAATAATCTATCAAAAATCAATCACATATTGAGTTTTTGAATTTTGAACTACAAATGTACGATGATGCGTCGCCCAACCATTATTTTTGTGTGCCATTATTTCTTTTATCCGAGTTTTGTCAATTGTTTAGTTTTAGATTTTACTACAATCCAAATACCATTATTATAGATTTTAGATAAAAACTAATATTATAACAACTTAAGAAACGTATAATTTCACACGATTTTTAAACACGTATTTATTTTTCCGACAACTTTTAAAGCTTGATGTCATTGTTTATAATTCTAAAATTCTAATTCAATTGAGGAACTTTACGTATTTTCTTTTTTTCTTCCGGCAGAACATTTATTAACCGCCTGAATTTGGAAAGGAGTCATATAGCGCCAAAGTAACTGTCCGTATCTATCTGAATACGAAAACCTTCATTGTTTTAGAAAATATCTTGACCAACCTCTTCAAGTAAAAACTTCATTGCGTTTTTATCATAGGAGCAAAATCTGATCAATATATCAATATCAAAATCTGATATATATCGTTCACAGCTCCTATAGAAACAATCAGGCGAATACTATGTTAACATTGTACAAAAAAAATCGGTGTTCCATTACTAATACAGATTCGTTAGGCTTCATAAATATTGTTCAATTCAATCAAATTAAGGGATTCATTAAAAATTATAGTCGAACCGATCTAGCAATGACCATCTGTCAGCCCAACTATATAAATGCGTCGGTCTCGGAAACTATACAGACGAAGTTATGTCATACACATACATACATCTTCCCATTTCCATAATATCTAATAGTATTGATTATTAGATATACATATACATTATGGTGTGGGGGTTATGGTATAGTACATACACAGATATATGGATACATGGACAACTGCCTTTGATCTGAGGATTTCAGGATTTTTAAACTGCCAACAAACGGTTATCGTGAAATACGATTAATAGTGTTTGAGCTTAGAGCTGAACGCTCATCAATCAATAAGTCAGTCAGTTATCAGTCAGTCATGACAAACACTTCTAATATAACTTATAGTTACCTATTCCTTATTTTATTTACCATATTATAATTAGCACTTATTATTATTTCATAAATTTACAAAACTGTATATTTCTGGAATATTTGTGTGTAAGAATATAGTCTTCAAACTGAAGTCTGAAGTCAGAATGCACAGAAGGAATAAGGATTTGGCTGACTCTTCCGTGGTATGTAACTTACACCTTATTATACGTATGTACTTACTTACCTTAAAGGTGTTGTCGACCAAGTTGTATTTTCAAAGTTGACTTCGACTTTGTTTACACGAGAACATTGTACCATAAATCAGATCCACTATTAATGTCCGAAATGTCAAAAATGGCGGTCACAAATCAATTTAATTAAATCCACGCCCAGCGAACCAGAGAAACCGACGACCGCGAGGAGCTGGACGGGCATGAATGTTGAGAGTAAATATGAAGGTCCCGGGTCCACCTAAAGAACAGCGACCGCGAACCAAACCACAAACGGAAAACAGAACACAAACAAGGCGTACGTAGCACAAAGCACAAGGCACAAAACAGACCGACAAGTGTTGTTAACGTTAATTTTTACTTAGCATCGGGAATCACACGCGAAATTGAAATCCACATGAGTATTGACAGTTGGCCGGAAGGCGCTCGAGCAGAGCAGTCCTTGGGAGCCGCAGTTTTTCTTTGTCAATGTCAATAATTATTTCTGTTATTTCAGGCAGCACACGAACCGGCTTGATTTGATTAACAACCAGTTTTTTTTTTTTTTTGGTTTTGAATTGGTTTTATTTTTGTTTTTTTTTTTTTTTAACTTGATTTTAATTTTTCACAATTGGAACCACTCCCCGTTTGAGCGGCCTGTTCAGACAATGGCAGCCATGGGCTTCGCCTTCTACAGTCTGACTGTCGCATACGACACCTCGAGAAAAGTGGAAACCTCGACCTCGATTTGGCTATCGAGCATTCTTTGGCCATTGTCTGCTCCTTGAAGCCCGGCTGCCTGAGCAGATATCAATTGCCGGATGATGAATGAAGCAGGACGTCTGGCTTACGCGGCGTCGACCTGAGAGCAAAGTGTCCAAAAAATAATATTTGCTGTTCAGTTTGACAGTTCAGTCAGTGGCTGCCGAGACCGATGTCGAGGCGAAGGCTGTGGAAGCGCAGTCGGCGCACGAAGTGGCGTCGAGACAAGAACGAAGCAAAAAGCAACATAAACGCAAATTGAGAGTGAGAACGGGAAGGCAGAGCCGGCAGTAACAGCAACATCAACAGCCACAGCCAAAGCCAAAGCCACAGCAACAGCCAGAGCAATCAGATACAGACAGCGAACGGACGCGTTCCGCGCAGGGGAAAAGGTATTGCTTGGCGGTGGTTGAGAGACAGAATGAATGTCTCACATGCCTTGGCCAGTGCTGCCTCGTGCAAGCTGGTGTGGTTGTTTGTGCCTATGTGAGTTTTGGATGTGGATGTGAATGTGGATGACTATACCATTGACAGCGTCGAGTCGCTTAGTTAGACGAAAAAAAAGGTCATATACCCAAAGCAGAAGCAGCGGCCGCAACACTTACGCTTACCAGAACGCCAAAGGACCGAGATAGAGTACGAAAACGAAATGAAAATAGGAATGAGAATATACAAGAGCTGGGAGCTGCGAGCTGAGAACTGCGAACTGCGAGTTGAGAGCTGAGAGCAACCACATGGCAGCACCATTGCTGAGTAGCGATGAAAAGATGAAAAGCCAGAGGAGCAGCAGTTGAAGCAAAAAGGCGCAGCGATGGGCAATAAAACGCGTAGGCAGCTGCCTTCTCCTTCTAGTGCGCGCTTTGTGCGCTCTCGTGCTCTCTCCCTCGCACGCGCATACATAGAGACAACAAAACAACCACCGAAGCACTCTCACGAAGCGACAGACTCCAATACAGGCACATGTCCAATCATTTTATATACGCCATTTGCTGTCTGCTGTAGATACATTTGTATCTTTATGTGCCAAACAAGTCAACGACGCGCAGGCGACGACGTTCAACACAGAGATCTGTATATACTTGGCACTTGTGCATGTGTGATTGTGTGTATATATTCTATACTGATATTGACGCTGACGGCATCGACATCGACATCGGCATTGGCATCAACGACGAGTCAATTTTGAATTACAGTTTCGCATCAGCGGTTGTTGTTGTTTCTCTTACTGCAAAAATTTGATTGTTATTCTTTCTACATTCTCTGTACCCCAGAACGGCAAACGAGCAAGCAATCTGTCCAGATTCCACCACCACTTCTAACCTTCGATGAGTAGTCGAAATTGGGGTTCAGTTGCTTGTGCGCATCTAGTATCACCCGTTTATCTTTTGATTACCACATCGAATTGTGTTGAATTAGGTACATTTGTCCGTTACATTTGGGACGCACAAAAAAAACATATTTAGCAGTCCATCTTAATTCCGAAAACATTTATTTTCAACGAAGTCCATGGTTGAAAATGTTAAATATAATGAGAGCAGATAATCCAACAACCAACAAGCCCAGGCCCAAAAATGATTAAGGGTAAAGTAAATTTATGCAAATGTATTTAATAAACAAAATAAGGCACCTTCGAGCGATTATACATATATATTTTTGTTTCCTATTAGAAATTGCTAAGAACGCTTTATTGCAGTTGTGTAAATGTATGTGCCAAGCAATAGGAGCCATCTCCAACCCCACTTACTATTAGATAAGAAAATGTATATAATTTATCGTATCCGAAATCGGAAATAGTTAAAGAAACATGTTACATTTTATTTTTCAATCGGCTTTAGGAATACATAAAAATATTTTGGGAGTAAAGCGGAAAATAACAAGAATCGTATACATACGCAGGGACGAGGCCTTGTATATGTACCGAGGGGCAGAGAGAGGCGCATGTTAAACAGGAAGAGAACAATTAGCACACTTAATAAGAATATTAACTTAAACTTATAAACATAACATCGCAGAAATTTATTAGATGTATACACATTCATAGCAACCACTACAGGCAGCTGACATAAGCGGACCCACACTATTTATTCTTTTTAAGTCTGCTAATCTTACAAATATATGGTGTTTTCTGAAATAAGAACGCAGTTTTTTTTGTCCAAATTTAAAAGTGAACCCTAATTTACCCTCAACTTGTCACCGAGATATAAACCCTCGGAAAAGCGCGAAAAATGGTTTTTCTATGATCTTTAAAATGAGTTTGATGATGATTGCATGGAAAAAAAGGTTTTAAACAATCATTTCTTTCATTTATTTCACACTTGCGGGAAGATTTGATCAATATAGTATTTGACGACGAGCTGCGTCAATGTCCGTCCGTCTACATTTTGAGAGTGGGTCCCCGCATAAACTAGCTTTTCGCTATCTTAAGAACTCTTGATATCGATGTAGGTTCTTGTTTGGCACAAACAACGCATTTTTAGCTTTATTAATGCAAAATATTTAATAAGGCGTTTTGTTATATATTTTTAAACACCAACTAGATTAAGTTAATGTTTGCATATTGACCAACAAGCACGCATGAAATACTTATTCTCATCTCTAAGAGAAGTCGATAACAAAAAACTTCAACTACCCCTTGTACGTTTCATTTGACTCAAAGGCAACAACCCACCAATCCTAACCCAATGAGCCCAAGTAAAGTTCTCCTTGTACATAACATAAAAAACGCATTAAGTCGCACAGAGCCGAAACACTTTACCTCACAATCTTTCAACCTTCATTGAGGGGAAATGCCAATGCTTACATAGCAGGGTGCATTTTATGGGGTTCCCTTGTGCGCTTATTTAGCAGCCCCTTCTCAATGCCTTTTCCTAACATATTGGATAAGTTCAGTGTAGAAGGGACAAATATACGTAGATGGCACAACCACATAATCAAATTTGAGTACATATATACATATGCATGTATCTATGTGCTTTTAAAATTTTTGCAACCCTTAGAATGCATGCATAAAGTTTAAATAAACATTAGATCATGAATTAACATTTTAATTATTCTTCCATATTGCGCACTCAATGTGTAAAGTCTATATTGGTTTTGTGCTATGTAGAGAGCCTTGAGCCTTGCAGAATATGCACTTGTTTGCAGGGCACATTGATAAAGTGCTATGATTTTTATCCTACGCCGGCGTGGCAAATCAGGAATATCTTTATCTTCCACACTTTTAGTGATAGAATAATGACTACTGATGAACCCCTACTCTACCCCTACCCCTAGAGCGGCCACTCATGATGTCGAGTATTACCGACATATACTTACAAACCCGATTGACAAAATATCTGCTCAATAAAGTAATAATTATTGGCACATGTAGTAATGGGATCAGGCTGACACCGACAGCAATTAGACGGGCCCATGCTTAGTTTTATGATTATAGCTTTAGACTTAAAGGACAGTCATAAATGGCTATTTCGATCTTACTACAGCTACACATTTATTATATATGAGATATATCTAGTATACTTATACAGGCGACTACAATAAATGCCCGCAGCAAAAAGTTTCGTTAACATAGGTTTTTTTTAAAAAACTTGTCTGTCTCCTTTTTGAAGTTTCCAAATACAAAATAATAACTTCAATTTCTAATTGCCTTGCAAGTTGGCGTTAAAAGTGGTAATTAACAAATTTAGTAACTACAGGTAAGAGTCGTCTATCCAGGAGCTGCCTCTAGCAACTATTCTTATTCTCGCATCCTTCAATACATACATACAGAAAAACACACATATGCACACGAACGCATTTTATGCCATTTTATGCAACATTTGTGCTTCTTTTTCTCTTTCAGATACACTGGTAATGGAAAATCGATTAACCTGGATTAACATATTTGGTTATATTTTGATGAAGCTTATATACCTGATTTTGTTCCAATCTTTAGGGGAATTGGGGGAGGTATCCAAAAACTGTAAAAAATTTGCTTAGTCTGCACATTTTCGAATTATACTCACACATATTGGCATAGCTAGATCGACTAAGCTCGTCGTCTTGATCAAGAACAAATATTCTTTATGGGGTCTGAGATGTTTCCTTCTGCGTGCTAAGCACATTTATACAGGAAGAATGTAAACTTTTTCAGGAGGAGGCTTCTCCGGTAGTTATGAGCTTTGATATGTACACACATTTACGCCAGTGAAATTTCGTAAAGCTAAGGGTAGACGAAGCACAGCCGCTGCATACAGCTCAGTTATTTTATTATATTTTAATTTTTTTTTTGATAGTAGAGAGTCTGAGACTTGCACCAACTGAAAATCCACCTACTCTCCGTATCCCTCTCATAGCACCACCGTTGGGTATCACTTCACGAGGGGAAGATGGCATGAAAGCCTCAACTAGATTTTCATCTACGAGTGAGGATTGCGCTGTTTATCAGCGCGACGCAAGGAATTGATTATGTCTGCAACTGTGGTGCTAATACCAATCAAATTTTTTTGCGAAGATATCTAGTAAGATATCTAGTAAGCCGTAGACTATAAGAGGTCTGCCAATAATTTGACTTAGCTCATCCCGTTCAGCAGATAATCGTGGACAGACGAAGAGACACGTTCTGCGTCTAATATAGCCAACGCACAGCGTCTGGTATATAAATAGGAACTAAAACACCTGTGTCGGGTAAGAGTCAATTTGACCGTGCCTTTTACTCACCCAAAACCGTATTTCCGGGATCTACAATCGTGTCCAGCTGCCATTGGCAGTAGCTATCCGCCTCACCTTCCATGCGTTTATCGTGACCGCCCGTCTTGTAGTTTGGGGGCTGTTGCTCCGTGTCTCCATAGCCAGAGGATCTAGCCGGAATATTCCAGCCATCATAAGTGCTGCATTCTTGAAAATAGTCCGGTAGGAGCTTAGGTATCGTAGTGCGCATCGTTGGTATGCTGCTTTTCAGCTTCGGCCGTAAACAGATCTCCTAACGGACTGTGCTCAGAAGGTTGATCGACCTTACCACACTATAGATTAGCCACCTGCCTTTTTGTCGCGGGAAGGACAAAGACTTGATGGGTGACTTCAATTATTTGAAAAGGCCGTCGACTAGTACAGCCTCTGTCTTCTAGGCAGCCAGCGTGAGACCATTTGTCGCGAGCCAACCCACAATTTGCCGAATGACGTGTGTTTGTGTATGTAGTATACTGTTTTTTTAGTATGTGCGTATGTGCAAATGGAAACTAGAATGTTTGTAATTTTAGTTCGGCACTATATTCTAGGTGGCCATTCCCGCCCACATTTCAGTATACCCTGGCAAGGAAAGAATACAATAATGCTGTATTCATATTCTTTATTAGGACGGCGAGCTGAGCCGATGTAGCCATCGTCGTCTGTTATGAGAGCTGCACATTTTGTTCGATATATTTCACCCGTTTCCATTAAAAGTAGATTTTTAATTTATTGTGAGAGCGAAATTGTCATGTAGGTTCTCGTATGATAAACACCGATCAGGAATATTTCGCTCCATCCGCCAAAATGAATAAAACGCAGCTTTTTGCTATATCCCTGGTTATGTTACACACTCATTTATGGATGCCTTATTCAGGCCTTGAAAATTTCATAGAGCTCGGGCTATAAACACTAAAGTTCATTAAATATGAATATCCTAATGTTTGGCGCTGCGGGAGAAAGAAATAGATCCACTGTATAAAGTAGGCAGTTGTGTATACTTTTTGTGTATATATGTGTAAAGGAAAGTGATAATGTTTTAACGGCAGCATTCCCGGGCATTCCCTACTAGAGCACTGTTACTCTTAATCAAAAATCTTGAACATTTTATGTGGCGCGGTTAAAAACTAGTATAACAATGTACATCTGAACCTTTGAATCTGCATCTTTTACAGCGCCGAAATGAAGTAATAGCGCTGAAGTTGAGTCTATTGGACTACAAAATTCTCTGTTATCCTCAGTCAATACAATATTTTGAATATATTCCTCAGCTTTGATTTTTTAAATCATTGAATATAACATAATATGCATTCCAGAATGCTTATGCAGGTACTTACAGATAATTGGAAATTAACTGTTGAATAACTTCTGTTTGTTTTCCGATATTCATGAAATTCAAAGGGCATAAATACGGTATTAAAATGTGTGTATAATCCAAGTCAAATGGCGCTAGCTTTAATTGTTTAGTTTTGGGAAGAATGCGGGCAAAATAGTGCAAAAAATTTAATATTTCTAGTCTGTGCATATTATACGAAAGCCCACAAACCAAATTTGGTATATCTAGTTCGTATAGTTTTTGAATTATGCTTGAAAACAATGTCACAAAATTGATTTTATCGACATTTTAGCAATGGGACGAGATATCGACAAACAATTTTAAGCTCGGCTTACGTATTGTATACGAAGATATATATTTCAAATTTAAGTTTCTAGCTTTTGTAGTTTCCGAGGACGACAGATGGACATGAATGATCGACTCAACTCATCGCCCAGTTAAACTATTTGCAATGGGTAAAGGGTATACGAAATTTAAATATTTTTCAAATTAACTTAAAAAATGTCTGTAAGAAACCAATACTTTATCGGGTACAGAGTAAAACAGTAAAGACTTGTTATTGTCGGGGTGCCTAAGATAAGACATCCTGGTAGACAAATTGCAAAAGTGGTGTAATTGTCTACTTGCTCACAGAACATTCTATTCCATTGCAATATTATTGGATTTGTTTAATTAAATCTTTTGTTTTTTATATAGCAACTAAATTTTCAACCCGATGGCCAGTATATAGAGAAATAAATAAGCGAACTCAAATTTGTTCAATATTGAAAGAGATATTGAGGCATTAGTTGCATTAGTTTGATGTCTTTGGCGGTGGCGGATATGTACCTAATAATAAATCCCAATATATAATCTTTAGCTTAACGCTAGTGTGCTCGACTATATATACCGAGATAAATATGTACATATACCGAGCTTAAGTAGCATAGCATATAAGTATTAGTATATTTCATGGGGACAAATCGATTTCAGCCCATTGAGAAGAGGTAAGCAATTCAGAGAGAGATAATCAACTAGGAGATATTCTGAACCCAGCGCAAATACATACACTTATGCTTTGGCCACCAATTATTTAAAATAAACTAAATTTCACATTTTAAATCTGTAGTTTTTGTAAAGATCGACGCGTTCACAAAGACCGATGAATCCAGAGAAAGGCAGACAGACGGGCGTGGCAAGAACGGATTTTGTTGCCAAGATATATATATATATATATATATATATATATATATATATATATATATATATATATATGTGTGTATAGACTTTATGGGGACGTACATGCTTTCATTAATGTGTGCCGGAAAAAGCCGACTAGGACAGTAGTCGTTACAAACATATTTACTTTCTTTTATAGATACAATTGATACGCACTCTACGCAGCACTGTGATTCCTTTTCCCTTTTCACCAAACTATTGAAAATGCATTCTTGTATAACTTTGATGCATATGAACCGATCCTTAGGAAAATGCATGCATGCAACTTAAAAATGGGTGATTTTAATTATTTGAGGAATACAGAGGGTTATACCCAGTTTGGTGTGTTTGGTATCTCTTATAATTTTAAGCCCATGTCTTGGGTTTACGCAATAATGATTTAAGTAATTTTGCTACCAGGTTGGGTTGTGTCGGCGGAGACGAAGGCGCAAAAGGTATGTTTCGATCTTTGCAGAAGGCATTTAGTAATCTATATGAAAATTTTTACTTGAATAGTTTTTAAGCATAGCCGTCCCTTAGTGGGCGTTATGTGTTATACGAATAGACGGATAGCATGTCAAACACATCCAATCTGTTATTGGTAATTTTATGAAAACAGTATAAGAATTACGTATTGTGACAGCATAATAAATAAAGTAATAATATGGAATACATATGAAATGTGAGTCTATTTTATAAATCGTGTACGTACATGTTTTATACCTCAATTTTATATTTCCGAACAAGAACTCATATGTGTTGTGTCCTACACTACTCCAGCTGTAAATAAAACTTCAAACATCACAGTTACATAATAGTTTATTTAACCTTATGACATATTTCAAAACAATTTTAATCTAGATTGAATTTATTAAAGCGCTACAATGTGTTAAAAAAGAGAAGCAAACTTATGGAAATCTCATAAAGAAAGCATAACAAATTATTGATCTTAATTGAACTGATAGAATTTGAGAAGAGCAACCAAGTTTTAGCTAACAACTCTTCAGTTTGAAAAGGCTGCGCTGTTAAGTGTGATGGTATGAATGTATCTGCTTTTGTGCGGATAAATATTAAGTTCATTTATACTTTGAACGAGTAACTTCTATGGATGCTTATGAATAAATTCGATACTGAGAGGTCGTCCTTGAATCGCATTGAGCTCTGATAACCTCTGCGGAGGAACCCTTAATACTGGCCGACGGTACTTACCAAACAAAATCGAATCTAAGAAATGACTAAAACAATAGTAAGTAAAAAAAAAAATAATAATTTTAAGAGACAATCACATTTATCTACCGATTTAGCTGAATGCTTGAGACTAAGACGAGAATAATCTGTGACTGTTTTCATATTTGGTAACCGAGCGAACAAATAAAATAATCTGGAACTTGGATTCAGTAGATTAGAAACAAAAGTACATAGCATACTAATCGTTATTTGAAATTGTGTGTATTTTTGCATTTATTTTTTTGCAATTTTATGTTTTATTCACAATAATTAACTTTTTAAAAAAGAGAATTGCTAATGCTATATAAAATTTACTAAACAAACTATAATCGAACATAAGCATAAACATAACCGACTTTAGACTACAACTTATGAAAAGGTGTGAAAGAATAATAATACAAGAACTAGGATAAAGCAATTGGCGAAATAATTTCATTAATAAGTAAGTATGTATGTATAGGCATACGATATTATACATATATGTATGTATATGATACAATATATAATGTATGAAGCAAAACATTAACAAAAATTCGATAATTACACAACATAACTGAACTTAGATGTAATATCAGGATTAAGCTGAGTCGATACACATAAAATATATGTCTGCATATGTGCCTTATTTATATGTATGTACTATATATAAGTACAGTAAATAGCTTTAAGGTATGTATTGTAAATTAATTGTTTGCTCAACTTCTTTTGATGCCCCTTATATTTCTTACAAGTAGTATTAAAATGTATTTTCTTCTTTAGTTTTTCTTTTCGTTTAGGTTTATATTAGGGTTTAGTTTAGTTTTATATTTAGCTTTACGTGCACTTTTTTGTTTTTTTCAGATCAAAAGCGCCAATAACTATGAAGTAAATTTGCACACACATCAATAAACTTTTGATTTACAATTTATACTCTTAATAAAATGAATTCGACATCTGTATTTTAATTGCTAGTTTCATATGTTTTTAGATTTTTACTTGTTTTTTTTTTTTGTTTTTTGTGTTTGTTTAGTTTTCATGTACTAAGCTTCCATTTTGTTTTTCATTTAACTCACAAAACACAGACGGTTTCACTAACTTTGCGCGTGCTTTCATTTTGTGATTTAATGTCTTAGTTTATATACAGGAACTTAATATTTATCTAAGAACACGACACAACGAACAATATAATGACAAAATGTATGCTATAATTCCGGCGCTGCCTAACTGCATTGCGGTGTGTTTTCGTTTGGGCGTGTGTGTATGCAAAGGTATATTTCTGTTTTTCTGAATGTGTGTGTGTCCATCTATGTGTTTGTGTATATGCTATGTGGCTACTATTTTGTCTGTGAAAATTGTTAAACAATTTATTCGTTCCACATTAAGAACATTTTACGGGGGTACAATGTGCTTGTCACTTCAATTTAACCTGCACTTACATTTAGAATCTACTACTCGAATTGTTTCTGTATTCATAATTAATATGGGTATATAAGTATATATGCATATAATATTTATTGTTGAAAATTAATAAGTATGCGCGTTAATTTATGAGAGAGTTAAGAGAAATACATAAACAAATATATATATTTCAGAATTTGTTTACTGTATGCTTTATGCAGCTAACTGTCTATCGGATTCAACTACCGCACCCAGCTTCTGTAGACGGGGTAATTTACATTTGTTTTGCTTGTTTATAGATATTTGAAGAACGTACTTATTAATTAATTGTATTTCATTGAACATACATTTTCAACTCCCCTTGGCCTGGTCTGCCAAAGATTTAAACTCTGAACAGCGACACCAACTCTTGAACTGGGCTGCCTGCCTCCTCTTCATCCACTTCGACCTCCTCCACCACTTTCTTCGCCTCCTACGGATCAGTCAGTACAACCCCGTGGTTTGTTTGGGTTACACATGCATATATGTGTATGTATATGTATTTGTACTGCTTGGACTCATCTTTCAACTAGCACGGAAAATCCAATATCATCTCATTTTTAATTGGATTGATGTTTGTATTTGTATTAAAATTGTGGTCCGACTGTGGATGTGGATTCGGATTGGGATTGGCTAAATGCTAGTAGGTGGCAAAGCCCATAGCGCCAGCGTTGCTGTTGTCCAAAGGTCACTGGTGCATTTTTGTGGCATGGTGACCCATGCTCAGGCCCAAGTTTAAGTGATGGTTGTTGTGGTGCTGCTGTGCCGCCTGAGCATGGTTGTGATTGCTGCTGGAGTTGTTGTTATTATTCTGTTGAGTGGCCTGTCGCTGCGAGTTCTTCTTATTCTTCATGCGACGATTTTGAAACCAAATCTTAACCTAAACACACGTAATAAAGTTGGAAATTTACATTAAGTTAGCTCCTTATTTCAACTGATGCACATTCTCCACATACCTGACGCTCCGTCAACTGCAAATTACGAGCTAACTCCCAGCGTTTCTGTTTGGACACGTACGCATTAAAGAGAAACTCCTTCTCTAGCTCAAGTGTCTGAAACTTTGAGTACGGCTTGCGCTTTTTTCGCACCGACACCTGTCCGGTCCACTCGTGCATCGCATTTGTCGGCGTACAAGGACCCACTGCACCAACCGAGAGACCACCAGACGTGCCTAGAGTCAAATGAAACCAAATTATTGATTAAGTAACAATCTTAACATAGTGTGTTCACAGCTCACTGATTTATGTCTATAGTTGTATCAGTTATAGACTTCTTAAAATTGAAAAAAATATTGTATATTATGAAAAAAAATAACCTTAGCTTATAGCTTATAGATGCTACCAAAACAAACAAAGCAGGTAAATAATGTAATGAAATAGTTAACATTCATTTGTTTACACTTTCTAATCAAATTTGTCTGCATATTCATTGTACGTAAATACTGTTAGTAAATACTGTTTATGAATATGTTACGATAAATTATATTTTATAATTCTATGCTGTGTGCTGGCAACTTAATACTCGATTATTTCCACCCAAGAGGGTTCTTTTGAAGTGCGCCCCTAAACTTAGGGTAGGCAGTAATTGTTATTATGTATGGGCACACCCAATAACAGGAGCACAACCTTGGCTGAATGTCGCAAATAAATTTATGAGGCATTTTGCAATACGCTAATTAAACGGCAAACTTGACAGTGTCGCAATTTGCATTTTGCCTTTTCGCAGCGAGCAGAGGCAATAACAACAACAACTATGCGAACAGCGATAACGACAGAGATCTGTGGGCAATTGGAATTGCTTGCGACTTACCTGTGCTCGAGTAGGCCTCGGGGAAGGCGCGAAGCCCACCTGGGGAGGAGTAAGTGGGTGTCTCGTAGCTGGACTGAGAGGTGCCTTCCACGGACTGGCGCGCCGCTGCTGCCGCGCTGACTGATGCATGGCGCTCGTCGGTGGCGCTCATGTAGGCCGCCGCTGCAGCGGAGGTCGGCTGATCACGGTAGTTGGGCCAATATGCAGGCTGCATGTCGAACGTTGGCGAATGGGGCAATGGGGAAAAAAGGCAAGGGTAAAGTTGACATTGAGTTGTTTACGAGACGGCTGTCGAGTCTGGTGAGACCGGCGCGCGATTCGAGCCGGATAGAACGTCGTTGTCGGCCTCGTGCACTCACCTGAAACTGGGTCTCTGGGTAACCGTAGAACATGGGCTTGCGATCCCGATCGAGATAGTATGGCGAGGCATGGTACTGGTTGAACTCGTTGTCGTAGGGCCAGGGATGCGCGTGCCGTTTAACGGGCGTCGCAGCGTCCGTTTCGAAGCCGGGCCTGATCGCGGGTATATGTATTGGCGCTAATGAGATGGACATGTCTAGAAAAAACAACAGAGAAATATTCGAGTTATTGATGAGCTGTCATATGAAACAACTTAACGAACGTATTCGTTCCTTATTACGCTCCTAAACACTTTCTGTACAAATACAGTTAATACTTGAGACAGAGTGTGGTAGAATTACACCAAACACAAGAACTTTAAAGCTGTCCTATTAAACCATTTAAATAATGCTTACTAACAAGTTATAACTCTTTATTTTTCGTTAGAGTAATAACCATTTATAAAAAGCAAATTATTATATACATATCAAGTTTTTAAAATATTGTTCGAGACCCAGCGCTATTATGTAACCGAAGATACACAACTGGCGTATAAGGCACCAACGACCTAACAAGATGCGTAAAAAACAAAAAACATACTGGTTAAAGCAGTATACTTATGACATAAGCAAGGTAATATACTAATTCTATAGTATTCTGAAAAATTTAATTTTGACAATATTAAAATGTAAGAATGCCCTAGTTGGGCTTGCCCCACTGTGAGATAACTCGAGCTGAGTGCCGAGGTACCGATGCAAACATTCCAATTTACTATATGTATACTCAAAAATGCACAAGCACACACTAACAGACACACACACTTTACGACTGTGCTTCTTTATTCCTAAGAACAACACTATGGGAACATTGTTCGATCCTTACAAAATATCCATGCCATAAATATAGATCTACAAATGCATCTTTTACGATTGTGTGGGAGTAACTAAAAGGTTTACTATACACAGAACTATACCAGAAACTACATTTTAAATTTGGTTACACCATCTCTTATAAGCTCCGAGATATGATCGAAAACCCGGATATCTGTCCTTAATGAAAGGGGTTAAATTTATAGATAATTTGAAACGAACTCGATCTGACCAACGCTCAAAACTTCAAGTACCCAGATCTTATAATTCCCGAGATGGTCACGTTTTTTTTTCACAGACAGGTTGACTGACATGCCTTGATGAACTCAGCGGTCGATGCTAATCAAGAAAATTTGTTCTTTATGTGGTCTGAGAAGCCTTCGACTGCTTTACTTATTTTCAATGGATTCAAGAGCGATCTTTGTAGTTCTGAGTGCCCGAATAGTAGATACCCTAAACTGGTGATTTAAAAAAACCTTATAATATATTTATCGATATTTTAAAAATGGGAGCACATATCCGAAAAAATTGAATCTCGTTCTGCGCATGGTATATCAGAATTTAAAGTTAAGAATGTAAATCTCTAGCTTAACACAGATAAACACTCATGCACACGGATGGTTATACGGGTAAGGGTAGATCGACTCAGATTGTCATCCTTATCAAGAACATAAATACCTAATGGGATCGAAGATGCTTCCATCAGCCTGTTACATACATTTACATAACATTTAGTCATTTTCAGTGAGTTCAGCAAATAAAAGATTAAGTTACTGTATCTTAAAACTAAATAGCATAGGCTGTTAACAAAAATTATAATATAAATAATAATAATATTAATATTAAAAATAATAATAACATAAATAAAAATAACATTAATACTAATAATATAGGCAAAAAAAAAATAAT
Organism: Drosophila borealis; assembly: GCA_035045885.1. Classification (NCBI taxonomy): domain Eukaryota; kingdom Metazoa; phylum Arthropoda; class Insecta; order Diptera; family Drosophilidae; genus Drosophila; species Drosophila borealis. The sequence continues at coordinate 21,228,967 of JAWNOR010000194.1, forward strand.
AATATTTTTAACCAGTCTTTTAAAAAGGTTTATAACTCGACTCTATGTGAATTATATTAAGATAGAAGCAATTTCAGAAGTCATTCCTTTCCAACAGCATTCTTAATAGATCATATATATTTAAGGCAGTCTTAAAAGACCTTTAACTTTTCTCGTATGTAAGCAGATCATAAAGCTTACGCTTGTAAGTTATACGCAAGCTCCTAGCTTATATAGTATATGGGAGCTTTGGATTCTTTAGAGTGGATAGGGCATAAAGTGATCGAAAGGCAACTCGAAACGGTAAACGTGAACTTTTCGACTGCTCACCTGCTTGCTGAGAACTGACACTGGAGGGAGAGACACTCGCTGTTGTTGGCGCAACAATTTGGCTTTGGGCTGACGCCACAACCGAGTTTTGTTGTTGTTGCTGCTGTTGCTGTTGCTGTTGGAGACTTGAGGAGGCGCCACTAGAGACGCTATTAGGCGTCTGTTGTTGCTGCTGTTGTTGCTGCTGCTGCTGTTGTTGCTGCTGCTGTTGTTGCTGTTGTTGTTGTTGCTGATGATGAGGTGATGTGAGGTGCTGCGTCTGCTGTGCAGTGGGGCCAGTCGGCGTCTGGGCGGGACTAAGGGCACTGCCAACGGGTGTGGTTGTAATCTGTTGTTGTTGCTGTTGCTGCTGTGGCGGGGGCAGATGCTGAAGAGGCGGCTGTTGCTGCTGCTGCACGGGCACAATTGGCACGGGTGGTGGATCCTCATACATAACTGCATGCGTGGGTGTGGAATGTGTTGTTGGCGTCGTCTGTTGCTGCTGCTGGAGTACAGAGGTTGGCGTAGACAATCCAACCGAGGCGGACGACACGACCGTGTGCTGCAGGTGATGATGCAGAGGCTGGGTCTGAGGCAGGTGGTGGTGGTGGTGCGGATGGTGATGCAGTTGCTGCAGATGCTGCGCGGACTGTTGTAATTGCTGTTGCTGAAGCTGTTGTTGTTGCTGTTGCTGTTGCTGGTGGTGCAACGCGACCGCCGAGGCGCCAGTCGTTGAGGGGTGGGGGTGCGGATGTGGATGTGTATGATGTGGCCCCCACCAAGCCCCGGCAGCGGCGTGCGACCCGACTGCCGAGACATCGTGGGGGTCGTAGAGAGCGCACGCCAGCGGGATGGTTGGGGTTTGGGGGAGGGGTGGAATATTTACGGTTATTTTGAATGCGGTTCAGTCAGTCGGCGGGAACAAAAGGCACTGAGAACACACCAAACACACCAAGCGGGACGCGGCCCAGGACCACCGAACAATTGTTCCTTTATTTCTTACTTGAGTTCTTATATTTCGCAAATATATTTTATTAATTTCAGCGTACGTAAATTTAATTTAAATTAATTATTTTACGATAATTGTGCTTGATTGCTGGGTTTTGGTTTGATTTTATTTGCAGTCATATGAAAACAGTTTTTTACGACTACAGCAGTCGTTGGTGAACTCACGCACACGCACGCATGCAACACTCAAAGCTAAGTGAGTGCGCTACGTGTGAAGGAGAGCCGCAGAGTGAAGAGCGTCAATGGGCGGGTGAAGAGAGCGCGAATTACATAAATACCACCCACAGTTGCCGTTGGTTAGGCGAGCGTTTTGATCGAAAGCAAGTCAGAGAGATACGAGCACAGGGTGACTATGGTGTTCAGAACTCGCACAAATGTTTTCAAATTGGGCTTCTTTTCAGTTGGTTTTCGACAAAGTTAATTTTTTTTCGTAATATTATTATTATATATCTAATTCCTTTTTTTATATATATGTTAAAAATTTTTCTTCACTTTTTATCACTGCTTGCAAGTTTCTTTTACAATAGTTCTCGTTTTGTTCACTTTCCAAACTTGCTAGTATTGCATTGTTTTTTAAAAGTTGCTTTAGGCCGGCACAAATGGCGCGCGAAATTTTTAGTGCGTGAGAGTGAGTATAAGTTGTGTGGTTGAATTTTTATTTGTTTTTTTTTTGTTTTTTATGTTGCTGGTCATAAAATTTGATTTTACGATCAAAACAAACAATTAAACTCGGCGCTCTCAACAGTGAAAAAACTGTATATATAATAGCACATTATTTTAATTTTATTATTCGTATTTTTGTAGTGTTAAAGATTCCTTATTGCACGAATTGTTTGAACCGCACCGCTAAAACGCTTTAAGCAGTGTGGAAAGCGAGAAACAAATGTGTCTAAGTCAAAGTTCTCGATGTAGAAGTGGCTACTTGGATACTCTGGTCGCAATTGTTGTTGCCGTTGCCTTTGAAACGCCCGCACGTCTTCAACCGTACAGAGCGAAGCACAAATCTACACTGACAACGTCAGCGAAAACGGCGACAACCAGCAGAGGCAGAAGCAGCAGCAGCAGCAGAAGCCCAAGCCCAAGCGGTGGAGTCTTGGTGTCGACTCTCACTCTCACAAAACAAACGACAGACGGCGGACGCCGGACGTTGGCAAGAGTCAGTCAGAGTCAAGATGTGAACAAAAGGCATTCGATACGTGTGCCTGACAACGCGGCGCCTTGTGTCCGTGTGCCCAAGAGAGCCTCGCGCATGCGCACGCTCAAGACTGTGAGCGTCGAAGCCAAACAGTGTACGTGTGATGGTGGTGGTTGCTGTTATCGGTCTCTCTCTTTGCGGCGCGCGTTATGCACACGCACGGTATGTGTGTGAACATGAATATGCGCACGCCTGTATATGTGCACATGTACAGACGTACGTGTGTCCCCATGCAAGACTTTAAGAGAGCTTGGCCGCCAATTTAAAAAGTAAATGCTTTTTCAGAATTGTTGGTTTTATTTTTTTTATTTTTATTGAGATCATGGAGAACAAATCAATATCGATTATTATCAGTTGGGTGTTTAACAGGTGAACTGCCAAGAGGACGTCGGCATCCCAGCACAAACACATCCATGCACACACATACACTGTACATGTACATCTCTGCCTTTGTTTGCTCTTTTCACAGTGCCCTCTCTCCATCTGTATCTCCTTCTCTCTCTCTCTCTCTCTCTCTTTAGCTTCTACTCTTTCTATTGTGTGCTACAGCAACAACAAAGTGTTTTCTAGCTGTTTGGGGCTGATTTAAATATATATATTTAACGCTGCCACACAGCAGCGCCATCTATGGCCGAGGTTTCTATGGGAATGGACTGGGGCTGCCCCCATGACATTGTTTTTGTTGGCATGCGATGTTTTTTTGGTGGTCCTACAACAAAAGCAATGGCAACAAACAAACAACAATACGACAAACATTTAAGGCGACTTCGATTCGTACTTTATAATGTACACACGTACTTTCTAGGCGCTAATTAATCAAAATGAGCTAAATAAATATATACATATACACAGTAATTTATGACAGCAGACAAATTGAGACAATTGCCATGGCTTTGCCACTTACCCTCGCCTAAGAAGCAATATCTACGGGTCCCTGCACGGCTCGTTTCGTTTCATCCCGACCCGACCCATTCGACAACTGCCGAATTTAACTCTAGACAATTATGAGTATTTTACGACAATTTCTATTGGAAGAAAGCGGCTATAATACTTGAAAGGGCGGGGAAATGTTGACAATGATAGGATACAAATTTCCCATAAACACACACACAAGCACAAACAGGCAGACACACACAAAAACAATTTATATAAGTCGAGGATAATAGAAGACTTAATACCCTTACAGATGTAGACATTTAGGCCTATTTAAGGTCCTTTCCAATAGTAGCGAGGGGTATTAATTGCAAAAATATCTAATTAAATAAAGAAGACATAAAAATAAACTAACCTTGCATATAACATGACAAATCATTCCTTTGGCATTTTTATTTTATAGTGACCCAAACTTCACGCCTCTCACAAAAATACAGCAAGTATCAAATTGTTAGAATGTGAATATTCCAGAATATATACAGATCGAAAGAAACAGGTCAAAATATTATACCATTTAGAAGGCTATTAATGGGATTTCGATATAGCCCAATCATGCAAATTATGATCCTCATCATTTCTGGACTGTAGTGGATATTACTTCTGCTTAATTTTATGTTATTATTACAGCACTTTACCCGGAACTCAAGGCAAAGTGTGAAAGTCCTGATAATGGAATGGGACGAGTGCTTACCTGGTGGTTGGGAGCTGACACTGGAGGGGGAGATACTCGCCGCTATCGGCGCAACAATATGGGTTTGGCTGGACGCCACTGCTGTGATTGACTCCCGTTGACGCTGCTACGGTTGACGGAATAAGTGTGATCTCGTTAAATGTTGCTGCCACAATTAATGTAAGCAGGGCTGAAAAGAGAGAGAAAGAAACGCAATGTTGAATATTGGAAGTAATATCAGGAGTATACAATGTCAACAATGCGATATATTGCAGGCGCCGCTTGACGTTAACTTTTCCCGCATACTTAAGGGTTAAGACACCAACAACGTGGCAGCAATGTTTCCGTCCTTGCGCCTGTCCAGAGAGGTCATCTTACGACTTTATGGCTGGCGCAAACGTCTTGTTTGTGTTTGACACCCGGCAGGTAATAATGCATTCGGACCAGACGGAGTTGCTACTGCCGCGACAGCCAACCAGGGCGCAGAGCGCGGGGTGCATTGTGTCTGAACGGCCTGGAGGGCGGAAGTGAGCACCGACCTAGGCAAACATACAGACAGCAAGGCAGAGGGACAGACAAACAGACAGCCATCAAACACGTCGTAAAATTTGTTTCCTCGTTTCGCATTTGCATTGTGCAATAGTTGGCTCACACTTCAACGTCAACTTCCACTTCCCAGTGATGTTGTCGCTGTTGTTGTTGTTATTGCCGTTTGCATTGCCTTGAGCGGTGTCAGGGTCAAAGTCAACTCTATTTGTACTGCTAACCGCCCAACTGCTTACTTCACTTATGTATATACATAAGCAAATCAATACATATTAGCATCCATAAGTAAAGCAAAAAGAAATGCTGCTGCGAAATGTGAATAAGAATAATTATTTAAGATACTATCGCTATAATGAAGAAGACTTTTTCCGACTGATTTAAGCTGTTATAATACAAAATTGCCCAAGCAGTCGCACTTCATGTCAAAACAAGCAATATTATGTAATGACATGGATCAAATTCAGATTTAATTCAAAATTGCATTAATGACTCTCCTGTTTTTAAATAGATTAAGTGAAACGATAGAATTAGATTTCGGCCTTAGAGGCAGTGTTTAGATAATATATATATTACTAGCGGGTATAACCCGGCCTTGCCCGTGGCACGTATGTTATAAAATCAATGTTCTCAAACAAATTTGAAATGATTTTGAATCTGATCGGACGGTAAACAAATAACTTTCATACAAACGTTTACCGCCAATTTACCACTGTTGTGAGTGGAATTTCCCAAATCGCTGAAACACGTATTTATTGCATTCTTATGTAGAGCTATGAAAATAAGTTTGAAGCAAATCGGACACAACTTAAAACTTCGCACAAAAAATCCTTGAGTCGCTTTCCACCCGAAAAAGTTTGGATTCTGCGAAAAGTGTGAAACACGTCTCAAATGATTTTTCTTAAAGATCTTTGGAAATGAATTTGAGCGCGAAACGTCACCCACCAAATTTTTGACCTCAATTTCCACCAAGGAGGAACGGATTTTACGAAAAGTGTGAAACACCCCTCAAATGAATTTGAACAAAGATCTTTGAAAATTAGTTTGGGGCCGATCGGATCGTAAAAAAAAAAACTTTCATACAACCATTTTCCGCCAATTTACCACTGTTGCATGTGGCATTTCCCAAATCGCTAAAATACGTATTTATCTTTGAAAATAAGTTTGAAGCAAATCGGACACAACTTAAAACATCGCCCAAAAATTCTTTAAATCGCATTCGCCCCGAAGAAGTTTGAATTCTGCGAAAAGTGTGAAACACGTCTCAAATGATTTTTCTTATAGATCTCTGGAAATGAATTTGAGCGCGAAACGTCGCCCACCAAATCTTTGACCTCCATTCCCACCAAGGAGGAATGGATTTTTCTAAAAGTGTGAAACACCCCTCAAAGGAATTTGAACAAAGATCTTTGAAAATAAGTTTGAGGCCGATTGGATGGTAAACAAAAAAGTTACATACAAACGTTTTTCGCGATTTTTCCACACTTGCGGATGGAATTTCCCGAAACCCCGTCTTATCGTGCACCTACATCACATAAGGTAGCTACAGTGAAAATTTCAGCTTCCTAGCTCTTACGGCTTGGGCTGTGCGTTGACCACCAATCAGTCAGTCAGTCAGTCAGGACAAACAGTTTGATATATAGAGATTAAGGGATGATTTTAAAATTATTATATAAAAGTTATTTTTGTTATTAAAATAGGGACAGGGTTTTTGAGACTAAGAACTCTAGTTTTCAAACCGAAAATTAAGGCGAAGCATTAGTTTGATACGTGAACCGATCTACCGACTTTTTTTTAGCAACATGGTATAAACACGTTAGTTCACGCTGTTTACTTACAGAATTCTCTCTGGGAAATATGAATTGACAACTTTTATAAAATGATTAGATGTGTGTGTGTCTGCACAGATGTCTCACTATTTTATTGCTTTACGCTTAAAAAGTTGTAATAATTAGTCAACAACAATGAAGCCTTTCATTCGCGTGTTTTCTGTTGTAGTCTGAAAAAAAGGCGTTCACAAAAAAGAAGAAAAAATTAAAAAAAAAAAAGAATGAAGGGAAAGCAATAAAAAGAGTTTCTTTCATATTTAACGATGTTCCTATTTGAATAAGTTAATTAACAGAATTAATATTCAAATGGGTTTATGGACGCAATGGAGGCTTATGGCTTCATTATGTATGTTGACCCTATCCGACTAAAAAATTCGAATTCAAACAACTATAAACCTACCACGAAAACAAGTATGATCATTTGAAATAAATTCACATGCAATATGATAAAGAAGAAGCAGTTACAGAATTCCCGTAGAAACAGGCGGCAGCCAATAGTTAAACAAACACAATAGTTATGGTGAGAGAAAAGTTCATTGGCTTTACTATCATAAAAAAGCAGACGAAACAAAAAACAAAAAATCGTGTTTTTGGTGGTCTGTTAGATGCTGCGAACGAATTAAATGAAATTTGTGTTATCCAATTAGACACATCACTACTCAGTGCCGGGCAGCACCTCCGGCTAAGGGGGCCTCGTCGCCAGCCCCGTCCCAGACACATTCCCTATCCCAAAACTAAACGATCTTTCTCCCAGCTATGAGCTATTACGGGACTCCGCGACTTTGACTGTCCCTAGCGTCTGCAACTGCCCAATGGGAGCGATGATTTTTTAATTGCTTTGAATTTCTTTATTCCCAGAACCCTTTTGATTTAAATTGTTTTCCGTGTAAAGAGTACAACGAGTAGAAACCGAAGAATCTAGATAAGCCATAAGTTCACCTGGACACCTTGGAAACTGTGCAAACAGAGATCAAAATTACCGTCTTGAGCCGTGGAAGAAAAATCTTGTGGTTTTTCTGGTTCCCGTTCGGCATGAGTAGTCGCAGTCAGAGTCGAAGGTGAAGTCAGAGGCAATATGCGACCAAGTCTTAAGGAACATGCAGAAGCACGCAGAGAACCCAACGCATTCGCTGGGGCAGGGCATCAAACAAGTTTCTCGCTTTGCCTTTTCATTTCTGTTTTTATAAAAATGAAAAACTTGCTCCAACAGGGTATGGGCAATTGGTATTCATAAGAAAAAATACAGCTTGCTTCAAGAACGACAAACAACACAATTCGAAGCCAGTCGAAACGAAACACACACAAGCCCACATGTTCCACATTTAGAAGAAAGAGAAGCACAGAAACGCAAAGGGATGAACACGAAGATACAGAGAAATATGGAATATCGTACTGACAGCTACGATGCGAGACATTTTGTGGAAATATTTAAGAGGTGGAGGCACCTTTGAAATCTTGAAGATACAATTCTAGAGCATATGTTGGTACAACTCAGATTCTGTCAGGCGAAGCATTGTCGTTTATGTGACAAGCTGCATTAAAATGGCGACTGCCCCTTAAACAATTCTCGAGTTCCCATTTCACGTTTTGTCTTTGTGCAGTTATATCAATTCACTTCAGTTGTCAATTCTTGTCATACTGTTTAGTGGAGCCTTTTTCCTGCCTATTTTTGATTATGTATAAAATCCAATTGTAGAAGAACAACTAATTGTGCAAACATCCCTAATTATAATCCTTGCTTCGTTCAGAATACAGTTAGTACTAATTTACTACTTACTAATTTACTTTGAGCTATGTATGCAAACTACATGGGAACAACACTAATACATAAAATTTATTTTTTAAAACTTGATGTATCTCTAAGGAAAATTTATGTTAACGGTAGTTTAACAATCAGGTTTTCTATAGTATCAATAAGGCGGTTAGTGATAGCGACTGAAGAGAAACACGATTTGTTGTTAAGAACTTTCATATCAGTATCAAGAATGGGAACTTTCCCTTTCTGGCCTCATAATTAAAATCAGAGGTTAAATTGAATGTATTTGTTATTATTAACAAACATTATTCAGCATTAAAGTTTTAATAATTGTGGTTTGCTCAAGGGGATACTAAGTTGTTCAAAAGTAGAGGGAATCATAATATCCTTTAATATTATTTGAATATTTCCAATTGGAGGATTCAAACAACGATTCTAAGAGACCGACATATACTATAACGGGTTCTTTAGTGTTGAGCAAAGTGAAATATTTTAAATGTTCCAATAAAAATACATTAAAAGATTGTTGTATCAGTCATATTTTATAATTATTAGCTTAATATATGTAAATTTTATGGCATTTGATTTATGATGTGTGACAGTAAAAGATTTTAATGCCTATTTATGCTGGACAGTTAACTTCAATTGAGCAATTAGAGAGCAAGTTAAAGCACCTGAAAAATTCCGTGTCCGTGTCTATCTGTTCCTATACCTTTTGCAACGTAGTTTTAGTAGCTGTTGCTCTTGTTTACTGTGTACTTAAACAATATTTTAGTACAATAAATCTAGCTAGTTAACTGCTTTTATTGCCAGCAAAGCGTTTTACGACAAGCAAACAGACGTACAGGGTGCGCCAGAGGAGCAGGGGCAGGGGTTGACAATCAGCCTGAGCCGCAACTCTTTGAGTGAGTCGCATGCAACAAGTAATTGTATGTAGATTGTATTATATATTCCAATAAAAAGAAAATATAATTAAACACTCCTTAAATTAAAACAACACTTTTTTGGTTTATGGCGCAGTAAGCCAATCCAATGGAACTGAATTCTGAATGCTTCTAAGAACGAAATTAAGTCGCCTTCAGTTATTCGCTCTCATTAAAGGAAATGGGGCCCGAACTATTACATACATACCAATCAAATCTCTTTGCCAGTGCCATATTGGATTCGGCTCTAGCTGCCATCATGCGAGTCATTCGTCTTTCACAATGATTTTCAACGACCTTCGGCCATATAAAATAATTCATTATAGTCCACACGTCAAAAGACGGGGGCGCGGAAGCTAGCAAAGGCGAGTACCACAGTCGCAACCATACAAATTGGCACATTTATTGTCAAATCGAGCTTTAAGTTTTATCTCAGTTTTAATATGCTCTGTTATGCTCCGTTTTGGGCTGTCGGCTTAACGGAGAACTCAAAGTCCATGCACTGACTCTTTGTTCCCTTTGCAGCTTGGGCAAATGGAGCTCCATTAATATGCTGAATCTGTTGAACATGGAACACAAGCGAGTTGCCGCACCGTCGTTTAATGGCTAATCTTGAAGCATCTATTGGCATACAAATTGCCATCAAGAGGTTTCCGAACAGAGCATAAGATTCCCACGCTACCCATGGGCATTTATGAAGTTGTGGTGCAATGGAAATGTACTCTAACTTCATTAGTTAAATAATAAATAATACAAATTATAAAAAAGTTACAAATAGCTTAAGTGAATGTTCATCTTAACCTGATACAATTCATAATTATTAAATCTCTAAAGAAATTGATTAGAATCAATTAATAAAATAGTAATAATAAAAAAAACAGCACGAAACAGAAGAATAGGGAAATCCGAATTTAAATTGAAGTGAAATAATTATCATTGGAATAAGTGTGGAAAAGTGTGTTTGCTCTTTAATTTACAATAGCTGCTTTGTTAGTTTTTAGTTTTGTTTATGGCCAGTGGCCGAAGGTGTTAATTAGTCTCATTCAGTTTAACAAGATGCTAATTTCAATTTATGGGCATTTAATTGGACACCAGTTAGACTTTGAAAACTCATCTGCAGATTGTTATGTTGTGCTGTCATAAGGAGACAGACCTTAGGTCGTCGCATCTCATCTTCATTACTTCTCCAAATTACTGCAATCTTGTAGATGTGTGAAACACGAGATGCAACGTGTGCTAGGCGAAACAAATTCCATTCGGATTTTATGGCAAATTAATTGTCGTATACCCGAAACCCAATCCGAACAGCGAGCAAGCATGTTAATATTCAAATCTGCAGATAAAGACCAACTATATGTCAAATCAACGAAACAGAAAACAATAGCGAGCCGAACAATTTAATTATTTTCCAGTTTTATTTTAGCTTTCAAATTGTTAAAGATTGCCAACAAAATGCTCTAGACTTTATTCAAAAATCCTCACTAAGCTGAAAATACGAAGCCGGAGCCGGGGAACACATAAAACTCATTTTGCCAAAATAAGTGAAATCATCAATTTTGTGTTTGTGCGTGTGTTTTTTCTTCTTCTTCTAGTCTATTCTATGGGTCTGATTCTCTGAACAACAACTTTCTCGGCATTTTCTTATCTTGCACAGCGGGGGATGGAAACTTTGTTGCTTTTACTTTGTTTTCTGAGTTCGTAAGGGAACCCTGGGGGACTCTGCCTTCCTTTCAAAGAGGCCAGCACAAAGCGACTTGCTCATTTACATAAGCATAATTTACACATAGAGTAGTTACATAGCCAAATAGCTTTCAATGATATACACCCACGCACACATATACACATTTAGCGAGGCCAACTTCTATTGCTCGTTTTAGACACACACAGCCACCCATACACATCAACATGGCTGCCCCGTTTCGTCCGCAGCAGTAGAAGCAACAACAGCAGCCAAAGTCAGCAAAATATTTATTCAAATAGCATGTGCCTCCCTTTTTGCGTTTCCAGCTCCGTGGACGTCTCCCTAAAGGTTAATTTCAGCTGTGCTGCATCGACGTGGAGGCCACTGGCAACCCCGGCATGCCCAACCCCTGCCCACCACTTGTGATGACGCCAACAACGATGCCGCCGCTGACTACTAGCACTGAACAACCCCCACAAACGACGGGTAACCTCGATAAGCAATGTCAAAAGCATTCAAAGATTTCAGAAAATGGAAAATGGAGGGGCGTGGGGGGATGAAAATGGCATGGCCGCTGAAGTTCAGCCGAACAAGCGATAGCCAACAGCAACCCCCAGAAAACCTATCGAGCTGTCGAACAGCCGACGGTATTCAGCCGAGCTGGAAAACACTTTTGCTGACGCTGTCGCTCGAGCATACAAACACAGATACATACCCAGCGTAGCTTAGTATACAACCCCAATGGGACAGTGGGTGGAGAGGGTGGAGAGGGCCAGGACCCAGAACGAGCTGTTCGCCTGTTTTGTTCGGTTTGCTGAACGCGTGTGCTGGTTGCCATAATATCGATCCCTCTTGGGTCGTTGCCTTCACTCAATGAGTTCTCAATTTACTGTGGCCTTCCTCGCCCCCTGGCCACACCCGTTGCCCCGTGGTGCGTGTACAGATTTCATATCTATAGATACACGCAAAGTTGGCGCTCGCACACTCGTTACAGTAATTTAAATTCACACACACAACGGTGTGTGCACATATATGTTTAAATATAAATACATACGTATAATGTGCAATACCCAGAAAGGTTATATATGGTTATAAACAAATAATATATATGTATACCATTGTGTTGTTGCGTACAACGCAGACTGAACCGCATTCCTGAATATCATGAATACGCGAGTGCAAAAGAAAGTGACTTCAACTTCGAGTTCGAAATTCTTTTGGATGCGTTACCATTGGTAGCCTTTAAAAGTCAAGGCGTCGTTTTCGTTGACATTATTAATTGAATTATAAATTTTCCATTTTAATATTGTGTCTGTCCACGTTTGTTGCTTTCTGTGAATGTTGTCTCTGCTATTTCCCCTCCCAACTTCTGCATATGCCAGGCGCTACGTGATGTGCCTTCGAGTTCCTAGAATTTTGGCTGAGTAAGACGACGAGGACCCCAAGCTAATTTTCATTTGGGCTCATGTGAAGTTGAAGAGGCGAAGCACTTAACAATGGAAAGAATTGAAAAATTTAAGGGCAATTTTTGTAATGTTGGAATATGTTGAATTTTCATGTTGTAATATGCAATACACAATCTATATATTATTGTTGTTAAGCAGGTTTTTAGGAATATTTCACTTTACGTTATCTCTCCTGTTCCCTTCAAAATAAGATTTTAAACGCTTTGGTATACACATAATTTGGAATTTCATATTTAAGCTCTGAAAATTATATATAGATCGGACTATAAGCACCGAATCTATCAAGAATGCATTTCCCACAGTATACGGCAAATAAAGGCACACCCACAGCGTTTGCCCATCAAACGGCGTTCGAGCGTGTGTAGGTTTTTCTGGCAACTGCCAACTCGACGCAGGGTTCAGGGTATTTCCTAGTCGGGAAATATTTTACAAAAAATATTTATAGTTTTACTCAAAATATGGGTTGAATACTTTTCGGATAAATTAAAGAGTTAGTTGTTTGGATTAAGAAATATTTCAGTTTTTGTTCACGTTTTCTTGTCTCTCAACCACTGTCGTTGCTGCTGCTGCTGCCTCAGCTGGAGTGGGGAATACACACAACCCGAATCCACACCCAAGCAAGCGGCCGATCGATTAGCCAGCTGAGCGACGAGGCGAGCTCGAGATAACAAGTCGAACCGGTCCGATGGAGACATGCGAGTAGAAAGCCACAATCAGAAATTTAATAATGGCTGCACAAAAGGCAGCACGAAGCGCGTTGACGTGCACATATTTTACGAGTTTTATACACAGGCAAGGGATTCTTGTTGTATCTGGCGGATGCACATGTAAAACGCAGACGCCGCAGGGTCAACATGTGACCAGAGAACAGACGGGCAGACGGACAGGCAGATAAACATTCCACTTGCTGCTGCCATCAGAGAAAGGCAGAGGAGAAACGAATGAAGTCATCAAAAATGGCCACGAATCTCACCCTGCACCGGGTAGTGAAAGCGACTCTCTCACCTGCGCCGTTTGCGTCGAGGCTTCATACTTATAGCTAACGCAGGTCCTGCCCTTGTGTTGATCTGCTGATCGTCAACTGCGATGGCTGCTTGATGGCAGCAGGAGCTGCCACACGGACTGCTGCCCCCGATTCAGCCAACCGATAAAGAACTAGCGGGCTGTTGGCTGCCTGTTTTTGTGTCCGTTTTATGGCTTCATAAGTGGAACTTGGCTGCTTTTCATGTTTCTCGCTGTCGCGCATGATTTTCCCTTTGTTCTGGCGAAAGTCGTAAACAATTTCGGCTAGCTAGAAGCCCGCGAGCAGGTTGCTCGGCCAGCCGTAACAGTCTTCAATACTTCGTAGTTAATTTAAAAAACTCGACGAAACAATGGAAACACAGCTGTAAATGTCAAGATTTTGAAATGCATCGCTTTATAGAAAGGAGCGGCTGCTGCCGAAACTGACGGTGATGCACCTGACTGATTAGTGGCTCGGTCGAATCGGCCGCCCTTTGAACCTAGAGCCTGATTGGCAATTAGTCCAGTTGTCCGATTTCTCACGGCCATAAAAATTCACTTTATGTTTGAAATGAATTTATGATTGGCTGCCACCCAAGCGGCATATCAAGCAGCACCCCACGACAAATCCACTCATCGGCGACTTTTTCAGCGAGTTTGTGATTTTTGGCAATTGATTTAATGTGTCATTCATAGATTTTTATTGCGTCATTTTATTGCCGTGCTTAACTTCCGATTTACCACAATTGGCCCGCTTGGACACTGCCCCAGCCACGCCCAACCAGTGTCATTCTCACTCGCGTCCTCGTCCTGTGTGGCATCTTAACAGGGAAATCATGTACTCGCCGTACTTTACTTTATTTATTGCCATTTTTAATACCGCCCGATTCGCTTGCTGGACATTTTAACGCCCTGTACACTGACTGCTATAGCTATTGCGGGGACAGACCGGGCGGAATGCCACGGAGTGAGTCGGGAACGAGGCCATGGAGCTTGGCCACTTTATGTTACAATAATGTTCCCTTGGCACTGGTGCTGCCTGCAATCGAATTGTTTTGGCCATAAAATCAAAAGGTAATACGAGCAGCTGGGCTAGGCCCGAGCTTAAATCATGCTCAGACTCAAGTAGAGTTCGGCGCTACTATTTCACACGCCCCCATTGCTTTTCATAACACACTATTTCTATATACTCCATCTTGTGCCCAATTAATTTATTCAAAAGTCATATTAATATCTGCTCCTATTTATAGAACTAAAGGGCATCACAAGCTTTAGAAAGACTTACCGAATCGAAGTTAAGGATCTAGTCTTCGTATTTGAATATTAGAAAACTGAAAGAAAGAAAAGAAAATATTAAGTTATTCAGGATATTTACCCTTTTTAAGTTCGGTCAATATTGCAAGCCAAAATAAATATTTGAATGTGTAAATATATATTACAGCATGTCCTGACTAACCATTGGGGCCTTAATGCTGTTAGTAAGACCGAGTTTCCAAAAATTCCTCCCGCCTCGATCATTTGACAAATTAATTAAAGACGTGTTTATCCAATCGGCAATAAACTTATTGTCAAACTCCTACATACAAAACTAATGACTAATACTTCAAATACCAACCTTGCCAATTTCATGCTATCGACTTTAAATTAATTTTCAAATATCGTTGTTAAATGTTTTTTGAAACCTAATTCGCTAATTGCAGAAAATTCACTATACAAGATCTAATTGGGGATTCCAGTAAAGATAAAGAATTTAAATTTTTAATCGAGTGGAATTTGGGGGTAAAAGTCAAAATGATCTTGGCCCGGGCAAGGCAGCAATTCCCGCTAGTATAATATGTAATTACACAACTTAATTAAACTGACACCAAAGGTTTCCTCTTTTGTAACTGTCTCTAAGTTGATATGATTGAAAATACGAGTTGCATGCAATACTGTAGAGCTCTGTCCATATTTAAATTTTTAATCGCATGTTTCAAAGCGTAAGACTAGAAAGCCGAAATATTAACAGTAGTAACATTATGTGATAGAGATGCACGGTAAGTTTGAATTCTTATTTTTTAGGTCTTTGTCTTTGTTCAAATTAATTTCAAAGGCTTTTTTAGAAAATTCACTTAAGACGTACTTAACACTTTTCGTAAAATCCCAGTGTCCTCGGTTGAAAATGAGAATCAAAAATGTTTGGGCCGAGTTTTAATAAGAACTTAATGAATACGTGTTTCAGGAATTTTTGGAAATCAAATTTTGTTCAGACCGGCTTTAAACTCATTTCAAAGATCTCCAAAGATATTTCATCCGTCCTTGGTGAAAAATAATGGGCCAAAGGTTGTAAGGGAGAATAAATTATCCATCGATCAGCTTTAAACTTATTTTCAAAGCTCAACATAAAAACATAATGAATACGTGTTTCAACTATTTTTGAAATATCACCCGCAACTGTGGAAATTAGCGGAGAAGGGCTGTGTTCACTTTTTTTGTGAACCTCATTTTAAGAGATCTTTGTAAAAATTAATTTGAAAAGCTATTCGCAAAATTCATCCAATTTGTATACAAAATTCTGGGCAAAGGTCGAAAGTCAAACGAAAGTTTATGTTTCGTGACGTTAAGTTCGCAATAGTTCGGGTGGACTTAAATTTTCCACGAGCGGAAAAATCGGTCGAAAATTTATGTTTACAATTAAAGCAAAAAACTTCGACCGGGTAATGCAAGGAAATATCAGCTGGTAGTAATATATATAATAAGTTGACATAACCACAAATGCTGTTGCATAATTGAATAATTAATAATAAGTCTCACCTAATATAACACATATATTATATATTTATAAAGTTAACATAACCACAAATGCTGTTTCATAATTGATTGTCATTTAGAATACAATTTAAATTAATTGGTTGCATTGAACTCACCGACTCTAGGCGTTGATAAGGTTGATCAATAATTAATACAAATCAATAAAAATTATGGATGGGCAACGTAATGTTTACTAAGATTGGAGCCCTCGTAAAACTAAAAATTAAACGCACAATAACGAATTAAAGCGTCGTAAATTTGGTGCAGTTACTTAATAATTGTTGTAGTATTATAATGTTATTGTATCGTTTCATTAAGTTTTAAACATCATAATACTTGAAGCACTGATTTTTATTGCCATTAGCCGCAGCGACCCGACCAACGATAATTCCTCTGACTATCGATATAAAATTGTACGACATCATTTATGAATGGCTGGGCACTCGCGCGCAGTCAAATCACGCACAACGGTCCCATCGATGGATGCTCGAAATTGGCCAAAACGGGAACTGGATTCGGAATCCAAATTGGGATTGATACAGACACTCAAGCACACAGGCCCCAAGGCAAGGGCCAACACCAGACAATACACAGAAATTCAAATCCGCGACGCGCATGCGAGATAACGACTCCGAAATTGTTAGAGAGCAACTAACACTAAAAAAATTAAATTCAATATTTTTTGTTTAGACAAAAACTGAACTGAAACGAAAACCGAAAACTGGCGAACCGAATGCGAACGCGAATGCCGCGAGAGCGAGTGTCGAGCCAGCCCAGAGACATACGCCGAGCCCAAGTCAGCTCTCACGTCAAGTTAATGCAAAGATCTTACCGGGGGAACAGACAGAGAAACACACAAAATATTTTTACATAGTGTTATTTTGGTTTTTATTGCCATACCGATGGACGCAGAGGGTAAGGGGACACGGCCTGGGGCTGGGGCTTGGGCAGCCAGAGAGCGGCTGGCGAACCAGTGAACAAGTGTACATTTAAAAAGCAGCGCGCGATCTCGCGATCTTGGAAGCGAGCAGCACTAGACATGGGGGCGGAGTGGAAATGAAAGCAAAATTCGGTTCATCTTAACTTAAAGCTCGCCGACAAAGTTCACAATGTATATTTTTTTCTTCATTTTATTTTATTTTAATTATAACATTTGTGCCCTGTGTGTTTGCTGTGCACGTGTATAGGTGCGTGTTGCCTTTGTGTGCGGTTATTTAAAAATATACACGAACATATAGCACACTCATATACATATAAACTATATATATACAAACATATATATAAACATATGTTATATATACAAACATGTTTTATGTACACGGCTCCGTCGGAAAAAGATCCGAAGTCCCAACTACTTCTCATGCCTCAACAAACTTTACGGATAGTTGTCCACGCTCCAGACCCTTGTCCCTGCCACCATTTCATAAAGTGTCGCAAGAGGAATTGTATAGAAAAAGAAATAAAAATGGAAAAGAACGTTGCTTAAAATTGCCGCCATTCTAGGTCAGACATAATCATGTTAAAATGGTTTGTTGAATCTATTCGACAAAAGAATATCCTATATCAAATATTTGCGTGCATATATAAATATATATATCTCTATATATATAATTGTTTGTCCTGACTGACTGACTGACTGACTGATTGGTGATCAACGCACAGCCCAAACCGTAAGAGCTAGGAAGCTAAAATTTTCACTGTAGCTACCTTATGTGATGTAGGTGCACGTTAAGACGGGGTTTCGGGAAATTCCACCCGCAAGTGTGGAAAAATCGCGAAAAACGTTTGTATGTAACATTTTTGTTTACCATCCGATCGGCCTCAAACTTATTTTCAAAGATCTTTGTTCAAATTCATTTGAGGGGTGTTTCACGCTATTAGGAAAATCCGTTCCTCCTTGGTGGAAATGGAGGTCAAAAATTTGGTGGGTGACGTTTCGCGCTCAAATTCGTTTCCAAAGATCTATAAGAAAATTAATTTGAGACGTGTTTCACACTTTTTGCAGAATTCAAACTTTTTCGGGTGGAATGCGACTCAATGATCTTTTGTACGAAGTTTTAAATTGTGTCCGATTTGCTTCAAACTGATTTTCAAAGCTCTACATAAGAATGTAATGAATACGTGTTTCAGCGATTTGGGAAATTCCACTCGCAACAGTGGTAAATTGGCGGAAAACGGTTGTTTGAAAGTTATTTGTTTACCGTCCGATCAGTTTCAAAATCATTTCAAATTTGTTTGAGAACATTGATTTTATAACATACGTGCCATACGTAAGAGCTAGGAAGCTGAAATTTTCACTGTAGAGGGCTTTTCGCCCTCAAATTCATTTCCAAATATGTATCTATATGAAAATTCACTTGAGACGTGTTTTTCACGTTTCGCAGAATCCAAACTCCTTCGGTAGAAATGCGATTCCAAGATTTTTTGGGTGAAGCTTTAAGTTTTGTCGGATTTGCTTCAAACTTATTTTCACAGCTCTATATAAGAACTTAATGTGTACGTTTTTCAGCGATTTGGAAATTTCCATCCGCAATAAAGTTGTTTGTTGACCATCCGATCAGTTTCAAAATCATTTTCAAAATAAAAATAATAATATCAGTTTCTCTGTGAGATCGACAATTTTCCAAAACAAAAGGTGTGCTTTCGTCAATCAGTTTTTCCATCATATATTATGAACCGAAAATATACATTATTTTTTTTATTTCATTTAATTTTAATATACAGAAATACCGTTTCTTTCTTGCTCTTATATTGACAGTCTAATTTTCGAATTAGTTGTATGTCTATAATTATATGTTTTTGAGACGCAAAGTTATTTATGGGTAAATCAGACTGCCTTCTCTAGCAAGAGTCTGAGACCGAATTAAACTGATTACTGTAGGAAAACCAACATAAATCTCAGCAGAAGCCATTATAACAAAAGTAATTGTTGTTGTCGCTGTTGTTGTTGCTGTCGCTGCTGCTGCCGCTGCCGTTGTCGTTGGCAACCCGTTTGGGCTGACAACGCTGTGGTTGCCAATCAAACCTGTTCAGCATCAAGTGCAAAAAAGCAGCTCTAAAATTGCAACTTAAACGAAAATCAAGTTAAGCTTTAATTAAAAACCTGGAAAACACAATTAAAACCCAGCCAGCAGCAGTAACAGCAACAAAAACAACACATGCAATTAACAGCGGCTGAGGCGAGAGAAAAAATAATGTTTAGAAAAATCTTGCCAAAGTGTTGTGAGTAATTGGCCAACGGGGCTAAGCGGCAAAACGGCAAGAAGGCAGCGAGGCAGCGAGGAACGGACCAAATCGCTAGCGGGGTATCGGAGCCGGGGCTGACTGTTTGCTAATGCTATTGCCGTGGCTAGCGACGGCTGCTGACCATGAACGAACATACACACATGCACATGCATAAGTACATACATACATGCATAAGTGTATACATGCGGTGATCACCGGTGCGCACATCAACTGCCCCGCCCCGATCCTCGGAGCGTGGCCTTGAGGCCTGTCCGATTGCGGCTGCTTTGCTACCTGACGCAAGCAAACAAGTTGAGCAGGCTGCCTCCGCGAACAACCCTCCCACTTGCCTCCCTGCCCTCTTGACAGAGGGGGTCGAAGGCAGCGTGGCAAGTAATAAGCGTGTTTCATAAATTGAAAGCTGCCGCCGCGGCAAAAGTTATGAAAACGGAGGAAAGCAAAAAAAAACCCATTTAGATTGCAATCTGGCGGCCAAACCGGCGAAACGAGCGGTGACCGTCCACTGGACGCCGCACTGGCCGTCACTGGCGAGTGGGAAAAGCGCTTGATTCGAAAATGGCCGTCAGCAGCAGCAGTACAAGTTGCCAGTTACTGGAAGTGGATAGAAGGCTGCGGGTAGTAGGAAGTGAAGCCGGTGGGCAAATGTACAAACACGAAACGAAACGAACGCGGCCATAAAACGCTTCAAATTTGCGGCTTTCAGCAACAAACAAAGCAAGAGCAAAGAAGCAGCAAAACAACAACAACAAAAATCAAGTAATTATTTTTATTAAAGAAACAGCAACAAATGCAACGAAACTGAAACACACACATATAGACACATACAAGCAAGCGATCTCTGTACCCTTGGCAGGCCAGAAAAACTGACTGGTGCAGGTTTCATTGGAGCTGGTCACACTCGGAGAAAGAAGATGGACGCTGGAACCCAAATAAATGAAATAACCTGTTTGTCTGAGCAATTCTACTTGCCCCATAGTTGCCCGATTACAAACTTCACCAACTCAAGAATATTAACAACATTTGACAACCTTAAATTCTCCAGGATTAAAAAGAAACGTCCAAACGATGGTCGTTATAATACAGCAAATAAAAAGTTTTTTTATTTTTTATTTTTATGGCGAATATTGTATAGCACATTTCATTTGCAAATTTAATAGTTGGATGAATATGATTTCTTGGTTGGCAGGCACAATTTGAAGACATATTGTGTAAGATTAAAATTATGATCGATTATTTAGACTTAAAAGAAATTTCATTCGAACGCAGACCTATTCAGTTACAGTTCCTTCTATTTTAAAGGAATAGTATCCAAACACAAACGCAATTATTATAGTCTCATTCCTTTGCTACAGTTAGAATGTAAAATGAAAATCTAATCCATATGTTTCAGTATTCCATTTGATTATCAACCCTTAGTATCAGCACATCCAATCGAATCTGTGGTCCCGTACCATTAAGCATCTATAAAGCCTCACGATAAGAGTAAAGTCATGTTAGTTGCAATGACAGAATCAATAGCAATCAGACAAATGCAGTTATCAACAGAAATGGCGGTGCCGCAATAGAGCTGTCAAATTTTATGGCTGACTGGATTACAAAATGGTTAAACAAACATAGGACTGCAGTCAGCGGAAGAAGAAACTTGTGCAAATATTTGAAGTATGCAACTGTAGCAACAAAGCCAACAAAGGCATCCCGCCACTGGCGGCCAAAGATCTGCAGCTGAAAAGGAAGTTGAAATGAAAAGAGAGCAAAATAGTAATTTTCCATCCTCCATAAATAATGTTAAGCGCCACGGCTGAGGGAAAAACATGCACGGTCCATTAACTTTTTGCGGAGTGCGGAGTCGGGGCCACGGAACACGCTGCTTGCCACGCAGCAAGCAGCAAGCAGCAAGCAGCGACGTCAACATCAATGCGGCCTCGACATCAGACCCACATGTGGGTCCCGAGAGTGCGTGTGCATTTGTATATGCAAGTTTGCTTGTATGTGTATGTCTGTGCGTGTGACAGACATTTCAAAAGCTGCGCGAAATTTGTACCACAGACAAAAACAAAACCCCAGAGATAAAAAACATAGTTAAAAACTTGACTTTTTAAATGCGATTTGCAGCTCACTTTACCAGCCTCGACTTGTTATGTGTGTTTGTGTGTGCGACGTGTGTGCTTGAGTATGTGTGTTTGCCCGCAAAGGTTCACCTGAGGTCCGGCAGTTAAGTGAAGTTGAATGTGGCAAATGTTTCTGCTCTGTCGGAGGCCGCCGAGTAATTGTTTTAATTTTTAATATTATTTTAATTATTTCTTTTCGCTTGCACGCTCAGATGTCATGCTGAGCTTTGCATTTAATTTCTAAGAGCTTATAAATTTAAATGTGCGGCGATTAAGTCGGCGGAGAAATGCATTCAGCTACTAATGCGCAACGTCGTTAAGCCGCACCTCTGTCTCTGTTGTGACTCAGTTGGAGGCTGATTGAAATAGCTCAAAAGGTTAAAACGTTTGGGCTGCCTTGTTCGCCGTAATTGAGGATAAGAAGCTGGCTTAGGCTTTGTAAAAAAAATATGCTTAATCGTTGTACATTTTACATAAAAATAACGCGTATGTAAAATTGGATGGTATTATGTATAATATTGTAATTTTAATTTGTTATTCGCTTATCATTATGCGAATATGTCCACTCAATCACGTTTAACTTAATTAAAACGGTGTTTTTCCCAATCTTTAAGTAAAATATAAATTAACCTTTTTAAAATCTTGAACTACAATTAAAACTCAAGACAGATATATTCTCAACATAAGTTTAACAAACAAATAAAAAGGGTAATCACTTTGTGAAAATGGCAACAGGCAAAAGAAGACGTCTCCGACTTCATAAAAAATATATAAATATTCTTGATCAGCATCAACAGGCGATTCGATCTGGCATATTTCCGTCCGTATGTTTCGTATGTATGAACGCGCCTATCAGCTAGAGAGAGAAATATCGTTATCAGTTTTCAGCCGAAATTCTAAAAATTTCGGTATGGGCATAGGATTTAGTAGTTACACAATTGCGGGTGCCATATTTATGCAAATGAAAATCTCAAAAAACACTCAACACGAACGCATTTCCCATAATTTCACTTCTTTCTATTAATTTTTGAGAATGTGCGCAAACCGATAAAAGCGTACTTTAAAATAAAAACTAACCATCTTTCACGTATTCATTTTAAAGTATATGATATTTCATATTAACCTACATCTGTAAAAATAACCTTTTTTAAATGTTGCATGCGTGGCAAGTACATGAAGAAATACATACATATGTATGTGTATATTGTATGTTCATAAGTGATAGGTGCAGCAGCTGCAACAAACACAAAAACAAAACAAAAAGTCATTCAATGGCTGCGTCTCTGCCGCCGTCGCAATGACAAACTCAACACAACCAGCAAAACTCACCATAGCCAACAAACACGCAGGCATGCTGTTGCTATTGCTGCTCTGCTCTGTCTGCTCTGCTCTGCTGTTACTGAGGAACATTGGTAAGAGCGAGGCGACGATCGGTTGATCGCAACCCTGTTACCCATTGACTAGAGCGAGATGCAAGACCAATGGCTGACACAGCATGGACTGCCCACTTCAATTGAGAGTAGAAGAATATAAAGCGGTTGAAAAGGCAATGCGAAGCTGTACAGAGAGATCAAAAATCATGGGAAAATAACATGTTTAAAAAACGCAAGCGCACTTTATGGAATTATTGAAAAAGATAATAAAGCTAAGCGTTTTTTAATTGTTTGGCATGCTTTTGTTGTTGCCGGCTATGAATCACTAATAAAATGTCAAAGCAACTCAAACGACGCTTAAAACGAACAACAAATCAAATCCACTTTTGTTGCTTTTGTTTGCGCATTTTAAGTGCCATGCACCAATCCCCGCACTCCCACAATCCCATCCGTGTGTCTAGTGAAATTATTGCTAATATAAAAATATTTTGTAGGCTCATAAAAGCGACCACGCCGGCACAGACACTAGAAGAGGAGGCACAGGTCCGCTGAATATCAGACGTGGGTATTGATGTGGGTGTGGATCCTGCTGTGTATGTGGTTATGGTCTGTGGTATCCAATGTGTGGGCGGTGGTGTCTATTGATGCAGGCCCGCTCCTGCTCGCCGCCAGCAATCGCCAAACGCAAATCGTACAATATTTTAAGGCCTAATTTTTTGACGAGTTTTTAAACGATTGTAAAGTTCTTTTCTCGCTCGCCCGTTTTTACGAGTACGAGGCCATTCAAGTGTTTGAGCGAGTGAATTATGGGCCAGGCCCAAGATAGCAACGCCCGCCGTCGTTCTCGTTGTTTGTTGCTGGCATTATAGCTGTTGTTGCGGTTTATGTGCTGCCACAGTCGGCCAAGTTGGTGTGACAAAGCCGAGTAAACTGAGTGGCGTTTACTACGCGAATTATGACACCTTCATCACCATCACCCGACTGCTAACAAGAGTATAACTATTAATAATAGGTAATTCCTTTAAAGAAAATAAAAGCCGCATTAGTATTGCATAGAAATGAGGAGTTCCCTTCGAGCAATGAACCAAAGTAGTGCCCTTCTAAATATTCCAATTGCAAAAATCGCAATTAATTATACAATTTTTGTATCGCCATCAATCCTAGGCGAGCCTCCACTTTTGGCACAGCAACGATCACAGCAACCGCAATCAATCACTTAATGTAGCGTGTATCTAATTGGGCAAACAAAATATTGTGTATTTATCTTTAGATCATCTTAATTGTGATCTTAAATTTTTATATCTTTTATATTCATTCAACTTTATGAGCACAACTAAATTTTTTATCGATTACAGATGAGTGTTATTTCTCGGTTTATTTCTTTTATTCTCAATTGAGCCAATTAAATGCCAGTAAACTATTTAAAATCAATACGCCTTTATGACTGATCCTAAAATCACTTATAAATACACTTGTTCTTTGCTTTCGTTCAATATCCATTCCCGCATACACGCTTGCATACATATTGTAAAACAATTATCACCTGTTGCAAATTATTCCGATTTTATGGCCAGCGCGTAATATAGGTGGCTGTGCTACCTCGACTTACACGCGCCGCCCCATTCCCCGTCTCATAGCGCTCATAAATACTGCAGAGACATCATAAAAATGTTTGAAGCACCGCCGACACCAGCCCTACAACATCATGAACATTAACAACAGAAGCAACACCAACAGCAACAAAAACAGCATCCATAAATCCCGATTATGGTTTCTGGATTTATTGCAAGCAACGGCAGACACGCAGCCTAAGGCGAACGGCCCAAAAACAAGATCCTTGTGTCAATGCAGCTTTTGCATTTCGAATCTGTAGTAAGAAAGAAAAGAGAACTCTCAAGTTCTCAAGAGTCTGTCTCTTTATGAAAGATAAGCGATACTAATATTTGTAGAATTGTTGTATTCAGTAAATGTTTATTTATATCGACATTACCACCTAACGACCAACAACGGATCAGAAAAGTAAAATATATTAGCTAATCAACAGATATAAGGGGAGCACTCCTATAGTACCCAGTATATTTGATACATTAGAACGATTTATCTATGTTATTGGATGGATGCATAAATCTATATATTTAAAGTTATAGCTACGTTATTAAGCACACACATTCCTAATAAATAAAGAATCGACTTAAGTAATCGATATATGTGTAATTAAAAACGTACATATTTATACCAAATTTGTATAATTTTTATACACTAAAAACACTTAACAATGCACAAAAATTTGTTCACTGGGAAAAGTTAAAATAACTTATACTGATGAAATTTAAAAATATATATTTTGGAAGTATTTTTATCAGTTCTGTCGGTGTCGAAAATCGGGCTTATATATAAAAATGCAAATTTAAATTTGTAAATGGTTCATTGTTTATGGAAAGAATTCTGCCAAATAAACAGCTCCAAGTCAATTGCAACTGAATACATAAAGCGCATATATATTTTGCCAAAGGAATTTCATTGTATACGTGTTGGATCGGAGAATGATTTCGCAGCCGTTTGTTCACCTCCAGAATCGAACAAACAATTTTAAAAATAATTTTACGGATACATATGAACATCAGCGTACGCACACCCATAGTCTATTTATGCATATCTATGTGTATTTGTGCATTTGTACTTGCACCCAGCATACAAGTCTTTAGGTATGTGGGGAATGTTGTTCCACCTCTGGAAAATTGCGTTTCATCTGACAAACGAGATTCTCATTTGGGTGCTTCTATGATTATACGGCCTAATCAAGGGGCTGGCATCGCCAGCGATGATGACAACTCCGAGCTGACCATATAAAATGTGACACTTTTATGGGGCACTTGGAATAAATTCCGTGAATTTTCGACAACCCCCCAAAATTTCTGGTCCGTTGAAGACGAGGATGCACAGGCGAAGACAACAACGACAGCGGTTGATGCGCATTTGCATACGTTAAACTTACATATGCATCTAACAGACGCGGCCCATGCCCCATTCACCATGCCCCATGCTCATGTCCATACCAGCATCCATTAGCCGTTCACCCAAAAAGATGTTGAACGGGGGATGAGTAGGTAAGAACATCATTGGTTGCCTGGGTTGTATTGTAAAAAAGCATTTTACGAGTTTGGTGCTGTCAGGCACAAAGCGAGGCTAACTCTGTATTTGTGTTTGTATCTTTATCTGTGACTGCATCTGTGACTGGCAGATGCCCAGGACTATGCGCCAAGGCTTAAACATTAGCTGCACGCGCATCAAATCAAAATATGTACATCTAAACACATACAACAAAAATGTCACAGTACTCAAGTCGAACCTGCTGCTGATTTCTTTTGCCCAGCCTCAAGCCTTGCTCCCGATTCCTTTGAGTTTTCAGTCACAGCTCCTGTCCAGCTCTATTTGCGTCCAGTTAACGCGACGGGCCATAAAAGGCAACCGGCCGTAGAGCCAAATGCCGGCGTACAGACACTGTAACAGCTCCCGGGGCTAGAGGCGAGATTCAAATTTTCTGTTTAGCATTCTTTGCGCCCTGCTAGTCTTCTTGCCCTCGTCCTAGTCTGCCTTACACAATTCGTTTTATGATTTTATTGCATTTACGCATATTGCGAGGCCGATGCGATGTCGATGCCCAACTGATTTATGGATGCGACGGTTAGACGAACCCTTTCGCCAGCCGCCTTTCGTATTTCCACTGTTGCTTATGCACAAATATGGAACTCGGGCTATTCAAAACTTAAACAAAGGGCGAAGAGACCGTGAACAATGAAATTAGAGCAGCGTATTGAGGGAAGGATGTCGATTCCAGAGATTGGGATTACGGGATGAAGGGCTGTCGAGCTGTCGGGACGTAAAGCGGTTTTGCCACCGGGGTGCTTCTACAACGTTTATATGCACAAAAAGATTGTTTGTGTTTCAGGCTCGCTTATGTAACTTATTGCCGATATGTCCGTTTACCCACTGTTAGAAATCATTTTCAGCCCAAAAGTCAATAACTTTCTGTAGGCTTCCCTCTGGAAGCATGACAGGATAAATGGTACAGACAAAGACACTAAAAAATAAAGAGGGAGGGAGAGAGCATTCACAGCTTTAAAGCTGAAACAAGTGCTACCTGATGCAATCAATCAAAGAAACAGTATTTAGCTACTACAGAATACGCTTCTAAGCTTATCAAGAAAAATACATTTTCGATTTTCGATTCAGTGGAGTTCAATATAATCTGAAAATAGTTGATTTGTACACAGAGTACCGCCCGTCCGGCTATCTGAAAGACTTACTTCAGACTCATATAAATATAAATGAAATATGATAGAAAAATTTAGGTATCTATATATACGGAATGACTGACTAGTTTAAACGTACAGCCTAAGCCGTAAGAGTTTGGAAGCTGCACTTTTTATAAAACCTTTGTTCTTAAAATGGTTAAAAGTCACTTTAAGGTCGTCGATTGGACTTGCAGTCAATTTCAATTTTTATATTTGTTTATTTTATTTGGTTTTATTCATACAAAAAAAAAACATAGAGCTTTGAAAATAAGTTTGATGCAAGTCGGACAAAATTTTAAATTAAGCCTAAAAAATCTTCATTTTCGACCGAGAAACTTTGGATTCTGCGAAAAGTGTGAAACTAAATTTCTACCAAAGAGATCTGCATTTTTCGAAAACTGTGAAACATCCCACAAATGAATTTGAACAAAGATCTTTAAAAATGAGTTTAAGGTCGATCGAATGGTAAGCAAAACAGTTTTATACAAACGTTTTTCGCAATTTTTGCAGACTTGCGGGTGGAATTTCCCGACACCCGTCTTAACGTAAACATTAATCACATAAGGTAACTACAGTGAAAATTTCATCTTCCTAGCTCTTACGGCTTGTGCAGTGCGTTGATCACCAATCAATGACTAGCAAGCAGTATTGAACGTTTTCTATACCCTGCGCGCTGTGAAAATGGGTAAGATAAGAAACAAGTAATGGACGTTTGAAAAAATCTATACATTTAAAAGTCAAGTTTATTTTAAATTATCGATAGACCCTGCCATTTACCTGCAATTATCAAAATCTATACTGCTTGAATCTTGAGTATATCTCGTAGATTATAATGGATGGCTTATTGATTTGGTGTGCTGTCGTGTCGTACAGATCCAAAATATATGTAAAATCATTCCACAGCTGAATGTCTTTTTGTTTGACAGCAAAGCACAGCTTAACTTAAGAACCGAGCCTCGCAATGTTAGACTGCACAGCATCAAACGAAGACCACTCAGGGGCACGACAATCTTTTAAATGCACACAAAGACATACGGGATACCAAACTGAGAAAAGATACCAAAAACACATCGTATTGTAAGCAACTGAAAGGCATTAGAGTTGAAAAGAAAAGAGAAAGAGAACCCAACCTTTATACCTATAAATCCATCGAAGTAATGGGTCGGATAAGAGGCGCTCAATCGAAACGCACATAAGTTTCCGTTCCCCCCGAGTGGGTTGATATGCTTAAAAGGGTACCCGTGACCGAGCTTGTCAACTTGGAACAGGGCAATCAAGCCGCAACGAATCACCAGGATGCCAAAAGAGCCCTGTAACTGCCCCAAGAGGAGGACGAATAGCATTGACTATCGCAAAGTATGGGCAAAGGCGACGGCAATGGCATCCTTGGCTACATATTTGCCAACAAGCAGTCATCGAAAATGGGTGTCCCTCTTTCCAATAGAACCCTGACACCCGATGTCCCACCACCAACCCCTTTCTCATACCTACCATCTGATTCCCTCTCAATATAATGCTTTCTGCTGTCGCGGGCTGATCAAATATTCTATATACGTTTCAAATTTAATATGTGCATTTATCCCACCCCCGTCCCACTTTTATTCCCCCTCACTGCACGTGTGTATTCACGTAATAGTCACTCATATACGCACAGGGAGAACTCCACTGATTGTTAGTAGCTTTGGTTATGGGAGCGAAAGGGATGCATTGAATCAGGCAGCCATTTCATATTTTCTTTATGGGACTTAAATATGTATAAGCCCGGACTTGTTTACGTGCTGGTCGCATACGTGTGTATATCTGTGTGTGCGTATAATATTTCGACTAAAAATTCACGCCCTGTGTTATTCTATCAACACCTTGGCATTGTCGCTGTATTCGACCCCAAGGCCCAAGCAGCTCCACAGAACCAAACCCGCGTCTTAGCCCCACCCCGGGTATCAGCGGCAGACGCTGCATACAAAATGAGATTTGTGCCGCTCGTGTTAAGTCAGGATTTTTGTGGACTGACGAGCACCAACTCGTACTGACTCGATAGGGGGGGAATGCAAACAAAGGGCGGTGAGAATTACGCTTTTATCCAAGCTAAGCCAAAGATCGCCTGTTGGAAACGCGTGGCTGTACCCAATTATAAGTATATTCCACTGCTTCGTAACCTAAGAAAAGTTCAGGTTGATGTGAACATTTTCTCAATTTGAAGAAATGATTTTAAAATCGTTTTAAATAAGTCAGATAATCTATTTTCGTAGTTATTTATTTGTCGATATATGTTCCCTGATTATCAGTGCCTACCTATGCCCATGCACACGATATTAATAGTAAAAATTTGGAACAGGTCTATCCATATCTCTGTATTCTGATTTAATTACAACCGATTGATAAACAAGAAGGTAGATCCTGTTAATGTCTCTCATATACATTGTTTTGCAGAAAAGAAAACATTTCTGTTTGCTTTTATAAAAAAAACACATATTTTTTAATTTGGTATAAAAAAAATTAATATTCTTTCATCCGTGTTCCGTCGTTCAAGCTACTTTACAACTTCTCTACTCAATCGACAGTTTTGGGGCTACCAGAAAAACCATGACAACGTTGTAGTTAACAAAACAATCAAAGCAAAAAAAAACCGTATTATTATTGGTAACTCTCATTCACTCTCCATTTCATTCTTGTTTATTATTAATAATAATTGTTTTAATTTATTAAAAATAAGAAATAACTAAACATATAAAAATTGACTTTTGCTAATTGGTTTTCGGAGAGTATTGCAGTAAAAATTTATAAAAACATTAAAATTACATTTCGAAGATTGTTTAAATCTATAATTCACAATTTGCCTTCAATAGGCAATAAGAAGAAACTTAATACATAGAAAATATCAGAAGTTGGTCCTGTGCGTGGGAGCAATTCTGAACACAGATCTATATTTCTGTGAATGGACATTTAAATATTCTTTTGTACTATTCTTGGGCAATGGCAGCTCAAAGTTGACATTTTAAGTGCCGCGTGTGGCCGGCTTTGTTTTTCCCAAAATATAGTTTGTGTAATGAAGTTATTACGAGACTTAATGCTGAAATTTATGCGCAGCCATTAAAAATCGAAAGACACGTTTTTTGAATATTTTAGCTTTTTGCCGTCGCCGTCGTATAAATTAAGCGACGTGACTTGTGTGCGCCCGAAGATAACGAACCGCATTCACAGGGGGTGTGCGGGCAGCTGGCAACTGGCAACTGGCAACGGGTAAGCGGTGAGCGGTGAGTGTCCAGCCTATTATCGGGCATTATATCGCAGAATTTACAATGCAAATTCCAAGCTCTGGCTTAATCGAAGTGTGCAAAATGGAGTCCAAGGCAAAGGGTCGCCGCTGCACTCCACCAAGACTCCGACAACGGTCCAGGACAGCGATGATGATGACAGCCGTGAGGACAGAGGCGTGCGATCAGTAGTGGTTGCTATTGCTGTTCCTCTTGATATTGCCATTGGTGGATGTTGTTGTTGATTCAGCTGCGCTTGCCACAACTCGTGGAGTTGTTTGTGCGAGCTTCAAGAGCAACTTATTCAAGCAAGAACTTTGTTGCAGGTTGGCGGAACATATTAATTGCATTTTATTGGCCTAGCCCGAGAACTGGCAGGGGCTGCAACTGCTTGCAGTTTAATAACGCGCATTAAAATCACAAATTTATAGCTACACGCAATCTGATTTCACGACTACTATTCAGCCTTAAAAAACGAAACCGCATTTGCCATCGTACTGGCAACGTGTGTATCCCCAGCTTGTAGCCCCAATAGTGGTAAAAACAGCGTGGATCGGAATCTTGTGGTCAAATGCATATGTAAGAGGCCGTGATTGCGAGCTTGGATACCCAGGACGCCCTGGCTTAGCGGCCATTGCGATTTCCTTGAAAGACAGACAGACATAGATACAGGCATATGCTAGAGAGAGGCCGTAAAACAAACGCCAAAATAATTAAAATATCTCCATGCCTTTCGAAACAATCCGCAACAGAAACGGCGTTTTGCCAAATTTCATTAAACATTTTAATTGCTCCCGTTTTGTGTGAGGACTTTTGCTCCCAAAATTATTGCATTCCTATTCGGGCCAAATTAAATACAATTTCATTTGTGCTGCTCAAAAATGTGACCCAAAAGGGTTGCCGCTTCACACCCACCCCCTTGCGAAAAATCCCCCAACATTTCCCTATTTTTAAGCACTTCAGCACGCAACCAACCGCCAGCTCAACTTGAGGCCAGACTTTCCGCCACATCGCAGCACGCAATTTTAAAACAACAAGCATCACGCGCCAGCATGGCACCCTTTAAGCCTCTTGCCTCTGCTCAACAAAGCAGCCACACCCTCCTGCGGGAGTGGGTTGGAGTGCGAAATGGCCTGAGGACCAAGAGGACCAGCACCGCCAGCCATGGCATTATGATTTGACGCTGCCTTGCTTCGATTGCGTAACTTGCGTTTTGTCAGGGTGCGGGCAATCCTGTGTCCTCAATCCTCCCTTAAAGTTGTTGTTTTTCTTGTTCTTCATGTAAATATGTAATTTTCTGCCGGGGTGCCATTGTATGGTACACTACGACGACAGTGCCCGGCCCCAGGCCTTTCCGACTAACCTTCCGTGGCCGCAACAGCCGTCGCACTCTAAATTTAGTTAATGAACGTTGTAGTTGTTGTTGCCATTGTCGCTTCGAGGCAGCAGCACAAAGAGGGCATCAACAACAGCAGAGCTGGCGCGCCACTGAGCGTTCACACAAAGTCACCCACGCGTGTAGAGACAACATGCTTGTCCATGCAGCGTCAGCCATGTCAGCCACATGGATACACTCACGCACACACATTTTTGAAAGTAAACAAAATTAGACATGATTATGTTTGTGCCTCAGGACATAAAATAAATTGGCCTCCAACTAATCCCGGAGTGCACGTGGAGCTTCAGGGACGCTTCTCCATAAGTTTGTGTTCCTTTTCTTGGGCCCCCCTCCACCGGACGAGCAGGCAAAGTTAGTTATTTGTTTTTGCCGCCATTGAAATGAAAGGTAATTTCCGCTTAAAAATTACAATGTGAGTTAATGATTAAATGGCAGCTGAAAACTGGAAAAGCTTCATCTATAACACAACCTATATATAGGCCTACACATACCTATATAAGTATATATATATATATATATATACTAGCGGGTAAAACCCGTCCTTGCCTGTGGCATCAATGTTTTCAAAAAGCTTTGAAAATGATTTTGCAACTGATCGGATGGGAATCAAAAAACTTTTATGCAAATCAGACAAAACTTAAAATTCACAAAAAAAAACTTTGAAATGCATTTGCCACCGAAGGAGTTTAGATTTTGCGAAAAATGTGAAGCACGTCTCAAATTATTTTTCTTATAGATCTTTGGAAATAAATTTGAACATAAAACGTCATCCACCAAATCTTCGACCCCCATTTACACCAAGGAGGGAGTGATTTGTCAAAAAGTGTGAAACACCCCTCAAATGAATTTGAACATAGATCTTTGAAAATGAGTTTGGGCCGATCGGATGGTAGCCAAAAAAGTTACATACAAACTTTTTTCGCGATTTTTCCACACTTGCGGCTGGAATTTCACGAAACCCCGTCTAAACGTGCACCGACATCACATAAGGTAACTACAGTGAAAATTTCAGCTTCCTAGCTGTTACGGTTTGGGCTGTGCGTTGATCACCAATCAGTCAGTCAGTCAGTCAGGACAAACAGTTTTATATATAGAGATAAATGTGCACTACAAATCGATTTAAAATCTTACAACAAAATAAGCCCTATAGACACTTGTAGAAATGTATGAAAAGTACTATTTGCTTAACAACTATCAACAAAAAATATGATGTATATTCAAATGTTATTAGATGAATCAATTCCCAAAAAATAATGTTGCAGTTATTGTGAGCATCGATCTGTATTAATTTACAAATAATATTTGATGTAGACTAAACGAGCATTTTGAGATGATGCCAAACGAGTGTAACCTTCCTCTTCGAAGAATGAGATATCGAGTCGTTTAGAATTTGTAATGAATTTCTAGGTTTGGTTAAATTTCCATTCAAATTATTCACAAAGCGTGCAACTTAGGCGATGACAATACTACTTCAAAATTATTATCCCGAATAACTTATTGATAGTTTAGAAACGGAAACAACTAGGTCAGCAAAACTAAAAGGCAGTATACCAGCGTACCTTTTGTAGAACACCATACCAATAAAAATACAGACTATTGCAATAACGTTACCAAATGCAGACACCCAACAAATAAAATTGCATATAAACCGTACCCAAACGCATGGAGAGAGACGAAGCAAAGAAAAACAGCAACACGAAATATATGAAGTAAGGTGCAATGGAAAAGAGGGGGGGACGTGCAGCGGAATATACAGCGAAACTGAAAATATGTCTACCGCACTTTCAGAACAGAACAGGCCATACAGCTGATTACGACAATGCGAGAATACAAGACATACATAGATAGACGCGCAAAGAGGCTAAAAGGCTAGAAAGCTTACGAATACAACGAAGAGAAGAAAATACAGTAATCCAAAGAAGACATTAAACAGACAAACATCGCTCGCTAAGGAAGTATTAACGTAAAAATTTACTAGCCAGACGACCACAACAAATATGGATAAATTTAACAATAAATGGAATATAGAATATGTATTCTTTTTTTTTAAAAGCACAACTTCTGTGTTACCTGACTGATATTTATTTTTATATGCTTTGGAAAAAATTAAAATGAAGATTCCTTGATTAATATATGTTTTACTATTATGTATATTGAGTTATCGAATATCATAGAAGCAATTTAAATATTCCCTACTCCAAAAACGCAAGTATAAGTCAAGGCACTTGATATGAGAAAACTCGCAAATATTTCCAATGCCATTCTTTAGCTTCATGAAGCTTAAAGAGATCACATTTACATTGAAAAGATTGCGAAAACAATAATAATCAGGTCTTAAGAGACGTCTAATATTGTAGATAATAATAAATACTCATTAAAATAAGTATTGTGCCGACGGCCTCGATTTTTGGGGCTATAAGCCCCTGACAAACTCAATCTAGAACCAACAAAGAGCGCAACTTATGCCGTCAACCAGCGAATGTTCAGCCGTCAGAGCCAGTTTCATATGTGACCTCAGCGGAAGTCAGCCCACGCAGACCCACCGGCGCACGTAATATGGAGCAGTCGCACTCGTGGAGCTGGCTATTCCACGAAACTGCCAGCGGACATTTGAGAAACGGCTGCACGTTTCCATTTTCCTTGGGAATTCAATGTGCGGGAAATGGAAAGAAATGAAAATGTTCGCGACGCTGATGCTAGGTTCTTGGAAGAAGTTTTCACATGTTCAACGCGCGGCTCTCGCCCAATCCCTGTTCCGTCTCCGGCTCAGTGCCCGCTGCTGTGCCTGTGTACACTAGACCTACACATGCTCCAGATATTTCTGACTTCCTTCCTCTGGGAAATGGTAGCATCTGTGTAGAACGCTATAGATAAGAGGAAGAGCGGATACAAACACAATTTCATGTCCCTGGAGATCTGAAACCCCTTACTTGCGTCAAACCCGCTTAAAAAATGTTATGCTCCACCCAAAAAAAACGATTTTGTGAGGTTTGCTCCTTTACTTGTCGTAGTGCTATTCCATCCAGGTCGTCAGTGAAAATTACTCTTGCGAAGAGTATTACAATTTTAACATTAGCAAGTGAACGCAACGAAAAGAGACAAACATTCGAACTTGCTTCAATGTGTAGTCTAATTCAATCTATTTTGATCCACAGAAATAGTATTTGTGTACATCAATACATAACTATTTTGGAAAAATATATATGACGATTCACTTAAGACGTATTCCACTGATATTGGAATAGCCAGCCTCCAGGGTGGAAAAGTGGGCTAATTGGTTTTTTGGGCAAAATATTTAGTTTCACCCATTTCCGGAAATTCCACCCGCAAGTGGGGGAAATTATACAAAGAACTCTATGGAAATTCATTTGAGACGCTTTTCAATGCTTTCACAAAATACAAAATCCAAAAAATAGATGAAAAATGCGAATCCAAGGTTGTATGAACGAATTATTTTTCGTATCACGGGGGTAAAATAGGCGTAATACGATGACCTTTTGAATTTTAAATCAATGGACTTCAAACTGCTCTATAAATATTATATATATATATATATATATATATATATATATATATATATATATATATATATATATATATATATATATATATATATATATATATATATATATATATATATATATATATACCTCAGACAAGGAGTTTAAGGTAGTAAAATTAATAAAAAATTTCTACCGGCGGGAAATATGTGGAAAATGGTAAAGAACAAATCTTGGCCAGAACATGGCCAAGAAATGTCCAGTTAATATTCAGTTAACTTTGATTAAAATAAAATAAGTGATAGTTATCAAGTTTTAGTAATACATATAATATTATAAATTTTGCAAGTTTATTCTTGAGTTTATTCGCTAACGAGAGCTCGCCAATAATAATACTTGTCAATAATACCTGTCAAACACATTTTAAAACGTTTTACTTTGAGAACGTATTTATAATATGCTTCTTAGTTAGTTGATAAACATTCTTATTTTTAAAGATTTATATGAGTCATATTAACTGCTGTAGTTGAAGAGTGAGTAAATTCATTATTATAAAAAGGTTGTATCATTTTTAATGCATTTTTTAGGATATTTTGACTTTAAAAATTGTGAAAAAGTCAAAAAATCTGTTGGTCATAAATTAACCTAATTAGCTTGAAAATCTATAAATTAGTATTTCCTACGGAATCCCAAGCCTATATGAATGGAGTTTTCTACGTTTCCTGAATATAAAAATCCGTAATTTTGTAAGAATATTTTGAAAAATAAATGTTTGTATAATAACAAAATCAATTAGTTGGAAATTAGTCGCATATACATAAATGAGTATTTTTCACGTTTTGAAATATCAAGAAAGAATAACTATTTTCGGCACGGCTATAATATCCCTCCAATACTTAATAGGGTTTTTGAAAAAGCGTTCAAGCTGTAATATATGATTCTACTGCCTGTTTAATCCAAGTTTAATCAAGATTCAGTTGTTTTAATTGACAGGCGGATAAGGCTTTATTAAGTCAATACGGCGTCCTGATCAACAATATTTATAAATAGCTCATGGATCACAATATGCCCGTAATTCAAGGCCTGCAATGGTATAAAATCCTAGCCCAACGGATAAAGCATAAAAAAATATTTCATCCAGTCAGAATATTTCGAAAAAGCGTAAAACTCCATCTATTGTCGGATAAGAATTTACGCATCTTACCGTTTATCCAAATAAAATGAGACAAAAAATAAAATTTTCCTTTTCTTATTTAATACGTTTCAGTCACTCAGTATATAAACTTATATAATTGAATTCAAAAGAATATACAAAATCTGAGTCTAAGGCATATCCAATTTAATTAATAATAGCCGATTGTTTTCGTAACGAATTATAAGTGACTCTTAAAGTATTCGGCAGGCGATTTAGTTCAACATTTTACAGTGCGCGCTCTGTCGTCGAGTCTGCGCACTAAAGTCAATGCGCAGTCTATACACAAACCACTGTTGCCAGCGTCCCTAGCGGGGAATAAGTGAACTAAATAACAGTCTTTTCAATTTCAACGGCAACCTACCATTGATAAACAGGAAATTCTGCATTAAATATTTATTCGTTATTTATTTCCCTCGAACTCCGATTGAAAGATTTCAATTCTTTCGTTTATTTTATTTTATACATATTTGAACCTATGGAACCAAGTGAATTAAAATGTATTACTTCTTCACAACTTTGTTTGAATAACTTTAATGAACTTTTCACTATTTTATTGTTGCTTGATTGTTACTTTTTTGCTTTTTAAATATTTTTTGAAAATATTACCCAGCTAGCTAAATCTCAGAAATGACCATAAAACTACATTTTATTTTAGGTTTAAAATGGCCTAGCCCTTATTTAAAAAATTGGGTATAGAAATGATTTCAGGTATCCTTAAATAAACTTAAACTAATTATAACATGTGTGGACTACTTATTTTGCCATATTAAGTTTCTAGCAGTTATATAAGTTATATATAGTCTTACTTAGTCTTACACTTGTACCTTAAAAAAAGGAAGCACACGTACCTATATAAAAACAAAAAAACTATATGCCTAATTTAACGTATTTGTTCGTGGTTTCACGCATTGTAAAGTATCAAATATTTTCAAACAAAAATATAAATACCTTGAGCTGACCAATGCAAAACGTTTACCTACCCCACAATTTCTTTCAGTCTATGCACGCACAGCCGCAATGGCAGCAGAGCCATCATGGCTGCCGCTCAGAGGGTTTGGCCAACCACCACCGCTGACTATGCTTGTTGTACGCATGTCGCCTGAAAAACGATACATACACATCACATTCATTTAGGCCCTGCCCCGTCTCTGCGAGCTGCTGGTATTAAGAAGCTCACCTTTGTCCGGTCGTCCGCTTAAAAGTTTTCGTTTCATTGCGCTTTTATCAACTCTTGCGACTGCAATCAGAGTTGATGGTGCCCCGACTGTTAACCGACCGCATAACGATTAGACTCATTTATGAAATTATTGCCCCAATTACACTGCTTTCGAGGTGCAGGTGCGAGTTGCCAAGCGCGACACGCAATGTATTCGAAAGCACGACGACGATGACGATGACTGGTGCTAATGACTTTAGTGGGGCCAATAAATCCATTCAAGTGCACAAACAGAGCGAGCCATTCCTTCATCGAGTGGCCGAGCTATTAAGTGCACCATCAACGCTCAATTAAGGATAGATTTCCTCATAAAACGGGATAAGGCCACAGAGTTTAGCGGTTTCTTGTGCTGTTCACACCTGATCGTTAATGAAGTGTACCCAGTATGAACGGAAGAGCACTTCATTGATCTTAATTGTTGCGCTGTACATTTGAGTTAAAGTGACTTTATTGATCAATAAATAGGTTTTCCTTCAAATGTTAACTATAAGTATTTGGGGTAATGTTAACGCAAGTCTGTGTGGAAAAAAATAAACACCATTTGGCTAAATTTAGCTGTACTCGGACAAATTTTAATTTATTTTCTTCACAATAAAGATGTCGTCAAGATAATTAGTATATCTACATGTATATTGTAAATATACTGCAGCTCGTATTCTATATACATATAAACCAATAATTGCATTCAAAATTGTTCGTCCTGTATTATTTCTACCATAGCTTTAATACTCTGTTCACAAAGTTAAAAATGATTTATTGACATTATCTATGTCCGTTGCGCGGTCTGTGTAAACCGTAACGAGGTTTACACACTTGAAACGAGGAGTATAGTGTATGCTATTGTGTATCCGCGTCAACCAAGCCATTAACATTTTTCAGACACTCCCCCTTCCGAGATCAAAAAAATCAAAATAATGCAAAGCTTAAAAAAGGTACAGTTTCAATCGTACATTGAATATCATAAAATACATAATATATTCTAAGATTTTTGAAATAATGCATTCTTGAATTACTTTGGCGCTTATAAATAGAGGGCGATATCCAGGCAGATGTACAAACAGCTAGAAGGACAAACGGACTGGCATGGATAAATCGACTAGGCTAGAAGGATGCTTATTGGATTGCGGATGCGTCGGGGTCTAACAGTTTTAGAATTCACTTGAAACTGGCAAAATAACAAAGAGCTGTGACATACTTTAAGTAAGTTTCAATTATCAAATGTACAATGCAAGCCATATTTTACTTTTTAGGTACATTTTTACTTTAAACACAAAGCAAAAAGCGAAATTCTATATAGAGCCCAGTAGCAAGCGTACCCACTTTAAATCTGTTTTTTCAAAATAAACTTGGTAATGTTGTGTGCGGCTCGACTTGCCGCACTTAAGGCGTGACATTTCATACCTGATTCATATGCAGCTAAGGCAATTGTATAATACAGCTCATGCTTATGCATTCAACAACCGGTATTGTCGTGGTAGTGGGAACGGCAAATGGCTGCGACGTGAACCTATTAAGTGACAGCAACCTTGAAGCGTAAAAGTTAGCACCTTAATCGACCTTAATCGGTGCAGGTAACTTTGCCAGGGCAGGGACTGGCCGAGGGCACAATTTTCAACACACAATCGCCTTCACATTCACACATTTCTAATTGGCAGCAAACAACAATCCAAAGGCACATCGGAGAGACGATGGTGTTATTATATATTAATAGAACTTTTATCCTCGCTTAGAGTTAACTTACATGACGTCAGCTTCATGGGCGCTGTAGTAATATCTGTGATTGCAGTTTGCAATTGCAGTTGCAGTTGCAGTTGAGGTTTAGAGTGCAGTTGGGCCACATTCGCTACACGAGTGCAGCTGCCATCGACGGCATTTGTTTATCAATCTGGCAGCTTTCTTGCATTTTCACTTGCGGCACTGTACGTTAAGATACTTGTAGCAGTTTTAAATTTTGTAGTATTTGTATCTGGAACTGGTGATACAGAAACTACAGTGCAAGTCCAAATTGTGCGAATGTTTTGTCTTATTGTTTTTATTTGTCGTCTGTATATTTGTTTTTTTTCTTGTACTTTTTTTTGCTTCGTTAGCGTTCGGTTTGCTGTGCTCGGTTCTCACGCGCTGCGATCCGCTCTACACTAACAAGAAGTTTATGACCAAATGCCATAAAATTCGTTGTAAAAAGTCGACGAGGCTGGAAAATGTGTTTTCCGTTTGCTGCTGCTCCTTTTCTTCTTCGTCTCTGTGCACGTCTTGCTCTCGTCTTATGCTCTTGGCTCTGAGTTAGTTTTTAATTTTTGTTTTCGTGTGTTTTTGTTTTTGCGTTCGCCTTTTCGTATGGCCTCTCCGCAGTCGCGTCGCGTTGCGTCGTTGGCTCCGTTGACTCTTTGCGGTCGACGTCAGCATATTTTCGGCGCTCTGCCCGCCCCTCACTTGCCCTCTCACTCTTTCACTGCTAGCATCTCGCTTGCTCACGTGCGCAGGTCCGCTTTGCTGTCACACACATAAACACACACACACACACACACACACTCACCAACAGCTCCCTGGATTCGGCTATGTATATATCACTATCTGTATTCGTTAATGCGCCTGGCATCCCTATCTCCTGTTTCTGGGTATTTTCTACATAAGAACGAAAAAACTGCCCTGTGCTCAGTCGTTGTTCTCCGTTGTTTTTCATTTTCATTCGTAGCCATTTTATTGCTCCCTCGGCTTGTGTACGCGCCTTTGTTTTGTATCCATTTTCTCGGTATTTGCCTGATGGTGCTGTGAGGCAGTTCCATTCATTCGCTCTCTCAGCAAATTTCAAATCAGTGAGCTGTACGCGTTGTCTTTTTAAATTAACCTTACACACTCACATGCATATTTACACATATGTATGTATGTAGTATTAACACGAACGGTCAATATAATTTTATTAAATTATTTTTTTTAAATGTCTAGCAACTATACATTATATATAATTCGAATATTTTGAAGCTGGCGCCAACAATAATTAAAAAACAAATTATTTGCTTGGCTAGCTCGAGGTCCGGGGTTTTATTCAAGATAACAACAATATTTGTAACAGCGTGTACATCGGCACAACAAAATCCAAGCTAAAAACAAGAATAGCTCAATACAAATCGGACTTCAAATTAAGACATCACAATAATATACAAAAAGCAGCACTTATGACCAACTGTACCACACACCAAATTTCGATGCGACAACAATTTTACAACAAGAAGACATACATTAAAAATGTTAAACATAATAAACACACCAAACAACAGACGACTAAACTTAAAAACGGACACCGAAAACTGCGCTTACTGTATATAAACATCTATTGAACTTTCAAATAGTTTCAACCTCCACGTCAAAGAGCGCAGACGTGTAAAACAATGTATGTTTTTTTAAATTTTTTAGTTTTATTTAATTTTCATAATGTTAATTGTTTTTTGTTTTTGTGTTATTTGTTGGTGATATTTTAAACAAAATTGCGTTTTTTCATTTTGGTCTTGAATAAAAACCCCGGACCTCGAGCCAGCCAAACAAATAGTTATAACATGGAAAGGTCGCCTAATCCAGCATTAATTAACACACAAATATATATATATATATATATATATATATATATATATATATATATATATATATATATATATCTAAAATAATATATTTTGCCAATACTTTGAGGAATTTTAAATAAATTTAGGTCCAAGGAAATTTGCACCAGACATATTTGTTATTACGCAATATATGTAAGAATAGCAATACGAATTTTAGCAATACATTGGTGACTTTACATATATGTTGAGCAATATATTTATTTTAATTATTTTCCACGAAAAACATTTTCTAAATATACTTATGTAAATTGTTATGTATTCAAATTAAAACTTTCTAATAATTTATTAACTTGTGGTATAAATACTAACCTTCGAAAAGGTTTTTAAAGGAGAAATCAAAAAACCTAAGTTCCTATATAAATATGCTCTGTATGCTCTGAATCTAATTATATATAAATTATATGAAATACACAAATCTTAGAAAATTTGTTTATACTATTACTGACATTGAGTGAGATATTTCTCACTTCATGCGTTGCTTATGGTGTTAATAGTGGGAACTCCTACAAGCCTCATATAGAATAGGTGACCAGAAAAAACAAGGAACTTTACAATACTCGTTTTATTAAATTGATGGGGGCATATTAACATTAGGATCACAAAAGGAGCGTTAAAAAAACGTGTTGCTGATAAATTGACAGCCCACGCAGGGCTTCATTTTCGAATGTGTGTGAGTATCGTGTAATTCATAAATAACACAAATGTATGTATGCATGTAAGTATGCCAGCACACACATATAAGACTTACGTGTGTTTGCTGATGGGCAACTTAATTTCCGTAGCATGCTAATGCAGATTTTGTCTCGCCCCACTCGCATTGTGGCCGTTATTTTTTCCGCCATTTTCGGGGGTTGCAAGCTTAATGGATATTTCCCCCTTTTTACGAGCTTCCCTTCTGGCGGGCTCGACACCACGGAAGCACAAGCAGGGCGGAAGCCTCAGTCCACGGTCTCCAACCGGAGAAACCCGTATTGTATTTGAGAATTTTACGACATTAATTCCTTTGCAAGTGGGGCCCAAGGGTGAAAAACGCCATTTGCAAAAGCAAGAGCGTACCAACAAAAACACGAACCCAGCCGCATCCCGCATCCACATTCCACAACAAAACCATTATAATTTACAAAATCCAAAAGTTAATCATACGAAATGTCTTCTCTGCCAAGCAGAGCGGTTCTTTCGCATCTGGATTTGAGCCGGGTCCGGGTACGGGTCCCTATCCCGAACGGAGCGAAAACTGTGCATTGCGATCCACGTTTTCCAATCGTAAAAAGCAGCCACAGCTGCTGCATGTAGTTTTAAGCGTTTAATACTTTTCGTTTGGTTACCAAACACACCGCCAAACATTGGGTGAACAATTGCGAATCAGTTTGCATTATATCCACGGCAATTAAGAACTTTTGGATGCCCAGTAACTGTACTCCAAGAAGCTTGCAGCAAAGCAGAGATACTCCATGACCCTCTTTATTATTCAATTTATCTTTTTATCAATTTGTACGCTTTTTGGCCCTCTGCCGGCTAGCGCTCGCCCGCTATTCAATTTCCATTTAACGAGTACTTAATTTGAGCAAGTGTTTGCTTGGCTGTAAATATTTATTGCCGTTGCCCGTCGGCTGTTTTGTCTCTCCTCGACGTTTGCCCGAGCTTCATAATTTTATTGTGTTATTGCTGTAGTTATGCATTAATTTTATTGAGATAGTCGTAAATGGCGGCACACTGATCGGCAACAGCCAAAATGCCTGCCATAGGAGCCAATTGGGCCAATTGTAATTAGCCAAACACAGTTTTTCTTCCCTAATTAGCAGCAGTAGCAACAACAGTCGCTTATTCTCGTAATTAATTAAACGCCAGGGCAATTAAATATTGTAATTGCTATCATCACTCTTAAAGCTCAGAGCTCTAGGAATATTTGAGAAACCCTTCACTAATTGGCTTGAAATAAAAGAGATCGACTGTGCATTGGGAAAGGAAACCCCCGGTTTAAATACCTTTCTTATAACCTTTTAAATAAATATGAATTTGAACTTTACGAATTTTGTGCTCATGCTTCTGAAACGGACACAGAATAGTGTCCGTTCCGTGTCTTGATTAGGACTACGAAATGAGTCGATGTACATACCATTGAACGTCCGTCTGTTTAAACGATTCGAACATAGACCAAGTCCAGAGTCACAAGCCTAATTAAGATTAAATAAGAGCGCTTGCATCC
Source organism: Drosophila borealis (assembly GCA_035045885.1). NCBI lineage: Eukaryota > Metazoa > Arthropoda > Insecta > Diptera > Drosophilidae > Drosophila > Drosophila borealis. Next base: position 21,272,457 of record JAWNOR010000194.1, read on the forward strand.
ACCTATGAAATATCCTGGGTATGAAAATAATCGACTGATTTCACCAGTAATTATACATTGAACACACTTTTATAAATTTGCGCTTCAGCTTATACTCAACCGCAATGTTTTCATAGTATTAAATACCCAACATTATACCTTAATACAGCTTGAGATTATTATTACATTCTTTTTAAATGAGTCCTATATTTATGACAAAAATTCATAAAAAGCACAGTCGATCCAAAATTCAATTGAATATGCAAAATATCATCCTTAAATGCTGTTGATTTAATTCAAAAGTGTATGTGTTATTTTATAGGATTAATAAAGTTGTATGTCATTGATTGAGAAAAATTAAAAATAATAAACAAATACTTTTGTTTTTCCAACAATTAAGTATATAAGTTGAATAAGCCTAGCTGAATAAAAAAGGAAAATAAAATAAATATATTTTCAAAAACTAAAAAATAATTCCGCCGTTTTAAAATATTTTATATTAATGTTCTTAGGGCGGCTCATTAAATTAAAAACTTTATTGTGTGTTCTGCTCAATAAAGGCTTTGAAAAGGCATTTACTTTGAAGTTTTATGATAATGACTAAAAAGTATAACACGCTGCCTTCAAATGCAATTTCAAGCACCAGTACATTTCATTTTGTAGTCAAACTTTTCCCGATCGATTGACTTTGAAAATGGCTCTTCGGTACCTAAATATTCCATTCCATCAAAGTAATTGTTTGACCGGCTACGGAAATATCAATTTTAAAAAATCTATAATTATTAAAAGTGGCATTGTTAAATAAGTGGAAATACTAAATAAAGAAAACTTGAATTTTTAGCAAACTCAGCTATTACAAGCTTTACCATGACTAGAATAAAATCTTCCAATCGGACCAATTTAGCATTAAGCTGTTGAATATGAACTACAACACAAAGATCAAATTGTTCTCAGTAAAGCTTTAAAACTTAGATACTTGCTGGCATAGAAATAGACGGCGATGCCCGTCCGGTCAAGTCGACTATAAATGCTGATGTACATTTCTCAATTAGAGAACTCTCTGCATATAGCATAAATGTTAGATACAAACAAATGGGATCAAATAGGATTCTAAATCAGACAACATACATAAGGAAATAGAGTTTAAAATTTAGTCTGTAGTTCGGATCTTGGGGCAACCATATTGAACCCCGAATTTGTGTTTACAGTAACTTCCTTCCGTTAACTCGAAGGGAACCATATTTTCTATAAATAAAAGTTTACTTTAAATCATTTTATTTAAAATGTTTAATATTTTATAATATTGTTTTCCAGTTTTAATTTTTTGATATTGCGTTGGTAATTGGTACTTTGAATATACCTTTTTGAGGCTATTGTGCATTATTTTGAACACTTACTGAACTGGTTTTAATTTTTTTTAATACTATTATACCAATTGGATTTTCACATAATATATAAACGGAATCGATAAAACAGCTGTCGTATTGAAGCTGTCATTGAAGCATTCGTACAAGTGTTACATTCATTTTATATATAACATATTTAAAAAGCAAATGTTTTAATTTTTGGTTTTTGAATCTAAGTTGAAGTATTTGTTTGAGAACTACTGCAAGGAAATTCCTTGTTATTTTTATCAATAAAACACATCTCTCATTTTTCACATACCTTTAACATAACTTTGTTTTGTTTTGTTTTTTTATCGTCAGACTTGCTTGCTTCTCCAACGGAACTTCTTCATTTTATATGAGTTTCTTATTGAACACACACAAAGCACTGCTCTATAGTCGTAAGGTTCAAATATATGAGATAATAACTGACCGATAGCTCGGTACTATTAACGATTTGCTTGTTTAATGCTCAGTATGGATTACTCAAACAATTAAATTATTGAAACTGGCTTAACTGTGATTGACGCTGATAATATCGAGTTAAGATTCGGTTGACTCTACTGGTTTATGGCTGACACACCGCGATTTTAATTTCGACTTTATGCGGCGATGATGACGACGACAATGACGACTCGCGGGTACTAAAACTCCATTGTAAAGTGGTAAATACTCGGGCGGCGCACCGTAAAAAACGCCAAGCGCCAAAACCAGAACAACAACATTACCCACTCACTCGCACACACCTATGCACATCCACAAACACTAACAGCAAGTGCATTGGTGTGTGTAAGCCAAATTCGAAATCACCACTTTGCGAGTTGAAATCTCTTGGCTTTCGGTTCGTTCGCTTCGCTCTCGTCCAACTCGCTTCTCGTTCGTAATTTCCTGCGAGCGACAACCTCGGTCCTCCAGCCACAGCTCTGCCTCCGAAAGGCCCGCAGTGATGCTCACCACACAAAATGGAAAATTCGAATTTGACTGAGGCTCCATTCACTGCAGAGGTAAGGTGGCATTTTACAGGCTCACTGATTGACTGATTGGTGAAAAACCGAAAAGCTAGGAAGATAGAATTTATTCTAAGGTACCTTTCCTAAACTATTAAGAGGATATATTTCATTATAGAATACATATATATTATAGCGGGTATAACCCGGCCTTGACGGTGGCACGTATGTTATAAAATCAATGTTCTCAAACTTATGTAGAGCTTTGAAAATAAGTTTGAAGCAAATCGGACACAACTTAAAACTTCGCCCAACAAATCTTTAAATCGCATTCTCCCCGAAGATGTTTGAATTCTGCGAAAAGTGTGAAACACGTATCAAATGATTTTTCTTATAGATCTCTGGAAATGAACTTGAGCGCGAAACGTCACCCACTAAATCTTTGACCTCCATTTCCACCAAGGAGGAACGGATTTTCCTAAAAGTGTGAAATACCCCTCAAATGAATTTGAGCAAAGATCTTTGAAAATAAGTTTGAGGCCGATCGGATGGTAAACAAAAAAGTTACATACAAACGATTTTCGCGATTTTTCCACACTTGCGGGTGGAATTTCCCTACATCACATAAGGTAACTACAGTGAAAATTTCAGCTTCCTAGCTCTTACGGCTTGGGCTGTGCGTTGATCACCAATCAATTAGTCAGTCAGTCATTCTCTCAGTCAGTCAGGAAAAACAGTTTTATATATAGAGATTAAATGGCCACATTGTCTCTGCTGCGGCATATCAAGAATCTAAGTAAACGCTAGCTGGCAACCTTATCACTGCTCTGGTTGCTCGTATTAATTTTCCTTCGTTTCAATTGTATTTCCGCATTTGAAATAAAAGAAGAAATTCAGTATGAATTTATTTAAAAAAAACACACACACACAAACGGAGGAGCTTCTGTTAAAATTACAAATTCGTGCTCTTATTTATTTGAGCAATTAAGAGGTTGGTTGTTTTTTAATCTAACGGCAGCCAAATATATAATTATCCCTGGATAATTTAGAGTGAAAACTTATGATATTATGTCACATATACCATATACATATACCAAAAGAATTTGAATTTGTATGAGATTGCGAGTTAAAATCATGCAGAAATGAAAAGTTTAATTGGAAATTGTTGTCCGTGTTTATTGTTGTAGTTATTTTATGATTTGATTTAGCGGAATTGAATTACGAGCCAATAATTTACGATTCGATTAAGTAGCTTGAAAATATTTTGCAATTTCGTGAAATGTCGTTTCCAATTATTTTGATATTTTTTGGCGAGCAAACAAAACTCTCGCACAGCAACCCTCGAGTCGGCCATCTTAAACGAATATTTTCCATTTGCCCGTTTCTCTGGTCGCAATGGCGAGCAACTGAATAGTAGCGGGGAAAAGCGGATGTGTCGCCACAGAGGTTGCTACTGTTTCGTGTTTCGACTTCCAAAAGGCGGCCACGACGACGGCAACCGCTGTTAATCGAATGGCATACATTTAGGAAATTGTCCCAAACATTTTCGCATTCCGCTTTCGTGCCGTCCAGGAGGCAAACATTTTACGACTTAAAATAATCGTTGTTTTTCTTTTAGTTAAGCTGCTTGCCGCAGGACACCCAGAAGGGGCGAGTAGCGGACTTCTGACGTTCTATTGCGGCCAGATACCAGGGATTGGAAGTTTTTGCCCGCTGCTAGCTGTTCACTGCTGGCTGCTGATTGTGGCATAAATTTAGGACAGCCGCCCCATTAAGACAGTGACAGGCGCAATTTATGACTTCTGCCTGTGCTGGCAGCGGCCGCAAGGCTTGGCTCTCATATTGTTCGCTTGCCATTTGTGTTTGTTTATGTGCGCACCCAGATACAAATACAGAAACACACACATTCGCACATAAGCTCACAAGTTGGGCTTGGTCTACGGCCACAATTAAGCTGGTAAATTTTCTAACCCACTGGGAAACCATCGAGGAGGCAAGGACATCTGCGTATTATTGGACGCATTTAAAATCTCTAAAAGCCTCTAAGCGGCTGCAAACTTTTCTGCATTCCCTTAACGCTTCAGTTGGAGCGCAACCACAAACCATTATATGGTTCGCCTTCGGCGTAGTCACGAAACTTTCTGGCGTTGAAAATTAAATTTCCTAGAATGAGTTGGATCACTGACCGCTGTTTACCCATGCCTTCTATTTGCCTGCTTTTGATATATAAATCGAATAAGATCGGTTATACTTGCCAAGCAAGCATATTAATAAAGTTAAGAGATGCTGTAGAAGTAGGTTCCAAAGAATTTAGGTTTAAAGATCATTTTATATAGACGATCTTTAAATTGCTTTTATGAAAATAAAAAAAAACGGAATTTAAATAGAATATATTGAAAATTAAATTCGTATTTCTCAAAAATGTATACAAAAGGTTATACAAATTTTGTGCAAATCTGTGTAACTGGCAGAAAACGACTTTTTCGATCTTATCAAGTATATATATTCTCGATCAGTATCAAAAGCCGAGTAAATATAGACATTTTCGTCTGTCCGTCAGTCTATTTCTATGCAAACTAGAGTCTCCGTTTATAAGCTACAGTCTTTGCATAGGTTTGTCTCTCTCTCTGTTTTAGGCACATACATATGTCGGAATCGGCTAGACCTGACACTTAATCATGAAGCTACCATAGAAAGGTTCGCTCGGAAGTTAAGTTCTTAAAATATCTTGACTAGTCCCGGGCTTTATTAGTTTCATTATGCTGTTTATATATGTGCCTGATCTTATTAAGATTGCACTGCTATATCATATAGCTTTTTAGGAATAATCGGTCGAAAAATTTTCGGTTGTCAAAACATTCTGGTTTCTACAATATTTTCTCAAAATCGGCAAAACCGTAAGTCAAATGCCTACTAGAGAATAAAATATTCAAATATTAAAAAAGAAAATTATTTTTAAAAAATCTCTATTGTACATATGCGTATCGAAAGCATGGCTTTATTTGGGACATCTATTTTTAAATATTTATTATTTGCATTTGCGACGTCATTTCTTATGCATAACAACATAAAATAACGTATGTAAATGACTTTTTTCAAAAAGTCCCATAAAACTCAAAGATTTTATTATAATTTGTTTCTATGCTCTGTGTACGAATTAAAAACAGAGTATATTGGCTTTGCATCGTCAGTCTCACTGTTCGTTCGCTTAAACGTTTTTCGATTTTGGGCTCTCCGAAATTCGGGCATTTAAAGTGTATTAAAATTTTTTCTTCGTCTCCGAAAATGAATATCTGCCGCTATTTTAGATCTAAAGTCTTAAAATTTGTCAAGCAGACACCTTTAAAGATCTCGAGAGCCAAAATTATGTCCCCGCATTCACATATTAAAGGCATCAATAATTTTATGCAGAGTATTGTACAGTCGATTATACCCAATTACAACAAGCTAACTTGTTTTTTCGCTTGTTTTGTTTGTCATACATGCAAGAAAAGTTCCTAAAATAATGCGATGCATTTGACATCAGCTGTCTGCGCCCCATTTTAATGTTGCCGAAAAATATAATTTCCGTCATCCACATTTTTGCCACAGGGTCATTAAAATGATGCACAGCTCCATCGGCTTCATCAGCGTAAAAATTGAGGCTGGCAACAATGACGGCAAATGAAATAAAGCGACTGCTGCGAACGAAGCGGAAGCAGGGAAGAAGGCGGCCACAGGCAACAGGATAATAACAAAATGAGATGGTAGTGGTATCCTATTTGCCATTGAGAATACGCCCCGTGCAACACGGTCTCGATAAAAGCTTTGACAGAAGCGGATATCTTTATATGTGTAGGTGCATATACATGTGTGTATGTTATATATTCACAAACCTATAGAATCAAATAAATATATTTTGTTTTACTGTGAGGCTGGCAGTAGTAAAATTCTGTTATATAAATATAGATGAAAATGTTAGGAAGAGGGGCGAGCGAGAGAGCGAATAATACGGAAACGGGTTTTAAAATCACGGCAGCCATTTATTATTTCTTTTAATTGCCTATAAAAATTTTTACTATCGAATGAAGAGAAGTTGTCGTCTCTAGTACTCAAGCTCGTCATTGTCGCTGAAGTAGAGGTTGCTACGGCTCCCATTGGATCTGGCGCTCTTTTCTTTGTGCACGGCGGGTAAATGGCAAACGACACCTATTTGTCTGGTTCCACCCTCTTATTACACTTCTAGGGTTGAACATCCAGATTGAGTTTGAGTGTCCCTGGGAATCATAATGGAACGTAAATGAAACTTAAATGTAACCAAATAGCTGACTCCTGTCCTGGGCTACATATTCGCTTGCACAATTTATGAATGAAGGTTTCAACTAATTGAGACATAAAGTTAATTTAATAGCTAATTTCATAAAGCCACCAATAAGACATGAAATCAGTGTAGAGTATCGATTAACTAAGTATTATAACATGGCAAGGCATGAAAACTAAATTTTTGATTTGCATAATCAGGCGACATAGCAAAATACTTTTCTTAATTCTAGAATTCAATATACAACTCTAATTTGTGTTCGTTAAATATCATTACAGTTGGAAATAGCTGACTGGGTTAATGTCACTAAGCTGTATGACTGTAATGCGAATTATCCAAACTTTTTAGTTCCAACGCTAGCAGATTTATAGCAGGCTAATTAACAAGCTTTAAATCTGTGGTCACTCTGGTTGGCGTAATGAAGCAAATACAAAGCTTTCTCTGACATTGGTATATACGAATATGAATTCGAATTTCAGTCGATAAATTAGATAGCACGGTTAGGCGGTTGGACCCACCACCGGTCGCACGAGCAGGGTGACACATATAGCCAAATAGAAAATCTAATACATTTTTTTTCAACAAAGTTAGCAAGCATAAAAATCGATAGACCCCTTTGTAGTCATTAAGCAGTCCCACAAAGGTTTCTTCATATAGTAACAAAGTTTCAGGTCGACTGTTTCTATAGGCGGTACAACTTATAGAAATCATCGCCGCCTATTATAAACTCTTTGCTTAAATGGTAGAAGAATAATAAAGCTATTAGGTGATAACGTTAGAGTTTTGAATAAAGAGCATATTATATAAAAACTCATTAATTTCGGCGAAAATTTCTGTTAAGGCTTCGTGAAAAATTGAGACCGATATGGCCGCTCGTTCAAACTCGTTCTGATCAGCAATATGTCCCTCCTTTACTACGTTAAAACATTTTTAAACCCGTTTATATTATAAATTAACTGAGCATGAATAATAATCGTTGCCATTTTATACCCTGTTCACAATTGTAGCTTCTTGAGAATCAATACATTTTCAATGTTTAACCTTGATACATAGTATTGGGTATCTGTCTGTCAAGCAGTTATAATAATAATCTCTATATATATAACTGTTTATCCTGACTGACTGACTGACTGACTGACTAACTGACTGACTTACTGACTGACTGACTGACTGATTGGTGATCAACGCACAGCCCAAACCGTAAGAGCTAGGAAGCTGAAATTTTCACTGTAGCTACCTTATGTGATGTAGGTGCACGTTAAGACGGGGTTTCGGGAAATTCCACCCGCAAGTGTGGAAAAATCGTGAAAAACGTTTGTATGTAACTTTTTTGTTTACCATCCGATCGGCCTCAAATTTATTTTCAAAGGTCTTTGTTCAAATTCATTTGTGGGGTGTTTCGCACTTTTTGGAAAATCCTTTCCTCCTTGGTGGAAATGGGGCTCAAAAATTTGGTGAGTGACGTTTCGCCCTCAAATTCATTTCCAAGTATCTATATGAAAATTCATTTGAGACGTGTTTTACACTTTTCGCAGAATTCAAACTTCTTCAGGGGGAATGCGATTTAAAGATTTTTTGGTCGAAGTTTTAAGTTGTGTCCGATTTGCTTCAAACTTATTTTCAAAGCTCTACATGAGAACTTAATGAATACGTGTTTCGGCGATTTGGAAAATTCCACCCGCAACAGTGGTAAATTGGCGGAAAACGGTTGTATGAAAGTTTTTTGTTTACGTCCGATCGGCCCCACACTTATTTTCAAAGATCTTTGTTCAAATTCATTTGAGGGGTGTTTCACACTTTTAGGAAAATCGTTCCTCCTTGGTGGTAACGGAGGTCAAAGATTTGGTGGGTGACGTTTCGCGCTCAAATTCATTTCCAGAAATCTATAAGAAACATCATTTGAGACGTGTTTCACACTTTTTGCAGAATCCAAACTTTTTCGGTTGGAATGCGACTCAAAGATTATTTGTACGAAGTTTTAAATTGTGTCCGATTTGCTTCAAACTTATTTTCAAAGCTCTACATAAGAATGTAATGAATACGTGTTTCAGCGATTTGGGAAATTCCACTCGCAACAGTGGTAAATTGGCGGAAAACTTTTGTATGAAAGTTATTTGTTTACCGTCCGATCACTTTCAAAATCATTTCAAATTTGTTTGAGAACATTGATTTTATAACATACGTGCCACGGGCAAGGCCGGGTTATACCCGCTAGTATTATATAACTGACTCGAATGACTGACCATCTGATTGGTGATCAATGCACATCGCAAACCGAAAGAACTAGGGAACTGAAATTTTCAATGTAACAGAATGCAGGCTTACTCGGAAATAGAGATTCAAAGATATTTTGGGTGAAGTTTTAAATGCTGTCCGATAACTAAATAAATACGAGTTTCAGACATTTTTGAAATTCCATCGCAAATGTGGTAAATAGGCGAAATACGGTTGCAAATTAAATTTTTGGTTTACCATCCAATCAGATTCCAGCTAATTTTTAAAGATATTTTCATCGATAATAAATCCGGGCTAAGGGTTGCAAGAGCAAATTTCTAAGTTTCGTGTAATCGTATTCAAACTTATTTTCAAAAATTTATCTAATACGTTTTTAGCAAAATTATGAACAGATTTTTTCAGCTTCAAGATTCTCACTGCATGACTAACATAGATGGAAACCGATGATTTCAACTTTTGGTTGTTTACTCGATGGGCTTTAAGTTTATTTTAAAATACATATGTAAAATATAACTTTAAAATATAACTTTACATTAAATATCTCTATATACAAAACTGCTTGTCCTGAGTGACTGACTGATTGGTGATCAACGCACAGCACATAATGTAAGAGCTGGGAAGTGAAATTTTCACTGTTGTTACCTTATGTGCACGTTAAAACGGGGTTTCGGGAAATTCCGCCCGCAAGTCTGCAAAAATCGCGAAAAACGTTTGTACGAAACTTTTTTGATTACCATCCGATCTCATTTTCAAAGATCCTTGTTCAAATTCATTTGAGGGGTGTTTCACACTTTTCGAGAAATGCATTCCACCTTGGTGGAAATAGGGGTCAAGGACTTGGTGGGTGACGTTTCGCGCTCAAATTCATATCCAAAGATCTATGTGTTTCACATTTTTCGCAAAATCAAAGCATCCTCGGTGGAAAGTGCGATCCAAAGATTTTTTCAATGAATTTTTAAGTTTTGTCCTATTTGCTTCAAACTTATTTTCGAAGCTATACATAAGAACTTAATCTATACGTGTTTCAGCGATTTGGGAAATTGCACCCACAGAAGTGGTAAATTTGCTTAAAACAGGTGTATGAAAGTTTTTTGATTACCGTCTGATCGGTTTCGAACTCATTTTTAATGATCTTTGAGGGAATTCATTTTATTCGTGTTACGGGCAAGGCCGGGCAATACCCGCTAGTATATATATATAGAGTAAGAGCTAAGAAGCCGAAATTTGTACTGTAGCCACCTTATGGGCTAAGGGTACATGCTAGTACGGGGTTTTTAAAAAATTCCGTCCGCAGGTATAGAAAAACCGCGAAATCGTTGTTTGAACTAAGTTGAGGGGTGTTTAATACTTTTCGGAAAATCTATTCCTCCTTGCTGAAAATTGGGGTCAAAGATTTGCTGGATGAAGTTTCGCATTCAAATTCATTTCCAAAGATTTTACGCAAAATCATTTGATAATTTTCGGAGAATCTTAACATCCTCTGTGGGAAAGCGATTAAAAAATATTTTGGACAAAGTATTAAGTTGTGTCCGATTTGCTTCAATCTTATTTTCCAATTCCTACATAAGAACATAAGAAAATCCGCAGCAGTGGAAAATTGATAAAATGGGTTGTATGTAAGTTTTTTTATTTTCATCCGATCGGCTTCAAAATCATATTCAAAAGTCTATGTGAAAGTTAATTTAAGGCGCGATTTACTCTTTTCGCAAAACGTTGAAAGGTTATAAAAACAACGTTATAAGTGCTGCCCAATAAGCTTCAAGCTTTTTTTCAAATGTCCACAAAAAAAAAAAGAATTCGTGTAACAGTGGTTTAGAATATCCCACTCACAAGTGTGGAATCAGAATTTATTTGATACGTCTTCGGAAAGTTCACCGCTCTTGGATGGAAAATGAGGGTTAAAGGTTTAATAAACGAAAGATTTTTGGTTCATTTGCTTCTTCATTCGATCCACCTAAAATATATTTTTAAATATAAGTGCATATCAAGATGGTAAGGGTGGATTTCAATTTTCCAGCGGCTTGTACTTGGTGGAAAGGTAACATATGTAAAGTTTTTAGTACCAAACTTCCCACGGGCAAGGCCGGGCAAAACCCGCTAGTGTTAATATATATATTTATACAAATAAAATGTATATATAATTATACTAGTGGCTATAACCCGGCCTTGCCCGTGGCACGTATGTTATAAAATCAATGTTCTCAAACAAATTTGAAATGATTTTGAAACTGATCGGACGGTAAACAAATAACTTTCATACAAAAGTTTTTCGCCAATTTACCACTGTTGCGAGTGGAATTTCCCAAATCGCTGAAACACGTATTCATTACATTCTTATGTAGAGCTTTGAAAATAAGTTTGAAGCAAATCGGACACAATTTAAAACTTTAAAACTTTGACCTCCATTTCCACCAAGGAGGAACGGATTTTCCTAATAGCGTGAAACACCCCTCAAATGAATTTGAACAAAGATCTTTGAAAATAAGTTTGAGGCCGATCGGATGGTAAACAAAAAAGTTACATACAAACGTTTTTCGCGATTTTTCCACACTTGCGGGTGGAATTTCCCGAAACCCCGTCTTAACGTGCACCTACATCACATAAGTTAGCTACAGTGAAAATTTCAGCTTCCTAGTTCTTACGGTTTGGGCTGTGCGTTGATCACCAATCAGTCAGTCAGTCAGTCAGTCAGTCAGTCAGTCAGGACAAACATTTATTTATATAGAGATTAATGTGTGTATGGATTTTCGAAAGTGCGGAACTACAAAAATGAAAATTTGTATGGCTATTGGGGACACAAAATGAAGAGGCTCTATATGGTGAAGGGTCAAACATAATGGTTAAATAAATATGGTAATATACAGACAACTAAAACAATACTAATTTTGGAATATATAAGGATTAATTAAAAGATGCTATTTCTTTGTCGGGAATGCTCATAGCGCCGGCAACATTAACCCAAACCTTGGGACAGTCATGTCAGGCACTCTTTCTGAATGCACGGCAAAATACCCAAAGAGGGTATAATTTATGTAAATACGGTGGATGCGGCACCATCATGATGCGGATCATGTTTGAGGCTCCAAGATGGCCGCGTAGCGTGCTCGTCAGTACTCGAATTCGAGATTTGTTGCCGTCCTCTGGACTGCACAGCTTGCGGCATGCGTTCAATTACAAACACATAAATTCCCATTTCCATTTGACACATGACAACCCATAAAACTTGTTAAAAAGTACAACAACAAAGGCCATCAACCCCTCGGAGACTGGTCAGAGACTGGGACTGCGACTGCGGCTATGTCTGTGGCCGCGGCTGCGAATGGGACCTGGCGATGGCCGCGCGAAGAAAAAGAGCCCAGATAATACAAAAACTGTATTCAAAATGGTAAAATCTGCTTCACAATATAGGCGGGTCGCACATAAAAGACGCGGGTTCCCTTTTAAACGGACGTTGAATGATATCAGATTTCTTTTCATTTATGTTTTTCGTTTCGATTTGGCTTTCAGTTCGGGTTTGGGTTTGACTTCAGTTCGGCTTATTTGAGTCAAGATTAAAGAAAATGGCGGAGTCGCATTAATTTTATGGATTCCACCACAGGCTCATTATAAAAATCCCATTGATCAGCCATTAAATGTACGCTCAATGTTACCGGGAACGTGGAGCACTGAAAAAAATATCCACAGCGCGCTCCCTAGTCACATTTTATGCTCGCTGCCACCTTTCACAGGCTAAGCAACATGTGTAAGTGCATTTGCCTATTTCAAAAGATGCCTCGACAGCCGATGCCTTGCTCGTACTTCTTTCTTTTGCCAAGCCCCTACAGCATATACTCTTAGGTCTTGTCTACAATATTGTATATTTTAGTGTAACTTTATTCAATATATAAAAGTTTCAGATAACTTAAATATACTACTTGACGACTCCTCAAGTCGAGTCATTTTCTTTAACACATACACAATAAAATGCATGAGCTCTATATTTTTTCGCTTTACGTGAGTACCAATAGCCGGGCTGAACATTGGGTAAAGAGGACAAGCTACCGATAATTGCTAATTTTTTATGCATATATTCCTCCTATACAGACCGGCAGACGGACAGATCGACTAAAAAAAATTATATATATGGAAAAATTAATTAAAAAGCAGGAAAAACAGTTTTTTTTCGAGGTACTGCATAAAATATACCCATGCAGACATGTTAGCGGCAGATCTTCCGTATGAAAACTAAAATTAGGCGAGATTGATTATATGGCAGTCACGTATATAATAATAACGATTATTCCCCGGCCTTGCCCGTGCCAGCTTAAGTGGTGCCCAGTACCCGCCCATATAAAATTCGAATCAATCCGCACTGTCTTAATTTCCACGTCTTAAGTTATATTTTAAATAGATATTTGAAAATAAGTTTAAAGTCCATCGAATAAAGAACCAAAAGTTGAAATCAACGGTTTCTAGCTATACTAGTCTTGTGGAGATTATCTTGAAGCCAAAAAATTAACTTTTGTTCATTCAACCTTTGACCCGCATTTACCAATGAAGAGAAGTGAATTTTTCCAAAAACATATTGAAAAAGTAAAGGTTCTAGTCGGCAGCTCCCGACTTGAGGATACCCTGAACCGTCTTATTCCAACCCCAAATGCAGCTACGCGCTACGCGCTCGTTTGCTTTAGTAGTAATAAAGATAAATAAAAAAAAAAGTTCCCTAGGCAGGGTTCGAACTCGCAATTAACCGCACTACTTGCCGCCGCCTGTACCCAACAGCCACACCAGCAAAAAAAAGAAAATAGTTTCCTCCGTAGGATTCGAACCCGCAACAGCCCGCAGTGCTTGCCGCCGCCTTTACTCAAGAGCCACACCAATAATTGAGGCACAGAAAACAATATAATCGCAATGCAATGCTGTTGATAGAATTCAAAGTAGACGCGCATGAATGTGTGTGTGTACATGTACACAGAAATTCTTGGAATTTGCGCTAGCTGCTGCTGCGGCAATACAAGTTGGATAATTAACTTGATTTATAGCTTTGTGGTGGTAGCAGGGAGGTGGCGATAGGTAAAAAATGAAAGATACTGATATATATGTATATACTATTCTAGAAGCAACATATCAAGTTTGGTGACTCTAGCTCTTATTATTTACCCAACTTGCTCAAAAAACAGGATTTCGATATCGATTTTTATCGATTGCTTGGAAATGGAGTAAGTTATCGATTATCGGAAACAAACTCGTACTGCGCATGCACTAGGAGGGCCTACTTTATGGGGTCGGAGAAACATCCTTCTGCCTGTTACATACATTTGCACAAATACATTATAACCTTTTTACCCATTTTCAATGGGTTCAAGGTATCATAAATTTTCAATAGGATATTTGAAAATGAGTTTCAAGACGTTCGGATGCTAAACAAAAAAATTGAAAATTAACCTCCAAATTTCCACAGTTGCGGTACGAATTTCTGAAATACCTGAAATACGCATTATTTGTATGCTGCTTTGAAAATAAGTTTAAGGCCGATCGAACGAAACCAAATTCAGCCGCACGTTTTTATATAACAGTAGTGTAATCTTGAAATTTGTTGTCGATAAAATGTTGCTTATATGTTAATAGATCTGTTAATTGCTGTGTTTGGACTGCATACAAAAGAGATTGACATGTAAGAAACGGTTGTTTTAATATATTCTAAAGTATATAGTTTATTCGACGCCTATGGTATCCATATGATAGATTAGATGGGCGATGTGGAATTGTTGGAGCATAGTTAGGCTCGTAATTGCTTAAGTTAGGATACAGTGAAAACTAAATTATTTTTCATACTTTAACTCTGTTTTCACCTAACATTCCTATAGCAACTATATTATGTGGACGTATATTGTATCACTGATAGATAGATAGACAAAAACTCTAGCTTCGTTTGCTAAGCCTCAGTGCTTATAGTCCGATCTTTACTTCTTACTATGTGTATTATATACAAGGCGTACACCACAAATTGGTTTATCTAGCTCCTATTAGGTTGATGTTTGATCTATAAGTATGGTTAAAAGAAAGTGTGTCCTAAACTCGTCGTCTCGATCAAGAATATATATACCTTATGCAGTCGAGGATGCACCGAACGAATATACCCTTTTTTACCCATATTCATCGGGTTCAGAGCATAAAAATAAATTTTGTTTCTTACCTTTAATTCAAAATAATTAAGAACCGATTTAACCGTCAAAAAAAATCTGGGGAATGCTGCGCTAAGATATTTAAAATTATTCGACAAAGTAAACAAACTTGAAATCCATTTTGTGACAGCAATCCACATAAGCTTCCCAAACATTTGATGCCATTAAAACGAAATTGACATTTTCGGAAACTTCGTTGTTGGCAATAAAATCGCTTCTTTTCGTTTTTGTGTCGTTAATTCCTACGCATTTTTATTCTTTTTTTTGGCACTCGCAGACAAATGCAGGTTCAACATTGTCAGAAATACGGTCTTAGACGTTGAATGGTATGGAGCACTTTTTAGTTTAAGGCAATGGCCGAGCCGAGTCCTTTTACGAGTTCACGTTAACGGACTGGACCCGCCAGACGGGCGATTTGGATTTACGATGGCAAAGGCGCTCTAATTTCGCTTAGATTTTGCAATCGACGGAGCAGAAGCGGACACTTAAATGCGGAAACCACGCGCAGTACTTTTATTACTGCCAGCATTTTGGAGAAGTGTCCTTTGAATTTTTAGAACTCACACTAAAGCATTCCACAACTTCTTGCAACATTCACATGAGTATATCCAAGCCGCACTCGCACGTAATATAGACCGATCTGGAATCAACACATGTCGAACACCGCTCGGCCCGAATGTCGCACTGATTTGCATCTTGGGATCTCCAGACCTTGCAGCCCAACTGTCCCACATCCACGAATACATACATAGACCGCTCTCGCTGGCCTTGAAGCGCTGGCACCACTCGTCTAAATCCCATTTTCAAAGGCGCACCCTTAACTCTTTCATGTTCCGAAATGTGTTTAGAAATCGCCCCTTTCATACAGAGCGCAGTGATCTCAAGGTCAGACACCTCACCTGAAGAGGTACATTCGAGGCTCAGTTAAATACTATTTTACGCAATATTACACGCACAAAGTGTCAATGGTCCTGCTTTCTTCTTTCGCTGAGGGGTCACACTAAATGTGTGTCAAGGTCGCCATCAAATGTTGCCAACTTTGCTTGCATAAAATATCTATATACGTAATAAAAGTCCTCTATATACGAACATACCGTCAGGATGAATTTAAATTATTATTAATGACCATGCAGAAAGAAGAAACTCAACTGCGGTAGGGTTTATGACTCGAACTTAATAAAAACTAATAAATGGAGAATATCATGGAATATGGCAAGAACTGTTACATATACATATATGGTATTCTTATGTGATAGAGCTCTTTATTATGCCAAATGCTCAGGCACTATAATAAAATATGACCAAAAAACAGCAGGTTTCTTTTTAGTCTGAAATAAAAGCACTTGTTTCTTCATCTCTATATATAAAACTGTTTGTCCTGCCTGACTGACTGACTGACTGACTGACTGACTGAATGAATGACTAACTGACTGACTGACTGGTGATCAACGCACAGGCCAAACCGTAAGAGCTAGGAAGCTGAAATTTTCACTATAGTTACCTTATGTGATGTAGGTGCACGTTAAGACGGGGTTTCGGGAAATTCAACCCGCAAGTTTGGAAAAATCGCGAAAATCTTTTTTATGTAACTTTTTTGTTTACCATCCGATCGGCCTCAAACTTATTTTCAAATCCATTTGAGGCGTGTTTCACACTTTTAGGAAAATTCATTCCTCCGTGGTGGAAATGGAGGTCAAAGATTTCGTGGGTGACGTTTCGACCTCAAATTCATTTCCAGAGATCTATAAGAAAACTCATTTGAGACGTGTTCACACTTTTCGCAGAATCCAAACTTTTTCGGGTGGAATGCGACTCAAAGATTTTTTGGGCGAAGTTTTAAGTTGTGTCCGATTTGCTTCAAACATATTTTCAAAGCTCTACATAAGAACTTAATAAATACGTATTTCAGCGATTTGGAAAATTCCACCCGCAACAGTGGTAAATTGGCGGAAAACGGTTGTATGAAAGTTTTTTGTTTACCATCCGATCGGCCCCAAACTCATTTTCAAAGATCTATGTTCAAATTCATTTGAGGGGTGTTTCACAGTTTTTGAAAAATCCATCCCTCCATACTGCAAATGGGGGTCAAAGATTTGGGGTGTGACGTTTTGTGTTCAAATTTATTTCCAAAGATCTATAAGAAAAATAATTTGAGACGTGTTCACATTTGTCGAAAATCTAAACACCTTCGGTGGAAAATTCATTTCAATTTTTAGGTGAATTTTAAATTTTGTCCGATTTGCATAAAAGTTGTTTGATTCCCGTCCGATCAGTTTCAAAATCATTTTCAAAGCTTTTTAGTTTCTTATATAATGATATTATTTTATTCATTTAAGATTGATAAATAGTCATGTAAAGAATGTCCGCTTTGTAAATGCGTAATACATTTCTAGCATATTCCGACGCTACTTTGTCCACACATCTACCCAAAAATGGGTCCGTTGTTTGTGTTATATATATATATATATATATATATATATATATATATATATATATATATATATATATATAGTATTATATATGTATATATATGGAAGAAGAGACCCGTCGTTTCCAAGTTTAAATGAATAATGTTGAAAATGCAGGTGGTACCGAAATTGTTTGCACTCACTACGCACTCTAATGGCCACGCGTCTACGCATTTATTATATTCCCACGTAATCTATTTATTACCAATCCATTACAAATTCAATTATAAAAATTAAGATTGTCGGTTCCACTGAAATCTTGCCAAAATAATTCACATGGAGCTCTAGCACATTCTTTGCGGTATTAGAAACTACGTACGCGCCGGCGAAAACTTACCACTGCTTTCGTTGCTCAGAATAATTTAATTTCATATAAAAGGTCTGGTATCAATTGCATAAAGGAAAAAATTTATATTTGAATTTAATAAACAAAACACATATTTACTAATATGATTAAAAAAGTAAGATGCTGTCTTCTCGTGGGCTCAAACCCCCTATACTCGTGCTTTTTATACCGATACTCTGCAAACTAAGCTACTCAATCAACAAAAATGGTAAAGCAATGTGACCAAGCAATCAATCAAAAGAAAAGTTTAATTATTATTGTTAAATCGCACTTATTATAAATATAAGTATAAGTATTGAAAACTCTACTAAAACTCATATGAGGCGTACATTTCTCTTTCGTGGCCGTCTTAATCCTCTTTTTTTTTTAAATATTTTTCAACATAATTGTACCCCTCTTAGCCGGACAGAGCCAATATATTTATACACATTGAGTGAGTAATGGCAAACAAAAAATAAGTGTAAAATTTATTTGTTCAATTCTTTTTATAATCATTGGCGTAAAATTTACCAAATTGCAAAAAAACAGACTTGGTGTGAATATATATAATGAACCAGTCTTGTTACATTTGGACCACAGTGGCAACCATGTTCACGACATTTGGCAGCCATTATAAAGATAGGCTCCGCCCCTATACATGTCCATGCATCTCTTATAAATCATACTCAACCATTCCCATTACAGAATTCGACGACTTAACACTACAGCCGTACCAGCTATGCTCCACATGTAACCAGAAATACTCCACACATAACGAAAGTGGTTTACATCGTGTTATTTCGTTAAGTACGTGGAATTTGTGGCGGCAATGTTAAACGCCATCTATTGTTGGTGGCCTAACGTAATGTATCTTTAATGTTAATTGACATCGAGGAAGTTTAGCAGCTTGCTATCCCTGGCATCTCTCACTGTCATCCCTACTTTCTGGTGGAATAGAGGATCCAACTAGCGACAGCTTGATCTTCGTATATATACATATATTTTTGGAATTATAAAAAACATTCACAAACTCTTTCGTAGTAAGACAGATCTCCAAATATTATTGACCAAAGCGACATCTATCGTTAATGTACAACTGTACACTTAACAGAATCTGTCCAGATTAAATAGATTAACATTTTTCTAGAATCAACATTTTGTGAAGTCAACAACTTAAAAATTTGAAATAACGTTGAACACATTTTTCATATTAAATAATATTTACTCTTTTGAACAATTTAAAAAATGTAAATTAATATTTATATAGTTAAGTGTTCTAATTGAACTATTATTGTGGAATCCCAAAAACTTCAAATCTTGTCAAATTTGCATCGGACAGGCAGGTAACGAACAGGCACACAGACGCATGAATGCTTCTATCCATATACAAAAGTGTGCAAGTGTGCGTGCATGGCAAGTCCAAAAGTTTCAATGCACGCATGCCAACGCATAGGTACCCTTACCAACAATTACGAGCGAAAATGCAAATCGGCTTTGCAAACCTTTTGATTATTTCATTTTACTCGTCCGTTCAAAAGGGATGAAACGGGTCAGAAATTTTCAATTTGTGCGCATTGTTGAACACATACACACACATACCCTTAAGTCATCTCTAGACATAATGAGAGAGCATTGAGAGCACTGAGAGTAAGCCAAATAAAAAACAGTGATGCCGTTATATATACAAATCATATAGTCTTTATACTCGGATCCGAACAAAAACGAAGTCGACTTTCGACCAGAAATTATTTATTTGTTCTAGCTGTCCCATCTATATGTTGGATAGGATATCTTCGGCACGCTGAAGATTTAATACCCTTGAAGATATATGCATTTTTTTTGCAGATTTCTCAATTTAATGAAGCACGTAAGTGGTGAGTTTAATGTAAATATCTTGGAAAACAGAATAATTTCAATAGAAAATCTCATTTTTTGACAGATTTTTACTATTAGGCAAGATAATATAGTATTGCAATCTTGATAAAACTTGGCACATACTTAAACAGCATAGTTTAAATAGTTAATGTCAGGGTTGGTCAAGATATCTTGATATTTTGCATAGAAACGGACTAACGGACCTGGCTATATTATCTCGGCTTTTGATACTGATCAAGAATATATGTACTTACTAGAGTCGCAGATGGCTCCTTCTATGCGTTGCATGTTGCATGACATAAAAAGTAAGACAGCTTTAATCAGGAGTGCTCGAACAGGAGTTACCCTGAACCTTCCTATAGCAAAGAATAGAACGATCTATTATACCATTTTAACCCATTTTTATTTGAGACAGGAAATAAATTGTAAATGAGCATCAAAATTCTTTTTATGCTTTTACTGAATGGATGAAAAACAATCAGAAGTATTATCAACAACACACGAAATCAACACATACCAGAATTTAATTAGCACATTGACAATAGACACGCAATTGCAATTCTATTAATAGAATTCAAAAAGGAACGCACGCCTTTGAATATATGTATGTATACAGAAAATGCTGGCCCTTTCCGCCAACTGCTACGGGCTCGTTAATCAAAAAATATAATATACATACGTATGTACTTTACCTCTACTATAGGAGAAGCTCAAGTAAAATTTAAGTGCGTGACTAGGAGATTCCGCAAACCCTGCGCCGAGCCTCAAAAATTATAGATTCCTTCTACACACACTTGCACAAGATCACTCATACACTCACACTGGCTTCTTACATTATCCATACAAAATAAGTAAGAGGTTATAGTCGGGAGCTCCCGACTAGGGAACACCCTGAACACTTATCTTCCAACATCAAATGCAGCTCGCGCTCGTTTGCTTTTAGTAGTAATAAAGAAAAATTGAAAAAAAACGTTTTCTTGGCAGGGTTCGAACTCGCAACTAACCGCACTACTTGCCGCCGCCTCTACACAACAGCCACACCAGCCAAAAATAACATATAAAATTACCCACGGTAGGTCTCGAACTTGCAGCAGACCACACTACATGCCGCCACCTCTTCTCAACAGTCACACCAATTATTGAGCCTCAACGAGAAAAAAACTAATTTGAATAGCAGCACATGCTGTTAATAGAATTCAAAGAAGTTGCGCATGAATGTGTGTGTGTACATGCATACAGAAATTCTTGGAATTTGCACTAGCTGCCGCAAGCACGTGGGCAGCCGAAACACATTTTCTTTCGGGTTTCTTACCCGATCTTTATGTAATTGCATCAGTAGATCTTATTGTACTTTAAAATATTCATGTATTCTCACAATTGCCTTTAAATCGTGGCTTATATTGGTGGGCAGCATATGTAAATTGGTTTTTTTTACTTGATTTATAGCTTTATGGTGGTAGCGGGGAGGTGGTGATGAATATAAAATGAAAGATACTGATATATATGTATATACTATTCTAGAAGCAACCTATCAAGTTTGGTGACTCTAGCTCTTATTATTTACCCAATTTGCTCAAAAACAGGATTTCGATATCGATTTTTATCGATTACTTGGAAATGGAGTAAGTTATCGAAAATCGGATACAAACTCGATCTGCGGGCACTAGGAGGACTTACAGCTAAAATTTCAAGTCTCTAGCTCTTATAGGTTCAGATATCCTTGCATTCATTAATATGGACGCACGGACGGACGGGCGGGCGGGCGGGCGGACGGACGGACAGACGGAAAGACGGACAGACAGACGGATATGCATAGATCGACTCGGATGTTGATTCTGATCAAGAATATGTATACTTTATACGGTCCGAGATGCTTCCTTCTGATTGTTACATACAAACCAAAATTATTCCTGTTCGCTTTGTGAATAGTAGTGAAAGTATTCATTGCTCTGTTTTCGTCCATATAACTATAGGCTATGTAACTATAAGCTATACCTGAATCTCATCGCGTATGCGGTCATGTCCTGCATAGTACCAGAGGAGTGCCCAACTAAGTTGCCTGCCATAATATGCTGTTTAAGTGAACAATGAGTGTGACAATAGCATATACATACATACATACATGTACATTAGCGGTCAAAAATTCCGAATGGGACATATTATTATACCCTTGCAGAGGGTATTATAATTTTGTCTCTCCGACCTCGTAAGGTATATACATATATACATGATCAGTATCAGCAGCCGAGTCGATATAGCCATGTCCGTCTGTCTGTTTCTATGCCAACTAGTCTCTCAGTTTAAAAGCTATCTTTATGAAACTTTGCAGAAGTGCCTCTTTCTGTTACACGCAGAACATATGTATGTCAAAACCAGCTGGATCGGACCACTATATTATATAGCTGCCGCAGGAACGATCGGTCGAAAAGCAGGTTCTTGTATAAAAAACATTTTTGTTTATCAAGATATCTTGACAAAACTCGGCATTTATTAGTTTTACTATGCTCCTCATATATGTATATGCAAAATCCAGTCAGCATATCATATAGCTGCCACAGGAACGATCGGTCGAAAATTAAGTGATTGCATGGAAAATTTTTTTGTTTTTCAAGATATGTATGTATGGCACGCATCTGACGCGCGGCCTTCTTTTTTATGATTTTGGGTTTGAATTGAATAACTTGAATATGGTCAGTCAATAAAATCATTAATACTATAAACACAATATAATCGCTCAAAAATTATTTAAGTGATCAGTCACTTGACTTACATATGTAAGTGCAGGTGCTTGCCATGCGTTTACCCGTTCGGCCCAACGGGCTGCTGCAGGTAACAAGGGGTCAACATTCATTCAACAATACAAACCCAAAATCATACATAGAAAGAAGGGCGCTTGTCAGACGCGTGCCAAAAATTAAATTTTCTCTTGCGCCCAAGATCTGCCCAGTCACACACATTTGTGTGTGTGTGTGTCTGTGTGTAGAGGTCGAAAATCAGAAATCCCAAATTATTGGCAAATTTGCATCGGACAGGCAGGCAGGCACCAATAGGCACACAAACGCATAAATGCCGCTGTTCATATACAAAATATGCAAGTATGCGGAAATAGCAAGTCCAAAAACTTTTAAATGCACACATGCTAACGTTTAGGTACCCTTACCAACAATAACGAGACAAAATGCAAGAATTTCGCATCGACGTGGCAAACCCTTTCATTATTTCATATTACTCGTCCCTTCAAAAGGGAAGAAATGCGTCTGACATTTGAGAAAAATTGAATTTGTGCGCATTTTTGCTTGTGCGATCACATACACACAAGCACATTTAAACGATCCCTAACATAAAGAGAGAGCACTGAGAGTAAGTGGGAGCGAGATAAAAAAACAGCGGTTCCGTTCTATCTCGCAAATCATATGGAAGAGAGTTAGCCAAAGCAGTTTCTTGTAGTGTAAGCGAATAAAAAGACATCATGTGTATATCTTACTCTCTTGCTCCCGATTTTGGACCAGATGTCAGCGATTTTTGTATGCCTACTCTAGTTGTTCTGCATGTCCTATTTATCTGTTGTTTGGTTAGTGGTATAAGCTAGGAAGCTGAAATCCTTACTGTAATTACCTTACCTTACCTTAAATGATGGAAGTGCACACTAAGATGCGGTTTAGTGATATTCCACATGCAAATGTGGGGAAATCGCGAAAAACGGTTGAATGAAATTTTTAATGCCGGGAAAGGTTATATTCCGGAGCAAATTCCGGGTGTAAATTCATTCGCAAAGAGCTTAACGAAAGTTGATTTGTCATATACTTATTGAACAAAATATTGAAGTTTCGCCCAATTTAAAGACTTAATGGATACATGTTTTTTTGGATTGTTTGATCCAAACCGTAGGTTCTTAATTCGATGGGTTTCAAACTCATTTTCAAGTATTTATTTGTTAAATTATACCTGAGATACCGGAATACTAATATAATATCGAAATAAGGTTTTGATGCATATTAGAAAAATAAATTAAAATTTTTTGGAGGCAGTCAACCCACTCCGCAAAATTAAATAAATAAAAATTCCAATTGCAAATACAGCCACAAGTTTGTTGTCTCTTTGCAAATATTCTATGGTAAAATAAGATCTGCTCGGAAAATTTCATTAAATGGGTTAAGAATCACAGATAATGTGCGGTCATATTGACGGAGCACGTTGCATATGCTTAAGTTTGCAATTGTGATTGTATTGTATATGTACTCATTTAATTATGTTTTTTTCCCAAAAATAAAACCGTTAGTTCGTTCAGCTGCTGGGGGCGCGTTAATAACCTTGTTTTTCCTTTATCCATTACAAAGGTAAAAATAAAAGAAAATGTGTATTTTCTTGACTAAACGCGCGTCTGTTTTTGGTTAGTGTTTAAATGTATCCATGATTTTGTGCACGTGCTTATACCCATTATAGCACAGGCAGATCAAGTAACCTTAAGAGTTTTTGCTAGAAGAAGGTTCGGAGTATCTTCTAGTCGGGCACTAGAGCACGCTTGTTATCTATGTCTGCTGATAGCATGGACAATCACAACACAATCCGAATAAATTTCACATAAATATTGTTCCCTGCTAATAATAACAAGCTTGTTCAACTTTAATATAAGTAATGACTCATAGTCATAGATACATATATCTTAATAAAAAAGTAAGCAAAGTAAGAATTCCACATTCAAGAATTTGTATACTCTTGCATGTGGTATTTTTACATGTACGTCATACTAAATATTTCTTATATTGCCTGTCTGGCAACTCTGCTGCCTTAAGCACGCCATTACATTTATATACATACATACATACATTCACATTTCCATGCTGCAAGTCCCGCCCACAAACAGCAAACGCAGCGTAAATTCTTATCTGTGCTCTGCAACATTGTTCCAGTATTTAATGCGTGTGTATCTGGAGGGTGTGGGGGTGCATTTATGTGTTTGTATGCACGCGTGCGTACGTATTTGTGTTGCGCTTACAACAGTTGGTCGACGGAGAACATTGAGTTTGATGAGATTGAGGGTTGCGAACCCGTGGCTCCATTTTGCACAGCCGGATTAGGCAGCAGCAGCCCTTAAGTGCCGCCATTGCCATTTACCGTTAGCTGTTACAGTGTGTGCGAGTGTGTGTGTATCTGTCTTACGACTGTACGTGATCTCTTAAATCATTTCTCGCCGGATACCGTGTGAACATTTATATTGCAAAAGGCACCCACTCGCCTTTTATCGCTAGTCATAAAGCGTGAATTCGAAATGGAGATAGGAAGTATTTTGTTTCCAGTCACGAGTGGGGCAGAAGGATTGCAAGAATTGTCTCACGCACGCTTGAATAGTGCAATTGACTTAAAAAGCGATAAAGCAGAAACTTTATTTTTTTTATGGCGATTCAGTTTACTTTTTGCCCCACGTCCTTGATAAAGGACTGACAGACCTTAAAAATAAATAGACTAGAATCTGATAGTCAGCTGCAACCGACGACGTTATACTCTCTTCACATTGAAAAAAAAGCACAGTTGCAAAAAAAAAGAAGAAATCTTGAAAAAGAAACTTTTCCCATAAAAATTTCAATATTCGACCTATTAAACGTTTACAAATTGAATGGTGTGTGAATTGTGTGTGTATAAAGGAAGCTTGAATGGTAGCTCGGCTCTGAGTACAGGACAGGACTAGAGCGCTCTTACGTGCTTCTTCAAACTATATATCTCTTTTCCAATTATATATTTCCTGCCCTTTAACCCCTATTTTCACTAAGCGGGGTAGATTTCCCAAAATTGGGTTTTTAGTTTTCCCCAATTTTCGGCCATGTGGATTATCCAAAATCGGTAACCACGTTCCTTCTTAAAAATTGTAAAATTGAATAAGTTTAATGTGTATGTATGAATATTCCAAAAGTATAAAGCCCGCTTCGAACGAACATTGCATAAATCTACCACAGCTGTGAGATTAATTTTAAAAATTCCGATTTTGCGTTCATGTATGTATGTACATCACATTATATTTTAACAATTACGATTAGAATAATAAATTCATATTTCCTGCTAATACAGTCAGGATAACAGTTTCAAATAACACAACATAAAAAAAAACTTGAACCTTAACCACATTGAAATTAATAACACGTAATACCCAATTGGAAATTTAAGTAAACCTTAATTGGCATTAACAAAACAAAAATTAAAATTTTATAAAATTTGGAAATAAAATAATAAAAAAAATTAAATCCCATCTTTTTATTTATATTTATAAAAACTTTGCGATCAATTGAGACATTCTAAACAAGGTCGTGTGGTACTTTGTTAAGAGAGGGAGAGAGTAGATTTTAACATAAAACTGAACTTATTAATACTAAGCATGGGGTTAATACAGAAATAAAAAAGATATTTTTTAATGTTTGATTTCGCAACCTTTCCTTTTTATAATTATTTGTTTGGCTGGCTCGAGGTCCGGGGCTTTTTTGTTCCAGACAAAATGAAAATGCAATTTTGTTAGAATATAACCAATTTATTTAGGTTGCACTTCGGCAACCGTCTTCAGGGCTCTAACATCTTAATGTTAATTGTTTTTTGTGCCAGTGCCCTGAAGACGGTTGCCGAAGTGCAACCGAAATATGTTGGTTATATTCTAACAAAATTGCATTTTTATTTTGTCTGAAATAAAAAAGTCCCGGACCTCGAGCCAGCCAAGCAAATAATTATCAATTTTATTATATATTTTAATATTTTTTGTTACTAAAAAGAATATACATAAATAAGTGGGTAAACCTTTTTTAACATTGATTGGTTTAAAAATAATTCCACTATAGATTAGGATAAATTTAACGTTCAAAATATTACAATCAAAATTGTACAATACAAATTCAAAATACAAATTCCAAATATAAAGTCTGTTGTTCTTATAGCTTCCAAGATAGACACATTCATACAGACTGACCTGGCTAGAGCGACTCAAAAATGTTCTAAGGATTTCATGGGTTAGTGAGAAGATCGCCAAAAGCAGTAGCAGATACCAGCATAGGCTACGCCTTTACAACAACAACCTAGCAGTTGGCCTGCTGGACAACAGCAACACCACCAGAAGACTCAAGAGAGTGCACCCGTTGAATCTTCCAATGGACCAGATCACTTAATCTAATTATACTCCCACCCACCACACATTATTTATAATGAGAAATCACTACAAATGATTTTTAATTGTCAAAGTAGGACAGATTTAAAAAAAAGGGTTTTCTCATGCCATCAAAAAAATAAAAATAAAAAAATATTACATACACATGTAGCTCAACCATATTTCAGTTTTTAAGCTAGTTTGTCTGTAAAGCCTTATATTGATTTTCCCTTATGTACGTTATACCACACATATCAGCCAAAACATCTGTATGTCGACAAGTACGTAGTTGATATTCAAAACCGTATTACCAATTAATGTGTTACATTTTTCCGTAATGTTCCTGGACTTACCGGTTGATTGCCAAGTAAAGCTATCCCATGCAACTGTTTTTTTCAAGAAACTGGCCAATTCGAATAGCGATTAACTTATCAGTGAACACTTAACCAGTATGCGAGACGGATCACCCACTTTCAGAAAAGTCATTTGCCGTCGGCTTAAATAAATATTCAAATATTCAACACGGTGGCGATAACCATATATATGTTAATTGGCTATTGGCCACTAACCATTAACAATTCCAGAGGAAATCGAGGAGTCTTTCAATGTCACTTCACTGGCGAGCTCGTATTCGTATTTAATATTATGGCGGTTGTAATTTAAGGTACTCAATGGCTGGCGGTGCTGTTCGAAAAGGGCTGTGGAATATGGCGCTAAATATTTATGAGAGTTGTATATACAAAATTCGATATTTTTTCGGTGTAATATTCTTTTGCTGAACGGCGGTTAACGTCCTTTTTATTGTTATAATTGTTGTTACTGTTATTGCTGTTGGTTTATTATTTTAACACTTTCGACAAACAGCGCGCCGTCGGCCAACTGCTCAGAGTCAGATGGAGTTGGAGTTTGAGCTTTGCGATGTGCAGAACGGAACGTCATCGGGAAACGCTCGAACTGTGAATGCGATGTGCGAGTTTTCTGCTGGGTGTGAATAGCTGTTAGATTCCAAGAATTGAATCACATCCACACCACCAATGAGCAAAACAAAACAAAACTACGCCGACTCCGACGCCAATGCCAACGCCAACGCCGACGCCAAGAGTCACAGTCACAGTCACAGTCACAGTTAAGGCGACAGTGATACCGATACCACTACCACTGCCAATACCAATAAGTAACAACAACAAAGCGAGCGTATCGAACCGACAACCGAGAGAAGAGCATCGGTATATGTATTGGCAAGGAACTGAACCCCGCTGGTAGAGGCAGGGGCAGACATAACACACGGGCTCGTAAATAGAAGATAAATAAATAAATAAATGGGCAGGGAACACGGATACACTGCTTAGATATATGACAGTGCTATATATCTTGCATGCTCGCTGACTGCCAAACATATTTACCCGCACTCACAGGCCACAGAGCCTCTGAAAGACATTCAACAAAGACGACATAGCCTTTAACTTCGATGTATCGGGAATTTGGGGGTTGAAAAGTCGCTCCAGCTAAATTTGTTGGCACTCGCGACATCTCCAAAAGCAACCCCCTTCAATAGTGTCCGACCGCGGCGCATTGCGCCATACATACCTCCAAAACGTGGTGGTAGAAACAAGTCTGTAGAAAATCAATGGCGATTGATAGATGCGTTAAACAGTGCGCAAACTCCGTTCTTCCTTATACGTATGTGTTTTTATATGTACATACGCATATTGTGCTCACTTTGTGGCGTGGCATGCGAACTGAACTTTGAAATGTTCGCCATATCCATGAGAAATCAAATCAAACTTAAAAAATTAAAATAAGTAAGCTTCTACAAATGCAAACACCAACGTCTCAAGCTACACTCCGCTGCCACACTAAGGAAAATGCATCCCTGTTTGTGTGTGTTCGTTATCAACTTTTAAGAGCAAAAGCTTTTTCGATCTCGGGGAATAAGAATTGAGGTATCCGGAGGTATCACATCCGCTGAAGTATGTTAAAAACAAGTCTAGTTGAACGTACCCGAATAGGAGTTGCCCTGAACCCAGTGCTAAGATCCCGTTGTACAAATACTAACTTCTTTCAATATTAACAAAACAAATTATATAAAGACGAATTCCCGCCGCTTGATGCGCGTTTTAAGCTGCGGATGTTATTAACTTCGGTGTTTATAGTCCCATCTTTAAAAAATTTCCAAAACTTTGTATACCAAATCGCAAGGTGTCCAAATTGTAAAATATGTATATTTATTCTGTATATATCACGAGACCTTAAATACCAAGTGTAGTGTAACCAGATCTTATAATTTTCAAGTTATGCAGCATAAAAATGATAGGAGATATCGACAGTAAATGATAAGCTCGTACTCCTTTCTGATATCAATAAGTGCTGTTTATACCCTGGACCCATTGCAAATTATGAGGGTTATGTGCAAATATATATTGTCGTATACAGAAGGAGGCATCTCCGAGTAGATAAAGTATATATTAGTATATATGTATGCTTGGTCATCCTCAATTGTCGAAGCAATCTAGCCATTTCCGTCTGCCTGTCCGTTCGTATTAACCCACCGTCAGAACATTTACGTTCCAAAACATCGATAACGTGACCCGATTCCAAGCAATCGCAGATAATCAATATCGAAATCCTTTTTATTGGCAGATCTCTCAGGTTTTTAAAGCTAGAGTCACCAAATTTGACAGGTAACATTTCGTATAATTCATTTATTTTTTTGTATACCGCCCCACCCACGCTATTACATCGCTCTACCCATTAGGTCTAAATAGGTAACAAGTGTATTTTTTGTTTGCTTAAAGTCGGATATTAGTATAAAAAAAGACCAAAAAAGGTCCCTAGTCGGGTACTCCCGACTAGAGAAATCTTGTTTTTAATGGATTTTTCCTAGAGCTCAAAAAAGAACCATGGAGCCCAAAAAAAATCTATGTCAAGTATTGGACAGTATCGAGCTAGACGCGCTCGATACAAAAAAGAAATGACTCATTAAGTGGATAGATATGTGCAATCTATTAACAAAAAGTATGAGTGCTCTAGTCGGGAGTGGCCGACTAAACATAAACACACGTTCACCCGCACACACGCGTCTTGCTGTACAGTATTCGCTGCGGTTGTGCTACTTTACTTTGCGCCATACTGTGGGATATTAATTCTGGAATATCATCGGCTAATATTGACCGATCTTTATGAATTTTTCAGGACATTAATATATCTAGTATATCTTCTAGTCGAGCCATCCTTACCGATATATTACAAAGTTACAATAAAATTCATACATAAGAACAAAAAAAATACTATGGTAAATGTACGGAAAACTGTTGCATGAAAGTATTTTGTTTACCATTCTTCAAAAGCAATTTCAGAGATGTTTGTGAAAATTCATCTCATACGTGCTTAATACTTTTCGTAAAATGAAGCAATCTTGGATGATAATAAAGGGCGGGGGTACGCTCATCCGCAAAGGTCTTACAAAATTCATTTTAGACGTGTTTTACACTGTTCGCAAATTGCAGGCCTCCGCGATGGTAAATGCGTGTGAAAGGTTATAGCAACAAAGTTTTAAGTTTTGTCCGATCGGTCCCAAACCTATTTTTAAATCGCTATTTTAAAACTTATTGAATATGTGTTTTGATTGCAAATTTTCCGCCAAATTTCTCCACTGGCGTGAAGAGTTTCCAAACTCGCTGAAACACATATTCATTAAATTCTTATGGACTGTAAAAAAAGTTTGAAGCCGATCGGACAGAACTTAAAAGTTCGCCCTAACAACCTTTCATGCGTGAAATACGTGTCAAGTTAATTTTTTTCAAATATCTTTATAGCTGATTATGAAACCGATTGGATGGTAAAAAATAAATTTTCTTAAAGATCTTTGCGAATAGGCTTCCACTCGAAACTTCTTCAATTCATCATTTGACCCGTGTTTATCATTCAAGAAGAGTAGATTTTGCGATCAGATGAATTTTCACAAAGATCCATGCAAATGACTTTGAATCCGATCGGATGGAAAACAAAAAACTTTCTTACAACTTGTTCTTGCCAATTTACCACTGTAGCGGGTGGAATTTCCAAAATTGCTGAAATACGTATTCATTAAGTTCTTATGTAGGAATTAGAAAATAAGTTTGAATCAAATTGTTCGAAACTTAAAACTGCGTCAAAAAATCTTTAAATCGCATTTCCACCGAGGATGCTTGAATTCTGCAAAAAGTGTGAAACACGTCTTAAATGATTTTTCGCAAAGATCGTTGGAAAAGAATTTGAAAGCCGAACTTTAGGCACCAAATCCTTGACCCCAATTTAAACCGAGAGGATGGATTTCCACCCCTTAAATAATTTCGAACAATGATCTTTTAAAATGAGTTTGAGGCCGCTCGAATGTTAAAAGAAACAGTTTAATACTGGAAGTGCACCTACATCCAATAACTACAGAAAGTCCACATTTGTTTTACGTGGCGTGTACCCCGTGGGGGATTACTACGACGCGTTCTTATATGGCACATATGTGACATATAATGCAGTGGACCGAAAGAAACCGTCGGAAAGCGCCCCTCAGGATCCCCGCATGTGCAGTGCGGTGCCAAACTAAATGCATGTTAGTCCAGCATGACATTCCCCCTGGTGAGGGGCGACGCCTATCTTAAACTTCTGCTGGTCTCTGAGTACAGCACACGGTTGACACGCAACTTCAAGCCGAGTCGAGACTCTCCCCTCATTTGGGTCCCAAACCCACAGCCACTACGATACTCCCCCAAAGGCGGGTAACCTCATTGGGCCAACCAGCCACTAGTATTGGCTGTGATCAGCCCGGCAGTGGTTGATCCCATGCGGCTGCCCTACGCTCCATTCCTTGCCGCCGTCTGGTGAACGCCTCTCGCACGAATAGCTCCAGGAGTCGCAGCCGCTCTGGTGTCTCCTGGACTCGGGAAATATTTCAACGGGCCTCTTTCCTCCTCACACCAAGTCCGTCAAGGTCTCGCAGATCTGCATAGAGTGAGCAGGCACTGTGCGTTGTGCGTTGACTAACAATCAGTCAGTCGTCAGCCAGTCAGGACAAACAGTTTTATATTGTAGAGATGAGGGGTAAGCGTGCTCCTTATGATACAAGAGTGACTCTCCTGGAGACCGACTTTATGACGTGCTGTTTCGGACCTGCTTTGGTTGCATCCGCAGAGCGATGTTTTGGCCTATATAAAATAAATCCTTGGAATCGCAAAAGACTGTGGGTCGACTCTTTTCGTTAAGCTTTAGAAAATGTTTGCAAATTTTCAATTAAAAACCATTTAAGGGACATAGGAAAATGAATCAATTAGTTGAGGTTCATCCTAATCCTTAGGATTAGGATTAAAGGGATCGTCATTGGTGTGTAAAGGAACTAATTTTACAATCGGTTTCGTGATGGGAGCTACTTGTGTCCGCAGGTCGAAGACATGTAAGTTGTTGTCTTGCCTCGGATGATGACACCTAGATACCAGTAATGGGGCAGAAATGTTGCGGAGTCAATGTGGGATGCCGGAAACTTTTTCTATTTTTCCTACTACAGCACTCACTCGATTTTTACACACAACTCAGAATGTCATACTTCACGATATTACATAATCTGGGTCTAAAGAACTCTTGTCATGCGTAGTATTAGCTAATTATCCAAGTGAAGCAATACTGTGTTGTCAAATTTGATTTGGTTGCTATACAAATCGGATTTCGTTCATTAAAGGACAGATATAAAGACATAAAGGGTCCTATGCTTCCGAGAATGGGTTCAGAGTACAGAGTTGCGCTTTTTAGAAGATGAGCCTTTGAGTAATAGGGTTTACTGGTTTAAATCGGGTGACTTGCTTCGAATTTTGAGACTTATTTGCGTATACAAGATGCCAAGACAAAATAGCTGTGGGCTTTCGTATGATAATTATTGGGTTGCGTGAAAAACTGCAGAACGGTTCTTGACTCTAGCGTTATAGTCTTTTTGGGTTCTTTAAGGAGAGTAAGCCATGATGGGTCGTTCCACCAAAGACCGGATTCCTCTACATCGGTGGGATTACAGCTACGTGGGCCGAGGTAAACTGGATTATCTTGGACTGCACGTGATTCCAGATGGTCTTGGGCAGTTTATCGTTTGGTAATCTTCTTACCTTGCTCGCACGATAGTCAAGTCGCATCATAGAAGAGTTTGTTTTCAGAAACTTGAGATGTGACCCGCTTAGCTCTAGTCGGGAGAGGTTGACTGATTTAGCAACTAGTAAGCGAGATTGTACTGTCACGGAAGGGTGCACTGAATGAATATAGAACGCGGTGCAATACGCTTTTTCCGAGGCATCTCAAAAGTCATGCTCACTGTTTGGCACACTCCATATTGGAATGTTGGTGGTTTTCAAGTTGGGCAGTTTGTTGAGAAGTGAGTTAAATTTCAACAGAGAGGTGTGCTTGTCGTGGTCTTCGCCTTGCATAAGATATCTCACATAAATATTTAATGGCTTAAACCACCCTACCTACTATTTGCAAAGTGTAAACGCTTGGGATAACATTTTCGTGCCCGACTGTACTAAGGGAGCTAATGTCGCATTAAGAAACTTCATCTTTAGCATTCCATCCAATGTCAAGAAAGCGTGGTCTTCTTTGGAAATATTTCTACCTATGGCTATGGCTTGTGGGGTTTTTCTTTACAAGAAAACCACCTAATTTATAGGCAGCTCGTACTTGGGAAAGACCAATTTCTGCGTTTTTGAGACTGTGTTGACCTGACAACACAAGTTGACATAAGTTTCTCCGTTTTTAACATGTGGTCTATAGTGACATATTCCACTAAAACGCTTTGATATTGAGGCATCGGTATTTCACCAACGTTCTTAGCATTCTGGTGTATTGATAGAAAGCTTGGCGTCTGGTCGAACCCAGTGAGATGTTTTCAGGAAATGGGAGTAAGTGGTCTCTGATTTTCGCAGAATTAATTGACATCGAACACCTGTTTGGGTACTGTTTCGGGTGAAAGATAATTTGCATAGATCTCTAAGCAAATTCAATTAAGACGAGTTTCATACTTTTTCAAAAGTCCCCCACTCTTGAATACGGGACAAATATTGTCTGAAGAAAAGTACATTGTTTTGACTTTAAGGATTCACATTCTTGGTTCATTGCTTGATGAACTTCAAACATATTTATATAAAAAATATCTTAAGACGCAACTCTGAATTTTATAGACACACGACTATTTTATCTTCTATAAAATAAACAGTTCATGTAAAATAAACTATTGCACTTTAGAGAGGAATACAATCCCTAAATATAGGTCATTAGAGATAAATAAATACGAGAACTTATAACGATATATTTACAAGCCGCTTCAATGAGCGTGACCTGACATGTGCCAACAAAGGCCGGGTGTACAGAGAGCTTATATTTGCACCCATCGTCAACTGACAGATCTCATATTGAACCATTCGCTCCGCTGCAACCGTTCTACACGTTCTCTACCAAGTAAACCGCCGAGGAGTTTTTTCAAGCTGGCAAAGCGAAGCGCCAATAACTAAAACAGCAAAACACCAACGCGACCGCTGGGCTGCTATTTACCTGCGAGCTGTGTTGCAAGTTCTGCGTTACAGCCGCAAATGTTACCGCCTCGGGCACTTCCTTTAATGGTGTTAAAACTGCTAATTGATGGTACAAACAACGCGTGCTGGCTCTTTGTCACACCACTAACTCAAATTTCAAAAGTCCCACGGCGGTGATCATCGCTTTTGCTACGAAGAATACAGTATATTTGTCACAGTAAACAACAACAAGAAAAGAAACCGCTTTATATTTCAGGTGTTGGACATAAAACGTTCGTGCAGACATATGTAGTTCAGGGGCACGATTTATTGTCCTGCTCTTCATTTATGTTTAATTGGCTTAATTATATAATAATACCCTAAGCCCATCGAAAATGGCTTAACATTTTATAATTGCTAAACTATTGCTGCTGACCAGGAATATCAAACTTTACAGGCTTGGAGATGTTTCCTTCTGTTACATACATTTGCACAAAACAATTAAACCCCTCAATGGGTTTAAGGGGCAAAGTAGTCTTCAAAAATATCTAGTATAAATAATTGTTAAGCCCTAACACATTTAAGGATTGTATTACTCATACATTTATATATTTTTATCTCCAAAATTGAAGACCTGTTTTTTTAGGTTTAGTAATAATATACTTTTTGCATGAGCGTTAAAACCCGCTAGTCGATTTTCTTACGATAATCTGTTGGTTCTTCTAATTCCTCGACAAATTATTAAAAGTTGCAGCGCAGTTGACGTCGAAATTCGTTTCTAAGAGATTTATTCTGAAAGTATTAAAATAAAGTTGAATATAATAAAAATATAATAATAAACAAGTAAGAGGTTCTAGTCGGGAGCTCGCGACTTGGGGATACCCTGAACCCTCTTGTTCCAACCCCAAATGCAGCTCGCGCGACACGCTCGTTTGCTTTAGTATCAATATAGATACTCGCATTACTTTCTGCCGCCTCGACTCAACAGCCACACCAGCAAAAAAAAAAATAGTTTCCTCGGTAGGGTTCGAACTCGCAACAGTTCACACAGCTTGCCGCCGCCTCAACTCAACAGATACATCTATAATTGAACCTACATGAGAAAATAATGAATTAAAATAGCAGCACAGAAAACAAAACAATTGCAATGCAATGTTGTTGATAGAATTCAAAATAGACGCGCATGAATATACGTGTATATGTGTATACATGTAAAATTCTTGGAATTTGAGGAGAGCCAAAACACGTTGTCTTAAATAACTTTGAAACTTTGCATTTCTTAAACGAATTCGATGATTTTCTACAGTACATCTTATTGTGCTATAGACTATTTGTGTATTCTCAATAAGTAAATTGGATTTAAATTGTGGCTTAAATTGGTGAGCAGTATAAATTGGTTTATTTACCTGTTTTATAGCTATGAGGTAGTAGCGGGGAGGTAGTGATAGCTATAAATGGAAAGATACTTGATATACAAATACTATTCTAGAAGCTACATGTCAAGTTTGGTGACTCTAGCTCTTATTATTTACCAAAATTGCTCAAAAAACAGGATTTCGATATCGGTTTTCACCGTTTACTTGGAAATGGGGAAAGTTATCGGATATCGGAAACAAACTCTATCTGCGCAGGCACTAGGAGGACCTACGGCTAAAATTTCAAGTCTCTAGCTCTTATAGGTTTTGTGATCCTTGCATTTATACATACGGACGAACGCACGAAAGGACGGACGGACGGACGAACGGACAGACCGACGGACATGGCTACAACGGCACGTGATGCTGATCAAGAATATATGTATATGGGGTCGGAGATGCTTCCTTCTGCCTGTTACATACATTTGCACAAATACATTATACCCTTTTTACCCATTTGTAATGGGTACAGGGTATAAAAATAGAATAAATATTGATACAAATAAAAATATACATGTTTTATGTAAATTCGTAACATTTTTACCAACAATCAGTCATATGAAAAAGTTAGTTCATATTATTTTATCTATATTATATTTACACGGAGAAAACACACCTATTTATTATAACGGATATAGACATAAATACTTTCATAATATACACATTTAACATACATACATATACGGAGAATAAAGATGACGAAAAATTAAAAATCCACAAGCTTCCTCGGTGAAAAATTTAATTTAAGGTTCTTTCCACCCAAAAAAGTGACAAATTGAGGAAAAGGGTTGTATGAAAGTTTTTGTTTACCATCCGACTAGTTTGAAACTCGTATTCAAAGATCTTTTTGGCACGTTTTTCACAAAATCCACCACTATTGGATGGAAAATACTGGTCAATGGCTTAATAAACGAAAGTTTTTTATTCTTCTTCAAGATTCTCATCACATATCCACTAGTTATTTATATTTTTTTGACTACAGATCTGTCATAATAATCTGCCATACATATTGGCTTGCCAATTATTAAACAGGGGGGCAAAAAAAGCTCATTCTCAGCTTCCGCTGCTTTATTTTCATAAATATTTCTTTGAAATTGATAATGCCTATGATATAAAATTTTCAAATTGTATAGCTGTGATTAAGTAAATGAACAATTACATCTAAGAAAATACCAAAATGCTATAGAAATCTCTTCCAACAAAATCCCAACCCCATTTCAACTTTCGGCGACACGACCATTCTAGTTGGTTGTAAGCTTGTAGTATTTTGTTAAGAGATTTGGTTAGAAGCACTCCTGAAGGAAATATATGAAATAAAATATATGAAAAAAAGTAGAATAAAAAGTATATTTTTTTTTAGAGCATTCAGCATATTCTGTTCAACGATTTTTAGTGATTTAAATTTATGTTTAATAAAATCTTTTAAAAAACCCCACAAAACCATGCCAATGGGGTATAAAGTATTTCAAAATTTTCTTCATTCGCCATTTAGCTTCAAGTCTTAGACATACATTTTGAATACATTTTTGTTGCATGAAACTCCACGTACAAAATGATATTGTACATAAATATTTAAAGTCCATCGAATAAATATCCAAAATTTTGATTCAACGTTTCCGCTTTCGTTCATTTAAGCTTTGACCTGCATTTTTTAACAAAACTGTATATCTTGTGTGTGAAATTTAGAAAAAAATGATCAAACAAATTTTCACATAAATCTTAAAAAATATTGTAAAGCCGATAGAATGGTAAACAACATAGTATCCAGTTGATCACCAACCGTCCCCAAAAATTCGAGATGTTTGAATTAACATAAAAACACATACAAACAAGTAAGAGCTTTTAGTCGGGAGCTCCCGACTAGGGGATACCATGAACCCTCTTCTTCCTACAAAATGAAAGATACTTGATATATAAGTATATACTAATATAGAAGCTACTTATCAAGTTTGGTGACTCTAGCTTATATTATTTGCCGAAATTGCTCAAAAGACCGGATTTCGATATCGATTTTTATCGATTACTTGGAAACTGGGCAAGTTACCGAATATCGGAAGCAAACTCGGTCTGCGCGGACCTACAGCTAAAATTTCAAGAGCTAGAGCTCTTATAGGTTCTGAGATCCTTGCGTTCATACATACGGACAGACGGACGGAAATGGCTAGATCGACTCGGCTATTGATGCTGATCAGGAATATATATACTTAATGGGGTTGGAGATGCTTCCTTTTGCGGGTTACATACATTTGCACAAATACATTATATCCGTTTTGCCCATTTTTAATGGGATATGGGTATAAAAATGACTAGTTACATGTCTAGTATGGCAGTAGGGTATGAAGCGATGGCAAATAGTTGCCTGTCCGTTTTGATGGGCACGAGATCGAGCTCCGTATTAAATGTGGTGCATTATTTTGGCTAAACTTTGTACTAATAAACATTAAAATAAAATATGCACTTTCAATGAAATCATGTAATCCAAGTTTTTTTTCTCATTATACTAGGAACTCATTGAAAATGGCTATTACAGACTATTCTATGGCAAGTGCAGATCAGGTATGTTTCAAATCATATAATTTGTCCCGGCGTGGGTGCTGGACATTTTTTGGTAGAGGCTCAGGGATCTCTTAGTCGGGCACTTCCGACTAAAGTACGTTTACTTGTTTTTTAACCAGTTTTAATGTTTCTAGGGTATTGCTATTAAAGGATGTAGTTGTAAACTATTAACCGAAGTTTGAGTTGAGATACGAAAAAATTGGCTCTAGCTCCTCTTGCTATATATTTTTAAATATTACGTAACATTGTATAGTCCAAATCTTGTATGTATATCTTTAGCCTAATAGATAAAGGATATTCTGGATCAGATTCTTAATCACACAATATTCGAACCGTGCTTTATAAATGAATAAATGTGGATAGAAGTTTTATCTTTTCAAAATAAAAATCATCGAGTTGTTAAAAAAATACTTGGTATTTGATTAGTTTAAATCCCAAAATCGTCTTCTACGAAGACACATTTTTTAACCACTTATATGGTAAGAAAACTTAGCTTTGTCTTAAAATTAAGATTCCCAGTCTAACCAAGTATCGGAAATAAATCTTTCAATTAAAGTCAAATATTTTGACTCTGTGATATAAAAACAAAGAACGAAACACACCGGAACAGATAGAATGTTTTGTTGTCTTAAGATCGAGAGCGACGACTTTGTTTTTTCTTGCCTCCGAGAAGGGCGCTGTGTAAAGGCGAAATCACACTTCACGCCTGATTTGCATTTGTTTACGATCCAAAAAACATGCGAGCCAACGTCTTAGACATGAGAACCGTGATTTATGGCATGCAATCAATCCCAGACACGTCAAGTTGGGCATGTACTCTAAAGCAGATTTTAGTTGCGAGTTGAATAGTAAGTGAGGGATTTATAAAACTGCGACCGTATTAATAATTGTTGCGAAGACCAGAGGAGAACCAGGCGAACTACTATTTGCCATATGATTTCGCGACTTTGGCGAGTTTCATTGAGGGCTGATCCGAAATGGAATTTAAGATGGCCGCAGCAAGCACTCCACCACTGCGAAATGGCTTTTGTTTGTCGGGGTGGAGGCGTCACCGGCTGTCTTGATACTTATGGCGAGAAAATGGAAAATTCGATGTCGCCATAAACATTTATTGCTACTTTGGGAAAACTCGATTACAGCCGCCCGCCGGACTCAGACCCCCGTGCCAATGCGCAGCCGCCATTTTACGAGCCGCGCCTGGGCACTTATGGCATCATCAGCACAGGGGCAACACCACATAGCACATGGTACGCATGGCCTGAATATTGGACCCATGCAGGCAGTCTACCGCTCATCAGGCCCAGCTGAGCTGAAACGGATTTTGTGCTTAGTCAGGATGCGAGTATGATACACATACTATTATGGGTGCTGGCACTCGGGAAAATGTATACAATTTTCATTTTTATAACATTTACGCTTCAGCGCACGTCTTCGGCCTCCGCGTACGGCAATAAAATGAGAAAATGTTCGCAATCATAAAAGTTTACGAGCACGAGCACCCAAATTGGGTTTGCACATAACAAAGTTTTAAGCGAATATTTTTGCGTCAAAAAGAAGCATTTCATTCGCCCTGAAATCCCTGAGTATAATAGTGAAACTTGTCAAAACATTCTACACAATACAAATATGAATCATTCTAAAAATGAACAAAAATATTAGTCTTATATTATTTACCATCTTTTGGGTCTTATTCGGCGTAATTGGCTGGATAGTGGCTGTATGTTTTAAGGAGCGGGCCCTCATACGATGTTGCATCTTACTAACCGCCGTCTGTTGCTGGCTTGTCTGGCTGATTACCTTCCTAATGCAGATGAATCCCCTGGTTGGGCCACGCGTTGGTCAATTAAGTATTTTGGCAATGATATCATACTGGGATAACTCGTACATGCACAATGAAGCGGACCCATAGCCAAGCGCAATTCCCGCAATGTTTTCCTCCGGGCGAATATCAGGTTAAAGTGTCTTTCAATGCAGTTATAATACAGATAATAATAATTTCATGTAAATGATATTAGTGCATCGTTATGTTAATATCAACATATACACTGCTGAACTCTTGCATGGGGCTTTATAGTAAACTGTTTAACCTATTGATAAGTAATGTTATCATTAAAACTTCTAACATACTGTGATTTTCAAAGATATAATATAATCAATCTTACCTCGAGAAGAGGCATCAATATGCTAAGGAATTCTAATCCTGATTAACTTGGTAGATACGCAATGTGATAGAAATGTTTATTACCACAGCCACTAAGTTAATAAGCCATCTCGATTAAACCTTAAACACAAGCATTTTTTCTGTTAGAGCTGCAGGACAAGACCACCCTTGCCTTTTTGCCAAGATATTTATTAAAACAACACCTCCTACAAATTAAATATATCATATGTCAGATTTACCTCAGATTTTGAACATGGACAACCTCTACCCAATTTTAATGTTACGCTGGCACACTATTAGACATTCTAGTCTTTAGCCAAAGTTCGACGCATTTACAGTCAGCGAAAGTTCCAAGAGCGTCTTTTGTCGAGGTGTACCTCTAGATTGCTGCTGGCTTTTGGCATGTCGCTACAGCATAAGAGTCTCATGACACCTCCTACGGAATGCTTATTTCTATACCACTGAAGGCTGCAGTTGAGTTAGCGTTCTTAAAAAAAATAAATAAAAAATAAAACTCCATATAACACCGTGAGGATGATGCGGAAAAACACTTAAGTTTGTATGCTAGGGCGTGAGGGGTTTTCCTTTTGTGAGGAGCATAACGGCACGAGAAAAGGAGGGCCTTGTCGGGAAGAGCCTGGTACGGTTGTCATTATTTCTTCCTATGTGACTTCTTGCAAATAGCGTATACACAAAAAAATCAATTAATTTGCTGTTTGATTAAAATTTTACAATGCCTATTTCAATTGTGACTTTTTACTTGACTAAAAAGAAGAATAGACTTATTGTTTTTTTAAGTTGTTGCATTTACCACCGGAATTTTCCTGCTTTGGCATTTAAGACAATTTCTCTCCAGGTTAGTGAAATTCGAATTACCGTAGGTGAGCCAATGAGCCATCCTACTATGTTACTGTGTTTAAGCCTTTTTTCTTTTCTTTTTACGACTGCGCTCCAAAACTAGAATCAGCTTAGGTTGCTCGCTCGCTTTCTCAAGCTAAACCTATAAATATTGTTACTAAAAATAAATCAAACAAAATTTGGTTCCATTTACCGGCCCTTCAGAGAGAAAGCCATACCCAAAATTGGATTTAATGACAACAAAAAGACTGAACTAAGATATCAGCCCAGACAAATAGTTTGCAAGCAAGTAAGAGGCTCTAGTCGGGAGCTCCCGACTAGGGAATACACTGAACCCCCTTCAACCAACGCCAAAAGCAGCTCGCGCTACGCGCTTGTTTGCTCCAACAGTAATACAAATTAATTTAAAAAAGAAGAAAGTGTTTCCTCGATTGGACCGAACTCTCAAACAGACCACACTATTTGCAACTGCCTCTACTCAACAGCCACACCAATGTTTGAGTCTTATTGAGAAAAAAAAAAAAAACGGATTAAAATAGCATCACAGAATACAATATAATCACAACGGCAATGCTCTTGATAGAATTCAATAAAGACGCGCATGAATGTGTGTGTGTAAATGTATACATAAATTCTTGCAATTAGCGCTAGCTGCCGCTGATACGAGGCTTGTGTGTTTCTTAACCGACATGGATGAAATTTTCAAGAGTAGATCTTATTGTACTATAATATCTTTGTATATTCTCAAAAAGTCAATTACATTTAAATTGTGGCTTTAATTTGTGTGCAGTATAAATTGGTTTATTTACTTGATTTATAGCTATGTGGTGGTAGCGGGGAGGTGGCGATAGCTATAAAATGAAAGATGCTTAATATATACATATATTCTATTGTAGAAGCAATATATCGCGTTTGGTGACTCTAGGCCAAGTTATCGATTATCGGAATCAAAATCG
The DNA here is from genome assembly GCA_035045885.1 of Drosophila borealis. Taxonomy (NCBI): domain Eukaryota; kingdom Metazoa; phylum Arthropoda; class Insecta; order Diptera; family Drosophilidae; genus Drosophila; species Drosophila borealis. Next base: position 21,314,718 of record JAWNOR010000194.1, read on the forward strand.
TACTGCGCCGGCACTAGGAAGACCTATGTACCGAATTTCAAGACTAGCACTTATAGGTTCTGATATCGTTGCGTTCATACATACGGACGGACGCACAGACGGACGGACGGACACACGGACAGACCGAGGGACATGGCTAGATTGACTCGGCTATTGATGCTGATCAGGAATATATATTCTTTATGGAGTCGGAGATGATTCCTTCTGCCTGTTACATACATTTGCACAAATACGTTATACCCCTTTTACCCACTTTTAATGGGTTCAGGGTATAAAAGAAAGCACGCATGTGAATATATGTTTGCATATATATACAGAAGCTCTTCCGATTTGCGCTACTCTTTGTGTTATAGAATAGTCGAACATTTTCAGGGAGTTCAGAGCATAAAAGTATAGGCCAGAATTACATTCCAATTCGACACATTCGCTCTGTTGGACCATCTGTGTTTCGTGTCAGTGTGCTATATCGTATATACGAAAGTATATTACTGCAGCTCGAGCCTTGCTTCAGGGTATCGTATAGTTGGGTATTCCCTTGTTTAAAACCCTTGTTTATTTTTATATTGTTGGCTGCTGTCTATAAGGTTGCGCCACCTATGGCTCACTGTTTGAACCTTATATATATATATTAGCCAGAACTTAAACCAATGGCCAGTTTCAGCCTGCCAAGAGCTAGGCGCTCTAAAACTTTTGTGAGAATCAAAATGCAAAGAACGCAAGAATTTTTAATTAAAACGTCTTTTATTCGTTTCAGCTATAAATATATGTATGAATATATTGGTTCATGTATAAATATACATACATACTTATGCATTTGTATATATAGCTACTTCAAACGCGCAAAAGAGATTTTAATTTCAAATTCTAGAGTTCCTTGCATTTTGATTCTCATGTATAAATATTTATATATGTATTCTCTATATATATAACTGTTTGTCCTGACTGACTGACTGATTGGTGATCAACGCACAGCCCAAACCGTAAGAGCTAGGAAGCTGAAATTTTCACTGTAGCTACCTTATGTGATGTAGGTGCACGTTAAGACGGGGTTTCGGGAAATTCCACCCGCAAGTGTGGAAAAATCGCGAAAAACGTTTGTATGTAACTTTTTTGTTTACCATCCGATCGGCCTCAAACTTATTTTCAAAGATCTTTGTTCAAATTCATTTGAGGGGTGTTTCACACTTTTCGAAAAATCCGTTCCTCCTTGGTGGAAATGGAGGTCAAAAATTTGGTGGGTGACGTTTCGCGCTCAAATTCGTTTCCAAAGATCTATAAGAAAAATCATTTGATACGTGTTTCACACTTTTCGCAGAATTCAAACTTCTTCGGGGGGAATGCGATGTAGAGATTTTTTGGGCGAAATTTTAAGTTGTGTCCGATTTGCTTCAAACTTATTTTCAAAGCTCTACATAAGAACTTGATAAATACTTATTTCAGCGATTTGGAAAATTCCACTCGCAACAGTGGTAAATTGGCGGAAAAAGTTTGTATGAAAGTTATTTGATTACCGTCCGATCAGTTTCAAAATCATTTCAAGCTTTGAAAATGATTTTCAAACTTAAATTGGCGGAAAAAGTTTGTATGAAAGTTATTTGATTACCGTCCGATCAGTTTCAAAATCATTTCAAGCTTTGAAAATGATTTTCAAACTTATCGGACGGTAAACAAACATACAACCGTTTTCCGCCAATTTACCACTGTTGCGGGTGGAATTTTCCAAATCGCTGAAATACGTATTTATTAAGTTCTTATTTAGAGCTTTGAAAATAAGTTTGAAGCAAATCGGACACAACTTAAAACTTCGCTCAACAAATCTTTAAATCGCATTCCCCCCGAAGAAGTTTGAATTCTGCGAAAAGTGTGAAACACGTCTCAAATGATTTTTCTTATAGATCTCTGGAAATTAATTTGAGCGCGAAACTTCACCCATCAAATCTTTGACCTCCATTTGTACCAAGGAGGGATCGATTTTTCAAAAAGTGTGAAACATCCCTCAAATGAATTTGAACAAAGATCTTTGAAAATAAGTTTGAGGCCGATCGGATGGTAAACAAAAAAGTTACATACAAACGTTTTTCGCGATTTTTCCACACTTGCGGGTGGAATTTCCCGAAACCCCGTCTTAACGTGCTCCTACATCACATAAGGTAGCTACAGTGAAAATTTCAGCTTCCTAGCTCTTACGGTTTGGGCTGTGCGTTGATCACCAATAAGTCAGTCAGTCAGTCAGTCAGGACAAACAGTTATATATATAGAGATATATATGCTCAAAGCCCGCTCTGATTGACTAACTGATTAGTAATGTTTATACCCTGAACCCATTGAAAATGGGTAAACGGGGTATAATGTATTTATACAAATGTATGAAAAAGGCAGGAGGAAGCATCTCCGATCCCATTAAGTATATATATTCTTGATCAGCATCACAAGCCGAGTCGATTTAGCCATGTCCGTCTGTCTGTCCGTCCGTCCATCTGTCCGTATGTATGAACTCAAGGATCTCAGAACTTATACGAGCTAGAGACTTGAAATTAGCTGTAGGTGCTCCTAGTCCCCGCGCAGATCGAGTTTGATCGATATCGAAATCCTGTCTTTTGGTAAATAATAAGAGCTAGTGACACTTAACTTGACATGTAGCTTCTAGAATAGTATACATATATATCAAGTTTCTTTCATTTTATAGCTATATCCACCTCCCCGCCGCTACCTCACAGCTATAAATCGAGTAAATAAACCAATTTATGCTGCCCACCAATATCAGCGACAATGTAACTGCAATTGTCATTTTGAGAATTCGCTATAGTGCAACATTATCTACTGTAGAAAATTTCATCAAGATCGGTTAAGAAACACAGAAGTTATTAAGGAAAACGTGTTTTGGCTGGCCTCGTATCAGCGGCAGCAAGCGCAAATTGCAACAATTTCTGTATACATGTACACACACACATTCATTCGCGTCGTTGAATTCTATAAACAGCATTGCAATTGCGATGGTATTGTTTTCTGTGCTGCTATTTTAATTAGTTTTTTTTTTCTCATTAAGACTCCTTTATTGGGGTAGCTGTTGAGTAGAGGCGGCAGCAAGAAGTGTGGTCTGTTGCGAACCCTGCCGCAAAAATTTTTTTTTAAATTTGTTTCTAATACTAATTAAGCAAACTAGCGCGTAGCGCGAGCTGCATTTGTTGTTGGAATAAGAGGGGTAAGAGTGTCCCCAAGTCGGGAGCTCCCGACAAGAACATCCTAATTGATATGTATGTTTTATGTATTGCACACATAGAGGATTTATAAATGTTCACCCGCATGAAAACGGTTACGCTTTTTGAGTAGCCATTTTTTGAAATCTATGTAAAATCATTTTTAAAGTGATTTGCCGGTTTCGAAAAATCTACTCATCTGAACGGAGTTTAGGGCCCACGTCAGGAACGGCAATTTTAAATTTTCCTACTAGCGGAAAAAGTGAAACATAAAATTGAAGAATAAACTTGGACGTGACAAGATAACAGTTATATGCATATAAAGGCTCTATAAACGAACAGCAACAAGTCTTGAAACAAGACAACGGGAAAAGGGGTTATAATGGTCTTATGAATATATATGTAACAGACAGAAGGAGACATCTCCAACCCCATAAAGTAATATATTTCAGGTCGACGAGTTAAGTCGATTTAGCCATGTCAGTCTGTATGAACTTTAAATAAAAATTTAAAAACCAATGAATGTGAAAAAACTTTAAAATATATATTCTATGTTATACGCAAATCGAGCTTATTATTTGTTGTTAATGTCTTGTACCATTTTCAAACTATCTATAAAAATGGATTTTAAGACTTGATTTTTTAAGCATAACTCGTGTAATATACACATATTACAACTATTTCACTTTCTGGATATACTCTCCCACCTCCTAGCATTTAAAAAACATTTTGAATGCTATATTTATGCCCTTAAAATATCATGAAGATCGAATAATATCAATGAAAGTTACAGATTTTCAATATTGTGATTAAATTTGTTGACAAATTAACGAGCTGAGTCTCTCAAGAGACTGTATATTTATCGATTTTATTAAAATAACAAAAAATAATTACATTTTTGTAAATTTCTTAATTAATCTGAATGAATCCAGATCATCCAAGATGCGTAAAACAATAAAATGACACCAAACACTGATTAATATCTATAAAAATAATATAAGATATATATGTTAGCAAACTTTTCTTATTTTACTTAGATAATATCATGAGTAATTTTGAAATCATAAGATCATGCCGGATGCTTCATAACAATTAAAAACCTTAATTGTTCGCAGTCCGGTTTTTATACATTTTTGTCTTGTATAAAAATTAAAACATATGAACAAATACATATGCATACGCTCTTTCAATTTGCTAAATGTTAACGTTATGTCTGTTAAGACTTATTTACCTGTAATAGTTTGCTTTGAAAGGCCCAGCCTTACTTAAGCCCAGGAATTTCGCCTGTGCGTCGGTTAACTCGGTCAAATGAGCATCAAACGTCGATAGATGCAAGCTAGCCACATATTCATCTGTGAATTTGCATGGGTAACGAATTAACACATTTTATCAAGTCCAAAACAAACAATTGACTTGCCCATTTTCTTTGGCAGTAAATACACATCCGACTTGTACCGCCCCGGTGCTGAGTAAAGTTCAATTAGAGCTAGTGCTTGCGTGGAAGAGGCCACGGATACGACAAAGGATGAGATGGTGGAGCACGAAAGATTGACCAAACGTCCTTCGGCTAGGAGAATGATCATCTTGCCGTCTGGCCAAGTAATATGTTCCACCTGCGAGCGCACTCGCTCCCAAGTTAACTCCGGAGTATGCAAGCTGCTTACATCTATTTCAGAACAGGAATGGCCCATGTTGCAAACAATGCATCCGTTCTTCATGCGATTCATATGATCACGTGTGACAACATGCTTATTACCGGTGGCGGTTATCACCACATCTACATTGCGTATGACTTCTCCCAAGCGCACTACTCGAAAGCCGCTCATGGCCGCTTGAAGTGCACAGATTGGATCTATCTCTGTTATGTACACGATACAGCCCTGCCCTCGAAGGGCTTCAGCGCAACCTTTTCCTACATCGCCGTAGCCACACACCACAACCTGCTTCCCACCAAACATGATGTCTGTCGTACGCTTCAGACTGGTTCAAAAATAATTTATTAGTTATGATGGCAGATTGCTGGATATGGGAGTTATATGTTTACCTGTCCAGTATTGAGTCCCGACATGTATAATATGTGTCAAACTTGTTCTTTGTCACTGAGTCATTGACATTGATTGCCGGCACGGTAAGCTTGCCTGCTTTTGACATCTGATTTGGAAAGTATATCAGATTAGCTGGGATGCAGGGGATGGGTACTTGCGAAGTCGAATATGCACCTGGTATAACCTGTGCACTCCTGTCAAACTCTCCTCGACAATGCCCTTGATCAATTTGAAGTAGTCTGGATACTTCTTCAGCATCAAATGGGTAGCATCACCTCCATCATCCAGTATCATGTTAGGTTGCCAGTCCTCGTTGTGAATGCACCTGTCCAGGCACCACCAAAAATCCTCTTCGGTCTCTCCGCGCCACGCGAAGATCGGTACCCCAACCTCCGCTAATGCCGCCGCCACTGCATTTTGTGTCGAAAATATATTACAGGCCGCCCACCGAACGGATGCACCCAGTTGAATCAGAGTTTCAATGAGAACTGCTGTTTGCGCATTGATGTGTGTGCAACCCACTATTTTCGCATTTTTCAGCGGCTTGTCCGCAGTGGCTCGTTTGCGCAAGGTCATAATTCCCGGCATCTCCTGCTCTGCGATTTCAATCTCCCGGCGTCCGAATGCGGCCTTGCCAATATTCTTAACGCAAAAGTCTGAGTTGCCACTGGAGTTGTTCTGCTTTACATCCTTTGGCGATATCTCGTCCTCATCCGAAGTTTCTGTAAAACATGCTGTATGGTAATGGTTAAAAAAATAATCATCAATAATCAGCTCACTACTTTAATTAATTTTTATCCCAACTTACCCGAACTAAATGAACAGGTGGAAACGTCGGAGAATCGACGAGCTTCGATACTTGATTTCTTGACTGCAGTCTATTGTACGAAAATTTGAAATCTGCAGTTTTTATATTTAGCCAAGTAATAGAAGAATTTAAAAAAAAAAAGCTCAAAATATTTATGGTTTTCAACTAGTTTAATTGGACACAGACTTCGAGCTCCACAGAGAACTCAGATACAGGTCGCAGCTGGTATTTGGCATCGGTTAGAGTACCGACGATAATTCGCCGAGCCAATTGAGGCTGTATAAGCATAAAGCAGGTCGAAAATCACGGCTTCTTAGATCACATGCCAATATCTAAGTAAGCGGGCAAATTAATTGATTCCATAAATGTGTATTTTATGTATTTGTATCCGTATCCCAACCCATCTGCTAACTGTTGTGTAAATTTCCATAGCCGTGTTTATTAACCATTCGACATATATACATATGAATGCACATACACATACTATTTAAATATACACATACACCTCCATACATACATATGTATATGCGAATGTAAATTGCAAGAGCTGTTGCTTTATATCGACTCGCAGTACTTGTAAATACTTTTAATACTCTATTCATCAATTAAAAGTGAATATATTGGTTTTATGCAATGCAACTTTCTGTGCGACTGTCCTATACGGAGCAGATAGATAGATATTTAAAACTTGCAATATACATATTCTCCTGTATATCCCTTTCAACTGTTGAAATTCTTGTGGCCTTGCTTATTAGGAGGCCGACTGACAGAGCAAATTGGGTTGATTTTATTCGACAGTTTAACACCATGCACAGAGTATTGCGAGGTCGATTGCCTGCGATTGCCACGTTTCTCACCTATTTCGTTCTGGATTTTTTGTTGATTTTGTACTTAAAAGCCTCACGTGCCAAATTTTGTATAGCCAAGCTGCTACACACACGAAGCAACTTGTAAAATTTGTTGTTCCATATGCCAAATACGGATATATGTACATATGTATGTATACATCAAAATGTGGCAACCACTTGCAAATCCCTGCAACTGCAGATGTATGAATGAATATGAATATTTTTTTACCTTATCGGCCAAACTCAGGTCGGCAAATGTTGTCTCGGGCATTTTACTCATCTTGAAGTCACTTTTAGCTGAAAATTATTGCGTCAATATTATTTACAACGTTGGCTGAGTCGACCTTTGGGAACTCACATTTGACAATGTCAAAACTGGTTCTATGCTCAATATGTTTCAAGTTTATCAACAATCGTTGTTTGTTTTTTGCTTGTTTTCAATCTGCCTTTTTATTTACACACGAGACCGGCTCTTTGAATCGGATCGGATGGAGTACCAGCGTCGATACCTGTGGAGATCAAACCATTTACTAGATCTGGCTTTGCCAGACTAAAGCTTAACATTGCCATCGCGCCTCGAATGAGATCGCAGCGCAATCGGACTTAATGCACTTTGTTCAATCACCGTCTCAGTCTCCCTCTTCGCATTCGTCTTCGTCGTTGTCTGCGTCACTATTACTGGGTCGAGTGCGGAACGTGGAGTGCCGATGCCTTCGTGCGCTCTCGACTGGCGCAAACAACAAACTGATTCGCATCAACTGGTACTGGTTATGTTTATGGGGAGCAGAGCTATCGTATAGAAATAAAGAAATAACACAATTAAAGAACGAGAAACGAGTGCAACAAAAAGTCGAGCAAAAAATGTGCTCAAATAAAAGCGCACCTACAAAAATAAGCATGTTATCTTACTCAAAGCTGTTATCGCTCTCGCATGTTGTTTCCGTATTTCTGCTCTCAGCATGAACAGAGAACCCTTGCCGCCTGTCATCTTCACCTGCGCATGGCTTGGAACTAAACGCTTATCAAAGTTGACTTGACTCATTTAGTGGCTGTCCCGATTATCAAAATCAGTTGGGGCTTTGACGTAGTACGTAGCTAGGTGCCTAAACGAAAATAACTAAGTGATCACATACTACTAGTGCAATATTCCTTACAAGCATACGATCACAATCTTATATTTAAATATGAAAAAAATCTCAAAATTAGGGCCAGCGCAAAGGGCATCAGCAGAAGAGTAAAATTTGCATTTGATTAATAAAAGATAAATTAGTTATATTCATATATACTATGTCCGAAACAAACATCGATTATTAACATCGGCAACAAAATTCGAAAGGGAAACCTAAAAATAACAAGTAACAAGTAAGAGTGATCCAGTCGGGAGTGCCCAACTGGGAGATACCCTGACCCTTATAAAAGTTGAAAAAGACTTTGTCTGTATAAACTGTACTATAACCTACATGTTAAATTTGGTGACTCCAATCCTAGATATCGATTTGTATCGATTTCTTGGAAACGGGGAAAGTTTTCGATGCAAGTTACAATTTCAAGTCTGTAGCTCTTGTAGGTCCTCAGATCGATGCGTTCATAAATACTGGCAGACAGACATGGCTAGAACAGCTTCTCGTCCTGATCAAGAATATACATACTTTAAAGGGTCGGTAATGCTTTCTTCTGCCTATAACATACATTTACCCATCTTCAATTGGTTCAGGGTATAAAAAGAATATATGTATGTATCAAACAAGATAGCTCTATAGGAAGAATCGGTCAAAAAATGTGTTTATGTAGCGAAAATTGCTGCTTTTTAACATATATAAGCCAAACCCAGCAATTACGCCCCACAGTTCTCCTCAAAACTGTTAGCAATAGTTTCGGTTACAATACAAATATATTATTATTGGTTTGTTGACTGGTTTCCTTGATCTATCATCAGCAAACTGCTATCGGATATATGATTACAAGTCCTTGTTTACAGCCCGAAGCTATAACCACTTAAGAATTACAGGCAACTTAAAGCCGACAAAACTGGCTAAGCCAAAGTTTATAAGAGAAGACTGCTCTTATGAGCAGCAAGACATTTTTAACATAGTCTTCAGTCAGGAGGCTCAAGAGAAGATCGTTCAAGGATCTTCTCCAACCTCGACATAGGAGACGCCCCAGAGTCCCCCGACTACCTACGTAGCGATGCAGCCTTATTCAAAAAAGCCGCCTTTGACTTTTGTCTAGGATAAAGCCTGAGGACTCAAACAGGATTGGCGACATATCACCTAAGCCAACTGTGTTGTAATACAAATGCATGCTATTTTTGATTGAATACAATAAACATTTATAAAAAAAAAGTCTTCACATACACTATTAATATAAGTACAATTAGAGATCTAGCCAATGGCCGCTTAATAGTTTAATTTTTTGTAACCTTTGGGAATTTCGTCAAGATTTTTTTTTTGGCGGCCATACCTTATTAGGTATGTGCAATAAAAACCGATCGATTTATATTGAAACATCGAAAATAAAAAAAGTAAAAATAAATAAAATCGGTTCTAGTGATTGTATATGAGGTTTTGTTTGAATATTTGTAAAAGGCAGCATAAATTGCCGAGTCGATTAAGCCACATCCGTTTGTATAAACGTGAAATTTTAAATTTTAACGTAATTCCTTCTATGGCATAGGCAGATAATTTTTTTTTCACATCTTTGATAACTTATTCTTACACACAGATCAAGAATATTTCACTTTTTGGATATCTCATTATAAGAGAAGTAAGCGTAGGCTTGGAATATTTCATAAGGATCGGACTATAAGCACCGAAGTTAATCATGAATTCATTTGCCATACATAGTGTGGGGATTATACGTTTCGTGGAAAGCGACTGAGCTATCGATAAATTTATATGAACTTAATCTTAGCGAGTAATAGAAGGGCCTACGTCCAAATTTGATGTCCTTAGCTTTTCTAGTCTCTAAGATTGTCCGACCATGGGGCCCGAATATATATACATACATATGTACATATGTATATATATGTGAATGAAGTCATGTCCGTCTGTCTGTTTCTATGCAAACTAGTCTCTCAGTTTTAAAGCTATGGGTTTGAAACCTTGTATATGTCCCTTATTTTTTATACCATGAACCCATTGAACATGGGTAAAAGGGGTATTATGTATTTGTGCAAATGAATGTAACAGGCAGAAGGCAGCATCTCCGACCCCATAAAGTATGTATATTCTTGATCAGCATCAATAGCCGAGTCGATCTAGCTATGTCCGTCTGTCTGTCCGTCCGTCCGTCTGTCCGTCCGTATGTATGAAAGCAAGGATCTCAGAACCTATAAGAGCTAAAGAAATTTTAGCTGTACGTCCTACTAGTCCCCGCGCAGATCGAGTTTGTTGCCGATAGTCGATAACTTGTCCCGCTTCCAAGTAATCGATAGCAATCAATATCGAAATCCTGTTATTTGAGCAATTTCGGCATATAAAATGAGCTAGAGTTACCAAACTTGACATGTAGCTTCTAGAATAGTATATATATATATCAAGTATTTTTCATTTTATACCTATCGCCTGTCGGAAGAAGAGGGTTCAGGGTATCCCCTAGTCGGGAGCTTCCGACTAGAACCTCTAACTTGTTTCTCCTTACATATATGCAAAATCGCATCAACATTAAATAACTATATCATAAAGCGGCCAAAGGATAAACATTTTGGTTTTTGGATTTCTGAGCCAAACTTGGATTAGTTAAACTATTCAGCTTAATTATTACAAAGATAGTTCGTCTTCGGCTTACCGAAGATATCCGTACTTTCTCGTTAGCCATTGCAACTGGCTTGCAACTGGGGCCAGTAGAGTTTTATACAGCAGAACCTTATTGCTCAGCGAAAGCTTGCTGCTCTCTTTTAGGAGCCATGACATTTTTTTTAATTTTTGCCGTAGATTGTGTCATTTTGTTGATATGTGTTTGCTCCAAGTGAGCCTGCGATCAAGATGGACTCCAGGGTAGCGATGTCCCTTTTTATGCTCGAGGAGCCCGCCTTAGAGAAACACTCCTGACGATGTGTCTCTGCGGATCGCAAAAGTGAGGCATATCGACTTTTGCCTGCTGATGGCAATTCGCCACTTGGATGTCTCAAACTCGTGCAAGTATTCTGCAGTTGGTCAGTGGCCTGGTATACACAGCTGCTTTGGAGAGGATCGTTGTGTCGTCGGCGAACGTGGCGAGGTTGCAGCTATCGGGGTGCTTTAGTGTCGTCGGATCCACCGTCTCGAGTGGGCGATGTCTGAATCGAGTCTATCGCATGTGATGCAAGTTGGGCTGCAGCTCGAATCTTCGCCAAGAAATTATCGACAACATCGACGATGTCCTCTAGGGAGCTCAGTATCATGTTGAGGTTGATTGAGTTCAGCCTGGAGCCTTTCAACGTGTCGGCAGTAGACTCTTTCTTTTTGGCTGGTACACAGGGTTGGTGTGGAGAGTAGTCAAAAGAAGAAGATGGTCCGATATTCTGTCTCGATAGTGAGGCCGCCATATATAAAATATGTCCTCTAGGGAGCTCAGTATCATGTTGAGGTTGATTGAGTTCAGCCTGGAGCCTTTCAACGTGTCGGCAGTAGACTCTTTCTTTTTGGCTGGTACACAGGGTTGGTGTGGAGAGTAGTCAAAAGAAGAAGATGGTCCGATATTCTGTCTCGATAGTGAGGCCGCCATATATAAAATAGTCTAGGGCGCTAGTAGTGCGTTGCGCGCTGTTCGCGTAATATGTTGCATCTCCGGTTGCCAAGACATCGTATCTGCAGTCGATGATGTCTTCGTGCAAACTCTGTTCTCGCGTACAGACTCTGTTGTTTCCACATGTGCTTCGCACTCCAGTCCGCTCATGCAATGAGGGTTCATTATTAGGAGCTCAAAATTGGCTTTGGTTCAAGGCACAGCCGGCGGTAGGAAGAGAGAAGTGTTCCAGGAGGTGGTGGCTCAGGCTACGGCGGGTTAAACTGCCGGCATCTCTAGGACCTTGCGCAGGATGCAAGTATTGGTTCCGAAATATTTAACATTCATTTGTTTTATCTTGTCAAAATAATGAATCATAATCGTCCTTTGCGTACATTTATATTCTTTTATCTTAAATATGCGTGTACCTTAAAGTCAAATAACGCTAACATTTAACTGCACAAAATGTATCTAGGGTATTTTTTTTAGCGGTCTATGAGGCCTGTAATATTGAGGGTTGCTCATTAACTTTATATACTACGTGCCATTCCGCCATTTTAGCTGTCAATGTCCAATAGCTTGATTGCATAAAATTTAATTAGATACCAATGTACCTTTTAGCATGTTCATAAAATGGAGGGAATTTAATAAAAGAGTCTTTAGTGAATCATCCACCATCAAAAAACGCTGGGGATGCTGCGCACTAGTTATGAGACAACTGTCGGTGAGGCGGCTGAGGGCGTAGGAAAATGGCTCGTTTAGGTCGAAGTGATGAGAAGGGATGAAATACATATCAAAGAGTTCCTAATAATATTTTATTGGGCACTTCCTTTTAGAAATCACTTCGCAAAAGGTTGTCACTATTCATTGTGCATGATAAATAACTATGTATTATACTAGGTCCTTCTGTTGTGATTTATTTGTAAAAATTGTAATAAGCCGTGTATTATATCTCAACTGAACCCATTAAAAATTAGTAAACAGGATATGTTGTTTTTTTGGGTGTAACAGGCAGAAGGAAGCATCTCCGATCCAATAAAGTATATATATTCTTGATCTGCATCAATAGCCGAGTCGATCAAGCCATGTCCGTCCGTCTGTCCGTCGGTATGTATGAGCGCAAAGATCTCAGAACCTATAAGAGCTAGAGAAATTTGAAATTTGAGCTGTAGGTCCTCCTAGTGCCCGCGCAGATCGGGTTTGTTTCCGATATTCGATAACTTGCCCTGTTTCCAAGTAATCAATATAAATCGATATCGAAATCCTGTTTTTTGAGCAGTTTTGGTAAATAATAAGAGCTAGAGTCACTAAACTTGACATGTAGCTTCTAGAATAGTATTTATACATAAAGTATCTTTCATTTTATACCTATCGCCACCTCAACGCTACCACCACAAAGCTATAAATCAAGTTAACTATCCAACTTGTTATGGCCATCAATTTAAGCCACAATTTATATGCCCTTGACTTTTGTAGAATTCACAAATATTCTATATTCTATTCTACAATAAGTATACTGTCGAAAATTTCATTAAGATCGGTTAAGAAACACAAAAGTTATGTGCGCACGTGTTAGCAGCAGCTAGCACACACATTCATGCGCGTCTGCTTTGAATTCTATCAACAGCATTGCAATTGCGATTGTATTGTTTTTTGTGCTGCTATTCTAATTTGTTTTTTTCTTTATTACTACTAAAGCAAACGTGCGCGTAGCGCGAGCTGCATTTGGTGTTGGGAAAAGAGGTTTCAGGGTATCCCCTAGTCAGGCGCTCCCGACTAGAACCTCTTACTTATTTTAAATTTATCTTTATTACAAGGATACTCGTAATTTTGTTGATTAATTAATTAATGTTGATGGTTGGATCTTTATGGTAGGATAATGATCTAGTATGTTTATGTCTATATATAAAACTGTTTGTCCTGACTGACTGACTGACTGGTGATCAACGCACAGCCCAAACCGTAAGGGCTAGGAAGCTGAAATTTTCACTGTAGCTACCTTATGTGATGTAGGTGCACGTTAAATCGGGGTTTCGGGAAATTCCAATCGCAAGTGTGGAAAAATCGCGAAAAACGTTTGTATGTAACTTTTTTGTTTACCATCCGATCGGCCTCAAACTTATGTTCAAAGATCTTTGTTCAAATTCATTTGAAATGGAGGACAAAAATTTGGTGGGTGACGTTTCGTGCTCAAATTGGTTTCCAAAGATATAAAAGAAAAATCATTTGAGACGTGTTTCACACTTTTCGCAGAATCCAAATTTTTTCGGGTGGAATGCGATCTAAAGATTTAAATTGTGTCCGATTTGCTTCAAACTTATTTTCAAAGCTCTACATAAGAATGTAATGACGTGTTTCAGCGATTTGGGAAATTTGCAGAAAACGTTTGTATGAAAGTTATGTGTTTACCGTCCGATCAGTTTCAAAATCATATCAAATTTTGTTAAGAACATTGATTTTATAACATACGTGCCACGGGCAAGGCCGGGTTATACCCTTAGTATGTATATATCTTAATGGGACCTGAAATGTATTTTTATAAGCAGTCCAATCTCTCTATATATAACTGTTTGTCCTGACTGACTGACTGATTGGTGATCAACGCACAGCCCAAACCGTAAGAGCTAGGAAGCTGAAATTTTCACTGTATCTACCTTATGTGATGTAGGTGCACGTTAAGACGGGGTTTCGGGAAATTCCACCCGCAAGTTTGGAAAAATCGCGAAAATCGTTTGTATGTAACTTTTTTGTTTACCATCCGATCGGCCTCTAACTTATTTTCAAAGATCTTTGTTCAAATTCATTTAAGGGGTGTTTCACACTTTTCGAAAAATCCGTTCTTCCTTGGTGGAAATAGAGGTCAAAAATTTGGTGGTTTCCAAAGATCTATAAGGAAAATCATCTGAGACGTGCTTCACACTTTTTGCAGAATCCAAACTATTTCGGGTGGAATGCGATTTATAGATTTTTTGGGCGAAATTTTAAGTTGTGTCCGATTTGCCTCAAACTTATTTTCAAAGCTCTACATAAGAACTTGATAAATACGTATTTCAGCGATTTGGAAAATTCCACCCGCAACAGTGGTAAATTGGCGGAAAACGGTTGTATGAAAGTTTTTTGTTTACCATCCGATCGGCCCCACACTTATTTTCAAAGATCTTTGTTCAAATTCATTTAAGGGGTGTTTCACACTTTTCGAAAAATCCGTTCCTCCTTGGTGGAAATGGAGGTCAAAAATTTGGTGGGTGACGTTTCGCGCTCAAATTCGTTTCCAAAGATCTATAAGAAAACTCATCTGAGACGTGTTTCACACTTTTTGCAGAATCCAAACTTTTTCGGGTGGAATGCGACTCAAAGATTTTTTGTGCGAAGTTTTAAATTGTGTCCGATTTGCTTCAAACTTATTTTCAAAGCTCTACATAAGAATGTAATGAATACGTGTTTCAGCGATTTGGGAAATTCCACTCGCAACAGTGGTAAATTGGCGGAAAACGGTTGTATGAAAGTTTTTTGTTTACCATCCGATCGGCCCCACACTTATTTTCAAAGATCTTTGTTCAAATTCATTTAAGGGGTGTTTCACACTTTTCGAAAAGTCCGTTCCTCCTTATTGGAAATGGAGGTCAAAGATTTGGTGGGTGACGTTTCGCGCTCAAATTCGTTTCCAAAGATCTATAAGAAAAATCATTTGATACGTGTTTCACACTTTTCGCAGAATTCAAACTTCTTCGGGGGGAATGCGATTTATAGATTTTTTGGGCGAAATTTTAAGTTGTGTCCGATTTGCTTCAAACTTATTTTCAAAGCTCTACATAAGAACTTGATAAATACGTATTTCAGCGATTTGGAAAATTCCACCCGCAACAGTGGTAAATTGGCGGAAAACGGTTGTATGAAAGTTTTTTGTTTACCATCCGATCGGCCCCACACTTATTTTCAAAGATCTTTGTTCAAATTCATTTAAGGGGTGTTTCACACTTTTCGAAAAATCCGTTCCTCCTTGGTGGAAATGGAGGTCAAAAATTTGGTGGGTGACGTTTCGCGCTCAAATTCGTTTCCAAAGATCTATAAGAAAAATCATCTGAGACGTGTTTCACACTTTTTGCAGAATCCAAACTTTTTCGGGTGGAATGCGACTCAAAGATTTTTTGTGCGAAGTTTTAAATTGTGTCCGATTTGCTTCAAACTTATTTTCAAAGCTCTACATAAGAATGTAATGAATACGTGTTTCAGCGATTTGGGGAATTCCACTCGCAACAGTGGTAAATTGGCGGAATACGGTTGTATGAAAGTTATTTGTTTACCGTCCGATCAGTTTCAAAATCATTTCAAATTTGTTTGAGAACATTGATTTTATAACATACGTGCCACGGGCAAGGCCGGGTTATACCCGCTAGTTCTTGATAAAATGAAAAACCTTTCTACAAATATTAAAATATATTAATGGAATAGACAATATGTAATATGCAGAAAAAGCATTTTCGATCCCTTATTCTAAATTAATTTATTTATTTATCAATGGTCGACAAAAACGAGTGTCTTCCTAATTATTTAATGCATCAATTTATGAAAATTAAATGCTAAAAGCCTTATTAGAATACAAAATATTCTGTGTGTTAAGTGTTAAGAAAATAGAATAAAGAGATTGTGATTGGAAATCACCATTTATAGCCTATCCGGCAAGCTATGACCCCACTCATACATGGGAATGGTCAGTGAGTTTCTTAAGGTATCCTGAAATCAACGATTTTAATAGGTGTAGAGAAAGTTCGGTAGGGAAAACGTGATACAAACTATTTTAATTTTTACATAGAAAATGAAAAGAATTGTACAAAGCGTAATCTGTTGTACACGTAGGTAGGAATAAGGGGTGAAAGTTCCTTATAGGTACAGACGGAACAGAGAATTGAAGACGCCCTAATAGAAAAGAAGAATCTACATATGTCGTCAACAATCAACTTATGTAGGAAGACAATACCGAGTATTGTCCTGCGGTTGGTTAAAGACGAAAGATCAAGAAGAAGAAGCCTGCTGGAGGAGGATGGCAACCCAAGATTGGGGTCCCAATTTAAGCATCGTAAGGCAAAAAGCAGAAATTGCTTCTGATCTGATTTAATACGATCTTGGATATATTATACTGCGGTGCGTTATTTTACGCAGTATTCTTACGGTCTAGCCATCTGTTCGTCTGTTTGTATGTATGATTGTGTCGATCTCAAAACATATGAGATCTTAAAACCTTCAAATTTCGAACGGTGCGCGCGCAGTAAAATTGTTTCGAATCCTCGATAACTTACCCGCTTCCAAGCAATCAATTAAAATCGATATCCAATAGAATACACATCACGTATTTCAATTTTCAATTTTTAAAAATGGTAGTGTCTGTTGTCTTTTTGCGAATATACGAATATTCTATGGCACAATAAGACCAACTCCAGTAATGGTCATCAACATCAGTTAAGAAACGCAGAATTTATTGGCAAGCCTCGTGACAGTTAGCAAAAATCACAAGAATTAGTACATACATATGCACACATACAGTCGTATGAGTGTATACTTGTTCTAAATCTAAAAAATTGCAATTCCGATTGTATTGTATGATGTGCTATGTGTGTGTGCTGCTTTGTTAGTTCAAATTTTCCCCTTAGGCTCCAGATGTATGGCGTTAAGACATAAGGCAATGACAATCCATTCGTTCGGTCGAGTTGATTTGCATAGCTTCGTCTTTCTGTTGCAGGCAGTACATATGGTGGCACCGGGCGGCTTGGACCACTATACCATATAGCTGTCATAAGACCATTCGGTTGAAAAGTAAGTTCTCTTATATTGAAGACTCTTTGTTCTATTGTATAGAAAACACTATATCACATAGCTGCAATATTAGGTATTTGTGTGGAGAGCTTTTTGGTCTATTTGTTAGTTTTACTTACTTTAGTTTAACGTCGGAGCACATTGCTGTCATAGGATCGATCGGTCGAAAATTAGCTCTGCTGTGAATGAACATTTTCGTTTATCAAGATATCTTGACCAAACTCCGCATCCCAATCTATTGGATATCACAGTTCTGCATTGTATGGCACTATAGGAAAATCGGTCGAAAAATTATTTTTTTTATTGCAAAGTATTCAGCATTTACGAGCAAAACAAATGTCTACAAGGGTATTAAATCTTCGGCGTGCTGAAGATAACTTTACCTTCTATTTTATTCGCATTCAAGGATTTGGCGGATACAGAACTAAAATTCATATCAAAGGGTCTTCGCAGTCAACCTCGAACCTATTTTTAATGATATACATAATAACTTAGCGGATACGTGTGTCAGCGTACAATCCACTCTTTTGGATCTAATATGCAGTTCAAAGGTTGTGTGAACGAAAGGTTGTTCTACTATAAGCTACAAACCACGGAACTAAAATGGGCGGAAAATTTTGATTTGAACTTATTGTTCTTGATTCGATATGCTTGAAACACATTTTTTAATGTTAAATGCAATTTGAAAATTAATTAAATTTGTATACGTTACGGAAAAGAGTAAAACAAATTGTAAGGAAGAAGTATAATATAAGTTCACATAGTTTAGTGAAATGTTAACAAACTTGAGATACAATTAACGAAGCTCATCGCACGAGCTGAGCGATCTGAAGCTATATATGCTCTCTACAGAGCTATGAGATATTTAGAGATACCGTCTCAATTAGTTCGTAACTTTCAATGATGGTTCGGTTTATATAATTCACCAGCGTTATACCCAAAGGAAGAAATTGCTTCGAAGACATTCAAATACTTTTTGAATTTAATAGGTGCTCAAATAGTCTACCATTCCAATACTATACTTTTATTCATGCATTTACTTAAAGCCTAAGCCAGCACAGGGGACAAAGGCAAACTTATCTATAGATTTCTTTTAATAGAGAATTTCACGGTTCACAAAAATCTTGAAGGCAGTACTAATTTCAACACTTTATGTACATGAAGAGTGGGATATAAGCGATTTGTTCATTATATTTGTTTATCTTTAAATAAGTGGTTGTTTATGCATTTGAGTATAATTTCTGTTCACATATGAAATCATTTTATTGCAAACAGTCTGTTATAATTTGCATTTAAAGCCTTAGTTTTAGGTCTATTACGCATTATTTACACTCATATTTACACATTGTAATATTACTTAAATCTATGCATGTTTATATACATAATCCTACTTAATACCGTCAAGTGATATACAATGCACACTCTTATGCCATCGCACTGCTTTTACAACGAGCCGACCTTTTCCATGAGGTACCAGGGCAGGAATACAGATGCAGCAACAACGGCTACACATGTGGCACAAAGGGCAATCGTTGATGATAGGTTTGTGATCGAGAAGTGCTCTTCTTTGTGATCCAGTTCTTCGTTTGGGTGTTTTTCAAATTCCAGGACCTCCACGTCGAAGCGAAATCGTACCTTCGATGATGGTGACTCTTTCCGCCACACCAAATGACCTGAAGATTCTCTTCGCTCCAGGCTCCATTTCGGATCGTGGA
The DNA here is from genome assembly GCA_035045885.1 of Drosophila borealis. Taxonomy (NCBI): domain Eukaryota; kingdom Metazoa; phylum Arthropoda; class Insecta; order Diptera; family Drosophilidae; genus Drosophila; species Drosophila borealis. The sequence continues at coordinate 21,333,846 of JAWNOR010000194.1, forward strand.
CTGTAAATATGAATACAAAAGTTTTGATTTTAATAATTCAAGCTTAATATTTATATAAAATCAGTAATTCGCCAAAAACAAGTAAGATTGCTCTAGTCGAGAGTGCTCGAAAACGAGATTCTCTGGACCCTGAAAGAAGTGCTGAGCAAAGGAAAGTGTGCCTAAATGTATGAACTGTCTCGTAGATCATGGCCCAGTTATCATCACGATTATCAAAGGGAATCCAGATGATTTCTGCCATTCAAGAGTCATTTGTGCTGCATGTTGGCAATCAGTGTGAATCTGAGAGAGTTGGGAGAATAGTGTTGCTCCTGATTACACAGCTTAGTACATCTTGTTTCTTACTCTAATTTTGTTGTACCCTTTAAACAAATTTTTACCTATCTTATTTCTTATATTTGTATCTAATTTTTTATTATTATTAATTGTTAATTCAAAATTAATTATTTATTCTAATTAAAATATATTTTACCTTAATTAAAGTATATAGATTATTATTATTTTTAAATTTTTCTTAAGAATATATATATTTTTACGAAGCCTTGTTGTAGGTTCTAAAGACGTCACTGAAGTTATGAAACTTTTGCATTCTGTTTAGGTGCTGAATGCTTGTTTTCGACCATTAATAAATAAATAATGATCAAATGGTTCGATTTGGCGGTCTTCACGATTATTTACAATAATTTTAAAACTAAGGGACTAGTTTTCTTAGAATCAGAAATACATATATGTATATACTTAATAAGGCCGGAAATGTTTCCTTCGATTTTGTGAAAAAATTATAATAATCTGCTAGATATACAGTTTTTAATGTTTTTTTTTATTCGACGGAGTCTTAACGCAATTGTCACCAGGAGAGAAGTTTTGTAGAAATTGTTAAGTGTGAAAATTATAACAAAAAAAGACAAACATTTTCTTAATTGTAAAATGCGTATATTCACCTGATCCAGTCATTTCACTAATTTTCAATAGAAAAAGTCTGAAACAAATACCATAAATGAAATTAATATAATCGTTCAATTGTAAACAAACAGTTCGTAATTGTAATTCAATGAGTGAGCGGTGCGTTGACCTTCGATGAATTTGCGCCCATGAAAAATAAAACCGCCACCTCGAAATCTAAAACGTTCTACGTGAAGCACGGCAATCAAATTAAAATTCTGGACTTGTAAAGCATTTAATTAAAAACATGGATAATTTGTGACTGCCTGAATCTAAAATCTGTCTCTCTCCCCATTTTTTTCTTTCTCTTTAATGCGTACTTATCCATTAATCATGTTATCTAATAAATGCGACTATATAGTCATACAAGTAGCTTCGTTAATACACAGAAAATATTCGTGTTCAACCCATTGTTGACTATGAACATGGCTCAACCTTCGTTACCAAGACTTAAATTCGCCCCACCATTAATTTTTGCTTAACGAGAGGATGGATGGTTGGCCAAGGTCTAGACAGTCGTGGAATAAAGACGATGGTACACCGAAAGAGAATTTTCGACGACTACTACTATTTAAAAAAAGAATAAAATGAATTACGTTATATAAACAAAAACGAAAGCTAAAGTTTCTCGAAATTCACGAAACATGTATAAGGACAAAATATTTTTCAGATTTTTCAGATTATTACAAGTGCATTGCATTTTGAAAACAAATTGTATGTACTTCTTAATTCAAGCTGAAAATAAAAAATAAGCAGAGAACAGTTGCTGCACTAGCTAAAATCTCAAAGTTGTGCATGACGTAAGTCAAACAGATTTATGGAAGCGAGAGCGCTTTGTATATTTCACTGTAAACACACTCTCACGAGTGGGTCACAGTGTCACAGAATTAATTTGCATAAGGGTTGAGTTTAATAACTGAAAGTGTAGTAACAAGACCTATAAGAAATTGAAATTCAAATTAAGAAATTTCTGTTCATCAAACCAGTACTTTTATTCATACATTCTTATGTACATATCTTGTTTGGTTTATACGTACATGCATGTAAGGTAAATTAAATTGACGTTAATACAATCAGCTCTGATTTTAACATAATATATATAACATAATTTTCCAACAATCCTGATAATAACTTTTAAATTCTTTTATTACTTTGATGCATGTACATATGTACATTTATATTGTTTATAGTATGTATGTATGTATGCCTTTCACACACGAACGCTAAACTGCCCTTTGGCATTTGATTTGTTTGTTTATTTGCTGCTTTGTTTAGCACTAAACAATGCCGGTTTTGTTGGGACTTGTTGCTGCTGTCACTTTTTAGCACAACTCGGTAACAAACCGTACGAGGAACTTTGTTTCAATGAGTGACCACTTCATCGAAATATATACATATATAAGTATGTATGCAAGTATCCCAGCTAACGACGATTGCCCATGAGTCAAATAAAATATCTCTGGACTTTGAGCCAACTGCGTGCTCTTGTACATCCAAAAGTATATATATACGTTGAAAATACATAAATATATGTGTGTATGTTCATACATATGTATGTATTATAATACATATCCCATAAATACGTACGTAGGCATGTATGAATATGCATATACTACATAACGTTCATGATCATAAATCAATCATTTTAAGCTGAATCTATTGCAGCGATTGTTTTTGTTTACTTCATATTCAATATATTTATACCGTATTCTTACATTTACAGATACATATATACAAAAATATAGTCATATTTTAAATTGGTTCATTGTTGTTGCTACTGTCACTGCTGCCGACATGATAAGATTGACAAAGAAGGAAACGGCAACGTCAGCTGGACTTTTTCTTTAATCAATGAACTCGCCTGCCCACCATCCCCTATTCATATCAGTTGATTTCACGTCGCTCGCCAAATTCCCACAACGAGCGAGCATTAGAGCTTATACAGTAAAGATTCCGAAGAGCAAATCATAAAATATTGTTATAAAAATATATTACATCAAATTGGAACTGGATTCATCACCCCATCACGCAAAACTTAAGTACATGGAACTACAATTTAGATATGGGTATATAAATATGTACAAGTGTATGTGTATTGCAGTTCTTTGGTAAAGATCATTAGTTTGGTATTATACTGTACTCCTACTATCAAAGTAGAATAGCACTAAAGCGAAATGCGGACAAATCAGCACAAAAATTCATGGAAGGTAAACACGCGCCAGCCCCATCAATTGATAAGCGTACAAATACCTCTTTAGGTTAATTGGTGTATGTATGTATATGGTATTTTGCATTCGGATGTGTTTTGTTATGAACACACAAAAGTAGCTTTTGTTTTAAAGATTTTTTAAAAGTATGTTTTTGTATATGAGTGTATGTAGGTATGTGTGCACGGCTATCACATATGTAACATATGTATGTAGGTACATTTTAAATTTTTCATTTGGTTTTTAAATAATTGACTTTATTGATTTTTTTTATTCTTTTGCAGTGTACACTAAAAAATTACAATCAAAAAATGCATGCGCAGTACATACTGCCCATTCATACGAAACAAAACATTTAAATTTTTTTTCAAAAACCAGAGCCCGACTAGAAAATACCCAAGCCCCTTGCGTCAAACTTACATTACAAACATTCGAACCTTCTTCTACACATCAAATATATGTATACACAAAAGCATTCATGAGTACTTTACAATTTGTGAAGACCGGGGAATTGAAAAATTCTGTTTATATGTACATACATGCATATACTATTCGAAAAAAATTTGTATGTAGGAGCTGATATAATTATCCAGATATGTTTAAAAAATTTATTATGAAATGTATACATGTAGGAGAAAATATATTACATCCTAGCTTTTGTAATTTCAGAGATCGACGCTTTCATACATTTGTACATATATATACAGATACTTTATGGCTTCGGATATACCTCATTTTTTCTGTTGCATGCCTTCGCACAAAATCATGTTATCCTTTTTATCAATTTTCAATGGGTTCTATTAAGTAATTTTTTAAGTGGCAGCCGTGTATAATGCATGTACATATGTATATAGTATACATATGTGTTTATGTATGATGTGTAGAAAAGTGGCGCGACCATCAACGCGTACAACACAGTAATCAAAATATATATTTTTTTTGTAGTTGGTTCAATTGCATTTTTGATTATTTACGCGTTGTATGTATTTATGTAGTGCATATAAATACATAAGCATGTGTGCACACATACATAGAAATTTATTTATATACGCAGCAAGTGTGAGCTGACGTGATTTTGTTATTACCGTTTTGATTGCCAAGCCGAAAGTCGACTAAGGCCAAGCAGTGCTCATTTATTTGTCAACAGCTGATGCACGCACACCAGTCACAGCCGAAGAGCGCAAACGCTTTAATGTATGTAGGTAATTGAAAAGGGGGCCGAGGGCAGTCGCCGTTAAAGTCGATCTTGGATTTGCGTATTCGGTCACGTTTACTCGAACTACTCGCCGCGCCCAACTATCGAGGTCTAAGCATAGACACAGACTGTCGTTGCCTCGTTCCATTGTATCTCTAGCAGCCGGGCTAGAGCGGCCGCAGTCCCAACGCCAGCTGCGAATGAGCAAGTAAAAAGAGCGAGAGACCGAAACTGACTGTTTGGAGGCTCGGCTCCATGGCGCTTTTAACGATAGCTAGCCAACGCAGCTCAACATGTATGCATGTATTAATGTATGAATGTAACAAGGTCTGTGCATATTTATATTCATACATATGTATATGTATATATATCAGATATATCATATGAATGTAAATAAACAGTGGTACAAGTAGTTCTGCTTAAATTGTACCCACGTCGCCAATAACAACGACAGTTTTAAAACGCTGAATTTTAAAACGTTAAATTGATTTTTCAAATGTAAGTAACAAGCAGAAGGAAGCATTTCCGACCCTATAAAGGACATAGGCACACTATATATAAAACTGTTTATCCTGACTGACTGACTTATTGACTGACTGATTGGTGATCAACGCACAGCCCAAATCGTACGAGCTAGGAAGCTGAAATTTTCACTGTAGTTACCTTATGTGATGAAGGTGCTCGTTAAGACGGGGTTTCGGGAAATTGTTTACCATCCGATCGGCCTTAAACTCAATTTCAAAGATCTTTGTTCAAATTCATTTGACACTTTTCCAATGTATTCAAATGTATTCCTCCTTGGTGGAAATGGGGGTCAAAGATTTGGTGGATGACGTTTCGCGCTCAAACTCATTTTCAAGGATCTATATGAAAAATATTTTGAGACGTGTTTCACATTTTTCGCAGAATCAAAGCATCCTCGGTAAAAAGTGCGATTCTAAAACTTTTTTGGTAAAGTTTTAAGTTTTGTCCGATTTGCATCAAACTTATTTTCAAAACTCTACATAAGAATGTAATGAATACGTGTTTCAGCGATTTGGGAAATTCCACTCACAACAGTGGTAAATTGGCGGCAAACGTTTGTATGAAAGTTGTTTGTTGTCCGATCAGTTTCAAAATCATTTCTAATTTTTTTGAGAACATTGATTTTATAACATAGTATACACATATATGTACTATACTAGCGGTTATAACCCGGCCTTGCCCGTGGCACGTATGTTATAAAATCAATATTTTCAAAAAACTTTTAAAACTGATCGGACGGGAATCAAACAACTTTTATGCAAATCAGACAAAAATTAAAATTCACCAAAAAAATCTTTGAAATGCAATTTCAACCGAAGGAGTTTAGATTTTGCGAAAAATGTGAAACACGTCTCAAATGATTTTTCTTATAGATCTTTGGAAATAAATTTGAACACAAAACGTCGTCCACCAAATCTTCGACCCCCATTTGCACCAAGGAGGGATGGATTTTTCAAAAAGTGAGAAACACCCTTCAAATGACTTTGAACATAGATCTTTAAAAATGTGTTTGGGGCCGATCGGAAAAACTTTCATACAACCGTTTTCCGCCAATTTACCACTGTTGCGGGTGGAATTTCCCAAATCGCCGAAATACGTATTCATTAAGTTCTCACGTAGAGCTTTGAAAATAAGTTTGAAGCGAATCGGACACAACTTAAAACTTCGACCAAAAAATCTTTAAATCGCATTCCCCCTGAAGAAGTTTGAATTCTGCGAAAAGTGTGAAACACGTATCAAATGATTTTTCTTATAGATCTCTGGAAATGAATTTGAGCGCGAAACGTCACCCACCAAATCTTCGACCCCCATTTGCACCAAGGAGGGATGGATTTTTCAAAAAGTGTGAAACACCCTTCAAATGACTTTGAACATAGATCTTTAAAAATGTGTTTGGGGCCGATCGGAAAAACTTTCATACAACCGTTTTCCGCCAATTTACCACTGTTGCGGGTGGAATTTCCCAAATCGCCGAAATACGTATTCATTAAGTTCTCACGTAGAGCTTTGAAAATAAGTTTGAAGCGAATCGGACACAACTTAAAACTTCGACCAAAAAATCTTTAAATCGCATTCCCCCTGAAGAAGTTTGAATTCTGCGAAAAGTGTGAAACACGTATCAAATGATTTTTCTTATAGATCTCTGGAAATGAATTTGAGCGCGAAACGCCACCCACCAAATCTTCGACCCCCATTTGCACCAAGGAGGGATGGATTTTTCAAAAAGTGTGAAACACCCTTCAAATGACTTTGAACATAGATCTTTAAAAATGTGTTTGGGGCCGATCGGAAAAACTTTCATACAACCGTTTTCCGCCAATTTACCACTGTTGCGGGTGGAATTTCCCAAATCGCCGAAATACGTATTCATTAAGTTCTCACGTAGAGCTTTGAAAATAATTTTGAAGCGAATCGGACACAACTTAAAACTTCGACCAAAAAATCTTTAAATCGCATTCCCCCTGAAGAAGTTTGAATTCTGCGAAAAGTGTGAAACACGTATCAAATGATTTTCTTATAGATCTCTGGAAACGAATTTGAGCGCGAAACGTCACCCACCAAATCTTTGACCTCCATTTCCACCCAGGAGGAATGGATTTTCCTAAAAGTGTGAAACACCCTTCAAATGAATTTGAACAAAGATCTTTGAAAATAAGTTTGAGGCCGATCGGATGGTAAACAAAAAAGTTACATACAAACGTTTTTCGCGATTTTTCCACACTTGCGATTGGAATTTCCCAAAACCCCGTCTTAACGTGCACCTACATCACATAAGGTAATTACAGTGACAATTTCTGCTTCCTAGCTCTTATGGTTTGGGCTGTGCGATGATCACCAATCAGTCAGTCAGTCAGTCAATCAGTCAGTCAGTCAATCAGTCAGGACAAACAATTTTATATATAGAGATAAATGTATATATCTCCTTGAATAGGACGACAAGCAAGTTTATCAACAAGTCGATCTTGAAAGCTATACATATATGAGAGACTTAAAGTTTGAAACATAGATTTTCGTATATCATAACTTGGGAATTTTTAGTATCGTTTTAGATCTTGGTTAACACCTGAGGACACCAAGTTTTATGTACACTCTGTCGTATAACAGATACAGATTCAGAATACTTTTTTTTAAGCCTTCCCCCGCTCTTAAAATTATTGAGAAACTTTATTTTTAGTTTTGTTTCCGGCTTAGCGATACGCTGAAATTATTTCTTCCTATACATATGTACATACGTACTCAAAGTCGTACTTATTAACATACGCAAACATGTACGCCGATTGCAGTTTACTTTATGATGCGTCTGTGCTATCTTTAATAAAAACAACCATTGATTGTAAGCCAATCGTTGTGAGCATAAAAGAGAATAAATCGACAGCTGCGTAAGCAAAATAAACATGAACTAAAAAAACCTGAGTGCTTAAGTCGGGATTACCCAACTATTAATAAATTGTGCGAATTGATGGATACTACTCCTGTGAAACATAATTGCAAAACTAAAGTTAAGATGAGTAAGGATCTAATACTGCTGTGCGCTGATTCTGACACCCACCTCCACTCAACGAATGGCAGAGGAGATGGAACATCATGGTGAACAATGACAAGTCCACAGCCACCACTTCCTAGGCGGAGCTGTAAGACAGCAGAAGAGACGACACCAAAATATCTCAGTATGACTCTCGATAGGAGGTTAACGTGAAAAAACCACCTATTGAAGAAAAGGAAACAGACGAAGGACAAGCTAAAGTCCTATTACTGGCTCATTGGCCGCAAATCCAGGTTGAGTACTCGGTCGAAGCTTCTTGTCTACAAGGTAATTATCATACCAATTTGGACTTACGCACTCATCCATGAGGAACTGCGAGCCGAAGCAACCGTAAACTGATTCAGACATTTGAAAACAAGGCACTGCACGTAGTGAAAATCCAATGCACATATTTAACATGACAACGCTTCCATCCACAACGTTCTTCTTCTAAATGATTGGCGTCGTTTACGTTAGTCTCAATTCCCCATCTCTTCGAATCTTCGTTTTTGCGTGTCGATACCCAACTGGCACGAAATATCATCGTCACCTTCGGCTTCCACAAAAAGTCGATCAGCGTCGATTTCTTTCCTCGTTTTGTTGCCTCTTTGCCAGATATTTTTTGCGGATTCCCTTTTAGCTTCGCTCGCTTTACGTTTGTCTGTGCGTTGGTAGCAGAAAATTTCAATGCTTTTCCAAATTCTTAAAAATAGTCTCTTTTTTTTGTCATCAGACTGGCTATGATTCACACATCATAGCGGAGTTTGACACCTGAAAATTTTACTTATGCGGCCTTTCAACTCTTTTATTAGTGCTCTCTTAAACAACACCTTATCCCGGACAAGTCCTTATAATTAAATTCAAGATATCTTCTTTTACTTTTATATCTTCATAAATTGAATTATTCACTTGATACATTTTGTTTCTGAATGATATATTTCCGTTCGTAGAGTCAACGAGTTCATACGCAATTCGCTTCAGGAGCATACATACATACATACATACATATGTATATTAACATCCCTTCGAGTTTTAACGATTGCGTGGAAACGGGACAAGTTATCAATAAGCATTTAGGCGACTATATGTATGTACATAAATACATAGCTAGATCGACTCGACTATTGATACGGTCGGGTTTTTCCCTGGCCTTGCCCGTGGCAAGTGTGTTGCTTCAAATTTTAGACACTACTTTTTCACCCATTTCCCGCCCGTGGAAATTTAAATAGAATGAATGAATTGAATTATAGACTAAAAGTTGGAATCATCATATTTCTCCCTATTTAATCCCATGGTGTGAAGCTCAAAGCCGAAAAAAAAGTTTCGCTCATAGAACCGGAGGCCTGCATTTTTCATTTGATTTTGAGAAAATTGAATTAATTTTCTTAATTAATTTTCCCAAAGATCTTTGAGAATTAGTTAGAAACCGATGGTAAACAGAAATGTTCCATACAACAATTATCCGGCAATTTCCCACACTTATGGTTAGCATCTCAAACAATTCTGAATCAAGTATTTATTAGTTTTTTATGTAGAAGTGGAAATGCTGGTCAAAGATTTGGTGGGTGATTGACTGAGATATGTTTCACACTTCCGCAAAATCGAACCATCTTTGATCGGAATTGCGGGTTAATGATTTTTTGGGTAAAGTCTTAGAGCCCTTCATAATAACTTAGTGAAAATGTGTTTTAAGTGATTTAGGAAATTCCCCCGGAATTATGGTAAATTTAGCGGAATGGTTTAATGGGCGAAGATTCAACTTTGAACTTCGCCCAAAAAATCTTTAATTCGCTGTGCTGGATTTAAAAAAGTGTGAAATGTATCAAAGGAATTCGGACAAAGATCTTTGAAAATAAGTTCATGGCCGATCGTATGGTAAACAAAAAGTTTCATGAAAACGTTTTTCGCTATTTTTCCACACTCGCGGCTGTAATTTCCCAAAACCCCGTTTTAGCATGCACTTCCATCACATAATGTAACCACAGTTAAAATTTAATCTATCTAGCTCTTACGTTGATTACCAATCAGACAGTCACTCAATCAGGACAAACCATTTTATATATAGAGATAGTCTTCCAACTTAATTTCCGAGCTCTACATAAAAACTTAATGAACACTTCAAATATCTACGTTAAGTATAACTTTAGACGTTGAGAGTTCAAGATAGTAGAGTTAATTTAAATTTTGTTAAAACGTGAGCTTTGACTTCAAAACCATTAACTAGTTGTCGCCACGCCGTCCTTGTCTGGTGATCAATGGTTCAACAAGCCACTACACAATTATGCGCATATGTCCAACCGTCGCCAATGAGACAGTCCTAGAACATCTTCGACAACGAAGCAGCAGAGGAGTTCGAGAGAGCCGGTCGAGGTTCCCCTAATTATCCCAAAGCCCCACTGCTAAATCCCTTATGAACCTAGGATGGAACCCTGAGGGAGCAATTCTTGCTCTTTCCATGCTCGTTTTCCAGTAAGACACCCTTTGGCATTATTATAATTATCAAAATAAATCCAGCATTAGTAAAAAAATAAACAAGTAAGAGGTTCTAGTCGGGAGCTCCCGACTAGGGAATACCCCGAACCCTCTTATTCTTATATACACCAAATGCAGGTCGTTTGCTTTAGTAGTAATAAAAATAAATTTAAAAAAAAGTTCCCTTGGCAGGGTTTGAACTCGCAACTGACCGCATTACTTGCTGCCGCCTCTACGAAACAGCCACACCAGCCAAAAAAAAAAAAAAAATCCAGGGTTCGAACTCGTAACTGGCCGCGCTACTGTCAGCCGCCTCTAATAGCCGCACCAATAATTAAGTCTTAATGAGAAAAATGCGAATTTAAAATAGGACCACAGAAAACAATGCAATTGCAATTGCAATGATGTTGATAGAATTCAAAGAAGACGCGCATGAATGTGTGTGTGTACATGTATACAGAAATTCTTGGAATTTGCACTTGCTGCTGCACGTGTTTGCAGGCCAAAACACATTTTCTTTTCCATTATTACCCATTTTTAATGGGTTTAGGGTATAAAAATTGAACTATAAGTCGTAATTCCCCATCGGTAACAATAACCTAACGAAATAAAAGAGAATTATTATAGTATCAGAATAGCAATTGCCCTTTTTTTAAATAATGTCCGAAAAAGTACGAATATGAATGTGTGCACATGCATACATACTTACCGCTAATAGCTTGATTTTAGCAATATGACCACATGTTTTCTACAATAAATTCTGTGTTTCTTAACCGATCTTTGAGCACTTTTCCTGCAGTAAAGCTTAGTGCTACATACACATAATAGACAATATATTATAAAAAAAAAGCGCCTTTAAAATTGTGGATATGGTTGCAATTCCATTGATTATTATAGACGGACAAAAAAAAATTGGAGTATTGAAATATGATCCCAAAAACAGGATTCGGAAAACGGATCTAGTTATCACCAATTTAAAAAAAAATTGATCTGCTTCCGTTAAAATTTTCAGAGATTGGCCGATTTGAAGGTATCCTGGAAATTTCTAAGATTTCGTTACATTGCATTACATGATTATAGATATCTATGTACACAATGAGACCCATACACACGGATATGTTTAAACATGCTTGCTTCGCATTGTAAGCTCCTTCGCTTAGCACCACACAATGTCAAATGCCTTCCAACTCCGATCTTTATCAAATTTGTAAGTCTTACATGCGGCATATAAAAGTGTGTATTTACTAGGGATGAGCGATACTCAACCTGTTACTAGTAACAAGTATTTAAAAGTAACTAGATACTGCTGTTACAGGGGGGGGGGTGGTTAAATAGTTTTATTGAAGCTTCCAGGTTCGACCGATCGACTACTAACTTATTTTCAAAGCAAAGAACTTAGTGAATATGTGGCGGGGGATTGTACGAATGCAAAGATTGGTGGTGGAAATGTTACCGGCTTAGAAAACATGTATTCAAGGGTATTTCATTTTCGACGTACTAAACATGCGCCCCTTTTTATTGTTATTAAATATGGTTATAGCATAGGTGCGGTTCTTTATAAGCTTAGAGTTATATATATTGTGGGTGCTCGTAAAAATACTCATAACAAAAAACAAAAAGCTGAATATTTATCATCCTATCTATTAGAATGTATTTAAGAAGCGCGCTCCTTATTATAATCTGTTTATAAATTTAAAAAGAAAATATGAATTTGTGGAACTTCTTCTAGCTGTCTGCCGCTCATTTAAGCCCACTAGAGACACCTACCCTCGGATTTCACGCAGCCTTAAAGCCACCAAATTTGATAGATTACTGATAATCTTTGTCAAAAATATGTAATATGCGCTCAGATATTTGGGAGCTGATATGCATTTTATTTTACTTCAAGCCTAAGAACAGTGCGTATTCTAGCTGTGCATTATTATTTACCGTTAATTTATATCATAGCTAGGTAGAAAACCTACGATTCAGATAACACAGAGTCAATGTGCAGTCATTAGGTCCAATGCCCCAGCTAGTACAAGTAGAGTATAAACAAAGACGAAACCCTGGCTATTAAGCAGTACGTTCTCCTATTGTTGTGTTGTGTAAACACGCTTGTGTGGATGCTTTACGATGTGAGATTGTATGCGTCGAGATATGCATACATGTATGTATGTACACGTACAAACATATGTAGTTGCTTCATGTGCATGTGTAATTGTGTGCGCATAAATACATATGTACTTTCATACATATAATCTGAGTGTAAAAGACTCAAAATCTTCGCTTTTGTGACTTGCTCTGTTCTTGTCACTGGGTGGCGAGTGTTGTGTGATTATTTTTTTCAGTCTGCTGAAAGCACTGGACCTGAGCCCAACGAACCCAAACTGACGAAAACAAACGCTATTTAAAATTAAGATTTAATTGTCTAGTAATGAGTTGGTGCAGGCATGTCTGAAGAATCAACGTCTGGCCGTTCGCACTCAGAAGATCTTTCTAGGTATTTATCTATTACCTGCTATGGTTTAAAGTGGAAGTTATATATTTAGATCGTTATGCCTTGCACAGCAGCAACTGTCGTTTACAAGAGGTGCTTAAGACGTGTGCTAACATTCAGTCGCTGGAGTCGCTGTATCCATGCCCTCCGCTAGAAAACGAATTTAACGACGTGTACATTTCGTCTACTACAGGGGAGAAGATGATCACTCCCAATCCATGCTCGTTCAGTGGACTTATGTCGAACAGCAGCTGCGGCAGCGAAGAGACTTTTACGGACATCGTGCTCGAGGAGGACAATAGAATCTCACTGGCCTACGAAAATTTATGTACTATTCCACGAAGACTGGCAGACAAGTTTGCTGCGCAGACCAAATTCCTCGATCTCAGCCACAACAACTTTCAGAATCTAAAATTTCTTTCTTTTTTTGAAGAACTACATACGCTTATTTTGGACCGCAATAGCAATTTAGATGTCAACACATTCCCCTACTTGCCGAACCTGAAAATTTTGTGGTAAGGATGAAATATCAGTTAGCCGAAGTACTTGTGTGCCATGTGACTATATCTGTGTTTATACTGCAGGATAAACAACTGCGATATCTGCAATATAACCGACTGGATTCATCGCATAGAGCGTCAATGTACCTCATTAGAACAACTTTCCTGCATGGGAAATCCTGGAATCCAGACTGTGTTCAAAAACCAGGGCTCCGAGATGCCCGTAACCCATGCCCGCGAATACATATTTCAAGTGCTTCCTAATCTGAAGTTCCTGGACGGTGTATCACGGTATACGTCCAATAATGCAGATCGCAACATGGACCACGTCAACCGAAATCGTAAGGCCGAAGCTTCGTCTTCGTGTGCCTCTATGATAGGGCATGGGCACGAATCAACCAGTACATCTGAAAAGCCATGTAGAGGCAGAAAGGTCACGTCTCCCACGATCAGCTTTAAGGAATTTTTTCGCCTTAAGCCGGGAAAAAAAGGGCAGAGCGGAGGTGGCTCCTCTTCAAACTAAAATCTATTAAAAATATTGCTCCTCTTCAAACTAAAATCTATAGAAAATATTACCCTGGCGAACGAGTCGTGTAGATGTAGTGCCAGTAAGATGGCGTCTTGAGCTGTTATTTATAGTTCGGCTGGGTACAATATGATTATCAGTGCCGCTTACAGGCCTTTGCGATGTCTAAGCTGGCAGTCCACTGCACCCGATTACACCTACAGACATTTATAATCTATTTTTATGCATATGTATTAATAGTACATACTAAGCTTTGTTTATTGTAATGGATTTAAATTGCTTTGCGAAAAAAACAACAAAACATTTGAAAATAATACTTCTGTTTGATTTGATTTCCATAAAAACCATAATTAGCTACATCTTTTCAGTTAATTAAAAAATTAAACTACGTGAGAACTTAAAAATTATTTGATTGAGACGCCCAATGCACAATGCCATGCACAAATCCCTTCGAAATGTCAAACGAGAGATTTATACATTCGATTTCACCGTTACGAACACCTACTGACCCAAGCGTATATAAGTTAATTTCGAACGATAATGTTTATTTTTGTCTAGACTTATTGTCTTATACCAAAGCAAGCATGCTAAGCTTGCAAAGGTATAAAAATTATTTTTAAAAGGGAAGATGTGTCCACTGCATCAGTGATCACAAGCTTTATATGCACATGGACAAAAACAAAGTTTCAACTGAGGTCAGAACAAGTAACACAATATATTGTTTATATTTAAAAACGCCTATACGTGCAAGTAAGTCTGCTTTTTGCTACTTGACTCGTGTTGTTGTGCTCATTCGATTTGTGGTTTTATTTAATATTGGCCGGTTTGCTTGAAATAAGCTTAAGGAATTTGCATGTGAAACAGCCAGGTCTCATATTGGCCACTAATTTGACACCAAGAATATTTTATTTCGTTATTTTTTAAAGATTAACGTATAAATTTAACACCAAAAAATGTTATGCTGACATTCCCATGAAAAATACTACTACTACTACTCTTGTAGCGATATTAATTATAAATATATATATATACAATATATATATATATATATATATATATATACTAGCGGGTATAACCCGGCCTTGCCCGTGGCACGTATGTTATAAGATCAAATTTACCACTTTACCAATTTACCACTATTGCGAGTGGAATTTCCCAAATCGCTGAAACACGTATTCATTACATTCTTATGTAGAGCTTTGAAAATAAGTTTGAAACGAATCGGACACAATTTAAAACTTCGTACAAAAAATCTTTTAGTCGCATTCCACCCGAAAAAGTTTGGATTCTGCAAAAAGTGTAAAACACGTCTCAAATGATTTTTCTTATAGATCTTTGGAAACGAATTTGAGCGCGAAACGTCACCCACCAAATTTTTGACCTCCATTTCCACCAAGCAGGAACGGATTTTCCTAAAAGATTGAAACACCCCTCAAATGAATTTTAACAAAGATCTTTGAAAATAAGTTTGGGGCCGATCGGATGGTAAACAAAAAAGTTACATACAAACGTTTTTCGCGATTTTTCCACACTTGCGGGTGGAATTTCCCGAAACCCCGTCTTAACGTGCACCTACATCACATAAGGTAGCTACAGTGAAAATTTCAGCTTCCTAGCTCTTACGGTTTGGGCTGTGCGTTGATCACCAATCAGTCAGTCAGTCAGTCAGGCCAAACAGTTTTATATATTGAGATATATATACATATATATATAAATGTATATTTTTTTTTTTTTGTATATATATATATATATATATATTTGTAAAATAGAGCAAGGTTCCGACTATCCTGAACTCAGAAAAAAAAAATATATATATATATACAGGTTCCATGGTTCCCACTACCGTAAAGTCTTTTAACCGAGTGTTAGGTAAAAAATAATGTTTTTAGAATATGAGAGCAAGACAAGCTTGCGAAATTAAAATTAAATTAAATTCCTATGTACACATATAATAAAGTAGGTCGATTTGTTAGAAAGAGTAGATGCTAGGAAAATAGTTAAGCTCGTTATTGCTGAGTTTAAAAAGTAGAACTAAGAAATACCAAACATGGTAATTTCAATTTTTTATGATGTACAGATCTGATCCGGCCGATCCCGACGTAAATACTGCCATAAATGCTGATCAAGAATACTTTATATTATATTATATTTATTATACGTTTGATGAAATTTTTGGTTGATACGGCAATATGTGATATTCATCAAGTAGTGAGGTTGACAACAATGAATTATAAATTACCAGTTTCATATTTCCCTAGCTTTATTAATGCACTCTACGCTTACAAGTTGATCGAGCTGATGGCAAAAAAAAAACATAATAAAACTATAAAATGAATAATAGGTGGTTGGCTGAACTACAACTTTTGATTCAGCTCGAATTTCACTTATATTAAAATTCATGAACACGTATTATATGTGTGTATGGTAGGGTGGTTACTGCTTCAAAAATTATAGTTACATTTTAAAGCATATTTGGAAAAGTTTACGATTTGTTGGGAATTGCATCTATGCTAACTATATCAGCAGAAACTGCAGGTCAATTTGACTTGATCTCGAGAGTACCAAATGCAGAATCCAAGGATGTTATCCATTTGTCATTGTTATTTATCGATGAACGCTTGGCGGTGTGGTCCAAAGCCTGTTCCAGTGCCCATTGTGCCAATTTTTGAGACTCCTTACGCTTGAAGCTTACAGCTTTCGAATTAGCCAAAAAGCTGCAGCACAAAAACAAACCGTAAAGTGCTCGCAAATTGTGAGGATTCAGCTTGATAGCCTGCGAGTAATACGTGCGTGCTATTTCTATATTTTCTACTCCACTCTAAAGGTATATAGTTTTAGATAAAGGGTTAAGAGCCTCAATATGACGATACACACTTACCATAGTGTAGCGGATGTCAGCAAGTCGCTGATGTATCAGGTGACTGTGGGGGTTGTGTAGCAGTACTTCTTCCATACAAAAGGCGGCCTTACCGTACTCACCCTCACTTAAGTATAAGTTGCAGAGCTCCTGCCATGCTTCCTGATCTGACATGAATCTAGCAACATAAATTTTACAATTAGCACTCACTTAAATATAATATATATTTCACAACTTTTTCAGATATGCGTTTAGTTCCTTTATGGCATCCAAGCGCAACCCCCGTGCCTTCATTATAGCTATTTTCCTTTTGCGCGGCGCCGCATTTGTCTCGTCCTTCTCAATTATACCATCTAAAACTTCGTTGGCGGAATCGTATTGTTCAAGAGCTTCCAATCGCATGGCTTTAAACTTCATTACTCGCAAGCTACCAGGAAACTCGGCACTGAGCTGCTTTGTGCACTTTGTAGCAATGTCGAAACGTGCGGTATCCAAAGCAGCAACAATGACTTGCTCAAGTATCAAGTGTCTTTCATTGCCTGTTTTATGGACCTTGTCCTCGAGCACGGCTACCCACAATTGTACCACCTCCTCACTGTGTCGTCCAGACTCCTCACGCCATTTTCTAAACTGATCTCGCACATCTGAAAATGTATTCCACGTAATACAAATTTTTTTTCATCAATAAGTACTAACAAAATTTACAAATCTATTCAGCTCTAGCAGGTGAGTTAAGCATTTTTATTCAACTAAAAGTAAGTTTTTCCTATGTAAGCGTTTACCTGACCAACTCATTTCTTCGTAATTGAGCGACATTTTACTTTTAACTATTGTAATTTATTAATTGTCAATTTGTAAGATAATAGACGAGTTAGAGAAATATCGATAGGCAATAATGATACTGTGTACACAATGTTCTTGCTGGTATTTTTTCGATATGCTTATACGATGTTTTGTCGATAACTGTAAATGGCTGACGTTTATGATATTTCTATTTAAGTGCGATATTTTTAGTTTTATTTTGCTGTAAAGCTAAGAAGTTAATAAGATATGAGATCCTATATTTTTGTGTAACAAGACAGAAAATCGGAAATTGAATGCAAATGATAGCTGGTTTACAAAATAATATAAAACCATTTTTCATCAGCTATTCATAGCTGCACCATACCACTATTATGTTATGTACATGGTTAGTGTCCATGTGTTAATTTTCCACTTAAATTCCAACATTTTCAAAAATGGTTGTGAAAATTCGTCGCGAACACCAAAAAAGGCAAGCGTGGCCAAACAAATCCACAAATTCAAAGCAAAAAAAATCGCGAAAGAAGGGCTATCCTCGGCACGCCGAACATTTAATACCCTTGCAGACCTAACCTTTTCATAGTGCTCATAGTGCCTTGCCCGTATCTAAGAAGCACAGGAAAAGTAGTTAACGCCATTTACACGGCATTTTTAAGATATATTGAAAAACAAAAAAGTTTTCCATGCAACAACTTAATTTCCGACCGATCGTTCTAATGGCAGCTACATGATATAGTAGTCCGCTATATATAAGATATTGCATAAATGGAGGGAGTATAGTAAAACCAATAAATGTCGAGATTGGTCAATATATCTTGAAAAAACATAGTGGTCCGATCCAGCTGGTTTTCACAATGTACTGCGTGCAACAGAAAGAGGCACTTCTGCAAAGTTTCATAGATAGCTTTAAAACTGAGAGACTAGTTCGCATAGAAACATACAGACGGACATGGCTATATCGAATCGGCTGTTGATACTGATCATGAATACATACACTTTATGGGGTCGGAGATGTCTCCGTCTATGCGTTAAACATTTCACGAAAAAATTATAATACCCTCTGCAAGGGTATAAAAAACCAAACCGACAATACTCGTTTAGCTTTGGCGCCATCATAATGCCTTACCGAAATTGCATTTATGCATCTTTAAATTACTATATCATTAAATATATGATACATTTTCATTTAATAAGTGACTGAAAAGTCGTTGTGTAGCGGAATATTGCTAGAAATGGTTGTAGATAAAAGTTCCTATTAATTACGCTGAGCCAGACAGTTGGGAAATTTAATTTCTTATACTTCGAATGCAATATATCGATTGTAAGAGTTGATATTGGATGGTTCGATATATCGATTAAGCCCGAGTTATAAAAGTATAATATCGATGTACATCGTGCATCCGTACAACCCGACAAAAATAATAAATGCTTACACCTGTGATGCCAAGATTAAATCATTTGGGTGTGTGTTCCTTCCAAAGCATCAATGGTAGTTTATTAGCAAACCCAAGGTGCTCACAAGTGGACCATTTGGACGGTTTGGAGTTAAGACAAGCTACTAGTTCTTAGAAAACGATTATAAAATAAAAGCGGATCAACGCAATATAAACACAATGCCTCAACAGGAACAGGACTCACAACAAACATTTTTGGGCTTCGATTTGAGCACGCAAAAGGTAAAAAATGCATATACAAGTTTATAGTTTTGCTCCTGTACGGTTTGTTTGACTTTGAAGACTTCACCTCAGATCCACTTGCTTACGCGGCACACGGATCGGACCCAGAAAATGTTATTGTAAAAGGTCAAATGCTTGTTCAACTGCTAAAATTACTAACACTTCTAATCAGAAACCAATTTGTATTAATATGCATATATATTTAGAATTTGCTTATCGCTCATCTCGTGCCCTCGAGCTTGACTTTTATATGTAAACTTGTACTTAGTTCCTTTCAATAGCCTTGGCTTACTAGCTTAAAAGGACAACAGATCTAGATACCTTTGTTTAAGCGTTAACCGACAAATTCGGCGTAGTATTTTTAGCAAACATGTAGCATAGGGCGTAGGGCCATTCGGCAATGATTCTCTCTAATCATGACTTATTTTTGAGATAAGGTATACGAAATAAAATGTTAGCGAACTTTTCAGAGTTTATAATTTTTCACTTTTTATTTGCAACGAGAAGGAAGGGCTATATTCGGCACGCCGAAGATTTAATACCCTTGCAGACCCAACCTTTTCATGATTCTCATTGTGCTTTGCCCGTATCTAAGAAGCACAGGGAAAATAGTTAATGACAGTTAATTAACCGAGTATGGTTAAGATGTCTTGAAAAACAAAAAAGTTTTCCATACAACAACTTAATTTCGACCAATCGTTCCTATGGCAGCTATATGATATAGTGGTGCGATTTTAATAGGATTTTGCATATATATGACAAGCGTAGTAAAACTAATTTTTGCCGAGTTTGGTCAAGATATCGTGAAAAACCAACAAATTTTCCATACAACATCTTAATTTTCGACCGATTGTTCCTATGGCAGCTATATGATATAGTTTTCCGATCTTAATAGGATTTTGCATATATATGAGGAGCATAATAAACCAAATAAATGCCGAGTTTGGTCTAGATATCGTGAAAAACAAACAAATTTTCCATACCACTTAATTTTCGACCGATCGTTCCTATGGGAGCTATATGATATAGTTGTCCGATTTTAATAGGATTCTGCATATATATGAAGATCATAGTAAAACTAATAAATGTCGAGTTTGATGAAGATATCTTTATAAACAAAATTTTTTTCATAGAACCTACTTTTCGACAGATCGTTCCTATGGCAGCTATATGATATAGTGGTCCGATCTAGCTGGTTTTGACATATGAACTGCGTGCAGCAGAAAGAGGGACTTCTGCAAAGTTTCATAAAGATAGCTTTAAAACTCAGAGACTAGTTCGCATAGAAACAGACAGACGGACAGACGGACAGCCGGACAGACGGACATGGCTATATCGACTCGGCTGTTGATACTGATCATGAATATATATACTTTGTGGGGTCGGAGATGTCTCCTTCTATGCGTTACACATTTCACGACAAAATTATAATACCCTCTGCAAGGGTATAAAAACGACGTTATAAAAATGTGCTGGGATAGCCAGACGAAAGCATTGACAGCTAGCTACCCTTTAGGCCGTCTTCTAACGATGGTTGATCCTGACTGCTACTGACAATTTGATTTTTTCAGCTTAAGGCCATTCTCCTAAATGCCGAACTGAAAGTTATTGCCTCGGCAGAGGTAAAATTCGATAGTGACTTACCAGAGTTTCGAACCACAGGGGGCGCCAACCCGGGCCCCAATAAGTTCGAGTAAGTCAAGTAGTTTTAATGGGATTTCAAGTTCGTTGATCTAATTTAAGAGACTTTATTAGGTACTTTGTTCAGCCTGTTATGTGGGTAAAGGCTATGGACATTGTTCTGGATCGATTGGTAATACAGGAGGTTGATCTGAGCACTGTTGTTGCCATTAGTGGCTCTGCCCAGCAGCATGGCTCCCTGTACTGGTCGAAGCACGGCATTGCGGCTCTACAGACTCTAGATGCCGAAAAGTTTCTGCATGCGCAAATCGACGATTCAGCGTTTGTGGTAAACAGAACGCCTATCTGGATGGACGCATCAACCTTGAAGCAGTGTTTCGAAATGGAAACTGCCATTGGTGGACAGACTGAAATGGTTCAGATGACTGGTTCCAAGTGTTATGCGCGCTTCACGGGGCCACAAATACGTAAAATTTACCAGCAACGTACACACGCATACGAGGACGCGCAGAGAATCTCGTTGGTTAGCAGCTTTCTGGCTTCGCTGTTCCTTGGGAAAGTAGCGGCAATTGACTACGCCGATGGCTCAGGCATGAACTTGTTGGACATTCGGCACAAAACGTGGTCAAAAACATGCCTTAATGCTTGTGCGCCCGATCTGGAGGATCGCTTGGGTGAAGCAGTGAGTGGATTTTCTATCCTGGGAAATGTAAGCGAGTACTTTGTGCAGCGCTTTTGCTTTCCACCTACATGCAAAATCGTTGCCTGCACGGGCGATAATCCTTCTGCTCTGGCAGGAATGCTTGTCGACAAAAATTGGCTGAGTATATCCCTAGGTACCAGCGACACGCTGATGATGAGCCTGGAAGAACCGCCTAATCTAGAAGAGGGACACGTGCTATGCCATCCAACGGAATCGCATGAATATATGGGTCTTTTGTGGTAAGTATATATATATATACAATAATTTAACAAAAAGTGCATTTGCCCTATGTTTGAGTGGATAAATTTTGTGTTTTTTTTTCTTAGAATATATAGAAACTAGCTTGACATTCTTTTCAGATCTCCTACTTTTGTAATTTAGTTTCAGAAACGGGTCAATGGTTCGCGAAGCGATGAACAAATCAGAGGCTGACGGCAGCTGGGAGAAGTTCAATGAGTTGCTAGATTCTACACCACGGGGTAATTTTGGCAACATGGCTCTGCACTTTAACGAAATGGAAATCATACCCAAGGCGAAAGGAACGCTTCGGTGGAACAAGGACATCCATCGGAGTTCTAATGACGCCGTAAAGGGTGTACTTAAGTGAGTGTAAGATAAGAAACATTTTTTGTCCCCCTATAACCTCTTGTATCTTGTCTAATAGATTTAGCTCGCCTCAAATTGAAATTCGTGCATTGGTCGAGGGTCAAATGCTACATCATCGTGCTTTTGCGGAGGACATGGGCTTCCACTTTGGGAACCAGACTAAAATCCTTGCTACCGGTGGTGCCTCAGTCAACCAATCCATTCTTCAAGTTATTGCTGATGTTTTCAATGCACCAGTCTACAAACAAGTGAGTGATAACTCTTCCGTTTACTGATAGACCTTTTTTAAGTGTGCTCCTTATATGCGTTGCTTTGTTACAGAATGAGAGTGAGGCAGCGCTTCTTGGTGCCGCATATCGAGCAGCCTATTCTTTCTATCTTAATAAGAATGAGCAGAGGGAACCCGTTAACAGCTATCGCGACTACATCCTCAGCAAGACGCCAAATCACCTTAAGCTAGTTTGCGAGCCGAATAAAGATAGTGAGACCGTATACACGCCTATGTTGCAACGATACAGGGATATGGCGAGCATTCTCGAAAGTCAATTGGCTCAATGAGCCATTGTACAATCCCTACGTGGTAGTCATCTTTTGTAAGTCCGCGCTCCACGATTTAAATAGTAAATATCACCTATGCACTTTGGACACCACATTCCATACTCCAAATTTTATATAAAGATATATACGACTAAAGTGCAATTAACAAAATTATTCTGTGATTAACCATTTTTATATTGATTGATTGCAAAAGCATTCACAAAAATAAACTTTTACATGTTTCAAATGGATTTTATTAAAAGGAACTAGCTCCTTATTTCTTTCCTTCCTTACTTCTTGCGACCGCCACGCTCCTTGACTTGAAGGTGTACCGTAGTACCACTTAATAGGTTGTAGAATGCCATGGTATTGCTATCCTTAAAGAACATACCCTGAAAAAAATAACGAAATAAATCGAAGTATATTGTGAAAGCCGAAAACAAGCACTGTTTACCTCATAGAATATTTTTTGTTTTGCAGGTGGCATGCCTGTTTCGTCCTGCAACTTGGCCTTAAGGTTTGCAATAGGGTCGGTTAGCGCCAGGGTAACGGCAATCATCTGACCATTTAGCTTCCATTCCGATTTCTCGGTGTTTGGTACCTGCACCTGTATCGTTACAGGGCTCTGCAAAAAATGTTAATATTTTTTCAGAACATTTTTATTGAAATAAGTAAGTTTTCTGTAGTCGAGAATGTTCGACTAGAAGTTACCCTACTTCTGTACACACGATTTTTATGAAATCTGTGCATACTCTACGAGAGTCAATATACCTAATTCGGTCTTTCTCGCTCATCCTTTTTGGGCTATGGCTTAGAAACCACATCGACAAAAGATAAACCTGTTTTACATATGCTACAGAAGAATACATATTTAAAATTTCAAGCTTAACTTTTGTAGTTTTCGAGCTCTCCATAGACGGACAGATCAACTGGTACTTTATGGGGCCGCAAATGCTTCCTTTTACCTGTTACATACATTTGCATAAAATCAAAATATACTTTTTTACCCATTTTTAATGGGTAAACACGCATTATAATATTCCTGGGATGCCTGCAATAAATTTTATAATAAAGTCTGTCACGCTCTCAACCTAATAAACTATACACATAAATATAAACACACTGACGTGTCAAGTTAATCAACCCTACCCGTTTAACTACCGGTATTACCATAAATATTTACATTTCATAATCCTATTACCATGGACTGATACATATAATAAAGCATCTAATATAAATATCAGGCTAATATATAATTTATGTATATAATATATATCCATAAGCCATAACCAACCTTATGAAGAGCTATGAATTCTGCTTCGGGCACCAAGTTATCTTCAGAACGCATTTTCTTAGTAGGCGGCTCCTCCTCAATAGGCATTAACTCAACTGGCGGCGCAGGAGAAATTTGCTGTGGACCGCTTCCAGATGGCATGCCCATGTAGCCACCAGAGCCAGCACCGTAAGGGGTTGCTAAAACAGATCCGATTCGATTAGATGTAAATTACAATGCAAGTATGTAACATACGTATCATAGGTGGTCTCTGCATCATCATTACTGGATTGGACTGCGACATGCTGTGTTGCGACTGCTGCTGGTGTTGATGAAGCGACGGCGGCTGCTGATGCGATTGGTGATGATGGTGCTGAGCGTGGTGATGAGTGACACCACCTCCTTGGTGATGCAGTGCCTGGCTATTTGTGTGGCTGGTGTGTTGGTTCTTCGAAGATAATGGCTGCGGAGGCGCGGAAAGCGTCGCTTTGTTTCCCACAGGCTTGGGTCCAATTTTCTCTTTTTCTTCATCGTGTAGCAGACCTTTTACTTTGTGAATTTGATGTATTTGGTCTTCGAGCGTAATATTAGCACGAGCTGCTCGCGTGGCCGCTTCTACACTAGATGTGTGACCGTCCCAGGTGACGCGATCATCCTTTTTGGTCTCTTCTTCCCCAAGCTTTTTTCCAATGACAGTTTCTTCATCACCCACACCAAAAATATCTGTGCGGCGCTCTGCCAACTGCTTTAAGCTGGCCTCGATAGCTGTTCCTGCTGCGAATACATTGTCTTGATTGATCTTCTCTACTGTGTGCTTGTCACGCTGCTCCACCCAGCGTGGATCAAGTAGTCCAATGCGCATATGCTCCGACACTTTAGAGGCTGGGATTTTCTCGCCTGTGATTGGCGATATAAGGTATTCATCTGTTGCCACTGGCACCGGCTTCGGTTGGACCGCCTTTGGATCGTATTTTTTAACCACAACCTTGTCGTGTGTGGGGGGTAGCATGGGCGCGACAGTTGGCTGCATTTTTGTAGTTGGCGTGTCTTCATCACTTGAGGCCTCGTCCATGTCCTGAACCTGTGTGTTGTCGCGTTTCGCGTTTGCTGGCTGTCCATAAGCCGTTGCGTTCTTCATTTGAATTCCTACGCGATTCTCCATTTGTGAGAGTTTGACACCACCATCCATGTGACCAACCATTGGAGAGTCTACCTCTTCGTCAGACTCGATTTGCATTTCAATGTCGCCCTCTTCCTCCATTAAACGCTCTTCCATTAACACACGAGCACCGACTTCATCGGGGTTAGTCGGTGGTGGAAAGTTGCCGCTTTCAAACGGCTGATAGTCAACCGTCTCTACCACGACAAAATCATGCCAGTCGATTTGCGCATAGGCTACACGCTCGCGTTCTATCTTTTCTTCTTCGCGGCGACGCTGCGCCTCCTGGTGTCGTTGCCAATTGGCACGATATTTTACCTGTTCCAGCACTAGAAGCATACTAGCGCGCCCGGGTGCGCTTTCGGTACGCAGCTTGCCCAGTAGATCTTTTGGAGGAATGAGTACTTTAGTATACTGTTCTAAAAGCTTGGTAAAGTACTGAAATAGTGAGTGCTGCGGTCGTAGAAAATCAAATTGAAAATTTCGTTGCTCTCTGCTCATCAGATTCGTAAGAAACTGACGACCATTTCGGGCCACAAATTGAGCGGTTAACTTCACTATGTCTCTAAAAAAAGGAAATCTCAAACATTATAGGAATCACTTTGGTCAGCTCTAACTCACAAGTCTAACGCAGAAATAGAAGGTGGATCAGCAATAAATTCGAATTCCGCAGGCGGCTCTTTTGGTACAAACTGTTGTTCCACTACCTGTTTTAATAGCTCCTGCTGCCTCTGCTGCGCCGCACTCGTCACTGACAACTGCTTAATACCACTTACTGCGGCGTTGCTGGCATCTGTTAAAATAATGAATAAATTACTTATACAAGTCGATATTAACCCAAGGAATAATACTAGCCGTTTCCTTCACGAAACTCGTTGACCTTATGCCTGTAATAAGCATGGTATGGATCGCCTCCATTTAAAAAGTTAAATTTCGGGTTACCCAGCTCGTTTTGCCGGATGCGAGCCTCAAACTCTGGACCGTTACGCGCCACAAAGCTAGCGGTCTTGTCAACAATATCTAATTAGTTTAATATATAGTTAACTGAGCATAAAGAAAACCTTTAGATATAAATAATAATATGTATTTAAAGTGTTTTTTTGTAAAAGGATGCTTCTAACTTCCGGCGGCGGATAAATAATGCCAATGATGGGCCCAGACATTGGCTTAGATTGATCATTGTTGAACTGATCGTTGGAGGAATCCGTTTCAAGTAAAGGCATTGTTAAAAACTGCTTCACGCTATTTTATGTACTTAGTATATTAATACATCAACACGAAAACTCGGCAAAACACATCTAACTAAAGTGTGACCGTATTACGAAAGAACGAAAATACTACGATACTACCTCTAACCATACAATGCATAGACATGTCAATCGGCGTTTTAATCGGATACCGATAAATCGTCAACGACTGAGCCCCATGGGTGCCCGCGCCCATTTTAGTGTGCCCAGACAAAGTAAGACTGCTGAGAGTGGCAGCCGAACGCCGGCCTCGAAAGCCGAACGTTCAGTATGAAGCCGCATCTCGCTCAGCGCATTGTATAGTATAGTTAATATAGTTAATAATAATAAGTATAGTTAGTATAGTGATCAAATGTAAGATTTTAATTTTTTGTATACTTTTATTAACAGCAAAAACTTTTAGTGTTGAATTGAAATAATTCGATTAAAGAGAAAACTAAATAAAGTTATTTTGAAATTTATCAGCTTCATTTTTCAAAAGGAAAAAAGAATTCAAAATTAAATAATATAACTTGAATCTGGTACGATACATTTCGGTTGTTTTTTTCTTGTTAGTGTGCTGGTCACTCAAGGCATTCGCTTAGATTTTGTATGGAGTCCCTAGTATACAATTATTGATTTGAGCAAAATAAAATAAAAAGAAATTTATAGAAAATCGTGTAAATCTTATTTCACGGGAATAACGAAAGATATATTTTTACACGCAATGAAAATATATTTGCTTGCTGTTAATAACTATGCGTTTCTGCCGGCACAGCATATGCATTAACATAGCTGATTTCTGTAATGTAGGTGATGTTAGGTTATGTTTCTGGTAACTACATTTGTAAATTTGTGCACTAAAAGCTTCGATGAGCTTCGATTATCTGGAAGACCAGCAGGTGCTTTAATACCGTTACTAACCTCTATTATTGATGTTATGCCTGTAGCCGTGATTTATATTTTTTGTCCTTGACACCCATATATGCATACTTATGCTCATAAACAAATTAAAATTAGGCCATTTTTCCATTTATTTTTTACAGTAATGCGCGTTTCCGTTTATTCTGTGTTTAAAAATCAATATCTAGTTTTAAAAGGTTTTAAGTGTCTAACCCGGGATTTTTTAATATCAGGGATATTTGAGGCTTAGCTGTATTAAAAACATTTATTATTGTTTTTGCTTTTGCAGTAAAAATGGTTGGTCAAAGAAAGCTACTCTGATCCTCTTTGATCTTTGGGAGGAGAACATATAGGGGATTTGTGGTGTATTTAGCAACCATCAAATTAGAAGAGCCGAACTCAGCGCTGCTTGCACCCTATTGGATGTACATAGAAGACTTATCGATAATTTTTTGATGTAAACACCGAACGCATGGGCCAATAAATTCTGTACAATGTCTATTAATTATAATAAATGACAACGTAGCATTGCATGTGTTATTATTGGTGTGCGGTGGTAGCATAACAATAACAAAGCATAAAATTCGCGAAGTAAATAAAATAAAAGTAACATGTTTAGTAAATACACGTGCTTAATCACGGCAAAATAAACGTGAATGAGTGCATATATGTATGTATGTATGTACATATTTAAGTGCGTTTGTCTGTATGAAAATGTCGAACTCAGAGCTTGGAGAACTGAAATGAGATTTGCGTATGAAGTAAAAAAAAAAGTTAATTAATTCATATAAAAAATGAGAAAGAAAGGCTATCTTCGGCACGCCGAAGATTTAATACCCTTGCAGATCCAACTTTTTCATAATGCTCATAGTGCTTTGCCTATATCTAAGAAGCACAGGGAAAGTAGTTAATGCCGATTATGGTTAAGATAACTCGAAAAACAAAAAGTTTTTTGGACAAGAACCTCATTTTCGACCGATAGTTCCTATGGCAGCTATATGATATAGTGGTCCGATGTTGATAGGATTTTGCATCTACATATATGACACACATAGGAAAACTTATGTAAAACTAATAATGTTTGGTGAAGATATCTTGATAAACAAACATGTTTTTCATACAAGGACCTACTTTTCGACCGATCGTTCCTATGTCTGCTATATGATGCAGTGGTCCGATCCAGCTGGTTTTGACATATGTACTGCGTGCTACAGAAAGAGGCACTTATGCAAAGTTTCATAAGGATAGCTTTAAAACTGAGAGACTAGTTCGCATGCCCTATTTTGAGAAAGGGTGCCTAGCTGGTCAACAAATGAAAAAAGTCGTTTGTTTTGATTCTTTTGGAAAATGTTCTGAAGTTATTGAATTTTGGGCAGAAGTAGCTGCAGACAGCCGTGTGTTGTGTTTGCAATTTGTGTTTGCAACCTCGCAATCTTGCTTTAAATTTTTTTAAATAGAGCTTTTGATCCAAAAGCCTCCTCTGTATATATATTAAAGCCTCTGTCCACTGACCACATTTCTTACACATTTTTGAAAATATCACATTTTTGAAAAATATATGTAAAATGCGGCCTGTACGTTTTCCCATAAGAAAACACATTTCACACATTTTTCAAAAATGTCCCAATTTTGAAAAACGTGCAAATTCGCCCCGAACCGATCGAGTTTTTTGCGATGATTTATCGAGCTTTCTATCGGTGTTATGAAAAACTATGTTTAAACTATGTATAAAACTATACAGAATCAAGTTCCTTGAATATCCTCAGTTTGTAAGTTTTTTTGAAACAATCAATTTCGTTCATTCAAAAATACAAATTCATTTTTCCAGTATATACATGTATATATATATCTACATTAATTGTACTTACAATTAGCGATGTTGTTATATCATCCTAGCTTGTCATATATAGCTGTGCGTATATATCCATATGTATTTAACCTGTCACGCACTTCGTGACAAAATTTGTTTACCTTATTTATACCCTTTAGAGTTTAAAGAGATTTGATACACTAGAATTTCAAAAGGAGGTAATGCCGAATATGTTACAGAACAAAATATTGTCGTTGTAATTATGAATAATATTTATTAATTTATTTTGAAATAATAAAATTAATGAAAAATTAATAAAATTTATATTGTTAAGCCAATCGCAGTACACACAGTTGGTCAACCTTTGCATATGTGTATTGCGTTTATATTATTGAGTTTATATTAGATGAATATGTTAAATATGAATATACAGCGCATTTAAAAATTCAATTCAATAGAGGTTCAGTGGCAGGCATATTTATTTTGAATAACAATTGGATAACGATACATTTAAATATGCCTCAAACAAAGTGAATATAAACAAATTTTGTAATCAATATTAAAATCTTATTAAAAAAATAAAATTATATCAAAATCTGTCTTGTTAAAATATATCCCGACCACTGTCCATATATCCATTTGTATGTTGGTGGCGTTTGAATAACTGCTTTGTATACAAAGCGAAGTTTGTATTCCATGTATTTAAAGCCACACACATACATACTATATATGTATATGTATTTTCATACGAGCAAAAATATACATATGTACAAATGTATCGTAATTGTACAGTTTCAGTATGTCTAAATAAAAACATTTATACATAATAAATTTAAAAATCCCAAACAAAGGAAGATCATCCATAAATAAATATAACTGCAAGAGTGTACATATGAGCGTATTTGGAGAACAATCAAAACAAAGTATATATTATTTAATTTTCCGCTTAGACTTATGAATGCCCTATTCACGAAAAAGTCATATGGAAATGTACTGGACTAATATAAACATAGCAAAATTAATTCCAAATTCTATGTTTCATTTAGAATTCCGAATTTTTGTGAATTGAACGAGAATTAAAGGTTTGAAAAGATGATATATACATATAAATATATATATGCATACAAAAATATTTAAAAAGTTATAAAAATTAACAAACGGTCCAAAAAAATTAACTTAAAAATAATTCTATTAAAATAAATAAATATGTAAAATTAAAAACTTTGAAGTACAGTTCTTGATGAAATCTTTCACAATATAGATGGTTGATTACTAAGTTTTAACATTGGTCCAGTGCTTAATAACCGAATTCAATATTATGTAAAGGGTATTTCAAAGTCAAGCTTCCAATCAGAGCATTTCTACTTGCTCTTCTCTCGAGAGTTCGAAGAGTACTCATTCTGTTGATAATGACTAAGCGCAGCTCAGCTGCGTAGTGTGTTGAGATTTGCATATCGTTCAGTAATACACGAACCGCCCGAGAGACACCACTAAGCGGCTTGGGTAGAGATAAGCATCGTTGAAGCTCAATTACATTTCTTATCAACAATTTGTGAAGTGGCTTCAATTGTCTATTATTTAATGTTTGTGTTAATAGAAGGAATCTTGTTTTCGTAGTCACTTTTTGAGATTAATTTCGTGGACAAGCCAATATTAATAAATATCAAATTAAAATGGTGCTACCTATTTATCTTGGCCTGCCCGCTTTTCTTATACTCTCGACGTTAGCCCCAAGACCCGGCAATAGTGCTAAGGTGCTTGAATTTCAACAATGTAAGTTTATTTTAGAATTATTAAATGTAATGCAATTGCAAATGTAAGTGAAAAAGTAATAATTTTATGTAAACCATATGTATACGATATATGATTATTAATATGTATCTGTATAATATATATAATCAATAAATAACTTTTGCGTGATTTATAGAGAATCAAGAATACTTAAATAATTATTTATGCATGTATGTATACTTGCGTGTATATTCATATTTAAAAAAGCACCATGGATAAACAAAATGGTTTCTTATAAAACTTTCAGGACCTTAATATGGAATTTGATCGTGTTTTTTAACTAAAGCTTGAGGCTCCAAATCAAAAATGGTTTTCATCGGGATAGTTATCCAAGAAAAAAAGAATATATTTTTGATCAATGCAACCTACACGAGAACCTTTATTCCGTAGTTTATATCTAAAGCTCTTCTAAAGAACGAGACATGTTCAAAATCTCTAATCTGAAAATCGATACCTATCGAATTCGTAGAAATTAAATGATTATATAAAACAAACCTGATCTGCAAGGTTAAGAGGAGAAACTGCGATTGATACGTTCAGACGGACTCGGCTATTGCTTCTGATCAAGGATATATTTACAGTAATTCGCCGGAAAAGAATCTTTATCTTTTTACATGTGTTTTCACAAACATTTAAAACTTTTTTAGCCATTTCCAATGGGTACACAAAGTGTAAAGAGTTCTCTTTAAAAACTTTAGTCTGATTGCATTTATTTTCTTACAGCTCATCTTACTTTAAGCAAGAATGTGAGGGAGTACTTAAATGGAATTTCGCCGGTTCAATGGATGGACTTTGTAACTTCAGGAATTGATTCTATCAATAGACAAAAAAGGTTGTATTTAATTAAAATTGTATTTTATTAATGTAGGATTTTAAAAGTAAGAGTGCTTTAGTCGCGAGAGTCCCACTTAGAGGTACACTGTATCCACCGACAAGATGCCAGCACAAACATTCTACCTATCCTATATATATACTTGTGCACACTTCCTTTAGCCTTCCATCCGGGGAAAAACATTCTCAAAAAGCATCATTATTTATTATCTGACCTCTATGAAAGCCTTTTTTACTTCAGTTTTGTTGTTATATCCTTGTTTGGGTATTATCTTGACACGAAGAGCAATGGAAACGCCTTCAAATCTAAAAAGTATTTTGATTTTCTGTACAGAATCAATAGCCGAGTGGTATATTATGTCCTTCAGTCTGTCTGTCTATTTTTTTATTTTATTTTATTTTTATTCAAACTTGTCTCTAAGTCTTAAAGCAAGGAATTGGCCAGAACGGATAACTATATCTATCTGTCGAAATAATTATGGATCGAAAATAAATTTCTTGTACGAAAGACGTTTTTCTCAAGGTATTTTAACAAACGAGTTGAACTAATCCCTTACATATGAGCGAATCTTTTTAAAGTCAAATAATATATTATGTACAATTGCTCTAACTTTTTCTGGTTATCTTTAACAAACAGATCAATTAGGACGTTTACAATTTCCCTAAATGGTTAGAAACACTTCAGCGTCATCAGAATATCATGAAATAGCTTCTATCAGATCAATCTGTAGGATATGAAGCTTTTGTATAAAATAAACTCTAAGCTATCCTACATGGGAATCTTTTCGTCGTGTCAAAGATAGCCGATCTTTTGTAATTTATTTAGTTTTTGGATTTTCTGCAAGAAAAGACATTTTTATGTGCTTGTGCTAACTTAACCACAGGTTGCCAAAATTACAAAAATAGTTCTTAGCCTAGCATTAATATTTGAAAGTTTACTAAATAAATAAATATAATTAAAACAAGTAAGAGGTTCCAGTCGGGACCTCCCGACTAGGGGATACCCCAACCCTCTTCTTCCAACATGCGTTAGGTATAAAATGAAAGATACTTGATATATATTTACTATTCTAGTAGCTACATGTCAAGTTTGCTGGGTAAAATGAAGCAAAAAAAACATGGTACGGGGAATACCAGCTAGTCATTTTATATAGTACTTAATCTCATTACATGATCGGGTGGGGTTAAATGCTCGGTTTAACAGGCAGTTTCCCAGATTGCGATAAGCTGCCTATTAAGCTCTATATATATTTTTATTTTGCATCTGCCAACTGACTGCCAAAATGTTATCAAGAAATGTTCTCTCGAATAATTAGAAAATACTGGCGGTAGTCTAGTAGGGCGAGATACTTTCGAAAAATGCGGATCCTTGCCTTTCTTTAATACCATAACGATAACCGCACATTAGGACATGAAGTGGCAGAAGCGTACCAGCAACATCTTATTGGCCTAGCATTATCGATGCGTCAGCATCATAAATGTTATGCAAATACAGTAAGCTGCACCGTCAATGTCTTCCAGTTAGCATAGGATCCATATTATGATTTACCAATAGCTCCAGCCTACCTTGAAAACTGGATATGTTCGCAGGCCTAGTCTTAGTTTTGAAGACTAGGAGGTGATTTGAGCTCAAGTTTATTGTATACTTCAAAAGGCGTCCTATTTCTCGGCATGGGTAAGAATGTAAGATCACCAGTGGCTAGACCTTTTTGCGTGTTCCTCCTGGGTACCCCAGAGTATATGGTGAACGTTCCAGTCGCCAGCGATAAGAAACAAGGGACCAAAATCATCGAATAGACTACAAAAGTCATGTTGTGTCCAGCGATCATTTGAGGCATAGTAGATGGCAACCAGGCATTGTAACGTTAAGTCAAATAAATGCGTTTTTATTAAATTATTAAACTTCAGTTTATGTAATAGATGTTCAAGCGGGAGAAAGGCTAAAATGTTTGTACCGGTTGTTCATCGTTCGGTTCAGGGTATCTCCTAGTCGAACACTTCCAACTAGAGAACGTCTATTTGTTTATGGGTGTTATAGAAATAACCAGTCAGGTACAGAGATGTTGTATAATCAAAAATTTGTTTATTATTTAATCTTACCAATGTAAGTGGTTGCAAGCTTCACTTAGCTCGAATTTTCTCGAGCAAGATCCTGTTTTTAATTGTATCTAAACAATCTAAACCAAACTTTCCAAAGCCTTACTATGCCCATTAAAATTATATAATAAAGCGTTATACGGATGAAATCAATTTCTCTTACTGAATATTTCGCAATTTCAAATGTATTTTATAGACTCGAGGACAATCTCTTAAGCTCTGACATCACTGTCCAGAATGGCAGCCTCTCACACGCTCAATTGCTGGATACTTTACCGAATGAAAAAACGAAGCTTGACAGTGACATTGCGCTAAAAATTTTGAAGGCGAGTCTATTCATGTATAACAGCAAGTGTGTACCTCGAGGGATCTCTAGTGATGAGTGCCGTGCATACCTTGAGACAAAGGAGCTCCCTGAGGGCAGCACTCTTAAATCCGAGTGTGATAGATTACTGTACAGTTCACGCGCTGGCCACTATGCATTTAGGCGTCTTCTGCCGCGCCACTACAAGGATGGCTTTCACGAGGTAAGTGGACACTAAGCTAATTGAGCTATTGCTAATTATAATTTGCTTTCCAGATATTTGGCGAGGATAAACTGCCCGCTGCTTGGTCCATAAGCATGGCTTTGAATGATCGGGAAAATGCAGAGCAGAAAACTGCTTCAAGGCCAAAGAGCGAACTAGATGATGGAAATTTAAATTTAGTTCTTGTTCAGTTTGCACAGTTTATAGAGCATGATCTAAGCAAGACCGTTTCTCAGTCGATGAGTAAGAGGCCGCATATTTATTTAGGTACTGCATTGCTAATAACAAACATTTCTTAGGCAATGGATCCCCGATCGAATGCTGCAACCGCAATCAAAACAATTTACAGCCCCGTTTCCATCACCCGTTGTGTGCACCAATTCTCCACAATGATAAATACAGTTGGCCCAACTGTCTGAACTATGTGAGAAGCGCCCTTGCTGTGGGCGAGAGCTGTAGCTTTGGGGCTGCTGAGCAGGTGGGTGTATTTCAAAAATATCAATGCTAGTCAATAACGTCTTAGGTCAAATTTTTGTACGACAGCTCAACCAAGCGACTGGCATCTTGGATCTGTCCCAGCTTTACGGTTTCACAGATTTAGCAGAGCGCAAAATGCGCACGTTAATCAACGGCACCTTGAAGTCCACCTCGAACGGAAACCTATTGCCCATGACTTCAGACGATGAAGATCACACCTTCTGCGCTTGGAGCGACAGTGCAAATGCAACCACCTGTTTTATGGCGGGGGACTCGCGTGTTAATAGCAATCCCTTCTCAATTCTGATATACACAATCTTTATGCGCAACCACAATCGCATTGCCGCTGAGCTGCTGGCACGTAACAAGGGCTGGACTGATGAGCAGCTATTCCAGGCGGCAAAGGCAGTCAACATCGATATTTATCGGCGAGTTATCATGAGGGAGTGGATCCCAGAGATTATAGGCGAGAAGAACGCCGCTGAAGTGCTTGCTACACCACCAGTAACTGCTGACCAACGACTGTTTGAGGTTTCCAATGAATTTGGAGTAGCTGCTATTCGTTTCTATTTCTCAATGCTCCCAGACGTGCTGCACGATCTAGCGACCAATAACGAAGTTGGCTTAAAATCAGTTAGCAAGTAAGACAATCTACCTATTTTTGTTTATGTACTTTTAATTTTTGCTGATTATTACAGCAATGTACAGCCGCTAACGAATCTATTTGAACTTAAAAATGAAATATACAAGCCACAACTAGGATATACATCCAAAAAACTGAACGTGATCCTGCAAAGCTTACTCCACGAGCGGGCCATGAAAATGGATGCCTCCTATGTAGGCGCTGTAAGTATTTAAAACAATTAATAAAATTGGAGTTTTCTGATCAAAGTGCAATTATAGACTTACTTTGTCGATGGCCAAATAAAGTATATATATCCTTGATATATATCCCGATCAATCGATATAGCCATCTCCGCTTGTCTGTTTCTATGCACACTAGTCTCTCATATATATTCTTGAAACTGTGCTCCTTACATACCTAATAAATTTAAATAACACTGCATCAGATACCAGCCACAGGAACGATCGGTCGAAAATTAAGTTCTTGTACGAAAAACTTTTCTGTTTATTTCGTTATCTTGACCAAACTCAGCATTTACAAGTTTTACTTTTGTCGTACATCTGTACCAAAGAATTCCTGAATTTTTCGTTTAAATTTAAACACTGTCCAACGTACATAAACGAGTAATATTACGAGCCTCTAGTTTGAATAAAATTACCAAAGACAATATAAACATTAGCCTGGCCTTTCATCTGGCCCTTGATGACATACTAGCCGACGGCTGCTCATTTAGACGAACGAATTCCGAAGTCGCGGATTGCTGATGCTGACATTGTTAATATTGTAACTGTTTTCTTATCTCTGTGAACAAAATATAAAAAGCTTTCCTCTATACAACTTCGTTACAGATTGTGTGGCATGAACAGACGAAACCGGCGCATGCCGATGTTTTGGCATTTGACATTCAAAGAGGTCGGGATCATGGCTTACAACCCTATTACAAGTATTTGGAGGCATGTAGTAATACCAAAAAAATTACTGATTGGAAAGATTTTGAGCCCGTTATACCAACGGTGGTAAGTAAATGACTTTATATACTTAACTGTATTCTTGGTAGGTAGGAAATACATAATTGCGGTGCTGAATATTTATGACATTTATACTCAGGACTTGAGTATATTTGATTCCATGTGTACAAAAGCGTAAGGCTATTTCTCATAACATTAATTTGTTATGCTCTGAACCCATCGAAAACGGTCAATGGTTTTGTGCAAATGTGTGTAACAGACAGAACAAAGAATCTCCGACCCCACTAAGTATAACATATATACTCAGCTGTGATGGCAGCTCAGCGCGGGGTTCAGAGAACTTCCGAAACTTGCCCCCTTGTAGGCATTCAACATAAATCGATATTGAAATACGGGGTTTTGATCATTTTTCTTGGGTCTTATGAGCCAAAGTCATTAAAGTTGACTAGTTGAATCTCGCTTAGTATACACAAATCAAGTATATATGTATTTAATTTATTTTTGATACCACCCCCTATCCCGCAAATTCAAAAAACTAAATATTCCAGTTGGACTCCCACATCAATTTTAAGCCAAATTTTATGGAACAATCGGAACTACTAAGAAAATTTTATCAAGAACGGTTAAGGAACACAGAATTCTTGTATACATATGCATAAATATGTTCATTTGAGAGTTTTTTTATTCCCTTGCATAATTATTATAGTATTATAATCTTGTCGTGAAATGTGTAACGCAAAGAAGAAGACATCTCCGACCCCATAAAGTATATATATTCATGATCAGTATCAACAGCCGAGTCGATCTACCCATGTCGGTCTGTCTGTCCGTCCGTCCGTATGTATAAGCGCAAGGATCTCAGAACCTATAAGAGCTAGAGACTTGAAATTTGAAGGCTGTGCCTAGTGCCCGCGCAGATCGAGTTTGTTTCCGATATTCTATATTCCATTCTACAATAAGATGTAGTGTCGAAAATTTTATTAAGATCGGTTAAGAAACACAATTATTAAAAAAAACGTTTTTTGACTTTCCTTTTATCAGCGGCGCAAACTCCAAGAATTTCTGTATACATGTACACACACACATTCATGCGCGTCTGCTTTGCATTCTATAACAGCATTGCAATTGCGATTGCATTGTTTTCTGTGCTTCTATCTTAATTCGTTTTTTACTCATTAAGGTTCAATTATTGGTGTGGCTGTTTGGTAGAGGGGACTGCAAGTAGTTCGGTATATTGCGAGTTCGAACCAAACGGAAACTAGTTTGAGTAGAGGCGGCAGCAAGTAATGCGGTCAGTTCCAAGTTCGAACCGTGCCAAGGGGACTTTTTTTTATTAAATTCTTTTTATTACTACTAAAGCAAATGAGCGCGTTAGTGTTTGATTAAGAGGGTTTAGGGTAACCATTAGTCGAGAGCTCCCGACTAAAACCTCTTACTTGTTAATAATTTAAGATTTATCCCTTTACCCATAATTCCCTTTACCTTTATAAAGTATAATTTTTTGCCCGCGAGGTTCTAGGTATTTCCTAGTCGGGGATGCCAGACTAGATCCCTCTTGTTATGTCTTTTATTCGTCCCATTCTTGAGTTTGGCTCTTGTGTTTTGTCCCAAAAATGCTCGATTTATCAAAATATAATTAAATCTTTACAAAAACGATTCGTATTATTTGTTTTCTATGGATTAAACTCGGTTTCTGGTACAGTCACATTACAGTATTTTCCCTCTTTATATATTTGTAGAATTATGCTTAGTATAATGTTTAATATTATATAATTTAATATAACATACATATGTAGATCGACAATGTTGACAATGTTTTTCAACTAACTGTGCCTTGCAAAAACTGTTCATGGTTGTCTGTAGCGATTACAGTAAGCGTTACTGAGTGTTCTTTTCATAGTTTTCTCTTCCTCCTATGAAATAAAATATTCTTAACTTTGTAGCAAATAGGTAGACTTAGTCTATATGTCTAACGCGTTAATATAGATTCTCTGACGCCATAATGTATACATATTTTTCCACTGTATCATATACCTGCGAACGGTCGAAATGTAGATTTTGGTGTGGAAAGTTTTTTCATTCTCAAAATATATGTATGCAAAATCTTACTGACATCATTAACAATATTTATTTAATAAAATATATTGACCAATCCCGGCAATTAAACTATTTTGTCTATATGTGAGCCAAATCTGTATATATACTACTCGATACTACTACTACGAAAACTTAGTTTTTGTATGTAAAAATATTCTGTCTTTCAAGATATTTTCATGAGACTTAACATTTACGAGCCCCACTATTCTGACATATTTGCAAAAGCGTAAGGCAAATGTCTGCAAGGGTATTAAACCTTTTGCGTGCCATAGATATCCTTACTTTGTGGTTCACAGTTTTCACAGACATGATTAATTTTTTTTATGCATAAATTAAGATTATTATATTGAATATTAGATTATTTTTCCTTAATTGTAGAAAACATGTGGATTTTAATTACAGGTACATTTACATACATATTTAATATTTTATAATTTGACTTTAATTTAAGCTCGTGAATAAACTGAAGACCGTTTACAATAGCTGGACAGATGTGGACCTTATAATTGGAGGCATTTCGGAGCAGACTATTTCCGGAACTGTTGGGCCAACCTTTAATTGTATATTGGGTAAGAGACAAGAAATAATTTCTACTGATACAGTATTCTTTGAACCCATTAAAATTAACCATTTCAGCTGAGCAATTCTCCAAAATACACCAACGTCATCAGCAACAGCAATCGCAAGTTCACGCCAATCTACTAAATGCATACAGTTCCATAAACGGCTCCAAATTGTTGTGTCTGAACTCCAATGTAGTGGCCGTACCAGAAAATATCTTCCGATTGCAGTCCAACAGGTGAGTGTTACTGAAGTGCGTCTTGGTGAAATGTACTTGTTGCACAACTACAATCGCAAATCTCAGCTCGCATGTCAACAAGAGTCGCTATCAATAAGACAGGCGTCTCTGAGTCACGATGCAGTAAAAAAGTTGATTTGCTTTTAATATTCAGTTAAGGGGTAGTGTGATAAGCGCCCAAAGTAATTACATACGTATAATGATTGATTTCTTACTTTCATTTGCAGCAATCGCCTGGTTAATTGTAACGATGTGGTATAATTTGGCGATGGCAGACGCGAAAACGAATTAAAACAAAAGCCCAATTTATACCAAGATGAATTGAGTTGATGTTCCTAATCTTGACTGATACGCCAGATTACGCAGCCACTCGTGAAATACGAGTTAAATATTAATAAATATTTTAACAAACACAAACTTTTAATTACTTGTACTTTTTAAAAATATACACATGTAGTTATATGTTATTTACATATGTTTCCGATGCTTAACTTATAAATTTTTTTCGAACTTTGGTAGCCCATATTTATAGCAAAATATATAAAATGCAATGTGTTTGTCCATCCGTACGTATGAACGTTTCATTTTAAGAGACTTGATATTTGGCACGCAGGTGCGTTTAATAGCTCAACTTCTAGGAAATATATATTACATGTATTTCTATTTTCGATTCACTTTTATAAGACCTTTTCTTATATCCGGGCTCAGAGTGAAAATGGGTAAACCGAATAAAGTGTATTTGTTTTTGCTAAATACCGAGTCCATCATCTATTTTATTGTAAGTATGAGTAGAAGAAAGCTTGAATGCTTGCGATGGCAGCTCGGCGCGAGGCTCATCAAATCTCATAGTTGAGCACTTACTTCTTACTTCATTTATGTATGTTATATAAATATAATATTTATTATTTAAATATTTACTGAGATCAGTCAGTCTATATTTCAATGCCTGATTTGATTATTAAATGGCACTTTGCTACTGATTGTTGAGGCGTTATTTGGTCGGAAGCACATCTATTATATAAATATACCTCAAATATATATGTGTGAGTATCGGTGTTGACTTTTTTTTGATAGGGTCTCTAGCAAAATTTGCGACGTCAATAAGCAGCCATGAAAACAAAAACAAAAGTATGAGTGTCAAAGTTGGGTCTGCCCGACAAGGAGATTCCCTAAACACCGCCCTGAGGCGCCGTCACGAAAACTCTACCTTCCTTCTACACATACACATGCGCACGTCGCTTGTTGCGCAGTTTAGGCTGCGGCTGCGCTATTTCTTCCCTTAGCCACACATAATGGGATATACTTTTGTGATTAAATTCGGACCTAAAGGTTCCCTTCGTGGGTGACCTTTTAAGACAGCAGTCCACCAGCTACCTGGCCCGCTTTCTGCCCACCCCAACGTATTGGCAAGAAGGCTTTGCAGAAGAAACCGACGGAGACTTCGCAGGATCCATCCCATCGACCTCCCAAACCGGGTACTTAGATATGGAAAATATAAATCGTATAATTTAAAACTTAATAGGTAATGTTAAGTAGGTTAATCCAATATTGTAAATCTAGGTTAAGATGCTCAAAAATAGTATTAATTTATTAGCTAATAAAAAAAGAAAAAAAATATTAAATTCGGTGTACATTTTTGAAATTTTAAATTTCAAAGCCCAAGAGAATACCTGTCAAAATGGGAATGGAAGGAGGTATGCTAAAGGAAGTTCAAAAATGAAGAGATATGCTCAAAAGCCCGGATTTCGATATCGATTAGATATCGAATAAATGAAGGTAGGGCCAGTAATAGACAATTTGAAAAAAAGGCGGACTGCGTGGCCACCAGGAGGATTAAAGTTCAAGCCTCCGACCATTGTAGTTTCCGAGGTCGAAAAGAATATATACACTTTAAAGTCGAAGATGCTTCCTTCTGCCCGTTACATACATTTGGACCATTATACCCTATTTTCCCATTTCAATGGGCTAAGGGTATAAAAAGAACAGGTAGATAAAAATGTTTTTTCTACGGAGCGATAAGACTTACCCAAAACAATTTCGAGCAATCAATTAATAGTCGCTGCGCAGAGAACCAACTGATATCGCTCCATAGGGAGATTGCCATTGGCAGTTAGTTCAACTTTGATTCGCGGCGTGACGAGAGTGGAAGTTTTTGAAAGAGCAGATCAGTGCCTGAATATCTCCTCTAAGGTAAAACATTGCTCATCTCGCGTATGTGTATTAGTAGAATAAGTCATTCGCTAACCTAACCGATCGATAAGAAAAAGGCAGATATACAAAATAAATCAAGATCTGAAAGATAAAGACGATATGGATGTCATTATCGCATGTCGTAATGATGTCATGACATCAATAAATTTTTGAAAAAAATAAAAGCGACTAAACCGTCATCAGGGACTAAAAATGTGTTGATTTACCTTTAACAAATGGTTTATGTAACGGGCGGTTTATAAAAATTGCTTCATTTGCCAAGAATTTTCTACCAAAATGCGATAACTGGAAAACTGTGGCATTGACAATAAGGTGCAAAGCATAACCAGGCGCTATATGGCGTTTATCTTATCAGCACGGCAGTCACCACATTCATAAGCGTACAGGTGTATTGCACAAACTATACCCAGTAAATAAATATATATTTTCGTTTTTCTTATAAATCATCATATTTATATATGTACAAACTTATAAGTACTAATAAGTACTACTATGTACATGCATGGATTTTTGTAAATTGAAATTTACTTCGTTTAAGAATCAGTCGCACGGAGTTGGTTAAACGCATTAGCAACCGAATAGAACTCTTATCGCATTGCAATGGTCAAACCGAGTTACAGGACATTAAAATATTTTCGATCGCTGGTGGTTACGCGTAGGTGAATATTCATTGAAGTCAAAAAAATAGCCCGGCCATTTTCAGTAAAATTTTAAATATCTCTATTGTCAGTCATTATTTTTAATAAGTTTTATAACTATGCAAAAGATCGAAACTTTGCAGTTGGGTGTGACCGACTGACATATACTTTGTTCTCCTTGTAAAATGAGCTTCTAAACGTACCGACTACTAGCTCAAAGCAGACAGTTTTCAGCTGCGCCTTGAGGAAGTATCGATTTGGCGATTTGTTGAAGGTAGTGCTTTTTGATTCTTTTTTGTGGGTATGTCAACCAAATTGTATCACTTTGTCGATATATACGCAGGATTAACCTTTCAAGTCTTCAGATTTAATATCTCGCAAAAAATGGTACTCCTACACCTACGTTTAAACAGTAAGTCGGACATTGTACAAAACCAAACGACATATGTGACGTATAGAAGGAGATGTTTCCGAACAATATCGGAACACTATATCATAATGCTGATTTATATATGCACAAAATCTTATTAAGCTCGGGTCACAATATCATATAGCTGCCGTACGAAAGAACCGTGGAAATTTAAGTTATATGTGAGCATTATCTTATCAATTATAAAGAATCGATCAAAAATTAGATTTATATTGAAAACTCTTTTTTAAGATATCAGCAATAAGGAGGTTCACATTTCTCCTTTCTTTCGTTTATTTTTGATATGATTTATTTTACTGAGACTTGCAAAGTCTCTCTTCTAAAAAGCCTTCTTGCGGGTCTATTAGGACGGATGAAAAGGCGGCCCACGCAGCTTCTATTGCATGGGAGGACCTTGGCTTGGATGACAGTAATTTTTCTTTAGTGCAAAACATTAAGTCATAATTCTGCAAGGGTAACAAATCATCAGTGTACAGAAAAAACCGTTCTTTCCTGTTTATAAATGTTATTATTATTATATATGGTATTACATTAGGTTAGGTGGGTGTGGTGATGGTATGGGGTTTCTCAAGAAATGCGGATAAAGCTGCTTGAGCAGATATGCAGCATATTACAATACTTTCAAGGGTTCTAGCTATGTGACATAGGAAGTAGTCCGATGTTGGTAAGATTCGCCAGAAATGCAAGTTTGGCTAAGATATTAAAAAAAAGTTGTTCACCCAAAAACTCGATTTTTAACCAAGTCTTCCTGTTGGAGCTATATGATATAGAAGTCCGTGTTAATAGGACGTTCATTGAATACCCTGTTAATAGTAGAGCTCATTGCAAATTTTTGTTAAAATATCTTGAAAAGCATATAATTCGATCGATTGTTCTCATGGTGGATATTGGGAAAGTAAGCCTTACAAGTGCTAAATTGAGCTAATATATCGTAAACATCAGAAAAGTGTGTTTATAAATCAACATTATTTTGTACCGATCGTTTTTTAGCAGCAATATGATTTAGTAGTTAAGCCTCGCCAAATCCGAAAAATATACTGCACACAACGCGGCCCCATGAAAAATGTTATTACGATGTGCAAAGCTTAGAGACACGTGAAGATAACCAGACAGACAGTTTTCACTATATCGTTTTTACTTTTGATACTGTTTAAAAATATGTACTTTATGGGATTCCCCCTCATATGAATTAATATCTAATTGATAGAGGGCCATGCGTTGATAGATAGAGTACTACTTTACTATTATATGAGTGTATATGTGTTTTTGTGAAAATATTGATTCCCTTTAATTTGCATTAAAGTAGTATGCTCCGCAACGGCTATGAAAATGGTGGTCATTCCATTGATAAGCACAATGGCGGCTACGATAACGATGATAATAAGCCTACATATGCCTTGGAGCACTTGGTCACCTTTAAATTAAAAAATGAGTCTGAAGTTAAGCACCCAAAAGAGAAAATGAAACTCTTAATTGAGTTAGATAAAACGGGTGGCATTTGGCCGCATAAGATGTATATGTGCTTTAATGGCCAATGGCTAGTCATGCTTAATAAGGATATGAAAGAAATTGAAAACTTCCCGGGTAGTCTAATAACGGAGCCAACGGCCTTTATCAGCGACGATCCATTGGAAACGTACAATAATATTTTAATTTTTTCTGTTCCGGGAATCTCCTTGGGCAATACTGAAATGCACATTTTCCAAGTAAGTTAAGAGTCATTATC
Organism: Drosophila borealis; assembly: GCA_035045885.1. Lineage (NCBI taxonomy): Eukaryota > Metazoa > Arthropoda > Insecta > Diptera > Drosophilidae > Drosophila > Drosophila borealis. The sequence goes on from JAWNOR010000194.1 coordinate 21,378,123, forward strand.
TGATGACTTGTAACAAAATCTAGTATGTAAACTTTTTTCAATAGGTTAGTGACGTAAATTCGGTACATTTGGTGGAAGACCTGCGTCAGCTAAGCAGCGGCTTGCCAGTCATAGTGGACCGGAACAAGACGCCCATACGCTTGCCCAAGCCCGAGCGTCCCGCCAATCAACAGGCTAAGGATCAATACGGGATAGCAGCGGCCGTGGCAGAAATCGCCGCTGAGAAAAATGCACAAGATCGCGAGCAAACCGATCGTGATGTGCAGGTGCTCAATCACTGTTTGTATGTTATCTTTCTTTTGTATTTAGTTGAAACATTTTCATTTTTTAATATTAAGTAAAACCTAACGCTAGTCCTCAGCCTTATTTGTATATGGTAAGTAATTTGGTTCTCAAACGAATTATTAAAGGGAAGGATTTGTTTTCTATAAGCTGAAGCTCAGGCCTCTAGCTTTACGTGGTACATCAGTCTAAAAAGATATTTCATTGATTTTAGAGTGTAATATTAAGTATTTAATTTTATTTAGCTAACTATGTATATCTTTATAACAATGATTGAATTCGCTGGAATTAAAGCATATTTCGCACTGTTCTGATTGGTTTGGATTCATGATTGCTTGTTTAAAATGACTATCCTTTAAATCAAACTAAAATTTTAAGTACTAATATTCTTGTTGATGTGTTATTGATTCTTCAGGCTATAGCTAACCTTTCGATTTGAGTAAGTCTAACCAATATTTTTTTTCGTTTCTTCTAAATTTTGTTTAACGTAGCGAGGATGTGGAACGATTTATAGCAAGATTACACTATGCTGCCGAGGCATTGAATGAGTTAGAGTCTCGTAAAAATCAACATAACCCTCATGGAGAAGGCCTACTGGTATTACGATCGCGTCCGCCAATCGAGAGCGAGTTCTGCGACATATTGGCCAAAATTAAGTTGGCCCTCAACTATGCGGTCAAATTGCAGAACCATTTCAGCAAAAGCGCTGATCCAATTCACAATGTTTTCATTTCTCTGCAAACTATTGTGAACGTTTGCAACGATGTTTACGCCGGTGCTCACTTGCCGGAGAGCGTCTTGAATCCACTATTACGCCGAGAAACAATTGGCTTTCTGAATTGTACATTGGACTCTAATGAGAAAACCCTGTGGCTTAGTCTGGGTCCAAATTGGACAGTGCCGAAGGATCAATTTAAAGATCACGTAGGGGTATACCACCCTATTTTCTATGACGATTGGTCGCCAGACTGGGTGGTAGACGAGGAGGTGCAGTACTTAGCACCTGCGATCAAAAATACCCAAACATCCTCATCAGTACCCATTCCCCTAAGTCCAGCAAGCAACCGCACCTGGCTAAGTCGTCTTCAGAGCCGAAACGTTAATATCGCAGAGGTGGTTTACAATAAGAAGGCCACGAACGATAAGGAATTAAGTGTTACGAAGGGAGAATATCTAGAGGTACATTAGTAGCCTTTAATTAAATCTATCTACAATATTAATATATATTTTTAATGACATATGCAGATTATTGACGACTCCAGAAACTGGTGGAAGGCGCGAAATTCTTTCGGAAGCATTGGCTACGTACCGCATACCGTGCTAGTTCCTTACAATTTCGAGCACGTACCTAATCGGAATGCTCGCGATAATGAGTCATTGGCCTCTGTATCTATGGAGAACGGAGAAGGAGAGAACAATAATCCGCTTTACCGTAATACAATGGCAATGTATGTACCAGCTGCTGAGCGTGAGTCTCAGCAACCGGTGGGTACTTCCAAAAACATGCCTCGTTCCTACTCAATGCCGAATGTGCCCATCCCACCACCGATGCCTCCGGCTAGTGAGAGCCAAACACCTACCCCGAGTGGGACTTTGAAACGAAACATGGCCGCAGCTGGAGCCCTTGCAGGTGAGTTTTAAACTTACTTACTTACTACTTAGTAGCCTAGACTTCAATAACATTTTGGGCTTTTGTATAACAGCAATGCGCGCTCGAAATGACTGCGATGCCGATGATGACGCCTACCTTATGCAGGGCGACGTTAACGATGAACTGAGAATCATGCTTCAACAGAGACAGCATCGCAGGGACCTCGAAATTCTAAAGACACCTGAAATATATATCAACCAAAACTCCAAGCCCAGGGAGGTGGAGGAATGGCTGCGCGGAAAAGGCTTCTCTGACAACATTATCAAGCGACTGCATACGCTCAGTGGCGAACAACTATTTGCGCTTTCGCCCCACACCATCGAAAGTTATTTTGGCCAGCGGGAGAGCCGTCGACTTATATCACAAATCGTGCTACAGAAAAACTTCTGCGAGGTAAAGATATTCAGCCATCATTAAACATACTATTGAGCACTTCTAATTGTAATCTTTCACAGTACAAAACCATTCGTTCATCCGAGTTGTCGGCTAAACTTGCTCGTGCTAGGCAAAAGGCTGATCAATCAAACGGTGATCAGAATGAGGTATTTTAAGCATCCTTACGTTACTCTATGTTTACTTTGGTTGAAATTTATACCCTGTTCCATGGAAGATTGAGTTGAACAATCCGATCAGATGAACGTTACGAATACATGGTGTTAAAATATTAAGTCAATATTATTCAAAAGAACCCTTTAAGTTTTGCCAGTTATTTATTAATAATGTTCCGTTCAGTTATTATAAAAATATAAAATATGTCTGTACATATATACTATATAAAAATACAAAGTATGAAGCATATCAAAAATGAATTTTTACGTCCATTATTGTCAAGACATCGTTGAAAACAAATACTCATCTCTTATTTGATAGTCGACCCGTACTGCCTGCAGTAAAAAGGCGGACCAAGTTGCTTACATTAAGAATTTAAGGGACTCAAAATAACACTTTTGTAATAATATTGAAATGGTTGTATGCATGTTACGTTAGGTGTCTCTAGCTCTTTTGATCCTCGTTGGATGCTCTAAAAACTTGGCAGAAAATCGATATTGATAGATTTTTTAGAGAAACGCGACCAGGCACCAGTAAAGAAATTAACTCCATCTGCTAAAGTGTATAGGTGAAATTTTAAATTTGGTGCCTATCATGATTATTATATGTTCTGAGATCGAAGCGTTCATACGGACGAACTGATGGACGGGCAGTCCTGGTTAGATTTTCTCGTCCGTTGATGCTTATGATGATATGTTTATATGTATGCATATTCGTAGATGCTTTCTTCTATCGGTAACACACACAATAAGCGTGTATCGTATTGTATCTTAGCCTGTTTTCCTCGGTTAGAAAGAGATATAAAATTAGTTCTACCAGTATGCATATTTAAGTAATTTTTTATACCCGTAACCCATTGAAAATAGGTAAAAAGGTTATAAAAGGCAGACGGTAGCTTCTTTGACCCCTTAAAGTATATACATATATTCTTGGTCGTTTCCGCCTGTCTGCGTATATGAACCGTCGATTTTAAACAATAAGAGCTTAAAGCTTGAAATTTTTATCGCATAGTCCGCGGTGGTCAAGTTTATTTAAATGATCGACAACTTGACTCGTTGGCATGAAATCGATAAAAATCGAAGCGAAATGTCCCATATTTAACATGTAGCTTCAGGTATAGTTGAAGTGGATGTAGTATATTTCAGCCTTAAAATTGTGGGATAATGTTCTTGTGTAGTTCCAATTAAAATATTTATTTATACGATATTACCGGATGGGCTCTATAAGAGTCGACTTGATTACCATAGGTCTTCAGTGCGCAGCCGCCTTTTAAGTGCAATAAGTGGGGCTGCTGCTGGGCTTGAGCCTCCCGGATGTTAGGCAGTTGAGCCGCTGTTTGAATCTTGGCTAAGAAACTATCCACTGCGTCCCCAGAGTCCTCAGGACCATGCTAAGGTTGATTGAGTTATTTAGTACAGTGTGAAATATTTTAACGTCCCATTTGTCAGCTGGAGTCACATTATTATTTTTTTTTGGACAGGGTTTGTGTGTTAAGTTCATATTGAGAGCTCATATTAGGTGTTGATGGAGAGTGTGCCTTAGGCCATCGTAAAAATAATCTAGGAGTGCGTTGCTAATTGCACGCGAAATACGTTGCATCACCAGTTGTCAAAACATGGTGTCTATAGTCTATAATGACTTCGTGTAGTTTTTACCTTCGCGTACAAGGTCTGAGGTTTCCCTATTATCTATGATTGGCATCCCAGGCCCCTCTGGCAATCAAATTTTGTCCTAGTTTTATTATCAGGAACTCAAAATTGGCGTAACACAAAGTACAGCCGGGGGAGGTAGACAAAAGTAATTGGGATCTCACTTTTATCAGTGCCAATCTTGACTGCGGCCATTTAAAGGTGTGGCTGGGATCTGGCTTATGGCGATTTTGTTTTTCTAAACACCGGGAGGCAAAAGATAGCACAGTAGTTGGGCCAGAAGGTATCTTGGCCAAGGGCAGAGCAAGGAGCCCTTGCTCGATTGTTGCATTATTGGACTGGGCTATAAGAGGATAAGCCAAGTTGTAGTTGCAGTTACTGCTGTATAAGTGGAGGTGATGGCCGTTATATTAATGTAGGCCGGATAGCTTGTCGAAGCGGTAGCGGAAGTTTGGTTTTCGCAAAGCATCGACTGGCTTATCCAGAAATTTCCTCAATTTTTGCAGATCTCATTGGAATCATATGTCGGAAGATATTGCTACCTTTATTGGAGTATGTTGTATCTAGGCTCGATACCGTGCACTCCTTGCTTGCAAATTCACAGCACGTCCTAGTCACAAAACGATGTCGCTTGGCGTCATAGTTTTTTTCACTATTGCCGATGTTAAGTGACTGATAAAAAAAAAAGTTAAGAGTTAAAAAAGTTAAAGTTGTTAAAATAAAAATTGAAACACATGCATTCAACATGTGACTTTTTCAAAGTCAACAAATATGTTTGAGTGCTATTATTTCCAATTTAACGTGAAATTTTACTTACTTTACTTTACTTTACTTTTACAAGAAGTTTTTTATTCAAAAAGAAAAATTTAACTGTGCTAGTTTTTGTGCATATTTGCTTTATGTTCGATTATATTTGGTTAGTTATATACGAATGAATCGTTATGAATTGATTAATTAGGTGAATAAATATGAAGGAATTTTTCAGTAAATTATATTCAAGGCATCTCCTAGTTGGGACTCCAATAAATCAATAAGTAGCTTGTAAGTATGTACACACTTTATACAGGTAGAATATACTTACATTTTACTTTGGTTTGGCCTGTTGTAGTTGAAGTTTTGAGTTTGAAACATTTGACTTGGTTGCTCAATTAAATACCACAAAAGAAAATTTTGGTCATACCACAACATATGTTGTATAGTTAGTCGTGTAAGGCAATAGACATAGCTGTCAGTAGCTCAGACAGTGAGTCCGTGTCTTTAGAAATTAGCGACTTTTGGTTACAGGGCCCGATCCGTCGGGCACCCTTCCCAATGGGTAGTTTTACGTGTCTGTGTCATGGGAAAGCGACCCATTAGCTGAGGTCCGCCGACGGACCGATCGCCGTCACTAGGAGCCGGATAATTCTCAAGAATCAAACTAGCGGATGATCTCAGGGTAGTTCATAGTCGTGTACTCCCAGCTAGATTTTTTTTACTTGTTTTAGTTAATGTTATAATACATATTTTCGTCGATATTTTAGACTGGATTTGTACACAAAAAACTCTCATTTTTTAAACTACTAACATTTTTAGATTGAATGAGCTATTTTGAAACATATGTGTGTTTGGTTATTGAATTTTTATAGTAAGTACTAGAGGATGCAATACGATCGGCAAATAAGCGGCTAATACTTTTATAAGTTGTTCATATGTAGGAATCTGCCAAATATAGGTCAGATCTTGAGTATGTGTCCAAATGTTTAATTAATGCAATAATTAACCATATCAACGTCACAGAAACGCAACTAAAACTTTCGTAATATTTCCGAAAGAAAAACTTTCTAGGTCACATATGTATGTAAGCCGTTTCCATTCCACGTTTTGTCGCAATACAACAGCCGCACTTCGAAAAGGTCGATGGGGTTACCTATGTGTATCTGTGTGTGTATGTACAAATATCTATTTTATATGTGAGTTTTACAAATAGCATTTGGCACAGTTTGTCAAGCGCTGCTCTGCGGGTCCTAGCCAAAAGTGACAACCGGCCCATAGACTGACGTATATACTGCAAGTATAAGCCATTAAAAACTATTGCTGATCGTACTCAGGTAGCACTTGCTATGCACATATTTTCCTCCCCTCTCTAAGCCGCGGCCGCCGGTATGAGTATAAATTAGAGCAGAGTAAAAAATAAGCAAGCTTCTTCGCAGTCGGCGGCAGTTCCAGCGCATATGCCTGCGCCTGCAGCGCCACCAGCGGTAAACTGGCTTTTAGCAAACGCAAACTCAGGCAGCCTCGTTGGCCTAGGCGCTGGCGTTGTGCAGTCGCCGCGGGAACCGATGTCGATTTGTTATAAAAGCTCCAAATTCAACGGCTGGCCAGTTAGTTTGCCGCTGACAGTAACTTGGGGCCTTGGTAGAAAGAAATTTACCAACGGACCGAAATCAAGCCAGCTGTGGATTAAAGCTCAGCTCAGCGCTCACTTATGAACAGGTGTCGAGTTGTGAATGGGTAGCTATTTAAGCTGCAAATTTATCAGAAATAAATCAATATTACTCGCCTACAATATTGACATAATTTTCTCAACTCACCGTGGAACTCGCGTTTTCGATTCGGTTATTGCTGAATTATAAGCATTGTGAAGGTTGGCCTATATTCGTGGTGCAGTTGCAGTCGTGAGCAATTAAAAGTGAAATATTTGTACTTAGTTGATGCATATTGGGCGAGACGTTCACATTCGCAAGTGCAGGTTTGCCTGAGGCAAGAACAGCTGAATATGGTAAGTAATAGAAATTAAATAAACATAAATCAATTTTTGAATAACGATTGGTCAGTTATTATTTTAATATGCATATCATTGAACTTTGCTAACAATAGATAGCAAAATAGCTTGTATTATTTCTTTAAAGGCACCAAGAGTCCAAAAGAAGATTTAGTTGGATATTCCTGTCCTCAAGATATTTTATATATTTTGTTTGACAGAATATAACAATTAGATATAATCTTACATAAACTCTTATTTCTAGTATAAATTAAAATTATATCCGCCAAGTCCCTGTGGATCTCTATCACTTTGCGCGTATCGCTACATATTATACAATTAACTAATGTATATTGTTTAATTAGTTATCACTTAAAAAAATAAATTTTCCTTCGAAAATTCGGTAAGTCTCGTGCCCATTTATAAGTATATCCCAAGAATATAATAATATTCCAATAAGCAAAAACGTTAAGTCAAAAAATATATTGTAAAAATTTTGTTTAGTTTTACTAAACTATTTTCTGACCACCAAAAACCTCATCTATAAAAAGTAAGCATTTTTGGGTATTAACTAATCTTTGAACCGATCAATGTGATGTACTTTCCAAAAAAAAAAGCTTCATGTTTTATAAACCAAAATATATAAAATGACAGACATAAGTATATGTACGTTTTGATATCGACTTAGTGTTGTGATTGTTGTCGGAGTACACAATACATAACATATTTCACAAGAAACTTAAAATATAACTAACATTTAATTAAGTGTTTATACATTTATAATTTGACATTATTTGTTAATCTAGCTACTCATACCAGTTTCTGTTGAGTACCTTTAATAGCATATTTAAAAACAAATTACGGACTATTGTTTATACGAGACCTGCTCTAACTGAAAGACCACACTAAAAACTACATACAAACTCACAAGTTTGAAAATGGCATAATAATTGTGTTGAAAATTGCATTTGTTTTTATTAAAAGTAAGGTAATTAATTTAAGATACCAAGCAAATGACCTTCATAGTTGAATTCGTTTAAATTTTTGTGGTGCTATTGTTGTCCCCGACACGAGTTGCAGACCCCAACAGTTAAAGGGCCTGTAGCATGGCTTCAAGTTAAATATAAAACACATAACATAGCTGCTCGAATTTCATTCTATGCCTACCCTTGCCCTAGCTTTATTAATAAATAATCGAATTGAACCATTTGCAAGCTGTGCATGGTCAGCAATTTACGCCATCTAATTGGATACGCCCCATTGTTCAGCATCGGCTCTGTTCAAGCCAACATTGAAATTGTTAGCTGATACTAATCAGCGCAGACAGTCAACAAGTCTTAGCTGCAACCATAAATTATACATACATATACCATTATATACATCCATATTTGAATTGTTCAAGTGGGGCCAAATGGTGGCACTCGCCGCCGCAAATCGACAATTACAATGCTTGTATTGGATATGTTTTGATTATTTGACTTGGACCATTTGCATAGAAGGGGATTTTAGCATTCAATAGAACGGTGATTCGAACGCCAATGCAGTTGTGTAGTGACCTACCAATCCAGGTGGTAAGGTAAGTGGCTTATTGGCTCAGCTGTGCGTACTTTCTCTCACTCACCAGTTGTATTTCACTCCCAACTGGAATCTTAAGCCAGTTATGTAATCTACTTAATTATTACGTATTTATATACAAACTTCATTATGCCTAAATGAGAGTGTATGTGTGTACGTTGTTTATTTATGCACTAGTATAACCACAATTTGACGACTTGCCATTCACTTGGCGATTACATTCATTTTATTTATGGCTTTTTAAAACCAAAACCCAGAAGTCAAATATGCAAATACTCGTAAATATTAGACATATAAATTTTGGTTTATATACTTTCTCAAATTATGTACACCAAGCCCGCCTTATACATAAAGAGATGAATTAATTACCTCCTACCTATTCATGTGTAACATAAATAGTACATGTTATTGCGTTTTTTTTTAAGTCACGTCATCTTAGGGCGTACAAAACAATAGCACATTATTGTTTTGGGAAGCAATCCCACAAACACGATCCAAAGATCTCATTATCTTTCAAAGATTTTGAGGGACATTATTTCTGGTTTTCAATCATTTTGCAATACTTGCGAGTAATTATGGCAACCACTGTTGAAGAGGCTCACTTGAACTACACGTGAATATTATATACTTATGGTGTATGTATTTATTTGAGTGCTCACCTTACTAATTAGTTCGCCTATTTAAGCGTTAGCCCAATTATACTTATTTGCTTAGACAAAAATATACTTTGTCTGCACGAAACTATTGAGCACCATGCACCTAGCATATTGGTAAACCAAAATTCAACGTAAAAGGCCTTTCGACAAGAGTATTTTTGGCTCGAGAATCGACAATTCGCCAGCGAATTCAATTATTGTTTATTATAGAAATATATTAATTACCAAACAATTAGGAGTGCACTTGACGGGAGTGCCCGACTAAGAGATACCCTTAAAAAATAATTCCATCTGCTGAAAGACAGCAGCCTTAACATTGATACTGTTTTCCAAAACGGTATCCCAAAAACTAAATATACTTGCTATGTGTATTCTATAAGAGAAGCTGCGTGACCAATTTTTAACTATTACGACTAGATATGCGCGGTCACTGCGATGAATTTTAAGACTCAGCTGATAAAACATAAGATGCTGACCAAGAATACATATACTTTATGGAGTCGGAGTTCTTTCCGTCTGTCTGTTATATACATTTGCAGAAAACCATTATACCCTGTTTACTTATTTTCAATGGTTCAGGGTATAATTAATAAGCTGAACGTTACGTGGATTGCGATTTTAACAGCTGCAACTATCCAAAAATAATTGTATTAAAATTTTTATAAAAAGAAATAATGGGTTATAATATTAAAAATAAGATATCAAAGTGAATCATAAAAATGTATATGTTATTTTTATTATTTTTATTATTCTTCAAGCACTTCTTCCCAATAAAGATAATTATGTGGAAATAAAAAAAAATGATATCTATGAATACCCCCTAAATATTTAAAAAACGATTTACCGTTGACAATGAACACGTACATATATTTAATTTAACAATATGATTATTTTCGCATATATTCAAACATTCTCGTATTAACAAAAACACTTGCAATTGAATATAGTCGAAAGTAAATACTATATTTACATAATAATTCAGCAGCATGATTTAAATAAATTTGCAGCTAGCGACCTTAAAAAGCTAAAAGTATAAAACAAGTTAAATTGGCACCGAAGAAAGCGAATGACAGTTGAGATTAACCAGTTTGGGTTTGGCGTTTGCTTTCGGTTTCAGCCACGTTTCGCTCCGACCGTTGATGCAACTGCACTAGCAACTTATACGATTTCAAAGTCAAGGTCTATATTAACAACAACAACTGCAGACGAATGCTTGTGTCAGTGGTAGACGGTGCGGCTACCGGCTGCTTGTTGCTAGCTACCAAACAACGACCACGGGCAAACCCCAACAGCATCTGGCCATAATTTGAGTCGATTACAACTTCATCTCGCCACAAACGGAGGTATGTTGTCGGCGCATGAATGGGGGCGGCTGCAACAAGCGACAAACGAATCGCGTGCGAAATTTGAATGGAGTTAACAAATTCACACCAAAATTCGCACACTCCACATTAAGTTGTACCAATGTAATTATGGATAGATGTACATATGGATGTACATTCAAAAATATTTCACACACTGTGTGTCGTGCTCATTGCTTATCCGTCAACTGTAGCTTGCTAATGGGGACAAAAATAATGTCTGCGGTCATACTATGCCATACCATATACCGATACCAATCACATACCGCTTTTGAAATCATTATTGCTAAATAAAATTCATACATGAGTACTAGTGGCTAATCATGATTTTAAAGCTTATGTACGTCCACATACATATACATATATGATATTCACATGTTTTTGAAATTGAAATTTGTACTAATCATAGCCGGGGAAATTCGATCGATTCACTAAAACTAAAATAAAACGGAGAAATTAAAAGAAAAAAAAAGAAGTGCAGCTAATTAATGCCCAATTTATGTCTGTTACTTAATTTATAAATACATACATATCTATGCATATACATACATACATATGCTGTATATATAGATATAGTAGCGGTACGCGTTTTTTTAATTGTCAAGTCGTGATTGTTTGTCTCGCGTGTTTCTTATTATTGCCGCCCGACAATGTCTTTTTTGCTCGCTTCCGTTACAAAGACAACGTTGATGGATCTGCTCTGGTTGGCATTGTCAGTGCCGCCGTCGTGGGGCCGGAACCAGACCGGACGCGGCAATTGCGTTAAGAGCATCGTAATTACCTTGATTATAATTGCAAGTTGAAACATGTGAGCGTGTGACGTCCAAAACACAACCAAGCAGCGGATCGTAAGAAAGTCTCTCATTGAATCAACACATCATAAGGTCTAAAAATTATATACCAATAATTGACGAATTATATTATAACGATTATGCCTTACACATCCTCGTAATTGTTCTGATTTTACCGAAAACTTTCAAGCACTTACATCACTCTATAAAACCACTTTCATTGAACGAAGACGCCTTGCACATTGATATACAAAGATCTTCTATCGGCTTTAAACAAATTTTCAAAGCTCTTAAAATAAGAGTGCTCGTTTCAGGAATGCCCAGCTAGGAGGTTCCCTGAAACACAAACACTTAGCTTCATTTCACACACACATACACACACGTATTGCGCAGCTTACGGCCCGGCTACGCTGCTTCTTTTCTTTGGCACACACTATGGGAAGTACTTTCGTGATTAGTTAAGGTGTTTATTAAACGATCCTAATGAAATTTTAATGGCACCAATATGGCATCAAAAAAGGGTTTTTAAATACCACAGCCCAAGACTAAACCTCTAAAAATGCGTTTCGACATCCATTCTTATCGATTCATGAAAACCAGGCAATTTACCGATGATTTGAACTACGCGGGCACTTACATTAAAAATTCCAGTCTTTAGCTCTTATGATTTCCGAGATCGACCATTTCATACGGACATGGATAGACTGACTTGGTTATTGATGCTGACCAAGAATACATATACTTAATCTCTATATATATAACTGTTTGTCCTGACTGACTGACTGACTGACTGATTGGTGATCAACGCACAGCCCAAACCATAAGAGCTAGGAAGCTGAAATTTTCACTGTAGCTACCTTATGTGATGTAGGTGCACGTTAAGACGGGGTTTCGGGAAATTCCACCCGCAAGTGTGGAAAAATCGCGAAAAACGTTTGTATGTAACTTTTTTGTTTACCATCCGATCGGCCTCAAACTTATTTTCAAAGATCTTTGTTCAAATTCACTTGAGGGGTGTTTCACACTTTTAGGAAAATCCGTTCCTCCTTGGTGGAAATGGAGGTCAAAGATTTGGTGGGTGACGTTTCGCGCTCAAATTCATTTCCAGAGATCTATAAGAAAAATCATTTGATACGTGTTTCACACTTTTCGCAGAAGCCAAACTTATTCGGGGGGAATGCGATTTAACGATTTTTAGGGCGAAGTTTAAAGTTGTGTCCGATTTGCTTCAAACCTATTTTCAAAGCTCTACATAAGAACTTAAAAAATACAAATTTCAGCGATTAGGAAAATTCCACCCGCAACAGTGGTAAATTGGCGGAAAACGGTTGTATGAAAGTTTTTTGTTTACCATCCGATCGGCCCACACTTATTTTCAAAGATCTTTGTTCAAATTCAGTTAAGGGTTGTTTCACACTTTTCGAAAAATCCGTCCCTCCTTGGTGGAAATGGAGGTCAAAAATTTGGTGGGTGACGTTTCGCGCTCAAATTCGTTTCCAAAGATCTATAAGAAAAATCATTTGAGACGTGTTTCACACTTTTTGCAGAATCCAAACTTTTTCGGGTGGAATGTGACTCAAAGATTTTTTGTACGAAGTTTTAAATTGTGTCCGATTTGCTTCAAACTTATTTTCAAAGCTCTACATAAGATTGTAATGAATACGTGTTTCAGCGATTTGGGAAATTCCACACGCAACAGTGGTAAATTGGCGGAAAACGTTTGTATGAACGTTATTTGTTTACCGTCTGATCAGTTTCAAAATCATTTCAAATTTGTTTGAGAACATTGATTTTATAACATACGTGCCACGGGCAAGGCCGAGTTATATCCGCTAGTATTATATGTACATATATACTTAATATATGCTTTCTTCTTCCTCTTATATTCTTTCGCAATAAACCATTATGCCCTTCTTACCAATTTTCAATGGGTTCAGAAGTGAGCGTCAAGCTGCTAAATCATTTATCTTCGAAAGCTTCTTTACATAAAAACACAAAACTAAGCTATTTTTAACTATTGTCTTGTGGTTCATTGAACAATAAGAAACGGAATCCCAATTATTAGATGAAAGTCAAACATTTTTATTCTGTAAGATTAAAATTCCTCAGTCCACTGTGAGACTCGTAATTGACTGACTGGCCCAAGCCGTACGAGCAGGAAGCTTAAGAGCTAAATTCAAATGTACACTAAGCCCGGGTTTCGGAAAATTTATTGGAAATTTGTTTGCTTACCATCCGATTGGCCTGAAACTCTTTTCCAAATATCCTTTTTCAAATTCATTTGATAAGTGGTTCACATCTTTCACAAAATCCAAACATCTTGCATGAAAAATGTGGGTCAAAGATTAGAGTGGCAATGTTTCAAGTTTCGCCCGACCGGTTTTAATTTTATTTCCGAAACTCTAATTAAATTTCCAGAAAACATGTTACATAAAACTCTTCCGTTTCCATCCAATCAGCTTTTCACTAATTTTCAAATATCTTTGCCAAAAATAATATGGTAGGTGTTCCACAGCATTTGACGGTAAATGTTGATTTCACATTTGGTTAATTCGATGCGCTCACTCTTTTTATGTGGTAGGGTATTTATTGCCGTTAAAGCCACTCTCCAGTCAGAACCTTTCTGTTTTATTATGCCTACTGACGCTGAAATTGTTTCAGTAAAGGTGACTTTTCCATCACGCGATATTTATAAAACTTGCTCCTATGTTCCTCCTTCTTTTGATATTCAAGTTTATATGAAGACATATTACTCGTATTAAAGAAGTTTCTATTCACGTGCTTGATAATAACCTATTTATAGCGTTGGGTGATTTAAGTTTACCGAACATTTCTTGATCATTATTCACTTCCGAAAATTATCTAGTATCCTGAGCGCAGCATTATTTTATAGATTGCACGCTAGACCTTTTGTTGTTTCAAATCAATTCAATTTCTAATCATTTGAATGGAACACTTGATCTTACATTTGTCAACGATTGCCTTATTGCTTATGGTCCAGGTCCCCTCCTCTATCTCTTCCTGAGGATGTATATCATCCTACTATAGAGATTGCAATGACAATTGAAATCCTCTTATTTCTCATTCACCAGCTACCAACAAGCCCCGCTGTTGCTTTCGCAAAGGAAACTATTTCCTGGTTAATCAACGTATTAATGCAACCCATTGGTCTTTTTTTTATGATTCAGTTGATATCAATATTGCTATACATTTTTTTTATAATACCCTGAACCCTCTTAGATGTTTGTAATCCGAACATCGGGAGCTCCCGACTAGAACCTCTTACTTGTTTAATTTTGTAAACTTCAAGCGTAAATCTTCATGGTTACCTTTTTTTCTCTGGGTTTGGATAAAGCTAGCAATGATTCAATGATAATTCTGGTAACCTCTTTGCGATTTTTTTCCAATCAACTTACTCTTCTGTCTGTCCTAATAATAATTCTTACCCTTATAATATTACTTCCTCTAGTTATATACTTGCTGCTATTATTTCCCATCCTCTCTACTTTCTGCTATATATTTTTTTAAATTTCTTACTCTTCTGGGCCTGACAACATTCCTAGCTGTCTACTCAAGGAGTGTAGTTCTTGCCTTCTTCGTTCATTGCTAAAGCATTTTAATCTTTCCCTTGAACCTTCTGTCTTTTGCATCTCTTTGGAAAGAATCTTATATCATTCCTCTCCACAAGAAAGGTGGAAAGTCTGGTATAAAAAAGTCTGGGCATTGCAAAACTGTCCGCTACCCTAAATTATTTAAAAAAATAATCACTTCGAATTTGCAGCATTTCTGCAGATCAGTTGTCCCTCCGTCTCAACATGGTAAAGAATCATCGTAAAGAATTGGTCAACTACGACCAATCTGCTTGAATTTACTTCCTTGGTAAATTATGCTTACCTTTCTAAAATGCAAACTAATGTCATTTATACTAACTTCAGTAAGGCGTTTGACTTTGTGCACTATGATATTTTACTCGTTAAACTTGAACTTAAACTTTTTATAAATTAAAATTATTAACAATAGCCAGGACTTATTGAATCAGTTCCGAAGCAACATCCACTTTTTGCCTTACGAGGTTTACATTGGGACCCCAATCTTCGGTTGCCATTCTACTCTAGCAGGCTTCTTCTTGATCTTCCGTTGTTTACCAACCGTAGGGCAATCCTAGGTGTTGTCTCCTTAAATAAGTTGAGTGTTGGCGAAATAGATTCTTCTTTTCTGTTAGGGCGTCTTTAATTTTCTGATCCGTCTAGACCAACCAGGAATTATCGCCTCTACGTAAACAACAGATTACTCTATGCACAATTATTTTCGTGTACTATGTAAAAATAACCATAGTTTGTATCGCGTTTTCTCCACCGAACTTTCTCTACCCCTAATAAAATCGTTACTTCCAGGATACCTTCGGGAAGTCACTGACCATTCAGCTATGAGTAGGGGCATAGCTTGCCGGACAGGCTATAAATTTCCCCACCCGGGTCGGTAATTTCCCATCACTATCTCTTTATCCTATCTACTTAACACTCTTTATATCAAGAATAAATTTCCTTACATTATTAATAACTTATTTCTTTCTTGTTTCCTATTGATTGTTTTTTCCTTAGTGATATAGTAAATTAAGTATATTTTTAACTTTTATGAACACTATTTTCTCTACTAACACCTTCCTTGTTAGCTGTAGGATCTAATAGCGTCACTGACAAAATTAGCTGTGAAAAGGGGCATAGCTGGCCGGACGGGCAAATAAAACGCCTCCATCGTGTCGGTGATGCTATTAGAAAGTTGTGTATTCTAATTAGACTTTTAGCATTAAATTTTCATAATTTAATGTATTAAATAATTAGGAAGACAAAGATTAAGAAGTAAATAAATAAGTAAATAAATAAATAAATAAATAAATAAATAAATAAATAATAAACAAATAAAAAAATATCCATGTTATTTATACACTTGTTAGTATTGATGACTTTAAGTGGTATCTAAAATGTAATTTATTAAATAATTGGGAAGACATTCGTTTAAGTCGTCTATTAATTAAAAAAATCAATAATTAAATAAATATCTTTGTTATATATACATTTGTTATTTGTTAAATATATAATGTATTAGTGACAATTGGTTTTATATAATTACATAGATATCTTGTGTATTTGCACTCTTTCCTTATCCCGATTATTTCCTATACCGATAATTGGTATTATTAAACAACAACAGATGGATGTCATCGGCACTCCTAACTTGATTCTACCCTTGTAGAAGTATGGCTTATGATTTTACAGATAAGTGAGGAGAATAGTGAATTGCTGCGTTTGGTGAAGATATTTTCCTTTGACTGCCTGCAAGGGAAATGGAAATAGACAAACGGACAGATGGACATGGCTATATCAATTCCGTATTGATGCAGATCAAGAATATATATCTTCATTGTAGTACCCTCTACTAGGTAACTTAAACTATCATAAGTCATGATGTAACTTCGATTGCATGGACATGGAAGTTTTTTCGAGCCGTCAGCTACCGGCGGCTTTATTTTTTGCGAATCTACAATAGCGGTCACCAAAGTTGGCATGACGCTATGCATGGTCGGTAATTAAAAGTAAAGCAGGCAACTTTTAACTTCTTGGGCCTGTATTAGAGTCGGCGTCGTGATATGTCAGACTGAATGGCGAAAGGCACTTGCTGAGTTGCATTACCTTGGACCTGGGCCTGGAATGTTAACTTCTATGCTAGCTGCTGATGACTTTTAAGGCTAAGTCTAACCGCTAATGCTCTTGGTGACATTTATTCAATTGGATTCGCTTTGAAAACATACATATATATATATGCCTGCATATTTAAGAAATTTAATAAACATATTTAATACGAAAATGTATACAAAGCCAATAACTTAAATTAACAGTCAAAATCAAATTATAAACATTGTCAAAAATTTTAAACTTATATACATTTTTTAAATTTCAAATGCCGGATTGTTACTCAGGCCCAGACTTAGACCTGTTGTATGGTAAGACGATTGTATATCGCGATTGTATATCAGCTCTTATTTGCAAAACGAAACCCAGTACATTGCCCTGGCATAAATTTGATAATTTTAATTTACACCCATCTGCAAATAAAAGGTTACTTGGCAATTTCAATTGAATGTATTATAATTTCCTTTAAAACCAGTTACCTCGACTTGGCTTAACCGGGCCAAATCCGTTAAGAATCAATTAGTTCGTAGCATCTAAATGTACGACGGCAAAGGCGACTGCAAATTGCGCTCGCAATTAATGAAAATACCAGCGCTGTGCTTGTAATAAACTCGAAAACCAAAATGCGACCAGTCCTGCCCAACGGGTTCATAAATTGCTAATCACCCGACTGCGTGAGTGTACTAATATTGAGTGTTTCGGTCATGTGATTTTTGGCTAGCTGCAGCAAAGCTGAGCTACGGTTTACCAGCCGCAACTTTAGCGGGTTAGTCAAAAGACTTTTTGTGTACAAACAGCTCACTGTGTGTGACTGTAAGTGAATATGTATGCACATTTGCACTTACATATGTGCCTTATGTTTGGCCGGGCACTCAGAGTGCCAGTCTACTTATTGGCATCAATAATACAAAAAGCAGACATGTCGTTGCATAAAGTGTGTGCCTTGATTTCGATCAGAAAATAAGGCCAAATATTTTGTAATTTTCTTGTAGATCTGAGGAGTCGCTTAAATTTACACAACTTATAGCCAGCATGCGTATAGTTGAATGCAACTGCGATGCCCGACAGACTCCCAATCTGCACTTTAAGGTGCTGGGTACTCGGCTCTCTGTTTGAGGCACTTTCACTTTAAATGGCAATTTCAATTAGTGCTTGTTACTCGAACGCTTTTTACCTACATAGATCAATCGGAATGTTTTTCTATTTGTGTGCACACCACGTCGTCGTATCGACGTTTTCACATGCCTTTGCTGAACCCTCCCCCCAACGGATTGCCAGAAAGATATTGACAGATATGTACGTCTGTATCCATAATGGCAAAGGAGCAACACTGTTGATCCCGATAAGGTTGTCGATGACAGCGACTAGTGTGCGAAGCCATCAATTAATCAATCATTTGGTATTAATTTCTTTGCCGTCTTGCGGTGAGCTTTTTTACACTTTAATGATCACCAAATTTCTTTGCCGATTCGGCGATATAAATTTGATTTTAATTAGAAGTCGTTAAAGTTGTAAAAAATTTGCTCGCATTTACCCAATGTGGCCATAATTGGCTAGTCATTGGGGTCGCCAATATTGCCCCACTTTAAATGCATGTTTTTTGATCAAATATTCGAGTATTTTGCTGACTTAAGCACTTGGGAATGTATGCCGTTCGAGTCGGTACATAAAAAATTCTGTTATTAATATGTTTATACAATAATTTTTTTTTAAAAGCATTAATATTTATCATATAACTACTGAGCTGTTTTTCTTTAATATATTACATTTATTATCACTATTGCTGTTGCTTTTTCGATCAAAATTTTGAGGACTCTAGCTGTGAAATTGTGGGAGATTTCGATTCTCACTCTTTTCTTGTCTCCTTGTCTCACGCGGTGTTTACACGAATATATGTGCATTCAACAACGGCAAAAAACGAATAGAAAAACTGACAAAGAGACGCACAGTTCACAAAATAAAAATACTCATTTTCACTTTGCAAACAGGGCATCAAATGAATGGAATTGCTGACCACAGCTAGGCACAGATGTATATGCTTTCGCCTAAAGGTTTCTGTTCCGCTTACAATAACAATCGATATTAGAGCTCTGGTCAGTTATAAACCAAGATCTTGAAGAGTGGATAGACGACTAATATATATAGTATATTACTTATTTAAATATGCTTAGCGATCGTAAATATATACATTGACTGACCCTGAACAATCGCTTTTGTTTGCATTGTAGTTGCCAAATGCCTCGTTTCTCTAATTTAAATTAGAATTCAAAATCGTGAATTTACCCGTTTTTCTAATTTAATTCGCCTGATGTTGAGATTATTGGAGCTTTGGTTTTAATTGCGGTAAGAGGTAGGAAGCTTAGCTAACTAGGAAGCCCTGTCAGAGCCTGTTGGCATATTCAAGACTTATTACAGCTTTGCATGTATCTAAAGCAATCCATTCGTATTGTCTGGGCCATTGTTCTGCTTGCCATGCAATTAAAATATACACCATGTTGTTTGTGTTAGTTTCTGTCACGGCAGCAAATGGAACTGATTAGCCACCAATATCTGCGCATTTGCATGCAGCTGGCATTTTACCCAAAGGTCTGACTACAAATTGGGAACTATGTTTAGCTTCGGCAGTGGCGCTATTGCTAGATGAATGAGTCTAGGTCTAACCTCGAGGCCAGAGCGGTATGAAAAATGCATTGTGTACAGCCATCTATTAAAGGCCTGCGATTCAGTCTGTTTACATAAGAAGCCTGTAAGTTGGCCAAATATATATTTATTATTTTAAAACAATTATGAGACTTTTCACGCTACCACAGTTTACATTGCACGAGCATATGTCTAAATAAATTTCTATGTATGTAGGTATATACATATGTATGTAGTTTAGGCAAATACCAGCAACAAATGGTTGGCATTCGAAATGTCGCAATGAAAATGAATAATAATGAATACATACCAAATAGGTGATGAAACCAGTTCTGACCATAACTGCAGGAGCCTGTGTCGGAAAAGCTAAGATCGATTGTGAATTGTTGCAGCTAGCTGTTCCCTAGCAGCTGAAAAGCTTAGCGCATGCAAAAAAGCACGCTTGCGGTACGTGTTTGTTGCCAGTTCACATAAATCAAGGCATTGCCAGTTCCTGTTTTCCATTTTTTAGTATCAAGATTTACTGGCTTTCTAGGCCAATCGACAATTTTATACTGTAAATTTTACATACATAATAATAGATAATCATGAACCTTTTACGAATATTCACGTGATTCTTCTTAAGATGACACTTCCGAAACATTTGTATAAAATTAAAATTTTAACATCGATTTAATATCTTTCACTTGTAAAAATATACAAAGTAACCTTACAGCATTTAGTATTTTATCTATTTAATCTCACTTGCTTCATAAAGCTAGCTCACTAACAATGAATGTGGTAAACTTCAATTTCAGATGAGCTATCAGCAGGAGCTGCTTTTAATTGGAATTTTGGGCCTTGTCTCTAGTATTGTGGGACTTAAAGTGTCTACTGGCTATCACATCGTACACAACGAACAACCGCAGACTCATGAACCAAACTTCCATGGGTTCAGGTATCTTCATGGAGGAGATCAATATTTAGTAGGGTAAGCCTAAGCTTATTTATGTAAATAAGTCTACCAAACATATCTTTATTAGTAGAAATGAGCTACCTACTGCAGTGGCGGATACTTCGCCGGCCCTACAAAATCCCTTCCTATCAGTTGCGAATCCTCCACCGGCTCCGCCAATGCCGCGGCGAGTCACATGTGCTAATCCTCCAGGAATATGTAAAAAGTCGGCCTATCGAGCGATGGACGGCTCTTGCAATCATTTGGAACGCGCAGGGCTAGGAGTCCCTAACACTAAGTATGATTCAGACTGGCCTTTGCAAATTTTTTTTCTGTTGTTATGTACAGAATGGTTTCTATCTAGGTATGGCCGTCTTGTGACGCCCAAATACGCCGATGGAATATCGGCACCTACCCGTTCAGTTACCGGAAATGAGCTGCCCAGTGCTCGTCTCGTATCTTTGGTGGCGTTTGGTGAGCAGGACGTGCCCGATCCTCAGTTTACGCTCCACAACATGCAATGGGGACAGATCATAACCCACGACATGAGCATGCAAGCCGGTGGCACCCAATCTAGTATACCAATCGTTTAACTATAATAAAGTACTAGCTCATTACCACTGTTTAATTTTATAGAAAAACATCCGACACGTTGTTGCACCGATGACGGACGTTTGGTAGGCTTAGACATAGCACATAAAACCTGCTTTGCTATAATCGTGCCTCCGCATGACCCGGCTTACTCACAAGTCGGTACAGAGTGTCTCAACTTTGTTCGTACGCTGACAGACCGCGACTCTAACTGTCAATATACTGGTGGACCTGCGGAACAGTTGACGGTAGTCACCTCTTATATGGACCTCTCGTTAGTCTATGGTAACTCTATTCAGCAGAACAGCGACATACGTGAGTTTCAAGGAGGCCGCATGATTGTTGAGGAACGCAATGGTGCAAAATGGCTTCCTTTGTCACGTAACGTCACTGGCGACTGTGATGCCATTGATTCCAGTGAGGTCTGCTACAGAGCAGGCGATGTACGTGTCAATCAGAACCCGGGACTAGCTATATTACAGACCGTGCTGTTACGTGAACACAACCGTATTGCCGATGCTCTAGCGGCCCTAAATCCACACTTTGACGATCGCACTCTGTTCCAGGAAGCACGCAAAATCAACATTGCCCAGTACCAGCATATAAGCTACTACGAGTGGCTGCCAATTTTCCTGGGAACTGAAAATATGTTGAAAAATCGACTCATTTTTAAAGCTCCTGGAGGAAGCTATGTAAATGACTTCGATTCCAACATAGATCCCAGTGTTTTAAACGAACATGCGACAGCGGCTTTTAGATATTTCCATTCCCAAATCGAAGGTAGATTGGAGTAAGTACATCTTTATTTGACATTCAATAGGTTAATTGATTGGAAGTGAACATCTTTCACTTACATATTGTCATATACTCTGCTGAAGGTTTGTTATTAATAAGCATCCACTCAATGTTTTCGAGCTTGTTCTTTATTTGTAGCCTTTTGTCCGAGCTGCGTTCAGTTCTTGGCTCATTGACTCTAAGTGATTGGTTTAATCGACCTGGCATTCTTGAAGTTGGCGACAATTTTGACTCCCTTACCAGAGGACATGCAACACAGCCAGAAGAGCTGACGGACATAAACTTTGATAGACAGGTGTGTATGCATATACTATATAGTATCAAATATAAATAACATCCCTTTTTTTCTGACATCCTATATTTCTTAGATCAAGCATTTTCTGTTTAGAAGAAATATGCCCTTCGGCTCGGACTTGCGTTCTTTGGATATTCAGCGCAATCGTGATCATGGACTTGCATCATACAATGATTTGAGGGAATTTTGTGGGCTAAGACGGGCACACTCATGGGAGGACTTTGGCGATCTGATCAGTCCGCAAATAATTGATACACTTAAGTCACTCTATGATAGTCATGAGGATGTAGATTTAACAGTTGGAGGCTCTTTAGAGGCACATGTTGCCGGTGCGTTAGCCGGTCCTACTTTTCTTTGTATTCTTACAGAACAGTTCTATAGAACTCGTGTGGGCGATCGTTTCTTCTTTGAAAATGGAGATAAAATCACTGGTTTTACTCCAGGTATTATAAGATCCACAATTACATATATTGATATTAATATAATTTCTTTATTAGATCAACTTGTAGAGCTGCGTAAGGCAAGCATGGCACGTTTGCTCTGCGACAATGGTAACAATATTGCATCAATGCAGCCTGCTGCTTTCAAAACAATATCTGGATCGTAAGTCCAATAAAATTATTGATAACATAAATCATTTTTCATAATCGTTTACTAGGAACCCTGTTGTGCCATGCACAAGTATTCCCCAAGTTGACCTCACGAAATGGATCGACCAAAGTGCACACCCCTCCACAGATCAGTCAATTCTTTTTGGAAAGAAATGATCGCCGACACTTTATACACAAGAATCTATCATTAACTAGTTCAAAATATAATAACATTTAGATTAATCAGTTTAAAGATTATGAAATCAAACTCCATGTATTATATTGTCCCTTTTTATGTACATAAACAAATCAATATAAGAACTTAACATGCTTTATTATATGGTCCCGATCAATGCAAATTAAACCAGATGCTTGACTTTATTCTATTTATACTCCTCATCTATTTAAAATTGTATGGTAAAATAACACAAGCAGAAGGTAACAACATTAGCAACTCGGCGTCAATTACGACGACGCCATACAATTTCTTAATAATTAAATATTTTTTATTTAAATGCTAAGATAGTTTCTGGCATAAAACCCAAATAAGTTTAGGACGAATTTTAATTAAAAGCTTAATTTTATCTGTAAATAACATCTTATCGATGCCTATATACACTCCGCATCATCAGGTAAGCACACCCAAAATTAAATTACAGTCACGGACAAAAGTATTGGTAATTGTGGTGTTGTCAACTTAAAAATTTGAGAATAACCAACTTATTATTTTATTGATATATATTTTTTATATGATCTTTTATATATCCAACTTATTTAAACAAATTAAACAAGTAAACAAGTGTGGATCTGCGCGGGGACTAGGAGGACCCACAGCTTATTTCAAGTCTCTAGCTCTTATAGGTTGAAGAATATTTATACTTTATGGGGTCGGGGATGCTTCCTTCTGCCTGTTACATACATTTACACAAATACATTATACCCTTTTTACAAATTTTTAATGGGTATAAAAATATGCAAATTTTTATAGGGAGAAAAGTATTGGCTATAGCTAAATGAATTGTGTTAAAATATGAAAAAATAAAACAAGAGATAAAAATTAATATTTAGTGGCATGTCTTTTTGTTTTATAAAGCTTTCTAGGCGATATGTCATTGAATGCACCAGTTTTCAGGAAACATCTGGTTCAATTTAGTGCCACTCTTCCATTAGGGGCTCTTCAAGCTCAGTCTTCATTGGAAATGTATGCTTTCTAAGTCTTTGTTCCAGTTCCTTCCATACGTGCTCGATTGGATTGAGGTCTGGTAATTGGGGAGGATGTGGAAAAACATGAGCCGTATTATATGGTAGCCCAATTTGCACATCATGGGCCGTGTGCTTCGGATCTTTGACCTGTTGAAAAGTGAACTTACTGCTCAACTTTTTAATTTCGGTTCAATATTTCCAAATAAACACATTTGCACATTGTTCCTTCGATTAAAACTAGTCCACCCACACCAGCTGCAGTCATACAACCCCACAGCATAACACCTGCACCACCGTGCTTTAATGTGGGCACTAAGTTGCAACTTTTGTATGCCGTTTTGGGTTTTCTCCATACCTAGTAAATTCGGTCATCTGAGCGAAAAATCTTAAATTTATTGTTCGTCGGAAAATAGGACATCGTTCCAGCAAGTCAAAGCCCTCGATTTAAACTCTTTGGCGGATGACAATCTCTCCGATTAGTTAATACTCAAAATGAGTGGTTTGCGTCTTGCAATTCTCGAATTGTACCCAGCCTTGTGAAGTACCCGCCGTGCCGTTTTGGAGTGCATTTTTTTCTCAGTCTCTTTTTTAACCTCTGATACTATTTGTAATGAAAAGATTTTTGGGTCTTTCTTGATCTTTCTTATTATTTGGGTGCAATGATGACCCAATAACTTTTCGCCAAATTCTTGAAAGGATCTGCCATGTTTGTGTAAATTTATTATAATTGTTCGATGCTCTACGGTGACACACTCACACTTCTTAGCGGCCACATTTGCAAAATAATATCTTTAATCTTTAAACAGTTTTTTATATGTAACTTTTTTGTTTACCATCCGATCGGCCTCAAACTTATTTTCAAAGATCTTTGTTCAAATTCATTTGAGGGATGTTTCACCCTTTTAGGAAAATCCGTTCCTCCTTGGTGGAAATGGAGGTCAAAGATTTGGTGGGTGACGTTTCGCACTCAAATTCATTTCCAGAGATCTATAAGAAAAATCATTTGATACGTGTTTCACACTTTTCGCAGAATTCAAACTTCTTCGGGGGGAATGCGATTTGAAGATTTTTTGGGAGAAGTTTTAAGTTGTGTCTGATTTGCTTCAAACTTATTTTCAAAGCTCTACAAAAGAACTTAATAAATACGTATTTCAGCGATTTGGAAAATTCCACCCGCAACAGTGGTAAATTGGCGGAAAACAGTTGTATGAAAGTTTTTTGTTTACCATCCGATCGGCCCCACACTTATTTTCAAAGATCTTTGTTCAAATTCATTTAAGGGGTGTTTCATACTTTTCGAAAAATTCGTTCCTCCTTGGTGGAAATGGAGGTGAAAGATTTGGTGGGTGACGTTTCGCGCTCAAATTCGTTTCCAAAGATCTATAAGAAAAATCATTTGAGACTTGTTTCACACTTTTCGCAGAAGCCAAACTTATTCGGGGGGAATGCGATTTTACGATTTTTTGGGCGAAGTTTTAAATTGTGTCCGATTTGCTTCAAACTTATTTTCAAAGCTCTACATAAGAATGTAATGAATACGTGTTTCAGCGATTTGGGAAATTCCACTCGCAACAGTGGTAAATTGGCGGAAAACGTTTGTATGAAAGTTATTTGTTTACCGTCCGATCAGTTTCAAAATCATATCAAATTTTGTTGAGAATTTTGATTTTATAACATACGTGCCACGGGCAAGGCCGGGTTATACCCGCTAGTATATACATATATATATTATTAAGCCATTAATATGAAACACAAAAGCGTTTATCTAAATATTTGTCAGTACATATTTGTCATTCTTCCTGATGTTTTGTTATTCATTCAAAAGTGTTCATTCTGTTTGTTTAAGTCTATTTGTATATGTCTTTGAGTAAAGATGGTGATTATATATTAAAATTCAATCTGAAAACAATATAACAAATAAGAAATTCAATATTCCGACCGAAGTTTGCTTAATTTCGAGTGCCCTAGTCTAGCTCTGTACCTATGTAGATTTGAGTTGGCGTATCAGAAATTTGGTCGCTTTTTCTGAACATGCATATACATAGTATATATACAAAATAAACATACACACAAAAGCACAGATGCCGCAAGCCTTAAACTCTTCTGCGTCCCACACCAAAGCAATATGAACAAGTAAGAGGTTCTAGTCGGGAGCTCCCGACTAGGGGATACCCTGAACCCTCATCTTCCATCAGGCGATAGGTATAAAATGAAAGGTTCTTGATATATATATACTATTCTAGAAGCTACATGTCAAGTTTGGTGACTCTAGCTCATATTATTTACCGAAATTGCCCAAATAACAGGATTTCGATATCGATTTTTATCGATTACTTGAAAACGAGGCAAATTGGTCCCCTCGGTAAACAAAAAATTAGAATATAATATATAAATATGTATATCATTTAGGTCATTTCGGTTGCCTGGGCACACTAAAGTGTACGCGGACACCCATGGGGCTCAGTCGTTGACGATTTATCGGGATCCGATTATTCCGCTGTTTGACATATCTATGCATTGTATAGTTAGTGGTAGGGCTTTAAAAGTAATTTTAAGGCCGCTCGGACTAAACTTAAAGCTACCCCCAAAAAATTTTGCACAAAGGATGCTTCGATTCAGAGAAACACGCCTCAAATGAAACTGCATCTTTGAACTTTAAACAAAGATATATGAAAATGCGTTTGAATTTTCAAAACCACCATCTTAGTGTGCACCTACACCACTTACAGTAATTCCAGTACAAAATGCAGCCTCCTTGCTCTAGTTGTTTGGGCTGTGCGTTGATCACCAATCAGTCGGTTAGGACAAACAAATTTATATATAGAGATAATCAATAATATTTTATAGACTTTTTTGAAACGCAAGGCTAAAACCCTTTTTAATTTTGGGAAAGGGCTGCTTCTAATGTCATATCGACGAAAAGACGAAAAGACAGATATAATGCAACATTATCTTTATAGAAGCTTTTTTTTTTAATTTACACTATTTAATTATAGTTTTTTCCCATTTCAAGTAAAGAAAAACAGAACAAATACGAAGAAAAAGAAAGAATTGGTCTTTTATACACTGAATTCATGGAAATTATTAAAAAACGATTTAATCATTTTGTGTAAATGTTTTTACAGGCAGATGGAAGCAGAACCTGGAGAGCTAGGGACTTGAAATGTTTAACATAGATCATACCAGAGTCTGCGCAGGACAAATTTGTTTCCGCTAGTTGAAAACTTACCTCGTTTCCAATTATTCGATAAAAATCGATACTGAAATTCTGTCTTTGAGCAAATCTATAAAGTTCTCACGGGTCTTTCATGTTATGTCTTCAGCCACACACCAATTTAAGCCACAATTTTAATGTTGCCTTTTGTGTGAATATGGTATAATTAAAGTCGGGCACGCTCAACCTGAGCACTCTTGTTTTAATTGATTTAATTAATTTGTATTTTGTTCCTTATCATATGAATACATTTGAAATGGATGGCGAGGTGTGCTAATGGCTAGGATAATTGGACCTTTGCTGCTTCGCTCTTCGACGCTATTATCCTCAATAAAATGGTTGTCGGTGATTGCTAGCTGTTTTTGGATGCTGTGCTCATTTGTGCTTGGATTGCTTATTTCTAAACTATCTTCTGCACTCATGTTATCTGTATCAGACATATTATCACTAGATTCACCTTCATCAGACAGAGGGCCTGTTAGATAAGCCGCTGACCCCATAATTTCGTTTTGGTTTAACGTACTTTCATCGTTAAGATTTTCAAAAGTATTCATATCATTTTCTGGAAGCTCGAGAAACACTTCGTTTTCCAGGGAAAGCCCTGTAGAATATTTTCGCGGAGGTCCCCATTGATGCCAATTATGGCCCGGATGTGTTTGGTCTGAATGTGGATGAGCTGGGTGCGCATGTTCTGGGTGTGGATGTCCTGGTTGTGAATGTCCAGGATGTTGATGTCCTGGGTGTTGTTGTCCAGGGTACTGATGTCCTGGGTGAGGATGGTCTGGATGATGATGATGCCCTGGATGCGCTGGATAGCCCGGATGACCTGGATAACCCGGATATCCCGGATATCCTGGATGCCCTGGATATCCTTTCTGATCATCATTGTGATCCTTATGGTGGTGTCCCTTTTTTGGCGAATGAATAGGAAAAGGTATTATTATAGGAGGTGGATGGGGATAAATAGGCGGATGTGCCGGCCAGGGCTTGCTGCCTGGAAAGCCGGGCGGTCCAATGGGACCCTGAGGTCCAGGTACCCCTTGCGGACCATAGTGTCCTCTGTCGCCCTTTTCTCCTTTATCTCCCTTCTGGCCAGGATATCCTAATCTTCCTGTTAAACAAACAGAGCAATAATAAACACATGCACGCAAATTTCATCTTGACTTCAATGCTAACCTGGAGGACCTGGAGGACCTGGCGAACCCGGTAGACCCGGCGGCCCTGGTGAAGATGGTGGACAAAAACATTGTTGGGGTTGATGTGGATGCGGATAATATGATGGTGGTATTTTGTAAACCACATGCGGTGCTGTGGCTGGAGCTGGAACTGGAGACTGAATAGTGGCGACAAATCTTCCAGTTTCTTGATCACTATTCTTCCTGCTCGCCGAGCCTACACTGCTGGCTATGAACAACCCTAAAAAGATGATTTTGTTATTTTTTGGACATTACCAATAATAATTAATGTAGCTTACCGCAGCAGAAGATAGATATGATCAGTTTCATGGTGAAAAAGAATATGCTGCCTTTCGCCAACGAATCGTTCACTTTTATATTAATCTATAGCATTTTTTGTAAACAAATTACTTTCAATAATTCAGATTCTATAGGACCGTTATGCATCAAATCCAATGAGAAATCTTTCTTTTTTGTTGAATTTAATAATAGTGGGAACATAAATTTCATTGACTTTGCATAATAAAAGGGGTGACATCTACCTTGTTAGTATTTCTTCTTTCGTCACGCCATTACACCTAATACCAAAGGTGTCGCGCGTCAGAATATCATTAGCCCACATTTAAAAACTCAAATAAAACAAGCAAAGTATAATCAAGTCGCAAGGTCAGAGCGAAAGTTAAAGGTTAACTGTTTTTGTTAATTATATAACGCAAGACCTAGATTTAATTTTTAATACAATTAAGTTCCCGTAATTTCAGTATGTCAATTGGTACTTATATACTACTTAAAAACAAATGTGCCAGTTAATCAAGTAAACATGCTTTAGTCGAAAGCATATTCTCTGAACCTTCTTTTAAGAACACAAGAACACACGCCGGAGCAAGCTATAATTAACGAGAAAGAAGGGCTATCTTCCGCACGCCGAAGATTAAATACCCTTGCAGACCCAACCTTTTCATAATGCTCATAGTGATTTGCCCGTATCTATGAAGCACAAGAAAAATACTTAATGCCGAGTATGATTGAGATATCTAATTTTCGACCGATCGTTCCTACGGCAGCTATATGATTACTGACTACTACTACTATCGGACTATTGTCCGATGTAAATAAGATTTTGCATAAATGAAGGGAGCATAGTAAAACTAATAAATGCCAAGGTTGGTCACGATATCTTGATAAACAAAAATGTTTTCCATACAACAACTTAATTTTTGACCGATCGTTCCTATGGCAGCTATATGATATAGTTGCCCGTTGTTGATAAGAGTTTGCATAAATATAAGGAGCATAGTAAAACTAATAAATGCCGAGATTAGTTAAGATAGTTTGAAAAACAAAAAAATTTCATACAACTTAATTTTCTACCAATCTTGATAAACAAAAATGTTTTTCATACAAGAACCTACTTTTCGACCGATCATTCCTATGGCAGCTATATGATATAGTGGTCCGAACCAGCTGGTTCCGGATAGTGTGGGTTTCATTTTTTTAAGCAGTTTAGAGTAATGATAGTCGATTTGTCATTCTTATGCCATTGTAGAAGGTATTATAATTTTCACGTAATATGACGCGTATAGAAGCTAGCATCTCCAATTAAAAATAGTGAAACTCGTAAATTCCGGGTTTCCCGGAAAATACCTTCTACAATGGCATAAGAATGCCAAATCTTAATAAACAAAAAGTTGTTCATACACGTTATTTTCGACTGATTGTTTCTATGGCAGCTATATAATATAGGGTTCCAATGTTGATAAAATAAAAAGCAGTTGACAAACCAATCTAATGCTGAATTAAAAACTCTAATAACTCCTAATTATAGCTGCAAAAAGCTATCAAGCCTATCTATTTCACAGTGGTCTTTCATTATGAAATATATAGATATTTCTGCATATAAACATTGTATGTTTCTTAGACAACTTTAGTCCTAATATAAAGGGTTTCAAACTTAATCTCAATTCCACTGCCATAAAATTCTTTGAAACTATTTCTGAAAGTCGATAACAACAATATGTTGCTGTTTTAGGTATTAATCAATTGGGCGATTAAGCCTAAAGTAAAAGAAAGTTTTTTATATATATCTTTTAATATAATGTAACGTTTAATTGTTTAATTTTTTAAGCATAAGATTATTTCTATTAGCTGTCCATTTAAAAAAGTTACTGTTATAGATTTTCCGCTGTTTTGATTGGCCGGATTTTAGATTGCCAGTTGAGGGCTTAGGTCTTGCCATTTGCTAAGGTCAAGTTGAGGAATGTCGTTGCAGTTCAGTAAAACATTGCTAAAAGCAAATGAGTAGTATGATTAATATGACATTTACAAAATCTACAACAGTAATGAATGCGACTTACCGAGTATTTGGGAAAATAAACACATTCGGCTGGATATAATGTAAGCTTTGAACATTGTTGCAGAACAAAGAAGCCAAAGTAACCTTCCGTATCTCTGCCAGTTGGTCTTTATAGGTGATTAACAATATTTATACAATCTAATAAATAAATAAATAGTATAAGTGATTACTCACTGCGTGAAAATCCGCTTAGATGATTCTCTCGTTCAAAAAAGAAGCGGTCCCCTCGACGTGTATTGAGGAACTGCTTGCCCACAATGCAAAGCAAAGTAGGTCCAAATAGTGAGTCAGGGACATGAAATTCAAGAGTACCACCCACACTTAACTCCACATCATCTGGAGAGGCGTACAGCTTTCGCAGCAATTTAATTTTCTGCAAATAAAATACGATAAGCTTGTAATAAGCATTACCTTTAAAGATTGTCCTACCTCATTCGATATTTCGGTAGCGAATTCTGACCATTCGCTGGCTCGCCGCAGACCGCAGAACTCACGAACATCATTATAGGAAGCGAGTCCGAAGTCGCGCGCACGTTGGATATCCAACGCCTTAAGATCGGAACCGTATTCCTGAAAATCTTTCCGATTGAAGTAGTGTTTGATCTCGCGATCGATATTACTGTCGGACCGTTTTTGCAGTTGAGTGGCCATTCCACGGACTAGATCAGCTAGGTTAAAATTGGAGGACAATAGCTGAATGGTCTCAGTACGCTCAAAAAAGTCGCTGAGGCGGAACGTCTGATTCGCGTACCGGTTAGGCGCAACCATTCTGTAAATTTAAAAGAATATGCTATCCTGTGATTTAAATGTACAAGATTTCACCACTTACGAAAACCATCCGGGAACCTGGGTGTGCGAATAGCGAAAAGCGGCTGATGAAAACTCTGCGTAGGGATTGGGATTAACACCCTCATCATAGTCGTTCACAAATTCGGTTGAATCGTCCGAGTAGGGGTAAGTAAGTCCATTTAAATGCGTGTATGCGCTTCCCAAAACAGCTACCAGATAGTCATAGTAGGTGATCTTCTGATACTGCGCAATGTTGATCTTGCGGGCTTCCTGGTATAAACGCTCGTCGTTAAAATGGGGGTTTAATATAGCCAGCTGCTCCGCCAACCGGTTGTGCTCACGCAGAAGAACCGTATGAAGCACGGCAATAGTCGGCGTGAAACGATTGCGTTTATCCGGCATGCTATAGCACTCACTATTAGTGCCGCATTCACCTTCACGATTTTGACTCACAGGCAACCACTGTTGGTTGTTGATGTAACTCGTAATGAGCTGGCCACCTTTGAAAAGACGCACTCGTCGATTCTGTGCTTGCGAATTGCCATAAAGTGATGACAGATCCAAAAAGGCTGTAACCACAGACAGCTTCTCGCTATAAGAAAGGCCACTCTTTGGGCAAATAGCCTCCGCGTCGGATACACCACGAGCAAAGCTGAGACAGGATTTCCCTGAATTAAAGGCGATGGGTCCACCTGCTGCTAGTGTGATGGGTTGGCACTGTGGATGACGAGATTCGGCGCAGCAATCTTTGGGCGCTCCCTTTGTAGTCAACTGGCTGATGTCGTGTGCAACGAACTGACCCCACTGCATAGAAGCCACCGTGCGAAACTTATCCGTCAAAGTATCCTCGCCGAACATTGAGAGCGAAATAAGTCGTGCGTTGGGAACTGTTTGTCCATGCTCCGTATAGGTAGGGCGCAAAAGCCGTTGGTACCTTGATGTGGCGATACCAAACTCTGGATACAGCAAATTATTACATGCGCCATCTATGCTGCGATAATGCAAACTATGTGTATCGTTTAAGCAGTTCCGTGGTGGTATGCCACACTTAATTAGCTCAAGAGATCGCTTTTCATCTCCCCCTAAGTTCATCCAACTGCTAGGTCCAGAATTGATGCTGTACTTGGGCAAAATGCTTTTTAGTAGATCGTCCAGGTTATGATCCGCGCTCGCGGTAGACCGCAAATCATACGGATCGCTGTTTCTCTTCTTTCTACCAGCGGATTCCTGCGCTGATCCCAAGGTATCAAAGTTCAACGCATCCAATTGACTAAACGGGCAACTTTTATGATAGTTGTCCGCCTGTGATGCGCTGATCACCAGTAAAAACAGACCAACAACCGCAGTGAATACTCTCATTGTTATCAAGTCAAGCCAATTATGATGCACTTTCACCAGAGACTCTGCATATATACGCCGCATCATCGGCTAATGTTTTGAGTTTTCGCACGATCATCAAGTCCCAACATTCGTGTCATGCACATAATAGTATCTTCCGCATAGTAAAGCACGCACGTGATAAATTCTTAATTTGATGGCAACAAGTAACAAGTACTTGAAAACTTGCAGACCATTACCTACACCAGAATATTGCACTTTCACTTCGTGTCGTTTATACTTTGCAATTCTTTCCGCATTTCATGGGTTAAATAGATAAAAAAAATATTTTCAATGCATATTTATATATTACAAGATTGGCCGAATTAAAGATACTTTGTAGCTAGCCCCAAAATTTAGTAGCTTGCATTCCAGTATGTTTGTTCACCCATTCGATGGCTTGTGCGATGATTCATTCAGATGATACATTCAGATTATAATTGAAGTTCTAACGACAACCATTTATGGTGATGATACGATAATTACTACTTATATAACATTGAGCAGTAAGTCCAAATAAGTTGGCTAAAAAAGGTATGGCATATGTGGAAATTTTCAAAAAACTACCACTAAACTTGAAAGGCTATTTACTTTAAACTACTAAGTGTGATATAGTCGCAAGTGACTGACTAGGAGATACCGTTGTAAATATTTTAGCTTAGATATACAAATACGAAGATACCTACACATGATATGCTAAAAAAAAATAATAAAAGCGATATCGTTCTCCTTAAGTGAAATTGGAAACGAAGAAAATTGAGATGTTATAAAGTGTAAGAGTAAGAGTGATATAATCGGGAGTGCCCGACTAGGAGATACCATAACAAGCATTCCAACTTCCATTCATACAAACATATCCAAAAAGCACATGCACACACACGCGGGCCGTAGGAAGCCTACGATCAGGATTTAATTTTAGCTGCTAATTATTCTGTTATCGACGCGTTCATATGACTAGGCAGACATGGAAGACGGTTATGGCTACATCGACTTGACTATTCAGAGTGTGAGATGCTTCTGCCTGTTACAAGCATTTGCACAACAACGACTCATTGTTGACCTCGAAAACAAATAAATAAGAACAAACTACGCAGTCATATTAAGTCATTTTTAAGTCAAAATCAGCCGAAAAGAGACATAGACTTTAGCCACAAAGCAGTGAGGTTTGACTTTATAAAATGTCCGTGTTACGATTTGGTAGGCGTGGCTTCCAACCAGCTATATTTAGTAACTATAGAGTTTTATTGTTATTAATTACAACATCTATATAGGAAATTCCCGACTAGGCGATATCCCGAGCTCCGCGCTAATGTACCTTTATAAATATTTTTGCTTTTTTTTTGCATTTCCAAAAACAAACTTTTACATGCACGCACACGTACGCACGATGTTTGATGCCATATTTATTCTTTCCTTAGTGTTACACTAGGAAAACTCGTTCGTTTAACTTCGGTGTTTATTGTCAGATCGTTTCGTTTTCAGATTTTTTTTTATTGTATAACCCTTTTGAAATCAATAAATACCAAATCAAGTCAAGATATTATGTACAACATAAATTTTTTGTATATACAAACTAAATTTGGACTTTGCCGGATGTTATTATAATCTCTATATATATAACTGTTTGTCCTGACTGACTGACTGAATGACTGACTGACTGACTGATTGGTGATCAACGCACAGCCCAAACCGTAAGAGCTAGGAAGCTGAAATTTTCACTGTAGCTACCTTATGTGATGTAGGTGCACGTTAAGACGGGGTTTCGGGAAATTCCACCCGCAAGTGTGGAAAAATCGCGAAAAACGTTTGTATGTAACTTTTTTGTTTACCATCCGATCAGCCTCAAACTTATTTTCAAAGATCTTTGTTCAAATTCACACTTTTAGGAAAATCCGTTCCTCCTTGGTGGAAATGGAAGTCAAAGATTTGGTGGGTGACGTTTCGCGCTCAAATTCATTTCCAGAGATCTATAAGAAAAATCATTTGATACGTGTTTCACACTTTTCGCAGAATTCAAACTTCTTCGCGGGGAATGCGATTTAAAGATTTTTGGGCGAAGTTTTAAGTTGCGTCCGATTTGCTTCAAACTTATTTTCAAAGCTCTACATAAGAACTTAATAAATACGTATTTCAGCGATTTGGAAAATTCCACCCGCAACAGTGGTAAATTGGCGGAAAACGGTTGTATGAAAGTTTTTTGTTTACCATCCGATCGGCCCCACACTTATTTTCAAAGATCTTTGTTCAATTTCATTTAAGGGGTGTTTCACACTTTTCGAAAAATCCGTTCCTTCTTGGTGGAAATGGAGGTTAAAAATTTGGTGGGTGACGTTTCGCGCTCAAATTCGTTTCCAAAGATCTATAAGAAAAATCATTTGAGACGTGTTTCACACTTTTCGCAGAATCCAAACTTTTTCGGGTGGAATGCAACTCAAAGATTTTTTGTGGGAAGTTTTAAATTGTGTCCGATTTGCTTCAAACATATTTTCAAAGCTCTACATAAGAATGTAATGAATACGTATTTCAGCGATTTGGGAAATTCCACTCGCAACAGTGGTAAATTGGCGCAAAACGTTTGTATGAAAGTTATTTGTTTACCGTCCGATCAGTTTCAAAATCATTTCAAATTTGTTTGAGAATTTTGATTTTATAACATACGTGCCATGGGCAAGGCTGGGTTATACCCGCTAGTTATCTATATATATATATAACTGTTTGTCCTGACTGACTGACTGACTGATTGGTGATCAACGCACAGCCCAAACCGTAAGAGCTAGGAAGCTGAAATTTTCACTGTAGCTACCTTATGTGATGTAGGTGCACGTTAAGACGGGGTTTCGGGAAATTCCACCCGCAAGTGTGGAAAAATCGCGAAAAACGTTTGTATGTAACTTTTTTGTTTACCATCCGATCGGCCTCAAACTTATTTTCAAAGATCTTTGTTCAAATTCATTTGAGGGGTGTTTCACGCTTTTAGGAAAATCCGTTCCTCCTTGGTGGAAATGGAGGTCAAAGATTATTATTCAGTCAGGACTAACAGTTTTACATGTAGAGAAGATGGTGTGAAACTAACACAAGATGGTGTGAAACTACAAGATGTTTTGAAATCTATGCAGCTTTGGTGATTGACCAGTATATTGTACAAAGTGTAGTTTAGGTTTTTTAATCCCAATAGGTCTTATCTTGTCAGTCTTACAATCAAAAATACTCAATTGCAACGTATACTAACATTTAACGACCTGGGGGTTCTTTTTGACACACATTTTTAATGAGGCCAAAGGTGTACTTGAATTCATTAAAGGTTGGTCTAAGAAGTGTAAAGACCCCTTCATAATGAAAGTTCAGTACATCTCGCTTGTGAACCCAATTCTTGAATACTGCTTATGTATCTGGTATTCGCAGTTTCTGCTTTTTGCCTTTTAAGGTTTAAGTGGGAACCCAAGTTACCGGCTGCTACCGTAGTCCAGCAGACTTCTTCTTAAAAATCCGTCGTTAACCAACCGTGCAACAATCCTTGGTGCTGCCTTCCTAGATAATTTGATTGATGGCGACATAGATTCTTCTTTTCTGTTAGGTCGCCTTCAATTCTCTGCTGCCTTAAAACCTACCAGGAATTATCACCCTTTATTCCTACCTAAGTGCACAAAAAATTAGGCTATGCACAACTCTTGTACTCGTGTACTATTCCTAAATTATAAAAGCTTTTACAACGTTTTCTCCTCTGAAATTTCTCACCCATTAATAAAATTTCTCCATCCGCAACTGAGGAAATTTGGTGAGAAGTTTGCAATTTTTTTTGTTTACCGTCAAACGGACTTCAAACTCATTATAAAATATCTATGTAGCATTTTTCTTTAAACGCGGAGTTCGATATATCACAGGTAAAGAAAGGAATGAAGAACAACACTTGCTAGGGCAAGGTTGGGGAATACCCGATAGTTTACTAATATAATTATTCACTTAAACTTTATTGTAATTAATTTTTAACACTCGTGTGAACCATTAACGCAAAACGCTCAAACGAGTTCTGTCAGGTGATATGTGTGTAAACTAAGCAGAAGCCCATATTATGTCACACTCTTAAAATGCCCTCTATGGTTGCTCCTCTGAACGAACACTGGTCTTCGTGCAACTTATTGATCCCTCAATCTTTCAAGAGGAAGATTTTTAATTATGTTTTCATTGCAACAAAAGCGGCGACAACGGCATAAGAACTAAAAAGGATAATTATAGTTATATAGTTATAGGCTAACGACCAAACCAACAACGATAATTCATACATACATACTTAAACCTGTTGTCGATTGCCTTCGTCAGCACTACTGAGTATTAGGAAGATAATACTTGCGACCACTTCTTTTCAATTTGACGACTCCTTTTTGTGTATGCTTAATATTTATTTAATCATATTTTTCTTTAGTTGCGCTATGGTTCATCATAACCACTTTTATATCTGTACTTTGTATCTTATAAAAAAAACTAAGTAGTATTTAAAAATTTTTGCAATGACATTGACATCGTAAGGTTAGAATTAATTATTTTCTTCCACTTATAATACTGCGTAAAATATTCCACGAGTGTACTATGCGTTTTTATATCATCTCTAAATGAGTCCAAATAAACACCTATATTGCTTAGAATGTGCCAGGCTATTCCCAATAGCATTTTGGGATAGCTCGGATTTACATCCAAACAGCAATTACTAAAGCTGAAAAAGTAGATATATTTCCATGTTCATAAAAACTTATTAATCAAAAATTCATATTGGGTACTTCACTTACATAGTCTCAATGTAACGTTCCATAATTTGCTGAATTGTATTTAATATCCTTACAAAAACATCTTTGTTTAATTGGTCGTATTTGGCGAAAAAGTAATCAGAACTTTGCAACACAAAAATTACATCGCAGGCATGGTTTAAGAAATCTAATGTAAAATAAAAAATTAAAATAATTTAAATTCTTATTCTTTTCGAAAGTTTATTTTAAATTTAACTGTTTGATACAATACGCTTCCTACATAAACTATGTTGCACATTATTTTTCTCGTCAAATGTCTTTGTTATACCCTGAACCCATTGAAAATAGGTAAAAAGGTTAACTAATTTTCAACATCTGTATGTATAAGGCAGAAAGAACCACTCCGACCTCATAAAGAATATATTGTTGATCAAATTCAATGGTCAAGCAAATCAAAATATAACATGCGTCTTCTCGTGTAGTGTATATAAGTCAAATATATTGAAATTTTTTAAATTTGACAAAATAGTTGTATAGATACAACAATTATTATAGAAATAAATATCGATTATTATGGAAACGATCCAAGTTATTCACAAGGTTTGTCAACCGTAGCTACATATTTCGTCATGATATGTGTAACGCATAGAACGAGACATCACCGTCCCCTTAATGTATATATATTATAGATCAGCATCAACAGCCAAATTCATATAGCCATATCCGTCTGTCAGTTTATTTCCGTGCGAACTAGTCTGTTTTAAGCAATCGTCTTGGAACTTTGTATGTGTCCGATTTTCTATTGCAGGCAGTACCCATGTCAGAACCGACCGGATCGGTCCACTATATCGTATAGCTGCCATCGGTTGAAAAGAAGGTTCTTGTAGTGAAACCTTTTTTTATGAAAATATCTTGATAAAGCTCGGCATTTATTAGTTTAAATATGTTCCTCGTATATATGATAAATCTTATAAATATCGGACCACCATCATATAGCTGCCACAGAAATGATTGATCGAAAACTAAGTTCTTGTATTGAAAACTTTTTGTTTTTTAATCTCATTTAAATTCGTAGACATACATGTATATGGAGTTAACGTTATAGAAGTAAACCAATAAAAAAGGATTAGCTTTATTTTTGGCTCCTAATCTCCCAAAAAAAAAGTAATCTTGCATAGAACCATACATTCCCAATTTTAAATCAGTTGTCTGTTACATTTGAACAAACTTTATCTCTATAACCTTTATTGAATAGATAGTATAAAAAAAACGAAAATGAATTATGGCATAGCGCCAATTGTGATCAAACAAACCATTCGATGTGAGAAACTCGATGAAACTTAACACGCCCGATAGACGAAATTCATTTTCTTCAGAAAAATGCATAGTAACATAACTGTTGTACGTGCCATACAAGATTGTTAAATCGCGTCGTGTAGCTGCAAAAAGAAAATTTTAAATAAATAAAGCATGAGTCTTTTTAAATTAATGTAGTTGCTTGTGGCTATATAATATAACAACAAAAATCGTTGCGATTGGAGTTAAACTAGCTATACAATACTGTGTTCAGATGTAGTAACAGCTTATATTAGTTGAATGGTTAATATACAAAGCAAAGCGCGCTGAAGTGGAATCACTTCGAAAAAATGTATCGCGGAGTCAGAGTAGGGACATCTTGGGGACATACTCAGCACCCATGGAAACATTGGAAAGCCAACAATAAAGAGTCATCAGAAACACATTCTAAATGAATGTGAATGTGAGTAAATATCCCATAGCTTGGGTCAGCAGTTGCATTTAAAGCAATGAATATATAATTTGGCTGACTGACAGACCTTTAGTGTATTCCACCCAATCATACTGTCTAAGGTGCTTAAAAGTGATCGTAGTCCGTTTTACTACTTAACTATTACTACAACTCAACACTTGTTTAAATATGCGAGCATTCAAATGTAAACACAAACTTAAATCAAACACTATGATTGGTCAAAGCTGCTGCTGACCATCAACATAAATATGCTACCCAAGTAGTTCAGCCACATAGTGAACGGAGCTTGTGTACTTAATAACATAGTATAAATGAATTCAATACTTTACAGTACTTGTGCCTGTAGACATAAGAACACATGCACTTGCATGAGAACGCCGCTGTTCTCCTTTTGTTTTGGTATATTTGATCCAATTCAATAAATGCTGAATAATAAAAAGAAGAGAATTATCTGTGGAATATGTTTTCAAATACTTCAAAAATAATAAAACAAAAAAAGTAAGACGTTATAGTCGGGGATACCCTGAACCCTCTTATTCCAACAACAAATGCAGCTCGCGCTCGTTTGCTTAAGTAGCAATAAAGATAAATTCAAAACAAAAATAGCTCCCTTAGCAGGGTTCGAACTCGCTACACACCGCACTACTTGCTGCCGCCTCAACGCAGCAGCCACACCAGCCAAAAAAAAATTGTTCCCTTTGCTTCCTTATGCCTGTTACATACATTTGCATAAAAACATTATACCCCTTTTACCCATTTTCAATGGGTTTAGGGTATAAAAAAAAACTAAGAGCGCTGCAGTCGAGAGTGCTCAAATCTGTACCCCCCTGTACTCCTTAGTCAACAAATATAGGACCACGCTTTAAATTCATCAAATTATAATATATAGCCAAATACGAATTCCATAGTGCGTATGTATGTACTAATAGATGCTTTTATGGACAAGTAGATGGGATACCTTTAACAAATATATAGGTAAAAAGGGTATTTTATGGCTACAGCTTGATCTTTTTATAGCATCTCACAATCGGGCACCCCCGTTAAGATCACTCTTTCTTGATTTCTCTTACGATGAGTCAACTTAATCCAAAATATAACAAGTAAGAATGTTCTAGATAGAAATGCCCAACTTGCAGATAACGTGAACATATAATTCAAAATAAAATAACTATGATATATAGATAAAAAAATAGTAAGTGCTCTATTCGGGAGTGCCCGACTGGGAAACTCCTTGAAACTTCTTTTACCAACACAACACATTTAAAAACAAGTAAGAGGTTCTAGTCGGGAGCTCCCGACTAGGGGATACCCCGAACCCTCTTATTCCAACAACAAATACAGCTCGCTCGCTTGCTTTAGTAGTAATAAAGATAAATTAAAAAAAAAGTTTCCTTGGCAGGGCTCGAACTCGCAACTGACCGCATTACTTGCTGCCGTCTCTAGGCAGCAGCCACACCAGCAAAAAACCCTTAGCAGGGTTTGTACTCGCAACTAACTAACTAAACCAATACAATCGTCATTGCAATGCTGGTGACAGAATTCAAAGCAGACGTGCATGTACATATGTGTGTATGTACATGTACACACTTGGAATTTGCGCTTGCTGCTGCTAACACGTGCGCACATAACTTTTGTGTTTCTTAACCGATCCTAATGAAATTTTCGAAAGTATACTTATTTTAGAATAGAATATAGAAAATTTGTGTATTCTCAAAAAGTCAATTGCATATAAATTGTGGCTTAAATTGATGGGCAATAAAAGTTGGATAATTAACTTGATTTATAGCTTTGTGGTGGTAGCGGGGAGGTGGCGATAGGTATAAAATGAAAGATACTTTATATAACTATACTTTTCTAGAAGCTATTTGTCAAGTTTGGTGACTCCAGCTCATATTATTTGCCGAAATTGCTCAAAAAACAGGATATCGATATCTTCGATACTTAATAACATAGTATAATTGAATTCAATACTTTACAGTACTTGTACCTGCAGACATAAGAACACATTCACTTGCATGAGAACGCCGCTGTTCTCCTTTTGTTTCGCTATATATGATCCAATTTAATAAATGCTTTATAAAAAAACAAAAGAGAAATAACTTTGGAATATGTTTTCAAATACTTCAAAAATAATAAAACAAAACAAGTAAGAGGTTCTAGTCGAACCCTCTTATTCCAACAACAAATGCAGTATCGATTACTTCGAAACGGAGCAAGTTATCGAATATCCGAAACAAACTCGATCTGCGCGCGCACTAGGAGGACCTACAGCTAAAATTTCAAGTCTCCAGCTCTTATAGGTTCTGAGAGCCTTGCGTTCTTACATACGGGCAGACAGACGGACATGGCTAGATCGACTCGTCTATTGATGCTTGTTATGTACATTTGCACAAAACACATTATACCTTTTTTACCTATTTTACAAAATAGATTCCCAATTCATTCAAACGAACGCAACCCGGGGCCTGAACCATAGTGCTTTGGGATCCAATTTCCTTGTAATTGACAGGCGGTCATATTATAGGGGAGACCGATATCTATTATGTCGGTAGGGCTTAGTCACTAAGTCCACACACTTTCCGAGTGACGCCAGCTGTTTGGCCTCGGTGATTGACTTATCCATTTACAAGGGCATACCAAGCGAAATTTAACTGCCTAGCTCTATCGTCAGGCCATGCCTAACTGCCTATACGATTACTAACCAAGGATCCTCCCCTGAGGCTTAGATCTCAAGGGTTTTAAGAACAGTGTGACACTGATAGGTGCTGAAGACTCGTAATCACTCGCGTAGCATAGAGCAGGCGACTCCTATACGCTGTCACGCCTGAATCTCTGGAGGTGCACCCGCAACCTCAAGTGCGTAGGTCCCCTTAAATGTTTGCAGAGGATCTACAGACACTATATACGCCTTTTGATTTCGCCATTAGTTTCGAAATGTGTTTCCCAGAAATTCCAGTTCTCTGGACGCCATAATGTGGGCTAGAGGAATAAGTACTGTTCTGCAGTTTTCCTGGGCGTTCGTCAGGCTTTTGACCTGGCATGTCTTTTAT
Source organism: Drosophila borealis (assembly GCA_035045885.1). Classification (NCBI taxonomy): domain Eukaryota; kingdom Metazoa; phylum Arthropoda; class Insecta; order Diptera; family Drosophilidae; genus Drosophila; species Drosophila borealis. Next base: position 21,420,580 of record JAWNOR010000194.1, read on the forward strand.
CAGTCTTTTATTCGCTGCTCCCCGCCGAGAAGTTTTTTCTTAATTATAATATTTGTTTGGGACCTAGAGCACAGCAGCGATTGTACCAAAGTATATTTTCTGCTAGGTACCAGTCCACTTCTAGGAACTTCTTATAATCTAGCTGCCCTTCCCATTTCAATTTGGTAACAGCATTGTCTCCAATATTTTTGTGTCGTCACCGATCGATGAGACGAAATCGTTAAGGTTCCTTATTGACGATCCTGATTACTGTGTGATTTTAGGAAGTCTAAAGAACGTTTAAAGATTATTTAATCCTTAACCTTTTGCCTTGCCATATCTTTTCGTTACTACTACTACTATTGCTGTTACTAATGATTATAAGAGAGACTTGAAATCAATTGATAACATTTTTCGTGAGGTGGAATACTGTCAATACGAAGTAGAGGTTCAAAAAGGATTATAACATTTTTAAACTTTTAACATTGGCGATTCCAAATTAAAAAGGTTTGACCGATTAGGTCGCAAAGAAGCGGATACGAAAGGCTTTGTGTGGCTTTCTAGATAAAAAGATATTTATATCGAAAAAAAAAAAAGAAAAAGTTGGCTGTAAATGACGGCACAACTTATAAAGCCGAAGAAACGTTGGGTAGTGCACCAAATTTGGCGATCCGATTGGCTCTAGCACTCCAAGGAAAACAACAAACAACAACAACACAACAACAACTAATGCAGCATTTGACGGTTGAAAGCAAAAACGAAAGACTTTACCGTTGCGGACGCCTGTGAAATAGTCAATACATGCTTTTGTGCCAAAAATTGAAAGCGAAGTGCACTACTCAATTCGACGCAAAAATGTTTATCTCTGTCTTTAGGATCTTTTAAATCAGCCGGACTTTCCGCTTACAGTTGCAAAAAAACCTCGGCAACAGAAATATATATTACAGGGTACAACGCGACTGGCGAGAATATTTAACAAGATTGGATTGCTGGCTTAGGCACTTTTCTTTTTCAATAATTGTTCGTGCGAAAACGAAAGGAAAAGTGGGTGCCTTCGGTCAAATAAAATCCGACGATTTATTCTATATTTCTAAATATTCCACTTAAAGCCAGCTTTACTTCGGGAACTAAGCGGAGCGAATTCAACAAGAGTGGGGTAGAGCTTAAATGCATTCCCACTCTGCACTACACTAACTTACACAATACATTTAAATTGTATTGTTAACAAAATTAAAATAAGTTTTTTCTCTAAATAACACCTTTTAATATTGGAGAAAATCATTTCTAATGCTTAATCAATATTCGTTAGTTAACTTTAGATCCATACCTTAAATAAACAGTTGATAATCGGCTATATATATATAAGAATATCTAAAAATCGAGAAAGTTCGGATATTTTAAACACGTCGACGATTAAATACCCTTGTAGATATCTTCCTTATGGTTGTGCAAATATGTGAGTATACTGAAGCTTGTAAATGCTTAGTTTGATGAAATATAATATTCCGAAAAAACTGTGGCTTAAATAAGTGGATACTTCCAATTGATTTATTTGTATTTGTTTATATCTATAGGGGGTGACGATAGCTATAAAATGAAAAAAAAATGGCCTGTGTATACGATTCTAGAAACTACATGTCAAGTTTGGTGACTCTAGCTCTTAAAACCTAAGATTTGCTCAAAAAACAGGATTTCGATATCGATTTTTATCGATTGCTTAGAAAAGGCGCAAGTTATCGACTATCGGACAAAAACTCGTAATGCGCAGGCACTAGGTCGTCCTTCAATTTAAAGTCTCTAGCTCTTACCGGTTCTTAGATCCTTGCGTTCATACATACAGACGGACGGTCGGACGGACGGACAGACATGGGTCTTAAAACTTATTTTAAAAGGGCTCAAGAAAGAATGAGTTAATTTTCACTTGGCCATAGGCTTCAAGTGAGTGGCAAAATGAGATCAACACTTGACAAAGTCGGAAAATTTATGATTTTTAAAATATATTACATACTTTTTGGATTTGATACCTTGGTACGTATCTCAGTCACAATAGTTGATATAAATGTGATATATTGCTCAAAAAGTTCTGAATAAGTTATTTGGCATTCCGAGCATTTACCAAGAGCCGGTGTTATTACTGTCTCCTTCTCGCAGAAAGCACAAAATATGCCATGGGTATTATTCTAAAATTAACAATAGGGTTAAGAATAGAGTGAGATATTTTTATTATTTCTTACAATTGGTTCGATCACAGTTTGGTTAGAGCATGATTCCCTTGTGCAGCCTTTCATGACTTCGAAATATGATGTGTTTTCCAATTGGTTGACAGAATCAAGAGTTACTGTCAACTCTACATCAGCTTTTAGATTCATGGCGGTCATTAATATTAATTCACCACTATTTGGGTTCCTGTGAAACTGACGTATTAATATTTGAATGATTATAAAACGAAATTAAAACATCTTAAATTACCTGCTCTCACAGTTTTCCAAACAAACATTTTTAAAACTTATTACATTTCCACAAATTGTTGTAGTTTCCTGTCGGCGACACCCATCATAGCAAGAATAATCATAGAGAAACTTATGAAAATATTCTGCAATGTTTGAGAGAAGTTTGCAACGCCCTGAGGTATTCAACTTCACAAGACATAGCTCGAAATTATATGAAGCTTGTGCTTTAACATCATTTAAATCTCCAACAGACTGTATCTTAGCGTTCTTAAGACATAATATAGAAATTTTTTTGATAAATTCAGACATTGTTTGAGGTTTGTGGCTTTTGGAAAATAATCCTTTTTGATTACTCGAATGCTTAGTCGACGAAATGCGTTCTTGCAGCCTATTATAACAATTCACAAAATCCAAGTGGGCGTTAATAGAGTGATAGCTAAATGCATTCGCGTTAATACGTGGATCAAGTGAGCCTTGGTATTCCAGAAAATTGAAGCTTGCAGGCAATTTTTGCTGGTGGTGAAATTCATTTGTTTGAGAATTTATTGTTATGTGAACATTCAAACGCATTAACAGTGCTGCAATGAGCTTTATGGTTTCAAATTTTGGCATTTTAAGTTGGGAGAAAATTCTGTCATTGATATCTGTATCATTATACACGAAAACAGCCAGTCGAAAACTCGTTGTTATAAGCTGACGCCTCTTTTCCGCCGTCAGTTGTTTGCAGTCGGGTTGACTGGACAAGAACTTTGCGATAATAGTGTGGTTTGCATTGTCAGCTTTTGAATATTTAACAATGAAATCCCACGCAGAACTTGCATTTCGGATGGCTCTACAAAACAAGTCGTAAAAAAAAATACATTTAATTGGTAATAAATTTAATACTCACCCATGCTCCTGGGTTAAGCTTGTTAATACTGCTGACAAATATTTAGTGGCTTGTATAAATATTTTAAACAACAGTGTTGCTTCCAGCATCTGTATTATTCCAATTTTGTAGCCATAACATTCAGTTTGGTGTTCTTTCCAATCGGATTGTGTGCATTTTAATGAGCAGTACGTCTTGTAACGACATTCGATACATGTGTACAAATGATCTCGATAAACCCCACACACTTCGCAATTCATAAACGGTATACCAAATTGAAAAGAATGCGAATCTTTGAAGATGACTTCTTCCTTAGCAATTGCGCTATGGGTATATATATAATTTTTAACAAATTTAAAATTAATTCTTTCTGAAAATTTATTTATTCACTCAACTTAATCGATTTGTGCGATATTTTGTAGATAGTTATTTTGCCACAGTCGTAAAACTGAAACATTGGCCTATGGTCCTCTGATATTTGTAACGCTTCTGCTAAACGTAACTTTGATAATTTTGATAATTTCTCCATTTACGTATGTTTTTAGGAAAATTCGAACTTATTTCTATTCAATCGGAAGGAGCAGATCCCAAAATGTTAAAATGGAATATTTTACTTCAATAATATGGATCTCCTGTTCTGCACTTGGGGTTTGGTCCAATATAATTTGTTTGTCCTGGCTGACTGACTGATGACCATCGCATAACCCAAGCCGTAAGAGCAGGGAAACGGAAGTTACCTTAAGTGATGAAGATGCACATTTTTTGGAAAATTCCACTCGCAAACGTTGTATGCAACTTTTTCATTACTATTCAAAGATCTTTGTTCAAGTTCATTTGAGACATGCTTCACACTTTGCGTAATATTCAGACCTCTTGGGAGGGAAATCGAGGGCAATGATTATATTCAAAGCGCTTAATGAATACGGGTTTTAGCGATTTTATATACTCCATACAACTGTGAAACTCCTGACAAACGATCGATTTTTACTCTATGTCATATATTCTAAAGCATCGATGACAGGCAGCTGTACGCAAATTGAATATAATACAATTCATTCTTCCCTGGTTTTGACAACCACACGTTAGAAATTTAAAGAGCTTCTCTGCTTACACATTATGAAATCGCTTTGAATAAAAATACCAACTACATTTTGGTTGTCCCCAACATACTTTTACTCGAATTCGCTCTGCATAAGGCCAGATTCAATATTTGCTTGTTTTTTTCAAAGTCGGTAAGTTATCTTAAAAAATACGAGTAAAAGTACTCTAGTCGGGAGTGCCCGGTTAGGGGACTGCCTCAACCTTCTTTTACCCAAGTTTTACACTTTCTTTTGTAGGTGGGAGGGGAATACCGGTATCACTAAATAAATATATGATCTATATATATTATACTAGAAGCTAAATGTAAAATTAAGTGACTCTAGCTCTTAAAACCTAAGAGATATGATCAATAAATAGGATTTCAATATCGATTATTATCGATTGTTTTTGGTTCAGAATATGAAAAAGTAGATCATTTGTAACTCAGCTGAAAAGATGTAAGGGGAATAAATTTGTTTTAATTTATTGGGATTATGGAAGGAGGTCCTTTTCCTTTTATACTAGAACTCATTGAAAATGGGTAAAAAGTGTATAATGGTTTTGTGCACAACATGTAGAATATGGCATCTCCCCATAAGAAATATAAACTCTTGGTTAGAATTAATAGCCGAGTCGAACGAGTCTGCCTGTCAGAACCTCTAAGAGGTTGAAATTTTGGACATTGATTCTAGTGCTTCCTTCCTTGTGTTACCCATTTATGATATAAAACGTAAAATCGTAACAGCAAGGAAGCTGAAATTTTCACTGTAGTTACCTTATGTGATTTAGGTGCACGTTAAGACGGGGTTTCGGGAAATTCCACCCGCAAGTTTTGGAAAAATCGCGAAAAACGTTTGTATGAAACTTTTTTGTTTACCATCCGATCGAACTCATTTTCAAAAAAATTTGTTCAAATTCCATGGACGGGTGTTTCGCACTTTTTGAAAAATGCATCCCTCCTTGGTGGAAATGGGGGTCAAAGATTTGGTGGGTGACATTTCGCCCTCAAATTCATTTCCAAGGATCTTAACAAAAATTCTTTTGAGAGGTGTTTCACATTTTTCGCAAAATCTAAACTACTTCGGTGGAAAGCGCATTTTAAAGATTTTGTTGTGAATTTTAAGTTTTGTCCGATTTGCATCAAACTTATTTTCAAAGCTCTACATAAGAATATAATAAATACGTGTTTCAGCGATTTGGAAAATTACACTCGCAACAGTGGTAATTTGGCGGAAAACGTTTGTATGAAAGTTGTTTGTTAACCGTCCGATCTGTTTCAAAATCATTTTCAAAGCTTTTTGAGAACATTGATTTTATAACATACGTGGGTATACCCGCTAAAAATAATAAGCAAATAATAAGCAAAATACATACATTAAAAACACCAGAGAAATGGAAAATGAATTGGAGTTAACAATCACAATCAACAGTTTTCTTTATTTTTATCTGTTTTGTTAACTACAATGCTGTCATGTGTATATTGTGGATAAACGAAAGACATAATACTTTGTTTAATTAAACTTAGAATCTTTGTTTTAATTTTTTAATCAATTCAAAAGCTTTTTCTTTTGTGCTTTAGATGGAGCTTAGTTTGTTAAATGGGCCACAAAGGGAACAATGGGTTGCACGCGTTAGGACCGCCCGATGTAAAGAATAGAGGGATCAAATTTGTGGACATGACAGTTTTGATGTTATGGTGAAAGCGCTTGTTATTTTACTGGCAAGCAACGCTGACAAAGTCACAACGTGAAATGATATTGCACTTTAATTCTTTCTCATCTTCAACAATTGAATCGGTACTATCCCGTCAATATCAGTAGCTATAAAGTCTCAAATTGGTCGGGTTTCGCGATGCCGATTAAGTTAATTTGCATATGTCGAAACATATAAAAGAAACACTAAATCTCTAGAATATTTCACCTGTGGATCTCCTTCAATCTAACACTGACGCATTTGACGCATTTTAAGGCGTAGCCTTTTGCTTTGGACCCATTCTATTTAGGCCAAAAAAAGTATGGTTTTGGCTTTGGGAGACGCTAAAAACTGATTAGTGCTCAAAATATATGAAATTGATTTGAAAACCTCTGGGCTAAATAAAGAGGAGTCCCTGCGACATTTGTATTTGTGCGTATTTGGAAGAAGTATGTTTGTGAATCTCGCCCCATTTTTTATCTTACTCGAGCATTGCCGATTTTAGTATTTATTTATTTTAGTATTTCTTAGATTAAATTTAGATTGCTTGCAGAACCAAAAACCATAATGCTTAAAATTACTCTTACTTACCCACGTTCACACTTACAGAATACTACAGGTACTTTCTTGTAAAATTTAGATCCGATTAACGGCCCAAAGCTGATACTTTCTTTATTAATTTCGTACTGTATATTCCGTGGAGATTGATTAATTTCCTTTTTATATTTTTCCAAATGTTTTAAAAACGTCTGCAATTCTAGATGAAGATATTAAATTTAAGATATGTATCAATGTTTGATGGGTGTCCATTAATTATTGTATGATAATTATTATTGTATTTACTTAATATGCTCACTTTCAACTTTTGAACATTTGTTTACAAACTTTAATATGTTTTTCACTTCGTTTTTATTAAAAGAATTTTTATTGTTGGTGAAAATTCATTTAAGATACTAAATTTGGCATTTGGTGTTTGCATAAGATGGTTCAGGGTATCCCCTAGTCGGGAGCTCTCGACTAGAACCTCTTGCTTTGGTTTTTTTTGTGCATATATATATACTAGTTTAACAAATCAGAAAACATAAAATAAAGCAAATTATAAGAATTAACTCTTGTCGAGAGTGGGCAGTCACAAACATTCTAGCTTCATTTTTCACATACGTGGAAATCGGACTCGTGCTACGCCAGTGGATCTTCATTAAAAATTTCAACTCTCTAGCTTTTATAAGTTCTGAGATAGACGGGTTCATACATACGGATGGACAAACGGACATGGCTATATCGACTCGGCTATGAAGCCGAGGCCAAACCTAAAGCGTCTCACAAATATAAATTAACCCGTATTTTCGATCGAGGCCTGAATATTGCGAAAAGTATAAGACACGTCTCTAATGAATCTTATTAAACATCTTTGAGGATGAATTGACACCCGAATCTTTGCCTTTTGAACCTTTGATTCATTGTTATCCAAGAAGGGGGGATTTCTCCAAATGTGTGAAACTCGTATCAGATAAATTTGAACAAAGACCTCCGAAAATGATTTTGATGCTAATAGGATGGTAAACAAGAAAATTTTATACAACCGTTTTCCGCCAATAGAATTTGGAAAGGGTTAAAAGAAATAATTCCGGCAGGAGGTCATGATGCTCCTAATTCGATTGCAGGGGATAAACTTCTATGAAAAAATGCTCAAAAGAAACGCACAAAAATAAAATTTCTGATAAAATAAATAAAATTATACCTCATCGTAAACCAATTGTTACAGGGTAAGTGTGTAGACCTTGATATGTACCTTCTCGAGAAACATCTCGTCATCATTGGTAAACAGTTAAAATTGTAATAATATTACCTAAAAAAAATAATGATGTATCATATTGATGAAATCATTTAATTATTCCTGAAACAGTAGTTATAGCCCCAATTGCACCTGTTGCGAGTGGAATTTCCAAAATATCTTAAACGCGTATTTAGTAAGTTCCTATGTAGGGCTTGGAGAATAAATTTAAAAGCAATCGTACGAAACCTAAAAATTCGGCCAAACAAACTTTGATCAGCATTTACCCCCGAAGAAGCTTGGATTCTGAAAAATGTGTGAAACACGTCTTAAATGAATTTCAACCCGAAACTTCGCCAAAACTTGGACCCCAATTTCCACCAAGGAGGGATGGATTTTTTGAAAAGTGTGAAACACCCCTCAAATGAATTGGAACAAAGATCCCTAAAATTTATTATTAAACCGTTCGAAAGGTAATCAAAAAATTTTCATACAACCCTTCTTCGCCATTTTTTCACACTTGTGGGTAGATTTTCCAAAAACCCTGTCTAAGCGTGCACTCACGGCACAGAAGGTACTGACATTGTACAGGTACAGGTACCTTGTATTTACCTTTCTTATTACTTATAAATAATGAAATTAAAAGTATTAGTTAGACTCGATTTGACTCAATAAACAAACGAAATCAATGAAGAGTATACTGACTCCTTTTATTTAAACAAGTAAGGGGTTCTTGACGGAAGCTCCCAACTAGAGGATACCCTGAACCCTTTTATTCTTTAGTAGTAATAAAGATACTTAAAAAAAAAGAAAGTTCCCTTGGCAGGGTTCGAGCTCGCAACTGACCGCATTACTTGTTGCCGCCTCTTCTCCAGCCACGCCAGCAAAAAAAAGAAAATAGTTTCCTCCGTAGGGTTCGAACCCGCAACAGTCCGCAGTGCTTGCCGCCGCCTTTACTCAAGAGCCACACCAATAATTGGGTCTTAATGTGAAAAAAATGAATGAACATAGCAGCACAGAAAACAATATAATCGCAATGCAATGCTGTTGATAGAATTCAAAGTAGACGCGCATGAATGTGTTTGTGTACATGTATACAGAAATTCTTGGAATTTGCGTTTGCTGCCGCTGATACAAGGAAAGCCAAAACACGTTTTCTTTAATTACTTTGAAACTTCTTAACCGATTTTGATGATTTTCTACAGTACATCTTATTGTGCTATAGACTATTTGTGTAGTGTCAAAAAGTAAATTGGATTTAAATTGTGGCTTCTATTGGTGAGCAGTATAAATTGGTTTATTTTTACTTGTTTAATAGCTATGAGGTAGTAGAGGGTGGTAGTGAAAGCTATAAAATGAAAGATACTTGATATACATATACTGTTCTAGAAGCTACATGTCAAGTTTGGTGACTCTAGCTCTTATTATTTACCAAAATTGCTCAACAGGATTTCCATATCGATTTTTATCGATTACTTGGAAACGGGGCAAGTTATCGAATATCGGAAACAAACTCGATCTGCGCGGGCACTAGGAGGATCTACAGCTAAGATTTCAAGTCTCTAGCTCTTCTAGGTTCTGAAATTCTTACATACATACGGACGGACGTGGCTAGATCGACTTGGCTATTGATGCTGATCAAGAGTATATATAGTTTATGGGGTCGGAGATGCTTCCTTCTGCCTGCTACATACATTTGCACAAATACATTCTACCCTCTTTACCCATTTTTAATGGGTTAAGGGTATAAAAATAAATAAATTACCACGTTAAAACCTGCAGATAATAAGAATTTATAGATTACTTAATGAATGATTGCAGGAAACTTTGGATACCCCAAATGTAATTTCATTTAAAATGACTTACGCTATTATTTATATTTACCAAAGTTTTCGCGAAACACATTTGCTGGCAATTTACCTGTAAAAAAAAACACAAAAACAAATATTATTCTAATCGAGAATGTCCGGTCAGAAGATACCCTCTACCATAAGGGTCGTAACATACCTCTCTTAGTAACGAGTGGAGAGACAAGGTTTGATAGGAACTTTCGACATGGGCATATCATATGACGGGGTCGATTGGCACAAAATTGCAAAATTGCAAATTCAGTGAATGGTCGAGCTGCACAAAGTATCATTGGGTTCTCGTATGTGGTGAATCAATACGGCGTTACACCAGAGAGTTGTAATTCTTGTGTTTTGATTCTTCCCTTCCAAACATTTTTTTTTAATGTTTTTAGTTACTAACAAATATAATGGTACCAACTCTTAAACGTTAAAAATACTTGAAACTAGTAGTTGTGTGATCTCAAATCTCAAACCAAACATAGGGTAGAGATAGAGTTCTGCCAAAATAGCTCATTTTTCGACCAATTCTTCCTATAGTAATATAGTGTTTCCATCGGACTGACATTGACAATAAGAAACTTATACTGAAAAATATATTTTCATTATTAAATTATTCAAAGCCGAGTTTGGTCTTGATAAACATAAAGTTGTTCATACAATAACTTAATTTTTGACAAGTCACGCAGCCACATGATTTCGTGGCCCGAACTGTCTGGTTCCCACAACAGAAAGAAGGATCTATGCAATGTTTTATGACAATAGCTTGAGTAGAAACAAAAGGATGCACAGACAGACTGACATGGCTATATCGACTAGGACATCTATATACTCAGATTGATCAAAATTTGATATATGAAGCTTTTAGTTTTTAAATTAGTTCATTTATAATTCAGAAATGGCTGACCCAGTCATCTCGTCGTACTAATAGAGAAATATATATACTTAATTTGTTACATATGCACAACTTTATTGTAATCGTTTTACTCATTTTAGGGTAAACGGATATAAGAATTTACATATATTTACCCACAACTTCCTCCAATTGATATAAATGAAACCTAGCATCGTGCATTTTTCTCATCAAATATAAAGATAAGCATAATAAAGTTTGTACGAGTAAGATTCCTTCTGTTGTCATAAGTTTGGGGTTGAACCGCTTATAATATTCCAAGTCGCTCTTTGCCAACTGAAAGTATACATGGTTTTATGATTATACACTTAAACATTCAGCCAAATACTTGGCAAGCTATTTGCATTTTCGATACAGACGGGATACTTCTGGATTTTCACAAAGTAGACGCTGCGTGCCAAAAGTGCATCTAGAAATACAGTCGTATTGGTAGGTGTTCGACAAATTATTTTATTGAGTAATTGTAGTCCCTGGGAAGATTACATACTTATATACAATTCATTTAGGTATAAAAAATATAAATAAGTATGTACTTATGTATTTGTGAGGTTACTACTTACCTTTACCGACGTCGTAATTTCGTTTGACTTAACCAATTTATTGGCAATGCTCAGCAAATTTTCCGAATCTTTGACAATGCCATCGAAAAATGCGTTTGATGCATTTTTAAGTATAAGCACAAATAGTTCAGATTCACTTAATGGATTGAAAAGAAATAAAATGTTTTTATGTATATTTGCATATCTACATGCATATGTATATGAAGGTATGTAGATTACTACATATTAATCATGCATACTTATGCACATATATATGTACATATTTACCTAGTCAGAGTGCCAACCATTTCAATAATACTTACATCAGATTTTGCGGACGCGTAACACGACTCATGATTTCGAATTCGTCGTCCCGAACCTCCGTCAAAATGGGTAAGTACATCTTATCCATTGCCACTAACAATCTGCAAATTAATACTTTAGTTTAGCGCGTCGTATAAATCGATAAGTGTGACCGAATCGAATCAAGGAAATTAAAACCTAAACAGATTTCCCTTTTACAAAGGCTTTTATTATTGTCGGCAGCAGTATATGCCATGCCGAATGAATACCTGAATCAAAAGTAACTCAAGTAACTCTTTATTTAAAAATATAAAATCGTTTTTGAAATAGCAAATATGCTTTTTCAGTAAACCTTGTCGCCATTAAAAGGTTAGTTATGGAGGTTGTTGCGATGTTTCAATACATCTATTTTGTATTTACTTTATGGCACTTCTTTATAAAAGATATTGAATTTTCAACGAATTATATTGTAAGAAGTTAACCTATTTGATTTTTGAGGTTGGTTGCTTGAATAAGAATCGATTACCACAAATTTGGATTTCCATGGGTTTGTTGTCGATTAACTATATTTAATTTTAAATTTACTTATATTTTACTTTTACATCTAAAAAATATAAGGTATTTCTACAAACGTCAAATTTGATTCGAGCATTATATTATTAAGTCTAACGTTCACAGCTTAAAACGAATAACTAAAATGTTTGTAAAATAAGATATGCACAATAATAAAATGCACAAACAAGATGTTAGAAAATGTGGCAATATATAAAAAATAATTATTACATAATTAATATGAAACATAATATTTATATATATTTTATTTTTAAACAACAACAAATGTTACTACAAATCTTTTACTGTGGTTAAACATTGACCTAAGAAATTTCATTTTTATGTACATCGTATTTTAAAATGATTAAAAAATTCAAACTATACCCAAATGTAAATAAATAGTTTTCATAATGGTTCTAGTTTCACTTTTGTGTAAGGTAACAAGCATATTCAAGAATACCCTTTATGTTTTCTGTGATTTGTATGGCAGCCCTATTTTTGGTACTTACCAACACTACGTCTATTATTAAAAAAAATTGTTCACTATATTAAGTTGCATTAAACAATAACAATATGAAAAGAAAAACAAGTGAAATCTGGTGCTTCTTTCGGGCGGTTGATGACACATTTGCCTTGTGTAACATATGCAAAGCCAAGTTGTCCTACAAAACGACAACAACCAATTTAAGTAAACACATGAACAGAATGCACCCCAATGCAAATGTTTCGGGATCGGCACAGAATCGCAAGTATAAAATGTTGCCCCAGCTGAATGATCGCCATAGAGGTAAACCTCGAAACCCTGCGCAGGAGTTAATATTACTTAACTTCATAAAGAAACATCCCGTTTTACTGCAAAATCCTTCATGGGACACACGCAACGCATTCGAATCGCTTTGGGACCAACTCGCGTTGGAGCTAAATGGTAGTGGACCGCCACAAAAAGACGTGGCGACTTGGAAAAAGGTAAGGTGTTTATTTTATCGTAATTTTTTTCTTCTAATTTGCCTGTTTTTTTTGAGTAGGCTTTGAAGGACTGGAAAAGATTTATAATCAAGAAAGTAGAAAAAAATGAAATGCACAATATTCCCTTAGCAACCGGTCTAAGCTCCGCAGAGGAAACTATAGCTAGTTTGTGTCGTTTGAACGATGATGTCAGCCAAATTATAATGAATGCATCTGAGGATGACTTACAAGACAATTCCAATGCTACATTTGACATGGAAGACGTTGAAGACGTTGTGCCTGAGGAGGAAGATCATAGTGCTCTGCAAGATGCTTCCGGATTCGCTTATGAGCCAGAAGATTCAAAAGCCGAAATTGATATTGACCCACTTTTTTTACAGAGTGGCAAAAGTTCGAAATTCGGGGCGAGAGCCATTAAAAAAGAACTTGAAATAATGACTAAACAAATCAGTTTGGTCAATGATGTTGCGAGTAGTACGCAACTTGCGCTAAGTGAATTTTGCGCGCTTTATAAACAAAAGTTAATTGAAAACAAGAGGCACCACTCAGTAATTGAACAATTGATGGCGGAAAAAATAGAATTAAAAAAAAAACTTTTGGAAATTGAGCAACGAAAATTATCCCTGAAATGACGAGATTTTATATATCAGTTACCAATATAATTTTTCGCATATAATTAGAAAATAATTAAGGTGAATTTTATTATACGCCTTTAAGTAACTAGTTTGTAAGTTAACATGTTGTGTCTAAAAACAAAGAGTTTAAAACCAGTCAATTTAGTGAAGATAAATTTATTTGCATGCATGTCAATATCAAAAGTTGCATTTTATCTTAAATTCAATATTCAAAAGAACGGTAGCAATACGGACTTCTGCCCGTTATTTAAATAACTTTTGCGATGTTCGTCACGATAGCCGTAAAAAAATAATAATAATGAAACTTCGAGTCTGATGTACATATGTATTTAATTCGGATGCAGTTTGTTGAATTCTTTGAATACATGATAAATTTTAATTTTTATTATTTATTTAATTCTTAAACAAGATTTTAACTGCCAAACATGAAACTTGTGATAATTACCACAAGCAATTAATACTTATTTGTTATTTTCCCCTTTTGTTCTACATTTTTTGAACGTACTAACCTACACATCTCTATATACATATAAGACTATTAGTCTTGGCTAAAAAGATTAAATTAGTTTTGGGAAATTCCAACCGCAAGTGCGAAAAACTTTTGATTTCCATCATTAGGTCTTTGTTCAAATGCATTTTCACACATTTCGAAAAATCTATGCCGCCTAGTGGAATTCACACATTTCGAAAAATCTATGCCGCCTAGTGGAAATGGAAGTAAAAGATTTGCTGGATGAAGTTTCGGGTTCAAATTAATTTCCAAGGATTTTTCTAAAAATTGATGTGATATGTAAAATTAATTTACCCAGATCTTTGCGAAAATTCGTTTGACACATGCTTCACACTTCTCAAAGTCCGTCCTTCTTTGATGATAAATGCGGCTCGAATGTTGTAAGGGCAAAGTTTTAAGTTTCGTCGATCGGGCTCAAACTCATTTACAAAGATCTTTGTGATCATATACCTGATACGTTTATCGCAGAATCCACTTTTAAAAGAACGAAAGTTTTTACAAGCTTATACACAACACTAACATGTGCGGAAACCGCTAATTCCAACTTTTGGTTTTTTATTCGATGGACTTTAAACTTATTTTCAACTATCCACGTAAAATATAACTTTAGACGTGGAGCTCAATATAGAAATATACTTATAGATTTAAATTTTCAACGAGCAGGACATGGGGGAACAAGTTAAAAATAATATTTTAAGCACAAAGCTTGCGACGGGCAATGCCAGAAAAAAACGCAACTTAGTACAACTTAACTAAAATATTGCCAGCGCGCCCAAGAAATCAAAAAATGAGTTTGATTAATGCAGAGCTGCACCAAAAGAAAAGAACGTATTTTCGACTTACTTTCGACGAAAGCGCTTTAATAGTATAAAGTAAAAAATAGCCAACTAAAATACGCTTTTTAACCATTTTCAATGGGTACAGGGTATATAAAGTAAAAAATATTTTGTATTTTTGACTACTTGTTATCGAAGCTTATTTTTCAAAATGTATCGATGTGTACATTAAGACACGATAGTTTTAACATTGTAAATTAATGTGGATGTGGCCTGTGGATGATGTGGATTCCATTCAACTTCTTCTTCTCAACTTCTTCTTCTCAACTTAACCATTCATGGTGACTGACAAGTCATGATAATTTTTTATAAAACAAATAGTTTTTCGCAATGGACGATTCGTTTTTCGGGTTTGATACAACTACAAGTGTACCGGTAAGAAATTCAATGGATAACAACTATAGTAATGTATCCAATATAAAGGAAGCCATACACTCGTTTTCGGCGAAAATCACAATCGTCTGGAAACAAAAAAATGCATCTAAATTGCTACCATGCTTATTTTTGTACTATTTAAATGTAAAAATGTTAAATCAATTAAAAAGTTAAATGTAATTTATAGGATGAAGATGGCAGTGACGGACGAATTGCAGAGCCCCCGGAAGAAGAGTACGACGCTCTTAACGATGAAACGTTTGGCTCGGCTATAAATGGCGACTGGGAAGAAGCCCACGAAACGCTTGTCCTACTCGGAGGCAACGGCGAGAAAGCTCGCAAAGGGCCAGACTTCACAGATCACAGCCAGAGCGGCAATGGCGCTTTCCAGAGCCAGCGTCAGCACATGCACCTGCGTGGGTTCCAAAGCGGAAGCATTGACGACTCGGACTTGGAACTAAATCTGTCGTCCATGAAATTGGATGACGTTGATGTAAGTTCGTTCGGAGAAAGCGATGGAAACAACCGCATCAACTTGGACTCGGGCGTTTGGACAAATCATCCCCCTTTTCCAATACCGAACAATCAACAGCTTTTTCGAGATAACTTTCGCAGCGCATTTAAATCCCAACCGCAAGCAACCACAAACACAGGCACACAAATGAAGCCATTAAATGAGTCAAATGCTAATTTTGGATTACCGCCCATGCCACCACCTGCGTCGGCTAAAATCTCGACTCTTGAAGACATTGAACGGAATCTTATCATTCAACAGGCAATACCCAAACAACAGATACATCAGCAGGTGCAACCTTTGCAACAACAGGACTTCAGTCTGGGCAATCGGCAGCATATGGTGGTAACGCCAACAATATCCCAACATCAGCAACAGCTACAAAAGCCACTGCAGCACAAGGGTAAGGCTAGGTGTTTTTGTATTTATTGTTAAATCTATATTACGAAAACAATTGTTTATTAATATTATGGACTTGACAGCTAATAGGCCAAATTTCGCTATAGACTTGGCTCGGCCAAAACCGTTCTGTAATGATCACACCCGGTCAAGTTACTTAAATCTTTCACGGCCTCGTATGTCCACCCTAAAAGATATTTTATTGAGGGTATTATCATTTTGTCGTGAAATATGTAAGCGTAGGTGAAGACATCTGCGACGCCATAAAGAATACATTCTGGATATGCATTAAAAGCATGTCCGTCTGATAGAATGTAAACTAGTATCTCAGTTTTAAAGTTTTAAAACATTGCATGGGTCCGGCTTTCAACAGAAGAAACAGAACTATTGCAGACAGTACATATGTCGGAGCCGTTTGGATCACACCACTCTGTCATACAGCTGCAATAGTAACAATCAATCGTGTGTAAAAAAAAAATTTTTTTTTTTGTTATTAAGAAATCTAGATCGAGTTTCATTTATTTGTTTATCTTGACCAAACCATTTCGTAGTTAATATTTACTGTTTATAAGTGGGCCAAATCGGATCAAGCTCGTTTTTGTATGGCAAAATGTTCTGTTATCCACGATATTTTCATCAAACTCAGCATTTCCGAGCTTCACTATTCAGATGTATCTGCAAAACCGTGAGGCAAATGTCTACAAGTGTATTAATTTTACCGAACTTTCGTCGCTCATAAATAAATACTCAAATTCAGTGTTTAATGTTATTCCGCCCGTACTCATCTCGCTACTTTCTCCACGAGTATAATGAAATGGGAATCTAGACTACGTTTTTGTTATATAACTAAATGCACAATTTCAAATGTTTATGCATACAAAGTAATGTAAATAGAGCTCATTATCATCTAAACCATAAGATAAAAAGATTTAAAACTAATGTAATTTCAGCACCTCCTGGATTTTTGTCCACGCCACAAACACCGCCACCAAGGCAAAATGTCGGATTTCATAGTCCACACCCGCTGGGTGGCGCCGGTCCAATTCCGGCAGCCGGCGCAGGTCTAATGCCGACGCCCCATTCACAACAGCACCAACAGTTAAACGGAATCAGTGGGAATCGTGTTCCGCCTGGGTTTATATATCCAACTGGCCTGGCTACGAACCTGCCGCAACACCCATTGCTGCAACAGCATGTCTTGCCGCCCAGTTTTCCCCGTCCACTGCCAAACCCACTTTTGCCCACGGCGCTCAACAATTTTGCCATGCATCCGAGCTTTAATGCGATGCGCGCCGTTGGCATGCACCCGGCGGCCTTTATGCAGCCTATTCCGCCGCCACGTCTGCCGCCACACAATCTGCTCAATCAGCAACCCAACTCTATGTATAACATGTTTAATATGCGCCTTGTGCAGGAAATTCAGCAGAACCATCCGCTTCTTCAGAACGCAGCTGTTGCGCGTCAACAGCAGCAAAGTCGTGCTGGCGACCGCCAAAAGCAGCAGCAGCTGCCCCAACAGCTGCAGCAACAACAGCAACTAAATCGTTATGGCGGCAATCTTCCTCAGGAGGAGTTTGATGAGTACGCCAATCTGATGAGTACGCGCGATAAGCACTGGCTCATCGGAATTCAGCTATCACAGTTAAACACTGACACACCATATATTGACGACTACTACTACACGGTGCACAGGGAGCGCAGAAACGGTCAAATGCGTCACAGTCAGGCACATAAGGACAACCAGTTGAACCATCCACTAACACAGCCGCGGGGCCATGCGCAGTTAATATTGGTTCAGTTAGGCAACAAAAATGGCTCACGCAATGGCCAGCAACATCGCGAGAGGCGAAATTCGGACAACGCGAACAGCAGCAACACTAGCGGCGTCACAAATATTGGTAACAACAGCAATGTTCTGCCGGGATATATCTTTTCGCCTTTGAAGTTCGAGAATTCGCTGGGAAAGCTACAATACGGAAGTGTTACAGCGCCCCGCAAAATTATTGATGCTGATATCATGGGTAGCGATGTAAGTCCAGTGGATAATGCCTTGTCGTTATCATCAACAACTGGGCAAAATAACGATAAAACCAATGAATATCAAAACGAAGTGGTCCTGGTGCCGAGCAGCATGCGTAAATCTCGCCATATTCTGCTACACATAGAGACCCTGTATCGATACCTGCTTAAACTAGAGGACCTGGAAAGTCCCGAGGTTATGGCGACTATTGTTTTAAAGAAGAAGAAGGAAAGCGAACGCATTGCCGCTGTAGAACAACTAGAAATGGCTAATAAAACGGCCGAAGAGCGTGAGGCTGATGCAGCTAATCCGCAAACGATGAATCCAGCGCTCAAAAATAAATTCAACTATGAAATCGAGCCGCGCCAGGTTTTAGTGAACAAACTGAAATCCGGCCTCACCTTTAATAAAGTTGTATCCATGATGAACGTGCGCAAAGGCAAGGTATGTGTTACAAATTTGTTGTTTCGTACACGTATTTAGGGATTTTTATTTTTGCTATCTTCAGATACTTTTACGCCGCATCATGCCATTTATTGCTGATCAGACAATACGCTGGACCGTTTGGAGTGGAGTTTTCTGTTCACTGCAAAATGTCGTTAAGAAAGATCGTGAAGACGTGGAGGGTGCGCTTTATGCGCTTTATCCGGAGTTCAGAAAGCACATACACGAAGCAAATTTGGAAACAATTATCAACATTTCGGTTGCGTTTACATTGAATGACAAAAAGATGTCGGGCATTTTCTGTAGTCGCGTAAGTTGAAATGATTTGCCATTGACCCAAACTTGAGTTTAATCGCATTGACCGCACTTTTAGTTTGGCATTCTTTCGCTCGTCGGATTAATAATACGGGTCGAGGCGATTTACATTTTGGGCATTGATGCAACGCTTACTGAAGATAACCGACAAAAATGGCGTGAGTTTCTCGCACAGGTTGCTTCCTGCCTTAATCGCACCATACAAAATCAAACCATCTCAGCGGCAATTGAGTCAGATGCCATTCAGCCAATGATGAATCATTTTGCGCGTTTCAAAGACTTGAAACTCGATGCGCTTTTGGCTTTAATTACAGAGGCCAAACATCAAATTAATTAAACGAAGGCATTATTTCATTTCAATTGATTTTGTAATTGAAAAGTTATATATTCCTTGTATTAGGCCTGTCATTAATGTTGGGTTATTCAGCAGTTAATATATGTATGAATTATGTATCTACATATACATTTGTGTTGTGTTTAATTTAACATATACATAATACACGCGCACAATTTGTAAAAGAAATGCATGGATACACCAAGTACATATATAAATAAACATGCACATGTATATACATTATACATGTACATTTATCACAAGCAGGGCTCATAAATAAACAAACGCGAAACAATACTTCAACTACACAAAAAAATGTGAATCATGTAAACAAATTCAAAATCTGTTTTTTCATCGATAGTAATATGCCCCTTAAAAAATCAACATACTTATGGCATCAAACATTTTGCTCATTGTATATATGCCATTCTGTATTTAATAGTGAATACATGTCGACAGCTATATTTTATTGAGGTTTATAATATTGTACTATTTTCTTTTATTTTAACTTGTTTGATTGGCTTACATATTTTATTTACATTTCCATTAAGTAAATTTGTGCGTAATTAAAAATTGAATAGAATTAAAATTGTTTCCAATGCACATTTATTTATTGATATACATTTATAAAGCGTAACAAATTAACATTAGCGTGATTAAAAGAATCCAATTTATTTTTTGTTCATTTACATTAACAATTTCCTATATAGTTTCGGTAGTTTGTAAATATCAAGCTTATACATCCACTTGAAACATATTAGGCGATGTGGGTTTTTGAAATCAAATTTGTCTCACATACGCACTTTTTTTAAATATGAAAAAAAAACTGACGTTTCTAATACAAGAATATTCAAAATTGTGATACATTTTGTGTATTTTTAAACTAAACTTAATAGAAAAGAAAGTGCAGTCAGCACAGCAGAAGTGTTTTATTGCTCATTTCTGTTTTATAGAAATAAAATAAACAAAAAGCAATTTGTGAGATTCCAAACAAAATTTGTAAATTATCTTTGTTTAATGTATTCAATAATGTAACCGGTAACCGCGATTAATAAGTTGTATGTTGTCTTTTTCGCATAAGTTTCAATTTATTCGTGCTCTTTGTTTAAATCTAAAAACAAGATATTTTCAAAAAAAAAACCGAAATTGTCGGCTTTTTCACAATTAAATTACAGTTTAAAGTTGGTAGATCTTGGATGGGATATATTACATATACTACATCAAGTATATGTTGTGTTTATTAAGGTATTTAAAGCACTTTAACTTTTGGCATTACACATTTTTTTAATGTTTTTAAAACCAAAAATTTAACAGAATAATGTACTTGACTTGGAATAATAATAAAAACAACATGGCCCACACATAATAGAATCATATTTATTTCAAATCATTTGATTTTTTGTTAGAGTAGTGTAATGGAAAATTATTAAGAAGATTTCTAAAATTGTGAAAACAAAATAGTTTGTAATAATCTCTTTTTTACTTTCATGACTTTCATTTGAGTGAATTATTAAAAAATATTTAAAAATCAAAAATGACATGGTATTTAAAATAAGAGAGTCTCAGTCGGGAGTGCCCGACAAGAAGATAACCCAAGCCTAGCGCAGAGATGTCATTACAAACATTATTTTTCTCCCAAAAATATATGCACAACAGTGCTTTAGTCGAGACTGTCCAACTCGGAGATACCCTGAATCCAAAGCTACCCTCCATTTAAACCTACATATTAACACACTCAATACACAGTGCTATTGTAATGTTTCCCTTTGCCCCAAACTATAACCAATAAACTCTTTAATAACTTCTATGTTTATAGACCAATCATTATGAATTTTAAAGGGAACAAAATCATGTTCTTGTTCTGCGTGTAATATACGATATGCATTTTTTTTTAAATGTAACTCATATAGCTTCGGAAGTACGGATATTCGGACTTGACAAGATTGACGAAAGTAGTAATCAACATTTCCCACTATAGCTGTGAGGATTATATAGCATAGAATGTGACATTCATGGCTACAGAAATGTGCATCTTCTTCTTTTTGATAATCAAAGTAATAAGGTACCTAATCTTCGTCATCATTTGCTTTCACTAAACTCTTCTTTCTCATATACTTATAAACATACAGGCCCATCAAGCGGAAATCCAATACAACTCGTCTTCATCGACGCCTCAACTATTCTCGCTTCTAATTAAAATAGCGGCGGCATTTGTCGCGACAATGGTGGTAATAATGGCGCCCAATTCGCCACACTCTGCCTGTGTCCTTTTGAAAATCAAAGTTGTGCGTACCAGTATCCGTATCCGGTTTGTCCTGCATGTTCTTAAGTATGCTCGAATGTACATATGGTTGTGTATTCGGCCTGACTGTAGGTCGTGCCACATTCGCCCTAACTGTCGCGACATGAGCACAATGCTACAAGGGAATTGTCGCCACAAGAGCCAGGCGTATCTATCTTTGGCTGCTTCATAGTATGTGGGTGTGTGTGCGCGTGGTTTGCTTCATTGAGAAATAATAAGATGCCGACAAGTTGTCGTCGTGCTGGTCGTCGTAGGCGCTGACATCCTTCGTCGTGCTCGCGGTCGACGCCGCCGATTCTGAGTTTTAAAAAACATCCGAAGTAGCCGACACTTGTTACACACTTTGGTGCCTTGTACAATGCATACCGTTGGCAGTGATAAATGTGCGAAATGGTGTACAATACAAGGCGCTTCTAATTTGCTCAATCGCTTTATTAAAAACCTACTCAAAATAGCATGCATAGATCCGTAGTCAATAATCGAACTGATCAGCTAAATTTGGGGAAGCGTAGCCTTCTGTACTTGGTATTAAGACAAAGAAATTGTGGGCATAGCATACTTAATTTCGTATATTAATTACTTATACCATAAATTTGTTAATTCAGGGTAGTGAAGAATAAACCATGTAATAGTTAAACAAGTAGGAATGTTGAATTCGGGTGCAACCGACTGCACACAGTCCACTCGATTTCTTAATCTTTGAAAAAATATACGTAGATTTCTTAGTTTAAGAAAGTTTTTGTAGAGTCTGTAAGGAGCCAGGAACTTAGAATTTAATACTTTTTATTATTACCGATTTTGATGGTTTTTTTTTTTTCAACTAAATTTTGACTTGAAATTTTGAGGAAAGGTAAAAAATCTGGTTGACCATTAAAATCGCTATAAAAGCACAAATCAATATTCTTTTTATACCCTAAAGGCATTGATATTTTTTTTTTCCGAAAAAATCGGAATGCTGGTATGACGTTAAGATCTGTGGCGACGACAATCAATTCTGTCGATTTATGAGCGGATGAGTTCAAACATTTTTGATTGATTGTTTTAATTCATTAATCGATTTTTTAAATTTATTTTTTAATAATTCTGCTATGGGTTGCTCAAAACCTAGGCAAGCGAGCTAGCTGAAATGCATAAAAATGCAAGGAAAACCTTGTGCTACAAAAAATAGTCAAGATTATTTCTATTTTAAATTAAAAAAAACGTTTGCCTAGATATTTCCACAGAAACTGAATTTGAATTTCATAAAGATCAGAAGAAAAACACCGATGTTATTGAAAATAAACAATTCACATAAATTGAGACTGGGGGAAGAAGCACAGCCCCCAAATGTTCAGTATAATGTTCCAATGTTTGTAACAGTAGCTCGGGGTCGATCTCGGAATCTATAAGAACTGGGTCCCAACGTTTTTAATAGATATTTTAGTAAAGTTTACGGAGAAGACAATTTACTTTAAGGTTCGTCAGATTTAATACACTTGTAGACACTCGCATCACAGTTTGGCAGATACGTGAAAGAGGTGAAGATAGCTAGTGCTAAGTTCGATGAAAATATGTTGGAAAGAAGAATATTTCGCCATAAAAAAACTCAATCTTCAACCGATTCTTCATATAGAGCTATTTAATATAGAATTGCGATTTTGATCAGCTTTGACTCCGATATATGTAAACAGCATAGTGAAACTAGTAAATGCCGAATTCGATCAAAATATCATGATAAACCTTTAATTTGTTCATACAAGAACTTAATTTTAATACTCTCTACAAGGGTATAAAAACCACTATTTTCATATTTAATATAGAGAAGACAATAACCACGGAATTTTTATTAAGAGTTCATTTTCAGTTGTGGGGCTTATGAAAGAAGAAGCACGGCGGATGCGTAAAGTGCGCGGCTTGCGTCGTGTGCACTTTCCTTGGTACCTTTGGCTGGTACCTGCTAGTCGAGCACACTCAATTTAAGATGACTTAATTAGTTATTCTTTAGAATATTTTTGAAATTGTGTTGCGTATTTTCGAGATAGCTTATGTTTGTATTTAAAAATCTACGGCATAAGTATTTTTTGTGCAAGTCTTAATATCTAATTTTATGATCGGTTGTTTTTAAATTGGTCAAAAACTAAGGCGTCCTGATATGATTAAGTCTCTGACTCGAAGACATTTTTCTTTGTCGCGTCTCGCCGAATTCTCGAGCGGCACAGTGGGCTCGACACGAAAACAATTGATGTGAATATATGTTAATTTTAGTTAATATGGGCTATATGCTGTTATAATCTTGCATATGCATAAGTATACGTAGAATCTTTTATTATTAATCAAAATATATTTGCCGCTCAGGCGAAGCATCTTACTTGTATATAAGCTCGTTGCTCCACGGTACAAGTCAACATCAAGCTGCTGGAAGGGCTTTTTGCCAATGCGACGCCAAGGATGGATGCGGGTATTTCTCCAGGGGGTTGTCGTTATGACTGTTATTGTTGCTGTTGTTATGGCTGGCGTTGTTTAGTTGACTTCGGCCGCCAGTCGCCGTCTGCGTTACCGTCGCCATCGCGGTTGCCGCCAGTGTTGCTGGAGCCGGCACCCGGCAGACCGGCAGCCAACATTCGACAACGAAACTGCGCGCAGATACAGATACAAATAGGTTTAAGATTCAACACCATGGGGACAAGAAGCCAAGTGTCGCCAACTAGAAATTTATTTTCTATTACTGTTCAGTTTTTAGTCTTTCATTTTTATATTTTTGCAAGTGTTGTTTTCAATTTTTTGTGCCCCTCTGTCGCTGGCATGATTTAACCCTTGTTGCTATTAATTGGATGAAATGCAATAACCTATCTGTACAAATGTATGTACATGTATATATTAAAGAGTGAGGATATTCAAGTAAAGACTCATTAAAAATCACTTGATCCTTATAACCAAATCCTGGTGTTACCGTAACGTATTACCGTTTTTTATGCATTGATAGTGCCTGAGCAAAAGGCATTCTGTCCATAGCTTTTTCGTAATTTTCTAAACATAATTAAGAAACTTAAGTAACAAGCACAAATATCTTTGTGTATTTAAAAGTGAGTTATAAGGTCAATATTTTAATTCACGCTAGACAGCCACACTTATGATTTTCAATCATAAATAATCTACTACGCATGTAGGTTTACACGTTAAGATACCATATATATGTCAACACATACATATGTCACAGTGAGTCAGAAATCAGGATGTTTGGCTGCGGCGACGGCGCCTTGTCCAACGTTCCTGTGCCGCCGTCTGCGTCAGTCTGCAGAATGCTCTGCGCAGTGGTCACAAGTGCGCACTGGCGAGAGCATATAAAAGGATAACCGCGTACACGACTGGCATTTAGTTCGCAAAGAATCATGTCGCAGGACACAGCAGTCCATTGTGCACCGCCTAAATGAAATATCAGTGAATGCCGCTCACAACCGCAACTGAAAAGACGAGCAAGCTTCCGTTGAGCACCCAACATTTTGAAATTGATTGTAAAAAATTCTGAAAATGATTAATGCACATGTTTAGTTTGTAAATATATATTACAACATAATATACGACAGTGTTTTTGGGAATTCGGTAAGTTAAAGATAAGGTGTTAAAACATGGATAAGGGCCTGAAAGACAAACTCGCCCAAGTGTATTCAAGTTAATATATAATGTTTAAAGCATATATTTGAATGTTTATGAATGTAATTTAAAATCATTTTTAAGTTAACATTTGGACAACATTCATCTGTATACAAACCGCAGCCAACATAGATTTTATTTACTTATACCACTTTTTTGTTGTCTTTAGTGATCTCCCAATAAAACTTTTAGATATGTATGTGCCTGGCTTCAAAATGGCAGACGTGTTATATGCTGGAAAGTTATTATAACATCAATATATATATAATTGTTTGTCCTGACTGACTAGACTAATCAACGTCAGCCCTACCCGTAAGACCTAAGACGGTATGGTAAAGAAGGGGAAAATGGAGAAAACAGTTGTATGCAACTTTTTTACCGTACGATCGGCCTTAAACTCTTCTTCAAACTCTTTTCTATTTTATTTGACGGGTGTTTAACACATTTCCTAAAATCAAAAAATTAGTTGGATGAAGTTTTGAATTTGAATTCATTTTCAAGGATCCTAATGAAAATTCATTTGAAACGTGTTTTAAACTTGAGGACAATAGCTTTTTATATATAGAGATTTGTTAAACACAAAATTAAAAGGGATTCCCGGGAGGCTGAAGCGAGGGTGCCTGTGAGTTTGCCGGCCTAACCAGCGGTAAAGTCGCGTCGTGGAAAAGCTAGTACTATATATAAAAGTATTTCCTGACTTACTGAGCAATGACCATGCAGTGTCCAAACTGTGAGAGCTGCGAAGCTAAAATATTTACTTAAGCTTCCCTTTGGCCCAAAAGTGAGCACTAAGACGGGCCACTGGAGCGGACCTTTTTGTAAGCTGCCGCGTATTTCTCAATAAGTTTTAATAACACTTGCATTTTTAACATAAAAGAAAAGGAGGCCATTGTTTGCGTTTCATTAGCTTTTTTCCCAACTAAAAGTTTAAGAAAATAACACTTCTCACGGGCAGAACCCACTAGTATTAAATAAAGGATACTTCAAGCACAACACAAATAAAAATAATGCCCATTTCATACATAATACTACTTAGTTGACATGTTCGGTAAATTTTAGTCGTGTTATGTCGGCCGTTTTCGTGTCACAAAAGGCAATTTGGCTCTCGCACATACATATCTACCCCCAACCTCACGGGTGAAATGCATTCTCAATCGTGATGTCGAAGAGGCAGGCACACAACGATTGCGGTGAAGTATATACAGGAATAAGTTGACGATTAAGATGTGGTGATGGTCAAACAGGTTCCTGACTACATGGCGACTTCTCTGTTGCTCTGCTCTTTAATGGTTTTTTAACAAGTTTGCTTTAGCAGAACTTGTGCGCTGATGATATCTTATTAGTTTTAGGCTCCTAATTGCGCGCATCTCATAAAATATATACGGAATTCAGCAGGAATGCGTCACCGACCACCCAAGTTATTCTACTAGCTGGTTGGCACATGATTGTCAATGCCAAACAGCAGCAGCAATCACTCGAGAGAGGTAAACATTGAAGAGGAACTTTGAACTGTGGAACTGTGATTCTGAGTTTCACCCAATTACAGGTTAAGCTAATTCGTACCCAACTCTCAAAAATGCTGAATGGCTTAGGTAAATTTAATAATACATCCCAGTACAAATAGATTTAGTCCTTCATACAGTTGAAATATCTCCTTCTGCTATCATTAAACAAATAATAATAACACTTACTGCAACTTTAATCATATCCCAATATCGTATTCTTTTTATCCTGACTGGCAGCCAAAATCGTAAAAGCTAGGAAACGGATATATGTATTTACTGTAGCTACTTTATCCGATGAAGGTGCACGATAAGAAGTGTTTTGGGAAATTCCACTTGCGAGCATGGAAAAATCCTGGAGAGCATTTGTATGCAATCATTTTGTTTACCATCAAATTGTGATTCATTTTTTGCGTGTTCGCAATATCCTCGCCTCTTAGATGAAAAATCGCAGTTCGATGGACTTCAAACTCGTTTTTGAACATCTGTATATAATATTTAGAACGACGTGGACTGGACAAGGCTGGGAAATACTAAGACAGTAATTATATTTTCAATCAATCTACATGGAACTTAATCTATTGACATACATGTTAGTGTGGGGATAAAAGAGATCAGAAGCAGAGCCTCAGTCGTCCGAAATATGGGATGTTGATTACGTCTCCCAAAGTTTGCCATCCAGAAACTCATATATTAATATTTTCCATCATGTGGGAAGCCACTTCATTCTCTTAGCAGTCAATCAAGCTTACGTTTTTTTGCGTAAAAATGAGTGAACACCGACCGATAGGACCAACCGGACAGCGACCGTTGGGTAACTTTTATCCACTCAAGAGAGGTGGCCGCTTAATAAAGGGTGAATGGGTAGGGCTTGATTCATAATGGCTTGAAAAAAATAACAGCCGCAGAGCGGTGTCCGCCTAATAAGAATGGCCGTTAGGATAATTCTCACCGTATATGATATAGTAATCCAATATTGATACGATTTTGCTTATATTTAAGCAGCATAGTAAAACTAATAAAGGTCGAGTTTGGTCAAGATATCTTTACACAAAAAAATGAGTTTTTCATACAAAAACTTAATTTTCGATAGAGATAGAGAGACGGATGGACAGTCGGATATAGTCATATCGACTCGGCTGCTAATCAAGAATATATTTACTTAATGTCACTTTAATGCATTACAAAGTTCATGACAAAACTGCAATACCCTCTTAAATAATATAAAAAGAGGGTCTGTTAATATATTATCACAAATCCATTAAAGGCTTCTGCACGAATTTAAATTGGTATGGGTTTACAAATCACAAATTATATAATTCTTTTCGCAATTTGTTACTGATATTGCTTCAAAAAAGTTTGATCGCAGTATTACTGTAGCTCTCAATGTTCGATTTTTATAAAATGTGTTCTGGATATATATTATACTAGCGGGTATAACCCGGCCTTACCCGTGGCACGTATGTTATAAAATCAATGTTCTCAAACAAATTTGAAATGATTTTGAAACTGATCGGACGGTAAACAAAAAACTTTCATACAACCGTTTTCCGCCAATTTACCACTGTTGCGGGTGGAATTTTCCAAATCGCTGAAATACGTATTTATTAAGATATTATGTAGAGCTTTGAAAAAAATTTTGAAGCAAATCGGACACGCCTTAAAACTTCGCCCAAAAAATCTTTAAATCGCATTCCCCCCGAAGAAGTTTGAATTCTGCGAAAAGTGTGAAATACGTATCAAATGATTTTTTTATAGATCTCTGGAAATGAATTTGAGCGCGAAACGTCACCCACCAAGTCTTTGACCTCCATTTCCACCAAGGAGGAACGGATTTTTCGAAAAGTGTGAAACACCCCTTAAATGAATTTGAACAAAGATCTTTGAAAATAAGTTTGGGGCCGATCAGATGGTAAACAAAAAAGTTACATACAAACGTTTTTCGCGATTTTTCCACACTTGCGGGTGGAATTTCCCGAAACCCCGTCTTAACGAGCACATACATCACATAAGGTAGCTACAGTGCAAATTTCAGCTTCCTAGCTCTTACGGTTTGGGCTGTGCGTTGATCACCAATCAGTCAGTCAGTCAGTCAGTCAGTCAGTCAGTCAGTCAGTCAGGACAAACAGTTATATATATAGAGATGAAACGGACTGATTGTTGATCAATTCTGAACTCAGCCCAAAACGTAACAACTAGAAGCTGAAATTTTAATATTTTATTACATTTCATTAACATGTAATTTATAAAATAAAATAAAAAAAACAACACTGGCCCGGGTAAAGCTAGGTATATTTGCTAATTATGAATCTCATATGTATATCAACATAAGGTCCAGGATTTAAACTGTGGATCCGAGACCTTCACATAACGTTACCTTCCTGTTTCATATATAACAAAAATATTTTTTTGAAACTTGATCTGAAATATTCGGTAGTGAACTGAGTCAGCCTTCTGCCGACATCCTACAGTCGTCTCGCCAACGTCGTCGCAAAAGCCTGCGTTCACGACCTGTTATTATCGTAATGACAGCAGCCTATTTGCTTTTATGTTTTCAAGTCGTCCAAACCCAAGACAATTATCTCTGCTGGAGCTGGCCATCAGGCTGTCCGATGGTTCTTTGATCTCTTTTGGCCACTAAGCGTCTGTGTGCGTTTCTATGTGTGCGTCCTTAAAGGGGCGCCACTGGCCCGGCAGACTGCCACTGATATGGCTATTTATCAGTTTTTGTGGAATTCGTCGCTCAACCCTCCTTATCGGCAAATTTGTTTGATTTTCTGATTTTATAAGTAAAGATGACTTTTTCTTTAGATTAAAAAGATCTGTTTTATTTTAAATCCTCACAACGGGTAATTCTTTCATTAGATATAATACATACTAGTTTTAAATCGTTTAAGATAATTTACAGAATACATACATCTGCTTACATAGTATATACTTTAAATATTGTGTTAAACTTATTGAATTACCCATCAAAATGCCAACTACATGCGACTTAAAATTGCGCACAGCCAACTTAACGTGAGTCACAAATTGCGTGCGGCCAACTTCAAGTGACTTAAAAGTGCGGAGCGTTGGGCTTCTGTATTAGTGCAACGGGTGTAGCTGTGTGCGAGAGAGAGAGAGAGTGGCAAATTCACCACACATCCGACAGATACAAAAACACACATATGCATACTCTTTCAAAACGCAAGAAACTTTCGTTGCGAACGGACGTGGTTTTTCGGTTTCTACACAAACATTTTTTGTTGTGAACGCGGGCGTTACCAACAAATAAATGCAAGAAACGTAGACAAACGACAATTGCTTTCACGGCGTCCGCGTTTCCATGCTGTTTTTGACATTTTGTTTTATAAATATTTCTTCGTTTTTATATTCGAGTATTGTACAAGTAAAAAGTGATGTGAAATGTTAAGCGTTTAGTGACAAACAAACGCAATTTCGCCTCCGTCACCGTTCATAAATGTAAGCCGAAGCAAAAAAAAAAATTATGCGAATAACAGCACCCGAAAAGTGAGATGTAAAAAAAATTAACGATAAACAAAAATATAGCAGTACGCAACGTGAATGTAGCTTTGAAAAACGCGTGAGTGTTCTTACACTTCGGTTATAACGAAACTTACCGAACGTAAAACGTAACGAAGATTGATCAATGCTACTTGCAAACGATAATATGTGCATATAAGCAGACTTATGTATATATATGCATGCATGCATACATAACTATATATGCATGCATATGTATATATATGTTTGCTAAATAAGAACATATAAGAAATATCATATCCTATTTTACGACTTCTGTATTTTTTGATTTTATCGTAAATTGAAGCTTATCAACACTTGGTGTATAATTGAATTACTTTAGTTCCTTTATGTTAGGATAAGCCTTTGTCTCAGAGACTTGTAGGTCCTCCTGGTGCCCGCGCAGATCGAGTTTGTTTCCGATATTCGACAACTTGCCCCGTTTCCAAGTAATCGATAAAAATCGATATCGAAATCCTGTTTTTTGAGCAATTTTGGTAAAAAATATGAGCTAGAGTCACCAAACTTGACATGTTGCCTCTAGAATGGTATCTTTCATTTTATACATATCGCCACCTCCCCGCTACCACCACAAAGCTATGTACAAATCAAGTTAATAATCCAACTTGTATTGCCCACTAATTTGAGCCACAATTAATATACAATTGACTTTTTGAGAATATACAAATATTCGATGGAACAATGAGATGTACTGTCGAAAATGTCATTAAGATCGGTTAAGAAACACAAAAGTTATGTGCAGCTAGCGCAAATTCAAAGAATTTCTGTATACATTTTCACAAACGAGTTCGAACCCCACCGAGGAAACTATTTTTTTTTTTTTGGCTGTTGTGGCCGTTGAGTAGGAGCGGCATCAATTAATGCGGTCAGTTGCGAGTTCGAACCCTGCATAAAGAACTTATTTTTTACTTATCTTTATTACTACTAAAGAATACGAGCGCGTAGCCCGAGCTGCATTTGGCGTTGAAATAAGAGGGTTCAGGGTATCCCCTAGTCGGGAGCTCCTGACTAGAACCTCTTACTTGTTTCTTTTAGTTTCTATGTAATTTTTTTTTGCGTTGTTGATTTCATTGGTTATGTCATTGGGTGTATTTTTTCATTTACTTTTGTTTATGCGAAGCTATTTTTGTTAAATAATAGGATATATTTCGTGTGTTCTTTCCAAAGAGGGGGTCTTAAATTGATGGAATTACTTTTGTAATTTGTGAATAAATGATATATGGGCTAAACAAAAGGCAGAGTATTGCGCAGTCGCCTTCACGTTCTCACAAGTGACGACCAAACAACAACTAACATTTTCTGATTTATTAAAATTTAAACAAATAAATAATATCGGAATCAATGTGTGAGCATAAAAGCGTTAGGCAAACATTCGAAATATGTGCAAATATTGCTAAAAAAACTCATTTTTTGCACGTGGCTGAAAAATAAAGCTGTTGAAAAATATGAACAACAGACACTTGACACCCAAGTTTAAATAAAAAATTTCACAATAACAATTGATTTTATTATTATTTATTTGTTTAGCAAAGACAATTAACTTGGGCAAACTTTACCACGTACGAATTAAATTTCTTTGAAAACCCACACAATTATTTTAGTGTTTATTTATGGATATGAATATATTTTTTCTATGTATATATGTATGTAAAGTTGTATTTTGAAAAATACAGCCGACTTGTGAAGAAAGATTGACGGTCGGTCAGTGCTAAACTAAACTAAAAATAATAAATCACCCTCCATTCCTCGTTCATATTTTGACGCGCAACAGTTTCTGTGGATGTGAATCAAGCAAACCGGATATGTTTGCCAATGAATACGATATAATATTTCTTATCAATTCCAACATGAATCTTTAAATAATTGTGCTTCAACCCCACATAAATACATATCAAAATTTGTAATACACCGACATATCACAACATAAGATTGATGTATTTTATACAAAAAGGATGATAAGGATGTAATGGATGAACCCTACCAATACAGTAAGTATGTTCAATATTATTATATATATAGTATGTACACAATTACTCAAATATCAAAACGTTTGTCCGATTATCTTCAGAGGAAAACATCTGTCTGAAATAATGCGTATATTAAGAATGGACAAAAGAGACAGTAGGGGACTTATCCATAATTCTATATCTCTATATATAAAAATGTTTGTCCTGACTGACTGACTAATGGGTGATCAACACAATAATATTTGCTTGAAGCTTTTTTAAAATGTGAGTACTTAGACCAATTTGATACGGTCTAAAATAAAATAAAATCGAAATTGCTAAGATTCTCAAAATATCTTAATAAACAGGAAAGTTTTTCAAAAAAAAGCTCAATTTTTGACCGGTCTAATGGCCGTTATATGATACTTCAGATACTTTTGCCTCAGATATACATAAGTACTGCATGCGACAAGAAGTCAGTCTTGGCGATAGCTAAAAACCAAGACTTGTTTAATCAACAGTATCCATATATTCATTATTCTGTGGGAGATGCTTCATTTTATGCGATGGGGGATAATTTATAATATAGGGTATACAAATTAATGTGTTAGAAGGAATTATATAAATTTTAAATATCTAAAATATGCATGTCTCTTCATGTAAAATCGTAATTATTAAAGATATCTAGGCGGATGTGCCGGACTAGCAGATACCCTGCGCCAAGCTACCTCTAACAAAATTCTAGCTTCCTTCTATACACATTTACACACAGCTATGCACACCGGTTACGGCGCAGCTAACACTGCGGATGTAACTTAGCTTTTCGTTATGGGAAATGCATTCCTAAATAGCATCGGTGTTTTTAGTCCGATCTATATGAGATTTTCAAGGCATGAACATGGGCAACACATAAACAGGGCTCGACCTTTAAAAATTAGTTTATTTTTTCCATATTTGGGGGAATTGGGAGTGGTATCCAAAAATTATATATATATATATATATATATATATATATATATATATATATATATATATATATATATATATATATATATATATATATATATATATATATATATATATATATATATATATAATTAATACTCTAGTGATGCACACAAAAAAAAACTGCTGAGGCCAGCCAGGTGTATTGAAATATATGATGCATATGCATGCCTTTTTCGTTACTTCCGAAAGCTAAAAAATATTAAATTAAATTGATTTAAGAGATAAGAAATATAGTTTCGATGGCAACTGTCTAAAACCCATGATCCCTCGTTTGCCAGGCCGACGATCAGACACCTAAACCCCGCAGTCTCACGATGTCACGTTTTTTCATACAAAGTTCGACAACCGTTATCCTACATACACATTACATACAAGTAGAGAAACTGACAAACGAAGAAATGTTATGAGCAGCAACATACAGCCTGGTGTCTTAAAATTGGCGTATTTTACCGGCGTCATTAAACAATAATAGTTGTGGCTCCAAAAGTGTCGCATGCATATACTTTTTATAGATGTACATACATACATACATATGTACATGTTAGCTGACGACGGAAAATATGTATGTACGTACTTGCATACGCACTACCATTAGCCAACCCGGACTTGTGTACATTCATCCATATTTATTTATGTACTTATTTATTTTAGACACCATTTTTTTTGGCAATATTAGCGAATATCCTTGTTTTCAATTGTATATGCGGTTGTTATCACAGTTTCATTTACATATGTATGTATGTACTTGTTGAATTTTCAAAAGAATTCGGAAATGTGCTGTTTCTCAGCCACTGACACACACTCGCACGCGCGCTCAAACACACACACGCGCGCACACACACACACATACAAGACAACACACACTGACGCGATGCTCTCTTGTGCACTTGCTTTTGCGCTCTCGCTCTTTTTAATTCACCTCAAATTGTTGATTCTTCAACTTGTCAAACCGGCTGACAAAACGACTGAACGAGCGACCAACCGACCGTCGGTCTATCGTATCGTTGTTGTATTGTTGTTGCTGGCGCTGTCGTTGTTCGTGTCTGTCTGATATAAGTTTATATTGGTGGCGCCATTGCGACGACGCCGCCGCCGACATCGTTACTATTATTTCTTTTATTACGTTTACGTCAGTGGCGCCCACTGTGGCGCCTGTGCCTCATTGCGTCTCGTCTCGTCGCGTTGTTGCCCTGACTTTGCCTCTAGCTGGCACGCAAGCATGTATATTCAATACGTGTGTGTGTATGTATACAAACGTACTTTGTACATGCATACATACGTACATACATACATATACATTTGTATGTTCGCCTGAGCGTGTAGTCGTGCCGTCATGTTGGCGGCGCCACTGTTGCCGTCGCGATAAGGAGCACAAGAAATGCCTGCGAGAGCAGCCAGCAACAAAATGGTCGTAGGGGCCACAGTTTTGTATTTGGGTTGTTAACTTGCAGCGGCCTTTGTCAGCGTTAGCGGTAGTCGGTGATGCTGCGCAGTCGGTGTCCGCTTTTCTGATGGGCGCATTACTCATGCGCCTTGATTCTCTACTTGTGCGTCGCGTTTGAGCTTTTTAAAGCTTTGATAAGAACTACACACATAGTGCATACATACATATGTATAATACATGCATACATATGTATGTACATAGTACATATACATTCGTCTGTCCATAGGCATGTGTGTGTTTTACAGAGTATGTTCGGTGCATCTGCCCATGGAGCATACATATGTACATATGTATGTATAAGTACAAACATGTAAACTGCAGTCAAACAAGCGCTTAACCTTAGATATTTTTTTTAATAGTAATTTGTGTTTCTTTCTATTATTTCGCTTTATTCATTTCACTATAAAATAATAAAAATAGTTGCGTTCAAATGTAAATTCATACATACATTTATACATACACCAGCGGGGCTACCCGGCTTTGTCCGAGACGTATTTATACCCTATACTCGCGATGGGCGCGAGCCTTATTTTTATGGTCTGGCCCGGCACGAGCACGAAACCACTTGAAAATATGTTCACAATGGATATAATGGTTTTGTGCAAATGAATGTAACAGGCGGAAGCATTTCCGACCATAAAGTGTATATATTCTTGGGCAGCATCAATATCCGTGCCTATGTATGCATGCATCGATCCCAAAACATATACGAACCGAGAATTATCGCCCCTTATTACTGTTTACGTGCACTACAGATTACCCTATGCACAATTCTTTTCGTGTACTATGTAAAAATTATCCTATCCACTTAACACTCCATATATCTAGTATAAATTTCCTTACTTTATTAATAACTTCCTTCTTTCTTTTTTCCTATTTATTATATATTCTTACATAATATAGTAAATTACGATTATTTTTAATTTTTACCTAAGAACACTATTTTCTCTACTGGTACCTTTCTTCTTAGCTGTAGCACTATACAACATATGTAGTATGTTGTATGGTTAATGGCTGTAAGCTCTAAGAACGTCACTGATAAAATTAGCTGTGAAAAGGGGCTTAGCTGTCTGGACGGGCCAATAAAACACATCCATCGGTCGGTGATGCTATTAGAAAATTGTGTATTCTAATTATTCTTTCATAATTTGATGTATTAAGTAGTTAGGAAGTTTTTGTCGACCAATAAAAAATAAAATAAAATAAGATCAATTAAATAAATACCAAGCTAGAGTCGTGAAATTTTTAACGTAGTATGAATTGTTTTAAATCACAAATAACTAACCCTGTTTATATGTATGTAATTGATAACCAATTTTTTAGATTCATCTATATTTTTGGGTACCATCCCGCAAAATCAACTCAATAATTGCCACTAAAGCCATTACATTTAGGATTTAGCCTTTTTGCAATTATACTAATATTCTATACAATAAAAACTACTGTAGAATTCCACCAATATCAGTTAAGCACAAAAATTATAAAAGAAAACTTGTGGTCATATAAACAAACGACGTGGCGGATAGCGGAAAGCGCATGCATTTTCTTTGTGCATGTGCTCACAAACTTTCATATACGCGCGATCTTTTTCTAATTGTATTAATAGAACTGCAAAAAGTGTATGTATATGGATGCCGCTAATTAGTTCAGTAAATGATACTATGATGTTAGGGTGTAGATCGATGGCAAGTATTTGATGGGTTGATGGATGGTCGGTTGATGGGGGCGAGCTAGGACCCCAATCAATAAATATTTTGCTTTTTCATTTTTTTAAATAATGCTATCAGTTATATCCTTTACCCACGAGATAGCTAAAGCATCTTTTACGTCATGAAGTATTTATATAAACTTGATCAGGAAGACGAGCTATGTCAATCTAGCCATATCTGTCTGTCCGTCAATTTGACCGTTTCGGAAATCTACTGAAGCTAAAGAAATTTTAAATATCTCCTCATATTTTCATAATATCGATTTTAAGATTCGACTCCGAAATATATTTTTATATATTTTATATATATTTACCCCAAAATTGGTGTAAAGGTTTTCGTATAGTACACGCAGGTTGGAAATGTTTCACTAGTGGATTTTCTGAATCGATAACTCGCCTTGTTTACACGAAATCGTTAACAATTGATTTTCAGCTTAATGTATTGATCATATCTCGGAGCCTAAAAAAACTGTATGTTTATGTCTGTTCTCATATATTACACACAGTTCAGAAATTATGTACTTTCCTGATACATTCGCACATTACTTTTAAAATTATAAAGATCCAATAGAGCCTGAAGTTTTGGTAGCTACATCCATTTAGGTGTAATACAGGCCCCGAACAATAAATAAATATCGGACTACAATCAACGAAGTTATTTCAGAATAAAAGAGATACTACATATGTATGTTTGACTTTGTGGGTTCCTCCATGTATGAAGTTCGCAAAGGATCATCTTTATACATTCGGCACTCCTAAATATATAAGTGGTTATAGTTTCCGAAATTAACGTGTTCGTGTATATAGACGGATACAAGTAGACTAACTTCGTTCTAATTAAGATTTTACCACTGACCATACAACATATGTGGTGATTATTTATTTAAACTTTACAAGAAATACCATCATTTGCCTGTCCCAAAATCATTATTTATTTTGACACTAAAGTGATAAATTTAAAAGTGAATAGAAAAATCTTATATAAGGTTTCGCATATGAGTAACTGAATAGGGGGATTACTGTCGTTAATGTACAATAATAAATAAATTTGTAATCGAACTTTCCATCCAGATGAACGATTCTAAAAGCTTAGTCTTTAAGCATTACGCAACAGACGGACAATCAAATACGAAAATATTGACTAAAATTCATCTTGGTTTCTTGCGTTCAGCAACACTAGTTACTTTAAAGAAAGGAACTGTCTTTCCTTAATTATTTCTTGTTGTTATAGTTACGTTATGTATACAGAAAATAATGAATTTGTTCTCTTCTTTTCTTTCAGAGTTCATATCAAAGCAATTGAATCAAGGTCATATCACGGCTAAAAGCCTTATAAGCGATACAGAGGAACTACAGACTACAGCGATACCCTAGTCAACGGCTAATAAATATATGTATATACATTCAAGTACATATATGTTTGTGCTAACACCATAGTTACTCCAATTAGAAACAAGTAACAGGTACATACACCACTCCTAACCCACCGTACATATCACAAACCAATCCAAACCTCGACTAGCCGGGCCTAATGAGTGCGTTCTAATAAAGTTGATTAACTTAAATAATGCACATTCGATAAGATCGATGTTACCAAAAAAATTGATGTCTCTCCATGATATTCCCAAGCGAAAAGAAAAAAGAACTATGGCGTTATGCGTCAAAAAACAATCCGGCTACGTGCGATGCGGATGGGACACCGATACCCACGCAGCAACTACAGCCGCTTCACCCTCCACATCAACGCCACCTTCAGACATGCGCCAGCTGCTGCTGCTGCGCGGATCAGTCTTCGGTGATGCGGCAGCTGAACAGCCCCCCGCCACCATACTGTTCAATACCCTGCTCCATAGACTGCTCAGGCTCTTATCATCTCATCTACTGTCACCAGCAGCCAACACAAGACCAGCAGCCACTTACGTACCGCACAGATGGGGAAGCAGACATGTCCGTGTCCGCCTCGGCGACAGAGGAATCGGACTATTCCTTTATCAAAAATGGATGCAGCTACGCAAGCTCTGGCGAAGACATGTTGAGCGACGAAAACGGACCTTGCGGGGTGCTGGTGCCTGCGTGTTCCAATGCACACCCATCGACTCCCGCGGCGACCTTTGCGACGACAGCGGCGAACATGTTTCGAAACTGCTGCGGTGGCGGCGACGCGACAGAATCCAGCAGTGGATTCTTTTCGAAAACGACCCCGCCCGACAACAGATGCCACATCCTGAGCCGTCAGCACACATCCACTCTCTCCTGCCCAATGCTACCCCACTCACCAGCGTTGTCCACAGGTGGAGCAGTAATGACTACAACTTTTCGCCACCGTACACCGAATCAGTTCTTCAATGCGCTGCTGAAAAAGCTCAAAAACAAGCAAATAGCCGAGCTACTCCAGGCAGTAAAAAGTCGCGTGGACCCGCCTCACAAGCGCGAATCTCTTTCGGCCAACCGGGCTTTCATATCCACCTCTCCGAGCTATTTGCAGTGCATTCTAATCAAGTGCACTTCGCCCATGGACGAGCTGCAGCACGTAATCACGTGCCAGCTATTTTTTTGGTCCGACCTCAGGACTGCCGAAGAGCTAAGGCGCCTGCCCACATGCCCCAGTGCGCTGGATTCCGTCTACATCTGCTGCAACCCCCTGCACTGGTATCGCATTCACCCCCCAATCAATACAGGTAAGTCAAGTTGATAAATGCTACATGTGTATTTTATTTATAACTCCTATTTTAATATACATAAATAGCTAGACAAGAACTTTTAAATAAAGATATGATGTCCTGATTCGAATTCCAGCCTAGCGTATATATACTTACCCTGTACCCTTGTATCTAGATATTAAATGCACCGAGACTGGAACACGCCAGGATAGCGATATCGATTTTGAGATCCCAAGAAAACGGGGCGACGGAAAGAAACACACAAATAGACAGGCATGGCTAGATCGACTCGGCGGCTGATGTCGAGTAAAAAAGAGAAAAAAAAGCATTTTTTTTCTAAGCGTATGTTAGTTTGTACTTACATAGTACAATGTATGATTCGGCAGCATGGAGTTGTTTTCAGGGTATCGTCAGTCGGCACACTATGTTAACCTATATAATTCCTTAAGCTTAATTAATATCGTATTTTCCATAAGTTTCTATCGTCAGTCGTGTTGAAAGAATTAGAACGAATAATTTCGATTTTTGGACTTAGCTTTTTTAATGTAACTAGGAAATAGGAAAACCTTAATACCAAATGTAGTTTGTAGGTTCGTTATAGTAAACACTAATGGAGAATACTTTAAATTATTTCATTTTTGAATGTCTCTCAAAAGAAGCGGACATTACAAATTTTCCATAGTGTGTGGGTGGATGAAGACGCGGTGTTCTGCAATAAGCGGA
The DNA here is from genome assembly GCA_035045885.1 of Drosophila borealis. Classification (NCBI taxonomy): domain Eukaryota; kingdom Metazoa; phylum Arthropoda; class Insecta; order Diptera; family Drosophilidae; genus Drosophila; species Drosophila borealis. The sequence continues at coordinate 21,460,395 of JAWNOR010000194.1, forward strand.
AACGAAGTTTTGCCCAAAGGCAATATAAATACGTGAATATTTATAAATATTGTATATACGTATATACTTAAACTAGCGGATATTACCCGGCGTTGTCCATGGAACGTTTTGTGAAAAAAAATTTTAGATATTACCTTTCCAATAAGTACACGCCCGTGGAAAATTGAAATCTACTCATACCAACTTGATCTCCACTTCTATTTAAAAATATGTTTAAAGTGCATCGAATAAAGAACCAAATGTTGGAATCAGAAACGATTCTTCTTATAGATCTTTGGAAATAAATTCGAACACAAAACATCAACCACCAAATCTTTGACCCCCATTTCCACCAAGGAGGAATGGATTTTCCAAAAAAAGTGCGAAACAGCCATCAGATGAATTTTGACAAAGATCTTTAAAAATGTTCTTGGAATTTCCCAAATCGCTGAAACACGAATTCATTAAGTTCTTATGTAGAGCTTTGAAAATAAGTTTTAAAATCGCACTTTGATTTTGCGAAAAATGGCAAACACGTACAAATGGTTTTTTAGATAGATCCTCGGAAATGAATTTGATCGCGAAATGTCACCAACCAAATCATTGATCCCCATACGAATACCAAGGTGGCATGGATTTGGGGCGGTTGGATGGTAAACAAATAAATTTCATACAAACGTTTTTCCCGATTTTTCCACACACGGGTGGAATTCCCCGAAACCCCGTCTTACAGTGAAAATTTCAGCTTCCTAGCTCTTACGGTATGGGCTGTGCGTTAATCACCAACTGATCATCAGTCAGGACAAATTGGTTAATATAAAGAGATAAGTATTTATATTGTCTTTGGTACAAGCCTTTTTTAGTTAAAACATTTTTAGGCTTAAAATATTTTGAGGGTTGCGTTCATATATTTCACTAAAACTTGTGATAAGAGTAATCTCTATATAAAAAACTGTTTGTCTTGACCGACTGAATGATTGACTGACTGGTGATCAACGCACAGCCCAAACCGACTAGGAGATATGTATTATCTTCGGAGATTTATGGTGATCCTAGTCGGAAAGTCTGGATCACTTAAATATAGTTTTGATGTTCTTCTAAAAGGATTTAAACATCATCATGAAATGTGTGATTCTTGAAAAATATGTAAGTCACATGTTATGCCAATATTTTCATAATCAGATGATGATCTGAAATGATCTCGACCTCAGAGAATATTATAACTAAAAATATGTAGTTTGTTATGTTGGGTTTTCGTATCCCATACAGGAACAGTTTTGATTGGGTAGTTTATACTCAATCACGCTCAATTAGATCTGATTTGTATTTGCTTATCAGATTCGTAGAGTTTAGTTCAGTTTGGTAGATACGGAGACATATGCATACATGCATATACACACATATGCATATATTTTATAAACATATACATGTATTTAAAAAACATAAATAACAAGTATATCCTTATACATGATGGTAGGGTAAACATACATGCCTTTAGAAGTATAAAAGCATGGTTCGTGCCGCGTTTACCTGCTCGACTGTAAGGCAGCATCTTTCGTTTGGGGTCTGTTGTCGACTTCCCGATACTGACTGGGACAGGTTTCTTTTTTTTTTGTACAATGATGGCGCCGAGCCCGTTGAACAAGACGTTAATGTTGTTCCTTCCACATCGGCCAAGGGAGCACAGTTCCTGGAATTGTAGCGAAAGCGCTGCAGCTTCATAGATTGGGACATATTACAGAATTTGAGTGTGTATATGTATCTACTGCTTATCTACAAAAAAAAGAATGCCTGTTCGCCAGAGAGTTCTAAAAAAATAACATTTTTGCAGCAGTTCTCAGATGGCAAACGTCAACGCAATGTTCTTAATAAACCATGTACAAATGCTTAAGTTTTAAATGATTGACTGGAGATACTTAGTAGAAACATTTTTTTTTCCTTATGCAAACCAAAAATAAAATTGTATATTTAAACGTGTTCTGGGGACTTGGTAACATATAGTCAAGATATCTAGATTAGAGCATTCTTGGTTGATTCTTATTTTTTATTTATGAGAAAAATCCAATCAATCAAACAAATTTCGATAGCAGCGAGGCAAGCAAAAATCACTTGATTTCTTAGACAGTCAGACACACCACGCCACGCTGCTTCTTTGGGGCGATTAAGGCAATGCTGGAATTTTACTGTTCCCTTCGCCTTCGCCTTGGATTGGCGTTTTCATTGGGAATCGTTCGTTCATGCGGCGAAGGCGGCGTGGCGGCAGCAGCGGCCAAACGTAATCAGGTTTAACTGGTACCCGGGCTAACTAAGTCGACGACGCCGTTGCCGCTTCTAGCGCTGCTGACGTCTGCAGCGCCAGCTTCCTCCGCTCCCAGCGGCAATCGCCGCACATCAAACGATTTGTGCGCCAATAAAATGTCCCCCAGTGCTGCTGGCTGATATGCAAACATTATTTATTTTATTTATTTATTTTTATTTAGCTGCGCTGATGTTTGGCCTGGCCTGGCTCAAGTTTGTTGCTGTGTTTATACCCATAAAATGGGGAAATTGGGTATATATACTTGTGCAGCTGTGTCTGTTAGGCGCATCAATAGTTGAACCGATAAAATCAGCTCGGTCTGGTTGGCCGTCCAGCCGTATTTGCGGACATGCTAATTTCAACATTTTAGACATACTATGTGTATTATTGTTCCACTTATTTATTTTTGGAAGCATCTCTATGTGTGAGTACAGGGTATCTCTTAGTAGAGCCCTCTCGAACACTTCTACTTGTTTTCTTTTCTGATTTTGTTGTTTTTGTTTCTGTTTCGGGTTGGCTTTGCTTTGGTTTTCGTAGTATGTACGTGCACATGTATGTATGTATGTGCATGTATTCTCGAATACTAATATTGTACTATTTTTGTGAAGCATGATCTCATCGCACAGCTTGTCTTAAACACGCGCATTTCAACCCGTAGTCTTAGGTAACTCTCCAAACTATTTACAATTAATAGACCACGATCTTTATTTATTGAGCCTTTATTGTTCAATGAGGACACTACACTTAGGTATTTGGGATGGTAGATAGTATGCCGGACAGGACCACAATATTATGTTGTTGTAAAAGATTCTTATTGCCTTCTTGATATATCTGCTTTTAAGAGAATATCTTTAACAAGTTATTGGCATCAGATCCTATAAGACATATCGTCGCCATGCCAATGACAGTCGATCTTTTTAGTTGTGTATGCATGAATGTATGTACATACACACACATAGTTCTCCATGGTAGTTCTAACCGCTGCATTTACGACTGGACCAGTCCAACTCGTTAAGTTTAAATTGCATTGCAAACTGTGGGCTAAGGGCGCCTCGATGTCTATCGCTGTCATAAAAAACCGTGATTTTTGTGACATGTCTTGGGATTGTACCAAGTAGCTCACATTGGGTTAGTACTAACAGAAATTTCTTGAGAGATAGGCACGCAGGTGGAAAATCAAGCTCAAGCCAGGCGGTCAACTACACACTGAGGCGTGGCAAGACTCCGGCAGTCTGGAAAGATGGCAACCCCCTTCATCCTGGCAGAAGCGCCAAGCACCTTGGAATTGTACTGGATACTGGATCGACGGCCTTCTCAAGTAGTGCCGCTTTAAGATGGCCAAAGCCGAATGACTGGTGCTGACTAGTCAGAAATTCTACCCTGTACAGAGACCTCAAAATGGCGACCATAGACAGCCAAGGCGGAGCATTCGCCAACCGGTACAACGAACGCTTGCAGCGACACTGCAACTGGGTAGCAAGAGACTTCGCCGGGAGGTGTGTAGTCAGGAGGCTCAAAAGAAGATCGTTTAAGGACATCCTCCAACCACGACATAGGAGACGTCCCAGAGTCTCCCGACTACCTACCTGACGATGCAGCCTTATTTAAAACAGCCGCCTTTGACGTTTGTCCACGATAAAGACAGGACCCAACCAGGCTTGGAGAAATATCACCTAAGCCAACTGCGTTGTGATAAAAATGTATGCTATTTTTGATCCAATACAAAAAATATTTGAAAAATAATATAAATAAAAAATTTCTGGAAACCTGTTAGAAAACCGCTTCTTTTTCCTGTATAACTTTTGACATTTGAGGTTAAATCATGTTGATGCAGTCAAAATAATTTAGTTTTGGCACATGCTATTTGATTAATTGATGCATTTAATACCCATTATGGAAAATATATGGTTTTAAAAGGAATGCTTATAATAATGCATGAGTTATCCTCAAAATGGCATGCAGTACTTGCAACGTACGATTATAGTTATAAACCATTGGAAATAATTGTATTTTTTATTTACAATCATATAAATAGTCGAGTCGATCCAGCCATGTCTACATGTCCTTATATATGAACGCGTCGATCTCGGAGGCAATTTAGGCTAAATATCTAAAAAAAAATTTGAGCATAGCTCCTTCCGACTAGATCAATCTTACAATCTCGTACTTCAAAGTCTCTGAGATCGACACCCTTATTCAAATGGATTGACGGACGGAAAGACTTTTGCATACAAACATTTCCTGTATTTTGACACAGATAAAGGAAAAGTCACTTTTGATGCATCCTCGTTCCCCCTAATATAAGAAGCTTAAATGTCTATAATGCTGGCTATTCACCGGACTTATAGGGTGTTAGTGGTTAAATCTATTTAAAGACATATATTATTTATTTTATTAAACATTTTTAATTTAAAAAAAAAATGGTGGAGCATTCGTTTGTAAGTTTGAGAAGCAATATATTTTATTGTAATTATTATTATTTAATTTACTACAGCGCAGCCATCGACTCACTCGGAAGTCGGCAGTGATAGCGCTGCCCCTTGCCTTACAGGCTACTGTACTGAAAGAAAATGTTATGTACTGCTTGGGAAACTAACCCTTATCCCCATTAGGCCTGATATTTAAAGTATACATACATATATAACAAAACTAATCCATTTTTTATACCCTGAATCCATTAAAAATGGGTTAAAAGGGTATAATGTATTTGTGCAAATGGAACGGCATCAATAGCCGAGTCGACCTAGCCATGTCCGTATGTCTGTCCGTCCGTCCGTCTGTCCGTATGTATGAACACAAGGATATCAGAACCTATAAGAGCTAGAGACTTGAAATTTTAGCTGTAGGTCCTCCTAATGCCCGCGCAGATGGAGTTTGTTTCCGATATTCGATAACTTGCCCCGTTTCCAAGTTATCGATGAAAATCGATATCGAAATCCTGTTTTTTGGTAAATTTTGGTAAATAATAAGAGCTTGATTCACCAAACTTGACATGTAGCTTCTAGAATAGTATAGATATATCAAGTATCTTTCATTTTATAGCTACCACCACCTTCCCGCTTCTACCTCAAGGCCATAAATCAAGTAAAAACACCAATTTATGCTGCCCACCAATTTAAGCCACAATTTAAAGGCAATTGACTTTTTGATAATACACAAACATTCTATAGTACAATAAGATGTAGATAATTTCATCAAGATCGGTTAAGAAACACAGAAGTTATTAAATAAAGCATGTTATTGCTGGCCTCGAGTTTGGGGCAGCAAGCGCAAATTCCAAGAATTTTTGTATACATGTACACATTTTATTTTAATTCGTTTTGTTCTCAATAAGGCTCTATTCTTGGTGTGGCTGTTGGGTAGAGGCGGCGGAAGGTAGCGCGGTTAGTTACGAGTTCGAACCTTGCTAAGGGAACTTTTTTTTTTAATTTATCATTATAACTAAGTACTTAAGCAAACGAGCGCGTAGCGCGAGCTGCGTTTGGTGTTGGAAAAAGAGAGTTCAGAGTATCCTCTAGTCGGGAGCTCCCGACTAGAACCTCTTACTTGTTATTATTTAATTACTATTAAAACTATTTTGATATTTTGAAAATTAAAAATTAAAGTGTTAATGAGTGGTTCATTTTTATTTTGACTTTGTCTCTAAGCTTACTGCCTCTATATTCCATTTAAACATTTGTGTGTTAACTAGCATTGTCGAGACTTCGTCCGCGTGCTTTAAGGTTATGCCGGAAAAATGTTCACCTCAAATCTGTGCAATCGCGCGTTTACCGCCCCACCCCTTCCGCGAATGCCTATCAAACTATCATGGAATAAAGTGATAAGAAATCCCAAACATCGGCCCCATTTTTTGTGGTTTTATGTATAGCATAATAGCATTTCTAAAGGCCAACTTCGATTGCATTTTTGTGGTATAATGTTGAATTGATTGTGTAATTCGCGCCAACTTCAAAAATATACCACACCGCTCGAATGACAACCTATGCATTCTATGCCTTCGCCATACACCAATCACAATCAACTAAGTAAACGCTAGCTAGGAAATTCTCATATTAAATTTCCTTTTTATAATTGACCCACCTCAATCGATCAAAAGAAACCGCTTCTGTTTGAATTTATTAAAACAGTCATATTTTTTAAGTATCAATCTCTATATATAAAACTGTTTGCCCTGACTGACTGACTGACTGAATGACTGACTGATTGGTGATCAACGCACAGCCCAAACCGTAAGAGCTAGGAAGCTGAAATTTTCACTGTAGCTACCTTATGTGATGTAGGTGCACGTTAAGACGGGGTTTCGGGAAATTCCACCCGAAAGTGTGGAAAAATCGCGAAAAAACGTTGTATGTTACTTTTTTGTTTACCATCCGATCGGCCTCAAACTTATTTTCAAAGATCTTTGTTCAAATTCATTCAAACTTATTTTCAAAGCTCTACATAAGAACTTCATAAATACGTATTTCAGCGATTTGGACAATTCCACCCGCAACAGTGGTAAATTGGCGGAAAACGGTTGTATGAAAGTTTTTTGTTTACCATCCGATCGGCCCCACACTTATTTTCAAAGATCTTTGTTCAAATTCATTTGAGGGGTGTTTCACACTTTTAGGAAAATCCGTTCCTCCTTGGTGGAAATGGAGGTCAAAGATTTGGTGGGTGACGTTTCGCGCTCAAATTCATTTCCTGAGATCTATAAGAAAAATCATTTGAGACGTGTTTCACACTTTTTGCAGAATTCAAACTTTTTCGGGTGGAATGCGGCTCAAAGATTTTTTATACGAAGTTTTAAATTGTGTCCGATTTGCTTCAAACTTATTTTCAAAGCTCTATATAAGAACTTAATAAATACGTATTTCAGCGATTTGGACAATTCCACCCGCAACAGTGGTAAATTGGCGGAAAACGGTTGTATGAAAGTTTTTTGTTTACCATCCGATCGGCCCCACACTTATTTTCAAAGATCTTTGTTCAAATTCATTTGAGGGGTGTTTCACACTTTTAGGAAAATCCGTTCCTCCTTGGTGGAAATGGAGGTCAAAGATTTGGTGGGTGACGTTTCGCGCTCAAATTCATTTCCTGAGATCTATAAGAAAAATCATTTGAGACGTGTTTCACACTTTTTGCAGAATTCAAACTTTTTCGGGTGGAATGCGGCTCAAAGATTTTTTATACGAAGTTTTAAATTGTGTCCGATTTGCTTCAAACTTATTTTCAAAGCTCTACATAAGAATACGTATTTCAGCGATTTGGGAAATTCCACTCGAAACAGTGGTAAATTGGCGGAAAACGTTTGTATGAAAGTTGTTTGTTTACCGTCCGATCAGTTTCAAAATCATTTCAAATTTGTTTGAGAAGATTGATTTTATAACATACGTGCCACGGGCAAGGCCGGGTTATACCCGCTAGTATATATATATACGCTCAAATATTTTATATAGAAAACAATAATGGACAACAGATACACTGTTATGGACTCCACGTGTCTGTGTATTTATTTTCGATATTTTCGGGGCTTTGGTATTATAACACATTTGGATGCCATATTTGTAATTTCAAACAGAATGGACAAACACAGAAGTAAATCACGAAAGCTTTGTCCACAGTGTGAGTCTCAAGGTAAATGTTTGTAATGACATTTTGGAGATAGATTCAGGGTACCTGCTAGTCGGGTGCTCCCTAATAGACTATTCTTACTTGTTGAACATCGAACTTAAATATGTATGAAATACATATGTGAAAATTAATATACAAAACATCTGTGTATATCTCGCAGAATATTAAAAACTTTCTTTTACTTTTGCACTTTCAGAATCCGCACTCCCGCCGTATCAGCGATCAAAAATGTTGAGACTAAGAGATAAAGGTATGTAAATGGTTTTCTGTCTAGGGTACTGAACTGATCAGAGTTCTGCAATCCTAGATACTGAGGAAAGCTCTCAAAACAACGAAAGGCTGTCAGTGACTGCTTGGGGCGTGCAGGGCAAAAATATCAGCAAACAAATGGAATCGCAGATGTATGTCCCCAGAATCGAGTCTTTTACCACAGATGGAAAAGGTGAGTTTGTAGTCATGCCGCAGTCGGAACGTGGCCTCTTCTGGCTTTTTTCCTTATCGTTGGAGCGGCTTTATTAAGCATTCACCGATATAGCAAGCACCTCTCTTTCTTTAGGTGCTCATTTTTGTATGTATGTGTATTAAAAACATACAGATGTATGTGTGTATATATACATGTATATATTTGTGCTTATGTACAATGTGCTTATACATGTTAATGCATGTGTGAATAGAATGTATGAGAGCTACGGTCGCGTGCGTGTGTTTGAGCACGCCGGCACGGGCCGAGCCAGGCAGTCAAGTTGTTCGTGGCGCCAGTTTGCCGCGTCAGGTCGTCACTTTCTATATTGATATTAACTTTTAAACGAAAACAGCAAAAACAACACGAATATAAATAATGAGCGCAAAACAAATACAAATAGTGCGAGGCGAATGCGAATAAGTGTGGCGGCAGTGACGACGTCGACGTCGACTTCGAGAGCGATGGCAGCAGCAGAAATCTTGGGCGCTTGCTTACGAAAGCTTTGTGGAGCAGCGCGGGTTGCGGGAGTGCCGCCAGTGGTTTCGCTATGGCTGGTTATCGCCACCACCAGCTGCACAGCGGGAGGGTGATCGGAGGTAGTGGCGTTATGACAATGATATCATTCATAGCGCTGCCGCTAACGCCTTCGTGGAACTGGACAGTTTCTTTTTCTCTCTTTTTATACTAAGTTTTAAATGGGTAAATAGTTATGTGAAAATGTATGTACCAGGCAGAAGGCTGCATCTTGGTACCCATAAAGTATGAACATACATACATATATTCGTAGTCAGGACGACGAGCTGAGTCTGTCTACCCACGTCTATCTGTATGAGCGTATAGAACTCGGAAGAAAAACCTATCGGCTAAGAATTGGAAATATACATAAATGTACATGTACATACATATGTATGTATAATATATTCTCGTATATTTATTTCGCAGAACGAGTTTATCATTTTAGTCGATATTTCCAATTTTGGAGGCTAGAGCCTTGTACTTTGGTATTGACATGCATTTCGCTACCATATCTATGGCCTGAAAATTTCATAACCGGACTACTCAATTTTATATAGTTCTTGAATGTTTGCTTTGGTGGATTGGCACAGGCAATTGATTGTGGTATTTATTAAGGGAAAAAAGTTGTCGAATAGATTATCCGTCGAATAATCCGATAGCTGTCTTACGAATGATCGGTCGAAAAATTTGTTTTTTTGTGAAACTATATTCTGGTTTTCAAGATACCTTTACTGAACTCAATAATTACCAGTATCACAATTCGCCACAATTCTCATGTCTGAAAATCCGTAAGCCAAATGTCTGAGAGGGTATTTAATGTTCCACGAGTTAGTATTTTTAGTTCTAAAAATATTTAGGAATTCAGATGTTCGTAAATATTTGTGACATATCTACATTTATATGACCAATACTGCATGCGTTAGTAGAACGGCGCGGAAAATAATAACATCGTCAGTACCTGTTGTTTTATTATACAATTGTTTAGGAATTGTATGGATAGATTTATTGGTCCTTATATATACTAATGTAAGTATGGATGCATTTACAAACTTATTTGCAATTAAGACTGTTCTAGTGAGGAGTGGCCGTTTAGGTAATTCGTTGAGTTGCTATTAAAAAATGTCTAGGGTCTACACATACACTATGGGAAATTTATTCTTGAATAGCTTTGGTGTTTCAAATTCGATCTTTAAGAAATTTGTGTGTATACTAATCGCATATATAAAAATATATATATAAACATTATACACTCTTCACTCAAATTATCGTGGATGTCGCCCTTATGAGTATCTAGCTTTTGTACTTTCGAAGTGCTTTGTTACGATATGGGATCAGAGATGTCGCCTTCTGCCTGTTACATTTATTTGCTCAAAACCATTATTAACTTTTTACCCATTTTCAAAGAGGTTCAAAGTAAATATACCTGTATAGATGCGTATATACCCGTGATTATTTATGTACATGTTTAACATATCTGTACTTACAATACCGACATGTGTGGTCACTAACCAATTTACACTGCGCGCACACACACACATAGATAGAATTTAAAACATTCTAAATTTAAATATGATGTAGTAGCTCGTCGATGCGCACTTCTGTTTGTAATTATGTATTTATGTATAGCTACGTGCATGTGTATACCGACGCATGCAGATTGACTGAAAAATACAAAACAACGCCTAGCCGGCGCTATGAATCCCAAAGAGTCAAATACAAGATCGCGCTAATACCGCTCCTCGATGGCGTTTGCCAGAGCAGGCGGCATCGGCGCCAGAGCCGATGGCAGCGCCCCACCGAGTCCGTGCACTCCCGTCTCGCCATCATAGCTGAGTTGCAAAAGCTATACAGCGTATACCGTACATTACATTTGATTATTTGTACACATACATACACTCTTTAGTATGCACATTAATAGCATTGTGCATATCTACTTATTCAGATACATACATTTGTACATATATACGCCTGCACGCATGCATCTTTATGGAAGATAGTTGTACACGTGTATTATTGAGTAATTATTCTATTCTCGTTTACTGTCATTTGATTTCATATCAAATCATGGAAAAAAGAAAGAAAGTCCGTCTTCGATACGCCGAAGATTATATACTGTTGTAGAATTCATGTTGGTTCGATATTGACTTATATGTAAGGAGCATGGTGAAACTAGTCATTGCCAAGTTTGGGCAGGATATCTTGATTAACAAAAAAGGTTTTTCATACAAGAACCTACTTCAACCGATCATTCCCATAACAGCAAAAAGACAGAGTCGTCTGAATCGGCGGATTTCGACATTTGAACTGCTTGTAAAGAAATACGGACCTAGGCATAGTTCAGATACGTAAATAATTGTATTTCTTTCTATCTCTTGAAACTATTGATCTCATGGATAAATAAAGCATGTTTTGTGCAAATGGTTTCAATAGCCAGAAGGAAGCTTCTCCGATGCCATAAATTATCGATCTTAGAATCGATTAGTGCAGGAAACTTAAAATGTTAAGTAGTTTTGTCCAAGTGTATGTGCAGATCGAGTTTATTTAGATCGATAACTTGCCCAGTTTGTCCGCAATCGAAAAAAATCAATATAGAGCTTATCTCATGACATTTAGTTCCACGTATAGCATACAAAGATAAATTATATTTAATTTTTTTGGATAACGCTCGAGTTGAATTCCAACAAATTGAATTAATTTTTTTTTTTAATTTTAGATAGTATACCCAAGCTAAGAAACTAGTCACTGATTTCATTTCTTATATTTATTATTTCTTCATTTTAGAAGAAAATCCTTGTGTGTGCATTTCTTAAACACAATCATATTTTTTAATTTAAAAAAAGTCTTCCGATTATCTGTGAGCACGAACCTTAAATTCGTGATGAATATGCCTACGGTAGTTTAATTATTATACCCTGAACCCATTGAAAATGGGTAAAAAGGGTATAATGTATTTGTGCAAATGTATGTAACAGGCAGAAGGAAGCATCTCCGACCCCATAAAGTATATGATCAGCGTCAATAGCCGAGTCAATCTAGCCATGTCCGTCTGTCTGTCCGTCCGTCCGTCCGTATGTATGAACGCAAGGATCTCAAAATCTCTAGGTCCTTCTAGTACCCGCGAAGATCGAGTTTGTTTCCGATATTCGATAGCTTGCCCCGTTTCCAAGTTAAAATCGATATCGAAATCCTGTTTTTAGAGCAATTTTGGTTAATAATAAGAGCTAGAGTCACCAAACATGACATGTAGCTTCTAGAATAGTATATGTATATACATATGTATATCAAATATCTTTTATTTTATAGTTATCACCACCTCCACGCTACTAAGTCATAGCTATAAATCAAGTAAATAAACCAATTTGTGCTGCCCGCCAATATAAGCCACCATTTAAATGCAATTGTCAGAATACACGAATATTTTATAGTACAATAAGATGTACTAACGAAAATTTCATTAAGATCGGTTAAGAAACAAAAAAGTTATGTGCGTACGTGTTAGCAGCAGCTAGCGCAAATTCCAAGAATTTCTGTATACATTTACATGCGTGTTTTCTTTGAATTCTATCAACTGCATTGCAATTACGATTGTATTGTTTTCTGTGCTGCTATTTTAATTGGTTTTTTCTCATTAACAGTAAAGTTTTGGTGTGGCTGTTGGGTAGAGGCGGCGGCGAATAGTGTGGTCTGTAGCGTGTTCGAACCCTGCCGGTGGAACGGTTTTTTTGTTTGGCTGGTGTGGCTGTTGGGTAGAGGCGGCGGCAAGTAGTGCGGTTAGTTGCGAGTTCGAACCTTGCCAAAGGAACTTTTTTTTTTAATTTATCTTTATTACTGCTAAAGCAATTAGTATTTGGTGTTGGAACAAGAGGATTCAGGGTATCCCCTAGTCGGGAGCTCCCGACTAGAACCTCTTGTTTGTTTTTATGTTTGTCATACGAACTTTGACCACCGCTTTTCTCCACTAGCGGGTTGAGTTTTCCAACCCGTACTATCTTAAAGTCGTAATATGGAAAGTTATATTTTACATAAATATTTAATATTGAGTTAGAAGCCCAATGATTAAAGATGCTAATGTTGCAATCCTCCAATTTTCCACAAGAGTGCTTACACTTGGTCATTCAAGCGCTTTTCGAATAAGTAACAAATTTAAAACTATCTTGATAACAGCATGCACTTCATATGTCGGATATAAACAGATGTTGAAAAAAAAATAATAAATATAAATATTGCATGAAAAACTTCATTACATTATATATACATACATACTATCTACACCAAATTCAACAAATACAGGTTTAAATATAGTTAATACAGTTTACTTAATATTTATTTTCCTTATTGGGCAATGCCTAGACTTTGGTCATAAATAAGAATACGCTATGCTTGTTGTGCTTTTAGCCAGCCGTATTATAGGCATCCGAAAGCCAAAAGGCACGTTTACGTAACGATGTGGCGCCAAAATTATTGCCATTTAAAGACTATATAAATAACTGCATTGGTATCTGTGAATGAGATTGATCGAGTGATGAGATTGAGGCACGGTTGAATACGAATAGTATACGAGAGCCTTTGCCGCTCGATTAAATCTGCATGCGCTCTGCATGATAAAATGTAAAAATTTACATGATCATTTCACCATTGTACAAAAAAATTGGCAAAGTTGTATGATACGCAATTAGTTCGGATTGTTTGGTTTAGTTAAATATCACGGAAGAACTGGTTGGATTGGTGTGCTCGCGATTAAAAACCCTGCAACCTCGCATATATCAGATGTTCGGTATATTTCTATACAGTATTTATTTTTATTTGGAATATTTTTATACATATCAAATTTCAATATGATTTGAAACAGATTTGATATGCGCGTGGAGGCGCGTAGTTCTTGTAGTTTCTGACATGGTCGCGCTCACGCAGGCGGACTTCGGTTATTGATACTAACCAAGAATATACATACCTTATGGCAGTTACCAATGGTTAAAGGCAGTTGCCTTTAAAAACTCTTATTTACTCATGATAATCTCTCAAATTGTTGGCCTTTTAATTTTTTTTTTTTATCAAAATTTGGAACTAGTCCTTATTACTTATAAGAATTAAAATGTTTGTTGAAAGTTCCATATGTAGTAAAATAACAAGGTGGTTAAGTACACACTCTAGTTTGTAAGATGTATATTGAAATCAGGTTATTTATGAATTTGAAGTTAATTGGGCTTTAAAAATAAAGTCATTAAACAAAATCAAATCCTTAGCACTTAACTGAATTACATACATATTTAAGTGATATTATAAAGTGTTTACTTTATATTTATATGTTTTTATATATTTAATACAAGCGTATACTCGTGTTCATGGCAAGATTTTTTTTTCAAATGTTAGAAGTCACTTTTTTGCACATTTTCCACTTTAAAATTTCATTTTTTCATCTATTTCAGGCTATGTCTAACATAAACAATTAAAAATTAGTTTCAAGTCATCCATTTTAATTCAGAAGTGTGAAGCTTGAAGTAATCTTTCGTTTATTTAATTTTGACCTGAATTTTCAAACTAAGGCGGAGTGGAACTTTCGAAATATATGATAGCCTATTAGATTCTAAACCTGCAACCGTTTTCCGCCAATTCACCATAGTTGTGGTTGGTTTCCAAAATCGCTAAAACACGTTCTAATTAAGACTTTATTAACAGTTTTGAAACTAAGTTTGAAGCCGATTAGTCACATATGAAACTTTTTACATACAACTTTTGAGCCAATTGTGAAACACCTCTCCAATAAAATGAAACAAGAAACTTTGACAATGAATTTACGGTCGATTGGATGCTAAACCAAAAAATTTGTATACAATCCTTTTATTGTTCTTTTTCCACACTTGCATCCTGTCTTAGCCTGCAGTTTTGGCTGTGATCACAAGTGAGTCAGGCCAAGATTTTATATACAGAGATGTGTCAAACAAACCCTATCTTTGTGACGATTGTCAATAAAAATAAATTAAAATCAACAATTTTTTACTACCGCTTTGGCTACTGTGTTTTGATAAATTTATTTAATAGATTAAATTAATTTCATATATATGTATGTCTCCATACTTGACTGCACACCCTCTAAAACTCGGCAGGAGTTTCGGACAAGCAGTATTTCAAAAATATAAAAATTATTTTTTAGAGCTCGATATACAAATAGGGCTTTTTCAATGTTTACAAATCACATAAAATGCCTTTTATTCTCTAGAAAGAGAACTAATACAAACCTTTGTTCTATCAATTTTAGATCGGAACGCTACCAATTGGGTATGGTGTCAGATTGCCTATTGGGAACTGGCTCAGCGCGTTGGTGATCTGTTTCACGCCAGGAAGTCAGCAGTCAATATATACGCTGATGGACCAATCGACTGCGCCGGAGAGAGCATGTGCTTGCGTGAATTGAGTGGGAAGAGGAGGCCGTTGGATACTGTGCAAAGCACGCGTCAAAAGGTCGGTCTCGGTAAGTACCAAAAGTGCGTATTTAACTAAATGTGCAAATACAACTTAAATTTTATGTTATAGGCTTAACTCTAAGCCTAGAGTATGGTGACGTTTGGATCTACAATCGCAGTAATGTGCCGTTATTCGTGGACTCTCCAACGCTGGCCGAACGCTTGGACCGGGTTTGCAAAGTGATGCCTGGCTATTGTCTCAAGGCCTTCGAAACACAGAAGTAGATTTTTTGTAAGCTCCGTTCTTTAATACAATCATTATTAACTCATATCCTTTTTAGCAGGGCTCAATGGCTGGCTGGAAAGCAGTTGCAGCAGACCCACCTGGGACCTATCGACCGATTTAGCATGAAGATCAGCTTTGCCAAGGGCTGGGGTAACATGTACAGGCGGCAGGATGTTATGGGCTGCCCTTGCTGGCTTGAAGTTCACTTTAGCCATCTGCGGTGACAGTTTCAGCTTCCGGTGGGCGCCAATTGCTTTACGGCAGCGGCAGCGCTATGTTTAACTGGGATGGTCTGCACTAATCCAATGTGCTGTAGGCCACGTGTGCTCCACCGGTGGCGACATTTCGTTCAAATAGTTCAAAAACGGTTTTCGGGACTAGGCAGTAAAGCAAGTATACTGAGACTACAAACAATTGTCACAAAGAGTTTTAAATTGCGCCAACTGGACTAGCAAAGTTGGGGCAACAATGGACTGCAAATTATATAATTTTAAAAGCTTAACTCAATTATGGAAAATGTTTTAATAAATGCTATATCGAAATTAACTTATGGATAAAGCTTGCGCAGCAACGGAGATATAAGTGTTAAATTCAAATAGTAATTGATTGTTAAACATAGCTAAAAATAAAATCCTGTGATTCACTGTATATGTACATTTGCATATGTATGAAGTATGTATGAATTACAAACTATAATATGTACGAAATATGTATGTAACTCGGTAAGAGTAAAAATTTCTGATTTATGTACAAATACTAAATTCATGTACATATGTTAGTATGCATAGTCTATACATGTCGCTCATTCACGTGAAGACTGTCATAAGTCACAAAATGCGACTATCATGTATATATTGTACAAATTTCATATTTATATCTTGTATACTCTTCAATCGAGAAGATATTTATTTAAAATTTGTTTTGCTAGGCGGTACTCATTGGTAAACATTCAGCGTATTTCCCGAAAAATCGTATATTTGTTTAAGTTTTGACAGTAGTCAAGTAAATGCGTGATATGTACTTAACAATGTACGAATAAAAAACAGAGGTGCACATTTCAGTAATAGCGGAAGATATACACAGGTATTTGACCATCACAATAATAATGGCCTATGATGGTTTTCGCATTCACATAATTTTTTATAGTGGGAACTCAAAATACAAATTATCTTTTTTTTAATAATTATATAACGCAATTCTCAGGCACATACATTGACTCTATTAGCCGATTAGTAATTTGTTAAATCAAAATATTTTGCTCAAGCATTTTTATGTTGATGTCTTAAACAATCGCTTAACTTTCGCTGAATTTGTAAATGTTATAATTCGCGTTTTAGTTTTCATCGAGCCCTAACCCCATACTCAGTTGCCTTTCAATGTGACGGAAACGCAAATTTGAGCACGCGTAAGGCATTTTATACTACACATTCTGGAAATAAATGCTTCATTTGGTTTTTGTTAAGAGAAATACTTTTTTAATTAAAATTTCGCCCACTGTAGATAATGTTGCGGTCCCGATTCCCCCACAAAACTATGAGCCTTAAGTAAGTGTCTGCACATACATACATACATATGTACACATGTACATTTTAATTCCAAAAATATTATTGTAATAACTATACGCCCTTTTATGAAAACATAAGTACATACGAGTTAATAGTAAAAAACTAATTTTAAAAACTGCTTGGACTTTAGTCATTTTGAATTTATAACATATACATTCATACATGCTTATATATGTATGCTTGTATATACTTCAGTATCTTCAAAATGATCAAATATTTAAGCATCGTTAATAGTTGTAGTTTTACTGTTAAGTTTTAAGAAATATTTTGTAATAAAATTTCAATATATTTACAGATTTTGATTTTTCACTGCATCTTTGTATTTGCTATCCACTCAATGTTACTCAATGCCATAATTAATATTAAAAGAGTTTGTAATTCATTTAATTTTAATGTATTATTTATATAATTTACTATTTCAATATTTAAGATAGCTTCTTTTAGCACAGTCACAAATATTAAAATTATGAAAAATGATGTTGCATATATTTTCTTACAACTCGATAACAATTATTTTTATATATAATATAAAAAGCACCGTTTAAGATTTACAATATTATTGGACGGTTTTAGGGCAGCAATCAACTTTTGTATGTATAACACTAGCGGGCGTTTCTAGCCGCAACAAGTATTTATACCCTTTCTCGTATGTTATACGCATAACGCGTTTATCATTTTTAATAGATATCTTTTTACTTTCAAATTATCGACAAAAATTTTGATTTTGAGACGGTATTTCAAGCATAACTCTAAAAACATAAGAGCTAGACGCGCCAAGTCTAGTTTGTAGGCTCCCATCCAGGAAAAAAGCTCAGCCGCTGCTCAAAAACCTTGTGTATTTCTGTAAATGGTTGCATAGCATCAGTGCTAGAATGTTTGAAAGAAGTTTGCTTTTTATTCCCTGAAACAATTTTAATGGGTAAAAAGTATTTTATGGTTTAAATAACGGCATAAGGAATCACCTCCGACCCCATAAAGTATATATATTTTTGGTCAGCATAAGTAGCTGAGTCAATCTAGCGAAGTCCGTTTGCCCGTATGTATGAACGCGTCTATATAACAACCTATGAAAGCTAGAGACTTGAACGGAGGTCATCATAGTGCCCGCGAGTAAGATAATCGATATCTTACGCCGTTTCCAAGCAACCGATAAAAATCGAAATGGAAATCATGTTTTTTGGGCAAATCTCTCAGGTCATAAGAGCTAATGTCACCAAATTAGACATGCAGGTTCTAGAATCGTATTATATATTTTTTATATAAAGTAGACTAGGTGAAATTTTAGAACACTTTTTCTAAGTAAATAAATACGGAATCTTTGGGGACTGGAAATTAACCTTATCATAACAACGAAAACAAATATATGTGTGCTGAAATGATTCCTTTTCAACGATTCAATCTCTTATCTCTATATATAACACTGTTTGTCCTGACTGACTGATTGGTGATCAACGCACGGCCCATAGGGCAAGAGCTAAGAAGCTGAAATTTTCACTGTAGGTACCTTATGTGATAAAGGTGTACGTTAAGACGGGGTTTTGGAAAAGTTCACTCGCATGTGTTAATAAATGCGAAAAACGTTTGTACAAAACTTGTTTTTTTTTTCAAACAATTATTGTCAAAATTAATTTAATGGGTGATTTGCACTTTTTGGAAAATCCATCCCTCCATGGTGGAAATGGGCGTCAAAGATTTGGTTGGTGACGTTTCGCGCCCAAATTCATTTCTAAGGATATATCAAAAATCATTTGAGACGTGTATCACATTTTTCGAAAAATCAAAGCTTCCTCGGTAAAAATTGTGATTCTACGATTTTTTGATCAAGTTTTAAGTTTTTTTCCGATTTGCTTCAATCTTATTTTGAATCGCATGCTCGAGCTCCTTAGCGGGCTTCTCTCAAAATGCGCACCCTCGAGGTTTTGTGCTGGAACGCGGGCGGCGTTTCAGCCAAAATCCACGAGTTGCAACTCTACATGCACAAGGTAGACATCGAACTCTTAGGCGAAACTCATATGCGTGGTCTGGTGACTCCCCGCATTCCTGGGTACTCCTCCTACCCAGCGAATCATCCCGCCCAAGGACGTTGGGGTTGCGCCGCAATTCTTATCTGCAGTGGTATCTCGGACTTTCCCACCGCCCCCCAAACGCGAAGCCGACCTGTAACTGGCCTCTGCAATAGCCTCAACGGCTTCTGGAGACGTCGAGCTTGGGGCCATATACTGCCAGACCGGCTTCAGATGGACTGCCAACGAGCTTTGCCAGCGTTCCGAACCTTGATCCCAAGTGCTTATTGGGCGGTGAGTAGAACGCAGCAACGCCAGGGGACGTGAGCTCACCGAGTTCATGCACGACGCGCGCTTTAAATGTTTAGCCAATGGCAGCCCAACGAGGTTCCCACCACAGGCAGGCCTAAGTCCCTCTTGCCTCGATTTTGCACTATATAGGGGTTTCCCACACTGGACGCTCAGCTTTGAATTTCGCCCTGACCTGAGCTCTGACCACTTGCCTCTGATGATTTTCATCAACGCCGCCGCCAGACACTACCCAAGGCTGGAAAGAATAATCGACAGGCATCTACCCGGATATGGATATAGCTTCTGCAGAGGATATCGACGATGCTCTCAACGGATTCACCGAAAAGATGCCGGGCGCAGCAGCTGAAGCCAAGCGTCACTATCCCGCCAATGCTTGGGCATCAGCCTTGATAAGCGCTTAACCTTCGCCAGCCATATTAAAGGAATTGTGCAACGCTGTCGAAATAAACTGACCAAGCTAAATTGGCTCCTCAACCCCCGCAGCAACCTCTCCCTTGCAAGCAAACGGCTAGTTTACTTACAAGCTGTGGCACCCATCTGGCGATACGCCATACAGATCTGGGGCTTGGCTGCTCCTTCTAACCGAAAGAGAGTTCAATCTCTTCAAAGCAAGACTCTCCGCCGGATGGCAGGAGCTCCATATTACGTGCGCAACAGCGTTCTCCATTGAGATTTGAAGATGCCCTGGGCCGAAGAACAAATTAGGACCCACTGCGCCCTAAGGAGAACTTTTGTACAGACACTCCCCACCGCAACTCCGCCCACCCATCCCCAAAGCGACGCGGCCACCTCCCCTCAGGCCGGCTACCTGATATTTTAACCAAACACAACCACATCACAACAGATCCAAAACAAGTTTTTACATCCTTAAAAAACTGGCGACTCAAACAAAAGACACGCAAATGGCGCATAAGGCAACAGCGACCTTAAACGCTTTTTAATAAATAAATCAAAAATATCTAAAAACTTATGGGTGCCCGCGCCCATTTTAGTGTGCCCAGACAGAGTAAGACTGCTGAGAGTGGCAGCCGAACGCCGGCCTCGAAAGCCGAACGTTCAGTATGAAGCCACATCTCGCTCAGCGCACAACGTCGCTGCGGCTGATGCTATTTCGTAATATATGTATGTTAGCTTCAGCCCAAATACATACATATGTGTGTATGCGTGTGCAGAGTGTGCCTCGCTCTCACTTATTGTTTTGCGCACTTGTGTGCATCTCCTTCTCCCTGCATAGCTTCTCAAAAACCCCGAGATCGAAAAACATACATACATATGATTGTGTTGTGTGGATGTGCGCACAAGTAGATCGCGGCGTTTGTCGCGAGCCAGAGATTTTTTCTTCAATTGTGTGCCCTTTGTGCCGGTGGCACACACATTCAAATGCTCTATCATGTATTTCTTCGTCCAGTCAGGCATAATGAGAAGAATCTGATATATTTATATTTATTAAAAACTTAAATGACCTAAATGATATATTTATATATTATATTTTTTTACTGTGGGGACCAATTTTGCTTAAAATTAAAAAAAAAAACTAAGTCGTATTATACTTGTGCACACGCACACTCTTTCGAGTAAGCAGTTGGGTGCCATTATTAAAGGGTTTGGCCTGTTCATGTGCAAAACTCCTATTTTCCATGCATGTTGTGAGGGTAAGGGTACCTGAACGTTGGCATAAGTGCATGATAATTCTTTGGGCTTGCCAAGCACACACACTTACACGCTTTTCTATATGGATGGAAGCATTTATGCGTTTGTGTGCATGTAGGTTGCCTGCCTGCCTGCCCGATGCAAATTTGACAAAATTTGAAGTTTTTGGCATTTCTGAATTTCGAGCTCTACACACAGACACTCACACACACTCACAAAAATGTGTGCGAATGAGCTGATCAAGGGTTTGTCGTGGGACAGAGATATTTTCGTCAATGGGTGCGTAAATTTGGGCGACGGGCACGGTCTTTGTTTTTTTCGCCATGCCTGCGGTGGGCTTGCGGCCGCATAAGGCACAAATGTGGGAACAAATGGACACGTAGCCTGCGACGCGTAGCCTGGCTTTTCCCACTTCAAAAAACACGCCAACCGACTGGCTTTCCGCTCTCCAAAAGCCAAAGGAACGAATATCGAAGTCGCGGCTTGTTGATGCTGTCACGAAAAACGAAGTTAGTCGCCAGCCTGCCTACAGCTAAATTGGTCGATGGTGCTCTGCGTCGTTTCGTTTTCGAAGAACACTGAGCGAAATAGTTTTTTGCTTAAGATCGACGCATAATACTCTTGCTTAATCAATGATATCTATTTATCGCTGACCATGACCTATCCAAAATCTGTACTCACTTTATGACTGTATGTTGTATACTGAGGTTAGCTCGGTAGAAAATCAGTATTTTTAAGTCGATGCAAATATTTATATTATTATGATATCCGAACTTATAGAACCTCATAGATTAAATTACAATAATGACTAAAGAAATTGATTTAAAATAGGGACATCTCTATATATAAAACTGTTTGTCCTGACTGACTGACTGACTGACTGACTGACTGATGATCAACGCACAGGAAGCTAAAATGTTCACTACAGTTACCTTATGTGATGTAGGTCCACGTTAAGACGGGGTTTCGGGAAATTCCACTCGCAAGTGTGGAAAAATCGCGAAAAACGTTTGTATGTAACTTTTTTGTTTACCATCCGATCAGCCTCAAACTTATTTTCAAAGATCTTTGTTCAAATTCATTTAAGGGGTGTTTCACACTTTTCGAATAAGATCTTAATGAATACGTATTTCAGCTATTTGGTGGTAAATTGGCGGAAAACGGTTGTATGAAAGTTTTTCGTTTACCATCCGATCGGCCACAAACTCATTTTCAAAGATCTATGTTCAAATTAATTTGAGGGGTGTTTCGCATTTTTCGCAAAATCTAAACTCCTTCGGTGGAAAATGCATTTCAAAGATTTTTTTAGTGAATCTTATGTTTTGTCCGATTTGCATAATAGTTTCAAAATCATTTTCAAAGCCTTTTGATTTTATAACATGCGTGCCACGGGCAAGGCCGGGTTATACCCGCTAGTTAATTTATATGTATTTTAATAAGGAGGTTTTTACGGTTTGGCTGTCAGCCAAATAATATATTTATATTAGCATTGGCTTAAAAGATATTAATTTACTACCAAACCAACAAAAACATATGCAAATACAAATTTGAGATAGATCATAGTAAACGCAGAGAACTAAAACAAGTAACAGGTTCTAGTCGGGAGCTCCCGACTGGGGGATACCCTGAAACCTCTTCTTCCGAAAATTGCTCAAATTGCCAAAATTGCTCAAAAGACAGGATTTCAATATCGATTTTTATCGATTACTTGGAAACGGGGCAAGTTATCGAATATCAATAAATAAAACAAACTCGATCTGTGCGGATACTAGGACCTTCAGCTAAAATTTCAAGTCTCTAGCTCTTATAGGTTCTGAGATCCTTGCGTTCATACATACGGACAGACGGACGGACGGACGGACGGATAGACAGACGGACGGACAGACAGAGACATGGCTATATCGACTCGGCTGTTGATGCCGATCAAGAATATATATGCTTATGCCTGTTAAATACATTTGCACAAATACATACATAAAAATTAGTTTTTTTTGGAAGCAAAACCCACTGCAGGGAATAACAACACATTCAAATAATTTGTATGTATGTATGTTCACACACAACAAACATAATTGCTTGCACAGCCCTCATAGAGCCGAGGCGGAGAGTACTTTCAATTTTTAGCGTTTTCGCTTTTTCAGCTGTGAGAGCGCAATAATACTGATTTCGTTTTCGTTCTCAATTTTCAAAAAACCAAGCTGCATAGTTGCATTTTGTTGTATGGCGATACTCATCTTAGTGTTTATATTGTTTTTGGTTAAAAATAGTAAGCAGTGGCTTCCAAAGGTTTTGTACAATGCTATCGTCAGTCTGCCTGGAAAGAAATTCGGAAGTATGTACTAGATTTTTTTTCGCCATTATTGGCTAGACTTTTGAATCAAGCAGTATATGTATACTTTAGTATATTAATGACAATATGACAGTCAAGTTTCACAATTTTACAGCTAGATTGACCAAGTTTGGTATGAAGACTACCGACTAGCTCCTTCCCCTGGGCTTACCTCACCACCACAAATTGCAAGAATCTCTCCTAGACACAGTTTGTCAGTCACTACTCAAGGGTTACAATTTTAGAGCCACCAATCGAATATTCAATACTGTACGACTGATTTAATCGGTAATCACACTGTGATTCAATTTTAATCCCTTAATTGCAGTTGTGCTAGCTTTGTATCATAATGGAATATTAACTTGAAAAATAACACTTCGTGTTTGTAATACAAGTGAAACAAAAACGTTATCAATTGCATTTGTATGATAAGTGCTAAGAGAAATAAACCGAAATGTTAATTTCATCAAATTAAGGAAATATAGAATTTTTATTGTTATGAACACGTTCTTATAGTTTAATCATTCAAAAACATAATCCTGGTCGAAATCGTATTTATCAGCATTAGTTGATGATGAACCTAAACTAAAGCTGTCCAAGACATCGGTTATTTTCAAAATTTTCTTCTCGTTCCGAACATTTTGCTTTTTCTTCTTTTTCTGCAGTTCCTTAATGTTTTTGTTAAGGGATTGATTCTCTGAAAAACATATTATTTATTATATATATGACGAGGAAAATAGTGTTCAAAGATATACCCTCCAGAAGCAACACAGGATCTTGTTTATCCTTCTTATTGTCCTCTAATTTTCTCTTGCGACCCTTTAACGACGTTTCATTTTCTGTTATTTCTGCGGCAGCAATCTGCGTATCTTCAGGAGTCGACCTCAACTCAAGTGGACCAGTGGACGTTATCTCCATAACATCATCTGATTTCTCAGGACATTGGTTCAGTAAGTCAGTCTCCATTGACTCAAAGTTATGTACGTCAAATTCTCGCGCCTCTGCGTGTACAATCGAAGCACTTATATGTACATTTGTATCATCGATTATTATAGGCGGTTGAGTACAATATTTGATTTTTCCGGTGTTCCAGTCGTTGAGCACACTACGCGCAGCGGACACAACATCTGGAACACCCTTTTTTAAAAATTTTCCTGAAAATCGGAATGACATATAATAAATAAGGACAATAAACTAAAGAAATTGACGGACCCATTCTGGCTGCCTTCTTGGCGAAGAATTCTTCAAAGGTGTCATAGCTGGTAATATCGTACATTTTACAGAAATAATCTTTGCTAGCTCTTTTCAAAACGCTCTCTGCTATGCTGAACGGATCTTTAACGTCGCCTACACGCTGAGCGTTTTTTAACACGGCGTGCGCGTTTTCGTTTCTCTCGCTGGCAATACTGGTAAAAACAATGCCAGGACAATCAATAAGCTTGATCTTTGAATCAAGCTCAACTTCTTGCATAGCTCTGAAAAAAATAGGAAGTTAGTAACCACTCAATCGGCAATTATGTTTGATTTAAACAATTTGTTAATCATATGTAGTTAATAATTTATCAGCATTTGTCGTTGTTTCGCTGTATGAATACTTCGTGTAAAAAATGTATTCAACAATTCATGTAATTAACAGGGAGTTTAAAGTTAATCTTTGTATTTGCAGTTGGGGGAGTCATTGATTCTATTTATGTCAAGGCTGCAAACTTACTTTGAACTCAACGTTTCGAATTCGAACAAAACCAAACCAATTGCCTTATGATTAAAGTTTTTTAGAATTACAGAGCCCCAATACATAACTTGAGCCCCAAAATATTCATTGCATTTTAAGAAAGGATTAAATATTTACGTAACTTTTAGGTAAGGCAAATTCTATATAAGTGGTTTGCAATATGTTCATTAAAACGTTAAATAATAGATTATAAATGATTTTTTTTGCTACTGAAAATATATAAACCCAAACCTAGGTTTACATATCGAAACCCCCAACAGTTTCTTTTTTTCCTGTGTATGAATACGACGAACAGAGAGAATTTAAATAAATGGGTGACAAAATAGATAAAATGACTTATGACTTTCATATCAAACGATCATTTTTTCATCGAGTTGCATAACTTACTTAGTCACTCCCGGAGTACTCCCAACCATGCATGAACGTCCTCGGGTTAGCGAGTTTATAATAGAGCTCTTGCCCACATTGGGTATGCCAACAACTCCAACGCGTATTGATGTTTTGATGCCCTTATTCCGACAATAGTTGGCCAGCATAGACATAAGCAACTCAGCTCCAATGCATACCGAACCCTGCATTGCTTTTTCGCTCTTCATGTCGCGTAGTTTCCTTCGTCCCAATTTTGACGCCTGATCTTGCGTGGAAGCTTTAAACGCTGTAACGGGCATGCTGCGCCGAAAGAATTTTATCCAATTGTTAAGATTTTCCCTTGGAACAAGGTCGGCTTTATTCAAAATGAGTACCAGCCGCTTGTTCCCAGGCGCAGCGCGCACTGCTCGCTCCACTTCATTGCACCGCGTTCCTAGCGGATCCCGTGCATCGACCACTTCCAGAATAACGTCTGCATTCTCAATTACCTTACGAAATTCTTTAAAGTACTGCTTTAGAGATTGCTCCTTAGTGGTGGCGTTCTTGTATTTCTTCTCGTTAGAATCAGCAGCATTATTTTCATGCATTATGCCGTGCACAGTGCTCCGAATGTCGGCATTTTCAACCATCGACTCTAGCGACTTGAATTTGTTCTGTTCGCGTTCTGATTTATACATTTCCCGGCGAGTTTGCCGCTCATTCTCCTGACGTTGCTTTGCTTCCTCCACCTCTTTAAGTATATCATCTTTAAACGGGCATATGTTTGGTATCTGTATTAGTTTTTGCTTTTTACTGCCTTTCTTAGGATTCTTTTTGGCCTCGCGACGTTCCTTTCGGTTGTGTTCGCGTACTTTTTTGTCAATTTTGTGCTTGAGCCGACCAGTTAAACGCTTTGATTTTTTTGCTAAAAATGTATTATATTAATATTTTTCTAGTTTTCAACAAACCACGTGGGACACTAACTCTTTAATCGTTTAAGAGCCATTTCTTAATAATTTCCAGCCTTACTATTGCATCTGAGCACGTGTAAATAAATGTGCTTCTTCTATACACGCATTCAGTGACCATTCACAAAATGTATTAACCAACACTGTAAAATATTTATTAGCGATGCCAGATAGTTCAGTCTCGTGATGTAATTATACAAAATACCATTTTTGATTATTTATATTCCCTAAACATGTTTATGAAAACCACGGTTTTGGCTGGAATACATTTTTTTAAGAAATGTACAGCAAATGCGCTATCAGCAAGAAGCTCGTATATACACACTAGTGCATTTTTAAGAAAATCGGAGGACCGCAAAGAAATGTTGGCCTCCATGCCGGCAAAAGACGAAGGCACCATTGGCGAAAAGTCTGTTGATATAGACACGCTTCTTAACCGGTAAGTGCAGGCACAATAATTGACCTATTTCAATGTAAAAAAATATCTATTTATATCAACAGAAGGGCGAAGTCCTTTCCTGACGCTAGCACCGCCACGCAGCTTTTCAACGGTATACCCTTTAACGAATTGCCAATCTGTAACATACGCGTGTCGCCTAACAATACAATTATTTCAGTGACGGACTACAAAGGCTAGTTTCGTGATTAATTTCGACAAAGGCTTTAAAGAGTAATAATTATTATTTATTTGTTTTAGGTGTGCCAAGACTAATACGATCTTGTGGAGTCGAAGGTTTCAAAAATACCAGAAAAGGGACAAATATTGCTGCACAAGCAACAGCTGTTAACATAAGCGTGGTAAGATGCAATATTTTAGCGGTTTCTAATTGTGTGATAATTTGTATGTACAACTTCAGAAAGCGGTTGAACTTGGCTGGAAGACAATTAGAGTGAAAGTTCGTGGACTTGGCCCAGGAAGAATGGTAAAATTCGCTTACATTTATAACATATAATTATTTTTATAACATATGTTTAAATATTTATTGTTACAGTCAGCTATCAAAGGCTTGCAAATGGGCGGCTTAAATATTGTTTCTATTACTGATAACACACCTGTATCCTGGAATCCGCCGCGACCTAGAAAACAACGAAGCCTTTAATTGAATAGAAACACTATTGAAAGTAGACAACATAAATAATATAAAAATAAAATTATTGCGTGCTTGGAATATTTTGTATAATACCCTGCACTCATTAAAAATAAGTAGACAGCCTACACTAGTTTTGTGCGAATGTATGTATGTATAGTATGTAGATGGAATTATTTCCATTATGAATTGAAATTTTAATCGTATGTGCTCCTAATCCTTTTGCTTTCGAGGCCGGCGTTCGGCTGTCACTATCAGCAGTCCTACTCTATCCCATGGGGCTCAGTCGTTGCGATTTATCGTGATCCGATTATTCTGCAGTTTAACATATCTATGCATTGTATAATTAGTGGTTAGACCTAATTTGGAAATATCCGCTGAACGTGTTTGTTTCCGATAGTCGATAACTTGCAACGTTTCTAAGAAATCGATATCGAAATCCTGTTTGATGATATTTATTTAACCTACATTTTTTTCAGAAACTACTGTCGAATGCTTAAATATTTATCTAAAATAATAATCTATTTTGTTTATGAATAATATTAAAATTGAAGGTGTAATTTATAATATGCTTACAAACTATAGTGGTACAATTATCAAATGTGATAGTACGTACATTCCCTTTATTTTTATTCTACTTAATGTAAGCGTTGTTATAATGACGTGCACCTAGAGTGTGCTAAGACAACTTAAGGCTATAAAAGGCTTTATATTACACTGCATATCCTTGAAAGCATACACACAATCACCTAAGAAACGTATTTAAGTAAAATTTGTTGAACTATAAATTGTCGTATGTATGTACAAATGGTTGGCTGGAATGGTTATTGATATGGAATAGAAAGTAAAAGTAAATGGAGGATTATTGGATTTACAAAATGGAACTTTTTGGTTTCAAAGTACGTTTGGCGGTTCAAATAATTCTCATGATGCTGTTGTGAACTTTTTATAGCGCCATTCGAAGCTCTTAAGTATTATGTTTTGCATGGCTATACACATAGGGATTAATATGCAACGTCGTCGGGAATTGATTTGATTACTAGGCGACATTGGTACGTTGTGTGCTATAGGCATAGAGACCAATGAATGGCAAATGTTAAGATTCTGGTTCCCATATAGTCTTAAATCTTGCCATCGCCTTGACTTTTTAATATTATTTTGAGCAGTATGTATAATTCGTAATGCTGTCATAGGATCGTCTATTGCTTTTATGTCCGATTCGCAGTTGTGACAGCCTCTTGCACCATACGACGCATGAAACTGCATATTGGATGTAATACCGCAAAAGTCTGGACTTCTGCCTCCACAGGGATTTTGAGGCGATTCGGTATGCCTTTCACCATTGCTGTCATCGCGCCTTGGCATCACACTTTCTTCGTAGTCCATGAAACTAGTGGCACAAGAAGGCTGATATATAACCGCGGAAGCGTGGCCAGATCGACCAGAGTTTAATGGAGTACCCTGTTCCCATGTGTTTGTGCGTGGATCATAGACTTCAACGATAGAAAGAAAATTGTTGCCGTCAAACCCTCCAATAGCGTACAGCTTGCCATCAAGTGTTGTAAGCGAAAGAGCACTCCGTGCAATTTGTATTGGCGCTACCATATCCCAGGTCTCGTTCTCAGTATCGTATCGTTCTACAGTAGCAAGTTGCCGTGTGCCATCAAATCCCCCCACGACGTATATGAAGTGATTAATGGCTGCGACACCTAAAATTAAAACATATTGTATTACAACATGAAAAATGTAAATATATAAGATGCTGGCGGATTCTCCCTGGTCTTGCCCGCGGAATGTTTTCTGCCTCAAAACTAAAACACGCTGTACCCTAAAAAAATATATTATATTTATTTTATGACTTCTAAAAAAACCCTCACTCGGATGATTAATAATTATCAACTTATATCTTCGGCACGCCGAAGATTAAATATTGTAGACATTAAGCCAAAAGCTTCGCAGTTATGCCAAAAAAAGAAGAAGAAGAAAAATCCAAGGCCTTATCTTCTAATATAAGGTAAATATTGGTGACACAGATTCTCCTTTCTTGTTAGTGCGTCTTCAATTCTCTGCTCCCTTCAGACCCACAAGAAATTATCGCCCTTTATTTCTACCTGTTTTTTATTCTCCCGCTTTTCTAACTTATTTACATTCTAAAATAATATAGTTATTTAGGATTATTTTAATTTACTTAAACATTATTAAATTTTTTTTCTCTGCTAATACATTTCGTCTTAGCTGCAGACTCGAATGACGTCACTGACAAATTTAGCTGTGAAAAGGGGCCTAGCTGGCTGGACGGCCGAATAAAATACGTCCATCGAGTCGGGGATGATATAAGAAATATTTTTATTCTGATAGGGCTTTTAATTTTAAATTTTGCTATCCTAATATAGTAAATACTTAGTTTGCCACTCGTTCTGTCGAGTGCAGCACAGAAAACAATACAATAGCAATTGCAATGCTGTTGATAGAATTCAAAAAAGACGCACGTGAATGGGTGTCTAGCTGCCGCAATCACGAGGCCAGCCAAAGCACGTTTAAGTTTTGTGTTTCTTAACTGAACTTGATGAAATTTTCAACAATAAATCTTATTGTATGTACTATAGGATATTTTTGCTATATTACATATTACATTAAAATTGTGGCTCAAATTGGTGCGCAATACAAATTGGTGTATTTAATTGATATATATATATGTATATACTATTCTAGAAGTCAGGTTTGGTGACTAGTGAAATTACTTAATTTTCTCAAAAAACAGGTTTTCGATATCGATTTGTATTAATGACTTGCAAACGGGGCAAGTTATCGACTATCGGAAACAGACTCGTACTGCACGGGCACTAGAAGGACCTAAGTTCAAAATTTCAAGTCTCTAGCTCTTATAGGTTCTGAGATCCTTGCGTTCATACACACGGACAGACAGACGGACACGGCTAGATCGACTCGGCTATTGATGCTGATCAAGAATATATATACTTTATGGGGTCGGAGAAGTTTTCTTCTGCCTGTTACATACATTTGCACAAAAACATTATATCCTTTATACAAATCAACAAAGTTAGTAAACGGAACGCGTCGCTCATATTTATTTACGTTCATATAGATTATTTTGCCTCAATTACGCCAAAGATAAAACTTCTTTTCTATTTGCAGGTAGAATTTTCCAAATCCCTGTCTTAATACTCACTTTCGACTCTAAACGAACTTTCAGTACAAAATGATCAGCGTTCAGTCAGCCAGTCAGGACAAACTCTTTGATATATGTAAATAAGGTAAAGATTTTACCTGCTCCGCTGCGGCCAGTATTGAGGGACGGCAAATAGCTCCATTCATTGTTTTCCGGATGATAGCACTCTACACTGGCCAAACGCTCATTGCCATCGAAGCCACCAATGGCGTACAGAAGACGATTAACAACCACAACGCCAACGCCCAAGCGTTTGGAATGCATTGGCTGGACGAGCGTCCAGCGATCTTGGTCTGGGTCATAGCTAATAATAAAACGGATTTATTGTAAACTCATAATGTAAGTTATAGAGTACCTACTACTCTACTGTATTGTGGTATTCCATTCCTGCTGATCCACCCACAGCGTACATTAGCTCGTCCATGACTGCTACGCCGACACGATGACGCGGTACAGACATTGGCGAACAGGGCCGCCACGTTTCGCTTATAGCACTATAACGATCTACCCAATCGGAATCGTATGAAGACCCAATGTTGTTATTACGGCCGCCTACTGCATAGAACTTTCCTTTTAGAAATGCAGCGCCCAGACCGGAACGTGGAATGCGCAGATTTGGTAAAGAAGTCCAAGTTTTGTCATCTACATTATATGCCTCCAGTATGTCCAATGAATGTCGAAAAAAGCCGCCAGCGACGAATATCATACGCGTTGTATTTGGCGTGCGCTCTTTGACGCCTGGGCATTTGTGCAATGTTAAGTCCTTAAAGATCTTGGCTAGATATTCTCGGCAAGCAGGAACCTTTCTCAGTACATCACAGTTTTTCATTTGTTCCTTAAGAAAGTTGGGCGTAAGAAACTGGCAGCGAACAGCGCCAAGAATGTGTTCCATCTTGCAATGCCGATTGTCCTCATCGTACTTCACCCATTTCAGAACGGCATTGTATACCTCGCGTTCTTCCTGTACGTTCAACTCGTCCCGCCTGATAAGTGCTATCAGTTGATAAGCGGACAACTGTAAAAACTCTTCCTCCTGGCACACCTGCGATACGATCAAAGCATGGAGGCTAATAGAGGTAAGAACAACATTCAACATTCTCAACATACTTGCATAAAGTGACGTTCAATGAAGTAGTTTGCTTTCTTCTGTAGCTCACTGCAGCTGTGCTGCTCGGCAAAATTAGCAATGCCTATAGCGTTAGTTGGGTCTAACTGGCGCTCCAGGAAAGCACAACAGGCATCAATAACATTTTGCACTTGGAACATTGTCGCTGCAGGCAAAAGTTGGCAGACAGTTACTTCTGTGACACGTATCTGCCCAGTGTACATAAAGTAAAGAATCCGGGCCATTGCCGTAGGACATACCTAGCAAAACGGATTATGCTGTTCATATATTATAGCAAAAATTTGGAGCTATATAGCTAGACTTTACTTACCCCTTGAAGTTGAACGCGCGACATCTCAGACTCCTTCAGTCCGCCAGTAAACATGGCCTTAAAGTACGGTGACGCAGCAGAAAGAACCACCTTGTGGGCAGGAAAGAGCTCCTTCTTCACCTCAAGCACAACGTCTGTCAGCATGCCGTGTGAACGCATCATGAACATCATTTTAAGTGCTTCCTTGGCATAGTTTGACATGCAGAAAGTCATGTCATCATCTGTTGCATCGTGGTCATCTATGGCACGCGCAGTGTCGAAACGCCCGCATGGCGTGGGGAGGGAACAGCTGTCTGAGTTTTCGTTCATCTCTAAGTCTATTCGAAAATATATTTAAAAAAAAAAAGCATTTTAGTTCTGCATATTAGAATAAGATTGATGAAATTTGCTTAACCTTCCACTAATTTCATCAAATATGTAACTTTTTAAAGAACACATATCAGACTATATAATAACTCTTTGGGATAATTTGTTACTTTTCTGCATGCTTGACAGCGTCTAAGTAAACCTCGTTAATGGGATATTTCAAATCAAACAGACAGCGCAGACCTAAGAAGTGTCTGCTCTAGAGTGGGCGACTATGGAATATTCTCATACCCAGTATTACGTCAATATCTTCAGGTAATACTATTGGGAGCGAAATAAAAGTGCACCAGTTAAGATGGCGGGTAGTCCATTCCATTCACTTCTGGCTAGAAAATCGAAAAAACTCTGGCCTGTTGCCAAATTTTATTAATCATAAAAATCGATCCACCCGACAATAATGTTTTTTCTTGGTTGCTTTGTGAATTGAATTGTGTATGCCAATTGATTAGTTATAGGAGTTGCGCCGTCTTGTCGATTTATAAAATTTGGCGATAAGGCTCGCCAATACTAAAAGGTGTGCCCAAAGTCCAACCACTACACGAATAAACAAGTAAGAGTGGTCTAATCGGGAGTGAACGACTAGGAGATTCCTTGATTCTAGCGCCGAGCTGCCGTCAAAAACATTCTGCCTTCGACAGAAAAGCGACGCCGCTAGGCTATGCTGTAGCTGCGCTGTTTTTTCCCTTAGAGCCGCTTTATGAGATTGTTTGTGGATGATCACTATGAAGTTTTTAGGCCACAAATATCGTATCAAATGTGTCTAAATTCCAAAGACCAAAGACTTCTAAAATAAATGTATTCTTGGGTTCGGGGAGAGTTGTCCAAAAATTGTAATATTCTCGACCTCTATATTATATGAGAGCCTTCATACCAGATTTAAAGACTCTGCCCCTGTAAGCCGGGGGATATATAACAGGATTTTAACCCGATTCTGATCGATTTCATGGAAATGGAGAAATGTAATCGATAATTTGAAACGGACTCGTACTGCGTACCTAGTTTTGATTTTCCTCAAAGAATTGATTTTGCATTTACACTCATATAATCTGTGCAGCACGAGGCGTGCGTGGTTGTGTGTGTGCATATTAATGGATTTTTGTTGTTGTGTGTACATATGTATTGAAATAAGCTATTATGTTTGCTACGACAGTCGGCGCGGGGTCAGGGTATCTCCTAGTCAGATACTTTCGACTATAGCAATCTTACTTTTTATTACATACCGTACTACCAAATAGAATAAGAACATTCTCCTGTATAGTAGGTTGCTTTTACCGCGCCTTTTTGAAACGTAAACTATGAACGTACAAACTATAAAGATCAGCTCACTCAGGTTGCACCTTCGACATCGACTGATTGTGCGTACGCCGGAATTCATCTGAACCAATTTGCTTTGTCATTCCCTCACTAAAAATCCACACAAAACAGGTAGCGTTAGCTTCGAAACGTCGCTATGAAATAAATGGTCTAGTCGGGAATGTCCAACTACGGTATACCCTGTATCCACCTCCAGACTGCTTTCGCCCACACAACAGCACTTACATTGCTATAGAGTAACTTCGGTATTAAATGTTCGATCGTTAAATTGTCAGGAGTTAAATATAAGTCAAATTTAATTATACTCAAATATACGTAAAAAAATGCACATTTTAAATAATGGAATAGTGGTGGAAACTATCCAATGTGCAATATTTTTATCTGTGCATACTAAGTGAGAACTGAACTTTCTTCGCATAACTTTTCGTCATATGCTTAAAGAAAAGGGATACTATATTCTAAATTGTAAGTCCTTGCTTTTACAGTTATGTAATAGTGGAGGAAACTATCCAAAGCGAAATATTTTTTTACCTGTGCATACTAAGCAAGAACTGAACTTTCTTTGCATTACTTTTCGTCATATGCTATAAGAGAAAGGATACTAAATTCCCAATTTGACGTCCTCGCTTTTACAGTTATCGATGCGTTTATACACACGGACATGGCTAAATCGATTAGGAATATATGTACATATTTTAATATACTTTTTGTGTTCGGAATCTCTTTGCCTAATTTTTATTTTTTTTAGCATTGGTATTACTTTAATTTACATCTTTCTTTTTTGTTGTCAACCAATTTTCAGTAGGTATAGGGTATAGAAATGTTCATGTTGTGTAGTAAATAAAGTGCAGTGTCATGCTATAAATACGAAAAGTCAGCGCCTCACTGAAATAGCAAACAAAGGTGACTAAAGAATAACAACGGAATTGTAAAAATATATTATCTGTGGAAAGTTTGAAATGCTCTTGTATTTTTTTTTTTACATGCCCGACCCCCTGTCCCTTCTATTACTTCAGAGACTTTAGGAACTAGCTTACAGCGTGTGTGAACATAGGTGTTTTATGTAATGACTGAATCGAGTCTTCTGACCTAGGCTAGGATGCCTCCTAGGTCTATGTCTAGTTAAGATTGAGATCCTCACGTTTTTAATTATTAATACTTATAGCGGTCCTAAGTCTCCAAGGTGTTATTAGATAAGTCAAAGTAAAACGATATGTAAATTGTTCTACTGATATTTAAAGTGATCACTTACGACAGATATATAATGTGAACAATATAGCATCCTAGCTCTTACAGTGCGGTGATCACCAATCATAAATCAGTCAGTTGCCACAAACATTTTGAAATATATGTGTGTATGCATATAGATAACGTTCATTAGTTTCGTTACGTGCATATGTAAGTATATATGTACATACATATGTATATGCAAGCATACATGTGCGTACATAACTAGAAATGTGTGGGTAAAGTGACGTGCTTTTTGAATGACTCTGCATAAAAATCTGGCAAGGAGTTCCCTTCACGGTTTTTATTTATCAAGTTTGCGATAATCACAAAGGCAAAGTGTAAGTGAGAGAGGGAAGGAGAAATACTGTCAAATCATGATGAGAAGGCACAAATGCACACATGTTAATATGCACACATACATGTGTAGTATGTACAAATACATACATGAGTATGTGCATATAAACAAATGCTCGAGATATAGAAGTATTCGGCAGTAGAAAAAGCGAAAGAACTTTTGATTTATTATTATAAAGGCATGTGGGTATGTATATGCACATGTGTATGTACATTATACATGCAATTGTTTGCATGCTCACCCAACAACTTGTTGATTTTCGGGATAGCGTGTCATGAGTAGTTGAATATACATATGAATATTAGCGAATATTTATCAAGATTTTAACATTTTGTGTATGCTACTTATTATTTGCTTTAAAAAAAAATAAAACTATTGAGTGTATACACAAATGGAAAAACTATAGTATGTGTACCAACAGCTGATAAGTTAAGCAGCGCGATGTACATATGTAGGTATTTTTTCAATCTTAGTTTTTAGGATTTCAATGGATGAAGACCACTTCCATTTATAGCAATTGGTTTGAATAAAATCTAGCACAAACATGAATATCTTTTTTGTATTTATTTGCTGTCCATTCATTAATAATACTACCGTTTGTTATTATTATTTCGTAGCACTCACAACTGCAAACGGGAACAACTATCAACTAAAGCGCTCACAGTGTTGCCATAAATCTTAAAATACCATTATGGGTATTCTAATTAAACATTTGTAATTAAATGTATTTGTTATCAATATTAAATGCAATGAAACTCTAAGCTATGCTTAAGTTAGCTAGGATTATGAGAATATATACAATTTATAGTGTGGTCTTATTAAGTTGATTTTAAGTGCAAATGTGTTATCGACTTCAACGGCAGAGATTACGAAATTATGGCGTTTTCAGTATATTTATGTCGGAAAAGAGCATGCTCGTATTTTGTACTCTTGGTCATACTGATTTTTTTGTGAACGCTTTGCAGTTTACGTGATATTGTTATCCCAACAAAATAAAGATATATAAAATGTCAACATTAACGTTACGAAAATACAGTGCAGCTGTTATTTTTTTTCACGGCTCTGGCGATACTGGACAAAATTTACTAGAATGGGTCCGGTTTTTACTAGGCCGAGATTTTAATCTAGCGCATGTAAAAATGATATATCCAACTGCTCCAAAGCAAAAGTACACTCCGTTAAGTGGTCAGCTTTCCACTGTGTGGTTCGATCGACGATCAGTAAATATTGCAGCGCTGGAAAGTAAGAAGAGCATGTCACAATGTTACGATATTGTACATCAACTCATCCAGAATGAAATAGACAACGGCATCCCGTTGAATCGCATAATTGTCGGTGGTTTCTCAATGGGTGGGGCTTTAGCCTTGCATACATGTTACCACCTATATACTGGTATGGCCGGTGCATTTGCACACTCATCGTTCCTTAATCGTAAATCTGTGGTCTATGAATCCCTGGAAAATTATAAAGCACCAAAAAACACGCTTCCTGAACTACTTATGTTCCACGGAGAGCGCGATACATTAGTTCCACTTGAATGGGGGCTAGAGACATTTGAGTCATTACAAAAACAAGGCATTGGAGGCACATTCACCCCCTTAAAAAGCACATTGCACGAACTAAAAAAACGCTCGATGCTTGATTTGGAGGAATGGATATTGAAAAAGTTGCCGCTTTTAAGTACGGACATTTCTAATAAACTTTGAATGACTTCCAAACTATTTACGTTTATTAAAAAATTAACAGTTCTTTAACTAAGTTTTTGCTTATTACTTATTTTCTAAAAGCGAGTATTTGGAATAATACCGATGCAATAAGGAGCAGCACACAGACAAGGTTTCCCATTAGACATTCCTTCGCGATGCTCTTCCCCCGCATAGTGAAAGCATAATTCCTCATTGGCATATATATCGTGTTTGGCAAAGATTCCTACAAGCATTTCAAACAGATATAAGCATGTATTTACTTTTTATATACCAACCTAATCGCTCACCAACTTTTGGTATAGGACAGTTTGTTCGCACGGGTAAGATCTCACAGTTTGGCTGACAGCTATGGTTTAGATATCGACCGATATTTCCACGTTTAGATGGATCTACAATAGTAAGTAACAATTGCTTTTGCACTAGATAAGGACTTTGAGGTGTTACATGCTCATTAAGACATAATATGTAGTTCACAAGGCAATTTTTGTCAATGTGTTCAAGCCGCCGCTGAGCCTCTGAAAGAGTTAAAAGCTCGCCTGCATATTCACAGATAAAAGCCCCACAAGGAATATCAGCAGTAGTGCGCAAACCTTTTGATTTATACAATGGCGATTCAAACACTTCAAGATTTTTGCGTGGCCCATACTGCACTCGTCGGTTTGCGCATGGGGTAATCCGGCATTTACATAGATCATTGCATTCGATAATAGACGGCAATTGTTTATCTGCACTTGATAATAAAACTAATTCGCCTTTCATGCGAGTGTATTTAATGCCGTCTCCGTGGCAGCAGAAAACAATGTTACTACAATTGTCCGTACATTTACATGATAATGTCAGCTGAGAATTGTAATCATCCTTCAGGCGTCTGTATTCTGGGCTGCCGTCATCAGGCATGAGTACATTTTCCAAAATATATTCTACATTCTCATTGTGATCGTAATCATCATCAATTTCAATGCATGCTCGCATCGTTCTTTTAAGTTAAGTCAAAAAATATGTTATTAGCACGCAGTACTACGTGCGTCAAATTAGCGGCGGTGACTTAGCGTCGATTTTTGGTACTTGGTATCGGAAAAAGAATCGGTCACTTTTAAATACATTTATTAATGTTTTTAAGCACAAAACCCAATAAATTAAAATGCAGAATTGCAAAATATTAAATTATTGACTGTCTACATTCATTGGATTTGGAATTTTAATTTATGTATAATATGGGTATACCAAGGGGTTGAAAAATGAGGTTTCCACCATTCTCTATACATCTTAATTCAGGGATAATGGCCTCGAAAACCGCATATACACGATTAAAGCCAAAAGTTTCATCTAACCAACCTTCAAAAAATTATAAAAATCGATCAGCACGTTTTTAAGATATTTGTACATCAGTGCAGCAACCTTGTTGTTAGCCCCATACAAAATGCCCGTAAAAAATTGGCCATGCACTTAAGCCCTAATATCTTTTCTCAGGGATAATGGCCCTCAATGCACGCTATACTAACTTGAAAATACATGTTTTAGGAAGCCTTACGCACTAATTCTAAACAAATCGATCAGCCAGTTTTTTAGAAAAATAATAAAATGTAAACACACCTCGTGTTGTTCTATCAAAATGCCTATCGAGCTACTAGCTCCATCGTGAGCCGAACCGTTGCTTGGAATCAGTGTTGAATAATGTTATACAGTATTGAGCGGGAACAAATTAATTCAAAATATTTGTATAAGTGAAAGAAAAGAAGTAATAAATGAAATAATTGGTATTTTACAATAAAACATTATCTTTGCAAATATAGACAGCTGCTAAATAAGGCAACAGTGCATTTATGTATTTATACACAGTATAATAACAAATAGGTGGCAATATTTCAACAAATTATTCATCCTAATTTTATTTATCCCCGATAATGGCCTTAAATGCACGGAAGTTTATAGATCGCGAATTATCAATAATTTTGATTTTTACATCAAGAAAATCGTACAGCCAGTTTTCAGTTTGTTAATGCAAAAAAGCTAGCTGGTAATATTTCCTTAACATTTTTATTTATCAAAATGGCGACGATATTTTTTCAATATTTATATCTAATGATAATATTAATATTTAATGGCCATTATCGGAGGAATTAAATATGTTTAACTTCCGTGCATTTAAGGCCATTATCGGGGATAAATAAAATTAGGATGAATAATTTGTTGAAATATTGCCACCTATTTGTTATTATACTGTGTATAAATACATAAATGCACTGTTGCCTTATTTAGCAGCTGTCTATATTTGCAAAGATAATGTTTTATTGTAAAATACCAATTATTTCATTTATTACTTCTTTTCTTTCACTTATACAAATATTTTGAATTAATTTGTTCCCGCTCAATACTGTATAACATTATTCAACACTGATTCCAAGCAGCGGTTCGGCTCACGATGGAGCTAGTAGCTCGATAAGCATTTTGATAGAACAACACGAGGTGTGTTTACATTTTATTATTTTTCTAAAAAACTGGCTGATCGATTTGTTTAGAATTAGTGCGTAAGGCTTCCTAAAACATGTATTTTCAAGTTAGTATAGCGTGCATTGAGGGCCATTATCCCTGATAAAAGATATTAGGGCTTAAGTGCAAGGACAATATTTTACGGACATTTTGTATGGGGCTAGCAATTTTTATAATTTTTTTCAAGGTTGGTTAGATGAAACTTTTGGCTTTAATCGTGTATATGCGGTTTTCGAGGCCATTATCCCTGAATTAAGATATATAGAGAATGGTGGAAACCTCATTTTTCAACCCCTTGGTTTACCCATTTTATAAATTAAAATTCCAAAACAAATGAATGTAGATAGTAAATAATTTATTATTTTGCAATTCTGCATTAAAATTTATTGGGTTTTGTGCTTAAAAACATTAATAAATGCATTTAAAAGTGACCGATTCCTTTTCCGATACCAAGTACCAAAAATCGACGCTAAGTCACCGCCGCTAATTTGACGCACGTGAGTTGCATCGATGTTAGAATTGAAAAGATTAACATCGATACTACAAGCTCCAAACTTTACTTACTTTTGAGCAGTTGGACCTTTAGAACTGAAATTTGGCGTTGTTAATTAAAGATATATAGAAAATAAGAAGACTGTGGACTTAACATCTAGCAGCTCGTTGACGTTGGCAGTCTCTCTAAATTCGCACAGCTCCGACGTCTTTTAAGACTGTCCTTAGTTTTTTTTTTTTTTTTTTAGATAAATCGATTATGAGGTATCTATTTAAAGTAAGCAACAAGCAACGCTTGTAAGCCACCATGTTAAAAATTGAGAGATTAAATTTATAATAATAATGAGGATATAATTGTTGCGCTAACGTTTGCACCAGTTGCAATGTTGAAATGTAGTGCAAGTAACCTCCACTGACGCTCGCCCTCTTTACCTGGACTATCCTGTATAACTCTGTGCTAGAACTTATTTGGACCTATGGCTCTGAGCTATGGTCCATTGAAAATGTGTAAAAACGGTATCATGTATTTGTGCAAATGTATGTAACAGGCAGAAGGAAGCATCTTCGACCCCATAAAGTATATATATTCTTGATCAGCATCAACAGCCAAGTCGATCTAGCCATGTCTGTCTGTCCGTATGTATGAACGCAAGGATCTCAGAACCTATAAGAGCTAGAGACTTGAAATTTTAGCTGTAGGTCCTCCTAGTGCCCGCGCAGATCGAGTTTGTTTCCGATATTCGATAACTTGCCCCGTTTCCAAGTAATCGATAAAAATCGATATCGAATTCCTGTTTTTTTGTATAGCAATTTCGGAAAATAACATGGTCTAGTCACCAATCTTGACATGCAGCTTCTAGAATAGTATATATATATCAAGTATCTTTCATTTTATACCTATCGCCTGTTGGAAGAAGAGGGTTCAGGGTATCCTCTAGTCGGGAGCTCCCGACTAGAACTTCTTACTTGTTCGGTATGAAGGGTCTATCGATGTTTACCATCGGTTCCACTTAAAAAGAAAAGTCATTTGTGGAGATATAACCTGTCTATGGTATTAACATACATTTGGATGCGATAACCTGTCTATGGTATTTACATACATTTGGATGCCATTTAGCATATTTACTTTTTATTTGTATAGCTCTGAATTGAAATAAATAAATTTTTGGAGATTCAAAGGATCATTTTATAAAATATATAAGCACACATAAATATTTATCAAACCCTATGTTATGTTTGTACATACATACAGAAGGCTTTAAATGCAAAACATTATCAATAAATTACATGTCCAGCTATTTTAATGTTTTGTTTGAACAGCATTTGTAGGTCAGCATGATGATTTATTTGAATGGAAAAACACCCGGTAAAAGCTAGTTTAATCAAGTCTTCTTTCAACTTATCGGCACTGAAACATAAAAGGTATTATAATGTGTTTATTTATATTTAGAAACAATTATTGTTTTTAGCTACCTTTTGTATTATTGATTTAAGCCACTTTTCAATTTATCGATGGTATTTTTAAATCCATCTTGTATATCATTTTTAATTTTGGTGACATCGTCCTCTTGCTCGTGGTAGTAAAAAAAGTAGACTAGTAAGCCGACAATAACAAACACAACAAAGAACGCACTGATTATCGATACGAGCATGCTAAGTGCGCAACTGAAGCAGCTGAAAATAAACAGTAAGGGAGTTAGACTAGCTGATATGTATGTATATATATTTGACCACAATATAGTTCTAAATAAATAAATGTATATACATATGTATGTATGAAACTTTTTTGTTTACAATCCGATCGGCTTCAGACCTCTTTTCCAAAGAACCTTGTAGGATATTTTTGAGAGTGTTCACATTGATGTCTAAAATTTAACCCAAAAAACTTTGACCGGGTAAGATTATTAATAGTAGTTCAATGTGTAGAAGATAACAAAGGAGATAGTAAAGCATGTTATTGATACTGAGGTGTGGCAAGACTCCGGCAGTCTGGAAAGATGGCAGCCCCTTCATCTTAGCACGAACGCCAAATACCTTGGAATGGTACTGGATACTGGATCGACGTCCGTCTCAAGTAATACCGCTTTAAGATGGCCAACGCCAACTGGCTACTAAGCCCCAACAGCCCATTGCCACTTCGCTGTAAACGGGCAGTTAACATCGTCGTGGTAGCGCCAACTTGGAGATACGGTATCCAGGTTTGGGGCATTGCATCTCGGACAAATCGAAACGAATTCAGACACTCCAAGCCAAGGCGGAGAATTCGCCAACTGGTAAAACGAACGCTTGCAGCGACACTGCAACCGGGTAGAAAGAGATCTCGCAGGGAGGTGTGTAGTTAGGAGGCTTAAGAGAAGATCGTTCAAGGACCTCCTCCAACCACGACATAGGAGACGCCCCAGAGTCTCCCGACTACTTAAGTGACGATGCAGCCTTATTAAAAAAAAACCGCCTTTGACTTTTGTCCACGATAAAGCCTGAGGACCCACCAGGCTTGGGAAACATCACCTAAGCCAACTGTGTTGTAATAAAAATGTATGCTATTTTATCCAATACAATAAACATTTATAAAAAAAGGCTTTTTAAACTAAACTTCGATTTTTCACCTGCGGATCAATTTTTTCTCTAGGATCTAGGTTTTTGTTATAGTTTTATGTAAAAAAAAAAGAAAAATAAGCACATGTAAGGAGCATCGTAAGGCTCGTGGTTACTGAGTTAGGTCATGACATCATAAGACATGACATAGAAGTTGGGAAGTATTAAGTTATATGATAAAGTAGTTGAATCCGGCCAACAGAAAAAAAATCCAAGGACTAATAAGAGACCCTGATTAAGAATATATATATTTAAAGATGCTCCTTGGTATATGAGTAACTATGATATACATAAATACCTTGACAATATTTTTGTCAGAAGTGAAATAAGTATATGTGTTGTGAGATATATAAATAGGTTACACGATCACAAAAATAACTTTCAGATAACAAGGGCTGGATCTTCCACATATCGTCATAAATTAAGTTAAATAAACAAACTATAATCTCTATATATAAAACTGTTTGTCCTGACTGACTGACGTAATGACTGACTGACTGACTGATTGGTGATCAACGCACAGTCCAAACCGTAACAGCTAGGAAGCTGAAATTTTCCCTATAGTTACCTTATGTGATGTAGGTCCACGTTAAGACGGGGTTTCGGGAAATTCCACCCGCAAGTGTGGAAAAATCGCGAAAAAACGTTGTATGTAACTTTTTTGTTTACCATCCGATCGGCCTCAAACTTATTTTCAAAGATATTTTTTTCAAATTCATTTGAGAGGTGTTTCACACTTTTCGAAAAATCCAAACTTTTTCGGGTGGAATGCGACTCAAAGATTTTTTGTGCGAAGTTTTAAGTTGTGTCCGATTTGCATCAAATTTATTTTCAAAGCTCTACATAAGAATGTAATACGTATTTCAGAGATTTGGGAAATTCCACTTGCAACAATAGTAAATTGGCGGAAAACGTTTTTATGAAAGTTGTTTGTGAACCGTCTGATCAGTTTCAAAATCATTTTAAATTTTTTTGAGAACATTGATTTTATGATATACGTGCCACGGGCAAGGCCGGGTTTTACCAGCTAGTGTAATATATATTGTTTGCACTCATTGGAGTGCATCCTGCTAAGTTTTATTATATCTTACTTGCTAAGCAATTTGTTTATACTGCTTATTAAATATTTTATGGAGTCGAAGATGTCAACTTATATGCGTTACTCGTTTCGTGATAATATTATTATATCCTCTGCAAGGGTAAAGTAATGAAAATGTATGAAAAGGCGTTTTCGATTAAGTCCCTAAGTTCATTGCCAACCCTTGTCGTCACGAGTTACATATTTAGTTTCTGCGTGCTTATGCAAAAAATGTCAAGTTCCCGCCCAGCTGTCGGTTATTTGAAAGATATCCTTGATGAGCTCTATAGTGGGGGTAGCACAAGTAGTAAAACATCGTTATACTGTCGCGCCTGAGTGGAGCCGGGACTTGCTGGCGCCGGGCAAATACGCATTTCAAATAGAGATACACAAAAATGAACCGGCAAACATGCGTTTATGTATGTATGTATGTATATAAGTTAGCTGTAAAAAATAAGGGTGACAATGGTTTGATGATGAGTATTAATATATACAGTTTATATTTATATGCCTACATACATAATTAACATAACATGATATTTGCATGGAACCGCATACAGAATGTAAGCCTTATGCATGCTTCTCAATTTAAAATAATTTGCATGTACATATGTACATAGCTATAAATTTGTATGGTCATTCACTGTACCTACAGCAAAGTATATAATGTAAAATATTAGCCGTTATTAGAGACAGACTTGATAGTATGTTCGCTCATAAATGCAGTCCTCAGGGTGATTTCTAAGCGAATCAGCCTGTTAAGAAACTAAACAATGAGGATCCGGGTC
The DNA here is from genome assembly GCA_035045885.1 of Drosophila borealis. NCBI lineage: Eukaryota > Metazoa > Arthropoda > Insecta > Diptera > Drosophilidae > Drosophila > Drosophila borealis. The sequence goes on from JAWNOR010000194.1 coordinate 21,504,990, forward strand.
CGAAATACAGGCTAGTATCATTTATATTTTCATTACATACATATTTAAAAAGATGGTTTGATATGGTCTAGCAGAATACAATACACTTTTAATAATATTAATAACAAAAACAAGTGTACACCTTTAGATATCTCTTGCCTACAGCGCCCGCCCGGAATATATTGTGTACGCTAAAGTGTTATAACAAATACTGGAGCTTCCTTCTATATACATATATATAAGTTCTTTCCTCGCCCATAAACTATGGGAAAATTATTCTTGAAGGACTTCGTGGTTTATTGTCCGATCTTTTTGACATTTTTGGGATTAAATATAACATCCAACATTTATTCCCGCAAGGCAAGGCATATCTAAAATGAGTGTATAGCTGCTGCACCTCACAAGTACTGGAGATTGTTCCGCTTATTTGGTATCTTTTTACTGTTTTTCTAGCGGCATTTGCTTATGTGTTTGTGTACATATGCATATATGTATATACATACGTAAGCACAAAAAATAAACACAAAATAAACATAAAAATTAAAATATTACACATGTACCTAAATCTCCATATGCATATGCGTATACATTACATATGCATATACTTATACCTATGCATATTTGTATGCATGTTGTACTCTTACACATACATTTATATTTACTTTTAAGTACGCAAAGTATTTGTTTATGTAGATACATATGTATATACAAATACACTGACAAGAGCAAACACTTTTTGTTTATTAATTTAAACTTACCAACATGCGACGTTTCCGGCCAGACATTTACACATTTTGAGTTGGTTATTTAATGTTTGCTGTAATATAATTAAATTATTAAACTGCTGATATTTTTTGACGGAAACAGTCCTAAACGTTCGCTGTGAGTTTGTGCACCAACTTATTTACCTACACACAACTTACCACGCCTGAAGTTGTGGAGAAACTGAAAACGAAAATTGTCTGGCGGCTACTTGTCGGCGAACTGTTCTCTGAGAGGCAGAGTATACAAACATACATTCACACACATACATGCAATAGCGAGAGCATAGGCACGGTTTACTGATCAAAAGCATAGTATAATAATATAAGGTAGTATTATGCGATTGCAGTTTCCAGTTGCTCAGAATGAAAGAGAAAGCAAAATTAATTATTTACATTGTTCTAATATTTGTTTTGCTTGTCTGAGTTTAAAAAATGTACTGTACTTTTAATAACGAAACAAATAATAAATGGAAAGTGCAGTAATTTAGCCGTTTATTTTAATTTTTAAAAAGTTACATATATAAATTGTAAAGTCAAGTAAAATTGCAATTGTAAGATTGTAATAAAAGGAGTTTATTTTACTTCGCTTAAAGTAAACAATAAAATACATACATTTGTATGTATGTATGTATGTATGCAAACAGAATGCCGGCACTGTAGCTGTTGTTCATTGACTGTTTTCAACCGATTACGCTAAAATGGATGTACACGCATCTTTAAAAATACATACATACATGTTTTAAAGAATCACAATCACATTCACAAATTGTGTTTATACCCCATCTCTGTACGTCCTTCCATGTACATATAGCTTATTTTCTGTGGTATTGTGGTTAAGTTTAGCTAAGCTATTATATTATTATTAGATCGCTTGTAATTTTATTCTTTTTTTAAAGCATCCTCACAATATTCATTATATGGTTTTGATATCTTTATACCATGTACATATTCTTGATCAATATCAACAGCCGAGTTGATAATAGCTATATAACCAGTCTATCTGTTTCTAGGCGAACTAACCTCTCAGTTTGAAAGGTAACGTCTTGAAACTTTGCATAGGTATGTTTTTCCATTGCAGGCATTAGTAATGTCGGAACCGGCCCGATCGGACCACTATATCATATATGTAGCTGCAATAAGAACGATCGATCGTAAAGTAGTTTTTTGTATGGAAACCATTTTTGGTGATTAGATTGTTTGACCATTTATTAGTTTCCCTATGCTATTTGTATATATGCAAAATCTTATCAACATGGGAACACTATATCATATAGATGCCATTCTTATTTTGCAAAATATTTTGTTTTCTAAGATATTTTCATCAAACTCAACATTTATGCATGCTTTTATTTTTTCAATCCAACTAAAATCTGGCTAAAGCTGACTTCTTCACACTTTATGGAGGCAAACTGGCTTAGGTAAGTACATTTTCAAAATTGATTTTAATTTCATATTACAGTAACTATTGTTGTTATTTTTAGGGATGAAAACAAGAGGGCTTATCCATCCGTGGAGATATTTAAAAACTTTAAAAATGTAATTACGGATAAGAAGGTGAACATGCATAGCGTTGGCAGGGTTAATGGAAATATCGGCGCAAAGAACTGCAATAATTATACCCATGGACATGTCAAACAGCAAAACAATCGTATCCCAAGCATTTATGCGTTTGTGTGCCGGTTGGTTGCCTCGTTGACGATTTATCGGGATACGATTATTCCGCTGTTTGACATGTCTATTCATTGTATAGTTGGTGGTAACACTCTATTCTAACTTGTATTATAATATTACTAGCGGGTATAACCCGGCCTTGCCCGTGGCACGTATGTTATAAAATCAATGTTTTCTAAAAGCTTTGAAAATGATTTTGAAACTGATCGGACGGGAATCAAACAAACTTAAAATTCACCAAAAAAAACTTTGAAATGCATTTTCCACCGAAGGAGTTTAGATTTTGCGAAAATTGTGAAACACGTCTCAAATGATTTTTCTTATAGATCTTTGGAAATAAATTTGAACACAAAACGTCATCCACCAAATCTTCGACCCCCATTTGCACCAAGGAGGGATAGATTTTTCAAAAAGTGTGAAACACCCCTCAAATGAATTTGAAGATACATCTTTGAAAATGAGTTTGGGGCCGATCGGATGGTAAACAAAAAACTTTCATACAATCGTTTTCCGCCAATTTACTGCTGTTGCGGGTGGAAATTCGCATTCCCCCCGAAGAAGTTTGAATTCTGCGAAAAGTGTGAAATACGTATCAAATGATTTTTCTTATAGATCTCTGGAAATGAATTTGAGCGCGAAACGTCACCCACCAAATCTTTGACCTCCATTTCCACCAAGGAGGATTTTTAGGATTTTCCTAAAAGTGTGAAACACCCCTCAAATGAATTTGAACAAAGATCTTTGAAAATAAGTTTGAGGCTGATCGGATGGTAAACAAAAAAGTTACATACAAACGTTTTTCGCGATTTTTCCACACTTGCGGGTGGAATTTCCCGAAACCCCGTCTTAACGTGCACCTACATCACATAAGGTAGCTACAGTGAATGAAATGCAATTTCAGCTTCCTAGTTCTTACGGTTTGGGCTTACCAATCAGTCAGTCAGTCAGTCAGTCAGTCAGGACAAACAGTTATATATATAGAGATTACAAAATTGGAATACAGGGAAAATATAAGCAAGTGGACCTCAAATGCGCGTAAAGCGAATGCACCGAAACACATATGATTGCGATACATTCATTTGATTTTTTCTTTAATCATTTAGTCGACGAGCAAAGCCACTTATCACGTGAAAAGCTTTTAACACTGAAATAAACAAATGTTTTTTATAGAATGCGGTCGATTGTTCCGGCCTCGGGCTCCCTAGTATAGTTTATTACTGCCTGTATTGCTCTCGTTGCTTAAATTCGGTAAAATAACTGTTGATGAGTCTACATATTAACATTTAAAGCACATACTTAAGAAATATTGCAAATAAGCTAAGCAACAACAATGAAGTGCACTTCTTCACATATCTGATAAATATGACACCAAATTCTTTGACTGTGTAAATATTTAACAAGAGGTTCTAGTCAGAGTTCCCGACTAGGCGATACTCTAAACCCTCTTATTCTAACACCAACACGCTCATTCGCTTTAGTGGTAATAAAGATAAATTTAAAAAAAAGTTCCCTTGGCAGGGTTCGAACTCCCAACTGACCGCGTTACTTGCTACCGCCTCTACTCAACAATACAATCCCAATTGCAATACTGTTGATAGAATTCAAAAAAGCCGAGCATGAATATGTGTGTGTACATAAATACAGAAATTCTTGGAATTTGCGCTTGCTGCCGCTGATACGAGGAAAGCCAAAACACGTTTTCTTTAATAACTTTGACACTTTCTGTTTTTGAACCGATCTTGATGAAATATTCTACAGTACATCTTATTGTGCTATAGAATATTTGGGTACTCTCAAAAAGTCAATTGCATTTAAATTGTGGCTTATATTGGTGGGCAGCATAAATAGGTTTTTTTTACTTGATTTATAACTATGAGGTAGTAGCGGGGAGGTGGTGATAGCTTAGAAATGAAAGATACTTGATATATGTATATAGACTATTCTAAAAGCTACATGTCAAGTTTGGTGACTGTAGATATTATTATTTACCAAAATAGCTCAAACAAGTAAGAGGTTCTAGTCGGGAGCTCCCGACCGTCTGTCCGTATGTATGAACGCAAGGATCTCTGAACCTTTAAGATCTAGTATTCGCGCCACAAGTTAATATATAGTATTTAGTAAAGATGTCAGCGATACTTAGTATTTTTGCTTACATTCCTTGAAATGTTAATCAATATTGTCGATCGATGTATTGTACATTGAACTGTAATCAGTTTGTCTGTCGAGTAAAAGAGTTGAAGCGGAGCTCATCGGCATTTTTGCTGGGAAAGGAATTGTTCTACTAATTATTAATTTCAACGCTCGTGGAGGACTCTAGCTCGAACATTGGCGCCCGAGCAGGGACCTGAGGATAAGGTCTAAATCCGGAAGAAGCTCATCATTAAAGCTTATTGGAATTAAGCTTAATTCACCAAGAGAATAGGCCGGCGACGGCCGGAACCTTGAATTGTCAGTCTGACTTCCTTGCTGCATTTAATATTTCTTGCAGGCATGTTAAGTTCGATTCGATTTGTGTGAATATAACTATTACAAATTAAAAAAGTGTCAAAAGATTGGTAGATAAGCTTTAAAAAGTGTGAGCAAATTTGTCACATGTAGTATTGGCAATAAAGGGCGGCAAGTATTCATACAAATGTACAGTAACATATTGAGAGTTACAGTTGTATTGCATGCATACGTGCCCAAAGTATAGGAGCGTAATTCTGCGTGCTCACATGCCAACATACATACATCGCGACATAGCAGCAACCTGACTGACTTTGACTTGACATTGATTTTAAATTTCTTTTGCGTTCACTTTCGTATTAACTGCAGCAAGATCTTCGCTAAAAGAAGCGGTGCTTTACGCAACAAAAATTATATTGCGAAACATAATGGTTTAATGACACCTGCAAATTGGGAAGCACGGTTAAGCCTAATTGAAGCAAATTATAGTCAGTTTTGTGGTATCCAAGCCAAAATAGAACAGGAGAGTGATGCTACAAGTGATGTATTGAACAGCACACAGGTGTCTCGGCAGCCGAATCTCCCGAAATTAAAAGTTCGACGCGCTAGTTTTTCATTTGATTGGCAGCAAACTTGATGATGAGACACTCGATAAGTAGGAAAGCGAATGGAATTGCAAAAAAGCAACTTTGGCAAGTCGTGTTACATTTGTGCTAGCGCACATGGGTTAACAGCATGCCCAAAATTTAAAGAAACCCTTGCAGCGGTTTCAGGAGGTTAAAAGACGTGCGCTGTGCCTAATATGTTTTAGTAAGCGGCACGTAACGAGGAGTTGCGATAGCCAACGCTGTGCCATATGCAACAAATTTCATCATGAATTGCTTCATCGTTATGTCTCGGATAGCGTAGGTGACGGTGTGCATAATGGCCAATCACAACAAGGGAACAGTTCTTTACATAGCGCACTATTAACGAAGTCATCTGTAAGTCTCCTAGCGTCTGCCGTGGTTTTGATAAAAGGAACCGATGGAATTTATCATAATTGTAGATGTGTATTAGGCTAAAATTAACTTTCTTACTTCTAGATTAGTTTCGACTGTGAATCTAGAAATGCGTGAATCAAGTATGCGAATCAGTGGGATCGGCAATGCAAAATCTCAGATTATTGGTGAGGTGAATGCCACTTTCAAATCTAGACTGAAAAGGTTTGCAGCCACGGACCTTTTTTGTGTGTTAACAGAAATTACGCAATGTAATCCGACAAGTTCCCCTCTTGGTTTGAACTGGCAACCACCGAAGGGTGTAACACTGGCGGATCCGATATTTGACTCTTCTCAAAGAATTGATATGCTATATGGAGTTTCTTTATTCTTCAAGCTGATTGTTGCAGGTCAAATCAAACTAGGCCAAAAATTGCCCAGAAATCGCTCTTAGGCTGGGTAGTCATTGGCGAGCTTACACCCAGCACTAGCGTGTCGCTGCTAGCCAAGGAGAAGGAGCAAAATGTGCTGAACTCTAATGAGCTGCAAGAGCTAGTACAACTGTTTTGAAAATGCGACGAAATACAAAAAACAATACGAAAACAATTTCGTTTCTAATGTTGGACAATCTGAAGATGGCCATTTAATTGTAGCACTTCCATTCAAAAGTCCCAAGAAAATACTAGGGGACACATACCAGATTGCCCTTAGTATATTTTTAAATTTAGAATAGAAGTTAAATCGCAATCCCTCTCTAAAGAAACAGTATTCCGAATTTATTGAAGAATACAAAAATTTGGGCCATTTATAAAAAGTAGAGGCCGCTAGGGTAAAGGACATGTTGTATTTTATGCCCCATCATCCTGTGCTCAGGGCGGAAAGTCTGGCGACCAAATTGCGCGTAGTATTTGACACTTCGTGCAAGTCCAGTAACGGCGTCTTATGCTTATTACGTATGCTTGTTGGGCCGAACTTGCAGCCCGATCTTTTTGAGACGATGACTAGATTTCGCTTTTATAGGTTTGCCCTATATTGAAGTTTCATGATACACGACCAAAATAGTCCGAAACATTTAAAGTCATTTCAAAATATCTGTGAAACGTGGAGTGCAATACGGTACGGTAGTACCGTCTGGTGTATATACCGGTATATAACTTTTTTTTATTTAGTTTAAATATATTATAAAATATGTAAAGGTTACTTTAAATCAAAAGGGCAAAGTTGTTCCTTGGCTAACCTTTTAACTAGTGTATTCGTACATTCTTTTCATGTACATATATGTTTTGTATCATGTTTATTATTATAATCTGTAGAAGACTGTATTATATTTTGTCATGAAATGTGTAACGCATGTAAAGAGACAACTCCTAGCGCATAAAGAGTATATATTCTTGAACAGTACTAACATACGAGTCGATCCAAGTCCGGCAGTACGTCTGCTTGTTTCTACGCAAACTTTTTACTATTTTATATACATAGCTGCCATAGGAAAGATTGTTCGAAAAGAGGTCATCTATAAATTGTTTCCAACATGTCTTGGCCAAGCCCGGCATTTATTAGTAGGACTACGCTATATACATTTGACTGAAAGTCTTATCAACATCACCACTTTATTATATAGCAAAAATTATTTTAATCATTCCAATATATTAAACATGTTTTATAATGTGTAATTTAATCCAAACGATGTACGATACTTTAAAGTGTATAGAAACATAATGGAAATAATGATTGTATTTTAATTAAAAATCTGTAAAAAGATGTTATATGAATACAATACAATATTGGATCAATCGCTCCTATGCCAATGTATTTTACATTTTAAGGATATAAATATGTATATTCCTAAATGCATTTTACATCTCCTGCCGTTATAATAATCGGTAAATTTGATTTTTTCTTTAAGGCATCAGAAAGACTAAATTGTACCGATTCAAGTGCATGGCAGTGTTAATGAGCTTACCACAATATCACAGGAGAAAACCGATCGGCTTCAACCTTATTTTTTTGGTAGATCGGGTCATTCAAATGAAAAACATATTTTTTTCCTAAAGTGAAATTTTCTTAAGCATTTATTTTTTGAGTTTTAAAGCTATTGTCAATGGTGATTTTACATACCTAGCCATAACCGATTTAAATGATCGTAACATCGTAACATTTATATGAGCTCAAAAGCAGGAAACTACATAAAAATTATTACTGTACAGATTTAATTATATCTAACTGAATTGAATATTGTGACGACTAGAACAAGCGCCAATCTCTACGACGGCCATGCTATATAAAAAAAGCCTTTGTTAAATAATAAGTAATTCAATACCTCCACCGTGCAAAAGTACAAAGTGTATCCATTAGCCTTACGATAATTTAAATCGGTTAGGATTCGAGCAATTTATGTTCATGGTATATATGAAGTCACCTTGAAAAAGCGGCGTCATTGTTGTAAAACAAAATTAATATTTGTTATTTGGGTGTCCAAATCTATCAAAACAATGTAGGTTGAAGCGCTACCAAAGGCTATATTTATTAGGCTATAGTGTTAACCAAGAAATAACCACGTATAGTACAAAATATTAACAAAATAATTAAATGCATTTTTAGAGTTAAATTGTGACAAATAAGTCTAATAACTGTAATCCTTAGAGTGACAAAGACAAACTGCCTAAATAATACTATTAACATTTTCAATTTAATTAGCAAAAACTCTTGACATTACATTGTGGTTTTTATGCATAAGACAACTAATAAAAAAGTTGTCGCTCGGTGTAATTAAAATATTTAGATGTAATTAGTAGAGTAAAACCAATTGCAAATTCCTCAACGTCCACATGTCCGACCTTATGAATAAAATATACATAATATAAATAGTATGAAAGTATATTTTTAAGGCGCGTAAAACGATTTGTTGCTTCAAAGATAAAAAGCCTTGGAGGCTATCACATACATATATTGATTATTTAAAAATGTTTTATAAAGTTAGCATTATGAATATTGTGGAGACTCTCCACCTGATGGCATTTTCTTAACGCGGCTAACATCGTCATATGCAATTGAGAAAACACTTTTCTTTTTGGCTATTGGATTTCTACGGCCCATACTATTCATTAAAGAGTTCATGGCAATGCCCGAGTCGTGGTCATCTTCTAGAGTAGATGCATTCAGCTGCTTTTGAGCATGAGAAGGGATGTGTGCAGCATTTTGGTCTTCTATATAAAGATTTATTTTTGATTTTGTTAACTTTACTTCGTTCTCTTTTATGGGCGACGGTTTCGGCCTGTGCCTCTGAGATAGTTGATCTTTTTCCGTTGGTGTCGCATGGGGCGGAGTTTCCGGATACATATAGTGTGGCAACTTGGTGGGAGGAGGTGGCACGTCCGGAGCGTTCTCACGTTCGAAACGATGTTCAGAGTGCTGTAAGAGCGGATGGTTGGTATCAGTCTCTGTTTTGGGCTTGTGTTGCTTATTTAAATCTCTATCCTCTTTGAGCAGCCGACTGCCTTTTGGTGGAGATCTTCGAGGTGCCGGTTCCGGTTTGAATATCCCTTCGACATCATTTTGTGTTTGATCCTCCGACTTTGAGTGCATTTGCGCTTTCGACACACGTTTCTCCGGGGCAACTTTTTTCTTTTTGGCTGACAACTGCGATTTAGACGACTCCGTAGAAGTTCGCCCGCTTAAAGAGGGCTTCTTCCTACTGTAATACCATTCCATATATTTGGGCACATTTCGTGTAGTGGTTTCATTGTGACCGGCTAGTTCTGTTTCACTTTGATAAAAGCGATCATTTAAAGAACGTTTCAAACCACTCATTTCAATTGAATTACTAACGCGGTTTCTGTCATTTCCGCTCATATGCATTTCAGACTTTGAAATTGAAGTTCGGTTATGCGGCGGCTCCGAAGATGTTTGCTTTCGGGAAATATGGCTGCGCTTAGAACTGTCTCTGCGTGAAAGTCTCGGCCTAGCCTCTGGTTGGATTTCTCGCGACTCCGATGGTGAAATGTTTATGGATTTACTTTGGTGTGAATGCTTAATTTGTAGTTCGTTAAGCTCTGGGTCTCTTGACTTTTTAGCGTAAATATTTTGTTGATGCACACAGCCAGATGAGTTTTCATTTGTCCTAATTACAATTTCATTATCATCTGAATCAATTGAGTATTCAGTATCGTTTTCGTCATCCAAGTTGTTATAGAAGTGTTGAGCTGTTCTATGCTCTCTTGGACTTCCGAATTCATCTAGAGAGTCCGATATTTCCATAAGTATCTCTCGGCTTAGTGTTTCTGATTTGTGCTTGCTATTAGATTCTTTGTGCTCGTCAACCTCAACCCTTCGATTTTCGTTACTCAACTGCTTACGCAAAATACTTGTTTTTGTTTCGCGAAGTGGCTTTTTAGGTGGTACTCGTCTCATTTTCTCGTATATTTCTTCTTCCTCCTTTATAGGGGTGCGGATTTTGTGTTTCACCTCTTCAACCAAAACAATTCTATTTCGAGGTCGTGAGTTGCCGCGTAGCCTTAAACGCCTTTTGGGGTGATGACGCTTTATCCAATAGACGCCTTCGGGACTATTTGGTGGACTAAAACGCACATATTTGTATTCATCCTCTGACATCGAATCGTCATTTTCACTACGTGCTCGGCGGCGAGTAGAGCCCACTTTGTAATGTGAATTTACCAATTGTTTTTCTATGGAGCCATGAGTCGGTTCAGTTTGCGTACCAGCGTCGCAGTCGGTTTGTGTTCCTATAGCCATTGATTGGCCCGGAAGACTTTGTGTTTCTAAAATTATTTCCTGCTGGGTGTATCTAGTTTCTAGTTTTTCCTTTTCAAGCAATATTTGTCGCAAAAGCGCATTCTGTTGTTTAAGCGAGTGCTCCAGCTCATGTGTAAGCGATTGATTTGATAAAACGGGTTGGAGCTGGGATATTTCCTCAGCACCCTGAACAGACTGGGTATGTATAACTTTTACTTCAGGCTCCGTTTGGGAGTAGACAACACTATTTGGTCCCGATTTACCCAAGGGAAAAGTGTCGCCCTTAAGTGTTGATCCTTGTTGTATTTCGTTTGGCATTGACTGAATATATGTTGCACCTGGGACAATATGATAGTGCTCACGTATTATCTGCTTTCCATCGGGCTGCTCTTCAATAAATCTTCTCATTAAAATCTCCTTACCCGTGTTGTCCACCATTAATAATTGTGGATGAGAAAGGTTTATTGATGACTTCACTGGAATATTTACGTAGATATTGTCGTCATCCAATACAGTATCGTCTCGAGTTTTATCTCTTGTCATAAGCTGTAAAATCTCGACATTTCCGTCTTTTATAAAAAGTTCGCGCTTATTCTTGAGACTGTTTTGCGCAGTGTTAAAGTCGACGTCGCTTCCACGGTCGATTTCGTGCCTTCGTATAGAATCATCGTCTATTTGTCGAGCTTCTGAGTCGTAGTTTTTCAAGCGACCATTATCCTGAGGTCTGTTTTCTTTGCCACGAGAAAATTTTTCTTTTATTTCAACTAGGTGGTGATCATCCATTACATCTTCAATATAAACGTCACGATCGTTTATTAAATTAGTTCTAGAGTCATGGAAACTATGATGTGGGTCGTCTTTGGTTGTGTGGCTATTTCTATAAAAAAGTATACATTGGTAATTCCATTAAAATTATATATAAGGTCAGTACTTAATGCGGACGCGTCTTTGTTGATATTCCGCGGATTCTGCGCGCCGAACTGCATCGCGGTCGGTATTAATAATAGACTGTTGCGTTTCTATGTTTTCAGGCTGTTCACGTCCATCGCGGAATTCCCAGCGGGTAGGCTTTGTTCGTGTATTTGATGGTTTATCCGCTGACCAAGCCTCCCGTCTTCCCATCCACTCGGCGACCTGTAATTTAATAGTTATTTAAGTATATATAGTCACTTTGCTTATACCTTGCATTTTAAAGAAAGACTTTCAAATGCTATCACCTTCAATCGTTTAAAAAAGTGGGTAAGATGGAAAATATAAATACAAACAGTGGTAATATGATATGATTGCAGATAATGTATTAAAGTAAGAGTTGTTAAAAATGTTAGAATTTTGGGAGTTTATGGTGTAAGTAAGAATGGAAATATTGTTGGAAATTAAAGAATAAGTTTACTAACGAAATTGCCATTTTGCAAGCGTGTTTGATGCTTTCTACATTTCGAAATTCTAAGTAATGTGTTATTTGAAATCGATCAAAATCTACCTGAACAGATTTTGTATGTTTTCCATTTGCCATTTCTCTATGCACTAGATGTACATCGTCTTCAGTTTTACTGATATTAACTATTCTTTTGCTACAAGAGAAGAATAAACAATTAAATATGAGATGAGTAATGTGTCGTAGGATAATGATATGAACTTTAAAGAGGTATTGTCTTCCTCACTACATTGAATTCTGTACTTAGTCTTTGGTACGATACTGAGTGAATATTTTTAGGAATTGTATGCATTTGTTGAGCGATTAGCTTGCTTGTTTTAGTCTTAATATAAAACGTTAACGTTAAAGTTGAAATTATCACCCGTGCGGAAATATTATGGGTGACATGAATCAAAGACACAAAATATTTATTTTGTGGTCTTGACAGTGTCGATATAGATAGAAAGAAGGTGGTGTGTATTTAACCTATACGCTGCATTATATACTGTTGTTGTTTTTTAAGTTATTTTATGTTAGGCATACCATAGGCAAAACATTTAAATATGTATAAAATGTATGTTTAAGCTTGTGGCTTGATTTACAATATATTGCACACAACTTTGAATGTCGATCTTGTTAGGTAGTTTATAAAGCGATTTGGCATTTTTCGTATAGCTTTCAACGGTATCCTCTCCAGTGTCGAACTAAATACCGAGACTAAGTTACCGATCCAAGAAGCAAGGGATGAAAATATAGAATGTCTTGTAATGCTCCAGGAGAGCACATTTTTCCCTGTGTTACTTACGTAGTTGCATTATAAAGAGGACACCACGAGCATATACAGCAAAGCAGTAAGATCAGGATCGTAAGGGCAACCAACGTGGCCAGTAGTATAAGAAGCCAAAATAAAACTTTATTTTCAGCCTTATACTGCGTCTGCAAGGGAGTGAGATTCTATTAACGCACACTAGTCATTAATCGTTCCATAAAATTATTTGGTTTCTAATTACGATAACTTACGGCTGTTTCGGCTGTGTCTTGTGGCATGATTGCGTAAGAGTTATTATGCTGCGAGAGCCGCTGTTGTATTTGCGAGATATCAACTACTGATGCCCTGTCATAGAGAACAGTTGCGGTTACCACACTCCGCTCTTTGATGTTTGGATTACCGTTGAGTATGTCTTTTGCCCCAGGCTCTTCAGGTCTGAGGGGTCGAATTTCGTGAATGAAAACCTTGCCTCCAGTTATTGCAGATAGTGTTTCCTCTGTTTGGCGCTTATCCAGTTTTAGTCCTGGTATAACAAATGTCACAATGCGTTTTCTAGTCTCGGGTGGATAGATGCGTATTGTCGTGGTCGAAAAACGCACTGGCACTCCTAGATCGTAGGCTCTAGCGGTCAGAATAAATAAATCGCTCTCATCGTCGGATAGTGGCAAGGTATGTACATCTCGGCGTTCTCGCTGGCTGATATGCTTTTTCGAGCGAAGATGGATCTTTTCTCGGACTGTCAGCTCGCCCGTCAGCTTATCCAAAACAAAATTATTTTCATAGTTGCCATTGATTAGTTCATATCGCACTTCATTATTTGGCGCTGTGGCATCCTTGTCAGTGGCATGTATGAAAGCGCTGGTTGTGAAACCCAGTAGGTCGGTTGCCAGTATAAACTCGTATAAATCCTTGTCAAATATGGGTACCTCATCGTTTACGTCAATTAGCTTGATTATGAGCGGAACTTGCGCTCGATTGCCAATACCATCCATGTCCCGAGCCTCCACATACAAGTGATACTCAGGCATTATTTCGCGATCAAAGCCGTGGGTATTGGTTGCAACTGTGATTAATCCTTTTTCCGCATCCAGATTGAGAGAGGTATTAAGGTATCCCAAAATGGCCGTATAGCGCACCTTTCCACCCAAACCCGAATCCAAGTCTCCTGCATGAACCTGCACGACTTTTGTGCCCACTGTCATGTTTTCTGGGAGTTCCACTGTGTAACTCGGCTGTTCGAAAACCGGCGTATTGTCGTTAACGTCGTTGATATATACAGTGACTTTTACCATTGCCGAAAGATTAGTAGCTGGTCCCAGCTCCTGTGCGAGTATTTTAAACTGAACCGATTGCCTTTGCTCGTAATCCAACCAAGAATTGTCCCTTACTCTAATGAGAAACGATGCGCTACGCTCGGCTACATTCGGTGTGATCTCAAAAGTGCCGTTATTATTTAGTAATGTCAGTGAGAAGACGCCATTTTTTCCAGTATCGTCGTCATACACTCGTGGTATATATGGATCCACGAACGATAGCGCTGTACCTTGCAGGGCATTTTCATCCACCCTCGAGACGTAGCTACAAGCACAGGGAGGATGGTCAGGATATGAGAAAGATATAATTATACATATATAAATGAACATAAAATTTATTTGTATTCTCATTCATACCGAGATTTTTAAACACATCTTGAGTAAAATTATACGATCATTGGTTCGATTTTCTGGAAAGTGTGTCTCTAATGTGCAAAAAATCACCCTTTTTTTAAAGATGCATGATAAACATTTTCCGGCTGTGGACAGAATCAACTCTGACCCTATCAAGTATGTATTAACTTGGTCAGCATCAGCAGCCGAGTCGTTTTAGACAAGTGTATGAATGTGTCCATCGAAAAACATGGGCTACAGATTTTTAATTTTGAACATACATAGGTCTGCTGCCTCTACTCAACAGCCACACCAATAATTGAGTCTTAATGAGAAAAAACGAATTAAAATAGCAGGACAGAAAACAATACAATCGCTGTTGCAATGCTGTTGATGGAATTCAAAGGAGATGCGCATGAATGTGTGTGTGTACATGTATACGGAAGAAATTCCTGAAATTTGCGCTTGATGCCGCTGATGCGAGATAAGCCAAAACACGTTTTCTTTAATAACTTTGAAACTTTGTGTTTCTTAACCGATCTTGATGAAATTTTATACAGTACATCTTATTGTTCTATAGAATATTACTTATGAAATAGTAGCGGGGAAGGGGTGATAGCTATAAAATAAAAGATACTTGCTATATACATATACATATACTACATGTCAATTTTTACCAAAATTTCACAAAAAACAAGATTTCGATATCGATTTTTTTCGATTACTTGGAAACGGGGCAAGTTATCGAGTATCGGAAACAAACTCGACCTGCGCGGTCACTAGGAGGACATATGTACATAAATTTCAAGTCTCTAGCTCTTATAGGTTCTGAGATCCTTGCGTTCATACATACGGACGGATGGACAGACAGACGGGCATGGCTAGATCGTCTCGGCTATTGATGCTGATCAAGAATATATATACTTTATGGAGTCGGAGATGCTTCCTTCTGCCTGTTACATACATTTGCACAAATACATTATACTCTTTTTACCCATTTTTAATTGGTTCAGGGTATAAATAAACGAGAAAGAAGGGCTATCTTCGGCAGGCCGAAGATTTAATACCCTTGCATATCTAAGAAGCACAGGGAAAATAGTTAATGCCGAGTATGGCTATGATATCTTGAACAACAAATAATTCTTCCATACAGCAACTTACTTTTTGACCGATCGTTCCTATGGCAGCTATATGATATAGTGGTCTGATCTTAATAGGATTTTGCATATATATGAGAAGCATAGTAAAACTAATTAATGCAGAGTTTGGTCAAGATATCGTGAAAAACAAACAAATTTTCCATACAACAACTTAATTTTCGACCGATCATTCCTATGGTAGCTATATGATATAGTGGTCTGATGTTGATAGGATTTTGCATATATATGAGGAGCATAGTAAGACTAATAAATGCTGTGTTTAGTCAAGATATCTTGATAAACAAAAATGTTTTTCATACAAAATTCTACTTTTCGACCTATGGCAGCTATATGATATAGTGGTCCGATCCATCTGGTTTCGACGTATGTACTACGTGCAACAGAAAGAGGGACTTCTGCAAAGTTTCATAAAGATAATGTTAAAACTGAGAGTCTAGTTCGCATAGAAGCAGACAGATGGACAGATGGACATGGCTATATCGACTCGGCTTTTGATACTGATTATGACTATATATACTTTATGGGGTCGGAGATGTCTCCTGTTACACATTTCACGACAAAATTATAATACCGTCTGCAAGGGTATAAAAAGAGGCATTTGTCGAGGTATTTACTTGGTCTTTGGTATTTACATATATATGCCCTGAAAATTTCATAAAGATAGCATAATGAGCACCGAAGTAAATCACAGAAACATTTCCCATAGTGTGGTGGTGTGGTGGAAAAAAGCTAGAATGTTTTTGACGGTACTTGGCGCGGGGTGTATCTCAGTGTATCTCCTGGCCAGGCGCACCCGACTAGAGCACTCTTACCTATTATATCTGTTTTTGCAGATACACATCTATTCCTCTGAAGCTTTAAATACTTACTAATCGTTCTCGAAGTATGGAGGTGAGTTGGTACGGTCCGGCAGAAAGAACGCTAATTGCACTGTGGAAGCCATTGCTGGAGGTTCGTCACGACCAACTTTAACTTCTTCCGCAATTACGGTGAGCAAAACGGGATCGCCCACATGTGTGATTGCCACAATATCTTCCAGTGGTCGCATCAAAAAAATTTCACCTGGAAAGATATAAAATTTACGTTGAAATTAAAATTATAGTTTTGAAGAAGCTTCAATCGTTTTTCGCGAATGCAGTTTTTTAAACCATTGCTGAGGGTCTTTTTTTTTGCCATGAAGTACATAACTCATAAAAACAGACATCCCCGACCCGATTTTTGCTACCTACATATGCAATGTCTTATGAACATCAGACTACTATATTATTTAGCTGACATTGGACCGATCGGTCGAAAATTAAGTTGTTTAATGAAAAACTTTTTGAACCAAAATTGGCATTTATTAGTTTCACAATGCCTCTTGCATATGAACCGAATCTCATCAATATCGGACCAACACCAATAATACAAGGGTAATCGTTGGCGTCCCAGATAGACATTATTTCTTGTTTAAAGTCAAATTAAATATAAGTGTGGTTATTGTAGTCTTTTGTAATTAAAAATTACTAAACAACCTGAAGGAAAGAGTTTGGATGACACTTCGTTAACAAATTCCGAAACAATATTTATGTTTTAGCAAAACATAAAAATTAAGTCTTGCGAGAAGTAAGAATACTGTTTTTATACTTTGTGAATATTTTAGAAGAGCCCCTATGGCTAAAATCTCAATACCGCAAAAGAACTAAAGTCTGACAGCCCTGAGAACAATTTAATATTAGTACAGGAGAAACACAGACAATTCTTGTACTAACTGACTAGGTCGATGTGAGTGGCCAACGATTATGCCCACTTTTTGCTTGGTTTAGAATTGTTTTGCAAAAAAACAAAGGAGACAGAAAGTAATGCGATGCCTGAGAACATTTATTGCTTTTTCTATTCGCCTCACTTTATGTATATCAAAGTTATCTATATATATAAATGAGTTTGTCCTGACTGACTGAATAAACGGAGACAAACGCACAGCCCAAGCCGTCAGAACTAAGAAGCTGAAATTTTTACTCAAGCTTCCTAATGGCTCAAAACTGATGTTATGAAGTCATGATTGAGCAGTCGCCGCTAAATAAGCTGCGCAGCAAGCGGGGTGCGTTTGTTTTCTATGTATATGTATAGAAGAGAGTTCAAGGTATTTTTTAGTCGGGACCGACCTATTGAAAATGGGTAAAGCGAAGATAATGTAGAAAGTATGTATATCAATTCTTGCTCTGCATGAATAGCCGACTCGGGTTCGTATGTATGAAGGCGTCGATCTCAGACCCAATATTATGTAGCTAAAGACCTGCAATTAAACGTAGGTACTCCTAATTATGTATGTATGCATGTATTCACTTATAGCTTACAATTATATTTTATGTTTTGGGTATCCCATAAAATAAAATAAATAATTCTCAGCATTTATTGGTTTCACTCTGCTTCCTATATATAATCAAAATCTTTCAATTAAATTATATAGCTCCATAGGAAGAATCGGTCGAAAACCGAGTTTTTGTATAGAACCATTTTCGGGTTCTTAAGATTTTTCACCAAAATCAGAAATAACGAGCTTCACAGTTCTCCCCACATATGAATCTGCGTAACCTTAAACCATTTATTTACAAAAGTATTTATTCTTGTGCGACCCAAAGAAAGCCAGGACGGCTATTGCCAATTTTTGCAAAAAACAATGACTGCCCCAGACGTAAGCTTACAAATACACACGAAGTATACAGATCCGGTTGCGCAAAGGCCGGCTAAAGAGGCTCCTCACCCTGGCCCAGAGGCATTGCCATCAAACTGGTAATGAACCAGACAAGCACTATACAAGGAAGCTTAAGCGCAATCATCGCGAGTTGATTGTGACGTTGAGCAGCTAAGGGCAAAGTCGTTGCTGAGAGCTAGAACTTGGTCCAAGCGTACATTGAAGATGAGCTTTGCCATCTAACGAGTCTTACGACAGACCGGATTGAAGCTTACCCGTTCGATTGCTGGTAGTTATGTTAATATAACTTTTTTATGTTGTTAAAAAGAATAACAGTTTTTTACAATTGCATACAACAGGCTGCAATGGACACTTTTAATATACATACATATATCTTTTTACCTAACGCATTCATCAGCAGCGCTTAAGTACCGCTGTATATATAGACTAGAAATATAAAATATGGCACCATTGAAAATGGATAAATGGGTATACCGTTTCCTTACAAATATATTTAACAGGCAGAAGAAAGTATCTCCGGCTCTATAAAGAGTGTATACAACTTTGCAGAACTATACACATCCGTGACAATGAATTTATATGAACAGGTTCACTTAGTTCCCGTAAATATCGATTTTATTTCAAGGCATCGATAACTCATTCCGTTATATAAAATCGACATCGAAATCTTAATGTAAGAGCATATTCGGAGCTCATAAAAGCTAGGGAGACGACATTTTATCAGTGCACTCGCACTGGCTTAAAATGTTCAGTTTTTCGATGACTCCCCTGTTCTCCAGAAATTTCATGCAATATACACACAGTTAGGTGCCATATTTGGGTTCAACAATTTTCATAATGATCGATTGAACACACGGAAGATATGTACATATGCTAGACTGCGGGACTAGGCAAAGAAGAGGCATAATTATGTATGTATGTATATGTGTTTTTGTGTATGAACAGAAGAAGGTTCAATGTTTTGTAACGGCACAGGCTACAGGGTGGTTTCTAGTCGAGACCTCCAGATAAGAACACTCTTGTTAAATATTTGGGATAGGGTAAGTTGCTTAGTTTAGTTTTATTTGTATTGTATTATAATTGTAGCATATAATTTTACATCGCACTTACCGCTTGTGTCGTTGATATCAAAAAAAGAAGTAAAGGGGTTGTTTTCAGAAACTAAACCGTATCGTACTTCCCGTGGGTTCCCCTTATCACCGTCCTCCGCATGTACTTGCAAGATCTTAGAAATACGATATATTAGAATATCATTAATTTTTAATTTTATTATTATTAACAGAAGTGAATATCGTAACAAAAAGTCAGCTTTACTTTTGTTTTCGTCTAAGATAATTAATTGCATAAAATACAAATCACCTTATCACCAGGAAGAATACCGGGCTGTAATTTTGTAACTGGCGGTGCCATAGTAAACACAGGCGGCTGATCTTGTACATCTTGTACAATAACAACAATTTCTATTCCTGCAATATTTCGTCCATCTTGACCAGGCTCGGCATATGCGTCCTAAGTGGAAAAATAATTTGTTGTTACGCATCACAAGTTCCACATAACCCTAATAGACGTACATTAGCAAGAATTGTTAAGTGGTACATAGCTTGCTTCTCAAAATCCAAAGGTCCTAAAAGGAAAACTGTTCCTTCCGTTGTCTCAGCTGATATAATTTTTTGTCTTATAGCAAATAAAGGCGAACCCTGAAGTTAAAAATTTTTAATTTGATTTTTTATGTTCTCAATATTACTCACCCATAACTCGAGGTAGACTGGCTTTTGAAAAAGTGGGTTTTTCCGGGCAATTACATAATCTAGTTCCGTGCCTCGCTTTGCATCCTTTAAGAGAATTAAAATTGGAAAACTGTTATCATCGGTCAAATATATATTTATCTCTATATATATAACTTTTTGTCCTGACTGACTGACTGATTGGTGATCAACGCACAGCCCAAACCGTAAGAGCCAGGAAGCTGAAATTTTCACTGTAGCTACCTTATGTGATGTAGGTGCACGTTAAGACGGGGTTTCGGGAAATTCCACCCGCAAGTGTGGAAAAATCGCGAAAAACGTTTGCATGTAACTTTTTTGTTTACCATTCGATCAGCCTCAAACTTATTTTCAAAGATCTTTGTTCAAATTCATTTGAGGGGTGTTTCACACTTTTAGGAAAATCCGTTCCTCCTTGGTGGAAATGGAGGTCAAAGATTTGGTGGGTGACGTTTCGCGCTCAAATTCATTTCCAGAGATCTATAAGAAAAATCATTTGATACGTGTTTCATACTTTTCGCAGAATTCAAACTTCTTCGGGGGGAATGCGATTTGAAGATTTTTTGGTCGAAGTTTTAAGTTGTGTCCGATTTGCTTCAAACTTATTTTCAAAGCTCTACATAAGAATGTGATGAATACGTGTTTCAGCGATTTGGGAAATTCCACTCGCAACAGTGGTAAATTGGCCGAAAACGTTTGTATGAAAGTTGTTTGTTTACCGTCCGATCAGTTTCAAAATCATTTCAAATTTGTTTGAAAACATTGATTTTATAACATACGTGCCACGGGCAAGGCCGGGTTATACCCGCTAGTTATGTATATATTATTACTGTCGTGCAGTAGAATCGGAAATGCTTTTTTTAACAGTAAAGCACCAAGCTGTCGTTTCTAAGATTTTAGCACCTTTCTATAATACACACACAAAATAAATCGTAACCACGCGTTCCTAGGACCTAGTCAAGTCTCTAGCTCTTATAGGTTCTGAAATCCTCGCATTCATTCATATGGACAGACGAACAGGCGGGCACGGCTAGATCGAGAGATGCTTCCTTCTGCCTTTTACATACATTTGCACAAAAACATTATACCCATTTTTAATGGGTTCAGGGTATAAAAATTATGTATTTGTAATTTTCGGGGAAACGAGAGCAACAATGTTGTGTCTGCGGCTCATATAAAATCCGAGTGCTCGCAGAACAGGAATTCGATATCGATTTAATGGTATAGGGGCAAGTTAACGGTGATTTCATACAATCTCGAATTGCAATAGGAGGAGATCTCTAGATCTTATAAACACTGAGATCGACACATTCATGCACACAGATGGACATAGCCAGATCGGTTCGGCAGTTGATACTGAACCGGAATATGTATACTTTGTGCGGTCGGAGATGCCTTCTACCGCTTATTACATAAACCTTTTTTAATGGAAGTGCCTTCTGGGTGGAAAACAATGTTCAAAGCTGCATGGACGATGTTTCACTTTTCTCTTGGTCGGCTTCAATTTTATTTTCAAAGATCTTTGTGAAAATTGAATTGATACATGCTTCACACGAAGGTTTGTATGAACGCAAGTTGATTTTTCGATTTCAAGTACTACGAGACTAATATTTTAACCACAAAAGGCAGAACCAACATTTTGGTTCTTCATTCGATGGACTTAAAATTAATTTTAAAATATTTATGTAATTTAAAGTTTAATTACAAATTCACATAATTTACACTTTTACATTGACTTCTTAGAGAAACCACTAAGCCTGCAAAGCGATAAAAAAATTTTACAATTTGCACCTTTTAGAGATCAAATGGCATATGTTTAAGTTATAGGGACTCGCTAGAAATTTTTGATATTCTATTTTTACCCTGTTCCCGCCAGTGGAAAATTGTGTTTTCTCGTACTATCTTGAACTGCACTTTCTTTTGTAAGTGTCTTTAAAGTTCATCGAATGAAGAATCATCATGGAATCAATGGTTTCCGCCCATATCAGTCTTGTGGTTAAATATTTGACCCGCATTTTCCTTTCAAAAACTTTATAATACGAGCTTCAGCTTAGCCGGGCGGATCGCATCACTATATTATATAGCTACCAAGGGATTGGTTGAAAATTGAGTACTTTTGGAAAAACATTTTTGTTTTTCCAGACAACTTGTGCAAACGACACTTATTGTTTTCACTATGCTCGTTACATATAAGAAGTATCTTATTATTTTCGGACCATAATAAGATATAGCTGCTATCGGTCATGTAATTAAAACTTACTTGTTTAAAAATATATCTTGGCCAAATTCGGTATTTATTAGTTTTACTATACTCCTTACACATGCGCCAAAACACTAACCAAAATCATATCTACAAGGGTATTTAATCTTCGGCATGCTGAAATAGAAGTTATTACTTGTGTGCTTTCAATTTTTCAACAAACACTTGTGCTCTTTGGAAAAAATTCAAAGATTCTTTTGATGAACATTTTCTGAACGTAAATAATCAAGCTATCTTGTTAATCCAATTCCTAGTAATGTTTTATTTACTAGGAATTGGAATGTTTTACTTGCTTATAAGCTTATATACCAATTCCTAATATGATATTCAGTGTAGTAGAAGACATTAATACATTCGACGCTGACGCAGATAATTATAGCAATAAAAAATCTCTCATTCAAGAAGTTCAATTTCATATTAGCGGCTCTAATGTATTTCTCTTACAGCCGGTTGTGACATATGTATTTTTTCACAAACTGCTGCAATTCATAGATTGCATTAATTAAATCTAATTTCCATTGCAAGGGCGCTTAGAGGTACAGCATCGACTTTCTTGGTAAAAAGAAATGGTAATTGTAAATGTAAAAAGTAAAAAATGATTTGGCAAATCTAGTTTTTCACCTTTATTCACTAAGTAGGTAAGAGAGTCACCAAATTGTAGATTTCTGGCTTAAGTATGGTTACTGTTTATATGTATGTGTGTATGTATTTAAAAATAAATTAGTATCTTCATTATTCTTGATTGTTTCAAATCACCGAGTAAATATAGAAATGCTTATAACGACAGCTAGTCCCTAGATTTTGAGTATCTCCGCACCATTACCTGTTAAACCCCTACAGGGAGTATGATAATTTTATCATGAAATGTAATGAATAAAATGAGACATCTCATCTCCTCATTATATAAAAAACTTTTTGTTTTTTAAGATATTTTGCCTAAACTTGGAATTGACCCAAGCTCCTTACATATATGCACAAGAAAGAGGCTCCGGTCGGGTGTTACCGACTAGGGGATACCCTGAACTCTCTTCCACCAACACCAAATGCAGCTAGCGTTAAGAGCTCGTTTGCGTTAGAATTAATAAAAAAAAAGAAAAATAAGTTCTTCCCAATCGGACTAGTACCCATACCGACCCTGCGCCACTTAAAACCGATTTTACTCGACAACCATAGGAACAATTCATTTCGGGCGAGAAAAAAACGATTTAAAATATCAGAACATACACACAGCACAGTTAACAATGCAATCGCAATTTCAATGTATGAGTTGTATATACAGAAAATAGGCACACGTTTACTTTAATAACTTCGGCGTATCATAATCTATCTTGATGAAATTTTCAACATTAGATCTTATTGAATATTCAAACAGACAATTGCATTAAAATTGTGGCTTATATTGATGGGTAATTCAATTATGTTTATTTATTTGATTTATAGCTATAGGGTGGAGGCGATGTTGGGATAGCTATAAAATGAAAGATACTTGATATATAAATACTATTTAGGAAGCTACATGTCAAATTTGGTGATTCTAGCTCTTAAAAATTAAGAGATTTGTTTAAAAAATAGGATGTAGATATCGGTTTTATTGATTGCTTGGAGACGGGGAAAGATTTCGATTTTCGGATACAAGCTCGTAGTGCGCGGGCATTAGGACCTAAGTTAAAAATTGTAAGTCGCTAGCTCTCATAGGTGATGAGATCAACGCTTTTATACATACGAATAGTCGGACATGGCTAGATCGACTATATATACTTACTGGAAATGCTTGCTTCTGGCTGTTACATACATTTGCACAAAACTATTATACCTCTTTACTCATTTTTAATGGGTTCAGGGCATAAATATATTTATATAAATTTTAGGACAATGGATATTTGAGAGCTTTACTCACCTCAGGTATCATGATGATGCCCGGCTTATGTGGAAATATGAGGTCATGGGGCGTGCTAAAGTTGGTTGCTGTAATTGAACACAACTGCGTGGCCGTCCCACCATTTGTGTCCTTAACCGAGACTTGAAAGTCGTAGAAGCGGCCTGGCTCAAGGCGTCGTTGCAATACAATATTAGCTTGACAGACAGAATTGTACTTGGTGCATGGAAGCGATTCCACCTTGACAGTGGAAGAGGATACATCGCCCATAAACTCAAAGGTCAATGGATAGTCGAACTCCTCGTCAGTTGCACGCAATCTGTAGATTACAGAGCCGACCTGTGCGTCTGCCGGCACCAGTACTAGTTTCATGCGTGTAGAGGGGTCGAATTTGGGATCCACTCCGTGAACGTGATGTAGACACAGAATTCCAATTAGGATGCTGATTGTCAGCAATCGATAGGCGGTCATTGCGCTCAACCATGGGCCAAATTGCAAAGTTGGTCGACACTGACGTTGTTGATGGTGAAGCTGGGAGGTAGGTGGTTGATGATAGTAGCATTCTTCTTGCCTTCGCTTGCTCGCATCTGAATTCGTGTTGCTTGCAGCGGTTCTCAAACCGCGGTGCGGCGCGTGTGTTAGGTTGTGTCTTTTTCTGCTAAAAATGTTGCTACTGCTGGAAGCCATTGCTATTATAAAAAACAGAGATGTATTATGTTAAAAGCTATGTATTTTTCTAGTTCAGTTCTTTGCAGTGATCACACATTTGAATAATGTAATTTTAAAAATATATATCAAACAGTAAATATAAAAAGATGAATTTAAATGCAGTTACTTAAGAAGTATTCTTAAAAACAAAAGAAAAAACATTTATTAAACATTTATATTTGGTAGGGTATACTCTATTTTTAATAACAGCCTTAAATCGATTTTGCAAGGGCAAAACAAGTTTTTCGGTTTAGGATGGTCAATTTTCGCCCACTTTTCTTTCAACACCTCTATTAGCTTGGACTTCGAGCTACTGTGCTGATTCCTGGTCATCTTTTCCAACATGTGCCAACAATTCTCGAAAGGAGTTGCTGTGGCAAAATTTGACGCGGTAGTTGGCAAGATTGGTTGCACTAGACGAAGTTAATCTGAAGAAAATTCTCATTATGAAGTACGGCTATGTTCAGCACCTTATTGTAGATTTGCCTTAAGACCTTGCAGATACAAACATACATATGTATGTAAGTGAGAATAATGAAACTTGTAAATAATGAGTCTGATTAAAATATCTTCGAAAACAGAAAACTAGAGCCACGCTTTACGTAGTTATACTTGTAATAAACGGGTTTAGTCAAGATATATAAAGAAGTTTTCCATATAAGAACATAATATTTGACACGATCCGGCTGGTTTGACATTTGTTCGTCCAGCAACAGAAAGACGGACCAAACTTTTTTGAGACGATAGCCTTAAAACGGATAAACTAGTTTGCATAGAAATAGACAGACGGACATGGATATTTCAACTCGGACTCATGACAATACGAAAATACCATTTAGAATGGTATAAAAAGTTTTACTTGGAAAAAAAATTTTTTCCACTTAGAGGCTCTACCAAATCAATAGAAAAATGCCACGTTCAAGTAAAACTGACATAGTTGCAGCATAGCAACAACCGATACTAGCCGCTACAAACTATTGATGATCGTGCTGATAATGACGACAAAGGTACTAAAATCATTATCGAAAAGCAGAAGTTTATGTTCCACCTATAACGGTGCTTAAACGTATTGCAGACCAACTGTAACGCATCTGCAATACCTTACTAATGAATCAGTACTCCGCTAGCAACATCTCCATTGTACTCATTGTATTGTGTTGTGCTAATACTGAAGACTACGAGGAAGGCTGCAACGCTAAGCAGGGAAAATACAACTTCTTTTTACATGTTACAAAAAATAATGTGGTATATAAAGCCCATCTTAAGGGGCTGGACGTCGATCAACCAGAAGAGATAAAAAATTAGCTCATTAATATGGCTTTCAGTGCGCAGATTTCAAACTTGTTCAGGGAAAGAGACAAAATCAGATTTACTTTCTGCGGAGTGTATTTGCCAACACTATTAATTACCCAAGAAAAAACTATACTGTCTTAGCCATATCTGCGTCAAGTGAGAACCTAACGCTATATTTGTCTGATTTTTCGAAATGGTTCTAATTACTGTGCCCTAAAAGCGTACTGTGCCAAATGCACTGGGGGTCGTAAGACGAGAAGTAGGTTCTTGTATGAAAAACATTTTTGTTTATAAAGATATATTGATCAACTTCGGCATTTATTAATTTTACTATGCTCCTTATATATGTATATACAACATCTTATTAAGATTGGACCACTATATCATATAGCTGCCATAGGAACGATCGTTCGAAAATTAAGTTGTACGGAAAGAAAATGCTTTTGCATCTCAGTTACACTTCCCTGTTATCCTCGCCAGCAACCTAAATTAAGAAGTTGGGATTTTGATCAACTTTTAACTACAATTCTGTTTTGAATTGGATCAGGATGTCCAATTTTTGATAAGCTGCTAGAGGTTATGGTAAAAGTTTAAAAGAAGAAATTTGAAACGTCTTTGAACATCAGTTTTAATCCAAAACTTCGCTAATGCTACATTTAATCCGAAGTTTCCATTGAACGTGGGTGGTTCTTGCGAAACACGTCTCAAATGAATTTTCACGAAGATCTTTAAAAATAAGTTTTAAGCCGAAAGAAAAAAGTTCATTAAATACTTTTCCGCCAGTTTATTGCTGAATAATAAATAATAAATCAATAAATTCGTATTAGGCTATCTTTGAAGCTGATTAAACGAAACTTTCAAATCCACTTATGCAACCTTTGACCCCCATTTTTATCTAGAAACTGTGTAATTTCCGAAAAGTGTGGAATATGTATCAAACGACTCTTCGTAAATGATCTTTACGAAACAGCGTCGGTACACACGAGACTTCAGACTTTAATCCGCATTTTCTATTAATTTATCAGATAAATTTCACAAAGATATAGATTATAATGAGATTGAATTCGATCGGATGTTAAAACGAGAAGGAAGGGCTATCTTCGGCTAGCCGAAGTCCTTGCAGACCCAACCTTTTCATAATGTTCTTATCTAAGAAGCACAGTGAAAAAAGTTAATGCCAAGTATGGTTAAGATGTCTAGAAAAATAAAAAAGTTTTCCATACAACAACTTAATTTTCGACTGATCGTTCCTATGGCAGCTATAGTGGTCCGATCTTAATAGGATTTTGCATATATATGAGGAGCATAATAAAACAAATAAATGACAAGTTTGGTCACGATATCTTGAAAAACAAACAAATTTTCAATACAACAACTTAATTTTCGACCGATCGTTCCTATGGCAGCTATATGATATAGTGGTCTGATATTGATAGGATTTTGCATATATATGAGGAGTGTAGTAGACCAAATAAATGCCGATATTGATCAAGATATCTTTATAAACAAAAATGTTTTTCATACAAGAACCTAATTTTCGACAGATCGTTCCTATGGCAGCGATATGATATAGTGGTCCGATCCAGCTGGTTTTGACATATGAACTGCGTGCAGCAGAAAGTGGCACTTCTGCAAAGTTTCATCAAGATAGCTTTAAAACTGAGAGACTAGTTCGCATAGAAACAGACAGACGGACAGACGGACATGGCTATATCGACTCGGCTGTTGATACTGATCATGAATATATATACTTTATGGGGTCGGAGATGTCTCCTTCTATGCGTTACACATTTCACGACAAAATTATAAAACCCTCTGCAAGGGTATAAAAAGGTCATACAATCATGTTCCGCCAAGTTTTCCACAGATGTGCACAGTCCATAACAAATAAGTACATTAAAAATTTCGATATCATTGCTCTTACGACTTGGGCTGTGTTGATTAGTAGTCAGACCGCCAGGACAAACAGTTTTAAATATAGACTAGCGGGTATTACTCGGCATTGCTCGGGGCAAGCTTTGTGCTAAAAATGTTAGATATTACTTTTTCTCCCAGTCTTCGGCCGTCGAAAATTTAATTCTGCCCGTTCTATATTGAACTTCACTTCTCTTTAAAAATATGTTTAAGCTCCAATGAATAAAGAACCATAAGTTGGAATCAATGGTTTCCGGCTATGTTAATCTAGTGATGCGAAGCTTGAAGCCGAAAAGTAAACTTTCGTTCATTAACCTTTCACCCGAATTAATCGAATTAATGTTAATAAATGTCTCTGAAAATAAGTTTGAGGGTGATCTGATGGTAAACAAAAAAGTTGCATGCAACAATTTTTCACAACATTTCCACAGTTGCGGGTTGAATTTCCATAATCTAAGAAACAACTATTTATTAAGTTCTAATGTAATGATTTGAAATTAAGATTAAAGTTAATCGGATAATCTGAAAACTTTGATCCGCATTTTACACCAAGGAAGCGTTCTGCGAAAAGTGTGAAACACTTCTCAACCGAATTTTCATAAAGATTCTTCGAAATAAGTTCGAACCCGAAACATCACCCACCAAATCTTTGACCCGCATTTATACCACGGAGATATAAAAGTGTGAAATGAATTAATTTAAAACAAGTAAAAGGCTACCCTGAACCCTCTTCTTCCAACACCAAATACAGCTCGCTTGCTTTAGTAGCAATTAAGATAAATTGAAAAAAAGTTCCCTTGGCAGGGCTCGAACTCGCAACTGGCCGCATTTCTTGCTGCCGCCTCTACGCAACAGGCACCCCAGCCAAAAACAAAAAAAAATAGTTTCGTCGGTAGGGCTCGAACTCGTAACTTATCGCGCTACTTTCCGCCGCCTCTACTCCATAGCCACACTAACAATTAAGCAGAATAGAAAACAATACAATCGCAATTACAATGCTGTTGATAGAATTCAAAGCAGACGCGCATGAATGTGTATGTGTACATGTATACAGAAATTTTTGGAATTTGCGTTAGCTGCTGCTAAAACGTGCGCACATAACTTTTGTGTTTCTTAACCGATCTTGACGTAATTCAGCAGTAGATCTTATTGTTTAATACTATAAAATATTCGTGTATTCTCATTGCATTTAAATTGTGGCTTAAATAGGTAGGCAATACAAGTTGGCTTACTAACATGATTTATAGCTTTGTGGTGGAAGCGGGGAAGTGGAGCTAGCTATAAAACGATAGATACTTGATATATATATTCTATTCTAGAAGCTACGTGTCAACCCTGTTAACTCTAGCTCTTATTATTTACCAAAGTTGCTCAAACAACAGGAATTCTATATCGATTTTTATCGATTACTTGGAAACGGGGCAAGTTATCGAATATCGGAAACAAACTCGATCTGCGCGGGTACAGCTAAATTTCAAGTCTCTAGCTCTTATAGGTTCTGAAATTCTTGTGTTCATACATACGGACAGACAGACGGAGGGACGGACGGACGGACAGACAGACGGACATGGCTAGATCGACTCGGCTATTGGTGCTGATCAATAATATATATACTTTATGGGTCGGATATGCTTCCTTCTGCCTGTTACATGCATTTGCACAACTACAATATACCCTTTTTTCCAATTTTTAATGGGTTCAGGGTATAAAAAGCAGCGCCGCAGCGGCGTGCGTGCGTGTGTGTACGTCTGATTTTTTGTATGCGTAGAAGGAAGCTAAAATGTTTGTCGATAACTCGGTGCGAGGTTCAGGGAATCTACTAGTTGGTCACTCCTCACATGAGCCCTCTGACTTGTGAACTAGACCACTTTTTTTGGGTCGAAGTGTATGTAAATTTATTGGCAACCCGAATAAATATACTATCTTCAAAAAAATTAAATTTGTTGGCATGTTTCCGAAACTGTTGAATTAAATATTGGAACATTTTTGAATTCAACATGCAATTAAATGAATCACCTATCAAATGTTTTGGATCGGAAGTAATCTAAACTGGTTCTATTTGTTGACACCAAATTAAAATCAAAGTCAAGCCATGTACTATGGACCATGTATCACATCTGGGAATTACAAATTTTGCTTGAGATTGCTGAGGCAATTGGCCCTCAACTCTAAAGCACTACGATACCACTCCGCAATTGGGAAATGGCCGACTGCATCTACAGCCGCAGCATCTCCATTTGCGTCTTGTTTTATGCTGCTCAAACTTCAAACTCGAACTTATTGCCAATCCGGTTTTGTCCGTCGGATCAACCGTCTGGCTTGCATGCTAGTTGCATTCGCGAATTTCCAGTTTTTGCAGCTGCACTGCGCGGTACCGTCGTGTCCTTAGTTGCAGCTAGCTACATGCGGCTGACCAGTTATGTCAGTCGATTTGGATAGAGTCGAGTTGAGGCGAGGCGAACCAGCTTGGCCACCCTCGCACCCTCTAATTTTGCGCTGCGTCGTTTGAATTTACGGCAAAGTATGTTGCAATATTATGTTTTGCCCGCATTTGGTTTAGACAGGCTCCAGTGTTATATACACCGGAGTGTGAGTGTGCATTTGTAAGTAAAGCGCCAGTCTCAGTCTTAGTCTCATTCCCAGTTCCAGTCCATGTTTCTGGTCCCTGCCTGCAACATTTTCCCGTTTACTGGTTTTAAGGCGACCGCCGTATTGCGCAACAATTGTAGCACACAATATTTTTTGCCAATTGGTTAAATTTCTCTTAACACACATACGAATCGGAAATACCAGCTGGACTGAATGGTATTGGTGTTTTTCCTAACGCCAGAAGCCTAGGACCTCTAAGATTTCTGTCAATCCTTAATTATGTGTCCCCAAATGTTTGTTTGACATCATAAATTCATTAGCAGAAGGAGACCTGAATATTATTGATACATATACATATACGTATGTTTGTACTTTTAATGGATTAGTTACATTTTTTTTTAATTTTTTGTCTTATCCATACGTAAGTTTTTTTAGTCAAGGCTGAGGGACTATGCTAAAATTATAAATGAGGTCCACACGAATTTGTATATACCTTTGAAAATGAGTTTAAAGTTGATAGGATGATAAACGAAAATATTAAATCGTTTTGCACCATTTTTACACCCTGACTCCACAAAAAACTTCTTGGTAGACATAATCGATAACTGGCCTCGTTTCCATGAAATCGAAGAGCATCGATATTGATATGCTATTTTTTGGGCATATCTCCTAGCTTATAAGAGTTAGGGACTTAATGTTTGTATATTTAAATATATAAATGCCCTAAAAATTGCATAGGGATCGGACAATAAACACTGAAGTTTGCCACGAAAGTAATTCCCATGGTGAGGGGCTAAGAGAAGAAACAGCGCAGCCACAGCATAAACTGCGCAGCAAACGGCGTGCATGTGTTTATCTATGTATACACATATGTGTATATACATATGTAAAGAAAGCAGCAAGAATGTTTGAGACGGCAGATTGTCGAGGGGTTCAGGGAAGCTGCTAGTCGGACACTCCCGCCTAAAACACTCACATGTTATTATTATTACCCTTAAAAAAGATGATATTATAATTCATTTTTGATTTTATGAAAAGCTATTTTAATATTTATAATTTGAGTATCTTGTAATAACAAGCTTGGCTAGATTCATGAGTTTTCCCTTAAAACTGATTTAATTAAAATTCCATTATTGAATTGATTAAACATTATTTATTCATTTTAGAATTTGAATAATTTCTATATAATAGAACATATATTTTCATATTTATGTAACTAAAACGACTTGATAAAGCAGCTCGAATGTGTTGATTCGTTCACAGCAATCATGATTTCAGTAAAGGGTATTCAAACTTAGACCCGATCGCGCCGAGTTCCACGGTACGATTAATGTCCTTTTTTGTTCGTAGTAAGTCTGGCCTGCTTCGCGACCGCGACAAAAATCGTGAGTTCACTTTGCAGCAAAACAAGATTTTGGGCGTTGTTCAATTTTTAGGCTGACTTCGCGGTCTACATGCGGAAAATGCAGCAGCTTCGTGAGCTGCGCAACTTTTGGCTGTTTACGGATTGCAGCTTTGGTCGGCTGTGGTTACATTCAACTAGAATGAAAATTTGTGTTGCAAATAAAGTTGAACCCGATGGCAAACTAATCTGCTTCACGACAATGCCAGTCATATAACCAGCAAGCCATGCCTGGCAGGCAGGCAACTAGCCAGCGACGCAGACTCGTAATCAACTTTTATTTAACCGCGCTCATACTTGCTTACCCCGCTCCCGTGATATGACCGTCCTTCAGCATGCTAGACGCCTGCCCATGTTTTCCTGCCTTCACTATTAAAGGGGATTGTTGGGCGCAGTCCGTCTTTGGATTTTGTCTATCCGACTTTCAGTGCGTCTGGGCACTCGTCAGTGGGCTTATGCCCGTCTACTTTTTCAGAGTGTGTATCTGCATATTTATGTGCATATTTATGGCGTACATGTGTGCTTAGACTTTTTATTGGTGCAGCTGCGGGAGTGGTTTGGGTGTGTCTGGGTCTTCAAATTTGGAGTATCAGGCAATGGGATATCCTATATTATGACCTAAGTGTTCATATTAAATGTTTCGTAGCCGTTTATTAAGCCTTTGTTCCACCTATTTACCAAGGTTGCGGCTGAAATTTCCAAAATAGCTTAATCACGTATTCATTAATTTCTTACTTTGAAAATGTGTTTGAAGCCGATCGGACAGTACCGAAATCTTCACCATTTGACCTGCAGTTTTCATAAAGGAGTCCTACATATTGCCAACAGTATAAAAAACACCTCCAAAAAGTTTTCTTAAAGATCTTTGCAGCCTCGCTTATTCTTAGACCTTTTACCACATTTATCATTCAAGATGGGTTGATTTCGCCCGGCTTGGGCTGTGCGTTGATCACCAATCAGTCAGACAGGATAAATATTGTTATGTATAGGGATAAAGGTAAAACGGTAACACATTGGGTTGTTGGGTCGTGCTTTGGCCTTATCCGAACAAATGTTCAGTTATCGGTCGGGTTAATTTGTTTTTGTAAGTTTAATCGATAAACAGAAGTAATTAAAGCTTGAAAAAAATGTCTGTTTGAAACTATCTTAATTTAGGCAAGTGGGTGCATCCTCATTTCCTCTTCCCAAGTACAACCTAAGTTAAGACGGGCACATTCTGTTTATTGTATGTAGGCAGCACGGAAATACTAGCTGGAAAGGAAGTTCTATGTAAGTTCTTTTGAAGTTAAGCCTTCTTATACCTTGAGATTGTCGATGTTAACTTATTAATACTTGTTCATGTTTCTAGGTACTACATTTATTTGAGAATAAGGAGGATTCTTTTGATCACTCCACTTAAGACACTGCAATATTTCTTCAGATTGAGTGGGGGTCGAAGTCTCAGCTGCCCTGCAAAGACTCCCAAAATAAATGCACTATTTCGGGCTGTTTTTGGACTGGTGTTAACTTTGGCCTTTATTTTTATATATATGAAGAAAATGCAAGTGAAGCCGTCGCATATTCTTTCTGGCAATGTTGAAATATTTTTTGAAGGTTAATAGTAATAATAATAAAAATGATAATAATAACTTATAAAATTTATGAATTATATATAATTATAATATATATTGAAGACAAAATGACAGAAAGTTGTCCAAGGCGCATATTTCCGTTTTAATCTCATCTTTATTAATAAACTGACTGAGTGATTGACTGACTGACTTGTAATACACGACCAGCCGACCATGTGATGAAGGTACACGTTAAGACGGGGTTTTGAGAAGTTCCCTTCGCAAGTGTCGAAAAATAGAAAAAAATCCAGGTTTGGTTCATTGCATCTCGGACAAATCGAAGACGGATTCAGACACTCCAAAACTTGGCCAGAAATTCTACCTTGCACAGAGACCTCAAAATGGCGACTATAGACAGCCAAGTCGGAGCATTCGCCAACCGGTACAACGAACGCTTGCAACCGGGTAGCAAGAGACCTCGCTGGGAGGTGTGTAGTCAGAAGGCTCAAGAGAAGATCGTTCACGGACCTCCTCCAACCACGACATAGGAGACGCCTCAGAGTCTCCCGACTGCCTACTTGAAATGCAACCATATTCAAAAAAAGCCGCCTTTGACTTATGTCCACGATAAAGCCTGAGAACCAAACCAGGCTTGGCGAAATATCATCTAAGCCAACTGTGTTGTAATAAAAATGTATGCTATTTTTGATTCAAAAGAGACTAAAAATAGGAGGATATCGTTTACTCCTACTTTTGTTTCTTTATTGACTTTAAGCTTATATATGAATACTAGCGGATATAGCCGTGGCACGTGTAAAGTAAATGTTCTCAAAAAGCTTTGAAAATGATTTTGAAACTAATCCGATGGTCAACAAACAACTTTCACACAAACGATTTTCGCCAATTTACTACTGTTGCGGTTGGAATTTCCCAAATCGCTTAAACAAGTATTCATTAAATTCTTATGCAGAGCTTTGAAAATAAGTTTGAAGCAAATCGGAAAAAAATTAAAACTTCACCAAAAAATGTTTGAATTGCACATTCCACCGAAGACGTTGGTATTTGCGAAAAATGTGAAACACGTCTCAAATGATTTTTTATGTAGATCTTTGAAAATGAATTTGAGAAACGTCACCCACCAAATCTTTGACCCCCATTTCCACCAAGAAGGGATGGATTTTCCAAAAAGTACGAAACACCCATCCAATTAATTTACACATAAATCTTTGTAAATGTTTTCGTAGCCGATCGGATGGTAAACAATAAACTTTCATACATCCATTTTCCGCCAATTTACCACTGTTGCGGGCGGAATTTCCCAAATCGTGAAACACGTATACATTACAGGCGAAAAGTTATGAATGAATTTTCATATAGATCTTTGGATATGAATTTAAAGGCGAAATGTCACCCACTCAATTTTTGTCCCCCATTTCCACCAAGGAGGAATGGATTTTCCAAAAAGTGCGAAACACCCCTCAAATGAATTTGAACATCTTTGAAAATCAGTTTGAGGCCGATCGGATGGTAAACAAAAAAGTTTCATTCAAACGTTTTTCGAGATATTTCCACACTTGCGGTTGGAAACCCGTCTTAACGTGCACCTTCAAATCATAAGGTAACTACAGTGAAAATTTCCTAGCTCGTACCGTTAGGGCTGTGCGTTGATCACCAATCAGTCAGTCAGGACAAACAGTTATATTTATAGAGATATATGTATAATATAATATGTATATATATAATATAAGTTTGTAGTTTAAGATAGTACGGGTTACACAACATCGGGAAATACCATGTATCTATGTACATATATTTAAACATGATGTGCAGAATAAAATATCAAGGATACTTAAGATGTGTTTAGGTTCGGCAAACAATACCAGCTCCGATTTACTGTAAAAATGTCACTTAATTTTATTTCCTTTAGTACCAGCAACTGTAATTGTTCCAATTCATGGGCATGATCCCCAATTCGATGGAGAAATCCCCCATGAAAGGCAGTGGTAAAACAGACCACGATTGAGAATAAGAATAATTAAATTCTACTCCTAAAGTATAATTTCGTAAATTAAAAATGATTATTTATATTTTGCGCTGCATGCGTGTTCTAATACTTTTGAATAGGGTATTTGGCATAAAATGTGAAACTTTTCGGATGAAAATAAAGAAATTAGTACGAAAATGGGAATTCCCACGTTATTATAAATTGTGAATATCGATAAAATGTTAGCCATTGCAAAAAGGCTGGAATCAGATGAAGCAGAAAAGTTATGAGTTTACAATATTGAGTATAATTTTGTTTTGTTATGTCTTAAACCTACTGATAATAGGTATAAGGAGAAAATTGGTTTTGTGCAAATGTATGTAACACATAAAGTATATATATTTTTCGTCAGCATTAATAGCCGAGACGATCTAGTCATGACCATCTGTCCGTATGAATAAACACATTTACGTGGGGCCATATGGGATTATGCTATTCCATCGATCGTTCCTATGGCAGATATATGATATAGTAATCCGATATTAATAGGATTTTGCAAATGTGTAGGAAGCATAGTGAGACCAGAGAGACCAGAGACTAGAGACTAGAGACTAGAGACTAGAGGCTAGAGACTAGTTCATATAGAAACAGACAGACGGACATGGCCATTTGAACTCGGTTGTTGATACTAATCTAGAATATATATACTTTATGGAGCCGGAGATGTCTCTCTCTATCCGTTACACATTTCAAGACAACATTTGAATACCCTCTACAAGGGTATAAAAATATATAATTGAAACGCATGGTAGTGTATATCTTTTGTTTTCTCTTGGGCGGATCGTTCAACGGCACCTTCCACCGATTTCTAATTACAATCGAAGTGGGAGAGATCAAATATATTTCTCTCCTTACCGGGCCTTCATAATTAACAACGCACAACGCCTAGCGAAAACTCCAAGATGAGCTGCGTTTTACGGTCGATTGTAACTGAAAAGCACAAACAATACGCAAAATATGCGCGCTGGGCTGTGGGCTGATTCACGGGGGCTGGGCAAGGGCCAGTAAGTCACTTGATTCGTTGCGGTGCCAAAGCCGAGGTCGGCTTCATCATCAAAGTCATGATAAGCATTAAAAGACGTCATCACCGTCAAAACCTGCGAGTGCGGTTTGGCCCCATCCTTTTTATACCCTGAATCCACCGGAAATTAATAAAAAGGGTATAATGGTTTTGTAAAAATGTAGAGAACAGTACAACGAGCTGAGTCAATCTACTTAAGTTAGTCTGCCTGTTAGTGTGAACGCGTCCATCTCGGAAATTACAAAAGATCGAAAGCTCTGAAAATTTCATATTGATGGGTCTATAAGCATCAAAGATAATTATGTTAATTAACTGATTAATTATAATTAATTAACATTAATATTTTAATATATGTAATCAATAAAATTTTTATGTGCATGTGTGCTTTTGTGTACGTTTGTTACAGCAGATTGGCACTGTATTTGGGGAAACACGTGTTGGGGTTTTCCCGAACATAGCACTCGTACTGTGCTCATTGAAAATGGGTAATGGCTTTGTGCAAATGTGAAAAAACATGCAGAAGGAAGTATCTCCGAGCTCATAAAGCACATATTTTATTGATCAGAACGACCAGTTAAGTCGATCGGACCATATTTATTTGTCTGTCTTTATGAAGTTGGCAATCTTGAAAACATAACAAAAGATTTTAAGCTTGAAATGTTTTATCTCACGTAACATACGAAGAAAATGTAATATTTTTTTCTGAAGCTGTGTGAATTTCCTTAAAAGCGCAATTATCGAATAAAATTCTTTTAGAATTATTTATGAGATTTTTAAGATCAAAATTTCAGTTTGTATGTAGGTACATACAGGTTGGGAGGGTTACGTTTCTCTCATTCCACAAATTTTGATGTCATAAATAAGCTGCGAATATTGAGGAGAATGTTTTTAGGTATGTAGTTATTACAACAATTTTAATTGCTTCGGAGCTGGGTCCAGGCTATCTCCTAGTCGGGCATTCTCGACTAGATTACTCTTACTTCTGGGTTTGTCATGTTGTTTTGCTTTGTTTCTGTTTTACGATTCGATTCTGTGCATAGGAGGATGCATGCCCAATGGCCACCAAGCCGCCGAGATGTATTGAAATGAAGAAAAAAGTAAATAAAAGTCTCACAAATGAATGCAATAACAATAACAGCACAAGCATCAACTAGACTTATAAAAATGTGCGTGGGACTGCCAGCGGCAATGGCGACGAGACCCGACACAGAGGGCCAGCTGGATAGCCTTAACAAGACTCACAGGCAGTTTGTTGTTGAGCATGCCGATCCGCGCTTGCAAAGGAGCTAAAGCTGCCGAAGTCGAGGTGCAAAATACTCAACTTCAATCTCAACTTTACTGATATCGCTGCTTTCTTTGGCTGGTTATGGCTAACATGAAATTAATTGATTTAATTTATGTTTTAGGAAATGCACAAAATTCAATTTAGTATTTACAACTTTAACTTATGGGTTAAACTAGATATTAATACATACTAGTATAATTACTGTATATTGTAGTGATCCAGACATTTCTGCAAAGTTACAACGAGTTTCGAGTCCAGGCTAGTTTATGGATGTTGCAATTACTATTCCAAGTCTCTAGCTGTTATAGTGCTCGAGTCGACGAGATAGACGGATTTAGCAAGATCGGCTGTTAGATAAGCTATTGATCTTGACCAAATATATATCTATTTTTGCCCATTTTAATAGGTTCAGGGTATACAAATATTCATATACATGTAAAAGCGAGGGTTTTCAAATACTTGAACAATAACATGTATTGTAAATTGCCATCTGCGGGGGAGGGAAACTAGGTAGACGGCCAAACAAAGAGAGAGACTTATGAATACGAGTGCATAGGCGGCACTCGACCTGAAACATAAGATTGGGCATGGCCACAGAGGCGGCACTGTGGTACAAATCTACTTGCAGCCATGGTTAAGGGTTTGCCGTTGCGCTGTCTGTCGCAATTACTCTGTTCAAAAGCTAAAAAATTATTTTCACTTTAGTGTCAGTGCAGCAAATACGACGAGTTGAGGCTGTCCATGGCTAGAGCTGTATGAGAATGGGGCAGGACCGCCAGCTAGCCATATTGCTGAAGTGGCGACGTTGACGATCGTAGTCATAATACAGACAAAGACGAAAACATTGTGGGCGTCAGGCATTAAGATTGTCTTTATGTGAGCTCGTGCTGTTATTGTTCTTTATTTAGCGACTGGTCGACTTACTCGAAATTTTAATTTCCAACTTCAGTTGAACCACACTCTTATGATCCGAAACTGTTGGGCAATGGTATATACCTTAAGCCGCACAGCTGATGCATGGCAAACATTTTCATTACACGTGTTACACGTGATAGAAAACAAAAGACTTAAGCAGCATACGTGTATATATATTTCGACACCCATTTTATTTGAGTTCTGGATTCTGTAAGTATTGTTCTCGTAGTTGGCATTCATAATGAGAGAACACCATTGGAGCTTATATGGTTATGACTTGCTTCTTAAATCCAATTTAATTTGAGTGTTAAATTAATCATTATCGATATCATTGTGCCCTCTTCGCTGTATTAAATTTGTATAAATGAGACGCTTTTTAAACGGAAAAATACGTTAATGGCGGCGGTGCGATGGCAACGGTTGTTGTCTTATGGCCTGTACTGCATAGCTTTGATTTGCCTGGTATTCTACAAGCCAAAGCAAAATGCTTGCAAAACTCGCAACACGCATGGGGTTCCACATCAAATGTTTGCATTATATATAAGTTTGTTAGCTTCGTACATAAATATTAAAATGCCGCACAGCTGTCAGTTTGGCACTGCGGCGTCTAAAGTGGGTCAGACAAGGTCGATTTCGAGTTGTTTTTCTCTACTTTAACTGAATGGAGCCGGCGTCCATAGCCACATAAAAATACGCAATATATCTCTATATATAAAACTGTTTGTTCTGACTGACAGAAGCTAAAATTGTCCGAAAAGAGCGAAACACGTCTAAAATTAATTTTTATAATCCTTGGAAATGAATTCGGACGTGTAACTTTACCCGCCATATTTTCGACTCCCATTTCCACCAAGGAGTGATTGATATTCCGAAAAAGGGAAATGCGTCTCAACTGAATTTTCACAAAGAGCTTTGCTAATGATTTTGAGTTTTTCTCCAACTTACCACAGTTGCGGCTAAAATTTCCAAAATATCAGAATGATATGACAATGAATTTGCGGCCGATCGGATGGTAAACAAAACATTTTCTTACAACCGCTTTTCGCAATTTTTCTACACTTGCGGGTGGAACTTTGCCGAAACTCCATATAAGCTTGTACGTTCTTCGCATAAATCACATATGGTAAAATAAAAAATATTTTCAATAATCATGGAGAAATTTAATTTTCTATTGACAGATCAATGAAAATGTGTTTTTTTATTTCTTATAAATTTTCAATAGCATTATGCAAGAGACAGATTTAAATTTTAAAATATTACAATAAATATAATTTTAACTGGTTTTAATAAAAGGTATATTATTTGTCCTGAACTTGTGATACATTTAATGTACGTTAAAGTTAATCTGGGAGTGCATACTGTTTTTATACCCTTGCAGAGGGTATTTTAATTTCGTTGTGAAATGTGTAACGCATAGAAGGAGACATCTCCGACCCCATAAAGTATATATATCCATGATCAGTATCATTAGCCGAGTCGATATAGCCATGTCCGTCTGTCCGGCTGTCCGTCTGTCTGTTTCTATGCGAACTAGTCTCTCAGTTTTAAAGCTATCTTTTTGAAACTTTGCAGAAGTCCCTCTTTCTGATGCACTTTCTGATATGTTCAAAACCAGCTGGATCGGACCACTATATCATATAGCTGCCATAGGAACGATCTGTCGAAAATTAAGTTGTTATATGGAAATTAAGTTGTTTGTTTTTCACGATATTTTGACCAAACTCGGCATTCATTTGTTTTACTATTCTCTCCATATATATGCAAAATCATATTAAGATCGGACCACTATATCATATAGCTGCCATAGGAACGATCGGTCGAAAATTAAGTTGTTATATGGAAAATTTGTTTGTTTTTCACGATATTTTGAACAAACTCGGCATTTATTTGTTTTACTATGCTCCCCATATATATGCAAAATCCTATTAAGATCGGACAACTATATCATATAGCTGCCATAGGAACGATCGGTCGAAAATTAAGTTGTTGTATGGAAAATTTGTTTGTTTTTCACGATATCTTGAGCAAACTCGCAATTTATTTGTTTTACTATGCTCAACATATATATGCAAAATCCTATTAAGATCGGACCACTATATCATATAGCTGCCATCGGTCGGTGATGCTATTAGAAAACTGTTTAATTTTCATAATGTATGTATAATGTATTGAATAATTAGGAAGACACTCGTTTTGTCGACCATTCATAAAATAAAATGAAAAAGAAATTTTAGCCATTCTCGACATTTACTATGTGCTTCTTAAATACGGGCAAATCACTATGAGCATTATGAAAAGGTTGGGTCTGCAAGGGTATTAAATTTTCGGCGTGCCGAAGATAGCCGTTCTTTCTCGTTTTTTTTCATTACGAATTGTGATTTTATAAAATATAACATATGGAAGTATTTGCTCAACAAAATCGGTTTTTTACTTAGCTTAATAGATTTTTGAGATATGAAATCAATCGCCTTTTTTTACACACGATGAATATAATTGGTACACTGTCTTTTACTGGACTACAACTACTGTTAAAATTAGGTGTTGTCGGTTGGTAGTTCTACGAATGCAACCGAAAAGCATTGTCTTGCAAAGTGTGCATATATCTAATTAACTACACCAGGTTTTTTCCAATTTGTCTTGGACGGTCGGCGTAAGGCGTATTCGCATTAAATTTGGCATTATCTTTGGAGGAGATCACGTCGACGCTAGCTTAAAAACTGTATGTTAAGTATATTGATTTCCGCAGTATCACGGCATAAACAGGCAAGACCTAAATTATGTTTTCTTTTTTTTTTACGCCTATATTCCAATTTTCAAGTGCATTTTTATTAAAATATTAACTGATAAAGCCTTTTATAAATACCTTATATGCATAAGAATTATGATAAATTTGTTGAAGTCCAAAAACAGGTCAGCTTTTTCATTTCCTTACTGCAGCAAGTATATTATGTTATAAATGTTACACTTATGGATTTTTCAACATCTGAATATATTTATTATGCAAAGGCTGCGACATTGTGTCTTATTTTAGATGTGCATTCAATTTGTGTAGTTTTAATTATTGTTCCTATAACTTAATAGAGTTCACAATGTATGCTTGCTTCTTATTTAATTGTTCCCCAATTGCTTACAATTTAACACATAATTAAAATAGTACATGGGAATCTCAATGGTGTGTCTGTAACAAGTAGTTAAGTAGTAGAATAAAAACAGGCAGTAACTTGTTTAGCGGTTCAGTGGTTTAAAATCGACCCTGTTCGCAGATTAAACAAACTGGATAAAAAACGAGCACATCACTTTAGACCTCTTCATAATGGGTTATAATTCTCTACTCAAATTTCATGTTTTAAAGGGTACATTCCGCATAAGCAACATAACAAATGTATATTGCGTGACACATGTACTTAAAATATGGGAAATTTATTTCATTTTTCACTGCACTCCACTGTTATATATATAATAATAAGTTTAAAGATCGGGAAAATTATACCGATGACCCCGAGCCTGTTCTGTTATACATTAAATAGATTCAATACTTCGATTTGATTGTTGTATTCCGCGTCGTTGTTAAAATGGTACTGCAGGTAAATCGAGCAGAAAGACCAAGCTAGAGCTGTGGCTGAGCAGTTGCCGATGGAGTCTCAGTTAAGGCGAGACGCATTCGTCAAGAGAACGCCCAGAGATCGCACACAGAAACAGAAAGCCGGTTTTGTTGTACTAGTATCAGTATGTAAGTAGTTGGTACAATATCATTGCGCTCTTCTTCTTACGTTTACCAGCGCTCTTTGCTGATGGCACATTTCCGAGCCAGTTTCTATTCTGTTCTCTTTATTTGACCAGCCAACGTTCAGCTACATATTTAAGCAGCAACAAAGCAAAAATATTTACGACGCCAGTGTTATATTACATATGTACGTATAGTTTATATAAAAAATATGTTCTTATACAGCTTTTATACAATGGAGCCTTTAAGTTTAAGATTGAACTCGTCTTACAAGAAATTACTCTCTTGTAATCAAATAATCTCAATATAAAAAACTGTTTGTCCTGTTTAGCCCTTACTTTCAAGTAAGGAAGTTAACTTTTTTCTGTAATTGCCTT
The DNA here is from genome assembly GCA_035045885.1 of Drosophila borealis. NCBI lineage: Eukaryota > Metazoa > Arthropoda > Insecta > Diptera > Drosophilidae > Drosophila > Drosophila borealis. Next base: position 21,547,986 of record JAWNOR010000194.1, read on the forward strand.
TTTTGATGGAGGTTGCATGGGCAACGTCTGATTGGCTTCAAACTTATTTTCAAAACTTTATACGATTTTGTGAAAATTGACAGAAAATGGTTGTATACTAATTTTTTGTTTATCATTTGATAGTCTTCCAACTCATTTTTGAATTACTTTGTGAAATAAAACTTGTGCGAAACGTGCTTTCAAAACTTTACATAAAGAACTGGCTTAATATCCGATAGGATTAAAACTCATTTTATAGGCTTTAATATATAAAACTGTTTGTTCTGACTGATTTGTGATCATCGCACAAAAACGTAAGAACAAGTCGGATATTTTTGCATGTTCCCCTCGAATTTTTTCGTTTATGAAATGTTTTTATGAAATTTATATGAGCAAAAGGTAAATTTTCTGCTTCAAGCCTATTTTAAAATCCCCATTATAAAAGAATGAATACGTGTTTTAAAAATCAGTCCACCCTAAGGGATAACTTTATGTTTCAAACCCATTCATTACTTTAAACTAACTGACAAACTAATAACACCGTGAACTTATTGAACATAGGTAAAAAAGGTATTCAGTTTTTGTTTTGCAAAAGTATGCAGCCATGTTTGCCCGACTGCCTTTCCGTGTGTATTAGCGCGAAAACTACAAAAGCTAGACACTTGATATGGAAATATATATTCTCGTATAACATTTGCAAAACAAACTTGTAGTGTTTTGCCGATGTCTTATCCGCTTTCGGCGTGTACGTGTCGGTATATATGTTTTTATATGGTGAGCCCATTGAAAACGGCTAAAAAGTGAATACTGATTTGTGCAAATGTATGCAACGGGCAAAAGGAACCATCTCCTGCCCCAAAAAGTATATATATTCTTGTTCAGCAGGCTGTAGGAGTTGATCTGAACGTAGTTCCATCTAGAGTACTATTATACTCTCTTAGCCATTTTCAACAGGTTCAGGGCGAAAAATAACTTCAGTCAATAGTCTGCTTTATTGTATTTGTGATGACCTTGCTCAGGTTTCGTGTGACCCTTGCATGGCCACCTTTGTGACGCATTATAAGTTATTACCATTATTGGTGCTGGCCTAAAGATATGCTGGGTACATTTTCTAAGCATTTCAATAAGTTGAAGAACCTAAACGAAGCTGCGAGTGTAAGAAAACATTTTAATATTTAGATAGGGCTGGAATAATTTTTAAAACTATTACTATCCGTTTTAATAAATATATTAAGATTTCAAAATTTTCGCTAAGACAATACATACATACATATGTATGTATGTATTTTATATTTTAAGAGTACTTCCGGACCGACTGATTGGTGATAGGAATCTAAATTCTTTACAGAATCTTGCATTTGGGCCGAAAAGGCGTTAAATTCGACCTACAAGTTATGGAAAATGGAGATCATGAAAAATATTAAAATAAAAACGCAAATGTGAAGTCATGAGCCTGTGTGCAGACTAACAAGCGGGAGGCTGCCAGTTCAAATTGAGTCGCAACTTTCAAATTCTATATACGTAAAATATATATATATATTCACAAAAAAAATATATATATTAAACAGGTCAAATTATTGATTATTTGAAACTAACTCGTACTACGTCATTAAAAATATAATATAAAATTTTCCTTTTGATTTGAATGTTTTCTCAACTACAATTCTTGTATACGTACTGGCAATCGGAACAGCTTTGTATAATATATTTATTAAATATTATCATGGCTGCGGTTTTCCTTTGTGTACATTTTGTTGAGCATTATCGTGTTAATATCCTCAGCATGCAAAGTACATTCTAGTGCTGAACACACGCGATTTCCTCGAGAGGTGTTTTTTTACAAGTTTGAATTTTGACACCCGTTTATACTATTACATATATATAAAAATAAATATCTGCACTGAAGTAATTCTCTAAGTTGTTTAAGTAGTCTTGCGGTATATAAAAGAAAACAAAATGTTCCAAATCACATAGAATTTACCTCAGAATACATGTTATCTACCTAACTTACACGCAACCAAACATTTTATTTAGATTTAGGTTAATTGCATTGCCTGTTGGAAATTTCACACTTACTGACATAAGTATATGTCGATGTAAAAAGCAAGTGAGTACTTACAGTTCGTACTAGTTTATGCATTTCGATTTATTGCTTATCTGCGTTGATGGGCTAAAAGGTCAGCTCACTAAACTACATTTTGAGTACAACAACCTCGGCGATCTTATCTGTACGTTGTATTCAAGCCAAACTTTTATTACTTGAGATGTTTTAAGTAAATCGGTCAGTCTTGGATGTGCCTGCAGTAAAAGAAAAAAACAACGATAGTTGTTAAGAAGAGAGTATCCGACTAAGAGATACCCTCTAGTTAGCTGAAATTTACCTCAACATGCGAAATTTATAAAAGCATGCATATACAAAACACGCAACACTCTCAGCCCCAAATAATGATGAATGCATTCTTGAATAACCGGTGCTTATAAAATGTAAATGGTACCGTTTTGTTTGTGCAATTTACTTTAAAGAGATACGTAGCCGTTTAAATTGTCAGCACGTTCCTATGCATTTGCCCTATATATATTGTCTTAAAAGGACAAACTACAGTCATTTGCCCATTGAAAATGGCTAAAAGAGGTAGAATGATTTTGTGCAAATTTATATAAAAGACAATAGACAATAACATCTGCGATTCTAAAAAGTTTACATCTTTTTAATAAGCAACAAAAGCCATGTCCATCTATCCGTGTCCGGTTGCCTGTCTGTCCGTCCGTATGTATCGATATTGAAATCCGGGTTTTTAAGCATATCTAGGAGCTTATAACTTTTCGAATACCTCCCCCGTTTCACAAAAAGTTGGGCTTTGGGATTTATACACATTTGGACGCCATATTGATGCCCCTTAAATTTCATAAAGATCGCACATTTCATAAGCATAGACACTGAAGTGCGTGCATGTGTGATGTTGTGTATAAGGAAACTACAATGTTTGTGAAGGCAGCTTGGCTCGGGGTTCAGGGAATCTCCTAGTCGAGCACTCCCAACTAGGGAATACAAATAAGTTTTAAGCCGAATGGAAGAAAGTTAAAGCTTCCCCCAAAAAATGTTAGATCTGCATTTTTCACCGGCTTGGATAGATGGATTTTCCGAAAAGTGTAAAAACATATCTCTAATGAATGTAAACAAAGATATTTGAAAATGAATGAAATGTAAACCAAAAACTTTCATCCAACCGTTTTTCACGATTCGCTTGCACTTCCACCAAATAATCACATAAGAACACTTTAATGAAAATAACTTCATAGTTCTTACGGTTCGAGCTGTGGGTTAATCGTCATTCAGTCTGTCAGTCATGACAAACAGTTTTTTATATAGATATAAAAAGTATTTTGATTATTTAGCATTTTACATATTCCGTTGATTGACATATAATTTAAATAAATATTCATCACTTCAATATAATTTAATATACTTCAGCAAACAAAAATGCATTTAGAAAGGCGTGTCTACCTTTTAAATAAAATAAATAATTTTATACATATGGACTTTGTGCATATGCTTATGCTTACACGAAATTTATATTGCAGTTAGATCATATTTCAATGATTTAATAGGTACTTTTTAAGAGCCAATGTTATCTTATGATTAATTAGCGAGCCCCACTTAAATTTTGTTAAACGCCCGCACAAAACACAATTTTACACAAGCTCTTGACCACTTCTAAAGGACTGCGGATTTGATTTGCGTATGGCTTGACCGAGAGCGCTAGCTAGGTATATTAAGTACTTCTAGTCTTGGAATATACACTAGCGTGTCTGAGTCAACGAACAAACTGGAACTTGGAATGGCCATGGCTTTCGTAGTTGGTAGAAATTCAAATTAATTGCTTACTCAAGAATGATGTATGACCTCAAAACAAAAACTCCAGGAGTTTTAAATGCTAACCTTTTATTTATATTCATGTGACATTAAATGTCATCTAAGTATATTTATATCAAAATAAAATAATTGGCACAGATTGAGAAAAATTCGCAGTGCCAAAAAATTGAAAAGGATTAGAAGGGCGTTAAGGCCTACACCAAAAATATTACTGAAACACCCTAATGGGGTATTCATGCAAGTTATTCTAATGACCTCTCTGGCTCTCGCCGTAAAGTCTACAACCATGGTTACCAGTAGTGGTCATAACAAGCAACTGGACTTTCCATTAATTCGTAGATATTCATGAATTCTGACCTGGAGGCCGGCAACGAAACTAAGGGCTAAGTATAAATATCGTGGGGACGCAGAGGAATTGTGTTTTGGGGTCCACTGATTTATTGTGTCCAGCTAATAGCCAAAAAAGTCAGAAGTTATACATATATGTTTGCTCAATATGGCTAACTTAGTGAAATGTTTGGGTTTAGCTGTGTGCTATAACTAGGGTTGACTTGTTGAGGTTTCATTTGCATGCTGACGCTATATTCATAAAGAGTATGTGGGAATATTTAATTACTTGTTTGCCTTAGTTTATACGTCTGTCCCGCAAGCAATGTGACCGCCAACTGGAAAATAAAATTCAGCTTTAATAGCGTCCATAAGTATTTTCGCTTTGGTTCGCGTGTGTTAGGTGCACCAAAACTACCAGTTCGCCATATTTTGTATCAGAATTATAGAATTTATTTGGGTCACAAAAAATATGGAATAAATAGAGGTGAATTTTGTATAATCTATCAAGGCCTATTTTGAAAATTAAGTAGTTATGTTAAAAAATACTTAAGTTATAAATTCGAAAAACATTTTTGGGGTTTGAATATTACCGATCGAATCATGGCTCACTATATCATTAACCCAGGTATTTATTTGAACAAGGGATGGGCGCGAACGTCTTTTGTTCCGAAATAGCAACGACTGACTTTGCTCTCGCAGAAATAATAAGACATGATAATGCCTAAAAATGTAAGATGAAGTCCGAAAAATAACTACATACGTCGAAAACAGGCTAATATCTGCATATCGCCGCTAATCTCACTTCAATATCGAACTATTGATGCAAATAAGTAAACGAATTGCCTAATTTGCACATTCATATTAACAATAATCCAATATTAGTGAAAACACTTGATATTTTTCTAGATGCAATGTGTCAAATTTGAAGACTCTAGCTCTTAAAAGCTAAGATATTTATTCAAAAAACAGGATTTTGATATCAATTTTTGTCGAATTGCTTGGAAACGGATCTAGTTATCTGTTGAGTTGACAATGTTTTTAAGCAAATGTTTACCACCTCCAAATGTTTGAATTTGAATGTTTTTTATTGTAATTGTTTATGGAATCAGTCGATTGGGTAGTGTAGTTGGCTAACCGTCGACATATCACCATTACATGGCAGTCTTGATGTTTACAATTTCGTTTGGAATAAATTGGTAATTAATAGTTTGCGGGGAGGGCGGGAGTATGGTGGTTCATTGTACATATTATTATTATTATTATTATTATTATTATTATTATATACAATCTATATTCGTATACATCAAAAAGCGAAAATGGACCGTTGTTGGCAGGAAAGCACAAGATTTCATAGATGCCTGCTAAATATACTACCGAACTAACCAAGTCGCATGTGAACAAAGTTGCGTTGGGAAATGCAAGTTATATATATATATGTATATATATATACAGATATATATATTTTTTTTTGTATGCTCCCACAGATTTTCAGCCTTGTAGAGAATATTATAATTTTGTCACGGAATGTGTAAAAAGAATATAATATAATATGATTTTCAAAATTTCTTTACTTAACTTTGAATTTATTACAACTACTCCTTACAAATGAGCAAATTCTAATCAATTTCTATATTATATAGCCGCCATTACAAGGTGTGCATTTCTGGTATTTTAATGAAATTTTCAGCAGTAAATCTTATTGTACTATAAAATATTCTTATTTACTCAAACAGACAACAGCATTAAAATTGTGGCTTAAGTTGCTGGGTAGTTTCAATTGAATTAATTATTTGATTTATAGCTAACAGGGAGAATGCAGCATCTCCGACCCCATAAATTATATATATTCTTGGTAAGCATCAATAGCCGATCTAGTCATGTCCGACTGTCTGTTTGTCCGTCCGTATGTATGAACGTGTCAATCTCAGAGCCTAGACTCTTGAAATTTTGAACGTAGGTCACCCTGTCGCCCGCGCAGTATTTGCAGTAACCATACAATGCATAGATATGTCAAACTGCAGAATAACCGAAACACGATCAATCACAACGAGGGAACCCAAAGGGTGCCTGCGACCATTTTCGTGTGCCCAGATAGAGTAAGTCTGCTGAGAGTGGCAGCCGAACGCCAGCCTCGAAAGCCGAACGTTCAGTAGGAAGCCGCATCTCGCTCAGCGCACTACGTCGCTGCGGCTGATGCTTTTTCTTAATATATTTATGTAAGTTTTTAATCCTTACAGCCCAAATACTTATGTGTGTATGCATGTGTATGTTGTTTGCTTCGTGGCATTACAAAATGGTCGCAGGCACCCTTGTGGTTCCCTCGTTGACGATTTATCGTGATACGATTATTCTGCTGTTTGACATGTCTATGCATTGTATGGTAAGTGGTATGAGTTTATAGTCCAATAGTCGATGACTTGGCCAGTTTTCAACAAATCGGCTAAAATTGATATCGAACTAATGTTTTTGAGCCAACCTCTTAGTTTTAAAGAGCTTAAGTCATGAATGTAGCTTCAATATAAGTTTATGCAGATCGTGTATATTTCGTTTAAAGCTATCGCCACTTTTATTGATGTCAAGGCAATGTTTTTTAGCAACTGTTTTAAGAACTATAGCCAAGAAATTAGAAGATGAAGAATTCGGCCCATTATATTGCGTTATTGGATGAAATTTATATTGATTTTACAAGTTAATTGGCTGTGGCTTAAAACAATTTCCTTGCTTCGCCTCAATCGAAAACGAGCGAAAAAGTGTGGGAGATAGAAAAGACAAGTGCATGAGAAGCTTGCCAACCTTGCTTACAACGAACAGCCGTTTCGCTAAACTACATACATACGTGTACGTACGACCTCTTTTTATACCATTGTAAGGGGTATTATAATTTTGTCGTGAAATGTGTAACGCATAGAAGGAGACATCTCCGTAATTTGATCAGTATCAACAGCGAAGTCGGTATATGTCCATGTCCGTCTGTCTGTTTCTAAGCGAACTAGACTCTCAGGTTTTAAGCTATCGTTAGGAAACATTGCATAACCAGCTGGATCGGACCATAATATCATATAGCAGCCATAGGAACGATCGGTCGAAAAGTAGGTTCTTGAGTGAAAAATTTTTTTGTTCATCTATGTGTCTTGACCAAACTCGGCATTTATTAGTTTTACTATGCTCCGCATATATATGCAAATCCTATCAAAATCGGTCCACTATATCATGTAGCTGCCTCAGAAACGATAGGTCGAAAGTAAAGTTGTTGTAAACTCGCCATTTAGAGATTTCACTATGCTCTCTATATTTATGCAAAATCTTACATCGGACCAATATTTTATATAGCTGCCATATAAACGATCGGTCAGTTATTAAGTTCTTGTATGGAAAACATTTTTGTTGTTTAAAATATCTTAACCATACTCGGCATTAACTATTTTCCTTGTGCTTCTTAGATACGGGAAAAGGATTATTGGCATTATGCAAAGGTTCTGCAAGGGTTTTAAGTATTCGGCGTGCCGAAGATAGCCCTTCTTTCTCGTTATGTTTACATAAATGTTTGTTAATTCTAATGTGAAGCGACTCCTGCAGAATCCGACAGCAAGTACGCGCATAGCGCGAGTTGCTTTTGGTATTGAAAGAAGTTTAGTTAAGTATTACATTAAGAGAAAAGTACTAGCCAAGTTTCACAAAACCAAAAAATCGTTAAGAAAACTATAAAGTTTGTTCTTCCAGTGCTTAAAATTTCAACCGATCTTGAGACTTTGCATAAAGCAGCATTAGTACCTGAAATTTGCATTAGAAAAGAATATTTTCCACATAGTCTATTTATCACAGACCGAAAGAATATCATTAATACGTTAGTTGTCGATATCCAAAAAGTAATTCTAAGGTGATCGATCCGAATACCCCTGTCCCCAACATATTAGAATCATCATTACATCGTTTTTCGCCAATAAAAAGGAATTTGAAATACAAAAAAATAAAATGCAGAAGTGAAACTTCTCTATTTGGCAATTCTCGACTGGGAAACTATGAACCATGCGTAAAGCTGCCGTCAAACTTCTGGCATCCTTGTACACAGTCATATCCAGATCTCACAGCTAATGCACCTTAAATTGTGAAATGCTAGCTTTTATAATTTAAAATTTTTAGCTTGTGAGATGTCTACCTCGTTCATACGGACGAAAAGAATAACGGACATAGATAAGACCACTTAGCCGCATTCTGATCATGAAAATAAACCATTATCCTTGGCTTCATGGTATAAAAGTAATTAGCATGACACATATTCAGAGTCCTAATTAATTTAAGTACATACTGTAGGTATAGCTTTTTAGCATGTCCAATATTCTGTCCGTTACTATGAACGAACTAGATAAACCAAACTTGATATGTAGATTAAGCGATCTTGCCATATACACAGATTAACATTTCACAACATTTAGGTCAATTTTTCAATTTAGAATTTTTTTAAGGTCAAAAGCTAGCGGGCAGTTCGTGTGTTTTAATGTATGTCTAGGCATATGTACCTAATAAGTGATTAAGATAGAGAATATGAATAATATGTATTTTTATTACATACGCACATATAAGTTATTAAGTCTATTGAGTTCTAGCTGGGTACGGAGCTTCGCGCCTATAGAAGGCTGCTTCCTTATCGAGCAGCCTATAAGGGTACAATAATTCGCGGTAGAAGACGAATCTGCGTACCGGGGAAAATATGTAATTGACGTTTGTGAATAGCTTCATTGTGTTCCGAATTTTTAACTCAAGTGTTTCCTTTTATATTTCCGTTCAGTTATTTTCATTTGAACGAAATTTACAAATGACTTTTTAACAAACATCATTCGACGACCGACTGAAGGTAACTGCCGAACGCAACAAAAATTAATTATGCATCTTCACCGTTGCCTAGGTAAACTTTGGGCTCAACTGCAAATATTCAAAGTTCGCGTATGCAGCCAACTCCAAGTCCGCAGCGTTTGCTTTGAGTTTCACGTGCTGACTGTCAAAGCAAATAAAAATAACAAAATGGTTTCACCTGGCACCTGTATCCTGGCAACATTCATTTAAACACCTTAGACGGAGCGGTAGAGTTGTTGGCAGCGCACAATGTGCTCCGACAAATTTGGTTGTGGGGTGCTTGGTCCGCCGAGGGCTTCTTATTAATATCCATTCGCATTCTTAGTTCAGCCTTTGATTAGTTCGCTCTCAATACCCGCCAAAGTCGAAGCATGCACTACAAATCGGACGAAATATTTAATGATCCCGTTTGTTTATTGAATTGCAGTCAAAAGTTTTGGCACGGACGGAAACCCTACCCACCACCTCCATACCCCAACCTCCATCAGTCATTGGCCGCAAGCTGGTGAGCATGTGAATGAGAGTTGGGAGTTACCGCCATTTCTGCAGTCGTTGGCGGCAACAGCCAAGGCAAGTGCGGCACTTTTATCCTAGTGAGAATACTGCGACGCCGACGCCCAAAAAGTGAAATAGCTTCTGTCAATATTCTGTCAATGAGCATATTTTCGCTTAGCCAAGTGGGTGAATGGGAGGGTCTGACTTTTTTTTGTTCTTATAGGACATATTTACGTATATGGGTCTCTGTTGCTGGGATTTCGCTTAGTATTTAATCTTTATAAGCGCAATCAATCTATTTAAATATATATTTAAGGACTGATTGATTGTTGGGGTATTGGAACGGTGGTCAAAAATTGTATCAAAAACATTAAAAACAATGTAGCCATATAATTAGGGCGCCAATTTGGAGTCAGCAATTTTCAATTTGTTTCTTTGCTAATTTAATTTGTAATAACAATTCACAAGCACACGAAGCAAAAATAAAAAATGTAAAAACACCACTCATTTATTTTTTATTCAAAGTAAACGAGAAAGAATGGCTATCTTCGGCACGCTGAAGATTTAATACCCTTGCACACCGAACCTTTTTATAATGCTGATAATGCTTTGCCCGTATCTAAGAACCACAGGGAAAATAGTTAATGCCGAATTAGGTTAAGATATCTTAAAAAACACTATGGCAGTTATATGATATAGTGATCCGGTGTAAACAAGATTGTGCATAAATGCGGGAGCATTGAAACTTGATAATGTCGAGTTTGATCTAGATATCTTGAAAAACAAACAAGTTTTCCATAGAACAGCAGAATTTTCAAACGATCGTTCCTATTGCAGCTTTATGATATAGTGATCCGATGTAAACAAGATTTAGCATAAATGTGGGAAGCATAGTGAAACTTGAAAATGGCGAATTAAGTCAAGATATCTTGAAAAACAAACAAGTTTTCCAAAGAGCAACTTAATTTTCGACCGATCCTTCCTATGATATAGTGGTCCAATGTTAATTGGATTTTGCATATATATGAGGAGCATAGTAAAACTAATAAATTCCAATGCATAGAAATAGACAGACGGACATAGCTATATCGACTCGGAGATTAATACTGATCAAGAATATATATACTTTATGGGGTCGGAGATGTCTGCTTCTATGAGGTGCACATTTCGAGCCAATTATGTTTCTAATAGATTATCAATTATTATAGTTAGATGGAAAGAGGAGGGTGGGAGCAAGGGTGAGGACTTATACGTAGACATGTGGTTTTTTATTATTTCTTTAATGACGAATAATTTCTTTTTAATATGTATAATATGTATAATAACAGCGTAAATGAGGCTGTGCTTTGTGTTCTTTAATACTTTGATAATTGAAACATTGATAGGGTCTAGCGGGAGAGGTGGGGCAAATGATTTAACACCGTATCGCCAGTTGAGTACAAGACAAAGCTTAAGAGCAGTGATTACTTATGGGAAAGCGCAGATTGATCCGTTCCTTAAGCAAAATGTAGATCTTGCAACAACTGAATGCACTCTACAAACTTTCGAAAATAGAATATTGGCCAAAAAATGTCTGTATACCTTTTATCCTATTGACAATATGTCCCTTTAAGGGTTAACTTTCTCTTGCACCAGGTGACACTTTGACTTCTGAAGACAGTAAGATTTTTTGGTTAATGTTAATTAACAACAACAGCACCTGTTCTCTTTTATAGCTTACGTTAACCATCGTAAACAGCCGATCTCTTCTCTAGCTTATATTATTTAATACCGTTGAAAAATTAACAGTCGTTATATGATATTGTGGTCCGATGATTAGAAAATATTTCTCATATATAACGAATATAAAGAAACGGACATCGCTATTTTGAGTGTTGATACTGCTAACGTCTCCTTCTATGTGTTCCACAGTGCGCTGCAAATGTATTCGCTTTAGCCAGGGCTGAAATGTAAACAACTGGCATAATTTTAGAACAAATAAGAATACACTTGCGGCGAGCATGCGTCATTGTTTTTTTGTGCGACTCTGGGCTTAGGGTATTTCCTAGTTGGGCACTCTTACTTGTTTTTAGTGAGTCTCGCCGAGTCAAGTTGCCCACTAGCTTTTTTCCCATGAACGAAATGCAGATTCGAAATGTCGAACGATGTCAGCGATAAATTCAGCTACTTAATTAACTGTTAGAGAATTATATCTATCGCTTCGGACCGCTAAGTATTTGGGTATAAACAACGTATTCGTCTCCAACTAAACAATTAACCCGTGTTCTCAAATCTGTCGGTCTAACTCTTCCAATATGAAATTGGGCATATTAGGTAAACAAGAATGTTTTGTGGACAATATTTTATTAACAATGTCATTTTCCGAGCGTAGCTTAACTGCGTTAAAGCTGAAACTTTTCAAGTTTTCAGCATTTGTGTACCCTGAACTCAGCAACAATCTGTTTGCCCCGTTTTCAGGAAATCTATGTATGACGAAATGCTGTTTATTTTAAGCAAATCTCTTAAGTTTTAAGAGCTGTAGTCATCAAATTTGACTTGTAGCTTCTTAAATATCTCTATATATATAACTGTTTGTCCTGACTGATTGACTGACTGACTGACTGACTGACTGACTGACTGACTGACTGATTGGTGATCAACGCCCAGCCCAAACCGTGAGAGCTAGGAAACTGAAATGTAGTTACCTTATGTGATGTAGGTGCACGTTAAGACGGGGTTTCGGGAAATTCCACCCGCGTGTGGAAAAATCGCGAAAAACGTTTGTATGTAACTTTTTTGTTTACCATCCGATCGGCCTCAAACTTATTTTCAAAGATCTTTGTTCAAATTCATTCAAACTTATTTTCAAAGCTCTACATAAGAACTTAATAAATACGTATTTCAGCGATTTGGGAAATTCTAGCCGCAACAGTGGTAAATTGGCGGAAAACGTTTGTATGAAAGTTTTTTGCTTACCATCCAATTGGCCCCAAACTTCTTTTCAAAGATCTTTGTTCAAATTCATTTAAGGGGTGTTTCACAAATTTCGAAAAATCCGTTCCTCCTTGGTGGAAATGGAGGTCAAAAATTTGGTGGGTGACGTTTCGCGCTAAAATTCGTTTCCAAAGATCTATAAGAAAAATCATTTGAGACGTGTTTCACACTTTTTGCAGAATCCAAACTTTTTCGGGTGAAATGCGGCTCAAAGATTTTTTGTACGAAGTTTTAAATTGTGTCCGATTTGCTTCAAACTTATTTTCAAAGCTCTACATAAGAACGTAATGAGTACGTGTTTCAGCGATTTGAGAAATTCCACTCGCAACAGTGGTACATTGGCGGAAAACGTTTGTATGAAAGTTATTTGTTTACCGTCCGATCAGTTTCAAAATCATTTCAAATTTGTTTGAGAACATTGATTTTATAACATACGTGCCACGGGCAAGGCCGGGTTATACCCGCTAGTTGAATATACATATATAAACATCACTGAAATTGTGATTGTATGGTTTTGTGTGCTGTGTGTATTTGCTGATATTTTTTTCGCCGAGAAGAAAATTAATGGTATGGATGTCGAGTAGAGGCGGTGGCAAGTAATTCGATTTGCTGCTTTATTTATTTATTTGTATTACTGATTACGAGCTCGTAGCTCGAGCTACATTTGGCGTTGCTAGAAGGGGGTTCAGTTTCCCTAGTCGGGAACTCCCGAGTATATTCTCTTCCTTGTCATTTCCAAATTTCTTCGGTCTTATAGTTTTCCTTTTAAGCGCAGAAATACAATAACTTTGGGTTTTACCTTTTTTTCTTTGAGCTCTTGAAAATACTAAAATAATGCTCTGAATCTGATCAACATTTCGGAAGAGCTGCCAGTCAAGCATGCGCTAACGCTAATTTTAGATATGTTTTGACTGACTCTTTGTTGCTCGGGAAACACTTTTGAGATGTTACGCTGCTCCTTTCAAAAATATACTTGCTCGGCGCTTTACTGCTACTTTCATACTTTCACTAGTTATTGCAGTTTTGGGGGATTAATAGGGTTGTTCTGCTACTGCAAATAAGAAAGCTCGGAAAACAAATAAAGGGGAGATATATGCGAGATATACGGTCAGCTTAAAGTTGGGTATTCCCGTACCTTTTTGGGAAAAATTGTATGCACCCTCTGGAAACAACAAATTCGAAACACTCCGTGATCTTTTTTTTTATACAACTTGGATTTGTTGTCAAATACCCTCATACTAGCAACGTAGAGCTTTCAGTCAATTTGCTTAAAAAGTCGCCTTCTTTAACAATTTATTATTTTTGATATCATCTATTATTGCCCTTTCAAATATACATGGGGCATGGGGGAATTCTTACAATAGCTATCTCTCCCCGCGAGTTTATCTGATCTTAGTTCCAAACTGTATTAATTTAGGCCTTACCTCTACAGTATTTTCGAAATTATAGGCTCATGGTTTTTTGGTATTATCCACAACCCATGATGATTTTTTATGTCCATTTAGATGGTCGGAAATTATCACATTCTAGAATTTGTTTCAATTATAAATAAGCAAAGTCATCTATTGGGTACAAGTAAATGTTATCAAAAGACTGATAATCATTCTGTCTACTTTTTCTTCAAAACGTCATTCCATTTCTGCAACCTGTGGGTAAGGGCTCAGAGCACAGCTGTGTCCATTATTTTAATCACCCCCTTTGAATCAATTTAGTTTTCATAGCAGTTCTTTATTTTGTTTCAAAATTTCCTCGTCGCTATTCTGTTTACATAGGTCTCTTCACATAATAATGAATAAAAGTAATGTAAGGTGGCACTGTTCAATTCGCCAATAAATATTTTTTACAAAATTCGTATTCTACTTGTTTGCCGGCGATCAGCAGAATACCTTTTTAATTATGCTTTAATTTTTTTATTTATTAGAATTACCCAAGTGCGAGCCGTAAGGCGGTGCAGTGGTGCAATATTAGTGTGTTGTTGCTGCTTTTAAGCGCACCGGCAACAGGTTTTATTTTTATTAAACTACTAGCGGGTAAAACCACGCCTTTCCCGTGGCACGTATAACGTCGGTCGGTAAATAAACAACTTCGATACAAACGTTTTCCGTCAATTTACCACTGTTACGGGTGGAATTTCCCAAATCGCTTTAATAAAATAATAAATGAAATAAAATTCTTAACGTGCACCTCCATCACATAAGGTAACTACAGTAAAAATTTCAGCTTCCTAGCTCTCACCAATCAGTCAGTCAGTCAGGATAAACAGTTTTATATATAGAGATAAATAGTGTGAAAATATACCGTCCACTGGCCGATCAAAATAGCTAGATTGCAAAGAGTTCTCCTACAGTGTATCCGCCAACAGTTAAAAGAATATAAAACAATAATGGATTCACAGCAGACCACAAAGGTCGAGGGCGAAACTTCGCTTAGAATTCATCCAAAAGCATTTGGACTAGAGACTTGATTTTTGGAGGCAACGTAAAATATATTTGGAAAGGAGGGCAACTTTTTTTTCTGCAGTCAAACATGGTTGTAGAAATGTATTGGTTTTCAGGTGTAGGATATTTATTATTTATTGAGAGTGTTATGGATCAAAATTATGGTCATCAAAACAAAAATATATTAGGATATAGGCCGAACAGTTGGATCTCGGTGGTACTTTAATTTACCAATACTGCTGTACGGTGGTACAAAACAGCTAAACATCCCTTAGAGTCCAGAACGTTTTTGATATATTATATGGAGCTGCTTTATCGCAAAATAAGATAATATGACAGTAGTAGGGATCCGATGGTAAAAGATAAACTTCAGGAAGAATGGGAATGAATCTACCAACAATAGAATTTTTTATAAATGGTATATTATCAAATTTGTGCTCAATATCATTAAAATATTTATTTGTCTGCTTGAACTACGCCTAGAAGTCGCTGGATTCGCCTCTTCACAGTACCAGTATACCGAATCTAAATCCAAACAAGCTCACTTTTGCAAAGCACATTTCTTTTTTTTTTCATATAAACTTTGACTGCCGTTGTAAGGCCACTTGTGGGTGGAATATACGAAACAAAGGAAGCTTTAGATAAAATTTCTGCTGTGATGGTCGTCAATTAGACATTTATTTAGGCAGTAAGGACAAACTCTTTTATATATGAAGATAGAAACAAGTATACTGCTTTAGTGGGGAGTGCCCGACGCGGAGATTCCCTGAACTTCGCGCCGAGCTTCCATCATATATTCCACGTGCTGGTTCCGAAATCGCGCTCCATTAACCGAAATCATTTCTTTTGATCGCCCACTGGCTGAGGAATAATTTAAGTAGACATAAAAGGTAAGGATAAATGCCAAGTTCCGACATATGAACTACCTGACACAGAGACGGCCCTATGCAAAGTTTCAAGACTATAACCCTAAAACTGAGAGATAAATTCGCATAGAAACCGAAAGACTGACATGGCTATACCAACTCGCTGTTGATGCTGATCTACAATATATATACTTTATATGATCGCAGATGTCTCTTTCTGTACGTTGTACAATAAATATACCCTCTACAGGGGTATAATAATTTGATAACTAATTTTCTGCTAGCCCAACAAATTTAAATCTACCCGTACCATCTTAATCTCCATTTCTATTATTAAATATGTTTAAAGTGCATCGAATAAAGAACCAAAGGTGAGGGGTTTCCGTCCTTGTTAGTCTTGTGGTAAGAATCTTTTCCATCCAATAGCGGTGAACTTTTCGAAGGCGTGTTAAATAAGTTCTGAAAAAGATCTTTAAAAATGAGTTAAGTTGAGTTTATTCGACAAATTTCCACAGTTTAGGGTGGAATTTTCCAAATCCCTGAAACACGCATTCATTAAGTTTTTATGCACATCTTTGAAAATTAGTTTGATGCAAATAGGACAAAACCTAAAACTTCGCCCAAAAATCTTTGAATTGCATTTCTACCGAGAAAGTTTGGATTCTGCGAAAATTGTGAAACACGTCTCAAATGACTTTTCATATAGATCCTTGGAAATGAATTTGAGCGCGAAACGTCCCCCATCATATCTTTGACCCTCGTTCCCACCAAGGAGGAATGCATTTTCCAAAAAGATGAATTTTAATGAATTTGGCAAAGAATTTTGAAATTTGATTTTGAAGACGAGTGGATTGTAAGCAACAAACTTTCATACAAAGGGTTTTCGCTAATTAACCACTGATTTGAGTGGAATTAAGTTCTTATGTACAGCTTTGTAATTAAGTTTGAAGCAAATCGGACAAAACTTAAAACTTCACCAAAAAAATACTAGAATCGCACTTTTTACCGAGGATACTTTGATTTTGCGACAAATGTGAAACACGTCTCAAATGATTTTTCATAAAGATTTTTGGAAATGAATTTGAGCGTG
Source organism: Drosophila borealis (assembly GCA_035045885.1). Taxonomy (NCBI): domain Eukaryota; kingdom Metazoa; phylum Arthropoda; class Insecta; order Diptera; family Drosophilidae; genus Drosophila; species Drosophila borealis. The sequence continues at coordinate 21,564,882 of JAWNOR010000194.1, forward strand.
AAACGTCACCCACGAAATCTTTGAAACACCCCTCAAATTAATATGAACAAAGATCTTTGAAAATGAGTTTGAGGCAATACAAATGTTTTTCGCGATTTTTCAACACAGGGTAGAATTTCCCAAAACCCCGTCTTAATTGCCGTTTCATCACATAAGGTAAACACAGTGAAAATTTCAGCTTCCTAGCTCTTACGGTATGGGCTGGGCGGTGATCACCAATCTGTCAGTCAATAAGACAGTCAGAAGTTTTATATATAGAGATTTATTGGATGTTAAAGAAAACAGAGGTTACTTTTTTTTAGGATATCGCCAGATCGATTTGACAGTTGATACTGATAAAGAAAATATTAATAAAAAATACTGTTAACTTATAACTTGAATTATAAATTTCTAATAATAGGGAACTGTACAAATAATATTATCATTGTCATATGTACATATATTTCCATATTTCTTTCCAACTATTTTGGTGCTGTCAGGTGCACCATGTTCGGTCATATTTACATTTATTGAAAAACCAACGTGTTATCCATGCGTTTCTCTTTGACATTTGTGTAGTTTCAATATCAATATCAAATGTGTGAATATTATGCTGAAAACAAATCATGTTAGTATATATTCAAATACAAATGTATAACATATTCAAAAGGGCTTTCGAAATGAATTTACTATTGGTTTAGGAAAGATGCGCTTCATATCAACACGATGCAAGTGTTCATCGTGAGCTTCTTGTAGCCATTTATATTCTGTTCCACTTAAACAAGGCAGGCATAGGCTGCATTCTTCTTTATTACATGACTTGTCGCAATCGTTAAATGCACAATTATTTAGCGCAGTCGCCAAGTTTTTATCAGCAGTTATTACTTCTGAAAGTCTAAAAGATCTAAATTAAAACAAAATACAAATTATTTAATGGAATTCATAACATACGAAGAATGACTGATTCCTGATTTAATCACTGGACGAATGCCTACCAGGTTAAACACACTGTAAAGCACTTGTTTGTACAAAAGTGAGTTTTCTTTGAAGTGAGCGGAAGAAAGATTCGGTGACATGTTGGCCTCCATTAGGTGTACATTTAGTTCCTCATCAATAAAAAGGTCGAAACGCAACAAATCGAAGAAATTATGCCTTTTATACATACGTAGAGTATCTATTAAATTTTGTTCTTTCGTCAGAATAGTGGTACGTATAATGTGTTCCACTTGTGACCATATTTTTGAGGGATCCATGTTTTGATCGCGTACATACGCTTCAAAAGAAGCACGCATGCTTCCCCCATAGTTGTTATAATACTTGCGTAAAGACGGAACCTCCCAGGTGGGTAAATAATTGTCAGCAACAACATATTTGTCCTGAATTTCGACATCGAAGGGATAATACTTGGCGGGGCAATACCGAAACAATACATCACCGTTGTATATGTAAACACGCAACGGATTTACGGAAGTGATCACAACATATACTCCGATATCAAATTTATGACCATCGACCAAAAATGGATTCTGAATGAACTCCTGGACAAACGAATCATTGGAGTAGAAATCGATATCATTTAAAGGCCGAACTTTAATGTGACGATGCTCGTTGTGCTTCTGTACAAAGAGTGCCTTCGGATGCGCTGACGCGTATTCCAAAAAGGCATTTCTCTGATCTGGGAGGCGAAAAGCACGCGGCAAAAAAGGTAGTCGCGTCGTACACAAATCAACTTTATTCGTTAAGTAACCACAACCAGGTAAATGGTTAACAAACTGATGCGCTTCTAGATTCTTTAGTTTTGGAAAAACGCGAAACGGATAGTCATGCGCCCACAATAAATCCCATTTATCTTCTAACTCAACTCTTTTATAGCCAAATCTGTGCAAAACGTCCACTACGTGCACCAAGTGTTCCTCTGTGGTGCTAGTAGTATAAACTGAATAGGCCCGTTGACGAATCAAGGCATTTTCTGTACCATTTAATGGGTCACTCTCAGTTTTTATTTTAGTATAGTGTGGCAGAAGTTCAAGAAGTACTGCAGTAAACACAGTTGCAGCCAAGAATAACATAACTGCTCGTAATGGTATTGTGCCCAAAGTGAGTGCTGACGACTTTGTCGGTTTCTCTGATAACTGAAATGGTGAAAGTTTGAATTGGATTTGCAAAGAAATGTTTCATCAAATATGTAATTTACTTTATATCCTTTATTCCTCGTGGTTTCGGAAATTGATGGTGAATCCATTTCACTGTACAGTAATATAGTTTAAATTCAAAAAGTTTAAAAATATTACAAAAAATGTATTAAATATTATTTAAAAAATATATTCACAACGAAACCCGTATTAGATTAATCAGCTGTTGTTCTTCTTCTTAACATTTTCAAATGGATGAGAGAGAAATCGATAGGCATAAATAGTTTTGAGTTGCAGGGCTACAGCTGCAGTATAAGATATCGCCATCTAGCGGATTTACTATGCTTAACAGAGGGAAACGAAGTGCGTACATATGGCTACCAAATTGGATGTACTAACTAGGCGGCACATACTATTTTTGAGGGTTGCCGCTGGGCTGTTATGTTCAATCTAAGTATGTAAAAAATGTATAAGTATTATTTTAATCACGGCAACACATACCTATGTATATCAATTTGCGTGTGTGCATTCAATAATAATACCAGCTGGACCATATTTTTTTAAATATATATGTAGCTATATTGTTTTATATAAATGGATATATACTCTCGTATATGTATATACAGTACGACCTCGCCCAACGCAACCCTCGTTACACGCAACTCCTCGATAATTGCAACACCCGATTTCTTAACTTGTAGAAACAGCTGCTCAGAAAAGTATAAAATGTAAAAAAGTACAGACCACAATTTCTCAATTTTTCAAAAAATAAATAAAGTAAAATGAAATCCTTGCTTTGAACACAGAACAATTCGATTTACTTTAATTTTAATGGTTAGCAAAGGCATCTCTTTTTTGAAATATGTAGGTCTCGTGGCCAACAGAAAATTTTCCCTCGGTTTTTGCAACCACCTCAGTTTTCGTAATTGGCCATATTTTAATAGGTTGCGTTGAGCGAGGTCGTACTGTATATGTATGTTTTTAGCCTAACCGCCTGTTGCAATAAGGGGGGCCAATAAGTTTTTTGTTCAACTTGTGTAGTTTTGCACAAGCGGTAAATGTTTAGTTTGGATCCCATATATAACGAATGTCCCATTGGTCGGGTTTTTGGATGAATCTATGGAGGCAAAACGATAATATATTGCCTAAAGACATAACAAATTTAAAATAAAACTGTTCTAACAGTGCCAAATGAGTTAATTGTCCTAACTGTTGTAAGATGATATGATAGTTTTTGCCTATCGACTAAAAATTTATGTAAATATCGCCAAATTCACATAACCTATTCCGTTCGTTTTTAATTTCCACTTGACTTAAATATTAGCGGATTATTTTTATTATTGCGGCACTTATGTTACAAAACAAAAAATTACTTCTGACTTTATGACAGGAAATATACAGGAGTGGAATGGACTTCATAACGGCGTTTTTAAAAGTTTGTATGTAGCAGCGTAACAGTTAGTAATTGCCTAATTGCATCTAAGAGGTAATAGTAAATTGAGCAATTGAACAGAATTGAAAAAGAACTTCAGCAAAATAAAAATCGCACCCTTTCGAACATTTTCTTCGACGAGGAAGATTGTAAACAACCTAGAGACAATATAAACACTAAGATGAGTAACGCCATACAACAAAATGCTACTATGCAGGTTGCTTTTTTGAAATTTGAGAACGAAAAAGAAATCAGTGCCATTGCGCTCTCACAGCCGAAAGAGCGAAAGAGTGCGCTTCGGCTCTATGCCATCGAGTAATAAAGAGACAGAGCGGAATTCTCACTCCGAGCTTTTTTTACCGTTTTAAAAATCGCGCGCGGTAGATCGAATTGGTCCGCAAATGCAAAATCAAACTCAAAAATAAAGCTCATTTACTATCGGAAGCAACAACAAATCACTCGCAAAACAACAACAGTGCGCACGAAAACTTATTTTTTTTTTCGTCGTCCGTCTTGAACTTCAAAAGTTTCTGCGCGATGATGAGGACATAGGAAAATCAGTGCAAAGAAAAGGGACAAATAATACCACTGTGTTTGTTGCTTGTTTCTCTGTCGTTCAAAAAAGGCGGCGTGTAGAAACAACAACAACACTATTTGGGTTCTAATGTTGTTGTTGCATAGCCGACTCTCGGCACAAGTAGGTAGAAAATTTGAATGCCATGCCATTCAAATCAAAGGGTTTCGCATACGGCGCGTCAACATCAAATACTATTACGTCACGTTTTAAAGAATTTCATTTCTTGTGATGCCTAGAATACATTTCTATCTTTAATAATCAATGCATTTAATAATGTATTACTTTATTGTACGCCACGCTCGCACACAAAAAGCCCTAGCGTGTGACGTCATTTGAGAAACAGAATGTTGCAATCTTCTTAAATTAATATACTTCCCTTGGCTTGGAAAACACATGCATGCATATTGTGTGAAATGAGACACACACACAAACAACTATTTGGCGCGTCGAGGCATTGATACCCTTATACATAGAAATGGTATAGAATGTTTAAGGAAAACCATTATTATTGATTGCACTAATAGTTGCACACTAAATACGATATTGTATGTATATATATATATATATATATATATATATATATATATATATATATATATATATATATATATATATATATATATATATTTGGTTACAAAACCAATGAATAGTTAAAATACCCTATTTTGAGAAAGGGTGCCTTGCTGATCGAAAAATTAAAAATTATGAAATCTGCCGGGCTGCTTGCAAGTTTAAAGCGAGTGGAGAAGAAGAAGACAACTTTGCGAATTAAAGGCATAGCAGTGCTTAGAAACCACAACAATGAGTTAGAAGAGTGTAGTAGCTTAGATCATAGGCTGTAGCCTCAAACCAAAAAGGGATAGCAAGGACAGAATTTGGGGTGTGCTTTTTTCATTGCCGAATTGTTTGTTTTGATTATGGTTGTTTTTGGTTCATATGGGAAATGTTCTGAAGTTGTCTTTGATTTTTGGGCAACGGCAGAAGTAGATGTAGACAGCCGGGTGTTGTGTTTTCAATTTTTGATTGCAACCTCGCTATCGCTCATGAAGTGTTTCGAAAAAGAGCTTTTGATCCAAAAGCCTCCTCTGTCTCTTTATTACTCAATGAGAGCCGTGCAAGCAATTATGTTTGTATGTGTGTTAGTATACATACATAACAGCATATTTGAATGCGTTGTTATTCACAGCTCTGGCTTTTGCTGGTAAAGTAATACATTTTGTTAGTTTTCTAGCGCTAATCATGCACCTATCCCAAATTTGTATTCACATATGAATGCATGTTGTGTACTGAGGTTGGCTCCGTAGAAAATCTGTTTTTAAAGTCGTCGCAAATATTTATATAATTTCTATAAATTAAATGATTAATTATTTATTATTATTTTTATTTTATTAAAAAATAAAAGAGTGCCAAAAATACAAATAGGGTAAATTAAATACGTCGGTAGCTAGTTCGACCGGCGAAGTAAAAAATAATTTAAATCAAAACAAAAATTGATAAAATGAATAAAATAAAACACAATATTTGAGCTCTTATTTAATTTCTTTTATTTCTTAAAATTAATAATATTTTAAATAATAAGCTAATTTAACGAAATTATATAAATATTTGCATCGACTTTAAGAACCTAAGTACACAACATGTATTCCTTTGTGTATACAAGTTTGGAATACAGTCGTGCATGATCAGCGCTAGAAAACAAAATTTATTTCTTCACCAGCCAAAGCCAAGGCAGTGAATAACACACATATACATATACATATTTTGATGTAGTTATGCATCCATAATTCACACACACAAACAAAGGTGCTTGCACGCGATTGGCTGAACAAGAACTTCTCTCGAGCATACACTGTCCAAAAACAAAAGTGAAATAAATCTATGTGGGATATTTTCTTAACATTGTTATTGCACAAGTTGCGCCTTGTAAAAAAATTATTTTATTCTAAAATTTAAGTGCAAGATTTATAGCTAGTATCTAATGTATCATTTAATAAAAACATGCATTTCATGGATAAAGCAGAAGTACTTTGCGTCGATCGTAAGTTTAAAACTTTTCGGTCAATGTACTTCGAAAACGAAGCGACACAAAACACCTTCGACCAGCTTTGCTGAAGGCAGGCTGGCGACTAACTTCGTTGCTCGGGTCAGCATCAGCAAACTGCGACTTCGGCATTCGTTCGTCTGGCTTTTGGAGAACGAATAGCCAGTCGGCAGGCATGAGGTGCGAAAACTCAAACGCCAGATGAAACACCAGGCATGCAATTTTTCGTCGCATGCAAATGTATGGGCGTTACTCATCTTAGTGTTTATATTGTCATTGGTACAGGCCAGTGACACAGTACTCAGCTATTTGAAGAGTACGAAATGAACAACCTGAATACAGAATCTGTTAATAAGACTTCAACTATACAAGAAGTATAATAATAAGCAAGCAGCAGCACGACAGCAACATTTAAAATAAAAAACTGCAAGTTTTTGAATTGTATAAAAAGTATATCTAACATTATCTCTATATATGTATAAAACTGTTTGTCCTAACTGACTGATTGATTGGTGATCAACGCACAGCCCAAACCGTAAGAGCTAGGAAGCTGAAATTTTCACTGTAGTTACCTTGTGTGATGTTAGTGCACGTTAAGACGGGGTTTCGGGAATATCCACCCATGTAACTTTTTTGTTTACCATCCGATCGGCCTCAAACTTATTTTCAAAGATCTATGTTCAAACGTGTTTCATATTTTTCGCAAAATCTAAACTCCTTCGGTGGAAAACGCATTTCAAAGATTTTTTTGGTGAATTTTAAGTTTTGTCCGATTCACACAAAAGTTGTTTGATTCCCGTCCGATCAGTTTCAAAATCATTTACAAAGCTTTTTAAAAACATAGATTTTATAACATACGTGCCACGGGCAAGGCCGGGTTATACCCGCTAGTATTAATATATATCATATACATAGATATCTAACATATCTATAACATTGATATAGTCATTATCGTCGTAGTACCCTCTTAGTAAAATTTTCGGTGTCAATCTTTTATCGTCGTAGTAATCTCTTAGTGAAATTTTCGGTGTCAATCTTTTGAATAAACACAACCAAAAAGTAGACCCTTGATTTACTATCCGTGCATGACATAGAATGATTTTTTGTCACTGTTACTTTTGAAAGGTTTAACAGCAGTAAATAAGTACTATGAATACTTGTTACTTGTAACGGGGTTATATATATGTACATATATATTAATTATTATATATGTATTAGTTCGTAAAATATGTAGAGCTTAAATGCAAATTGGACAAAACTTTGCCCAATAAGCGAGGAAGATTTGTATGAAACACGTCTCCAATAACTTACGTAAAGATCTTTGAAAATGAATTTGAACGCGAAACGTCAGCTACCAAATCTTTGACCCCCCTTTCCACCGAGAACGAATGTATTTTCCAAAAAGTGTGAACATGCCTCAAATGAATTTAAACGAAGATCTTTGAAAACGAGTGAGGTCGATCGGATGGTAAACAAAAAAGTTTCATATACATCCGATACGGTAACTACAGTGAAAATTTCAGCTGCCTAGCTAGTTTAAGCATCCCGCTCTTTAAGATTCTGAGATTGACGGGCTTATAGTTATTTTCCTGATCAAGAATATATAAGAATATATACTGTATACTGTATGTTACATGCATTGGCATGAAACTATTAAAGCATGGGTTTTCCCAAATTCACTGGGTTCAAGGTAAGTTTAGGAAATCGAGATCAGACAAATTCACAAAGAATGCTTTTAAAACAACAACATATTTCAGACACAATATTTAAATTTTTATTGTTTTGTTTGTTTGCAATCTTTTTACGTCAATCGTAATTTTCATCTGGTTTGAATTAAAAGATATTTTTAAATGATATCTAAACGTGTGCGAGATGCAGAAGAGGTAAAAAAAAGAGTGATTCTTAAGGCTTTATTTAAAAAGGTAGTCCGTGCAGTCATTACTAATAGCCAATGGCTCGATGGAGAAAGTGACGATGATCCGAAAATTTCCTCAAACGTTAGAAAAACTATAGCATTGCTGATGCGTACGAAGCGAAAAATGGGAATGCTTACAGCCGCTGTAAGTACATATGTATATTAATATATGTATATATTTATTGTGATCCGATGATATTAAACCCTAGCATTTAGCGAGTGTGCTGATGTAACCGATTCCAAATATTTGTATACCCGTGTAGAGGGTATTACATTTTCTCATAAGGAGACATCTCTGATCCCATAAATTTAGTTTATATATTCTTAATCAGCATAAGCAGTCGAGCTGTCTGTCCGCCTATTTTTGTGTACCCTGAACCCATTTAAAATGGGTAAAAAAGGTATAATGTTTTTGTGCAAATGGATGTAACAGGCTGAAGGAAGCATCTACAATTCCATAAAGTATATAATTGACTTTTTGAGAATACACAAATATTCTATTACACAATAAGGTGTACTGTATCAAGATCGGTTAAGAAACAGATATGTAAATTATTAAAGAAAATGTGTTTTGACTTTTCTTGTATCAGCGGCAGCAAGCGCAAATTCCAAGAATTTCTGTATACATGTACATGTACACACACAAAATCATGCGCGTCTGCTTTGAATTCTATCAACAGCATTGCTATTGCGATTGTATTGTTTTCTGTGCTCATTAAGTCTCATGGTGTGGCTGTTGAGTAGAGGCGGCGGCAAGTAGAGCGGTCTGTTGCGAGTTCGAACCATACCGAGGAAACTATTTTCTTTTTTTTTTGGCTTGGGTGGCTGTTGAGCAGAGGCGGTAACAAGTAATGCGGTCAGTTGCCAGTTCGAACCCTGCTAAGGGAACTTTTTCATTTTTTGGACAGTCAGGCAACAAATAGGCACACAAACGCATTATTGCTTCTAATCATAGACAAAATGTGCAAGTCTGTGTGCAAGGCAAGTCCAAAATACAATATTTTAAAATCACACCTGCCAATGCTTAATTAGCCTTACCAACAACGAGCTAAATGCAAGAATTTCGGATCGACGTGGCACACCCTTTTATTATTTCATATTAGTCGTCCCTTCAAAAGGGAAGAAATGCCTCCAACATTTAAGAAAAAATTGAATTTGTGCGCATTGTTGCTTGTGTGGACTCTTACACACGCATACATTTAAACGATCCCTAGACATAATGAGAGAGCAGTGAGAGCACTGAGAGTGCGCCAAAGCAGTTTCCTGTAGTGGGAGCGAGATAAAAAACAGCGATGCCTTTCTATAGCACACAACATATGGATGAGAGTAAGCCAAAGCAGTTTCCTGTAGTGGGAACGAGATAAAAGACACCGATGCCGTTATACCACAGCAACCAAAGCGAAGACGAGTTTGGACCATTTGTCAGCAATTTGGAATGTCCACATTTATTGTACTGGATGTCTTATCTATGTGTATGTTGTTTGGTTAGTGGCTGCGGGGGGTGACGATAGCTATAAAATGAACAAGTAAGAGGTTCTAGTTGGGAGCTCCCGACTAGGGGATACCCTGAACCCTTCTACCAAGACCAAATGCAGCTCGTGAAAATAACAAAAAATTAAAATATCAGCGCATTTGTAGGCAATACAAATTGGATTATTTACTTGATTTATAGCTCTGTGGTGGTAACGGGTAGGTTGCTATAGATATAAAATGAAAGATACTTGATATACATGTACTATTCTAAATGCTACATGTCAAGTTTGGTGACTCTAGCTCTTATAACTTACGAGATTTTCTCAAAAATCAGAACTACGATATCGATTTGTATCGATTACTTGAAAACGGGGCTTATCGATAATCGGAAAGAAACTCGTACTGCTCGGACACTAAGAGGATTTACATTCTAAATTTCAAGTCTCTACCTCTTATAGGTTCCGAAATCCTTGCGTTCATACATACGGGCGGACGGGCGGACAGACAGGCGGGCATTGCTACATCGTCTCGGCTATTAATGCTGATCAAGAATATCAATACGTTATGGGGTCGGATATGCTTCCTGTCTGTTACATTGTTATTGTTAATTGGACTTCCGCTTGTAGAAAGTATAAAGGAATTATATTTCTGAAGAGATCGGATCGGAGCACTATATCATATAGATGCCTTAGGAATGATAGGTTCAAAAGAAGTTTCTTTTATTTCCATAAACTTCTTAGTTTATCAATATATCTTAACTTATCTCGGCAACTATGAGTTTCCTTATACTCCTAATTTTAAATCTTATTCATATCGGAATATTATATCATATAACCGATCGTTCCTATGGCAGCTATATTATAGCTTAAATAGTCCGATGTAAATAAGATTTTGCATAAATGGAGGGAGCATAGTAAAACTAATAAATGCAGAGTTTGGTCAAGATATCTTGAAAACCAGAAAAATATGTTTATATACAACAACGTAATTTTCGACCGATCGTTCCTATGGCAGCTATATGATATAGTTGTCTGATGTTGATAATATTTTGCATTTATAAGTGGAGCATAGTAAAACTAATAAATGCCAAGTTTGGTCAAGATATATAAATAAACAAAAAGTTTTTCATACAAGAACCTACTTTTCGACCGATCGTTCCTATGGCAGCTATATGATATAGTGGTCCGATCCAGCTGTCTCCGATATATGTACTGCGTGCAACAAAAAGGGGCACTTCTGCAAAGTTTCATAAAAATAGCTTAAAAACTGAGAGACTAGTTCGCATAGAAATAGACTGACGGACATGCCTATATCGATTTGGTTGTTGATTCTGATCAAGAATATACAGACGTTATGGGGTCGAAGATGTCTCCTTCTATGCGTTACACGATAAAATTATAATACCCTCTGCAAGGGTATAAGAAGAGTGATCTAGAGCTGCATTTGGTGTTTATAGAAAGTTTAAGGTATCCTCTAGTCGGGAGCTCCTGACTAGAACCTCTTACTTGTTCCTTTTTATACCCTGAACCCAATAAAATATATATATAATATGTGCTGGAGTCCTCAAACTTGATGTCTTGCTTCTAGAATAGTATATACATATGTATATATCAAGTATCCTTCATTTTATACCTATCGCCACCTCCCCGGTACCACCGCAAAGCTATAAATCAAGTTAAGTATCCAACTTGTATTGCCTATCAAATTAAGCCACAATATATATGCAATTGACTTTTTGAGAATACACAAATATTCTATATACAATAAGATGTACTGTCGAAAAGTTCATTAAGATCGGTTAAGAAACACAAAAGTTATGTGCGCACATGTAACCAGCAGCTAGCGAAAATTCTAAGAATTGATGTACACACACATGCGCGTCGGCTTTGAATTCTATCAACAGCATTGCAATTGCGATTGTATTGTTTTCTGTGCTGTTATTTTTAATTCGTTTCTTTCCCATTAAATCTCAACTATTGGTGTGGCTGTTGAATAGCGGCAAGTAGTGCATTTTGTAGCGAGTTCGAAGCCTACTGAGGATACGTTTTTTTTAATGCGGTCAATTGAACCATGCCAAAAGAACTTATTTTTTATTTATCTTTATTACTTAAGAAAACGAGCGCGTAGCGCGAGCTGCATTTGGTGTTGAAATAAATGGGTTCAGGGTATCCCCTAGTCGGGAGCTCCTGACTAGAACCTCTTACTTGTTTCTTTTGTAAAATGCTACGCTGACAAATGTATTCTTTGATAGGCCCAACCAGTTAAGAAGCCTAGTGTTCTAAATGCCGGCATAGACTAGAGCCTCTTACTTGTTTATGTCTAATAGTGTTTCACATTGGACAACTATTCCCTGGATCTATGTCCCACCCGTCGTATTCTATCTTGACTTCTCAATAGCTTCCTGACCAGCTCATAAGCGTTTACCAATGCACCTCACATATATGTTTTGTTTATTATTGACAGGTAAACACAATCGGCAAATTTGGTATATATTATTCTGAGGTGCTTGTCTGTGTGAGCGTCTTATTACAATTATAAATATAATCAAAACACACTCGCTGCTAACAGCCAGCACAATTTGATTGGAATTAAGTTATTGTAATATAAACTAAATTTGTTTTAAGAAATTTGAAAACCCATTTAAACATTTTTTATGGGAGCTCAAAATTCCTTTCGGCGATGTCAAGTTTGCCGAGATACGCGGCAACGATAAGGGTGTGGTGCGTTTCTTTAAGGAGCGTGACACGGAGCTAGCCATAGCTCTCATGGATGGCTCGTGTCTGAATGGTCGTACCATCAAAGTAACTTACTTTTAAGTCGTACCCCTTAGATATGTCCACGCAATGAACCGAATGAACTTCTAGACACGACCAACGGCTTACCTTAACCCACAGCAGGCAGCAGAACAGCCTGTCTAGGCTGTCCGAAACCAAAAACAAATAATTGTTTAATTTGTATACATACGTTCAACATTACTAATAACAAAAAGTATCATAAAATAATTGACTTTCCAAAATACAGAAGACGCAATTCATGTAAGTTAGAAGTGATTGAAGCCAATAAATATGTATATTGTCGTTGATCTCCTTCTGACTAACTTCAGCAGGAGACGATGTTTGATCTCACTAATGTATATCTAATGCTAGCTTTGTGGCTCAACAATAAAATAAATGATTTAAAGCACTAACTAACTAAAGCACTAAAGCACAAATAATCGAAATGAGAATTTTTAATTCGAGTGAGCCCCATGAGAGCTTGCGACCATTTTGTTATGCCCAGAGAGAGTAAGACTGCTGAGAGTGGCAGCCGATTGCCAGCCTCGAGAGCCGAACGATCAGTATGAAGTCGTATCTCGCTCATCCCACAAAGTCGCTGCGGCTGGAGCCTTTTTAAAATATATAATATGGATGTTAGTTTTTTATTCCTTGCAGCACAAAAACGTGTGTGCAGAGTGTGCCACGCTTCACTTATTGCTTTTTGCTCTTGTGTGCATCCTACTGCATAGCTTTTCGAAAAACCCCCAGATCTATAAACATACATATGAAGGTGTTGTGTGGATGCGCGCACAAGTAGATCACGGCGTTTGTCGCGAGCCAGAGATTTTTCATCAATTGTTTACCTTTTGTGCCTGTGGTAACAAAATTAACACACATTCAAATGCTCTATCATGTACATATTTCTTCGTCCAGTCAGGCATAATGAGAAGAATCTGGTCTATTTTTATTTAGCAAAAAATCTATTTGTTACAAAAACGATTATCTTAAAATTTTTAATATATCAGGAAAAATCTTTAATACGTACACCACATTTGGTACGGACAATATCTGACCGAAAGAAACTATGCATTTTATTTGCTGAATTGAGATGTTTTTTTTTTATTCCACCGGTAAGTATTAACTCCGTAAATATGGTTGGTTCTTACAATTTGTATTTATTTTAGAAATTACGTGCTCGTTTGGTGCCTGCTATTAAATTTTTGTCACTTAGTACAGGTCGTACAATTATAAGACAGGGTGATTTGCCGCTTACAATTTATTTTATCGTAACGGGAGAAGTTCAGATGATAAAAACAGCTGGCAGTAAGGTAAGGAAAATTTAAAAATTGTGACAAAACTCTTATTACTTTTAATACTACTTTCAATACAGTTGTCTAGAAAGTTGGAATCGAAAGGGGAAATCATTTTTGGACCAGGTGATTGCATAGGCGATGTAGCGATGCTGGAAGACTGCACACGCACTCACACTTTCATTACTACATGTAAGTAGATGTTAATTTTCGATATGATATAATTCGTTATGATATAAGATGCACATTCTTAACCCTCTACTATACTATCTACCATTTCTCAACCTTGTCCGGGGCCATTGTTTTCTTTCGTATTTTAGGTAGTACCACTAACCAAACAACATATAGATGAGACAAATAGTACAATTAATGGGGACATTTAAAATTGCTGACAAATGGTCCAAACTTGTCTTCGTTTTTGTTTGGGTACGAGACACGCTCACTTGCTCAGAGAGCAATAGAGCCGAAAATACATATGATTTGTGTGGTAGAACGGCATCGCTGCCTTTTATCTCGCTTCTACTACAGGAAACTGATTTGGCTTACTCTCATGTATATGATTTGTGCCATATAACGGCATCGCTGTTTTTTATCTCACTCTCACTGCAGGAAACTGCTTAAGCCAAAGTGCCGCAGTGCTCTAAATGCTCTCTCATCATGTGTATCGTTTAAATGTATGTTTGTGCATGTGTCCGCACAAGCAACCATTCGCACAAAATCAATTTTTTCTCAAATGTCGGAGGCATTTCTTCCCTTTTGAAGGGACAAGTAATATGAAATAATGCATTTTAACTCGTTATTGTTGGTGAGGGTTAAGGCTCAGTGTTCGGTTACCGCCAAACGTAAGACATGCCATCTGATCCAAAAATATTTAATTAAGACTCATCTGCAAATATTACTGATTTCCAGAACTCTGGGGCCTTTGAAACTTGTTCTCTGGCGAAGTTGAGTCGACAAAGCCTGTTCCTTAAACTGATAAAGGGTTTTCTTTGTGCTACTCGGCCATTAAAATTCTGATCGCGCAGTACCCGGCGAACAGTTTTTACGCTACATTGCTTGCCAGGTCTTTTTGAAGTACGGATGCAAGTTTTAGGGCGGAGAATCGTGATTGGCCTTTATTTTCCATACAATTTATCGTACAATTTATCTCGTTGAAAATCGAGTTCGGGGCTTTTCTGCCTTTTTTTGCACCCGATTCTCATGGACGAAACAGAGAAGTTAAATTGGTTATTAAAAATAAATAAATATAAACATAATAGATAGATTTATCATCAGATTAATCAACAGAAATTTACTGGAGTACGGCGGCAACCGCACACCAGGATCTCTGCTTAATCCACGAAGGGCAACAAGAATTGTGTTTGTTAAGAATTAATTCTGTTTTGACGAATGTAATACTGTGGCGACAAAACACATGAGGCAGGTTGTATAGGAGATATAAAAATGGTATTTGTTGCGTGCTGATCGTCAAACTCCTTGGACCAACGAATTTAAGTTTATGATCAAGAATGACAGCTAAATAATTAACTTCATTGCTAGTACTGTTGACTCGTTCGAGCGTTAAGCGGTCACAGGTGTGAAAAATCATTTGGGGTGTGTTCCTTTAGAAAGTCATTAGCTTGTTTCTAAAAAACATCAGCTTAAAAGACTATAATCTTATGTACGTCACACATTAACATCATCAACTTTCATAAGCACTCGAGAGGGAGAAAATATCGAGGGAAGGTCATTGATGAAAAAGTAAAGAATAGCAGGTCAAGGCGACTATATTTAGAAAACGAATTTCTTAAAAGAAACTTTTTAGTTATATTACTTAGTTACTCTGAGATCGAATAGAAAAGAATAGAATATCGGCTGGGAAGCCAGAAGGCATAATTTCTGAAGCAACAAGGGGTGGTTTACGGAATCGAAGGCCTCAATAAAATTAGTATAGATGATGTCAGTCTGAAATCTCTTCCTAACACAATCAATTGCTAGGAATCTAAGACTAAGAAGTTTAATGGTTAGATCTACGCTTTAAGAACCAATACTAGGATGGGGAAATAATAGGGCTGCATAAATGCCACAGCTGATATATATGTATGATTCTCACAAAGGCTTTAGGAATAGCGGAATAGAAATAAATACCTTTATAGTTTTCGACATCATCACCATATGAACGGGAAAGATATAGTGTTCACAGACAAAATAAAAAGCATTTAGCAACATATTACCTAAGCGCACAGGCAGATGCACTATCAGGGCCCGAAGAATATACCGGCTGTAAGAGTCGCTGAGTAAGTGATGTGGAAAAGGCTGATTTTTATTATACCTAGATTACGTGTAGGTAGTTTGAAAACAATTTGCGAGCAGATCGGCAACATTGAAAACTTAACCGAATATAGCAAAATAGACCTCTTGCGTCTCGAATTAAGAAAGTTCAAAAATTATTTGGAATTAATTTAAAAATGATGGCGGCAGCGACGAAGGTAATTTCTACAGTACGTGGAATTTTACGTCGAAAAGTTTGATCTGTCAATTACAGTGAGATTAATTAGAGATTTGTCAACTTCTGACCGTTTTTATAGCACCAAGGCTCTACATTTTTTACTCTCATTAGTTCCCATGAGAACATCCCTGGTTCCCTGGAGGCCTATCTGACCCCGCTGGGTATCAAGGGGGATGCAGATATTAAGGAGCAAGTACATAGTATCAACATAATCGACTTGCAGAATAACATAATGTTCAGCTTATAAAATTCAGACTAACGACTAACGACCTTCATAGGCACACTACTCCGGTAGCTGAAAGTCCGGAATATCAAATAAGATGAGCTACTTGTGATCGAAGTTGTAGACTGCTGATTTGCAATTGGAGGCTGAAGTGGCAAGCAACGCAGAGTAGGCTGTTTTATCAGTGGAGATTCATCCAAAGTTTTTAGCCCATCGAATTGAGTGGCCACGGCTGCGAAATTGTTGTTAAGTTTAAGAAAACCATCAATCAGACCCTT
Source organism: Drosophila borealis (assembly GCA_035045885.1). Lineage (NCBI taxonomy): Eukaryota > Metazoa > Arthropoda > Insecta > Diptera > Drosophilidae > Drosophila > Drosophila borealis. The sequence goes on from JAWNOR010000194.1 coordinate 21,581,486, forward strand.
AAAGCCGGTGCTGGTCTACCTCAGAAACGCCTGCATTTGCAATTAACTTCCCTTCCCATTACATAGAACAATGCATCCCCCACTAGGCCTTCGAATGGTTGATTGATTTTTCCGAAATTTGCTTTTGGAAAGCTTTTTTAAAGCAGACAATATAATGATCTGTTATGAGTTATTAATGTAACTACTATGAATGCAGCAAAGGGTAAGGTTAAAAAAACACCCCCGAGAGCGTTAGAGTATTTTTTGCTCGCGATACCTTGCGCACAAGAGAGGTGATGTGCAGTTAAACAATAAGAGCAAACGCACAAGCCACAAATCAACAGATTAATATGTTTAAAAACACAGACCACAAGCATGCACTCGCAATAAAACAAAAATAACTAACAGATTCAGTGAAATATTTTAAATACTTTACACGCCAGTGTTTTAGGAAAAATATAAAAAAAAATCGAGCGCACGGAAAACTCATCATCTGCTTCAAAGAAAAAAGTAAAAACGAATCACGAAACTCCACTTCACAACTAAATCTTGTGTGAATTATCTCTCAAATAGATGATGAACGCACAGCATAATCCGCGAGAGCCAAGAACCAGAATTTTTTTCTGAAGATACCTTGTGTAATTAAGGTATACGCTATGACGACGTCTTTGTGAAAATCCACTTGCACGTGGATCCTCATTTTGTCAGATCTCGCATTACTTCTGTACTGTAGATTATACACAGAGAAAAAAATCAAGAATTTCATACTTGAGTCAAGTAAACCCGGTCATAAAAGTACGGAATGACGGAATGAAACTCTTTTTTCAAGTATATCTTTTTGAGTACGAGAATGCTTGAATCGAGATTTGTTTGTTACGTTTTTCAGCCTTATTACGCTGAATTGAAAATCGTAATAGTATTGAATCCAGTTTAAATGTTTCTTAATAAAAGACCCATATGTTCTTAATACAATCCCAGTTTGAGCTTGAAATAATTTTAAATAAATCTTGATTCAAGAACTCAAAAACTTAAATCATACTATATGTATAACCCAGAATACTTTTATTAATCACATTTTGGTCTTTAATTAAGACCAATTTAGTCTTTAAACAAGATTTTCTGATCATATTTCAAGTGTACATTAACCTTGGTAGGAGATTAATTTATTCTTGAAACAAGCCACAATCAGTCTTGAACCATGAACTCCCATACAAAAATTAAAACCAAAGTGTACTTCTTTTTTTTATACCCTGAACCCATTAAAAATGGGTAAACAGGGTATATTGTTTTTGTGCAAAAGTATATATATTCTTGATCAGCATCAATAGCCGAGTCGATCTAGCCATGTCTGTCTGTCCGTCCGTCCGTCTGTTCGTCCGTCCGTCCGTCTGTATGTATGAACGCAAGGATATCAGAACCTATAAGAGCTAGAGAAATTTTAGCTGTAGGTCCTCCTCTGTATACATGTATACACGCACACATTCATGCGTGTTTGCTTTGAATCCTATCAACAGTATTGCCATTGCGATTGTTTTCTGTGCTTTTTTTTGTGTTTAATTGGTTGTTTTCTCATTAAAGCTCAATTATTGGTGTGGCCTTTGAGTAGAGGCAGCGGTAAGTGGTGCGGTTAGTTGCAAGTTCGAACCCTGCCTAGGGAACAATTTTTTTTTCATTTTTCTTTAATACTACTAAGCAAACGAGCGCGTAGCGCGAGCTGCATTTGGTGTTGGAAGAAGAGGGTTCAGGGTATTCCCTAGAACCTCTTACTTGTTTTATTTAATACTAGCGGGTAGAACCTGGCCTTGCCCGTGGCACGTATGTTATAAAATCAATGTTCTCAAACAAATTTGGAATGATTTTGAAACTGATCGGACGGTAAACAAATAACTTTCATACAAACGTTTTCCGCCAATGTACCACTGTTGCGAGTGGAATTTCTCAAATCGCTGAAACACGTACTCATTACGTTCTTATGTAGAGCTTTGAAAATAAGTTTGAAGCAAATCGGACACAATTTAAAACTTCGTACAAAAAATCTTTGAGTCGCAATCCACTCGAAAAAGTTTGGATTCTGCGAAAAGTGTGAAACACGTCTCAAATGATTTTTCTTATAGATCTTTGGAAACGAATTTGAGCGCGAAACGTCACCCACCAAATTTTTTACCTCCATATCCACCAAGGAGAAACGGATTTTTCGAAAAGTGTGAAACACCCCTTAAATGAATTTGAACAAAGATCTATGAAAATAAGTTTGGGGCCATTTGGATGGTAAACAAAAAACTTTCATACAACCGTTTTCCGCAAATTTACCACTATTGCGGGTGGAATTTTCCAAATCGCTGAAATACGTATTTATTAAGTTCTTATGTAGAGCTTTGTAAATAAGTTTGAAGCAAATCGGACACAACTTAAAACTTTGCCCAAAAAATCTTTAAGCCGCATTCCCCCCGAAGAAGTTTGAATTCGGCGAAAAGTGTGAAACACGTATCAAATGATTTTTCTTGTGGGTCTCTGGAAATGAATTTGAGCGGGAAACGTCACCCACCACATCTTTGACCTCCATTTTCACCAAGGAGGAATGGATTTTCCTAAAAGTGTGAAACACCCCTCAAATGAATTTGAACAAAGATCTTTGAAAACAAGTTTGAGGCCGATCGGATGGTAAACAAAAAAGTTACATACAAACGTTTTTCGCGATTTTTCCACACTTGCGGGTGGAATTTCCCGAAACCCCGTCTTAACGTGCACCTACATCACATAAGGTAGCTACAGTGAAAATTTGAGCTTCCTAGCTCTTACGGTTTGGGCTGTGCGTTGATCACCAATCAGTCAGTCAGTCAGTAAGTCAGTCAGTCAGGACAAACAGTTATATATTTAGGGATAAACCCGAGCTTGAATGAGAAACTGTACATGTATACAGAAATCCTTGTAATGTGCACTAGCTGTCGCGAAAACGTGTCAACATAAGCACACGTTTTCTTTAATAACTTCTGTGTTTCTTAATATGTACGATAGAATATTCCTATAATCTTAAAAGGACAACAGCTTTAAAATTGTGATAAATAAGTGGATATTTCCAATCGATTTTTTTATTTGATTTATAATAAAGGGGTGTCGGCGGGGCTATAACATGAACGATAATTGGTATATATATTTAGTATATTGAAGCAGCTACAAGTCAAATTTGATGACTACAGCTCTTAAAACTTAAGAGATTTGCTTAAAATAAACAGCATTGCGTCATACATAGATTTCCTGGAAACGGGGCAAACAGATTGTTGCTGAGTTCAGGGTACACAAATGCTGAAAACTTGAAAGAGTATTCTTATTTGTTCTATAGAGATTTATATGTATATGTAAATATATATATGTATACTCATGAAAAATTATATTATATATGTATGTATGTACTTACTTACCCTCTAAATAAGAAACCAGGTGCACCAAACCAAACTGCTTAAGATGCTCCCCATAGAGTAATACATAAATATACAGAAGAGGTTTTTTGATCAAAAGCTCTTTTTCAAAAAATGTGAAGCAAGATTGCGAGGTTGCAAACACAAATTGCAAACCCAACACCCGGCTGTCTGTCCCAAAATTCAATGACAACTTCAGAGCATTTCCCACACCACAAATGCTGTCCTTGCTATCCATTTTTGTTTTGAGGCTACAGCCTATGATCTAAGCTTCTTCACTCTTCTCACTCATTGTTGTGTTGTTTCTATGCCTATGATTCGCAAAGTCACAAAGCACTAACCAAAAAACATATAGATGGGACATGCCGTAGAAAAATTTGGTCACCAAAAAAAATTTTTCCCAAAATTTGGGTAGTAATCAGTCACTTGACCTACATATGCAGGGTAAAAGTTTACTCTTTCGGCCCAACGGGCTGCTTTATAGAATTCAGTACGAAAAGTCTTGTCATTAGCCCGCCTTTTTATACCCTGAAACCATTGAAAATGGGTAAAAAGGGTATAATGTATTTGTGCAAATGTATGTAACAGGCAGAAGGAAGCAGCTACGACCCCATAAAGTATATATATTATTGATCAGCATCAACAGCCGAGTCGATTTAGCCATGTCCTTCTGTCTGTCCGTCCGTCTGTCCGTATGTATGAACGCAAGGATCTCAGAACCTAGCTAGAGACTAGAAATTTTATCTGTAGGTCCTCCTAGTCCCTGTGCAGATCGAGTTTGTTTCCGATATTCGATAACATGCCCCGATTCCAAGTAATCGATAAAAATCGATAGCGAAATCCGGGTTTTGAGCAATTTCGGCAAATAATATGAGCTAGAGTACCAAACTTGAAATGTGGCTTCTAGAATAGTATATATGTATATATCAAGTGTTTTTTATTTTATACCTATCGTCTGTCGGAAGAAGAGGGTTCAGGTAATGCCATAGTCGGAAGCTCCCGACTAGAACCTCTTACTTGTTTCTCTCTGTGTAGGTTTTTTTGTTTTGTTACCTTACGTTTTCTTATGTTGACTTTTAGCAATGGCCATTTTTATTGCATTATATTAAGTCCGGTGACTGCATCGGTGCTTAAACTTTGCTTTAGATGTAATCCATATTTTGTGGAGATGGTACCTCACTGATCATTGTGAGATAGGCAACCAGAAGGTTGAGACTGAGTTATACCTTTAGATGAGGGTCTAGAGGCGAAAGGCTACTTCGTCTGCATCTACGTTACCAGCTACACCAGTATGTCCAGGGACGCAGCAAAATTCTAGCTTGTTTCGTGAAAAGAGTTGTAGGTGGCTGTAGCAGAAGTCTAAAACAAGTTTGCAGTTTTGCCACTTTTTATTTAGATACAGTACAGTCAAGAAATTGTTTTGACAAAGTGAGAAATTCATATTTTCCAGATTAATATGCAATTTAATCCACATGCTTTTAATGTTTTTATTTTTTACATATTTTAAATCGATATATTATTTTTCTTAGAACTATTTTAAAAAAATACATATTAAGATCCATTATGCCAAATAATTTTTAAAAATTAAAATTAAAAAGTATCCATTTTTAATGTTATCAAGAAATTGTGTACCCTTTCTGCCCAACGGGCTGCTGCAGGTAATAAGGGGTCAACATTCATTCATAAATTCAAACCGAAAATCATAAAAAGAAAAATGTATCGAAATGCAAAATTATAATAGACTCAAAATTACTTTAAGATAACTGCATGGTTAAAGTCAACAAAAATCACAATGTATGGAGATATACTAGTATTGTTCAGAATAAATTTAAATAAAATGTTTGTTCGCTCTGCGGGTGTCGAACTCGATCACCAATCAGTCAGTCAGTCAGTAAGTCAGTCAGTCAGGACAAACAGTTATATATTTAGGGATAAACCCGAGCTTGAATGAGAAACTGTACATGTATACAGAAATCCTTGTAATGTGCACTAGCTGTCGCGAAAACGTGTCAACATAAGCACACGTTTTCTTTAATAACTTCTGTGTTTCTTAATATGTACGATAGAATATTCCTATAATCTTAAAAGGACAACAGCTTTAAAATTGTGATAAATAAGTGGATATTTCCAATCGATTTTTTTATTTGATTTATAATAAAGGGGTGTCGGCGGGGCTATAACATGAACGATAATTGGTATATATATTTAGTATATTGAAGCAGCTACAAGTCAAATTTGATGACTACAGCTCTTAAAACTTAAGAGATTTGCTTAAAATAAACAGCATTGCGTCATACATAGATTTCCTGGAAACGGGGCAAACAGATTGTTGCTGAGTTCAGGGTACACAAATGCTGAAAACTTGAAAGAGTATTCTTATTTGTTCTATAGAGATTTATATGTATATGTAAATATATATATGTATACTCATGAAAAATTATATTATATATGTATGTATGTACTTACTTACCCTCTAAATAAGAAACCAGGTGCACCAAACCAAACTGCTTAAGATGCTCCCCATAGAGTAATACATAAATATACAGAAGAGGTTTTTTGATCAAAAGCTCTTTTTCAAAAAATGTGAAGCAAGATTGCGAGGTTGCAAACACAAATTGCAAACCCAACACCCGGCTGTCTGTCCCAAAATTCAATGACAACTTCAGAGCATTTCCCACACCACAAATGCTGTCCTTGCTATCCATTTTTGTTTTGAGGCTACAGCCTATGATCTAAGCTTCTTCACTCTTCTCACTCATTGTTGTGTTGTTTCTATGCCTATGATTCGCAAAGTCACAAAGCACTAACCAAAAAACATATAGATGGGACATGCCGTAGAAAAATTTGGTCACCAAAAAAAATTTTTCCCAAAATTTGGGTAGTAATCAGTCACTTGACCTACATATGCAGGGTAAAAGTTTACTCTTTCGGCCCAACGGGCTGCTTTATAGAATTCAGTACGAAAAGTCTTGTCATTAGCCCGCCTTTTTATACCCTGAAACCATTGAAAATGGGTAAAAAGGGTATAATGTATTTGTGCAAATGTATGTAACAGGCAGAAGGAAGCAGCTACGACCCCATAAAGTATATGTATTATTGATCAGCATCAACAGCCGAGTCGATTTAGCCATGTCCTTCTGTCTGTCCGTCCGTCTGTCCGTATGTATGAACGCAAGGATCTCAGAACCTAGCTAGAGACTAGAAATTTTATCTGTAGGTCCTCCTAGTCCCTGTGCAGATCGAGTTTGTTTCCGATATTCGATAACATGCCCCGATTCCAAGTAATCGATAAAAATCGATAGCGAAATCCGGGTTTTGAGCAATTTCGGCAAATAATATGAGCTAGAGTACCAAACTTGAAATGTGGCTTCTAGAATAGTATATATGTATATATCAAGTGTTTTTTATTTTATACCTATCGTCTGTCGGAAGAAGAGGGTTCAGGTAATGCCATAGTCGGAAGCTCCCGACTAGAACCTCTTACTTGTTTCTCTCTGTGTAGGTTTTTTTGTTTTGTTACCTTACGTTTTCTTATGTTGACTTTTAGCAATGGCCATTTTTATTGCATTATATTAAGTCCGGTGACTGCATCGGTGCTTAAACTTTGCTTTAGATGTAATCCATATTTTGTGGAGATGGTACCTCACTGATCATTGTGAGATAGGCAACCAGAAGGTTGAGACTGAGTTATACCTTTAGATGAGGGTCTAGAGGCGAAAGGCTACTTCGTCTGCATCTACGTTACCAGCTACACCAGTATGTCCAGGGACGCAGCAAAATTCTAGCTTGTTTCGTGAAAAGAGTTGTAGGTGGCTGTAGCAGAAGTCTAAAACAAGTTTGCAGTTTTACCACTTTTTATTTAGATACAGTACAGTCAAGAAATTGTTTTGACAAAGTGAGAAATTCATATTTTCCAGATTAATATGCAATTTAATCCACATGCTTTTAATGTTTTTATTTTTTACATATTTTAAATCGATATATTATTTTTCTTAGAACTATTTTAAAAAAATACATATTAAGATCCATTATGCCAAATAATTTTTAAAAATTAAAATTAAAAAGTATCCATTTTTAATGTTATCAAGAAATTGTGTACCCTTTCTGCCCAACGGGCTGCTGCAGGTAATAAGGGGTCAACATTCATTCATAAATTCAAACCGAAAATCATAAAAAGAAAAATGTATCGAAATGCAAAATTATAATAGACTCAAAATTACTTTAAGATAACTGCATGGTTAAAGTCAACAAAAATCACAATGTATGGAGATATACTAGTATTGTTCAGAATAAATTTAAATAAAATGTTTGTTCGCTCTGCGGGTGTCGAACTCGCATCCACCTCCAATCGAGCCGACTACTTGCCGTCGCTTGTGTTTTTGAGTTTTAGTGAAAAAAAAAACTAAATAACAGCACATACATACACATTTCCAGCACAGAATTCAAAAAAGGCCCGAATGTATGTGTGCACATTTATGCAGAAATTCTTGCGCTAGCTGTTAAAACCATGTTTAAACTTGTATAAATACTTTCACATTCTCGTAAACTTTATGTTAATTTAATATCTTATATATTAATTAAAATAAATTTACAACAAACTGTCAAACACCTGTAGTATATTAAAATAAAATAATAAATATGTTAATAATGAAATAAGAAAGTTAATTTTTCAGCCGTGTTCTGCAGTCGACTGTCTCTTGATTACATATACATAAATTTTTGGGACATTCAAGATATTTAATTTTTTGGACGTTGTTTGCTTATACCATGTTGCCAGTTGCTGCAAAGAGATTTTAAATAAGTATCAATTTGTATATTGCACAGATATATAAATCCAAAGCTTATAAATAAGCTTGACACGCGATATCATAAGTCCGCTTGTAAATGACGGCATACTTCGTGACCAAAAGCAAAGGCATGCACCAACCAATTTAATCAGCAATAAACAAAGTTAAGTCCTAATTCGATTCAATCAAAATGAATAGCAAAGCATAGCCCCCTACGAAATATCCTTTCAACCGTGTAAGCGATTGCGACTGCAATACGTAGCAGCGAATATATGTAGGTTAGCAGCCTCAATCGACCCCTAGACCTCAAGCCTATTCCCAATTTAGCTTTCACTTCGCAACGTGGTGTTTATTTTTATTTTTTTGCTTTCGACATGTTTTCCTCTTTTCGGTATATTGGATGGGAATCTTGAAACGGTCTGATGTATTTCGTTCCCATTTTGCATTTGCCGTTATTACCCTTCAAACGTATATTTTGTGTGACGGCTCCGTAGCGCAATGCGAACTGCTAGTTTTGTTCGACAATGATTTTATTTCTATTTTAAAATCCTACATGAAGAAGATTTGGAATGAAAAGAAAACAGCCTTGAAGGCATTGGACTACTTTGAGTTTCTCAGCGAGGATCAGGTAAGTAAATTGGATTATAAGTATAAAAAAAATGTATCCAAGCTAATTGTTTATTATAGATTTTAAAAGCGTGTAAATTATGCACCCTTAAGCAATATAAGCCTTTGGACACAATTTATATTCATGATAGAGGTACACTTACAAATGTTCATTTTGTTTTAAGTGGAGAATGTGTAATATTACAATGTCTGGAAATGAAGGTATATCAAATATTTATTCTCAAGCCAACATGCCTTTTATTACTCATTGATTTAAGGTTATCATAAAAAATGGAAGAAAGATACACCAGCTTGTAGATCAATTGGAAGATACTTATTTTAATTTTGATAGTGAGCATGTAGTCAAAAACACGTCGGATACAATCAACAAAAGAAATAGAACGGTGAGTTATCTAAATGCATATTGACAAAGATATGGATATAAATTATTCTAGAACGCTTTTGGCAAAATGTTCATTATCAATAAATATTTAAAGTATGGGGTTTTATATTTATAGTTTAATACAAAGTTTATTGTTAAATTAACAACGGAAAGTAATTTTGTATTATAATTAACATTCGATAAAGAGTTTACACTACGCTATTTGTTCTCGGATTTCATAGCACACGGATCTAGCGATGAACTTAACTTCTTAACGAGGAATCGTCTTCCCGTCGTATAGAACTTTGCGCTCGTAGCTTTTTACTTTGTCTTCGTTGATCGTTGTTTTCTTTTAGCTCGTTATCATCATCTTGTTAGTCTTCTTAAAAGGTATTTTTTGTTTAGGGATTTTTGTGCTGTTGCTAGTGTACAGTGGGATTTTGGGTACACAGCATTAACCCAACGCCCTTAAGGTTGACTGTTATTTGCAGAATACGTATATGATTTATAAAGTAAATTATAATTCTAATGCAAATCGTACAAATATGCTCGATTAGAAGTAAGAAGCATCGAAGCAAACATTCGTACTTTCTCCTACACGTACAAACGTACATATGGTACCTAATTGTGTCGGTAATAGAAAAGTTAAGTGGTATCTGAAATATATTTTCACGGATATCATATGAATGAAATTTTTTATGTGGTTACCTTATATGATAAAGTTGCACGTTAAGGTGGGGTTTTGGGAAATTCTACCCGCATGTGTGTTAAAATCGCGAAAAACTTTTGTATACTACTTTTTTGTTTACCATTCGATCCGCCACAAACTCATTTTCAAAGATCTTTATTTTAAATTTATCTGATGGGTGTTTCGCACTTTTTGGAAAATCTATTCTTCCTTGGTGGAAATGGGGGTAAAAGATTTGGTGGGTGACGTTACATGTTCATATTTATTTCAAAAGATCTCTACGAAAAATCATTTGAGACGTGTTTTTAACCTTTCATAGAATCCAAGTCGTCGGTAGAAATGCGATTCAAAGATTTTTTGGACGAAGTTTTAAGTTTTGTCCGATATGCTTTCAATTTATTTTTAAAGCTTTACATAGAAAATTAACTTATCTTATACTTGTTTCAGCGATATGGGAAATTACACCCATAGCAGTGGTTAAATAGCGAACAACGATTGTATGAAAGCTTTTTGCTTACCATCCGATCGGCATCAAAATCGTTTTCAAAGATCTTTGTGAAAATTTAATTGATACGTTCTTGGGTGGCAAATGCGGGACAAAGGCTTATTAAACGAAAGTTTATTCTTCAGCTTCAAGATTCTCACTGCAAGACTAACATAGGCGGAAACCGTTGATTCGAACTCTTGGTTCTTTATTCGATTCAGTTAAAACATATTTTTAATAGAAGTGGAGCTCAAAATGGGTAGATTTCATTTTTATACGGGCGTGTACGTAGTAGAAAGCTTATATCTAAAATTCTTAGCTCAAAACTTTAGCCGGGTAAGGCCGGGCAATACCCGCTAGTAAAATATAAAGATTCAGATTAGAATCTGCATGTTAAATTTTATAATTCTTGCTATGCTAATGCTGACCGAGAAAATATATACTTTGTGAATCAAAGATGCTTCCTTCTGCCTATTACATACATTCACACAAAACCATTATACCCTCTACCCATTTTCAATGCGTTCAGTGTATAAAAATTGGTATTTTTACTATGCTCTTCAAAAATATCGGACTACTATATTATAGAGCTGCCATAGAAACGATCAGTCTTAAATTAAGCTCTGGAACTCTTTTCTTTATCAAGATATCTGAACCAAATTCAGTACATTGAAAGAATCGTCGAGAAATTAGTTTTTGTAAAACCCCCTACAAGTCATATGTTTACAAGGAAATTTCGTTTTTGCTGCTTGCAGGGCAGTTTAATTAACTTCATTATAAACATACAGAACTGTTCTTCATCATATTCAAGTTAAATAAACTTATAATATTTTTTTGAAGTTTGAAAAACTAAGTACAGACTTCGCATGTGGTATTGGCAGCAGAGCTTCGACCATGATTCCATTAGCATATAGTAATTCGCAAATGAATAGCCCATATTCCGAAGGTGAAAATAAGTGTTTCGTGGAAGAAGAAATTGAAGCCATTGGCGAAAGTCAATCAAGTTCTTTAGGGTCATTTAAGGACAACTTAAGAAAACTTACCTATGAATCAGAGCCAATGATTAACTTCGAATCTCAGCGTAGCAAAGTGTCCATTGAATCTGAAATTTATACAGTTTCTTCGTCATCATCGTCATCAACATCAAGAACCAACATAAATGTAAGTTTTATACGAACTGTTTAATAGTCATATAATATTTATATTTGTAAAATTTTTAACTTGTAAAATAAGTTTCTTAATTATATTTAATTATAGACGGACATCTACGAAAGCCATTTTATTGATGTGGGATCGCTTACGTTTGGTGGAATCTTTGGACTAGGCGAAAAAATGCATCATCGTGTGATAATGGCACGGAATACGGTGCAGTGCTTGTTGCTTCCCAGATTTTTTTTATTAGATAAAAAACAAAATCCGGGAAACATATGGCAACGGAGACTTTTCTACTTAGACTGCATTATTCCATCAAGAGAAGCGCTGTTTGATGATTTCCTGAAAACTCTCAAGTGGAAAAAATTTAAATTCGATTTCATTAACCGAAACTTAATATCTAACACAATTGACATCGCAAGAGATGATGACATACCTATATTATGCCGCATTGAAGAAGAAAGAGAAACCTATTAATTTGTCTGAAAAATTATAAATGTCTAGTTTTATGCGAATAAGTCTTATATATATACAATGTATTTTAAATAACCCTGACACAGATCCACTTTTTTTATGTATCAGCAGGTACTCCCTTGTCCTCACCTCAATAGAATGTCTGGTTCAAATCAGTCAGTTTGCTTTTAAATAAAATTAAATGTTAACTCAATTCAACTTTTAAAGATTTTAAAATTAATTCCATTTTTTATTTCCATTATTGGTTAAGTCGCCACAACAGCTTCATTGATGGTATTTCCTTATTGATTTACCCAGAGCCTTTCTCTGGAACGGATTCGCCAGTTGAAAACACTCTAGAGCATTTCTGCTTGGCGCGTTCTATAAACTGTAGCCCCAAAACGCAAAATGAGAATTTCGACATAGAGCTAGAATCGAAGTGTAGAGAATCATCATCATTAGAAATCAAATTGTGCTAACAGCAATGTATTCATGCATTAACAGCACCAATATTGGACCAACAGCAGAATAATACAAATTCAATAACCAAGTAAAACAACAGCATGATTTTATAGCATCGGTGGATCAGGATTATTGCAAGAAAATGGAATATGCAGTCAGTTTTATGGTAAGGAAAGAAGAATTTAAACATTATCCCTCCCGAGCGTTGAAAATATTTATTTGGACAATATTCTTCCCTATTTTGCCTGAACCATTTCTTACTAATACGCCTGCGCTACGAGCTCGATTTATGTAGTAGTAAAATAAATAAATAAATAAAATTTTCTCAATTGGACTCGAACCCGTAACCGTGTACAGCACGCATAAGTGGCGTATTGCACTGTCAGCGGCTTTTGCGAGTATTGAACGGAAAAAAAAGTTGCAAATGCTGCCGGCCGATATAGGACACTTACATAAAGAAATTATGTCCTTAAGAGTTGGTTGAATTAGGGACGAAGGTACCCCAAGAGGTTTTAAACTTTTTAATTTATACCGAAATGCTTGCAATTTGCGCTAGTTGCTACAAGCACGTGTTCAGTAAGGGCACATGCTTTATTTAATAGCTTCTGTGTTTCTTAACCGACTATACATATTATATTCTCAAAAAGACAACAGCATTAAAATTGTGTCTTGATTTGGTTGGTAGTTTCAATTGATTTATTTATATGTTTTACAGTTATGAGGTGGAGACGGAAGGGTGGCGATAGCTATTAAATGCAACAAACTTTATCTGTGTATATCCTGATCCTATTGAAATTGAAAAAAGGGTATAATTTTTTTCATTAGTCGACTCGGCTAGCCGTTTCCGTATGTCTGTTCGCCCGCCAGTCTTCCTGTCCGTCCGTTCGTCGCTCCGTCCATCCGTTCGTCGATTCATCCATCCGCCCGTCCATCCGTCCGTCCATCCTTTTTTATCGATTGTGCACGAGCTCGACTTCAGGGCAGGGAACAGACTTTTTATACCCTGAACCCATTGAAAATAGGTAAAAAGGGTATAATGTATTTATGCAAATGTATAAACAGGCAGAAGGAAGCAGCTCCAACCCCATAAAGTATATATATTCTTGATCAGCATCAATGGCCGCGTCGATCTTGCTATGTCCGTCTGCCTGTCCGTTCGTCCGTCCGTATGTATGAACGCAAGGATCTTATAATCTATAAGAGCTAGAGACTTGAAATTTTAGCTGTAGGTTCTCCTAGTTGTTACTGCCCGACTTGTGGTTCCGATTACCTTCATCGACTTGCCGGCTAGACGGAGATCAACCAGTGGTGGGTGAGACCTCAATAAAGGGACGAGTCGGTTAACAAAATAATTTATGTTTAAACTTGGACTAACGAGTTTCGGTTACTTTTCGAACACTCTGTCGGACAATCGGCAAACAAGCATACGGTGGACAGCTGTTAAGGTCCACCCTAACCCTAATGCACCTGCCGACACCCAAATCCTGACGGGCACGTGCCTCATACACGTATCTCACCCACCGTAATTTCTTACTCGAACATTTCACTATTACTGACACAAATTCATTTAATAAATTAACACTTATCATATTTCACAAGTTTTATAATTAATAATTTATAATTAATCTTTGTAGGGCAGTCGCGAAAACGGCTCGATGACACTAACACCTAGGACGAATAAATTAATTTAAGTTTATCACAAATGGAGATCATGATTAGTAAATCATTGCATGTCGTGGCCGCACCTATAAATAATAGCGCTTTCCTGAGGCCACCTAGAGGTGGTGGCCAATCCGCTCCTCTGGTGACCTGATCCCTGCTTGCGGCATCTCCCGTATTGTGGGACTTCAGTTTTGGCGACACTCGGAAATTCGCCTTTTCTACTATTTAAGATTATTTTTTTTATGCGGTCGGCTTGCACCCAATTCTGGATCTCTCTTTTCTTACTTTTTTTTTTCCCAACAACAAAAACCGCTATCCCTTTCAAAAATGTCCAGAGTCACGCTAAGGAACTGGTGGCTCCGATAGTTGCGCACCCCTCGAATCCATCGATAACTTTCCTTCAGCCGGCAATCCAAAAACAGCATATTGTTTGGTGTGGTATTTATATATATATATATATATATTTTTTTTTTAATCGTATTCCTGCCCTAACACCACACTCCGGTTTGGATGCTTGCCCTTTAAACAGGAGTGGAAATCGGGCTTTATTACTGCGGCTGTTGTCGTGTTTCGCTGCCGCCAAATTAGGCCATCGCCCATACTCTGAGATTCGGCTGCGTCGCATATTTCGAGGTGCGTATAAATTTTAAGAGCTTTAGCCGGGCACAAACTTACGCCTACTGTTTCAGGTCCTTTGCGTAAAGTATCTCCAACGGCACTTCTTGTAGCTTCTCAAGTTCGTATAGACTGGATCCGACCGCCCTAACGACTCTGCACTTGGCGTAATTGTGGCAGAACTTCGCGTTGCGGCCTTTTGCGAAGTCACTCAGGATGAAGTTACGCTTGTATATCTCCTGTCCAGGTGCGTGCGTTATTTCTCGGGACTTCAAGTTGTTACTTCTGGTCGCTTTTTCATAGGCTGCGTGCATAGTGTCCTGTATCCTTGCGGCTAAATGTGGTGCTTATCGACACAGGCCAAATTCTGCACCTCCGCGTCGCTTACGGCATTCAACCTGCGTGCCAATTTGTAGTCCGCGCCGTTCGTGAACATGTTCTGTCCGACGTGTTCTGTGCGACGTTCTGGTGCTGTTGTGTATCGCGCTGCGTAGTGCTGCCGCTATTTCGGGTAGTGGTTCGTCCCATCGCGCATGATCGTCGCCGACATGGTATTGCCGCTAGTACAGGCTGGTTGCCCCGCTCGGACGCGTTCGCTTGTGGCGCATAGTTCCCGGTTTTCTGGTGAGTAATTCCATATTTACTCGTGAACTCGGCAAACTCATTAGACGTGAACTGTCTGTCATTGTCCGTATGAATAATTTCAGGCACCCCAAACTGCGTGAATAGGTGATCACGTAAAAACTTCACCTCTGCCGTAGTCGTCGCCTTAGGTATTGCATTCAGCCAGGCGAACTTGGAAAAATGATCCAGGACTATAAAAAGGTGCGTGTTGCCATGTCACGAGCGTGGATATTTTCCCAAAAAGTCCATATGTAGCTTTTGCATGGGCCTTTCGGTGTTAACTTCCTTGCCCATAGGGGGACAAGTAGTATGAGTCGTGTGTTTTGTCACTTTGCATCTGCAAAGTTGATGACGTACTCTCAGACTTGTATTGATCATTAGTAGAATTGCTTGACTCTGGCCAGAATCTTTGCAATTCCACCATGCATCGCCATCTCACCTTCATGCGCCTCAACCCTTCAGGAACCCACAGTTTCCAGGGGAATTCTTCGCTGTCTTCTCTGTTGAACTGGGTTCTTTTTAAAAGCAGTCCCTCCCCGATCCGTAAGTCTGGAAACTTGTCCGTCTGCTCCTCGACAACCCTCAGCCTTTCCAAATACTCCTCGCTCTCAAACTCGGTGGTCTCAAAAACAAAAACATCCATTTCCTTGCGGTGCTCGATGTTGAAATCGAATGCTTGAAGAGCCAGTGACCACCGAGCGAGTCTCCCCCTAAGATCTTTTAATGTCATAAGCCACTGTAGACGGTAATTACGGTGAACGGCATCAGCTCCACGTATGGGAGGAAGCGTTCGACAGCTTTGACGGCGGCCAGGCATTCCTTTTCTGTTACACTATAATTAAGCTGTGCTCCACGCATTTTGGCTGAAAAGACAGCAATATGCCTATCCCCTCCAGAGTCGTCCCTCTGAAAAAGCACCGCTCCTATTCCAAATTGGCTTGCGTCACACTGTATATAAAAGTGCTTACGGAAATCAGGATGTGCCAGTACTGGTGCACATGTGAGTGCCTTCTTGAGCTCCTGGAAAGCCTTTATCGCTTCTGCGGTCAAAACCAGCTTAGTGTTCGCCTTCAAGTAGTTTGTTAGTATTGCAGTCAGTCCAGAAAAGTCTCGGATGAATCTCCTGTACCATCCCGCTGTGCCCAAAAAGCTTCGTAGTTGCCTGGTGGTTTTTGGAAGAGCGATCTGCAGTATTGCTTCCACCTTTTTTGGGCCGGTGCGCAATGCACCGATGATGTACCCCAAATAACGCAGGTATTTGAAGCAGAATTTGGATTTTTGTAAACCAATGGTCAAATTCGCTTTTTTCAGGCAGTCGCTTACTTTCTTCAGCAGTTCGCAGTGCTCGTCGAACGACCTTGAGATGATTAGCAAGTCATCCAAGTAGGTGAATACACGATTGCGCAAGCGTTGAGGAATCACAATCTCTGAGTTGCGTTGCATAGCCTAAATGGCATCATTCTGAATTGATAGAGAGGTCTGCCGGGTATGGTGAATGCTGTGAATTCGCGGCTTTTGGGGACCAGCTCTATCTGCCAAATTGCATGCTTCAAATCCACTCTGCTTATAATGGTGTCGTCAACTCTGCTTAATATGGACTCTATGTTCTGCAACGGGTAAGCATCTTTAATGGTCAGATTGTTCAACTTGCGCGCATCCAGACACAGTCTATTCTTCCCAGGCTTCCTGACGAGCGTCATTCGATTGTTCCACGGACTCTCGCTCGGCTCGATGACTCCCAGTCTGAGCATTTCGTCCACTTCAGAAAACAATAGCTGTTGCACTGCTGGAGATACTGGGTAGAATCGCTCCTTGACTGGCACTGCGTCATCCACTAGTTGAATGGTGTGTGTTTCTATGTCGGTATGCCCCAATCCTCGAGATTCCTAATCCAAGAAACCTTCTCTTGCCTCTTTCAGCAGATGGGTCGTGAACTCCGAGTCGACATACCCCAGCTCCTCGATTCCTAAAATTTCCGGCGCCAATCCGAATTTTCGCCAAAAGTCCACTCGGAGATACAGTGACTTAAGAGATGGGCATAGATACAGCGCTAATTGGTGAGTGTTGGCATAGACACGACCCAGAATGTGATGTTGCGTGCCTCCAGCTGATTGGAATGTCGATCGCACTCGGTGAATTTCTAATTCCAGTTCTTTTACCAATTGCAGGTAACCTTCTCCCAGCAGACTGACGGATGCACCCGTATCTAGCAGCCCAGCGCTTTCGCTGTCCCAGCTTGACCGCTGCAAATGCCCGATCGGCGCCTTTGACTGCCGATTGAATCGCAGCGCATACCATTCTACGCTCCTGGCGCTGTTCGTAACGAGAGCGTGCTCGTTTTACCCTGGGTGTGTTCTCTGCGGCAGCTCGAGTTTTTGCATTTTCTGCTTTTCTCACTTCAAGTGGCTTCCGTTCTGACCATGTAACGAAATTATTTTGATTATTGCTAATTTTTAGTATTTTATATATAAGATTAAATTTTTTTCTCTATCGCTATCTTTTATCTCTAATAACGCATTATTGGAGATATTTTTTTCCGTGCAGTGACGGCTTGGAGCGCGACTCCTCCGCTTGCGTAAGGCTCCTATAGTTGTTTTCCGCCTGACACTTCGGAAATTTGAGAAGTACAACACCTACGCCACATTTATACCAAAAAATGTTTCTGTTCTTGGATTCGCACTCCCAAAATGTGTGTCCCCTCTGGGCAAAGTTCCAACACATGAGCTTTTCGCTGCCTCCCTCGTGCGGCCTATACAAGCCTCCACTCGCTCCTCTTGTTGCGATTCGCCTCCTGGTTCTTCCTCCGACGCATATACCTCGTGAACTTGTGGTCTGCTTAAGATTTACCGTGCCTGATCATATGTCGTATTGACTGGCTTCCAACGATTTTACAGCAGGCGCTCTGCATCATGGCATTCTTCGCGCAACCTCTCCATGTTGGTGATGTAAATGGGGTATATAACTCTGGAAACAGCATCCCTAATGCTCATTTTTATAGCCTTTATTAGGTCATGATCGGAAAACGGCGTAGCCAATCAAGAGCGCAGACCTAGCATCGCCTGGATGTACTCATCGATTGTCTCGCCTGGATTCTGTTTCCTTTCGCGCAATTTGTGCTCCAGCTCCAAATTTGAACGCCTGGTTTGAACTGTTGCTGTAATGCGTACCTCAAATTTGGCCAATCGGTAATCCCGGATGTACGAAGAAGCATCCAATACCACTCCTTCGCCTGACCCTCCATTAGGGCGTGGAAATCGCGCAACACTTCTCTCCACGGAACCTGGTAAGTCAGTTGTATATGCTCCAGCCGATAGATGAATTCCGATACCAGCATACTTCTTGTTCCGCCATCGAACACCAGACCCCATCTGCGAATATGCACCACTTCAGTCTTCGGCTCATGGGCAGAAGTTCGGATGAAACAATCCTGTCTTCCGGCGTCTCGGAACTCGTGAGAAACGCTGTCTGTCCAGCTCACAGGATTTGCTTGGCTCCTCTGAGCGGCTTCCAGCAATCGATGGTGGATCGCCCTAACCGGATGAGCAGACGGTAGACTATCGTTGCTGCTACGACGGGATTCCGGCTTGTTTCCTTGCTCCTGTGCGTGTGGCATTCTTTGAGCTGCCAATCCCTCACGTTGTCGTGTTCCAGTGCCAGCCGCCAGGCTGTCGCTTATCTGCTTCATGAATTAAAGCATGTCCTCCTTCATCTGCGCCTGTAAGGATGCGAATTCCGAGGCCATGGTTTTGCGGTATGTCTCTTGGGCCTGGAACAGCTCCAAATTGGGGATTGTGGCCACTCCCTGTTATTCTCGAGCTGCTTCTGACGTGTAATGTCCCTCGCTGTCGCTTTCTATCTTTTGTATTTTTATAGATATGAACTTGCACATAACAAGAATGGGTAAGATAAGTTTGGTTTTAGGCGGCTGCTTATCGGTAAGTCTTTTCTAATAAAGTAAAATATAGACTTTTAATTTCCGTTTTCCTATAATTTTCTCTGTCTCCTGGCTATGACATAGAATTGTATATAAAACAAAGGCTGGACAACGATTGCTTGTGGCATCTTTTAAGCCACCTGCCCGGACCACAGCCTATGTTCTGCCAGTTAAAAAAAAATTGTATGGAAAAAAATTAATTGTTATTCTTATTTTCCTTGGCAGAGCCGTAAACGGCAGCACAGCTTTGAATTAATTGCCTCCACTCAGGGACAGGTTAACGGGTTTCTACTTTGGATTCTTCGAATTTTGGACATTTTCTCGTCTCTCTTTGCTGTCTTATGGTTGACCTTCCAGCCGTGGCAGGAACAGGTGAGGCTTTAGGATCCTCCCCGCGGTCTAAGCAGCTGACTGTCAATGTCAACTGTCAACACGACTATTGTAATTTTGGGTACTCGATTTCACACGCAATCCCTATTTCCAATTGGGCACCATTTGCTACTGTTCGACTTGTGGTTCGGATTCCCTTCATCGACTTGCCGGCTAAACAGAGATCAACCAGGGGTGGGTAAGACTTCGATAAAGGGAAGAGTCGGTTAACAAAATGATTTATATTTAAGAGGGAGATCTCAGTTGAGAGTGATTGACGTGTTTTACTTGTGCTCCATGATTTTTATATATTTTTGCGCTTTAATCCTGCTTTTTATTTCTAAATTTTGTATTTTTTTGGTGCTTTATTTAAAAAGCTTTTATAACTTATGCAAAGTTTTATCTGTGGTGCAGCATAAGTCTGTTGATTATTGCATTTATTAAACGCGGCGTCAGTTCCGTATTGTTGTTGTTGCTTGTTTTGATTCTTTTGTTTTGGTGCTCCCCTGTGCGTACACTTGTTTGTGCGTGTGTTCGCTGCTGCATATTTCTGCTTGTGCATCGCGCTCTCGCAAATTTTTGCTGTTGCTTTTCGCTCCAAACAAAATGTTTGTGTACGAATAGTTATTTTTTTAGTGTTTACTTGCTCTATTTTTGTGCACCGTGTTTCGTTTTGCTCTGCGCTCTCGCAACTTCTTCTTTTCTTAAAACGCTGGTAGAAATTATGTCGTGCTGTAAGAAACCTTGCACGTTCAAGCAGGCTGATGATTCTGCACCTCCGCGTCGCTTACGGCATTCAACCTGCGTGCCAATTTGTAGTCCGCGCCGTTCGTGAACATGTTCTGTCCGAACATGGCAAAGTAGGGCGACGTTCTGGTGCTGTTGTGTATCGCGCTGCGTAGTGCTGCCGCTATTTCGGGTAGCGGTTCGTCCCATCGCGCATGATCGTCGCCGACATGGTATTGCCGCTAGTACAGACTGGTTGCCCCGCTCGGACGCGTTCGCTTGTGGCGCATAGTTCCCGGTTTTCTGGTGAGTAATTCCATATTTACTCGTGAACTCGGCAAACTCATTAGACGTGAACTGTCTGTCATTGTCCGTATGAATAATTTCAGGCACCCCAAACTGCGTGAATAGGTGATCACGTAAAAACTTCACCTCTGCCGTAGTCGTCGCCTTAGGTATTGCATTCAGCCAGGCGAACTTGGAAAAATGATCCAGGACTATAAAAAGGTGCGTGTTGCCATGTCACGAGCGTGGATATTTTCCCAAAAAGTCCATATGTAGCTTTTGCATGGGCCTTTCGGTGTTAACTTCCTTGCCCATAGGGGGACAAGTAGTATGAGTCGTGTGTTTTGTCACTTTGCATCTGCAAAGTTGGTGACGTACTCTCAGACTTGTATTGATCATTAGTAGAATTGCTTGACTCTGGCCAGAATCTTTGCAATTCCACCATGCATCGCCATCTCACCTTCATGCGCCTCAACCCTTCAGGAACCCACAGTTTCCAGGGGAATTCTTCGCTGTCTTCTCTGTTGAACTGGGTTCTTTTTAAAAGCAGTCCCTCCCCGATCCGTAAGTCTGGAAACTTGTCCGTCTGCTCCTCGACAACCCTCAGCCTTTCCAAATACTCCTCGCTCTCAAACTCGGTGGTCTCAAAAACAAAAACATCCATTTCCTTGCGGTGCTCGATGTTGAAATCGAATGCTTGAAGAGCCAGTGACCACCGAGCGAGTCTCCCCCTAAGATCTTTTAATGTCATAAGCCACTGTAGACGGTAATTACGGTGAACGGCATCAGCTCCACGTATGGGAGGAAGCGTTCGACAGCTTTGACGGCGGCCAGGCATTCCTTTTCTGTTACACTATAATTAAGCTGTGCTCCACGCATTTTGGCTGAAAAGACAGCAATATGCCTATCCCCTCCAGAGTCGTCCCTCTGAAAAAGCACCGCTCCTATTCCAAATTGGCTTGCGTCACACTGTATATAAAAGTGCTTACGGAAATCAGGATGTGCCAGTACTGGTGCACATGTGAGTGCCTTCTTGAGCTCCTGGAAAGCCTTTATCGCTTCTGCGGTCAAAACCAGCTTAGTGTTCGCCTTCAAGTAGTTTGTTAGTATTGCAGTCAGTCCAGAAAAGTCTCGGATGAATCTCCTGTACCATCCCGCTGTGCCCAAAAAGCTTCGTAGTTGCCTGGTGGTTTTTGGAAGAGCGATCTGCAGTATTGCTTCCACCTTTTTTGGGCCGGTGCGCAATGCACCGATGATGTACCCCAAATAACGCAGGTATTTGAAGCAGAATTTGGATTTTTGTAAACCAATGGTCAAATTCGCTTTTTTCAGGCAGTCGCTTACTTTCTTCAGCAGTTCGCAGTGCTCGTCGAACGACCTTGAGATGATTAGCAAGTCATCCAAGTAGGTGAATACACGATTGCGCAAGCGTTGAGGAATCACAATCTCTGAGTTGCGTTGCATAGCCTAAATGGCATCATTCTGAATTGATAGAGAGGTCTGCCGGGTATGGTGAATGCTGTGAATTCGCGGCTTTTGGGGACCAGCTCTATCTGCCAAATTGCATGCTTCAAATCCACTCTGCTTATAATGGTGTCGTCAACTCTGCTTAATATGGACTCTATGTTCTGCAACGGGTAAGCATCTTTAATGGTCAGATTGTTCAACTTGCGCGCATCCAGACACAGTCTATTCTTCCCAGGCTTCCTGACGAGCGTCATTCGATTGTTCCACGGACTCTCGCTCGGCTCGATGACTCCCAGTCTGAGCATTTCGTCCACTTCAGAAAACAATAGCTGTTGCACTGCTGGAGATACTGGGTAGAATCGCTCCTTGACTGGCACTGCGTCATCCACTAGTTGAATGGTGTGTGTTTCTATGTCGGTATGCCCCAATCCTCGAGATTCGTAATCCAAGAAACCTTCTCTTGCCTCTTTCAGCAGATGGGTCGTGAACTCCGAGTCGACATACCCCAGCTCCTCGATTCCTAAAATTTCCGGCGCCAATCCGAATTTTCGCCAAAAGTCCACTCGGAGATACAGTGACTTAAGAGATGGGCATAGATACAGCGCTAATTGGTGAGTGTTGGCATAGACACGACCCAGAATGTGATGTTGCGTGCCTCCAGCTGATTGGAATGTCGATCGCACTCGGTGAATTTCTAATTCCAGTTCTTTTACCAATTGCAGGTAACCTTCTCCCAGCAGACTGACGGATGCACCCGTATCTAGCAGCCCAGCGCTTTCGCTGTCCCAGCTTGACCGCTGCAAATGCCCGATCGGCGCCTTTGACTGCCGATTGAATCGCAGCGCATACCATTCTACGCTCCTGGCGCTGTTCGTAACGAGAGCGTGCTCGTTTTACCCTGGGTGTGTTCTCTGCGGCAGCTCGAGTTTTTGCATTTTCTGCTTTTCTCACTTCAAGTGGCTTCCGTTCTGACCATGTAACGAAATTATTTTGATTATTGCTAATTTTTAGTATTTTATATATAAGATTAAATTTTTTTCTCTATCGCTATCTTTTATCTCTAATAACGCATTATTGGAGATATTTTTTTCCGTGCAGTGACGGCTTGGAGCGCGACTCCTCCGCTTGCGTAAGGCTCCTATAGTTGTTTTCCGCCTGACACTTCGGAAATTTGAGAAGTACAACACCTACGCCACATTTATACCAAAAAATGTTTCTGTTCTTGGATTCGCACTCCCAAAATGTGTGTCCCCTCTGGGCAAAGTTCCAACACATGAGCTTTTCGCTGCCTCCCTCGTGCGGCCTATACAAGCCTCCACTCGCTCCTCTTGTTGCGATTCGCCTCCTGGTTCTTCCTCCGACGCATATACCTCGTGAACTTGTGGTCTGCTTAAGATTTACCGTGCCTGATCATATGTCGTATTGACTGGCTTCCAACGATTTTACAGCAGGCGCTCTGCATCATGGCATTCTTCGCGCAACCTCTCCATGTTGGTGATGTAAATGGGGTATATAACTCTGGAAACAGCATCCCTAATGCTCATTTTTATAGCCTTTATTAGGTCATGATCGGAAAACGGCGTAGCCAATCAAGAGCGCAGACCTAGCATCGCCTGGATGTACTCATCGATTGTCTCGCCTGGATTCTGTTTCCTTTCGCGCAATTTGTGCTCCAGCTCCAAATTTGAACGCCTGGTTTGAACTGTTGCTGTAATGCGTACCTCAAATTTGGCCAATCGGTAATCCCGGATGTACGAAGAAGCATCCAATACCACTCCTTCGCCTGACCCTCCATTAGGGCGTGGAAATCGCGCAACACTTCTCTCCACGGAACCTGGTAAGTCAGTTGTATATGCTCCAGCCGATAGATGAATTCCGATACCAGCATACTTCTTGTTCCGCCATCGAACACCAGACCCCATCTGCGAATATGCACCACTTCAGTCTTCGGCTCATGGGCAGAAGTTCGGATGAAACAATCCTGTCTTCCGGCGTCTCGGAACTCGTGAAAAACGCTGTCTGTCCAGCTCACAGGATTTGCTTGGCTCCTCTGAGCGGCTTCCAGCAATCGATGGTGGATCGCCCTAACCGGATGAGCAGACGGTAGACTATCGTTGCTGCTACGACGGGATTCCGGCTTGTTTCCTTGCTCCTGTGCGTGTGGCATTCTTTGAGCTGCCAATCCCTCACGTTGTCGTGTTCCAGTGCCAGCCGCCAGGCTGTCGCTTATCTGCTTCATGAATTAAAGCATGTCCTCCTTCATCTGCGCCTGTAAGGATGCGAATTCCGAGGCCATGGTTTTGCGGTATGTCTCTTGGGCCTGGAACAGCTCCAAATTGGGGATTGTGGCCACTCCCTGTTATTCTCGAGCTGCTTCTGACGTGTAATGTCCCTCGCTGTCGCTTTCTATCTTTTGTATTTTTATAGATATGAACTTGCACATAACAAGAATGGGTAAGATAAGTTTGGTTTTAGGCGGCTGCTTATCGGTAAGTCTTTTCTAATAAAGTAAAATATAGACTTTTAATTTCCGTTTTCCTATAATTTTCTCTGTCTCCTGGCTATGACATAGAATTGTATATAAAACAAAGGCTGGACAACGATTGCTTGTGGCATCTTTTAAGCCACCTGCCCGGACCACAGCCTATGTTCTGCCAGTTAAAAAAAAATTGTATGGAAAAAAATTAATTGTTATTCTTATTTTCCTTGGCAGAGCCGTAAACGGCAGCACAGCTTTGAATTAATTGCCTCCACTCAGGGACAGGTTAACGGGTTTCTACTTTGGATTCTTCGAATTTTGGACATTTTCTCGTCTCTCTTTGCTGTCTTATGGTTGACCTTCCAGCCGTGGCAGGAACAGGTGAGGCTTTAGGATCCTCCCCGCGGTCTAAGCAGCTGACTGTCAATGTCAACTGTCAACACGACTATTGTAATTTTGGGTACTCGATTTCACACGCAATCCCTATTTCCAATTGGGCACCATTTGCTACTGTTCGACTTGTGGTTCGGATTCCCTTCATCGACTTGCCGGCTAAACAGAGATCAACCAGGGGTGGGTAAGACTTCGATAAAGGGAAGAGTCGGTTAACAAAATGATTTATATTTAAGAGGGAGATCTCAGTTGAGAGTGATTGACGTGTTTTACTTGTGCTCCATGATTTTTATATATTTTTGCGCTTTAATCCTGCTTTTTATTTCTAAATTTTGTATTTTTTTGGTGCTTTATTTAAAAAGCTTTTATAACTTATGCAAAGTTTTATCTGTGGTGCAGCATAAGTCTGTTGATTATTGCATTTATTAAACGCGGCGTCAGTTCCGTATTGTTGTTGTTGCTTGTTTTGATTCTTTTGTTTTGGTGCTCCCCTGTGCGTACACTTGTTTGTGCGTGTGTTCGCTGCTGCATATTTCTGCTTGTGCATCGCGCTCTCGCAAATTTTTGCTGTTGCTTTTCGCTCCAAACAAAATGTTTGTGTACGAATAGTTATTTTTTTAGTGTTTACTTGCTCTATTTTTGTGCACCGTGTTTCGTTTTGCTCTGCGCTCTCGCAACTTCTTCTTATCTTAAAACGCTGGTAGAAATTATGTCGTGCTGTAAGAAACCTTGCACGTTCAAGCAGGCTGATGATTCTGCGTTGCCGCAATTTGTTAATTGCTGGCTGTGTGAGAATATAATGCATGCTAAATGTGCATGTCTCACTCCAAGAAGGGCTGCGGCGGCTTGCGTTGGTCGTGCCCAGAATGCATCGACAAGCAAGCAGTTGCCCTCTCGGAATGTCCAGACACCTATGCTTCTTTTGTCCCTGCCTAGCAACTTGGATTTATCTCCAATGTTCTCATTATCGCCTTCTCCGAGTCACTGCCCAAATATTACTCCTGTTTTATCCCCTGTAATAGTCCCATTAGTCCCCATACCTGAAGTATGGGTTGTCTACTCAAGGAGAGTAGTTCTTCCCTTGTTTATCCATTTCTAAAGCTTTTTAATCTATCCCTTGAATCTTCTGTCTTTCCATCTCTTTGGAAAGAATCTTATATCATTCACCTCCACCTGAAAGGTGGAAAGTCTGATATACAAAATTACAGGGGCATTGCAAAACTGTCCGCTATTCCTAAATTATTTGAAAAAATAATCACTTCGAGTTTGCATTATTTCTGCAAATCAGTTGTTTCCAGTGTTCAACATGGATTCGTAAAGAATCGGTCAATTACGACCAATCTGCTTGAGTTTACTTCCTTGGTAAATGATGCTTTCCTTTCGAAAATGCTAACTGATGTCATTTACCCTGACTTCAGTAAGGCGTTTGACTCCGTGCACCATGACATTTTACTTTTTAAACTTGACCGAATAGATTTCCCTCCGTCTCTTTTGCTTTGGATTAGTTCTTCTTTAAAAGGTAGGACCCAAAGAGTAATGCTGAGACTGACTACCTCTAATCAGGTTCACGTTACTTCTGGTGTTCCTCAAGGTAGTCATCTTGGACCTTTACTCTTTACTCTTTTTATAAATGATCTTCCCTCTGTTATATCCCATGCCCGTGTACTCATGTATGCGGACTACGTGAAACTTATTCTATCATACACCAATCCCCTACATCATTCTCGTCTTCAAGACGATTTGAACGCTATGCAACTTTGGTGCTCGGCCAATCAATTGCATCTGAATTGTTCAAAGTGTATGTTTATGAAATTTAATCGTACTACACCTTTGCTTGTCAGTTATACAATCGACAATACCCCATTGCAACGTATACTAACAGTTAAGGATCTAGGCGTTCTTTTTGTTTCAATCTTCACATAGATACCATCGTTAATGAATCAAAAGGTGTACTTGGATTCATTAAACGATGGTCTAAAGAGTTTAACGATCCTTTTATAACAAAACTTCTGTACATCTCTCTTGTTCGCCCTATCCTTGAATACGGCTCTTGCATCTGGTCTCCGCAGTATAACAATAGTCAGAATCGTATTGAATCTGTTCAGAAGCAATTTCTGCTTTTTGCCTTACGAGGTTTAAATTGGGACCCTAATCTTCGGTTGCCATCCTATTCCAGCAGGCTGCTTCTTCTTAATCTTCCGTCGTTAACCAACCGTAGGACAATTCTCGGTGTTGTCTTTCTACATAAGTTGGTTGTTGGCGATATAGATACTCCATTTCTGCTAGGGCTTCAATTCTCTGTTCCGCTAACTTACCCGCCTCACACACGTATCTCACCCACCGTATTACTGACACAAAGACATTTAATTAATTAACACTTAACATATTTCACAAGTTTTATAATTAATAATTTATAATTTATCTTTGTAGGGCAGTCGCGAAAACGGCTCGATGACACTAACACCTAGGACGAATAAATTAATTTAAGTTTATCACAAATGAAGATCATGATGTGTAAATCATTGCATGTCGTGGCCGCACCTATAAATAATAGCGCTTTCCTGAGGCCACCTAGAGGTGGTGGCCAATCCGCTCCTCTGGTGACCTGATCCTTGCTTGCGGCACCTCCCGTATTGTGGGACTTCAGTTTTGGCGACACTCGGAAATTCGCCTTTTCTACGATTTAAGATTATTTTTTTTATGCGGTCGTCTTGCACCTAACTCTGGATCTCTCTTTTCTTTTATTTTTTCTTCCCACCAACAAAAACCGCTATCCCTTTCAAAAATGTCCAGAGTCACGCTAAGGAACTGGTGGCTCCGATAATTGCGCACCCCTCGAATCTATCGATAACTTTCCTTCAGCCGGCAATCCAAAAACAACATATTGTTTGGTGTGGTATTTATATTTTATCGTAGTTTGTTTCCGATAATCGATAACTTACTCCGTTTCCAAGCAATCGATGAAAATCGATATCGAAATTCTGTTTTTTGAGCAAATTGGGTAAATAATTAGAGCTAGAGTCACCAAACGTGATATGTTGCTTGTAGAATAGTATATACATATCAGTATCATTCATTTTATACCTATCGCCACCACCTTGCTACCACAACCAAGCTATAAATCGAGTAAAAAAACCAATTTACATATGCTGCCCACCAATAGAATCCACAATTTGAACGCAATTGTCATTTTAAGAATACACGAATATTTTAAAGTACAATAAGACCTACTGATGAAAATAACATCAAGACGTGTTTGCGACAGCTAGCGCAAATTGGAAGAATTTCTGTATACATGTGCACGCACACATTCATGCGCGTCTTCTTTGAATTCTATCAACAGCATTGCAATTAGGATTGTATTGTTTTCTGTGTAGCTATTTTAATTTGTTTTTTTTCTCATTAAGACTCAAAAATTGGTGTGGCTGTTGGGTAGAGCGGTCTGCTGCGAGCTCGGGACCTACTGAGGAAACTAGTTTTTTTTTTTTTGCCTGGTGTTGCGTTTGAATAGAGGCGGCGGCAAGTAGTGCGGTTAGTTGCGAGTTCGAACCCTGCCAAGCCAAGCCCCTTGCAGATGGTATTATAATTTTGTCGTGAAATGTGTAACGCATAGAAGGAGACAACTCCGACCCCCTGAAGTGTATATATATTCTTGATCAGTATCAACAGCCTAGTCGATATAGCCATGTCCGTCTGTCCGGCTGTCCGTTTGTCTGTTTCTATGCGAACTAGTCTCTCAGTTTTAAAGCTATCTTTATGAAACTTTGCAGAAGTGCCTCTTTCTGTTGCACGCAGTACATACGTCGAAACCATATGGATCGGACCACTATATCATATAGCATAAAAACTTCTCTGTTTTTCAAGATATCTTGACCAAACTCGGCATTCATTAGTTTTATTATACTCCTCATATATACGCTAAATCCTATTAACATCGGGCCACTATATTATATATCTGCCATAGGAACGATCGGTCGCAGATTAAGTTGTTCTATGGCAAATTTTTATTTTTTTCAAGATATCTTGACCAAACTCGGCATTTATTAGTTTTACAGCGCTCCCTCCATTTATGCAAAATCTTTTTTACATCTGACTACTATATCATATAGCTTCCATGGGAACTATGGGTCGAAATTAAGTTGTTGTATGAAAAAGTTTTTTGTTTTTCAAAATGTCTTTACCATACTTGGCATTAGCTACTTTTCCTGTGCTTCTTAGATACGGGCAAACCACTATGACCATTATGAAAAGGATAGGTCTGCAAGGGTATTAAATCTTCGGCGTGCCGAAGATATCCATTCTTTCTCGTTTTTAAATTAAATTTTATTACTACTAAAGCAAACGAGCGCATTTGGTGTTGGAAAAAGAGGGTTCAGGGTATCCTATAGTTCTCACAATGATTTGTTCCCTAGTTAATTATATTTTTATTTTCGCCAAAAATATGTATTAGAATAAGCATGTTTTTTTTGCGTGCTTTATGGAACGGATTAAGCGCATCCACCAGTGCGACGATCACTGGAAGAAATGGTCGAAGCTTGCGGAAGTGGCATCTAATCGGACACCGATGAAAATTAGCAGAAACGAGTTTTTTTTTTGCATACATTAACTGATATTTAATTATATTAAAATATGTTTTTTATGTTATTAGGTGTCTAATTGCATACTTTAAGGCACTTGTGACACCTTAAATCGTCACAAAGGCCCTACTAGCACTGCCACAATAAACTAAATTCGTCTTTCTACCAATTTTCTATTCTTTTTCAGAAACATAGTTAAATTAGAGCTCGAAATTCAGAAATCCCTAAATATTGTCGAATTTGCATTGAACAGGCAGGCAGGCACCAACAGTCACACAAGCGCATAATTGCTTCTATTCATATACAAAATATGCAAGTATGCGTGAATAGCAAGTCCAAAAACTTTTAAATGCCCACATGCCAACGCTTAGGTACCCTTTCCAACAATAACGAGCTAAAATTAGAGAATTTCGCATCGACGGTGCAAACCCTTTTATTATTTCATATTACTCGTTCCCTCAAAAGGGAAGAAATGCCACCGACTTTTGAAAACTGCCAAAGCAGTTTCCTGTAGTGGGAGCGAGATAAAAAATAAAAGTACAGCGATGCCGTTTTACTACACAAATCATGTGTACTTCTTACTCCCTTGCTGTGAGAGCATGCGGGCATATCTCGAACCCGAACAAAACGAAGGCGACTTTGGACCAGCCGCACTGAAAACGCTTGTCCCCAGCATTTGTGCTGGTTGTCCAGTCTATATGCTGTTTGGTTAGTGATATGTCTTATACTATTATACTTATAATTTACAACACTAGATGTAGTGGCAGTTGACTTTTAAAAGTTTACATTAATGTTCACTGTTTACAGTGGGTTGTTTTTATTTTTATATTGAGCCGCTTGTTGGTGTTGTTTACGCTCGTAATAATTTCTAATTTCTAACTTTGTACTCTTCTTACATTTGGCTCCGTTTGTTACAATAGAAACTTGCTTAGAAACTTACAATTTATGCATGACATATTGGCAATTGTTTTTCTTTACAATAGTTTGTATATTTCTTTTTTCCCCCAATACACACTGCAAACGGTAGTCAAAAGCCCTTAGGCCTCAGTCTCAGGCTGAAGCTTAGCCACATAGGCAGCCTTATGGGCGGCGATCTTGGTCTTGCGTTCCTCGTTCGTGATTTTCTTGGCGTTCCACCTCTTTTTGCCAGGAGCCGACTTCTAAGCAGCGGCCTTCTTCTGGGTTGGATCCTTGCGGATGGCCTGTTGGGCTTTCTTGTAGATGTCCTCAATGTTGACGCGGATGCCCAACTTGATGTAACGACTAAACTGACGCTTAAAAGCCTCCTCATTCTCCTCCTCAGAGGGACGCTGTAAGGAAGCTTCTGGCCGGGGTATAATTCTCAGTCTTACCAGGTCTAGCGAGTTACAAGATATTTATAATTTCGCTGGGAGAGAGGGCTAAGGGGGGGGGGGGTGAGTATCCTGACCAAACCAAACCCAGATCTACCTCTACACACCTACACCATCGGGCCGTGGCCTCGTGCCATCTCTGCTAGCGGGCCATGGCCTCGCACCAGCTACACTAGCGGGCCGTGGCCTCGCACCAACTCCACTGTCTAATCGCTCTATCTCTCTGCCGGGCCGTGGCCTCGTACCACTATACTCCCTAACAGCTAACCCGTAATACCCACTCACAGGCCATAGTCCCGCACCACATGCTCCCGCTTTTGGTTAGGGTGAACATCGGCCAATTCCGATGTTAGAACAGATAGGGTTACTGAAGGATAAAGAATTAGCAGATTTCCTTCGTTAATTGCAGCATATGCACTTTATTCACTGATTTATTTAACACTACCCTACTGTACTTCCTAGACTTAGGGCCCTGCCGCACTGCTTGGAGCCCTAGCGCTCCACTATACCACCTATGATTCCGTTTATCTCGCGCAGCACTTCCACTCACCCTTAACGTTCAATCCAAAGTGCCGGCACGCTCGCCGGCAAGCCATGCGCTCGCTTCGGCTGCTCAACTTCGCCGCGAGCTTTCGCAACTTCGCCTCGGAGCTTTCGCTCTTCGCCGCCGAATTGAAGTTGCGCTCTCGAAGACGGTGTTGAGCAACCGATCGACAACGCACGGTTGCAGCGGCGGCCGGCGGTTAAATTCAAACTCATTCTTTAAAATAATTATAATATTCGCGGCTCCTTGCCTCATTACTCCTAACATCGAACTGCTTATAATACTGATGGCTCCTTGCCTCTTACTCCACTGAGATCTTAACCTTATACAATTAATACTTATAACTAAAGAAAATTAATACGCCAGTGGCTCCCTGCCGTAATTTGGCCAAAGGGATGACGGCTCCTTGCCGTGAAAACTGTGGGGTGGCTGGTCTCATTAGCCGCCTCACACCCCCCCCTCACTTCGGACAGGTGACGGTCACGTCGCCTTTCGCGTTCAGCGTAACGCTGTACTCGCTCTCCCCGTCGGACACGTGGAACCGAGTGCGTCGGCATCGGAAGCGGCGGATTCGCGCCTCTCTGGCGATTAGGTTCACCACGCCCGACGACAACGGTGTTCCAAGAGGAAACACCTTCCAGCCTAAGGGGGTGGAATCGGGCACAGGTTCCTCGACGGGGCCCTCCGGCTTTACTCCAACGTCAGCACTGTGGGCGATCGCCTCGACCTCGGTGTCGGGTTTCTTGGGGTGGCTCTCCGGTGTGACCCTCACGTCGGCACTGCGGGCGACCGTGTCGACCTCGGTGTCGGGTTCATTCTCCAGCACTGAGTCCAGGCTAGTGTCCCACCCGTCGATGCCGTCGAAAAGGTCCACTATGTCGTCCCACAACTCGCTCTCCGTGGGAGTCTTTAGAGCCATGGGGGAGGAATCCTGGGTTGGACTCGAAAGCTTGGGTGACGAAGCCGTCACCACCGCGTTCTCTTCCTCGGACTAGACTTCATCCCGGCCTTCCTGGCGAACCGTGAAGGAACCTTTTCGGGATGGCGCCTTGGCTTCTTGGCCGAACCAGGCGTCTTCTGACTCCCGCCGGGCGATGGTGTCGGGTGTCTCGGCGCGGGCAATAGGCACGAGCGCGGGCATCTCGTCCTCGTCGTCGAGCCACTCCTCCTCCGATTCGTTAGGAAAGGTTTCGTCTGGCACCTCGGCGCGGGCTGTGGAAATGGCCGAGTTCGCCGCGTCCTTGGTGCTGAGATGGTGCTCCTCCACGACCATCTGGCAGACCGCAATCGGTATCGGCCAGGGTTCGGGATGCCCTCCTCGAGAAGCGATCTTGCAACGGCGGTTATCCTTCCCGAGCTGGGAAGGACCCTCCTGGCGCTCGCGGGGCGAACGCGGCACGCACCGCTGCGATTCTTCGGGCTTCTCGGTCTCCGTGCGAAGCCTCTTCGTGGCCGACGGGGATACTCCCTCGGGACTGGGTCGGCGATGGCCTCCGCCTCTTCGATGCCGTTATCGCCGCCTCCCGGGACCATTTCGATTCCAGATAGAACTCCGTGGCCGCTCGATTCTGGCAATC
The DNA here is from genome assembly GCA_035045885.1 of Drosophila borealis. Classification (NCBI taxonomy): domain Eukaryota; kingdom Metazoa; phylum Arthropoda; class Insecta; order Diptera; family Drosophilidae; genus Drosophila; species Drosophila borealis. The sequence goes on from JAWNOR010000194.1 coordinate 21,614,499, forward strand.
GCTCCTGGCCTTCTATGTCCGTGTGGATTCTGGTCATCGCTCCTACTCCGTCTTTTCTCTTGCACGTTCCCGCCGTGCCGTTTCCGTAGCCATCAGAAGTCTGCCTCTGCAGCTCTACGTGCCACTTCTTGGGTTCTCCAGGCTGTCGACTCGAGCCAGACTTTACTCCCCTTTTCCTGACCTTTTCCGTCGAAGGCCGAGCAGGTACTCCCTTTTCATGACTTGGGAGGCCTGCCTCTGGCTCCCTCTGTAGCCGAGCAGGTGCTCCCTTTTCATGCCTTGGGAGGACTTCCTCCGGCTCCCTCTGTAGCCGAGCAGGTGCTCCCTTTTCATGCCTTGGGAGGCCTTCCTCCGGCTCCCTCTGTAGCCGAGCAGGTGCTCCCTTTTCATGCCTTGGGAGGCCTTCCTCCGGCTCCCTCTGTAGCCGAGCAGGTGCTCCCTTTCCATGCCTTGGGAGGCCTTCCTGCGGCTCCCTCTGTAGCCGAGCAGGTGCTCCCTTTTCATGCCTTGGGAGGCCTTCCTCCGGCTTCCTCTGTAGCTGAGCAGGTGCTCCCTTTTCATGCCTTGGGAGGCCTTCCTCCGGCTCCCTCTGTAGCCGAGCAGGTGCTCCCTTTTCATGCCTTGGGAGGCCTTCCTCCGGCTCCCTCTGTAGCCGAGCAGGTGCTCCCTTTTCATGCCTTGGGAGGCCTTCCTCCGGCTCCCTCTGTAGCCGAGCAGGTGCTCCCTTTTCATGCCTTGGGAGGCCTTCCTCCGGCTCCCTCTGTTGCCGAGCAGGTGCTCCCTTTTCATGCCTTGGGAGGCCTTCCTCCGGCTCCCTCTGTAGCCGAGCAGGTGCTCCCTTTTCATGCCTTGGGAGGCCTTCCTCCGGCTCCCTCTGTAGCCGAGCAGGTGCTCCCTTTTCATGCCTTGGGAGGCCTTCCTCCGGCTCCCTCTGTTGCCGAGCAGGTGCTCCCTTTTCATGCCTTGGGAGGCCTTCCTCCGGCTCCCTCTGTAGCCGAGCAGGTGCTCCCTTTCCATGCCTTGGGAGGCCTTCCTCCGGCTCCCTCTGTAGCCGAGCAGGTGCTCCCTTTCCATGCCTTGGGAGGCCTTCCTCCGGCTCCCTCTGTAGCTGAGCAGGTGCTCCCTTTTCATGCCTTGGGAGGCCTTCCTCCGGCTCCCTCTGTAGCCGAGCAGGTGCTCCCTTTTCATGCCTTGGGAGGCCTTCCTCCGGCTCCCTCTGTAGCCGAGCAGGTGCTCCCTTTTCATGCCTTGGGAGGCCTTCCTCCGGCTCCCTCTGTAGCCGAGCAGGTGCTCCCTTTTCATGCCTTGGGAGGCCTTCCTCCGGCTCCCTCTGTTGCCGAGCAGGTGCTCCCTTTTCATGCCTTGGGAGGCCTTCCTCCGGCTCCCTCTGTAGCCGAGCAGGTGCTCCCTTTTCATGCCTTGGGAGGCCTTCCTCCGGCTCCCTCTGTAGCCGAGCAGGTGCTCCCTTTTCATGCCTTGGGAGGCCTTCCTCCGGCTCCCTCTGTTGCCGAGCAGGTGCTCCCTTTTCATGCCTTGGGAGGCCTTCCTCCGGCTCCCTCTGTAGCCGAGCAGGTGCTCCCTTCCATGCCTTGGGAGGCCTTCCTCCGGCTCCCTCTGTAGCCGAGCAGGTGCTCCCTTTCCATGCCTTGGGAGGCCTTCCTCCGGCTCCCTCTGTAGCCGAGCAGGTGCTCCCTTTTCAAGCCTTGGGAGGCCTTCCTCCGGCTCCCTCTGTAGCCGAGCAGGTGCTCCCTTTTCATGCCTTGGGAGGCCTTCCTCCGGCTCCCTCTGTAGCCGAGCAGGTGCTCCCTTTTCATGCCTTGGGAGGCCTTCCTCCGGCTCCCTCTGTTGCCGAGCAGGTGCTCCCTTTTCATGCCTTGGGAGGCCTTCCTCCGGCTCCCTCTGTAGCCGAGCAGGTGCTCCCTTTTCATGCCTTGGGAGGCCTTCCTCCGGCTCCCTCTGTAGCCGAGCAGGTGCTCCCTTTTCATGCCTTGGGAGGCCTTCCTCCGGCTCCCTCTGTTGCCGAGCAGGTGCTCCCTTTTCATGCCTTGGGAGGCCTTCCTCCGGCTCCCTCTGTAGCCGAGCAGGTGCTCCCTTTCCATGCCTTGGGAGGCCTTCCTCCGGCTCCCTCTGTAGCCGAGCAGGTGCTCCCTTTCCATGCCTTGGGAGGCCTTCCTCCGGCTCCCTCTGTAGCTGAGCAGGTGCTCCCTTTTCATGCCTTGGGAGGCCTTCCTCCGGCTCCCTCTGTAGCCGAGCAGGTGCTCCCTTTTCATGCCTTGGGAGGCCTTCCTCCGGCTCCCTCTGTAGCCGAGCAGGTGCTCCCTTTTCATGCCTTGGGAGGCCTTCCTCCGGCTCCCTCTGTAGCCGAGCAGGTGCTCCCTTTTCATGCCTTGGGAGGCCTTCCTCCGGCTCCCTCTGTTGCCGAGCAGGTGCTCCCTTTTCATGCCTTGGGAGGCCTTCCTCCGGCTCCCTCTGTAGCCGAGCAGGTGCTCCCTTTTCATGCCTTGGGAGGCCTTCCTCCGGCTCCCTCTGTAGCCGAGCAGGTGCTCCCTTTTCATGCCTTGGGAGGCCTTCCTCCGGCTCCCTCTGTTGCCGAGCAGGTGCTCCCTTTTCATGCCTTGGGAGGCCTTCCTCCGGCTCCCTCTGTAGCCGAGCAGGTGCTCCCTTCCATGCCTTGGGAGGCCTTCCTCCGGCTCCCTCTGTAGCCGAGCAGGTGCTCCCTTTCCATGCCTTGGGAGGCCTTCCTCCGGCTCCCTCTGTAGCCGAGCAGGTGCTCCCTTTTCAAGCCTTGGGAGGCCTTCCTCCGGCTCCCTCTGTAGCCGAGCAGGTGCTCCCTTTTCATGCCTTGGGAGGCCTTCCTCCGGCTCCCTCTGTAGCCGAGCAGGTGCTCCCTTTTCATGCCTTGGGAGGCCTTCCTCCGGCTCCCTCTGTTGCCGAGCAGGTGCTCCCTTTTCATGCCTTGGGAGGCCTTCCTCCGGCTCCCTCTGTAGCCGAGCAGGTGCTCCCTTTCCATGCCTTGGGAGGCCTTCCTCCGGCTCCCTCTGTAGCCGAGCAGGTGCTCCCTTTCCATGCCTTGGGAGGCCTTCCTCCGGCTCCCTCTGTAGCTGAGCAGGTGCTCCCTTTTCATGCCTTGGGAGGCCTTCCTCCGGCTCCCTCTGTAGCCGAGCAGGTGCTCCCTTTTCATGCCTTGGGAGGCCTTCCTCCGGCTCCCTCTGTAGCCGAGCAGGTGCTCCCTTTTCATGCCTTGGGAGGCCTTCCTCCGGCTCCCTCTGTAGCCGAGCAGGTGCTCCCTTTTCATGCCTTGGGAGGCCTTCCTCCGGCTCCCTCTGTTGCCGAGCAGGTGCTCCCTTTTCATGCCTTGGGAGGCCTTCCTCCGGCTCCCTCTGTAGCCGAGCAGGTGCTCCCTTTTCATGCCTTGGGAGGCCTTCCTCCGGCTCCCTCTGTAGCCGAGCAGGTGCTCCCTTTTCATGCCTTCGGAGGCCTTCCTCCGGCTCCCTCTGTTGCCGAGCAGGTGCTCCCTTTTCATGCCTTGGGAGGCCTTCCTCCGGCTCCCTCTGTAGCCGAGCAGGTGCTCCCTTTCCATGCCTTGGGAGGCCTTCCTCCGGCTCCCTCTGTAGCCGAGCAGGTGCTCCCTTTCCATGCCTTGGGAGGCCTTCCTCCGGCTCCCTCTGTAGCCGAGCAGGTGCTCCCTTTTCAAGCCTTGGGAGGCCTTCCTCCGGCTCCCTCTGTAGCCGAGCAGGTGCTCCCTTTTCATGCCTTGGGAGGCCTTCCTCCGGCTCCCTCTGTAGTCGAGCAGGTGCTCCCTTTTCATGCCTTGGGAGGCCTTCCTCCGGCTCCCTCTGTAGCCGAGCAGGTGCTCCCTTTCCATGCCTTGGGAGGCCTTCCTGCGGCTCCCTCTGTAGCCGAGCAGGTGCTCCCTTTTCATGCCTTGGGAGGCCTTCCTCCGGCTCCCTCTGTAGCTGAGCAGGTGCTCCCTTTTCATGCCTTGGGAGGCCTTCCTCCGGCTCCCTCTGTAGCCGAGCAGGTGCTCCCTTTTCATGCCTTGGGAGGCCTTCCTCCGGCTCCCTCTGTAGCCGAGCAGGTGCTCCCTTTTCATGCCTTGGGAGGCCTTCCTCCGGCTCCCTCTGTAGCCGAGCAGGTGCTCCCTTTTCATGCCTTGGGAGGCCTTCCTCCGGCTCCCTCTGTTGCCGAGCAGGTGCTCCCTTTTCATGCCTTGGGAGGCCTTCCTCCGGCTCCCTCTGTAGCCGAGCAGGTGCTCCCTTTTCATGCCTTGGGAGGCCTTCCTCCGGCTCCCTCTGTAGCCGAGCAGGTGCTCCCTTTTCATGCCTTGGGAGGCCTTCCTCCGGCTCCCTCTGTTGCCGAGCAGGTGCTCCCTTTTCATGCCTTGGGAGGCCTTCCTCCGGCTCCCTCTGTAGCCGAGCAGGTGCTCCCTTTCCATGCCTTGGGAGGCCTTCCTCCGGCTCCCTCTGTAGCCGAGCAGGTGCTCCCTTTCCATGCCTTGGGAGGCCTTCCTCCGGCTCCCTCTGTAGCTGAGCAGGTGCTCCCTTTTCATGCCTTGGGAGGCCTTCCTCCGGCTCCCTCTGTAGCCGAGCAGGTGCTCCCTTTTCATGCCTTGGGAGGCCTTCCTCCGGCTCCCTCTGTAGCCGAGCAGGTGCTCCCTTTTCATGCCTTGGGAGGCCTTCCTCCGGCTCCCTCTGTAGCCGAGCAGGTGCTCCCTTTTCATGCCTTGGGAGGCCTTCTCCGGCTCCCTCTGTTGCCGAGCAGGTGCTCCCTTTTCATGCCTTGGGAGGCCTTCCTCCGGCTCCCTCTGTAGCCGAGCAGGTGTTCCCTTTTCATGCCTTGGGAGGCCTTCCTCCGGCTCCCTCTGTTGCCGAGCAGGTGCTCCCTTTTCATGCCTTGGGAGGCCTTCCTCCGGCTCCCTCTGTAGCCGAGCAGGTGCTCCCTTTCCATGCCTTGGGAGGCCTTCCTCCGGCTCCCTCTGTAGCCGAGCAGGTGCTCCCTTTCCATGCCTTGGGAGGCCTTCCTCCGGCTCCCTCTGTAGCCGAGCAGGTGCTCCCTTTTTAAGCCTTGGGAGGCCTTCCTCCGGCTCCCTCTGTAGCCGAGCAGGTGCTCCCTTTTCATGCCTTGGGAGGCCTTCCTCCGGCTCCCTCTGTAGCCGAGCAGGTGCTCCCTTTTCATGCCTTGGGAGGCCTTCCTCCGGCTCCTCGCTCGTTCCTGGCCTCACGCCCGGTGTCGTCGCTGCTTCTAGGACCAGTTCCGCCTCGCCGCAGCGTATTGTGGTACCCATCGCCCCCAAAAAATCCATACCCAGGATTACGTGGTCCAGCATTGAGGGCATGATGAGCATCGTCATGCTGATCATTCTTCCCCCTAAGCTGACGTCTACTCTCAAAGCCTTTTCTACCTCTAAGGTGGACCCATCTGCCAGGCGGATACGTGCCTGTGTTTCCTCCGCTCTTCCCCGGATCGTCCATTTGCGTACGCAGTCCTCACTCATGAAGCTACGAGTGGATCCGGTATCGATCGTGGCGGGCATCGTTCGTCCGCCAATCTCTACCGTAGCGACGATCCGGCCACCGTCCACCTTCAGTGGGTGTCCTATTACTGGGAGGCCTTCCTCCGGCTCCCTCTGTAGCCGAGCAGGTGCTCCCTTTTCAAGCCTTGGGAGGCCTTCCTCCGGCTCCCTCTGTAGCCGAGCAGGTGCTCCCTTTTCATGCCTTCGGAGGCCTTCCTCCGGCTCCCTCTGTTGCCGAGCAGGTGCTCCCTTTTCATGCCTTGGGAGGCCGTCCTCCGGCTCCCTCTGTAGCCGAGCAGGTGCTCCCTTTCCAAGCCTTGGGAGGCCTTCCTCCGGCTCCCTCTGTAGCCGAGCAGGTGCTCCCTTTCCATGCCTTGGGAGGCCTTCCTCCGGCTCCCTCTGTAGCCGAGCAGGTGCTCCCTTTTCAAGCCTTGGGAGGCCTTCCTCCGGCTCCCTCTGTAGCCGAGCAGGTGCTCCCTTTTCATGCCTTGGGAGGCCTTCCTCCGGCTCCCTCTGTAGCCGAGCAGGTGCTCCCTTTTCATGCCTTGGGAGGCCTTCCTCCGGCTCCTCGCTCGTTCCTGGCCTCACGCCCGGTGTCGTCGCTGCTTCTAGGACCAGTTCCGCCTCGCCGCAGCGTATTGTGGTACCCATCGCCCCCAAAAAATCCATACCCAGGATTACGTGGTCCAGCATTGAGGGCATGATGAGCATCGTCATGCTGATCATTCTTCCCCCTAAGCTGACGTCTACTCTCAAAGCCTTTTCTACCTCTTAGGTGGACCCATCTGCCAGGCGGATACGTGCCTGTGTTTCCTCCGCTCTTCCCCGGATCGTCCATTTGCGTACGCAGTCCTCACTCATGAAGCTACGAGTGGATCCGGTATCGATCGTGGCGGGCATCGTTCGTCCGCCAATCTCTACCGTAGCGACGATCCGGCCACCGTCCACCTTCAGTGGGTGTCCTATTACTGCGTTCCGTGTGTATTGGCGCCGACCCGATCCTGGTCCGGACGACGCCGTTGCCCGTTTCCCGTCTCCGCGCGGCGGCAACACTCCCGACTACTTCGGCCCCGGCTTCCACATACCCAACAAAACAAGACAGGGGCGTTGGGACATTCCCTGGCAAAATGCCCCTCCTGTGCGCACCTACGACACGCCCGTCGCGGATCATATCCGTTCCCGGCCTCTTGGCTCATCATCTGATGGGCCACCTCTGCGAGAGTTGCGGCGGGTGGGGTGGAGACCCTGGTGTCCACAACGGTCGTCCCGGATCCGCTGGGAGCAGACCGGAATGGATTGAGATGTCCCGAGGACTGCGCCGTCCTCGCCCACTCTGCACTATTTGAACTAGAGACACCCGGACCCAAGGGTTGGCTGCCTGAGTACTCCGCCCTCTGCCTCACGACGGTCTCGTATTCTACGGCCAGTTGAGTTAGCTGGGATAGGGTAGAAAAGTCTTGCCGTCGCACATAGAGCCTGTATTCCGGAGCGGCGTTCTCGTAGATCCGATGCAACTCTTGTGCCGGCTCGTATCTAGCGTGGTGCATAAGAGCCCTCAGCTCTATCAAATATTCCTTGAACGCTTCACCTACGCGCTGCCTCCGGGATCGGATCTCGTCCTCAAGCGTCTCGAAGTAATGAGGGGGCAAGAAAAACTCCAAGAAATCCCTCCTAAACACGGCCCACGGCACATCCCTTAGCCCACTGCTCAGAAACCAGCGAGCAGCCCTATCGCAGAACACCTCGCTCATTGCCCTGGGCATACGGTCGAGGGCTATACCATAGGTGATAGCGCGCTCCTCGAGGTCCTCTAAGAACCCAAGGGGGTCGGAGCGTCCATCGTACCTCATACCCCACTTCCGAACTTGCTCCGGGACATTGGGAAGTGGCCTCGCCTCCGATGGATGGTGCGGTCTAGTGTAGCGGAAACCACCACCCGGTTCAACAGGGGACCTCCCCACCTCTGCGCTGACCGCAGTTGCTCGGCGGTCTTCATTTTCACCAAGAACGGGAACTGCCTCCACGCCCGAGACGGTCAAACTCGGGGTGGGCGCCTGCAAATGCCCGTACAACTGGGAGCTTCTGAGGTCAGGTTCCGACTTTTGCCGTGGCCGTCCACCAAAGTCGGGTGGGACGCCCCAAGATGGCGGCTCAAGAGTTTTAGCATACTGGGATTCCAGCTCGGCAAGCCGAGCCCAAACCCCAGTCGAATGACCGCCATCCTGCACGTAGGTGGACAGCCGCTTACGTAGCTCCTCCACGCGCCCCTCCTTCTCCAGCCCAAACTCCTGGGCGATCGCCACTAACTCCTCTTTACGTCGCTGGTGAATCCATCGGACGCCTACCCCCGGGTTTTGGCACTCACCTGCCTCCATCCTTTATTGTATACTTTCTTGCTAGTCGACGTCGCTGTTTCCCTCTCTTCCCCTTTTAGGGGTTCCGTCGGTCCTTTTATTTATTTTATTTTATGTCGGTGTCCTTGTCACTTTGTTCCTCTCTTGTTTATCCACTTTTGTTATTTGTTTCTTATTGGTTTATTTCCCTTTTTCTTTTTAATTCGTTTTCTGGTTTTTTTTTTTTTTTTTGATCACTTCCACAAACGCATAAGAAAAAACCCTACAAAATGCACTTAATGTTCTTTTAAGTTTAGCCATTCCTCACTTTGGTCGCTGCCTTAGTCTTTATTGTTTTCCTTTATACATTCTTGTTCATTTATTTTATTTAATTATTTATTTTTATTTAATTATTTATTTTATTTAATTATATATTTTTATTTAATTTATTTGTTAATTTAATTATTTATTTTATTTATTTATTTTTTTTTCTGTTTGTTTAGTATTATTTATTTATTTTTCTTATTTTCGACCACTTCACAAAAAATACTAAAAAAAAATAAAAAATCCTCTTGATGATCTTTTCACTTTTAACCCGCATCCATTTGACCTGTTTGCTGCTTATTAGTTCTTATTGTTCACTTGGTTCGTATTCACCATTAAACGTACCCGCTCTCAACACTTTCGCCAACTGTACTCACGAATTCAACTTTTCACCGCGCGAGAGTTGAATTCGTCCCACTGTACAGCCGCTGCCGCGACGCCTTAACGGTCCTTCGACGCCGACGTCGACTGCGCCGCGCGTTTGGGCACCCGTGTGCGAGCGTGGTCTCGAAGTCGCCCGGCTGGCGCGCGCGCGCTGTACTTTTACGACCGACCGTTATGTTTTCGTCTCTTTATCTTACTTGCCGGCTTGCTGCTAGCATTTTTGTCACTCACCAGCTGCACGTGTTCATTTTCTGGCTATGCCTAACACAGGGTATAGAAATGTTCTCTGGGGTATACCGGACTACTTAATACCCTATTTTCATATTTCGCACATACATGACCTTCTCATTTTCTTGCTCTCTGCTAGGTTACCTTCCCTCTAGGGTATACCCGACTAGAAATACCCTAATTTTTTTTTTTTGAAAATACCTATTCGGGCATGCTTGCGGGCTTTAATCCGCCGACATGCCACACCCCTAAACGCCTCTTGGTCCCTGCTCGGGCGCCACTTGTAAGGAAGCTTCTGGCCGGGGTATAATTCTCAGTCTTACCAGGTCTAGCGAGTTACAAGATATTTATAATTTCGCTGGGAGAGAGGGCTTAGGGGGGGGGGGGTGAGTATCCTGAACAAACCAAACCCAGATCTACCTCTACACACCTACACCATCGGGCCGTGGCCTCGTGCCATCTCTGCTAGCGGGCCATGGCCTCGCACCAGCTACACTAGCGGGCCGTGGCCTCGCACCAACTCCACTGTCTAATCGCTCTATCTCTCTGCCGGGCCGTGGCCTCGTACCACTATACTCCCTAACAGCTAACCCGTAATACGCACTCACAGGCCATAGTCCCGCACCACATGCTCCCGCTTTTGGTTAGGGTGAACATCGGCCAATTCCGATGTTAGAACAGATAGGGTTACTGAAGGATAAAGAATTAGCAGATTTCCTTCGTTAATTGCAGCATATGCACTTTATTCACTGATTTATTTAACACTACCCTACTGTACTTCCTAGACTTAGGGCCCTGCCGCACTGCTTGGAGCCCTAGCGCTCCACTATACCACCTATGATTCCGTTTATCTCGCGCAGCACTTCCACTCACCCTTAACGTTCAATCCAAAGTGCCGGCACGCTCGCCGGCAAGCCATGCGCTCGCTTCGGCTGCTCAACTTCGCCGCGAGCTTTCGCAACTTCGCCTCGGAGCTTTCGCTCTTCGCCGCCGAATTGAAGTTGCGCTCTCGAAGACGGTGTTGAGCAACCGATCGACAACGCACGGTTGCAGCGGCGGCCGGCGGTTAAATTCAAACTCATTCTTTAAAATAATTATAATATTCGCGGCTCCTTGCCTCATTACTCCTAACATCGAACTGCTTATAATACTGATGGCTCCTTGCCTCTTACTCCACTGAGATCTTAACCTTATACAATTAATACTTATAACTAAAGAAAATTAATACGCCAGTGGCTCCCTGCCGTAATTTGGCCAAAGGGATGACGGCTCCTTGCCGTGAAAACTGTGGGGTGGCTGGTCTCATTAGCCGCCTCACAACGCATATAGTCGGCCACATGCTGACCAAAGATATGAGCACGGTGCACATCGGCATTGAAGCTCTTGGTCTCGGCAGAGTAGCCTGGGAAACGTTTCACCGAGTGGGGGTTGTTCAGACCACCATCGACAGCACCCTTCATGGCACCAAACACGCGGGAACCAGTGGTGGTGCGTGCCAAGACCACATCGAAGTAGCAACGGAATGCTCCTGGTCCGTCATCGACGGGCTGAACGTTGAATTCCTGGTAACCTTAGTGCAGCCAGCGCACAACGAGTCTAAACCCAAGGTGTTGAGCAGACGACGTGCAACGAGAAGACCCGTGCAGTAGGCGTCGGCGTAGTTGGTCAAACCCACCTGAAATAGAAATCCATAATAATCGATCAAAAAATTGTTTGCTTTAAATAAGCTTGCCAAAAGCATTTTACGGCAAATCAATCAAGCCACTTGAAAATCCAATTGAATTGATAAATAGCTTAAACCTGTTGGATGAGTCTCCAAGGCATTAAAAGACTACTCGTAACTTATCGTTTCCAAATACCATTCAGCCGCTTACTACAATTCAACACCCTACTACTCCGATCAAACAGCAGCTCATCTCATTTGTTACTCCGGTAGCTGTGAGGTCTGCCGAAGACACAAGTTAAGTTCCCCAATGTACGAAATCGGTACGAGAAAAACCTAAAAATTCAAGCCCCGGTGGATTATTATTAGTGTATCTGAAATATTTTTAAACATCTGTTGTAAAGAATTTTGACCAGAATATTTAATAGTTAAGGCATACACAGCCAAAACGAAAATCGGTCTCAGATTTTACGACCCAATCCATCTAATGGCGCCTCAACTTTACTTGCAGCGTCGCAAAACTAAGTCTTCTCTTGTGCTTGCTTATTAAAACGTTAGAGGCCTTAATCTTAATCTTAATCTAATCTTCATAACCTGCACGGGCAAAAACGGATTAATGTTTTTGTGCAAATGTATGTAAAAGGCAGAAGAAAGCATCCCCAAATCCAAGACGATCTAACCATGTCCATCTGTTTGTCCGGCTGTCTGTCCGTATGGATGAACGCTTGGTCTCAGAACCTATAGGAGCTAGAGACTTGACACTTTGAACGTAGGTCGTCCTAGTGCTCGCACAATACGAGTTTGTTTTTGGTAATCGATAATATGCTCCGTTATCCAGCAATCGATATTAATCAATTTTTCTACACAATAAGATATACTGCTGAAAATTTCATCAAGATTATATTTCGAATGAGTAAAGCTCGGTTAACGCGGTACCATTGATTCCTTTTTGTTTTATTTTTTTAGTATTTTTATTGTTAGTGTGATTTCAAATTGCATTTCATTTTGCCTGAGATTGTGAGTGCCTGACAGTTTTTATGGCCAACTTATAATATTATCGCAAGCATGACGAAGCAGAAATTCTTACTAAGTGTAACCGTTGCGTTAAAAATGGCCTTCACAACGAAATAGCGAAAGCACCAGCAAGTAACAACATACTGAGCCACATGCAAAAAAATAAACAGTAGATGTTTAACCCCCACCTCCCTCTCCCTACTCTTCCAACCATAATACATTATTATAATTGTTAATTTTTCGTCAGCAATAGCTCAACTACGACCAACCTTTTGATCCCTTACATCACTCTGGTCTCCAACATGATTTGAGTGCTAGGCAACTTTGGTGTTCAATGGTCAATGGTGGCCAATCAATTGCAACCAAAATCCTTAAAGTGACTGCTTATGACCTTCAATCGTACTAGGCCTTATCTTGTCAGTTATACAATCGACTATACTTCACTGCACCGTATACGAACAAGTGTTCTAGGTGTTATTTTTGGTTCTAAACTAAACGATGGTTATAAAGAAACTTCTATACATCTCACTTGTATATTCTATCCTTGAATACTGCTCAAGCAATTTCTGCTTAATGCCTTGCAAGGTTTAAATTGGGACCCCAATCTTTGGTTACTATCGTACTCCATAAGGCTTCTTCTTCTTGATCTTCCGTCGTTAACCAACCGTACTAAAATCCTCGGTGTTGTCTTCCTACATGCTCCCTACAGACCTATCATGAATTTTCGTCCCTTATTCCAATATCCGTGCGCGTTATATTACGCTAGGTATAACTCTTTTCGTGAATTATGCAAAAGTTAAAATAAATTGTAGCACGCATTCTCTGAACTTTCTGTCCCCCTCTCAACTTTTTCTCCCCCTTAAAAAATCGTTGCTTTCAGCTGATCATTCTCAGGTATGAGTAGGAGCATATCTTGCCGGACAGACCAAAAATTTACCCCACCGGTCGGTCGGTGATTTCCCTTCACTATCTCTTTAACTATATATATAATCTCTATATATAAAACTGTTTGTCCCGAATGACTGACTGATTGACTGACTGCCTGACAGACTGACTGACTTATTGACTGACTGATTGACCATACCGTAAGAGGTAGGAAGCTGTAATTTTCACATTAGTTACTTTCTGTGATGAAAGTACACGTTAATGCGATTCGAAGATTTTTAGATGAAGTTTTAAGTTTTGTTCAATTTGCTTCAAATTTATTATCAAAAGCTCTACATAAGAACTTAATGAATACGTCATAGCGATTTGATAAATTTCACACTCAACAATGGTTTATTGTCGGAAAACGATTATATGAAAATTTGTTGCTTACCATCCGATCGGTTATAAACTCATTTTTAAAGATCTTTGAGAGGCAAACCCGCTAGTATTCTATATACTAGTACATATCTCTTTACTTTTATAAAACGCTTTTCCGAAAAAAAAAACAAGAATAATTTCAAAGGAAAGGAGTTTGTTCAATACCTCACCATTCTTTGGTACATCGCTCTTCGGTGAGTCTAGTATATCCGCTATACCTAAACAACTAATGTGATTTTTGCAAGTCTTATGTGTACATTTCTTTTTGTCGTCCGTCTTGATCTTCAAAAGTTTCTGCGCGATGATGAGGACATAGGAAAATCAGTGCAAAGAAAAGGGACAAATAATGCCACTGTGTTTCTTGCTGGTTTATCTGTCGTTCCAACAAGGCGGCGTGTAGCAACAACAACAACACTATTTGGGTTCTAATGTTGTTGTTGCATAGCCGAGTCTCGGCACAAGTAGGTAGAAAATTTGAATGCAACATCATATACTATTACGCCACGTTTTAAAGAATTTAATTTCTTGTGATGCTTAGAATATATTTCTATCTTTATTACGTACATTAAAGTAATATATTAATAGGGTCTTTTATAATAATAAATGCATTTAATAATGTATTACTTTATTGTACGCCACGATCGCATACAAAAAGCCATAGCCTGTGACGTCATGTGAGAAACAGAATGTTGCAATCTTCTTAAATTAATTTACTTCCCTTGGCTTGGAAAACACATGCATGCATATTGTGTGAGATGAGACACACACACCAACAACTATTTGGCGCGTCGAGGCATTGATATACCATTGAGTAATAAAGAGACAGAGCTGAAGACTCACTCCGAGCTTTTTTTACCGTTTTAAAATCCCGAGCGGTAGATCGGGTTGGTCCGCAAACGCAAAATCCAACTCAAAAATAAAGCTAATTTACTATCGGAAGCAACAACAAATCACTCGCAAAACAACAACAGTGCGCACGAAAACCCATTTTTTTTTGTCGTCCGTCTTGAACTTCAAAAGTTTCTGCGCGATGATGAGTACATAAGAAACTCAGTGCAAAGAAAAGGGACAAATAATGCCACTGTGTTTGTTGCTGGTTTCTCTGTCGTTCCAACAAGGCGGCGTGTAGAAACAACAACACTATTTGGGTTCTCATTTTGTTGTTGCATAGCCAAGTCTCGGCGCAAGTAGGTAGAAAATTTGAATGCCATGCCATTCAAATCAAAGGGTTACGCATACGGCGCGTCAACATCATATACTATGACGTCACATTTTAAAGAATTTCATTTCTTGTGATGCTTAGAATATATTTCTATCTTTATTACGTACATTAAAGTAATATATTAATAGAGTCTTTTATAAATATAAATGCATTTAATAATGTATTACTTTATTGTACGCCACGATCGCATACAAAAAGCCATAGCATGTGACGTCACATGCGCAACAGAATGTTGCAATCTTTTCAAATTCATATACTTCGCTTGGCTTGGAAAACACATGCATGCATATTGTGTGAGATGAGACACACACACCAACAACTATTTGGCGCGTCGAGGCATTAATACCCTTATACAGAGAAATGGTATAGAATGTTTAAGAAAAACAATTAATATTGATTGTACTAATAGTTGCACACTAAATACGAAATTATATATTTCTCAGACATTAGATAAAAATGTGTATATGAGAAGGTTAGTGGTATTAGGTTACAGAAATTTTGAATAGTTAAAATACCCTGTTTTGAGAAAGGGTGCCTTGCTGATCGAAAAATGAAAAATTATAAAATCTGCCTGGCTGCTTGCAAGTTGAAAGCGAGTGGAGAAGAAGAAGTCATGACTTTGCTAATTAAAGGCATAGCAGTGCTTAGAAAACACAACAATGAGTTAGAGGAGTGTAGAAGCTTATATCATAGGCTGTAGCTTCAAACCAAAAAGGGATAGCAGGGACAGAATTTGGGGTGTGCTTTTTTCATTGTCAAGTCGTTTGTTTTGATTATGGTTGTTGTTGGTTCATATGGGAAATATTCTGAAGTTGTCTTTAATTTTTGGGCAACGGCAGAAGTAGCTGTAGACAGCCGGGTGTTGTGTTTGCAATTTTTGTTTGCAACCTCGCTATCGCGCTCGAAGTGTTTCGAAAAAGAGCTTTTGATCCAAAAGCCTCCTCTGTTTCTTTATTACTCAATGCCCTTATACATAGAAATGGTATAGAATGTTTAAGGAAAACCATTATTATTGATTGCACTAATAGTTGCACACTAAATACGATATTATATATTTCTCAGAGATTAGATAAAAATGTGTATATGAGAAGGTTTGTGGTATTTGGTTACAGAACTTATGAATAGTTAAAATACCCTATTTTGAGAAAGGGTGCCTTGCTGATCGAAAAATGAAAACTATAAAATCTGCCGAGCTGCTTGCAAGTTGAAAGCGAGTGGAGAAGAAGAAGGCTGTAGCTTCAAACCAAAAAGGGATAGCAGGGACAGAATTTGGGGTGTGCTTTTTCATTGTCGAGTCGTTTGTTTTGATTATGGTTGTTGTTGGTTCATATGGGAAAAGTTCTGAAGTTGTCTTTGATTTTTGGGCAACGGCAGAAGTAGCTGTAGACAGCCGAGTGTTGTGTTTGCAATTTATCATTGAGTAATACTCAATTGTGTTTGCAACCTCGCTATCGCTCGTGAAGTGTTTCGAAAAAGAGCTTTTGATCCAGAAGCCTCCTCTGTCTGCGCGCGATTTTTAAAACGGGGATAGTAACTAAGCATATAATATACAAAAAGTTTAAATTGAGAAACAATCGAATCGAGAATCAGTTAATGCAAGTGAGCCCCATGAGTGGTTTCGACCATTTTGTTATGCCCAGCGAGCGTAAGACTGCTGAGAATGGCAGCCGAACGCCGTGCCTTAAGAGCCGATCGATCAGTACCAAGCCGTATCTTGCTAATGTTTTTTCGTAATATATGTGTTTTAGTTTTGAATCCCTACAGCCCATGTATGCTTGTGCAGAGTGTGCCTTGCTCTTGCTCAATGCTTTGTGCACTTGTGTGCATTTCATTCACACATCATAGCTCTTCTAAAATCCCCGACATCTACAAACATACATATGTTTGTGTTGTGTGAATGTACGCACAAGTAAATCACAGCATTTGTCGCGAGCCAGAGATATTTTAATACCCTGAACCCATTAAAAATGGGTAAGCAGGGTATATTGTATTAGTGCAAATGTATGCAACAGGCAGAAGGAAGCATCTCCGACCCCATAAAGTGTATATACTCTTGATCAGCATCAATAGCCGAGTCGATCTAGCCATGCCAGTCTGTCTGTCTGTCCGGCCGTCCGTCTGTCCGTATGTATGAATGCAAGGATATCAGAACCTATAAGAGCTAGAGACTTGAAATTAGCTGTAGGTCCTCCTAATGCCCGCGCAGATCGAGTTTGTTTCCGATATTTGATAACTTGTCCCGTTTCCAAGTAATCGATAAAAATCGATATCGAAATCTTGTTTTTTGAGCAATTTCGGTAAATAATATGAGCTAGAGTGACCAAACTTGACATGTAGCTTCTAGAATAGTATATATGTAGTTATATATCAATTATCTTTCATTTTATTCCTACCGCCACCTCCCCGCAACCACCACAAAGCTATAAATCAAGTTAACTATCCAACTTGTATTGCCCATCAATTTAAGCCACGATTTATATGCAATTGCATTTTTGAGAATACACAAATATTCTTTATTCTATTCTACAATTAGATGTACTGTCGAAAATTTCATTAAGATCGGTTAAGAAACACAAAAGTTATGCGTGCACGTGTTAGCAGCAAAGCTGCTGCGCAAATTCCAAGAATTTCTGCATACATGTACACACACACGCACACATTCATGCGTGTTTGCTTTGAATTATATCAACAGCATTGCAATTGCGATTGTATGGTTTTCTGTGCTGTCATTTTAATTGTTTTTGTTAGCTGCGATTTCGAACCCTGCCAAGGGAACAATTTTTTATTTCAATTTTCTTTATTACTACTAAGTCAAACGAGCGCGTAGCGGGAGCTGCATTTGGTGTTGGACGAAGAGGGTTCAGGGTATCCCCTATTCGGGAGCTCCCGACTAGAACCTCTTACTTGTTTTGTTTCTGGCTGGTGTGGCTGTTGGGTAGAGGCGGCGGCAAGTAGTACGGTTAGTTGCGAGTTCGAACTCTGCCAAGTCCATTTTTTTAAAATTTATCTTTATTACTATATAAGCAAAGGAGCGCTTAGTGCGAGCTGGATTTGGTGTTGGAATAAGAGGGTTAAGGGTATCCCCTAGTCGGAAGCTCCCGACTAGAACCGCTCACTTGTTTTGCTTGCTGTAGGGACTTATTTTGATTAATATTAAAAGAACTCTAAGTCATATTTCTGTAAGCGTTATCAATCTCTTATTTAAAGGAAGGTCATTAAAAGCAATACAGAAATACGCCCACGGTGCAAAATACCGTATTTAGGTGGGTGGTGTCTAGCTGCAGGTTCACAATTTCCTGTTACGTGCTAGTGCACTTTGCCTGATGAGCAAAAGTCCTACCCTTTTGACAAATTTGTTAAAATCTAGTGGGA
This sequence comes from Drosophila borealis, assembly GCA_035045885.1. NCBI lineage: Eukaryota > Metazoa > Arthropoda > Insecta > Diptera > Drosophilidae > Drosophila > Drosophila borealis. Next base: position 21,631,856 of record JAWNOR010000194.1, read on the forward strand.
GCTTAAGAAAGTCCAGGACAGTTCCAGGAAAACAAATTAAAATCGATAACAATCGATACTAAAATAATGTTTTTAAGAAAATCTCTTACGTCCTGAGCGCTGGAGTCAGCAAATAGCATATTGCATATTGAGATACAGTAGACCAGGACTTATATTCCATTCACGGTACCGAGAAGCCCACTGCACCAGTTCTGTCACATGCCGTTCGGGCTCCTGAGTAATGCACAACAGCTATGCAGACTGATGTATACGAAGATCACGGTGGCGCTAAGATCCATGACGAAATCTATGTTTTGTTTTCAGAAGCTGAATTATGGGGACATGGGAAAAACCTTGCACGCGCTGCACTCGCTATATTATTGGCCAGATATGGCGATTGTAGTCCGTGATAATGTTAGGAAGTGCGACACCTGCAAGTTGCGATTGGCCAGGATCGTTCCTCCAAAAAAATGTATATTGATTTCCTGTTGAACTATTCAAGATCAAAATAGCGGGATGCTTACATATTTGTGGTAGTATATCACTTATAAAAGTTCACCTTCTTGCCGCACAGCAGCAGAAGTTATTGATTTGATAGTGCACGAGAAGTTCTTTGTACGGGTTTATTGCCTAGCTTTGATTCATGCACCCGAACGGGGGCGCCAGGGTCCTGGCTGATCCCATCAGAGATAGGAGCCTCCGAAGGCTACACCCCGGCGACCTACCTGCGAGGCGAAATACTTAAATATCTCCTTATCCTTTTTTGTAAATAATCATACAATCATCGTAAATATCATGCAAGCTAGTCACTTGTAACTATACATTCTTCGATTATATATTCGCTTGGTAGAGATCGCACTGATCGATTCCAGCGCAAAATAACATATTTAAAAATAAAAAAGCTTCGATTCGTAATTATACCCTGAACCCATTAAAAATGGGTAAAGAGGGTATAATGTATTTGTGCAAATGTATGTAACAGGCGGAAGGAAACATCTCCAACCCTATAAAGTATATACATTCTTGATCAGCATCAATTGCCGAGTCGATCTAGCCAAGTGCGCCTGTCTGTCCATCGGCCCGTCCTGGTAAATAATAATAGCTAGAGTCTGCAAACTTGATATGTTGCTTCTTGAACAGAGAGAGTTCTCAGTTGAGAGTGATTGACGTGTTTTACTTGTGCTCCAAGATTTTTATATATTTTTGCGCTTTAATCCTGCTGTTTATTTCTAAATTTTGTATTTTTGGTGCTTTATTTAAAAAGCTTTTATAACTTATGCAAAGTTTTATCTGTTGTGCAGCGTAAGTCTGTTGATTATTGCATTTATTAAACGCGGCGTCAGTTCCGTATTGTTGTTGTTGCTTGTTTTGATTCTTTTGTTTTGGTGCTCCCCTGTGCATACACTTGCTTGTGCATGTCTTCGCTGCTGCATATTTCTGGTTGTGCATCGCGCTCTCGCAAATTTTAGCTGTTGCTTTTCGCTCCAAACAATTTGTTTGTGTACGAATAGTTATTTTTTGCGCGTTTACTTGCTCTATTTTTGTGCACCGTGTTTCGTTTTGCTCTGCGCTCTCGCAACTTCTGTTTGTCTTAAAACGCTGGTAGAAATTATGTCGTGCTGTAAGAAACCTTGCACGTTCAAGCAGGCTGATGATTCTGCATTGCCGCAATTTGTTAATTGCTAGCTGTGTGAGAATATAATGCATGCTAAATGTGCAGGTCTCACTGGGCGTGATTGCGACAAGATCGCTGTAATTGCCAAGAAGGGCTGCGGCGGCTTGCGTTGGTCGTGCCCAGAATGCATTGACAAGCAAGCAGTTGCCCTCTCCGTATGTCCAGACACCTATGCTTCTTTTGTCCCTGCCTAGCAACTTGGATTTATCTCCAATGTTCTCATTATCGCCTTCTGCGAGTGACTGCCCAAATATTACTCCTGTTTTATCCCCTGTAATAGTCCCATTAGTCCCAGTACCTGAAGTATGGGTTGTCTACTCAAGGAGAGTAGTTCTTCCCTTGTTTATCCATTTCTAAAGCTTTTTAATCTATCCCTTGAATCTTCTGTCTTTCCATCTCTTTGGAAAGAATCTTATATCATTCACCTCCACATGAAAGGTGGAAAGTCTGATATACAAAATTACAGGGGCATTGCAAAACTGTCCGCTATTCCTAAATTATTTGAAAAAATAATCACTTCGAATTTGCATTATTTCTGCAAATCAGTTGTTTCCAGTGTTCAACATGGATTCGTAAAGAATCGGTCTACTACGACCAATCTGCTTGAGTTTACTTCCTTGGTAAATGATGCTTTCCTTTCGAAAATGCTAACTGATGTCATTTACACTGACTTCAGTAAGGCGTTTGACTCCGTGCACCATGACATTTTACTTTTTAAACTTGACCGAATAGGTTTTCCTCCGTATCTTTTGCTTTGGATTAGTTCTTATTTAAAAGGTAGGACCCAAAGAGTAATGCTGAGGCTGACTACCTCTAAACAGGTTCAAGGTAGTCATCTTGGACCTTTACTCTTTTAATAAATGATCTCCCCTCTGTAATATCACATGCCCGTGTACTCATGTATGCGGACTACGTGAAACTTATTCTATCATACACCAATCCCCTACATCATTCTCGTCTTCAAGACGATTTGAACGCTATGCAACTTTGGGGCTCGGCCAATCAATTGCATCTGAATCAAAGTGTATGTTTATGAAATTTAATCGTACTACACCTTTGCTTGTCAGTTATACAATCGACAATACCCCATTGCAACGTATACTAACAGTTAAGGATCTAGGCGTTCTTTTTGATTCTAAACTCTGTTTCAATCTTCACATAGACACTATCGTTAATAAGGCAAAAGGTGTACTTGGATTCATTAAACGATGGTCTAAAGAGTTTAACGATCCTTTTATAACGAAACTTCTGTACATCTCTCTTGTTTGAATACTTGAATACGGCTCTTGCATCTGGTCTCCGCAGTATAACAATAGCCAGGATCGTATTGAATCTGTTCAGAAGCAATTTCTGCTTTTTGCCTTACGAGATTTAAATTGGGACCCTAATCTTCGGTTGCCATCCTATTCCAGCAGGCTGCTTCTTCTTAATCTTTCGTCGTTAACCAACCGTAGGACAATTCTCGGTGTTGTCTTTCTACATAAGTTGGTTGTTGGCGATATAGATACTCCATTTCTGCTAGGGCTTCAATTCTCTGTTCCGGCTAGACCAACCAGAAATTACCGCCCCTTATTCCTATCGACGTGCACAACAGACTACGCTATGCACAATCCTTTTCGCGTGCTCTGTAAAAATTACAATAGTTTGCATCACGTTTTCTCTACCGAATTGTCTCTAACCCTAATAAAATCGTTGCTTTCAGGATACCTTCGGAAAGTCACTGACCATTCCCAGCTATGAGCAGGGGCATAGCTTGTCGGACAGGCTGTAAATTTTCCCCCACCGGGTCGGTGATTTCCCATTGCTTCCCCAATACTATCTCTCTATCCTATCTACTTAACGCTCTGTATATCTAGCATACAGTTCTTTACTTCATTAAAAATCTTCTTACTTTATTTTCTCCTATTTATGGTATATTCTTAAATAATATAGCAAATTAAGACGATTTTTAATTTTACTTAAGAACACTTTTTCCTACTTACACCCTTCTTCTTAGATGTAGGCTCTTATAGCGTCACTGACAAAATTAGCTGTGAAAAGGGGCACAGCTGGCCGGACTAACCAATAAAACACCTCCATCCTTCGGTGATGCTATTAGAAAATTGTGTTCTCTAACTAGGCTTTAAGCATTTAATTTTGATAATATTATATATAATGTATTGAATAATTAGGAAGAGACTCGTTTTGTTGACCATTAATAAATAAATATATATATATCAATATCTTTCATTTTATACCTATCGTCAACCCCCTTCTACCACCGAGAAGCTATAAATCAAGTTAATAACCCAACTTGTATTGCCCACCAATTTATAGGCAATTGACTTTTTTAGAATACACAAATATTCTATGGCACAAAAATGTACAATGTTCTGTCGAAAATTTCATTAAGATCGGTTAAGAAACACAAAAGTTATGTGCGCACGTATTAGCAGCATAGCTGCTGCGCAAATTCCTAGAATTTCTGTACATGTACACACACACATTCATGCGAGTCTGCTTTGAATTCTATCAACAGCATTGCAATTGAGATTGAACTGTTTTCTGTGCTGTGCTTTATTTTTATAAGTACTTAAGCAAACGAGCGCGCAGTGCGAGCTGTATTATGTGTTGGAATAAGAGGGTTAAGGGTATCCCCTAGTCGGGAGCTCCCGACTAGAACCTCTTAGTTCGAGCCAGACGCCGAGCTCTACTTGTGCGCACAACCACACAACACAAGCATATGCATTATTGTAGATCTCGGGGTTTTTTGAGAAGCTATGCAGGGATAAGGAGATGCACACAAGCGCGCAAAGCAATGAGTGAAAGCAAGGCACACTCTGCACACGCATACACACATATGTACGTATTTGGGCTGAAAAGATTTAATACTAACATACATATATTACGAAATAGCATCAGCCGCAGCGACGTTGTGCGCTGAGCAATATGCGGCTTCATACTGAACGTTCGGCTTTCGAGGCCGGCGTTCGGCTGCCACTCTCAGCAGTCTTACTCAATCTGGGCACACTAAAATGGTCGCGGGCACCCATGGGGCTCAGTCGTTGACGATTTATCGGGATCCGATTATTCCGCTGTTTGACATATCTATGCATTGTATAGTTAGTGATTTTAGCAATCGGCATTCCAATTATTATCGTTGAGGCCCTACTAGCAACCTCGGTAGTGGAAACAGAAGTTTTCGAGGCTTTAGCAGAAGCAGAGAATCATCCAGCTCGTTAGGCAAAACTATAATAATAGACACAACAACGACAACAACAGAGATATAAAAGTTAATCAGAAAACGAAAAACACCCTTAGGATTGGCAGACAATAACCAAAACCAAAATTCCTATTCTCAATCTCAGTATGAGTATATTTATAAATGTTACAAATAAGACAAGTAACAGGCCCTAGTTGGGAGTTGCCGACTAGAGGCTACCCTCTTCTACCAACACCAAATTTAGCTCGTGATACGAGCTCGTTTGTTTTAGCAGTATACAAAAAAAAAACAAATAGTTCCCTCAATTGGACTAGAACTCGTAGCAGACCACACTACGTGCCACCTACGTGCTCTGTCAAACAGCCAAACCATCAACTGAAACTGAAAGAACCAGATTAAAATAGCACATATACACATCGCAGAAAAGAATACAATCTCAATTGCAATGCTGTTGATAGAATAAAATAAAGACGCGTATCAATGTGTGTGTGTGTACATGTATACAGAAATTCTTCCAATTTGCGCTAGCTGCCGCAAACACGAGGCTAGCCAAAACACTTTTACATTAATAACTTTTGTGTTTCTTAACCGATCTTGAAGAAATTTTCAACAGTAGATCTTATTGTGCTATAGAATATAGTGCATTAAAATGGGGCTTAACTTATTGGGCAATACAAATTGTTTTTTTTTAACTTGATTTATTTCTTTGTGGGGTAGCGGGGAGGTGGCGATAACTATAAAATAAAAGATACTTTATATATATATATACAAGTTTAGAAGCTATATGTCAAGTTTGATGACACTAATTTACGAGATTTGCTCAAAAACAGGATTTCGATATCGATTACTTGGAAAAAAGGCAAGTTATCGATTATCGCGAAGCCCAAAATGGACAAAGGCAAGGTTACGCATTAGGTGAAAAGAGTAGAGCTTTGCGACGTCATTGAACCCAAAGGAGAGATGGAAACATATTAAGTGTTCGAGACGTACTTTCCAATGGTTTTGATGTCATCAGGGAAATTTGAAATTGTTAGGACAAAAACTGTAAGCTATTTTTTGTTTTATTAGGTATGCCGGGATTCGGCCAGCAATATACAAGGCAGGTAGAGTAAGTTTTGAGGCCACACCTTGTCAAATGGACAATGTTTTAATAATACTTAGTAATAATTTCAAATTTTTTGCTACGACAGAAGTGTAAGGTGTTGTAGCATAAAAATTGAAATTATCCCTAAGTATTATTAAAACTTTGTCCTTTTGACAAGGTGTGTCCTCAAAACTTACTTAAATTGAGCAGTCTATTAAAAACATATTTAAAATCATTTATTAAGGGGATTTCTCATTCTAGAGCTAGAGAGGGTGAAATGAAAATTAAATGAATAGATCCAAGACAGATTGTTCGAAGACGACCATATAGACTTAGCCCAAATGAAAGAGAATTGTTACGAGGCAAGATTAGTGAACTAGTGAAATGTAATGCCGTAAAGCATAGTTGCTATCTTATCTTATCAAATTCCTCTGCATACAGATTCGATTGAGTGTACAGCTTTTGTCATCCCAGATGGTCAATATGAATTTTTGTGCATGCTGTTTGGGCTTAAAAATGCTCCTTCAGTTTTCCAACCTACAGTAGTTCAAGTTCTCGGAGATCTTGCACATACATTTATGGCCATTGAGTAATAAAGAGACAGAGGAGGCTTTTGGATCAAAAGCTCTTTTTCGAAACAATTCACGAGCGATAGCGAGGTTGCAAACACAATTGAGTATTTCTCAATGACAAATTGAAAACACAACACCCGGCTGTCTACAGCTACTTCTGTCGTTGTCCAAAAATCAAAGACAACTTCAGAACAACAACCATAATCAAAACAAACGACTCGACAATGAAAAAGAACACACCCCAAATTCTGTCCCTGCTATACCTTTTTGGTTTGAAGCTACAGCCTATGATCTAAGCTTCTACACTCCTCTAACTAATTGTTGTGTTTTCTAAGCACTGCTATGCCTTTAATTAGCAAAGTCATGACTTCTTCTTCTCCACTCGCTTTCAACTTGCAAGCAGCCTGGCAGATTTTATAATTTTTAATTTTTCGATCAGCAAGGCACCCTTTCTCAAAACAGGGTATTTTAACTATTCATAATTTCTGTAACCTAATACCACTAACCTTCTCATATACACATTTTTATCTAATGTCTGAGAAATATATAATTTCGTATTTAGTGTGCAACTATTAGTACAATCAATATTAATTGTTTTTCTTAAACATTCTATACCATTTCTCTGTATAAGGGTATTAATGCCTCGACGCGCCAAATAGTTGTTGGTGTGTGTGTCTCATCTCACACAATATGCATGCATGTGTTTTCCAAGCCAAGCGAAGTATATGAATTTGAAAAGATTGCAACATTCTGTTGCGCATGTGACGTCACATGCTATGGCTTTTTGTATGCGATCGTGGCGTACAATAAAGTAATACATTATTAAATGCATTTATATTTATAAAAGACTCTATTAATATATTACTTTAATGTACGTAATAAAGATAGAAATATATTCTAAGCATCACAAAAAATGAAATTCTTTAAAACGTGACGTAATAGTATATGATGTTGACGCGCCGTATGCGTAACCCTTTGATTTGAATGGCATGGCATTCAAATTTTCTACCTACTTGTGCCCAGACTCGGCTATGCAACAACAACATTAGAACCTAAATAGTGTTGTTGTTGTTTCTACGTGCTGCCTTGATGGAACGACAGAGAAACCAGCAAGAAACACAGTGGCATTATTTGTCCCTTTTCTTTGCACTGAGTTTCCTATGTTTGAAGATCAAGACGGACGACAAAAAAAATGGGGTTTCGTTGCGAGTTTTTTTGCGAGTTATTTGTTGTTGATTCCTATAGTAAATGAGCTTTATTTTTGAGTTTGATTTTGCGTTTGCGGACCAACTCGATCTATCGCGCGCGATTTTTAAAACGGTAAAAAAAGCTCGGAGTGAGAATTCAGCTCTGTCTCTTTATTACTCAATGGGCCTAAGCCATTATTACTTTATTGTACGCCACGATCGCATACAAAAAGCCCTAGCCTGTGACGTCATGTGAGAAACAGAATGTTGCAATCTTCTTAAATTAATTTACATCCCTTGGCTTGGAAAACACATGCATGCATATTGTGTGAGATGAGACACACATGCCAACAACTATTTGGCGCGTCGAGGCATTGATACACTTATTTATAGAAATGGTATAGAATGTTTAAGGAAAACAATTATTATCGATTGCACTTATAGTTGCACACTAAATACGATATTTTATATATATATATATATTTGATTTGAATGGCATGTATATATATATATATATATATATATATATATATATATATATATATATATATTTGTTTACAGAACCTATGAATAGTTGAAATACCCTATTTTGAGAAAGGGTGCCTTGCTGATCGAAAAATTAAAAATTATAAAATCTGCCAGGCTGCTTGCAAGTTGAAAGCGAGTGGAGAAGAAGAAGACATATCTTTGCGAATTAAAGGCATAGCAGTGCTTAGAAACCACAACAATGAGTTAGAGGAGTGTAGAAGCTTAGATCATAGGCTGTAGCTTCAAACCAAAAAGGGATAGCAAGGACAGAATTAGTGGGGTGTTTTTTTCATTGCCGAATCGTTTGTTTTTTATTATGGTTGTTGTTGGTTCATATGGGAAATGTTCTGAAGTTATCTTTGATTTTTGGGCAACGGCAGAAGTAGATGTAGACAGACGGGTGTTGTGTTTCCAACCTCGCTATCGCTCATGAAGTGTTTCGAAAAAGGGCTTTTGATCCAAAAGCCTCCTCTGTCTCTTTATTACTCAATGCTCAATGCCCAAATAGCAACCAGAGATTGCACATGTGTAGATAGCGCTACACGCTCATTTGCTCATTTAAACTTTAGCCGAAAAACTGAATTTTCTAGACTCGTTTACCTTTTTATACCCACGCAGAGGGGGCTATAATTTTGTCGTTAAATGTGTAACGCATAGAAGGAGACATCTCCAACCCCATAAAGTATATACATATATTCTTGATCAGTGTCAATAGCCGAGTCGATATAGCCATGTCCGGCTGTCCGTCTGTCTGTTTCTATGCGACTAGTCTCTCAGTTTTAAAGTTATCGTTATGAAACATTTCAGAAGTCCCTCTTTCTGTTGCACGCAGTACATTGTATATCGGTTGTTGCCATAGGAACGATTGATCGAAATGTAGGTTCTTTTATGAAAAACTATTTTGTTTATCAAGATATCTTGACCAAACTCTACATTTATTAGGCTTACTATGCTCCTCGTATTCATGCAAAATCCTATGAACATCGGACTTCTATATCATATAGCTTCCATAAAAAGGATCGGAGGAAAACGAGGTTGTTTTAAAAAAAACATTTTTATTTATCAAGATATCTTTTCCAAACTCGAAATTCATAAGATTTACTACGTTTCCTACATTTATACAAAATCTTTTTTACATCGGACCACTATATCAATTAGCTGCTATAGGAACGATCGGTCGAAAAGTAGGTCCTTGCATGAAAAATTTTTTTTTTTTTTAATATATCTTAACCATACTCGGCATTAATTTTTTCCCTGTGCTTTTTAGGTACGGGAGGTTCTAGTCGGGAGCTCCCGACTTGGGGATACCCTGAACCCTCTTATTCCAACACCAAATGCAACATAAATCGTTTGCTTTAGTAGTAATAAAGATAGATTAAAGAAAAAAGTTCCCTTGGCAGGGTTCGAACTCGCAACTAACCGCTCTACTTGCCGCCGCCTCTTAATGAGGAAAAAACGAATTAAAATAGCAGCACAGAAAACAATACAATCGCAATTACAATGCTGTTAATAGAATTTGAAGAAGACGCGCTTGAATGTGTGGGTGTATATGTATACAGAAATTCTTGGTATTTGCACTAGCTGCCGCAAACACGTGGGCAGCCGATACACATAACTTTTGTGTTTCTTAACCGATCTTGATCAAATTTTCTACAGTATCAACATCTTATTGTGCTATTGAATTTTTCTGTATTTTCAAAAACTCAATTGCTTTTACTGGTTTACTTACTAGATTTATAGCTATGAGGTTGTAGCGGGGAGGTGGCGATAGCTTTAAAATGAAAGATACTTGATATATATATACTATTCTCGAAGCTACATGTCAAGTTCGGTGAAGAATATATGTATATACTTTATGTGGTCGGAGATGCTTCCTTCTGCCTGGTACATACATTTGCTTAAATACATTATACCCTTTTAACCCATTTTTAAGGGGTTCAGGGTATAAAAAGAAAGAAGCATCAAAATTGTGGCTTAAATTAGTGGGCAGTTCCAATTGATTTATTTATTTGATTTATAGCTATGGAGTGGTGTGGAGTGGCGATGGCTAGAAAATTAAATATTTTTTATTTATTTTATTTTGTATTTATATAAACTAATCATATAGTTGAAACTAGATGATAGGTGAATATCAGCAATGGCTGCCAGGACCTTCAGCTGGACAATAGTATAAACTTAAATTTATGTATTATAGTATGAACACTTAATTACTATTCAACATTGTATTGGTTTAAATTTATATATTGTATTGGTTTAAATTGTATGAACTTTTTATACCCTTGCAGAGGGTATTATAATTTTGTCGTGAAATGTGTAACGCATAGAAGAAGACATCTCCGACACCGTATATATATCCATGATCAGTATCAACAGCCGAGTTGATATAGCCATGTCCGTGTCTCAGTTTTAAAGTTGTCGCTATGAAACTTTGCAGATGTCCTTCTTTCTGTTGCATGCAGTACATATATCGGAACCAGCTGGATCGGACCACTATATTATATAGCTGCCATAGGAATGATCGGTCGAAAAGTAGGTTCTTGTATGAAAAACATTTTTGTTTACCAAGATATCTTGATCAAACACGGCATTTATTAGTTTTACTATGCTCCTCATATATATGCAAAATCCTATTAAGATCGGACCACTATATCATATAGCTGACATAGGAACGATTGGTTGAAAATTAAGTTGTTATATGCAATTTTTTTTGTTTTTCACGATATCTTGACCAAACTCGTCATTTATTAGTTTTACTATGCTCCTTATATTTATGCAAAATTATCGGACAACTATATCGTAAAGCTTCCATAGGAACGATCGGTCGAAAATTAAGTTGTTGTATGGAAAACATTTTAGTTTTCAAGATATCTTAACCATACTTTAACATTAACTTTTTTCCCTGTGCTTCTTAGATACGGTCAAATCACTAAGAGCATTATTAAAAGGTTGGGTCTGCAAGGTTATTAAATCTTCGGCGTGCCGAAGATAGCCCTTCTTTCTCGATTTTTTAAAATCTGATTCTGTTCTTATTAGGAATCTGTCAAACATTTTTTTTGCGAATATTCATTATTCGGCACCCAACGCCACATACTTAGAAAAATGTGTAAATTGAGATCTGATAAGTGCATCCGTGCAGTTTGCTTCGGACAAAGGCCACATAACCATTGAACTAAATTGATTTTTTGATATAGATTATATTAAGGAATGCGTATTTTAGTACAATTATAATTATGTAAATCTATGTATATTGTATCCTTAGAAAAAACTACAGTTTTCATATCCATAAAATGGGTAAAAAGGCTTGAACGTTTTGGTGCAAAGGTATGTAACAGGCAGAAGGCAGTATCTTCGGCCCCATATAATATATATTCTTGATCAGAAGCAATAGCCTCATCGATCTAGCCGTGTATTTTGTGCTGTGTATGTGCTGCTATTTTAATTAGTTTTTTTTTTCACTGAAAATCAATGGTTAGTATAATTCTTAAGTAGACGCAATACAAATAGTTTGGTTGGTTATTACTTCGAAACCAATCGAGGACATTTTTTTTCTATTTATTTTTTTTACCTCCTTAAGCTCATACTTCGACTACTAGCTTATAGCGTGTGCTGCATTTGGTGTTGGTAGAAAAGGGTTCAGGGTATCCCCTAGTCGGGAACTCCGGACTATAGCCTCTAAACAAATTTGGTCTGTATATATACGTAAAACTTTCCTGCTCTTAATGTTCAAATACCTAGAACTTCAGACATAAATTACGTTACAAATAAACTACCGTACAAGTTTCTCTGAATCCAAATAAAAATTACAGTATTGCATTTCCTTCTTAAAAGTGAGTCAGCAGTAAAGTGTGACGTAAGTTGTTCACTGTTGTGGTTTCCTTTTGGTTATCATGGAAACAGTCAGCAAATGCCATCAGGGTTCCCAAGCAAAAAATACAAAATCCTTTATCAGTATTGATTTAACAATTGTAGTGAATGCTCACAAGTTTGAAAAATATATTTTTGAAATGGTAGATATCAATTTACCAAGAGTTCCGGAAGGCCTTCGCGACCTGATTAAAGCTTATACAAAAGAGGTTTTACACGAAAAACCTAAAAACCTATATGAATTCTCAGTTCAATATTTTGAAAATATTGCGGCTCAAAGAATAGACAAGAATGTCGTCAAATACGAATCTCAGCAAAGTTATCAAATCATCATGAAACGTCGGATTCGCCAACAAGTACCATTGTCACTAGCTTTTCATATTATTCCAGAAAATCTTACCGACGTAATAAAGAAGTTTATTAAAGCTGTCCTTAAAGAGAAACCACAAATTTTAATTATTTTTGCTATAGAATATTTTAAAGACCTTCGAATCGGCTCAGCGCAAATAGAGGATATTAAGTATACAGCCTATGAAAAATATATAGTAGAAAATAGGAGCAAGTCGCCTGCAACCAAGGTGACATGTGAATGTGGACGTATATTTAATTCAAAAGAAATTGGAAACCAGGAAAAAAATACACTATCTGTTGCAAGTCAACAATTTACGTCATTAGAAAACCACAAAATGAATCAATATTCAAAAGCAGTTTACATTATCCAAAAACACTTTCGACAATATTTAAAACGAAAAACTAAAAATTCAGCCAAGGTCAATTCAAAAACTCCAGACATTTATAACAATGAACATTACTTAAATGCCATAATTCTGATTCAAAGACAATTTCGCCGGCAATTATTAAAAAAGCGAGCTAACAACACAATATTAAAAAACGTAAACAGGGAATCCTATAATTCTGTAAAATATATAGAGTCCGCACTTATTATACAACGGTACATCCGACAATATTTGAGCAAGACTCGGCAACGGCCATTGCTTAACTTCATAGATTATACTTCGGACAACAATGTTTCCCATACAGCAGCAGCATTTGTAATTCAAAGAGTATTTCGAAGAATGGTTAAGGCGCGGAAAGCAAAACTGCATACAAATACTGACTTAGAGCAATGCGATGATATAAACGACAATGCCTCGGAAGCAGCCTCATATACGTCGGCTTCCACGGCTTTAGTTTCATCGGAATCGGCAGGTGAGCACAATGAGTTTGGGAACGCTAGTTACGAAGAGGGTGTCCACCAACAAACTATTAAGGAAGATGAAGAAGTCGAAAACGACAATACAAACAATAAAATGGAATGTGTAACAGAAGCTATACAATCAAATAAAAAAGCAATAAATTTGAATGGAAAAGGTAAATAGTTACTGTACAAAGTATTATTTAACAAAAAGAACAAAGCCTAAAGTAAAAGAAAGGCACCCAATATTTATAACCTGAACCCATTAAAAATGGGTAAAATGGTTATAATGTATTTGTGCAAATGCATGTAACAGGCAGAAAGAAGCATCTCCGACCCCATAAAGTATATACATATATGTATATTCTTGATCAGCATCAATAGCAGAGTCGATTTAGCCATATCCGCCTGTCTGTCCGTCTTTCCGTCTGTCTGTCTGTTCGTATGTATGAACGAGTTAGAGTCCAAACTGTTCATGTAGCTTCTAGAATATTATACATATATATCAAATAACTTTCATTTTATAGATATCGCCACCTCCCTGCTACAAAATAAAGTAAATAAATCAATTAATATTTCCCACCAATTTAAGCCACAATTTAAATGCAATTGACAGTTGACAATCAAGATCGGTTAACAAGCAAAATAGTTATTAAAGAAACTGTGTGGTTTTATATGTATATATTGGCAGCCTATGAGTCAGCGCATTGATTAATAAAGAGACAGAGGAGGCGTTTGGATCAAAAGCTCTTTTTCGAAACACTTCACGAGCGATAGCGAGGTTGCAAACACAATTGAGTATTACTCAATGATAAATTGCAAACACAACACCCGGCTGTCTACAGCTACTTCTGCCGTTGCCCAAAAATCAAAGACAACTTCAGAACATGTCCCATATGAACCAACAACAACCATAATCAAAACAAACGACTCGACAATGAAAAAAGCAATGCCTCGACGCGCCAAATAGTTGTTGGCATGTGTGTCTCATCTCACACACATTGGCAAAAAATATGCATGTGTGTGTTTTCCAAGCCAAGCGAAGTATATGAATTTAAGCAGATTGCAACATTCTGTTGCGCATGTGACGTCACAAGCTAGGGCTTTTGTATGCGATCGTGGCGTACAATAAAGTAATACATTATTAAATGCATTTATATTTATAAAAGACCCTATTAATATATTACTTTAATGTACGTAATAAAGATAGATATATTCTAAGCATCAGAAGAAATGAAATTCTTTAAAACGTACGTAATAGTACTTGTGCCGAGACTTGGCTATGCAACAACAACATTAAAACCCAAATAGTGTTGTTGTTTCTACCCGCCGCCTTGTTGGAACGACAGAGAAACCAGCAACAAACACAGTGGCATTATTTGTCCCTTTTCCTTGCACTGAGCTTCCTATGTCCTCATCATCGCGCAGAAACTTTTGAAGATCAAGACGGACGACGAAAAAAATAATGGGTTTTCGTGCGCACGGTTGTTGTTTTGCAAGTGATTTGTTGTTGCTTCCGATAGTAAATGAGCTTTATTTTTGAGTTTGATTTTTCATTTGCGGACCAACTCGATCTACCGCGCGCGATTTTGAAAACGGTAAAAAAAGCTCGGAGTGTGAATTCAGCTCTGTCTCTTCATTACTCAATGGACTTTGCGTTTGCGGGCCAACTCGATTCCACACTCATGAACTTTAAAACGGTAAAAAAAGCTCGGAGTGAGTCTTCAGCTCTGTATCAAGCGCAAATTGCAAGAATTTCTGTATACATGTACACACACATTTATGCGCGTCTTTATTGAATTCTATCAACAACATTGCAATTGCCGTTGTATTGTATTCTGTGCTGCGTATGTTTCAAGTAGTGCGGTCTGTTACGAGTTCGAGTTCTATTGAGGAAACTATTTTTATACCCTGAACCCCTTGAAAATGGGTAAAAAGAGTATAATGTTTTTGTGCAAATGTATGTAACAGGCAGAAGGAAGCATCTCCGACCCCATAATGTAGCCATGTCCGTCTGTCTCTCCGTCCGTCCGTCTGGCCGTATATATGAACGCAAGGATCTCAGAACCTATAAGAAAACCAGAACCTATATAGACTTGAAATTTGAGCTGTGGGTCCTCCAAGTGCCCGCGCAGATCGAGTTTCTTTCCGATAATCGATAACTTGCCCCGTTTCCAAGTAATCGATACAAATCGATATCGAAATCCTGTTTTTTGAGCAATTTCGGCAAATAATATGAGCTAGAGTCACCAAACTTGACATGCAGCTTCTAGAATAGTATATATATCAAGTATCTTTCATTTTAAACCTATCGCCACCTACCCGCTACCACCACAAAGCTATAAATCAAGTGATTTATCCAACTTGTATTGCCCATCAATATAAGCCACAATTTATATGCAATTGACTTTTTGAGAATACACAAATATTCTATATTCTATTCTATAATAAGATGTACTGTCGAAAATTTCATTACAATCGGTTAAGAAACATAGAAGTTACATATGTATGTGAGCACGTGCTAGCAGCAGCTAGCGCAAATTCCAAGAATTTCTGTATACATGTACACACACATTCATGCGCGTCGGCTATGAATTCTTTCAGTATTGCAATTGCGATTGTATTGTTTTTTGAGCTGCTATTTTAATTTGTTTTTTTCTCATTAAGGCTCAATTATTGGTTTGGCTCTACTAAAGCAAACGAGCGCGTACCGCGAGCTACATTTGGTGTTGGAAAAAGATGGTTCAGGTATCCCTTAGTCGGGAGCATCCGACTAGATCCTCTTACTTGTTATACCCTGTAACCATTAAAAATGGGTAAAAGGGGTATAATGTCTTTGTACAAATGTGGGTAACATAGAGAAGGAAGCATCTCATACCCCATAAAGTATATATATTCCTGATCCGCAAGAAGAAACACAAAAGTTAATATATGGTTAAAATGTGTTTTGGCTGGCCACGTGCTGGGCGCAGCTAGCGCAAATTACAAGAATTTCTGTATTTCAGCATTGCAACTGCGATTTTTTTGTATTCTGCGGTATGTGTATGTGCTGCATGATGTACATATGTAACAGACAGAAGGAAGCAGCTCCGAACACAAAGATCCCAGAATCTGTAAGAGCTAGAAACTTGAAATTTGGAATATAGGTCCTCCTAGTGCCCGCGCAGATCAGGTTTGTTTCCGATAATCGATAACTTGCCCCGTGTCCAAGTAATCGATAAAAATCGGTATCGAAATCCTGTTACTTGAGCAAATCTATAAATTTTGCATTTTCTGTGCTTTATTTAAAAAGCTTTTATAACTTGTGTAAAGTGCTAACTGTTGTGCAGCGTAAGTGTGTTAGTTATTGCATTTATTGAACGCAGCGTCAGTTCCGCGTTGTTGTTATTGTTTGTTTTGATTCTTTTGTTTTGGCGCTCCCCTGTGCATACACTTGCTTTAGCGTGTGTCCGCTGGTGCATATTTCTGCTTGTGCATCACGCTCTCACAAATTTTTTCTGTTGCCTTTTGGCCCAATTTGTTTGTGTACGAATATTTTTTAGCGTTTGCTTGCTGTATTTTTGTGCAAGCAAGCTGATCACCTTGAATTAGCAGACCTATAGCTACGTTGAATATGATAATCTATTCTGCGATGTTTCGACGCGATACGTGTGTCCGTATGTACCGAAAGCTCTGCGACAGCAAGTGATCTAGTTCATACATAATCTTTCCCACCCAAGTGGCAGGGCAACTCTGCATCAAATTCGACAAAAGTTTGTCTGGCCAACCATAAGCAAAGACATTGTTAGCTGGTGCAAGAACTGTTGGACATGCCAGCACGCGCAAATCAACAAACATGTAGTCCATCTAGACATCGTGGTTATGCCGCCGCATCAAAACTTTCATTATTGTGTAGCCAGAAGCAGTTCCGCACACGCTTTTTGGTCACAATGGATCTCTTCGTTCTTAGGCAACTAAAAGCCACTCAATTATAATCCTCCTTGTTAAGAGCATCTTGTTGTTAGCGAACACATCCATGCTACTGGCTATCATGCACGATCAAGCGGACTTCTTGATAGGTGGCAACGATCTTTGAAGCAGCCTTGATGTGCCACCCTGCACTCCATTGACTCAACTTCTGCCAGTCGTGCGTCCGTGAGTCCGCACGTGCTATAAGCAAGACTTGAATTCGTCAGTTGCTGAGACATTGAGACACCCCTTCGTTAACAAATTAATTTTTTGATAAAGCAGATGCGATCACCTGCCCTCCAATTTATTTAAGCGCTTTTCGTGATCATATGCGAAAATTACGTCCAACTTAGAATGCTCATCATATAAATCAATAAATGGAAGCATGCCTTTGTTCGTACAGACGCAGTTAAGCATACGCAGAAGCCTCCTTATACGGGCTCTCATAAAGTCGTCTAACGCCAAAGCAACAGAGTCTGTGAGCTGCAGATCAACGGTAAGAAAGTTGCAATCTCGGTGGATCGATTTAAACCTGAATTTATAGCCAACGAGGACCACGGACCTATGAAAGGGGTCTTGTGCTCGTTTTGCTAATTTGTGATGAAGTCACTAGAGAGTGAGTACTGCGGCGACACTGTAATATGCCATCTATTGTTGGGGGCTAAGCAGTCCCCCCGTCCTCTGATATATGATCCAGCTAACGGCAGCTCAAACTTCGTACATATATCATTGTGGTAAAACAAAGAATGGCAAAGAACATTCCCAAAGTCTTTTGGAGTAATACTTTAAATTTCGTCCAAAAATCTTTTTCCCACCGAGGAAGCATGGATTCTAGATTAATCTCTAATGATTTTTATACAAGGGAAGCATCCTCGACCCCATAAAGTCTATATATATTCTTGATCAGCATCAATAGCCGGGCGTTCTAGCCATGTCCGTCCTTATCTCCGCCCGTCTCTCCGTCCATCACTTTATGCGTCTGTCCGTTCTTCCATCAGAACCAACTAAACCTAGGCATTTGAAATTTTAAATACTAATACTCGAGTAGTACGATTTGTTTGCAATCAATAATAATAGGATATCGGAATCCCGTTTTAGAGCAAATCTCGTAGGTCTTAAGAGCTAGAGTAAAGTATTGACATGTACCATCTATTAATGTACATAAAGATCAAATATCTTTTTTTTAAACTTTTACCAACACATTAATTGAATTTTTAATGTTATTAAAATATGTTTTTTATACCCTGAACCCAGTAAAAGTGGGTAAAAAGTGTTTAATGTATTTGTGCAAATGTATGTATCAAGCAGAGAGAAGCATCTACGACGCCAAAAAGTATATATATTTTTGAACAGCCGATTAGATCTAGCCATGTCCGTCTGTCAGTCCATCTATCCGGCATTAAGTTTGAATACGAAACAAGCCCACCAAATATTTGACCTCCTTTTTCACCGAGGTGAGACTTATTTTCAAAAAGTGGGAAACGCTCTTTGTTCTATTCTGCAGAAGTCGCATCGCATTAGCATTCGCTTAAGGCGAAGCAAGGAAATTGTTATAGGCCACAGCCAAATAACTTGTTTAAAATGAAAATAAATTACTTCCAATAAAGTCATTATAATGTGTTGTTGTGAAAGGTCGATTTATTCTTAATACTTAGAAATAGTTCTTAAAACAGTTTCAAAAAACATTGGCACGCAACATTAGGAGGCCCCGGCGAGATTTAACATACATAAATCTGGAATTATTGTGACTTAAAATAATTAGGCCTATGTGTGCTAAAAAAATTTACAGCTACCATAATTCGCATATCATAGACGGCGCTAGTTGACTTTCACGCTCTCCCTTATGTGCGCTCATTCACCGGCTCAGCTTATATGGTTACGCTTGTACATACGCAGCTTCACAATTCGTCGCTTGTCTGTGTGCGTTGCATGCGCTCACAGCTCTCCAGTTAAATAAACAGTTTTATGTGTTCTTATTGTCAGAAGGTTTTAGTGGGTAAAGTGAAAAGGAATAATGAATAAACATATAAGTTAATAGATTATAAAAACGAGAATAAACAAGTGATAATAAAGAGAAAATAATAAAAATAGTTAATTATAATAATAATATCAATATCAAAAGAGGAAACAGTGAAGTGACAACAGGTGACAAGAGTGATCAACCTATGAAACTGTGATTTTGTTGTTGTTGTTTTAAGAACCAACCCACCCAACATCGCAACCAAACCTATATTTTGTTTAAAAAAATTTTATGAATAAAATATCCGGGGAAAGAAGATGAAGACAAAACCGAAAAAAAGAGTGACCAAATAAATCAACAGAATCACAGGAGAAGAATTCAGAGAAGCCGAAATAACACAAGTAAGGAAACCAAAAAAGGAGTCAATTAAGTGCCGAACCCGGTGTTAGGCATACGATGGATCCATCAGCGACGTAAAGAGGCGCGAATGGAGATTGCCCTTGAATTGCAGCTAGAAAAGAAGGGCCGCGTTGAAGAGCTCCGTAAGCGGATATCGATCCACGTGCAGGATGGCAGCCATTTCCCTGAATCTTGGGATCGGCTTGCCGAGTTGGAGGCACAGTATACCAAAACGTTAGAGCCACCGTCCTTGAGCAGCCCACCCGACATTGGCCAACGGCTGCGTAAGAAATCCGACCTCTAGGTCCGACCTCTAGGTTAACTGTCACGGGTTCCCAACGAGCAACAGCGATCGACACCGAGATAAGTAGGATCCCCGCTCATGCACCTAGGCCGTATCCTCAGTCGAATGCTAAGCCACTTTTAAACATACCGAAACAAGTCCGGAAATGTGGCATGAGGTATGATGGCCGATCCAACCCCCTTGGGTTCCTGGAGGACCTCGAGAAGCGGGCCATCACGTACGGTAACTCCCTCGATCGCATGCCTAGGGCAATCTGCGAGGTTTTCTGCGACAGGGCCACTCGTTGGTTCCTAAGTAGTGGGCTGAGGGATGTGCCATGGTCAGTGTTTAAGTGGGGCTTCTTAGAGTTATTCTTGCCACCGCGCTGTTTCAAGAGGCTCCTGTGCCGCCGGCAGAGCGAGGGCGAATAAGTCAACGAGTACCTGATAGAGCTGAGGGCAGGATTTCTCTACTGTGTACCAGCTAACGCAAATGGCTATGAAGTACGAGAGGTTCATGAGGCAGAAGGCGAAGCACTCAGGAAACTTTGTAGTGAATCAGATCGCCATGAGTCCTGGTAGCGCAGAGCTGGGGAGGACAGTAGAGCCCATGGATGGAAGGATCCCCGTCTCGCCAGCCATGGCCCATGCGGAGGTCGTTCTGACAGGGTTCGATCCGTGACGGGCATGTCACAGGTGTGCACAGGAAGGGCACTTCGCCAGGGAGTGTCCCAACGCAGGAGTAGCCAGGATTCTTGACGTCACTCGGGAGCGAGAAACGGGCAACGGCATCGCCCAGGCCAGAATCGGGTCGACGCCGACACACACGCGGCCCCGCAATAGAGTACCCCGCCGAATCTACGCTACAGTGAGGATTGGCGGGCAGACAATGCCTGCAACAATCGACACCAGGGTCACTCGCAGCGAAGATCGCGTGCGCAAGTGGGCGAGGGAGAGCGCAGGACGCGGGATGGTAGAGAAGGTCTTGTGCTTAGACGTCGGCGTAGCTGGGAAAGTGATTAGCATCGATACTTATCATGCCCTCCATGCCGGACCACATCATTCTAGGGATGGATTGCTTGCGTTGTGGCAAAGCCGAACTGGAAGTATGGACCTGTCGGCAGGGCCTTACTCGGAATCGGACCGAGCCCACGAGGATCCCAAAAGGCTACGGGTAGAGCTGCAGCAAGAGCTCTACGCTGATCAAGGAGATGGCATGGCGGAAATGTGCCAGAAAGCGGCGGAAGCAGGGCCGATGGCTAGAATCCACCCAGACGCAGTGAATCGGGAGCGGCTCCCAGAGTGGAATCTAGGCCACTCGACGCATGTGCATCGACTACTGACAACTCAATGCGCAGTCCATTCTGGATTCTTACCCTGTCCCTCAGATAGATGACATCCATAAGCGGTTGCGTCACGCCCGATTCATTTCTACCCTAGAAGTAAAGCACGGGTTTCGGTAGATACCGATGGCAGGCGATAGTAGGGAATTCACGGCATTCACGGTGCCAGGAAGAGATTTGTTCCAATGGCGGGTGATGCCATTTGGACTACATTCAGCGTGTATTCCGCTGGTTAAGGGAAATGCAACTACTTCAAGGAGAGGTTGGTCTATCTTGCACATGTGGCTAGCGAGCAGGGGATCCGGAGAGGGTGGAGGCGATACGTTACCTTAGGGCCCCGACTTATTGTAAGGAGTTGCGGCAAGATCTCGGGATGGGTTCCTGGTGCAGGCGTTTCGTGCCCAACTTCGCGACTCAGATACAGGCGCTGGCGGTGCTCCTGAAGAAGGGGCGGATATAGTCATAGGATGAGGAATAGGAGGAGGAGGAAAGCTCAGGTAAACTACTCCGCCACCGAGAAGGAGTGCTTTGCGATCGTTTGGTCGATCAGAAAGTTGCGTTGCTACCTAGAGGGGTACCGTTTCGACTTGATAACGGATCACCTGGCACTTAAATGGCTGAATTCGATCGAGAGCCCTTCGGGGACGATCGCGTGGTGGGCATTGAAAACTGCAACAATTCTAGTGTGATATCCTCTACCGATGAGGGAAGCTCAACGTCGTGGCTTCTACACTATCAAGGCATCCTCCAGAGACCTGTCAGCAGGCAGTGGTGGCCGAGCAGGTATGCGTGCTAGGATCGCCAAATAGCCGCCCAAGCTTTCCGACTATATGAAAGAACGAGTGTGTTCCGCGACGCCGCCAAGTGTGTGAAGTGCTGCGAAGTCTGCCAGAAGTTCAAAAGCAAACAACTGAGCCGGCCATTCGCATGTTAATGAGACAGGTAGCAGAGCCGATGGCAGGGTCGTCGGACCCTTTCCGCGGTCGAAACATGGCAACACGATGTTGCTAGTGCTCCATGATGCTTTCTCGAAGTGGGTGGAATTGAACCCACTAAGGAGGACTAAGGCGGCGCACTTGCATGCGGCGTTTCGAGAAAGGATACTGAGCACGGTTGGGGTGCCCAAGAAGTACGTGTGTGACAATAGGAACCAGTTTACTACTCGTAGCTGCAAGTCTTTTCCGAAGTTCCTGGGTGTAGAAGGCAGTACACCGCTCCATACTGTACCCAAGAGAATCGCACTGAGAGGACTAACAGCACCGTATAGAGCACCACTGTTCTGTATGATCACTTTACTCCGGGGTCCTTAACTAGTGAGTTCGATCCCAGGACAAAGGCGGATAGGTTGAAGGAAATCTTTAATATCGTCCACAGCAATCTACAGCTTCAAAGGACCAATGCAGGGACTACAACATGCGAAGACGAGAGTGGCGACCTTTGTTTAACTCGATGGTCCTGTTACGGCAGCAAAAACTGTCCAACGCCACTGACATTGTGCGTTTCGCGAAGCCAGGCGAATGAAAGAAGAGAGCGGCCAATATTTCGCAGCTCAAGCCTTTCTTCCATGAAATGACCGGCGTCGGAGAGGAACAGGACCCGATAGATATCAAAGAAGAGCACGTGGAGAAGACTTAATTGACGGTATCGTTTACGAGTCGTGTGAGTCGAATACTTGGGTAGCCACCCCACAGAACATTAGCATGGTTTTATTTTATAAGCATTGTTAAATATATTGTATTTGTAATAAGAAAAGGATAGGCAAGGAACCGAATTATTGAAGTTTATTAAGGGCAAGGAGCTATGTTGAAGTCATAACTTAAGTTTGAATGTAACGTCGGCCGCCGCTACAACCGTGCGTCGCTGATCGGTTGCTCAACACTGTCTTCGAGAGCGCAACATTAGCTCTAAGGCGAAGAGTGTAGAGTAGTGTGTATTAATCATAGTGAATCCGAAATGTGAATAAAGTTAATAATGATAATGGAGTTGACTGACTTTTTTATTACTCATTGATACAAAATTCGCACATCGGACAACCCGGCGTTCAACATTACCCTCTCCCAAACCTAAAGTGTGGTGTCTAGTTGTACGAGGCCCAGTCCCGTGAGACCAACCCCGGCATTTAACCTTAGGCAGATAACTCCTGCGATATGCTAGTTCAGCATAACCTGTTTGAAACATTTCCCTGCCCTCCGTCATAGCAAATTTACAAATGACTTGTAATTAGCTGGACCTGGTAAGACTGATATTCTTATGTTATCTTACGGGAAAAGGAATTTGTTTTAAGCCACAGCCGAATTATTTGTAAAAATCAATATATTTCGTCTAATAAACTCATTATGACTTGTTGTTGTGAAAGTCCAAATTATTGGCAACTCAACACAACCCAAATGTCTATTGGATTGTAAGCATTAAAGATATACACATCCGATTTTCTTGATTTTTCCACACTTGCTAGTGAAATTTCCCAAACCCCCGTCTAAGCGTGCTCCTCCATTCCCAGCTCAAATGACGTGGGCTGTACGTTGATAGTTCGTTGGTTAGAATGCTTATCAATACTGTTTGAGCGTTATAGCTTTTACCTTTAAAACTGGGCGTAGCGCAGCAATAACGAATCAGTTAGTCACTCGGTGAGGATAACCTCTTTATCTTAATACATATAACTGTTTGCAGCCATTGATAATGGGAAAAGGGTATAATAGTTCTGAGCAAATGTATGTTAGACGCAGAAGAAAGCATCTCTGACCCTATAAAGTATATATATTCTTGCTCAGCATCAATAGCCGAGTCGATCCAGCTATGTCAGCTATCTCTGAACCTATAAGAGCTAGAGTCTTACAATTTAAAAGGTCATCCTAGTGTGCGTACAAAACAAGTTTGTTCCCGATAATCGATAACTTTCCCGGATTCCAAGCAATTGATAAAAATCTATATCGACATCCTGTTTTTTGAGCAAATCTTGAAA
Organism: Drosophila borealis; assembly: GCA_035045885.1. NCBI lineage: Eukaryota > Metazoa > Arthropoda > Insecta > Diptera > Drosophilidae > Drosophila > Drosophila borealis. The sequence goes on from JAWNOR010000194.1 coordinate 21,656,036, forward strand.
CGTATGTAGCTGAAATGTATCTATCAAATACCAAACAATAAAAACATTTCGTCAATTGGACTCGAACTCATAACCAACCGAACTACTTGCCAACGACTCTACTCAACAGCCACACCAACAATTTATAGTCGACGAATTAAAATGGGAAAACATAAACACAGCATAGAATACAAGACAATCTTAATTGCAATGCTGTTTGTAGAATTCAATAAAGACAAGCATGAATGTATGTAGATAGATTCTTTCGCTAGTTACCACAAACACGTGGCTTGTCAATATCAATATAAGCACACGTTTTCTTGATTAACTTTTGTATTTCTTATATCTTGATAACATTTTTAGCAGTAGATTTTGTTTTGCTATAAAATATTCGTATATATGCGCTAGTTACCACAAACACGTGGCTTGTCAATATCAATATAAGCACACGTTTTCTTGATTAACTTTTGTATTTCTTATATCTTGATAACATTTTTAGCAGTAGATTTTGTTTTGCTATAAAATATTCGTATATATGCTGCTGAAATTGGTAGGTAGTTCCAATTGCTGTATGCATTTAATTTATTTCTATTTGGTGCAGGCGGGGTTGGCGATATTTATACCGGACTCAAACTTAAACCTTGCCACCGACTAATACTCCAAAACCATACCTAGAAATAAATTTGTAAAAATTTGTAACTAAATTTACAAACTTTATATTTTGCGGCTCCATTGGCAAGTGTCCGTTATCGGTAACATGTGACTGGCGAAAGCACATCTTCTTTAAATAAACGGCTGATCGGTTTGATTTGTTTTACTTAAGCGCCGCAAAGTTTTCTTCCTTCCATTTATGGTCTCTTTTCGGGATTTGGTCATCTTTTTATGTTAAAAATTAGTGTATTTTAAAAATATTATTTAATGTTACCGCTTCGTTGCTATATCAGCTGTTTGTCGAAATGATGAAAATTCGATAAATCATCGCAAAAAAGACGAATTATTCAGGGCGAATGCCAACATTTTTTTCAAATGTAACATTTTTCACTACTGTGAAAAATGTGATTTCTTATAGGAAAACGTACATTCGCAAAAAATGTAAGAAATGTTGACAGTGGAACTAGGCTATTAGTTGGGTATTCTTTACTTGGCCACTTTTTAATGTTCTTAGAGTCCAATTTACCATTTTATTTTATTTTTCAGGCATAAGTGTTCATGATAACTTAAATGAACCCCTATTAGAAAACCATGGAGATGAAAATACAAATGGAGTGTATGAGCAAAAGGATCGACAGAAGCATACAAAAACAATTGCGGGCGATAAAACTTCAGTACTTCAAACTGAAACAGTAAACGATGATATCACCGAGTTTAATTTTAATGTAATTGATCAAACCGAGGGCAATATTTTACTAGCACAAGATAAAATTAATACAAAAGAATCTCTGATAAAATGTAGCCCTCAAATAGATACTGAGAAACAACTAAGCGCAAAAAATACAAATAATAGAGTTCCGGTTTGCTACCAGAAGGCATCTTTAGAAACAACCAATGCTCCTTTTTCGGAATGTTCTAATTATAATATTGTCGACCAGGTAAACCAATTTAAATTTATTTATAGTTTTGACGAAATCGTTATATATTCTAATAATTTTCTTTTTAAGAATCCCCCACATTTGACTGCAACCACATCAGCTAAATCAAACAACGAGATTAACGTCAAAGCCAATATATTAGGTAAACGAATCTGTTTAATATTTTCTGATCTCTACAAATGTAGATATTGCTTTTTATACCGTTAAGTTGGGATAATTTAATTGTGTCACGATATGTGTAACGCATTGAAGGACTCCGACCCGGTAAAAAATATATATACTATAGATCAGCGTTAACAAACGTTTTGATATAGCCATGTCCGTGGCCCGTCTGTCTGTTTTATGTGAATTAGTTGTCTCAGTTGTAAAGTTATCGACTTGAACATTTTCAAGAGCTTACTTTCTGTTGCAGGCAGTATCGGAACCGGCCGGATCGGACTACTATATCATGTAGATGCCATAGGAAAGATCGGTCGTAAATTAAGTTCTTATGTATTTTTTTAAAACATCTAAACCAAACTATGCATTTATATGTGCCATTGCAGTTTTGAAATGACAAAATATTCTGTTTTCCAAGATATTGCTTATCAAACAGCATTTGCGAGCTTCGGGGTGCCAAAGCTGCCCATATTTTCTCATTTTTAGTTTTTTTACCTTCGTTTGGTGTTGGTAGAAGAAAGTTCAGGATATCCTCTAATCCGAGGTTCCCGACTTGAGCAATCGTAGCTATTATTTTTGTAGGTATTCATATCTCCATTTATGTACTGCTCTGTCCAAATCCTCGTTTAAATTGTTGGGTCTGATTGATCTAACTATGTTTCTTTAATGTTCCGTGAGTCCTTTAATAAATAAATTTAAGCACAATATTGTGTAAAATTCTTTATATATGTAACTGTTTGTGTCGGCAGTTGTTTATGGTCTGCTATCCAAAAGAGGTATATCCCAAACCCATTGAAAATGGGTAAAAAGGGTAAAAGGTTGTGAATTCGAGTCCGGTACGGGGAGAAACTGTTTTTAAATGCTTAAGGAAACAAGCGCGTAACGCGAGCTGCATTTTGGGTTGGTAGAAGATTATCAGGGGATACTTTTTTTAAATTTAATTTTATTTTTGTTATAAATGTATATTGTATTGGATCAAAAATAGCATACGTCCGTCTCTCCATCCGTCTGTCCGCCCGCCTGTCCGTCTGCATGTATGAACGCAAGGATCTGAGAACATGTAAGATCTATAGACTGAAATTTGGAACGTACGTATTCCTAGACGTGTTTTTATCTGATAATCTATAATTTTTTCGTTTCCAAGCACTAGATATAAACCGTTTTTTTTGAGCAAATCTCGTAAGTTTTAAGAGCTAGAGTCATCAATGCTATTGTAGCTATTTACATAGTAACGATATATCAAGTATCTTTTATTTAATAGCTATTGCCACCCCTTCGCTTTTGGATTTTTGATAACATACGAATATTCCTTAGCACAATAAGAATTACTGTTAAAAATGTCATCAAGTTCGGTTAAGAAACGCAGAAGTTATATTGACAAGTGTTTGTGGCAGCTAGCGCAAATTGCAAAAATTTATGTATATATCTACAAACACATTCTTGTGCGTCTTAATTGCATTCTATCAACAGCATTGCAATTATGATTATATTGTATTCTTTGCTGTGTTTATGTGTTGTTATTTGTTGGTATGGCTGACAAGTAGACTTGTTTTCTGACCCCGTAGCGAGCTCTGCATTTGGTGTTGGAAGAAGAGGGTTCAGGGTATCCCCTAGTCGGGAATTCCCGACCTGAACCTCTTACATCTTCATGTTTTTATACCCGGAACCCATTAAAAATGGGTAAAAGGGATATAATGTATTTGTACAAATGTATGTTAAAGAAAGAAGGAAGCTTTTCCGACCCCATAAAGTGTATATATTCTTGATCAGCATCAACAGCCGATTCGATCTAGCCATGTCCGTCTGTCTGTCCGTTCGTCTGTCCGTCCGTCTCTCTGTCCGTCCGTCCGTCTGCCCGTCCGTATGTATGAACGTAAGGATCTCAGAACCTATAAGAATTAGAGACTTGAAATTTTAGCTGTAGGTCCTATATTCGATAACTTAACCCGTTTTCAAGTAATTGATTAAAATCGATATCGAAATCCTGTTTTTTGCGCAATTTTGGTAAATAAAAAGACCTCGAGTCGCCAAGTATCTTTAATTTTATACCTATCGCCACCTCCCCTTTACCGCCACAAAGCTATAAATCAAATTAATAACTTGTATTACCCACTAATTTAAGCCACAATTAATGCAGTTGATATTTCAATTGAGAATACACAAATATTCTATATTCTATTCTACAATAAGATGTACTGTCAAAAATGTCATTAAGATTAGTTTAAGAAACACAAAAGTGCATTTGGTTGGAGAAAGAGGGTTCAAGGTATCCCCTAGTTTATTATTATCCCTTGTTTTATTTTGACTAGGATGTTTTTATATCCTGAACTCATTGATTTCCATAAAATATATATTTGCCAATTCAGCATCAATGGTTAGGTCGATCTAGCTAAGTCCGTCCGTATGTTTGAACACGTCGATCCCAGAACCTATAAAACTTTGACTTGAAATTGTTACGAAGGTTCCGCTAGTGTCCGCCCAGTACAAGTGGTTGTATTGTATTGCGTTTTTACGTTTAGTCTAAATTATTCTTACAGCGGTGGCGGTTAAAGGTATTTGCGACTTTGACTTCGCAAGGGGGAAATTCTTTTTTAATAATTTTATTTTAATATTTATTTTATTTAAAAGGTTTAGGGTACCCCTAGTCGGGCATCCGCGACAAGAACGCTCCAACTTGTTTACCTCAATTTATTCATATAAATTAAATTCTTGGCATGGCTGTGAGGTATGGAAGGTGATAAATAGTTTGATTGGTTGAGATAAGTAGTTGTAGGCTCAACAACGCTTGTGTATCCCTTTATCTATTAAACAATTACATATAAAAAATGTAAAGCTTGGGGAAACAAGCGCATAGCACTACCTGCGTTTGCTGTTGGAATAAAGAAGGTTCGGGATAAACTACTCGGCCCCTCTTACTTGTTATACTTTTGGTTGTGAGTGTTTAACTTTAATATGTTGGGCAGTTATGTTAAAGCCACATAGTTTCACACAACAAAACGGACAAAGCAGGCGCGTGATAACAACTTAAGTAGTCTGTCTCGCTCATAGAATGCATCCAGCAAAAACAAACAGCGAAAACAGCTACACCAGCAGAGCTAACCCGACTGGCCTTGCTTTATGTCAATGAACGACGTCAGAGATTATGATTCTATAGATTATATATATTCGATTATGGAGCATAAGATTGCGATGCACGATGAGAGGCCTAAACAGGTCGATCCCCTGCTAGAGATGGGCTGCGTTCAGCCATCGAACAGTGCACACAGTAGGCTGATTATTGTGGTCAGGAAAAGACAGACAAATTGTGACTGACGCAATACAATATTCAGGTAATGAACTTCATCGTCGTAGCAGATACACTATCAAGGGGACCACCAAATCAGAGACCTGTCCATTGACACCATAAATGCGGGAAAAGCTCCAGAACACTCTCTTAAAGTTTCTCTGCTACGAGGTAAAGTGCGGAAATCTGTATAGGCACATTCCCTATCCAACGTGTCGTGGAAGCACAACAAGTAATGCAGGCGAAGCACGATGCAGCCACTGCGATGCATACGGAAAGCCGCAAAACAATGGCTCTGGCAGCACGCTATTATTTCCAAGCGCTCTACCGGTATGTGGGTGCATACGTAAATACGCAATATATACAGAACAAACTAAAAACTGCCTCCAAGATGATGATGTAGATTCTGGAGGAGCCGAGGGTCTTGTAGATTTCTTACAACCTCTACCGAGATCTACGCATGGCAACGCGACCTTACTTGTTCTTTGATAGATCTTCCTACAACATACCAAAAAAAATAGCACTATCAGAATGCATTTTCACTGGATTTGCATCACCAAAAACTTATAACGGATAATGGGGGGCAGTTCACAAGTGGACCACTCAGGGCCTTTTTGTAGGAGTTCGGCGTTAAACACTAGTTAACTGCGCCATCTTCGCCCCAAATCAGACGGTAAAGACAAAGATAGAACAGTACGCCGAGGATAAATAACGCAACCTGGACCAGGTACTTGCAGATCTGACACTACTAGTCAACACCAGCGTATCAGCTGCAATAAGATACAGTTCTGCCTTTATAATGCCGGGAAACAAACCAAGGCTTCGGAACTGGGCAAGAAACGCAAAGTGCAGGAGGGTTGTCAGAAATTAACGGTAATCTTCCAGGTGATACGGCATTAAGGCGGCTAAGGATCTGGTACGACTATAACTTGCGGCGCCGGTAGAGGAGACCGCCTGTTGTAGACGAGGTGTGGGTAGAGGGTCATTGCAAATTGGCATCTTCATATCGCTAGTCGTCTGCCGACTAAGAAATTGAGGAAATAAACGCATTAGGACGGCCGCTTCAAACGCTTGATGTCTAAATTTTGTTATTCTCGTATCAGAAAAAAATATATATTAATACATTATTATATCAAGCAAAATATTTTATATTTGATTGTGGCTAGGGATAAGCTACAGGCATGCTTAAAATGAACGATGAACAAAAAGAGAGCCGTTAGCAATAATCGCAAAGATACGAAGAACAGACGCTATCAAATTAAAAGATAGAGACGAACTAAGGAAAGAGAAAAAAGAAAAAATCGACGGCTACTGCAGCGACGCAGTGGCTAGTGCTGGAAAAACATCGATATCTAAGGCAATCGATGTTTTCGATTGCTTTCAAGCAAAACATCGATAGTATCGATCTTTTTTTAAAAAAGAAAATAATTAGAAGACATTTGTTATATTATCAAGAAAAAAATGTATTATTTTCTCGGTGCACGTCGCCGGAATGCAAAATAAATTGTAGAAAGGTTGTAGGCTCACGCTTTTTATTTGAAAAAGAAAACAGGACATTTTTGGGTTAAAAACTTGTAGCTTGCTTTAACAATTATTGAACTATATTACCATTCAATAAACTGGTGAATTTGGGTCTTCCAGCTCGTTTGGTTTTTCTTAACCAATAATAGCATCCGACCGTGATGATTCCAATTTTTGCGATATTTTATTTTCCAAGAGAAGGCCAAAATAAAAATTATTCTATTTAAAATTATTTTACTTGTAGCTTTATTTTGCTCAAAAAGTGTTACAGCTGGGAAAACATCGATAGCTCCAAAAAATCTTCGATAGTTCCCAAAACACCAAATACATCGATATAATCGATAATCCAATCGATTATTTTCCAGCTCTAGCAGTGGCACTACATGCTATAAAAGCCTTTTGAAGTCACAAGCAGAGTCAATCGTAGGAGCCCGTAGTCCGCGGGACCCACCCGGTGGATCCTAGCACGCTGGTCAGAAGATAATTTGAAGATGTACCGCAAGAAGATATAGCCGGAAAGCACAGCAGGAGACGGGACTTCGAAAAGCCGGAAGACAAGAGTAGCTACTTGTCAAAGCAGCTGGAGCCGCTTCAGCAACAGGTACAGCAGCAGGCTCAACAGCAGCAACAGGCACAGAAGCAGGCAACCCAACCACAGGAGCAACAGCCCCCAAAACAATATCGCTATGAGCTAAGGCAAGAGGAGATGCCGCTACAGACGATTTTAGATGCCAGGGGATTATGCATAGTATGGGTACACCCACAAGCTACCGGGTATACAAATTATTACAAAAAAAAATTGAGAAAAAATCTATGAATAAATGCAAATTATTTACCGCAAGGAAAAATACGCACCTAAACAAAACACGGCGCCGAAAAAGTAAACAGGATAATGGGCGTTAGATCAGAAAAAATATTTATAATCGGAACCCGAAGGACAGCCTAGACGCCTTACAGGGCATTGCCAAGCTACGACGGTTGCCAGGACCAACGGCTGCAACCCTGAGCAAGCAACCCTGTGCTCAAGCCAGTGAAGATCTGCTGGGCACATAATAGCGTTAACACGTTGGTGGTTAACGTTGGTGTATCCTGTTCAAAAATAAGTGCGTTTTCTGTGCATAGCCGTGCTTACCAACCTGAATCCGGGTGTATCTTGTCAACAGGAGAGAGCTACGCGATCAGCGAGAGACCTCAGAGCTCGCCCTGGCGATAAACTTGTGTACCAAAGCAGCTTCATGCGTACAAGAGTCACGGAGAGAACTTTTGTGCCCGAAGTGGCCGGGAAAACAAAAATCGAAATCAAGTGTATAGGAGGCCAGTCCTGCGACTGGTAAGAGTACCTCCGGTCGGCATATCAAAATTGTAATTAACATTAACTAGGGTTCGGAAGGATACAATACAAGCAGAAAAACGAAATAACTGACTTCTTATTTTTGAAAGCGCTACAATTTTTAAATATTGTTGCATAACCAACAGCCAAGCCAAGCCAAGCCTAGATTCGGGATAAATCGAAGCTTCATAGCAGCAGGTAGGATTAAAGTCACAAAAATAATGGCATTAACCAGGAATGGGGTCAAGTCAAGAGTTATAAGTCGGATAAAGTTTTCGAGCATCCTCTTATACAGCTCTATATATAAAACTGTTTGGTCTGACTGACTTAATGACTGAATGATTGCTGATCAACGCACAGCCTAAGCCGTAAAAGCTAGAAAGCTGAAATTTTCACTGTAGTCGCCTTATGTGATGAAGGTGCACGTTAAGACGGGATTTCAGGAAATTCCACCCACTTGTGTGGAAAAATTGCGATAATCGTTTGTATGCAACATTTTTGTTTACCATCCTATCGGCCTCAAACTCATTTTCAAAGATCTTTGTTAAAATTCATTAGAGGGGTGTTTCAAAAAATGCATTCCTCCTAGGTGAAAATGGGGGTCAATGATTGATTATGATTCAAATTAACTTCCAAGGATCTCTATGAAAAATCTTTTCAAACGTGTTTCATTCTTTTCGCAGAGTCCAAACTTCTCCGGTAGAAATGCGATTCAAATGCGATTTGCTTCAAACCTATTTTCAAAGCTCTTTATAAAAACTTAAGGAAAAGTGTTCCAGCGATTTGGCGAAATCCAACCGCAACAGTGGTAAATTGGCGGAAAATGGTTGTATGAAAGTTACCATCTGATTGGCTACAAAAACATTTTCAAAGATCTTTATCAAAATTCATCTAATGGGTATTTGGCACTTTTTAGGAAATCCAACCCTCTTTTGTTGAGATTGGGGTCAATGATTTGGTGGGTGGTGTTTCGCCCTTAAATTCGTTACCATGGATCTACATAAAAAATCATTCGAGAGGTTTTTAACATTTTTGGTAAAATCAAAGCTTTCATGGTGAAAAATGCAATTAAAATATTTTTTTGGTGAAGTCTGAGGTTTTGTCCGATTAGCTTCTAACTTAGGAACTCAAGGAATGCCTGTTTCAGCGAATTGGAAAATTCCATCCGCAAAAGTGGTAAATTGGCGGAAAACGTTTGTTTGATAGTTGGTTGTTTACCGTCCGATCAGTGTCAAAATCATTTTTAAAGACTTTTGATAAAATTTATTTTATACGTGCCACGGGCAAGGCCGGTCAAGACATATGAATATACATACACGCAATCACGAAGGCTGCTTACAGCGGACCTTACGCCACACATTATGCTTGTAAAAAAAAGTATAATTGCTCTGTTAAGAGTTAGCGAGTCGGTTATTACAAGATTATATCCGATCGATGTGTTCCATCTTATCAAGACTCAAAGACTAAAAATACATTAAATGCTTTCTTTTAGCTAAGCCCGCTGGCTATGACCTCGTCCTGACGAATTTAATGTACTCCTCTCACGACTGCTGGAGATAGGGGAGACTAAGCATCATATTGTGGCCATTGATATTTAGCAGCTTTTAGCGGCTTTTAATGCTGTTAAGGTTGACAAGCAATTACCACATCCTAGTTCGTAAATGTGATGGGTGAGATTCGTTCAGACCCCGCTGATTTCAGCTCTGCCGGCAAAGCTTTTTGTTGCTGACCATTCATTGACAATTATGAACCGCCCGTCAACCCACGATATCTATTTTCACTTGGCTTGGCTTGTTGTCGGGACCGTGAAGATGGTGAACTTTGTAATAAGGTTTTTAAATCTAGGCTACTCAATAATAAAATGTATTATACCATTGATTTTATAGTTATAGCGGACAATAGATTTCGTATATATCCGGTACACACCTCCAAAATCTTACACATCTGGGATTGTGGATTGTGTCCTTCATTCTAGAGTAAGCAGTATGTTTTAAGTAGTCATGTCCGTCCTATACAAGTTCCTCACTGTTCAAGATCGATAAATAGTCAAAGTGTGAGTTATTCGTCACAAGCGCTGTCACTTTAGCCGGTAGGAAGGGTATGAATTGGAGGAACCTAAAATAAATTCTGGGAGGTTTCAGCTGTCTGTTATCTATTCTTGATTTCCTTGAGGAAACTGGATGTAGAGGTAGATGTGAAACGCCCATGGGCCTTTGCTAAGTGACGGAGAGTATCAATCGGATGAGGTCAATCGTCTTGTCGATCGCTTTTTTAGGCTTAAGTATCTCACTTCTTCTAGAAAGTTGTTGTGGAGCCTCTCTCTTCTGTAATATGGAGGTACTGCGTTGGTGATGCTTACGTTTTTATTTAATCTGCAGCAAAGACATTATTGTCTCTGAATTAAGCAAAAGGAGTTCATTGTCGCAATAAAATTGTCTTGCTTGCGGGAAAATGTTCAGCAGCGTCACTCTTAACGTTTTTAAGTCGTCGATACAGGTGAGGAAAAACCTTATGACAGTCGACAAAAAGTCATTTTGCAACATTTCCTGTGAATGAGGAGATTGGCGTTGAGCCGAGGTCCTTTTTACTTTTTTTTTTACAGGAGTACCTCGCTTGTAAGTTTGAGCATCTCTATTGGCGCGGTAATTTCCGGTTGCCGTAATTTAACTCCTTTTATTGTTGTCAAACTGTCGGTTAGTCGTCGACAAAATCACAGTGGATCACGGTTACCCCAAAGGTCATATCGGATTTAATTTTATTGCAAGGAGATCTTTAAAAATTAATCTGACAGAGGGGTAGGTCTTCTGGCCGCACAAAATTAAAAATGTCCCCCCATCTAAGTTGATTGGATTTCTGAAGGAGCTTATCGACTTTCTTTAAAATCAAATGCGTCCAGCGCAGGTATATTTTACTATATATTGTAGCCTCATCGGATTTGGGACCACTTTTTTCAAATGAGTTTATATTCTGCGTGACAAAGTATCAGCAATATTACTCTCCTTAACTGATTTGTAATCGATGTTAGTACAGATCTGCCAATACGAGCTTTCCAGCGTTTAACTTTTGCATTGAGGTTCCTTTCCTAAGCCGCAAACATGAGTGACTGATGATCAGTAAAACTGTTAATGTTAATAAAAGCTATTAAATTCAGTACGATCTTAAAAATGTTATGATTTGGTTTTTTTAAGGCGTGTTTATGCATAGCAGGAAGTTCAAATATTTGTATTATCAGTTTTCAATGGGTTTACGACAATTAAAACCACCTGCAAGTTGCAACTCAACCGTATGGTTATTGTACTGTCGATAGATACCTTGCTATCATTAGTGAGGGGTGATTTCATAACGACGTAGCCGCTACTCGCAGCAAATGGGTTCTAGCAGCTCGGAGCTAGTTGGGTATTCTCTACTATGCCAGTCTATATTGTTCTTAGAGTCCAATTTACCATTTTTTTTTCTCCAGACGTAAGTGTTCATGATAACTTAAATGAACCCATATTAGATGACCATGGAGATGAAAATACAAATGAACGACAGGATCGGCAGAAGGATGAAAAAATTTCAAAACTTCAAACTGAAATAGATAACGATGATATTACCGTACATAATACTAATGTAAATGAGCAAGCCAAGGACAACATTAAAACAGTGCAAGACGACATTAATATAAAAGAGTCTATTACAAAATTTAGCCCTCAAATAGATAGCTTGGAATCTATACAAGAGTTGCAAACGGACGTCATCATACCATCACTAAAAAGCCCAATTGGTGAAAATAATAAATTAGTTTCGAAATCTATTAATGCTGTAAGCCCAAAGAAAAATTTGCTCGAGGAAGCAAGTAATAAGCCACTCAGCCTAACAGGAACATCTATTTTAAAACCTGAGGAACGGCTAAGCCCAAGTAATAAAAATAATACAGTACCGGTTGGTTACCAAAATGCATCTTTAGAAACAACCAATTCTTCTTCTTTGGAAAGTGCTGATTACGATAAAGTCGATCAGGTAAACCAATTTAAATTGATTTATAGTATTGACGAAAACGTAATGTGTTCTAAAAATTCTCTTTTAAAGAATCCACCAATTTTGACTGCGACCACATCAGCTAAATGTAACAACGAAAATATCGTCAATGCCAATAACTTAGGTAAGCGAAGCTGTGTAATAATTTTGATCTCTATTGATATTGTCATAGCTTTTTGTCTTATTTGGCTGCGAGTATGTAACTTTTGCATGTTACAATAAAGTCACGTTTTTAAACCCTCAATCCAAAAATCAACAACTGAACAAGTACAATTTGGAAGTACCCGACTAGGATATAACCTAAGCTGGCGATCCAATTATTCGAACCTTCTTCTTTACATATGTACATATATATTCAAAAATATACATTTATATACAACACAGTCCAGCACGCAGGCTGCCTACAGGGTACCTTAGTCCAAACAAAGTAGAATTACTCTGTTCAAAACAAAGCAGGTCGTTAATACACAACTTTTGTTTTGGTCGATGTTCTCCGTTTAAGCAAAGACTAAAAATACATTAGAAGATCTAAGGTAAGCCCCATGCCGTCCTTGTCCTTCAACTGGCGTGTATAGGTGTTGTAATCCTCTATTTTTGCAACCATGTCCTGACGAATTTTAAGTCTCCTCTCTTATCTGCTGGATAAAGGAGAGACACCACTATATCGTGGCCATTGATGTTGCAAAACAATAGTTCGCGAACGTGATAAGATTTGTTCCGAACACAATGATTTCAGCTCTGCCGTCTTATCTTATTAAATGATTGTCTTGATTGGGTAATATTTTAAGTTGGTGTCCGTTGGGTGTTTGATTTGACTTTGAGCCTGCGTTTTTTATTGGAAGTTGTCCACACTCCTTATTTAATAAGGACCGTTCTCCCACCTTTTCTTTAGCACATAAATAATTCCTTAGCCTCCTGATTCCTAGTACTAACACCTTTTCTTTCTGTGAAGTATGGTGGAAAGTAGGTGTAGAGGTGTTTAACGTATGCCCCTGTTAAGTGACGAAGAGTAGATTAACTATATTCTACCGTAGCCAGAAGGGTGAAGTGTATCGTGCTGTCGATCTCTCTTTAAATCTTACGGTATCCAACTATTTCTAGAAGGGAGTTATAGAACCGTTACACCTGACCATTTGACGTAGTATGGAAGGGGTTACTTGGCGATGTGAACGTTGAACATATTCAGCAGTAGAGACTTTATTGTTAAGCATTGTCGCGATAATTTGTCTTTATTGCGGAATTATCTTCAGCAACATCACCCATGACGTTTTTAGGTCGTCGATGCCTGTGAGGTTATAGGCTGTACTATTGCAAGTTTCGTAAATTTGTCGATATAGGTGAGAAAAAACTTTTTGAGGGTTAACGAAACAATATTGACTAACATTTTTGAATTCCTTTTCCTTGTGAGCCTGTAGAACTTTGTCTTCAAGTATTTAAACGCCATGATCTGCTTAGATATTTCTTGAAATTGTCATAATTTACCGCCTTTCAATGTTGTCGAAGATGTCGGTTAGCAATACATATACTAAGTAGTCTCTTAGCATCTGGTGCTGGTCGCGCACTAGATTGGGAAAATCACATTGGATCGCGATGAAAATGATATGATTTCTGAAGTTAATCGAGTTTATCGGATTTTTTATCGTAGCAATGTCGTACACCGTCAGGTATAACTCACAGTAAATTGTAGCTGCGTCGGATTCAGGGCCAGCATCAGCAATATGTTATTATCTTTATCTGGTTTATAAACGATACAATATCGTTAATCCTAACATTGTACCGTTTATTTTTGCAGTGGGGGTCCCTTCCTACGCCGCAATAATGAGTGGCAGGTGATTATTACAAATTTTAATGTGTTTTACCCCGTAGTGGTCATGTGAAAGCTTTTTTGTATATCATAAACAGAACGGATTTATCCTTACCATACCATAATAAAATTCAGTTCGAAGCTTTGCTTTTATTTGTATTAGCAGCTTTGCAATGAGTTTAGGGTATTTCAAACCACCTCCTTATGACCGACCAATATACAAGTCGCAACTCAAGCGTATGGCTGGTGTACTGTCGACAGATACTTTGCTATGATTAGTGAGGGTTGATTTCATAGCGACGTAGCCACTAATCGCAACAAATGGGTTCCAGCAGATCGGAGCTGAGAACTGTATATATATGAGTTGGGTATTCTCTACTACGGCACTCTATAATGTTCGTAGAGTCCAATTTACCATTTTATATTTTTCAGACATAAGTGTTCAGGATAACTTAAATGAGCCCAAATTAGAAGACCATGGAGATGAAAATACAAATGGACGACAGGATCGGCAAAAGGATACAAAAGCAGCTGTGGGTGATAAAATTTCAAAACTTCAAACTGAAACAGATAACGATGATATTATCGTATATAATGTTAATGTAAATGAGCAAGCCGAGGACAATATTAAAACAGTGCAAGACGACATTAATATAAAAGAGTCTATTACAAAATTTAGCCCTCAAATAGATAGCTTGGAATCTATACAAGAGTTGCAAACGGACGTCATCATACCATCACTAAAAAGCCCAATTGGTGAAAATAATAAATTAGTTTCGAAATCTATTAATGCTGTAAGCCCAAAGAAAAATTTGCTCGAGGAAGCAAGTAATAAGCCACTCAACCCAACAAGAACATCTATTTTAGAACCTGAGGAACGGCTAAGCCCAAGTAATACAAATAATACAGTACCGGTTGGTTACCAAAATGCATCTTTAGAAACAACCAATTCTTCTTCTTTGGAAAGTGCTGATTACGATAAAGTCGATCAGGTAAACCAATTTAAATTGATTTATAGTATTGACGAAAATGTAATGTGTTCTAAAAATTCTCTTTTTAAGAAGCCACCAATTTTGAATGCGACCACATCAGCTAAATGTAACAACGAAAATATCGTCAATGCTAATAACTTAGGTAAGCGAACGTGTGTAATCATTTTTTATGCTTTCGGTCGCGAATGTGTAACTTTAACATAAACATTCACGATAATAATGACATTAACCTGGCGTTGCCTTGTTTACTTTTTGAAGCCTTTAACCTAAAATTCAACAACAGAACAAGTACAAGGGCATAGTCGGGAGTGGCCGACTAGAATACACCTTCAGATACCGATACAAGCATTCAAATGATGTATACATGTTTACTCAAAATTACCCATGCATATATACAAATACCCAAGCAAACAGGTTGCCCACAGCGTACCTAACATCAAACAAAGCTGAATTACTCTGTTAAAAGTAAAGCGAGTCGGAAATACAAGACATTTATTCTGTCAGAGGTTTTTAACACAAATACTAAAAATACATTAGAAGATTTAAATTGAAACCTTATGAATAGCCCACTGCAATGGGTGGTTAACTACTTCCCTCTTTAAGAACGGCCGTCCTCGGCCATTAAGTAGCGATAAAAGCTGACGAGACCTCGTCTTGATGAATTGTAAGTACTCCTCTCTCATCTGCTGGAGATAGGGTAGAGAAAGGGCCGATATCTGTTTTTCGCATTTCTCGATAATCTTATCAGAGTTTTAGAATGAGGGTGTTATTTGCAACCAGAACAGATGGCGAACTCTTAATGTAGGGGTTAAATTCTTAAATGTATTAAATTATTATTGTAGATATTTTTAAAATATTTGAAACAGTAATAGTCTGTGAGTTAGTTGAAAATGGATTTTGTCACCATCCTATTGTGCACGCTAAGTGCAGCAGGTATTGTATAAATTACCCGAAACGGGTTATATATTATTTATAGATGATATTATTTATTTGCAGGCCCGTGAGGGCGCTGGAGCTCACTTATTAAAACTGAATTATAAAAGATCTTAGCCTATCCCTCGAAGCTCTGGATCGCCGGCAGAACCGCCGGCGACCATCGCTGGTCACTCAGCGTGCGCATGCGAGGGTATCGGGTATCGTTGCCCGTTCAACAGCCAGAATTTGCTGACCGATGCACCATGGGCATCCAGTACCGCAGCGCACTCAGTAACAGCTTTGTTGCGCGTATTAGCTCCTCCCCCGGATAAGTGGCTACGCAACAAGCAAGAAAGATGACCACCGTGGCACAACTGCTCATGATGGGTTTTGATAGTAGTTCGTCTTTCAAGTTTCTAATGTGCTGTAGGTTCCTGATGCTCAGCTCATGCAGGAACGGTATGCTGAGTCCTTCTCGGCGTGCTGGCACGTTGATCTGTGACATTGCCGAGATTACTGGCCTCTTCTGCAAGACGCCTTGGTGGTTGATGAACCGACTTCCGTTCAGAGAGATGTAATCTGTGAAAGTGAGAAGATAGGTTCCAGAGATTATTTAGTTGTCCCCGTTGGAGGATACTGACGTCCATGGTTGCGTCGTTAATGATGATAACACCCTCGTCGACCACCATAATGGGATCCAGGTGTCCAGTGCGTGTGTTGCATGTAGCGGCGGTTCCAGATACAAGTTGTTGTGAGCAAGACTCTTCCTTAAGCTTTTTGCGAAAGGTAGTGCTGGCTGCTTCTCTATAGCTTCCCACGGTGAAAGCTTGCGTACCGCAGTCATCGACCATGTTACTATCTTCAAAATCTAAAACTATTTTATTACTTTGTACTGGATAAACAATGATTTTCTTACAAACTAGTTGAAGGATTGGGAACATAATTAAAAAGCCTTAATACTAGATACTCCTAGAATGCTAGCTACACTAACGTTTGTGAGATGTTTAGCTTAAGTTAGAGTTAAAAGCCAATTTTCTAAATCCGAAATTTTCCTGTTTTCTGCCAGTATAGTCTCATATAGGTGTTCGGTATCGGTTTCGTCCGTGGATAGAGTTAAGTGCGACCGTGATTGAATTTAGCGTTCTTGAAATTTTGTATTAACTTCTACCTGTCTGTTTTCTGCTTCAATTGACTGTCCTTGCTTGAATCTAACCTGTTGCCAATCGTCGAAGTCCGGTGTTCCTGCAACCACCTTTAGGGCGGTGCCTAGCAAATTTATGCTTCGGGCCTGTCTATGGTAAACTATATATACTAAAAAAGTGTTAAAGTTTTTATTATTTTAAATGCTGAACGTTTTGTACAGATTCTGTTGATTCTAACGGAGGTTGTCCTTATAAACCACCCTCCCCTTACTTCTTTTTGAGTGACCAAACGATGGAGAGCAACTCCCTCTCGTTTGTCGCAAAGTTTTGTTCGTTGTCATGCAACGTGCGTGAAATCATCATCCCTGGATACGATGAATCCCAAATATTCTACGATTTTTTTTAAAAAACCTGGACTTCTCCTGGGAGCTCCCATACCTGCATCATGAAGACTTTTAAGGACAAAATCGATGTCCTTCTTTCGTTACAGAAAAGTTAATTACGTCGTCTACATAAGCGTAGCACGACTGGCTTATCCTCTCTCTGAGGCCATCGTCAATGGCCCTCCGGAAAATACTCGGGGCGTTTTTCAGCCCAAAGGGCAGTCTGCGAAACTCATATTTTCCGTTGTTGACGGAAAATGCCGTTTTCTCTTTGTCTTGTTCGGCGAGTTCGATCTGATGAAAGCCTGACTTGAATACTGTGAAATACTGGGCCATGCCCATATTCGACAAGATTTTCGAAATTGTAGGAATGCGGTATTTGTCATCGATCGTGTTTTGATTCAGTTTCCTGAAATCAATAACAAGTCTCTTTTTTCGGAGACCATTTTCGTCAGTTCCTTTTTTGTCAACGACCCAAGTCTGGTTATTGTAGGGAGACTTTGAGAGCCGAATAATGGCGATAGCTAGAAATTGTTTAACTTCTGCATTAACAAAATAAGCGACGCCAAAAGGGTGTGGATATAATTTTGAGTATACCGGTTCCCCGTTTGTTCTAATCATTGCTATGGTGTTGATGTTGTATGGCAGAGCCTCGATGAGGCCTGCAAATACCCTGAACCCTCTTCTTCTAACACCAAATGCAGCTCGCGCTACGCGTTCGTTTGCTTTAGTGGTAATAAAGAAAAATTGAAATTAAGAAAATTGTTCCCTAAGCAGGGTTCGAACTCGCAACTAACCGCACCATTTGCCGCCGCCTCTACTCAAGATCCACACCAATAATTGAGTTTTAATGACAACAATTAAAATAGCAGCACGGAAAACAATACAATCGCAATTGCAATAGTGTGATAGAATTCAAAGCGGACGTACAAGTTACTTCTTGGTGTTTAAGGTGAACGGACGTGCTCCCGGAAAACAATTAAAAACCAAAACTCGAGTGCGCGCCCAAGCGGCCAAAGCGGCTATTGCAACTCTGCACAAAAAGTGCAAAGCACCAATAATTTCACAAAAACGAAAAAAATTAAAACAAAACTAATTGCTGACAAAGCAATTTGTTTTAGGTGGATCAAAACAAAATCAAACACAGAATAAGGTGGTCACAAATTGAGCAAGTCGTCTGCGTTGCCGTGCTGACATGCACCCAACCAGCGGCAATGCCAATAGAGCAACCATGCCAGTGAGTGCTGACAACACCCAGCAATGCACCCACAATTAATAACAAGGGGCCGTCTCGAACTTATGAGGTAGGTCAACTAAATGCGGACGCCGCTACACCGCCGAGCACCGCAATGCTTAACACCCGCTTAGCAACAGCTGCTAATAAATTCTCCGCGCTGATGTCTGTAAAAAGTATTTCAGTTTCACCTTCCTACCCTCTAATGGAATCCGAAGACCCCGTTGACGCCCTAGTGCGTATGATAGATAGCGTCAAATCCAATTCGCACGCCGCAGCCGCGGCTCGAATGATTCAAGCACAGGCAAAAAAAACAAATGATAAGCGCAAAGTCTCAGACAGCAGGACCCCACCTGCCTACTGACAAATCTGAGGCCGAGCAAGATGAGAACTTGCATGCCTCAGCGACTCCTCAGGTTGGGGGCGACAGCCAGCCCAACGCTGTAGCCCATGCCAGCACCAGATTCTCCGTGCCCGAAATAAGGGCCAACAACAATGCCCCCACTGGAGGAAAGAAGCCACCCCCCATCGTCCTAAATCGCATCGACGACATCAACGACGTGTGGCTCCTACTATCCGAAGTAGCGGATAACTTCACCATCAAATCCAACCTAGGTAGGACTATGCGACTCCTAGCCAATGGTGTGCCCACATGTAGGGCCATCATAAAGATACTGGATGAACACAAAATTGAGTTCTACTCATACCTGCTGCAGGAGGAGAATCCGAGCAGCAAACCTACCAAGGAGCCCATGAATATTCACTACATTAACTTGTAGCCGGCGGCAACAACAAGGAGGCTCTTACCATCAGGAAGCTGTGCAAGCAGGTGGTCAAGGTTGAGACTGCTCGAAGAAGTCAGGACGTGGTGCAATGGCATAGACGTCAGGAGTACGGGCATATGGCCACATACTGTAGAAAACAACACAAATGCGTTAAATGCGGGCTCAATCATCGCTCTGCTGATTGCACACGGCCCGCCTCAGTACCGGCAACATGCGTCCACTGCGGTGGTTACTGCCCTGCCAATTATAAGGGCTGCGAGTGGTTCACCAAATATACAAAGCGTACGGGAGCCCCAAAGCCCGCCAAAATAAAAAATCTTCCACCGACTCAAGCTAACCGAAGCCGCAGCAATAAAGTTCATGGGCCTACACCTGTTGAATTCCCCCATACAGCACCCACTGAACAAGTAGAAGTGCTTTCATACGCCGCTTCCACCAGAAACGGAGTAGCTGCATTCAACAAAGAGAACAACGTCCCCAGCGCTAGCCAGCGAGAAGGATCAGCGCAAGCTAGGCTACATAGATTGCTGAGGGAATAGCAACAGGAGAGGCTGACTGCGCAACAACAGCAACAGCAGATATCTGACAACGGGAAAGGACTTTCCTCTGCCATCAAGGACATGAGCCAAGCTACCGAGAGGATGGCAGAAATGCAACCGCAGGTTTTGGGTATGCAACAGCAAATCCTTACCCTTCTAACCGCGTTACTACCCAAATGATCACACCACTGAAGGTGCTAATCCGGAATGCCAATGGCATTTCAGGTAAAATACTAGTGCTGGAGACTCTAGTACAAAAAAAGGCCATCGGAATAATTCTGCTGTCAGAAACTAGAACCAACAGTCGAACTTTCAAACTATCCCTAAAATCTTTGGCTTCGAGGCATACCCTGTACACTGGACTCAAAATCGCTCAGCTAGCGGTGGCTGCGCTGTTCTCGTCCGGAGTAACTTGGTTCATTTCCCGCAATTAAGTATTACTAACCGTGTTTACCAATACTCGACTGTGAACGTCTCCACTGATGCTGGTAACGTGGACTTTGGAGCAGTATATTGCAGACCAAATGAGCAGACGTCGACTGATGACTTCAACGTCATACAAAACTTGGCTGGAAGCAGATATCTGGTGGGAGGCGACTGGAATGCACATCACTGGCTGTGGGGCGCAAATAACAGGAATGCGCGCGGCCTTCAACTAGCTAGCAGCCTAGCGCATCGTCAAGCGAAAGTACTGGCCACAGGTTCTCCCACAAGATACCCGTACGGCAGCAGAGGCACTCCGTCTTGAATAGACTTCGCCATCTACCAGGGGATCCCTGACCAGTGCTTCTCAATCGCTGACGATTGGGATCTCCATAGCGATCATCTGGCCGGATAGTTACCCTGGAGAGCAGGGCCAGGGTGGTCAGCGCAATACCGAGGCTGATCAACGCACGAACTGATCTCGGTGTCTTCCAGAGACAGATGAGTGAAAGTATTAACCTCAACACCGAAATCTGCACTGGACGGGATGTAGAGGACGCCATCGAGCTGCTCAACGCAAAGACTCGCGCAGCAGCAGCCGAAGCCACTTCCCCATCAGTTGGGCGGCTGGACAATGCTGGCAACGGGCTGTCCGCAGACATAGCCAACCTACTCAGGATCAAAAGGCGGAGCAGACGAAGGTTCCAGACGACACAGCAGCCGTGGGACAAGGCGGAGTGGCGAAGAGCGGAGCGCAGCTCAAGGAGGCCCTTCGCAGACACAAAGGCGCATCCTTCTCTAGAAGGTTGGAGAGCATGGACTATACCCATGACTCAGGATACTCGCTCTGGCGAGCAACTAAAAACCTAAAGCGCCAACCCTGGAGAACCGATCCCCTTCTTCGCCACAATGGTAAATAGTGCCTTACAGACGAAGAGCAAGCTGATACCTTTCGATCTGGCCTCCCCAGAAGAGCTCGATGAAACAACCCGAGCATTGGAGACACCTCTACAGATGTCACCACCTATCGGCCCCATCCGCGTGGAGGAGGTGATCAACGTCGTCAAAGTCCTTCCCAGAGCTTAAGCAACGGGCCATGATGGAATATGCCACACCACTCTGAAGGCCCTACCAATGCGCGTGCTCCTTTTTATACCGTTGATCTTCAACGCCATATTAAGGACGCAACACTTCCCTGCCCAGTGGAAGTTAGCAAGGATCCATAAGTCGGGCAAGCCGGAATATGACCCTGAGTCATATCGGCCGATCAGTCTCCTGCCTTCCTTGTCGAAGGTCTGGGAAAGACTATTGTCGCCTGACTTTCAAGGCTTATTGATCACATGGCCATCCTTCCTGATCACCAATTTGGATTCAGCGGAGGGCATGGCACTGTTGAACAGGTTCACAGAGTGATTAACCATATTCTTAAGGCTTACGACGACAAAGACTACTGCTATGGAGTCTTTGTAGACGTTAAGCAGGCCTTCGACCGAGTCTGGATAGATGGATTGCTCCAGAAAATCAAGATGGGTCTTCCCGCCCCCTTCTTTCTACTTCTGCGCTCTCATCTAATGAAGCGAAAGTTCAAAGTCAAAGTTAGAGCAGCAACCGACGGCCTCCTGCTCGCAAAAAGAAGGCGAGTGTCCCCCAAGGCAGCGTACTGGGCCCCTTTCTCTACAACTTGTACACGGCAAGACATCCCCACTCCGGATGAACTACACGACTTTGCCACCACAAGCAACTACTTGATGGCCACATTTGCCGATGACGTGGAAATATTTTACTCCGCCCACTGCGAGTATGAAGCCACTGACGGGGCCCAGGAATACATCCACTTGCTTGAGAGCTGGACACGCAGATGGAACATCAAGGCTCAATGCCTTGAAGTGCCAGGCGGTCAACTACACACTGAGGCGTGGCAAGGCTACAGCAGTCTGGATAGACGGTAGCCCCCTTCACCCTGGCAGAAGCACCAAGTATCTTGGGATTGAACTAGATAAGAGGCTTCGTTTTCGGGCGCACATCGACGGCCTTCTTAAGCAGTGCCGCTATAAGATGGCCTACCCCAACAGCCCATTGCCACTTCTCCGCAAACGGGCAGGTTACAACGTCGTGGTGGCACCAACTTGGAGATACGGTATTCAGGTTTGGGGCATTGCATCTCGGACAAATCGAAGACGGATTCAGACACTCCAAAACTTGGCCTTGCGTCGAATGACTGGTGCTGACTGGTACGTCAGAAATTCTATCTTGCACATGGCTAGATCGACTCGGCTGTTGATGCTGATCAAGAATATATACTTTATACCGGCCCCATGCTTCCTTCTGCCTGTTACATACATTTGCACAAATACATTATACTTTTTTTACCCATTTTTAATGGGTTCAGGGTATAAAAAAATATGATTTTATTTAAAATAAGTGAATGAGACATTTCTTCTCAATCTTTGTGCTGCCATGTAAGGATTTAACCTGGAAAGGGGTTTCAACTGGCACCACGAGCAACCTGATTGTACGTCCTTTTAGTACTCGCATGACGAAGGGTAGTAGGGAGCGACCCCTAAAAAATTGCAACTTTCGGCAACAGAGAGGTCGTCGTCAACTTTTGTGGCAACGGCTTGGACCATTGACTCATATTCCTTGTCACTTGCAGGTTCCTGCGAAGTATAGTTTATTTTCTGGCTACGCTTAAGGTTCCCTGATTTACCCTGTTGGTAACTGGTCGGTTTTTTATACTGACTGACGAGTCTATTTCCATAGACTCGGGTGCGAGCTGTCGTTGGGGGTTTGGGCCTTGAGGCTGAAAACGCTGTTTGTTACTGGCCGGACCTGCACCTGCTTGATTTTGGCCACCCCCCTGGCTCTTGGTATTATGCGGATTCTTCCGCCGGCCCCCTTGGCACTGATTATCGTTATGGTTCTGTTGAGGGTCATTGCGCCAGTTCTGGTTTTTTGATCTGCGAACATACCGCTTTCGTTGCTAGCCTCTGCTTCTTGAGCTAAGGCTAACGCCAAGGGCAGATCGCGAGGTTGCGCTGGGATAACAACGTTTCTCAGGGACTTTTTAAGCTCGGAGACAAAGAAGAGCGTCTTCTCTAAATTTTTTGTTCAAAACAGCGGCGGACACAGCATCCTGTGTCATGATTGTTTTTTTCGTAACAAGCGTGAGCTTCTTTTGGATATTATCAAAATTTGGACCTGTGTTGTACGATGCGAGCATGGCATCTGCATCGCCCATAATTTTATTCCTCATAATACCTACCTCTAGGTAATGTCTGCTGATGCCCACATATGGCGCAAATATTTCATATGCTGCATGGGCGGCGAGACGCCAAGAGACATATTTTTCTTGACTACCGTCAAAATCGTGCGTTGATTTCACCATGTAAAGGGGCTCGTCACATCTGACGTCCCTGTCGACAGACACTGGCGAGTATTCTTAATGTTTCGTTGAATTCATTTCTTTGCAATAGGGCCGCATTGAAAGCGGCCTCCATGCTTTTGATCTGCTCGTCATTCATGTTTCTCTTAGTTGGGTTGGTACCAGTGTTGGTGTCTCTGTTAACACGGTTCAAGTCTTGATTGGCTATCTGGAACGTGTTCTTGCTAAATTTTGTTGGGTAGCAGAGGACAGGGTAACAGTTAAGCTAGTTTGTTTTAATTGAAATTTTACAAAACTTTAATCTTAATAATATTTCCCATATCCTGAACAATATTTTAACGACTTTATTACTCATGAATGAGAATCTCACTTAAATGTTTTTTCCTGATTCACGGTCGCTGCAGCGGCTGCTGTTGGGTGGTTGATGGAATCGTCTTCTTGTTTGGCCGCTTGCAGTGATTTTGTACCGGCGGAATTTGATTTTGTTTTTATTCGTATTTTTTGTGTTTTTCGTTTTTTCACACGCGTCACTTTATTTGAATGATGCGGATATCGAATAAAACTCTCTTTTTAGAGTCTTATTCGCGAGAACTTTTTTCTGTTGAGAGCCAATTAACCGAAACGGGTTGGTAGATTATAAATTATATTATTTATTGGCAGGCCCGTGAGGGCGCTAGAGTTCACTTATAAAAACTGAATTAAAAAAATCTTAGCCTATCCCTTGAAGCTCTAGATCGCCGGCAGACCCGCCGGCAACTCGGAGCTAGGAGCCGGATATATCTTAGTTGGGAATTCTCTACTACGCCAGTCTTTATTTTTTTAGTGTCCAATTTACCATTTTATTTTTTTCAGACATAAGTGTTCATGATAACTTAAATGAACCCATATTAGAAGACCATGGAAATGAAAATACAAATGGACGACAGGATCGGCAGAAGGAAACAAAAACAGCTGTGGGTGATAAAACTTCAAAACTTCAAACTGAAATAGATAACGAAGATATTACCGTAAATAATGTTAATGTAAATGAGAAAGCAGAGGACAATATTAAAACAGTGCAAGACGACATTAATATAAAAGAGTCTATTACAAAATTTAGCCCTCAAATAGATAGCTTGGAATCTATACAAGAGTTGCAAACGGACGTCATCATACCATCACTAAAAAGCCCAATTGGTGAAAATAATAAATTAGTTTCGAAATCTATTAATGCTGTAAGCCCAAAGAAAAATTTGCTCGAGGAAGCAAGTAATAAGCCACTCAGCCCAACAAGAACATCTATTTTAGAACCTGAGGAACGGCTTAGCCCAAGTAATACAAATAATACAGTACCGGTTGGTTACCAAAATGCATCTTTAGAAATAACCAATTCTTCTTCTTTGGAAAGTGCTGATTACGATAAAGTCAATCAGGTAAACCAATTTAAAATGATTTATAGTATTGACGAAAATGTAATGTGTTCTAAAAATTCTCTTTTTAAGAAGCCACCAATTTTGAATGCGACCACATCAGCTAAATGTAACAACGAAAATATCGTCAATGCTAATAACTTAGGTAAGCGAACAATGTGTAATCATTTTTTATGCTTTCGATAGCGAATGTGTAACTTTAACATGTATGGTAACGATAATAATAGCATAAACCTAACGTTGCCTTGTTTACTTTTTGAAGCCTTTAACCTAAATTTCAACAACAGAACAAGTACAAGGGCATAGTCGGGAGTGGCCGACAAGAATACACCCTCAGCTCCCGATACAAGCGTTCGAATCATGTATACATGTTTACTCAAAATTACACATGCATATATACAAATACCCAAGCAAGCAGGCTGCCCACAGCGTACCTAACATTAAACAAAGCATAATTACTCTGTTAAAACTAAAGCGAGTCGGAAATACAAGACATTTATTCTGTTAGATGTTCTTAACACAAATACTAAAAATACATTAGAAGATTTAAATCTAAACCTTATGAATAGCCCACTGCAATGGGTGGTTAACTACTTCCCCTCTTTAAGAACGGCCGTCCTCGGCCTTTAAGTAGCGATAAAAGCTGACGAGACCTCGTCTTGACGAATTGTAAGTACTCCTGTCTCATCTGCTGGAGATAGGGTAGAGATAGGGTCGTTATCTGTTTTTCATATTTCTCGATGATCTTATCAGAGTTTTAGAATGAGGGTGTTGTTTGCCACCAGAACAGATGGCGAACTCTTAATGTAGGGGTTAAATTCTTAAATGTATTAAATTATTATTGTAGATATTTTTAAAATATTTGACCAGCTGGGCCTTGGTGCGATTGACAACCTTAAGGGCCTTGCCCAAAAAGTCAGAACTTGTCACCATCCTATTGCGCACGTTTAGAGCGGACAGCAGGTATTGTATACACCTCCAAAACCTTACGCATATGGAATTGTGGAAACGTGTTCTTCATTTTCATGTTCTACTTACTTGCGCATATGCCGTAGAGTGAGACATCGTGTTTGTCCCTGACAAGTACATCGTCGTCCAAAATTGGTAAATAATTGGAGTGTGTGTAATCCGTAACATACGGTGTCACTGTAGCTAGTAGTTGGAGGAACCTAAAATCATAGGTCTTAAGTTATAAATGAAGCACAAAAATTATTGTAGTCGGTAGGTGAGTCCTTGTTGACCACTCTTCTCTTTTATGGTAGGTGAGGCTATACGCTGTACTGTTGCAAGTTTCGAAAATTGGTCGGTGCTGGTGAGGAAGCGCTAATTGACAGTTTTACAAATCGTAGTTGTGTAACATTTTCATGTGAATAAGCGGATTGTCGTAGGGCTGAGTTCCTGTTTTCTTGTATGCCAGTCGTACTTTGCTTTCAAGTATACTTTAAAGTTCATGACTACCTCATTTAAGAGCGTGGTCAGCATTTTGGGAAGTAATAATCGACCGTGATCTGCTTAAAGGTTTGTCATAATTTATCGCGTTCGGTATGATTTGATTTCTGAAGTTTATCTAGTTAACCGGCGTTTCTATCGTATCAATAACGTACACCGTCAGGTATAACTCACTGTAAATTGTAGCTTCGTCGGATTCAGGGCCATTCTATCAAGCAAGTATTCTGCCCTGACAGTATGATTCTCCTTTTCAGGTTTGTAATAAATACAATCTCGTTAATGCTAACATTCTAGTGTTTAAATGTTGCATTAGGGTTCCCTTCCTAAACCGCAATCATGAGTGGCAGGTGATTAGCCCGTAGAGGTAATGTGAAAAGTTTTTGGTATATCATACACAGAACGGACTAATCCTTACAGTTAAATTCTACAGCAGCCGCATCAAATCAGCATAATCGAATATTCATGTAAACATAAGAAGAAGTTGTAACCTTAGTTTAGTGAAACAGCCGTTCGTTGTAAACGAGCTTGGCAAGCCTCTCTTGCACTTGTCACAGCTGCTATAAAAATGCATGTCTTCTTCTATTACACACTTGTTCGTGGTTGGTCGAGGCGAAGCTAAGAACCTTTGTTGCAAATCAAGCGTATGGCTTGTGTACTGTCGATAGATACTTTGCAATCATTAGTGAGGGGGGATTTCATAGCGATGTAGCCACTACTCGCATCATTGGGTTCCAGCAGCTCGGAGCTAGGAGCCGGATATATCTTAGTAGGGAATTCTCTACTACGCCAGTCTATATTTTTTTAGTGTCCAATTTACCATTTTATTTTTTTCAGACATAAGTGTTCATGATAACTTAAATGAACCCATATTAGAAGACCATGGAAATGAAAATACAGATGGACGACAGGATCGGCAGAAGGAAACAAAAACAGCTGTGGGTGATAAAACTTCAAAACTTCAAACTGAAATAGATAACGAAGATATTACCGTAAATAATGTTAATGTAAATGAGCAAGCCGAGGACAATATTAAAACAGTGCAAGATGACATTAATATAAAAGAGTCTATTACAAAATTTAGCCCTCAAATAGATAGCTTGGAATCTATACAAGAGTTGCAAACGGACGTCATCATACCATCACTAAAAAGCCCAATTGGTGAAAATAATAAATTAGTTTCGAAATCTATTAATGCTGTAAGCCCAAAGAAAAATTTGCTCGAGGAAGCAAGTAATAAGCCACTCAGCCCAACAAGAACATCTATTTTAGAACCTGAGGAACGGCTTAGCCCAAGTAATACAAATAATACAGTACCGGTTGGTTACCAAAATGCATCTTTAGAAATAACCAATTCTTCTTCTTTGGAAAGTGCTGATTACGATAAAGTCGATCAGGTAAACCAATTTAAATTGATTTATAGTATTGACGAAAATGTAATGTGTAAAAATTCTCTTTTTAAGAAGCTACCAATTTTGAATGCGACCACATCAGCTAAATGTAACAACGAAAATATCGTCAATGCTAATAACTTAGGTAAGCGAACAATGTGTAATCATTTTTTATGCTTTCGATAGCGAATGTGTAACTTTAACATGTATGGTAACGATAATAATAGCATTAACCTAACGTTGCCTTGTTTACTTTTTGAAGCCTTTAAGCTAAAATTCAACAACAGAACAAGTACAAGGGCATAGTCGGGAGTGGCCGAAAAGAATACACCCTCAGCTCCCGATACAAACATTCGAATCATGTATACATGTTTACTCAAAATTACACATGCATATATACAAATACCCAAGCAAGCAGGCTGCCCACAGCGTACCTAACATCAAACAAAGCATAATTACTCTGTTAAAAGTAAAGCGAGTCGGAAATACAAGATATTTATTCTGTTAAATGTTCTTAACACAAATACAAAAAATACATTTGAAGATTTAAATCTAAACCTTATGAATAGCCCACTGCAATGGGTGGTTAACTACTTCCCCTCTTTAAGAACGGCCGTCCCTAGCCTTTAAGTAGCGATAAAAACTGACGAGACCTGGTCTTGACGAATTGTAAGTACTCCTGTCTCATCTGCTGGAGATAGGGTAGAGATAGGGTCGTTATCTGTTTTTCATATATCTCGATGATCTTATCAGAGTTTTAGAATGAGGGTGTTGTTTGCCACCAGAACAGATGGCGAACTCTTAATGTAGGGGTTAAATTCTTAAATGTATTAAATTATTATTGTAGATATTTTTAAAATATTGGACCAGCTGGGCCTTGGTGCGATTGACAACCTTAAGGGCCTTGCCCACGAAGTCAGAACTTGTCACCATCCTATTGTGCACGTTTAGAGCGGACAGCAGGTATTGTATACACCTCCAAAACCTTACGCATATGGAATTGTGGAAACGTGTTCTTCATTTTCATGTTCTACTTACTTGCGCATATGCCGTAGAGTGAGACATCGTGTTTGTCCCTTACAAGTGTGAGTAATCCGTACCATACGGTGTCACTGTAGCTAGTAGGAAGGGTATCAGGTGGAGGAACCTAAAATCATAGGTCTTAAGCTATAAATGACGCACAAAAATGATTGTCATCGGTAGGTGAGTCCTTGTTGACCACTCTTCTCTTTTATGGTAGGTGAGGCTATACGCTGTACTGTTGCAAGTTTCGAAAATTGGTCGGTGCTGGTGAGGAAACTCTAATTGACAGTTTTACAAATCGTAGTTGTGTAACATTTTAATGTGAATGAGCGGATTGTCGTAGGGCTGAGTTCCTGTTTTCTTGTATGCCAGTCGTACTTTGCTTTCAATTATACTTTAAAGTTCATGACTACCTCATTTAAGAGCGTGGTCAGCATTTTGGGAAGTAATAATCGACCGTGATCTGCTTAAAGGTTTGTCATAATTTATCGCGTTCGGTATGATTTGATTTCTGAAGTTTATCTAGTTAACCGGCGTTTCTATCGTATCAATAACGTACACCGTCAGGTATAACTCACTGTAAATTGTAGCTTCGTCGGATTCAGGGCCATTCTATCAAGCAAGTATTCTGCCCTGACAGTATGATTCTCCTTTTCAGGTTTGTAATAAATACAATCTCGTTAATGCTAACATTCTAGCGTTTAAATGTTGCATTAGGGTTCCCTTCCTAAACCGCAATCATGAGTGGCAGGTGATTAGCCCGTAGAGGTAATGTGAAAAGTTTTTGGTATATCATACACAGAACGGACTAATCCTTACAGTTAAATTCTACAGCAGCCGCATCAAATCAGCATAATCGAATATTCATGTAAACATAAGAAGAAGTTGTAACCTTAGTTTAGTGAAACAGCTGTTCGTTGTAAACGAGGTTGGCAAGCCTCTCTTGCACTTGTCACAGCTGCTATAAAAATGCATATCTTCTTCTATTACACACTTGTTCGTGGTTGGTCGAGGCGAAGCTAAGAACCTTTGTTGCAACTCAAGCGTATGGCTTGTGTACTGTCGATAGATACTTTGCAATCATTAGTGAGGGGGGATTTCATAGCGATGTAGCCACTACTCGCATCATTGGGTTCCAGCAGCTCGGAGCTAGGAGCCGGATATATCTTAGTAGGGAATTCTCTACTACGCCAGTCTATATTTTTTTTAGTGTCCAATTTACCATTTTTTTTTTTTCAGACATTAGTGTTCATGATAACTTAAATGAACCCATATCAGAAGACCATGGAAATGAAGGACAGGATCGGCAGAATGATACAAAAACAGCTGTGGGTGATAAAACTTCAAAACTTAAAACTGAAATAGATAACGATGATATTACCGAGTATAATGTTAATAAAAATGAGAAAGCCGAGGACAATATTAAAACAGTGCAAGACGACATTAATATAAAAGAGTCTATTACAAAATTTAGCCCTCAAATAGATAGCTTGGAATCTATACAAGAGTTGCAAACGGACGTCATCATACCATCATTAAAAAGCCCAATTGGTGAAAATAATAAATTAGTTTCGAAATCTATTAATGCTGTAAGCCCAAAGAAAAATTTGCTCGAGGAAGCAAATAATAAGCCACTCAGCCCAACAAGCACATCTATTTTAGAACCTGAGGAACGGCTAAGCCCAAGTAATACAAATAATACAGTACCGGTTGGTTACCAAAATGCATCTTTAGAAACAACCAATTCTTCTTCTTTGGAAAGTGCTGATTACGATAAAGTCAATCAGGTAAACCAATTTAAAATTTATAGTATTGACGAAAATGTAATGTGTTCTAAAAATTCTCTTTTTAAGAAGCCACCAATTTTGAATGCGACCACATCAGCTAAATGTAACAACGAAAATATCGTCAATGCTAATAACTTAGGTAAGCGAACAATGTGTAATCATTTTTTATGCTTTCGATAGCGAATGTGTAACTTTAACATGTATAGTCACGATAATAATAGCATAAACCTAACGTTGACTTGTTTACTTTTTGAAGCCTTTAAGCTAAAATTCAACAACAGAACAAGTACAAGGGCATAGTCGGGAGTGGCCGACAAAAATACACCCTCAGCTCCCGATACAAGCATTCGAATCAGCTATACATGTTTACTCAAAATTACACAAGGGCATAGTCGGGAGTGGCCGACAAAAATACACCCTCAGCTCCCGATACAAGCATTCGAATCATGTATACATGTTTACTCAAAATTACACATGCATATATACAAATACCCAAGCAAGCAGGCTGCCCACAGCGTACCTAACATCAAACAAAGCATAATTACTCTGTTAAAAGTAAAGCGAGTCGGAAATACAAGACATTTATTCTGTTAGATGTTCTTAACACAAATACTAAAAATACATTAGAAGATTTAAATCTAAACCTTATGAATAGCCCACTGCAATGGGTGGTTAACTACTTCCCCTCTTTAAGAACGGCCGTCCTCGGCCTTTAAGTAGCTATAAAAGCTGACGAGACCTGGTCTTGACGAATTGTAAGTACTCCTCTCTCTTATTTGCTGGAGATAGGGTAGAGATAGGGTCGTTATCTGTTTTTCATATTTCTCGATGATCTTATCAGAGTTTTAGAATGAGGGTGTTGTTTGCAACCAGAACAGATGACGAACTCTTAATGTAGGGGTTATTAATTATTATTGTAGATATTTTTAAAATATTTGACCAGCTGGGCCTTGGTGCGATTGACAACCTTATGGGCCTTACCCAAGAAGTAAGAACTTGTCACCATCCTATTGTGCGAGTTTAGAGCGGACAGCAGGTATTGTATACACCTCCAAAACCTTACGCATATGGAATTGTGGAAACGTGTTCTTCATTTTCATGTTCTACTTACTTGCGCATATGCCGTAGAGTGAGACATCGTGTTTGTCCCTGACAAGTACATCGTCGTCCAAAATTGGTAAATAATTGGAGTATGTGTAATCCGTAACATACGGTGTCACTGTAGCTAGTAGTTGGAGGAACCTAAAATCATAGGTCTTAAGTTATAAATGAAGCAAAAAAATTATTGTAGTCGGTAGGTGAGTCCTTGTTTACCACTCTTCTCTTTTATGGTAGGTGAGGCTATACGCTGTACTGTTGCAAGTTTCGAAAATTGGTCGGTGCTGGTGAGGAAGTCTAATTGACAGTTTCACAAATCGTAATTATGTAACATTTCCCTGTGAATGAGCGGATTGTCGTAGGGCTGAGTTTCTGTTTTTTTTTTTTTTTTTTTGTGTTGTTTATTTTATTGAATCAATAATAACATACATTTTTATTGCAACAGAGTTGGCTTAGGTGATATTTCGCCAAGCCTGGTTGAGTCCTCAGTCTTTATCGTGGACAAACGTCAAAGGCGGCTTTTTTGAAAAAGGATGCATCGTCACGTAGGTAGTCTGGGGACTCTGGGGCGTCTCCTAAGTCGTGGTTGGAGGAGGTCCTTGAACGATCTTCTCTTGAGCCTCCTGACTACACACCTCCCAGCGAGGTCTCTTCCTACCCGGTTGCAGTGTCGCTGCAAGTGTTCGTTGTACCGGTTGGCGAATGCTCCGACTTGGCTGTCTATGGTCTCCATTTTGAGGTCTCTGTGCAAGGTAGAATTTCTGACGTACCAGTCAGCACCAGTCATTCGACGCAAGGCCAAGTTTTGGAGTGTCTGAATCCGTCTTCGATTTGTCCGAGATGCAATGCCCCAAACCTGAATACCGTATCTCCAAGTTGGTGCCACCACGACGTTGTAACCTGCCCGTTTGCAGCGAAGTGGCAATGGGCTGTTGGGGTTGGCCATCTTATAGCGGCACTGCTTAAGAAGGCCGTCGATGTGCGCCCGAAAACGAAGCCTCTTATCTAGTTCAATTCCAAGATACTTGGCGCTTCTGCTGTAGCCTTGCCACGCCTCAGTGTGTAGTTGACCGCCTGGCACTTCGAGGCATTGAGCTTTGATGTTCCATCTGCATGTCCAGCTCTCAAGCAAGTGGATGTATTCCTGGGCCCCGTCATTGCCACGTCATCCGTAACACACGGTGTCACTGTAGCTAGTAGTTGCAGGAACCTAAAATCATAGGTCTTAAGCTATAAATGACGCACAAAAATGATTGTCATCGGTAGGTGAGTCCTTGTTGACCACTCTTCTCTTTTATGGTAGGTGAGGCTATACGCTGTACTGTTGCAAGTTTCGAAAATTGGTCGGTGCTGGTGAGGAAGCTCTAATTGACAGTTTTACAAATCGTAGTTGTGTAACATTTTAATGTGAATGAGCGGATTGTCGTAGGGCTGAGTTCCTGTTTTCTTGTATGCCAGTCGTACTTTGCTTTCAAGTATACTTTAAAGTTCATGACTACCTCATTTAAGAGCGTGGTCAGCATTTTGGGATGTAATAATCGACCGTGATCTGCTTATAGGTTTGTCATAATTTATTGCGTTCGGTATGATTTGATTTCTGAAGTTTATCTTGTTAACCGGCGATTCTATCGTATCAATAACGTACACCGTCAGGTATAACTCACTGTAAATTGTAGCTTCGTCGGATTCAGGGCCATTCTATCAAGCAAGTATTCTGCCCTGACAGTATGATTCTCCTTTTCAGGTTTGTAATAAATACAATCTCGTTAATGCTAACATTCTAGCGTTTAAATGTTGCATTAGGGTTCCCTTCCTAAACCGCAATCACGAGTGGCAGGTGATTAGCCCGTAGAGGTTATGTGTAAAGTTTTTGGTATATCATACACAGAACGGACTAATCCTTACTGTTGGATTCTACAGCAGCCGCATCAAATCAGCATAATCAAATATTCATGTAAACATAAGAAGAAGTTGTAACCTTAGTTTAGTGAAACAGCCGTTCGTTGTAAACGAGGTTAGCAAGCCTCTCTTGCACTTGTCACAGCTGCTATAAAAATGCATATCTTCTTCTATTACACACTTGTACGCTAGTCTATATTTTTTTAGTGTCCAATTTACCATTTTTTTTTTCAGACATTAGTGTTCATGATAACTTAAATGAACCCATATCAGAAGACCATGGAAATGAAGGACAGGATCGGCAGGATGATACAAAAACAGCTGTGGGTGATAAAACTTCAAAACTTCAAACTGAAATAGATAACGATGATATTACCGAGTATAATGTTAATATAAATGAGAAAGCCGAGGACAATATTAAAACAGTGCAAGACGACATTAATATAAAAGAGTCTATTACAAAATTTAGTCCTCAAATAGATAGCTTGGAATCTATACAAGAGTTGCAAACGGACGTCATCATACCATCACTAAAAAGCCCAATTGGTGAAAATAATAAATTAGTTTCGAAATCTATTAATGCTGTAAGCCCAAAGAAAAGTTTGCTCGAGGAAGCAAGTAATAAGCCACTCAGCCCAACAAGCACATCTATTTTAGAACCTGAGAAACGGCTAAGCCCAAGTAATACAAATAATACAGTACCGGTTGGTTACCAAAATGCATCTTTAGAAACAACCAATTCTTCTTCTTTGGAAAGTGCTGATTACGATAAAGTCGATCAGGTAAACCAATTTAAATTGATTTATAGTATTGACGAAAATGTAATGTGTTCTAAAAATTCTCTTTTTAAGAAGCCACCAATTTTGAATGCGACCACATCAGCTAAATGTAACAACGAAAATATCGTCAATGCTAATAACTTAGGTAAGCGAACAATGTGTAATCATTTTTTATGCTTTCGATAGCGAATGTGTAACTTTAACATGTATGGTAACGATAATAATAGCATTAACCTAACGTTGCCTTGTTTACTTTTTGAAGCCTTTAACCTAAAATTCAACAACAGAACAAGTACAAGGGCATAGTCGGGAGTGGCCGACAAAAATACACCCTCAGCTCCCGATACAAGCATTCGAATCATGTATACATGTTTACTCAAAATTACACATGCATATATACAAATACCCAAGCAAACAGGCTGCCCACAGCGTACCTAACATCAAACAAAGCAGAATTACTCTGTTAAAAGTAAAGCGAGTCGGAAATACAAGACATTTATTCTGTCAGAGGT
This sequence comes from Drosophila borealis, assembly GCA_035045885.1. Classification (NCBI taxonomy): domain Eukaryota; kingdom Metazoa; phylum Arthropoda; class Insecta; order Diptera; family Drosophilidae; genus Drosophila; species Drosophila borealis. Next base: position 21,690,860 of record JAWNOR010000194.1, read on the forward strand.
TCTTAACACAAATACCAAAAATACATTAGAAGATTTAAATCTAAACCTTATGAATAGCCCACTGCAATGGGTGGTTAACTACTTCCCCTCTTTAAGAACGGCCGTCCTCAGCCTTTAAGTAGCGATAAAAGCTGACGAGACCTGGTCTTGACGAATTGTAAGTACTCCTCTCTCTTATTTGCTGGAGATAGGGTAGAGATAGGGTCGTTATCTGTTTTTCATATTTCTCGATGATCTTATCAGAGTTTTAGAATGAGGGTGTTGTTTGCAACCAGAACAGATGACGAACTCTTAATGTAGGGGTTATTAATTATTATTGTAGATATTTTTAAAATATTTGACCAGCTGGGCCTTGGTGCGATTGACAACCTTATGGGCCTTACCCAAGAAGTCAGAACTTGTCACCATCCTATTGTGCACGTTTAGAGCGGACAGCAGGTATTGTATACACCTCCAAAACCTTACGCATATGGAATTGTGGAAACGTGTTCTTCATTTTCATGTTCTACTTACTTGCGCATATGCCGTAGAGTGAGACATCGTGTTTGTCCCTGACAAGTACATCGTCGTCCAAAATTGGTAAATAATTGGAGTATGTGTAATCCGTAACATACGGTGTCACTGTAGCTAGTAGTTGGAGGAACCTAAAATCATAGGTCTTAAGTTATAAATGAAGCAAAAAAATGTAGTCGGTAGGTGAGTCCTTGTTGACCACTCTTCTCTTTTATGGTAGGTGACGCTATACGCTGTACTGTTGCAAGTTTCGAAAATTGGTCGGTGCTGGTGAGGAAGTCTAATTGACAGTTTAACAAATCGTAGTTGTGTAACATTTCCCTGTGAATGAGCGGATTGTCGTAGGGCTGAGTTTCTGTTTTTTTTTTTTTTTTTTTGTGTTGTTTATTTTATTGAATCAATAATAGCATACATTTTTATTGCAACAGAGTTGGCTTAGGTGATATTTCGCCAAGCCTGGTTGAAGCCTCTTATCTAGTTCAATTCCAAGATACTTGGCGCTTCTGCTGTAGCCTTGCCACGCCTCAGTGTGTAGTTGACCGCCTGGCACTTCGAGGCATTGAGCTTTGATGTTCCATCTGCGTGTCCAGCTCTCAAGCAAGTGGATGTATTCCTGGGCCCCGTCATTGCCACGTCATCGGGAAATGTGGCCATCAAGTACTTGCCTGGGGTGGCAAACTCGAATAGGTCATCCGGAGTGAGGATGTCTGCCGTGAACAAAATGTAGAGAAAGGGGCCCAGTACGCTGCCTTGGGGGACACCCGCCTTTATTTTGCGAGCAGGAGAGATTGCTACTCTAACTTTGACTTCGAACTATCGGTCAGAAGTAGAAAGAAGGGGGCGGGAAGACTTATCTTGATTTTCTGGAGCAATCCGTCAATCCAGACTCGGTCGAAGGCCTGCTTAACGTTTAAAAAGACTCCATAGCAGTAGACCTTGTCGTCGCAAGCCTTAAGAATATGGTTAATCACTCTGTGAACCTGTTCAACAGTGCCATGCCCTCCGCTGAATCCAAATTGGTGATCAGGAAGGATGGCCATGTGATCAATAAGCCTTGAAAGTCGGGCGACAATAGTCTTTCCCAGACCTTCGACAAGGAAGGCAGGAGACTGATCGGCCCATATGACTCAGGGTCGTATTCCGGGTTGCTCGACTTATGGATCATATGGATCCTCACTAACTTCCACTGGGCAGGGAAGTGCTGCTGTGGTGTGGTACATTCCATCATGGCCCGGTGCTTAAGCCCTGGAAGGGACTTTGACGAAGTTGATCACCTCCTCTACGCAGATGGGTCCCATAGGTGGTGACATTTGTAGAGGTGTCTCCAACGCTCGGGTAGTTTCATCGAGCTCTGCTGGGAAGAGGTGTAAACCTTTCCTCAAGGTGGCTGACGAAGGTATCAGCTTGCTCTTCGTCTGTAAGGCAGTATTTACCATTGTGGCGAAGAAGGGGATCGGTTCTCCAGGGTTGGCGCTTCAGGTTTTTAGTTGCTCGTCAGAGCGGGTATTCTGAGTCATGGGTATAGTTCATGCTCTCCAACCTTCTAGAGAAGGATGCGTCTTTGTGCCTGCTCCGCTCTTCGCCACGCCGCCTTGTCCCACGGATGCTGTGCCTCTTGATCCTGATGCGGGCAGTCCGTTGCCAGCATTGTCCAGCCGCCTGGCAACTGATGGGGAAGTGGCTTCGGCTGCTGCTGCGCGAATCTTTGCGTTGAGCAGCTCGATGGCGTTCTCTACATCCTGTCCAGTGCAGATTTCGGTGTTGAGGTGAATACTTTCACTCATCTGTCTCTAGAAGACACCGAGATCAGTGCGTGCGTTGATCAGCCTCGGTATTGCGCTGATCACCCTGGCCCTGCTCTCTAGGATAACTAGCAGGGCCAGATGGTCGCTGGGGAGATCCCAATCGTCAGCGATTGAGAGGCATTGTCAGGGATCCCCTGGTAGACGGCGAAGGCTATACAAGACGGAGTGCCCTTGCTGCCGTACGGGTATCTTGTGGGAGAACCTGTGGCCAGTACTTTCGCTTGACGATGCGCTAGGTTGCTAGCTAGTTGAAGGCCGTGCGCATTGCTGTTATTTGCGCCCCACAGCCAGTGATGTGCATTCCAGTCGCCTCCCACCAGATATCTGCTTCCAGCCAAGTTTTGTATGACGTTGAAGTCATCAGTCGACGTCTGCTCATTTGGTCTGCAATATACTGCTCCAAAGTCCACGTTACCAGCATCAGTGCAGACTTTCAGAGTCGTATGTTGGTAAACACGGTTAGTAATACTCAATTGCGGGAAATGAACCAAGTTACTCCGGACGAGGACAGCGCAGCCACCGCTAGCTGAGCGATTTTGAGTCCAGTGTACAGGGTATGCCTCGAAGCCAAAGATTTTGGGGAAAGTAGGACCGTTGGTTCTAGTTTCTGACAGCAGAATTATTCCGATGGCCTTTTTTTGTACTAGAGCCCCCAGCACTAGTACTTTACCTGAAATGCCATTGGCATTCCGGATTAGCACCTTCAGTGGTGTGATCATTTGGGTAGTAACGCGGTTAGAAGGGTAAGGATTTGCTGTTGCATACCCAAAACCTGCGGTTGCATTTCTGCCATCCTCTCGGTAGCTTGGCTCATGTCCTTGATGGCAGAGGAAAGTCCTTCCCCGTTTCCAGATATCTGTTGTTGCTGTTGTTGCGCAGTCAGCCTCTCCTGTTGCTGTTCCCTCAGCAATCTATGTAGCCTAGCTTGCGCTGGTCCTTCTCGCTGGCTAGCGCTGGGGACGTTGTTCTCTTTGCTGAATGCAGCTAGTCCGTTTCTGGTGGCAGCGGCGTATAAAAGCACTTCTACTTGTTCAGTGGGTGCTGTATGGGGGAATTCAACAGGTGTAGGCCCATGAACTTTATTGCTGCGGCTTCGGTGAACCACTCGCAGCCCTTATAATTGGCAGAGTAGTTACCACCGCAGTGGACGCATGTTGCCGGTACTGAGGCGGGCCGTGTGCAATCAGCAGAGCGATGATTGAGCACCACGTCCTGACTTCTTCGAGCAGTCTCAACCTTGACCACCTGCTTGCACAGCTTCCTGATGGTAAGATCCTCCTTGTTGTTGGCCGCCGGCTGCAAGTTAATGAAGTGAATATTCATGGGCTCCTTGGTAGGTTTGCTGCTCGGATTGTGCACGTGGAGAACGGTATGGCACTGGCTCCGCAGGTCGTCGATACTATCCGATACTTCGGATAGTATAAGCCACACGTCGTTGATGTCGTCGATGCGATTAAGGACGAGGGGGGGTGGCTTTTTTCCCTCCAGTGGGGGCATTGTTGTTGGCCCTTTTTTCGGGCACGGAGGACCTGGTGCTGGCATGGGCGACAGTGTTGAGCTGGCTGCCGCCCCCAACCTGAGAAGTCTCTGAGGCAGGCAAGTCCTCTTCTTGGACTGGTCTTATCTGCTCGGCCTCAGATTCGTCAATATCCATGTCGTCGTAGTTATCGGGTGGTGCCAAGAGAGCATATCTATTGGGAGCATGTATGCCATCTGGACTGGTGACAGTCTTGTTCTGTTTTCGCCGCGCGGCAGGTGGGGACCTGCTGTCTAAGACTTTGCGCTTATCATTTTTTTTCTCGCCTGTGCTTGAATCATTCGAGCCGCGGCTGCGGCGTGCGAATTGGATTTGACGTCAACGGCGTCAACGGGGTCTATATTTGCACTAACACCAGCATGTGGGCTGCTGCCGGGGTCTTCGGATTCCATTAAAGGGTAGGAAGGTGAAACTGAAATACTTTTTACAGACATCAGCGCGGAGAATTTATTAGCAGCTGTTGCTAAGCGGCTGTTAAGCATTGCGGTGCTCGGCGGCGTAGCGGCGTCAGCATTTAGTTGGCCTACCTCATTAGTTCGTGACGGCCCCTTGTTATTAATTGTGGTTGCATTGCTGTTGTCAGTACTCACTGGCATGGTGGCTCTAGTGGCATTGCCGCTGGTTGGGTGTCAGCACGGCAACGCAGACGACTTGCTCAATTTGTGACCACCTTATTTTTCGATTCATCTAAAACAAATTGCTTTGTCAGCAATTAGTTTTGTTTTTATTTCTTTTTTGTCGCTTTGTGAAATTTTTTGCACTTTGCACTACGGAATTGCAATAATCAGGATTGTTAAAAATACAATCATTAATGCTAACATTCTAGCGTTTAAATGTTGCATTGGGGTTTCCTTCCTAAACCGCAATCATGAGTGGCAGGTGATTACTCCGTAGAGGTAATGTGAAAAGTTTTTGGTACATCATACACAGAACGAACTAATCCTTACTGTTGGATTCTACAGCAGCCGCATCAAATCAGCATAATCAAATATTCATGCAAACATAAGAAAACGTTGTAACCTTAGTTTAGTGAAACAGCTGTTCGTTGTAAACGAGGTTGGCAAGCTTCTCTTGCACTTATCACAGCTGCTATAAAAATGCATATCTTCTTCTATTACACACTTGTTCGTTGTTGATCGAGAACCTTTTCTAAGCCACAGCCAAATAATCTTTCAATCTATAACATTTCGATAAATTAAACTGAATTATAACGTGTTGTTGTGAAAAGCCAAAATAGATTTTATTTCTAGGCTAAAGTTTCAAAAAAGTTGCTAAAAAACATAAGCAACTCAACACTTACTATACCATAATACAAAAAATCAGTTCTGAGCTTTGGTTTTATTTGTATTAGCAGCTTGGCCGTGAGTTTAGGGTATTTTAGACCACCTCCCTATGATAGACGAACATACAACTTGCAACTCAAACGTATGGCTGGTGTACTGTCGATAAATACTTTGCTATCATTAGTGAGGGTTAATTTCATAGCGATGAAGCCACCACTCGCAACAAATGGGTTCCAATTTACCATTTTATTTTTTTCAGACATTAGTGTTCATGATAACTTAAATGAACCCATATCAGAAGACCATGGAAATGAAGGACAGGATCGGCAGAAGGAAACAAAAACAGCTGTGGGTGATAAAACTTCAAAACTTCAAACTGAAATAGATAACGATGATATTACCGAGTATAATGTTAATATAAACGAGAAAGCCGAGGACAATATTAAAATAGTGCAAGACGACATTAATATAAAAGAGTCAATTACAAAATTTAGCCCTCAAATAGATAGCTTGGAATCTATACAAGAGTCGCAAACGGACGTCATCATACCATCCCTAAAAAGTTCAATTGGTGAAAATAATAAATTAGTTTCGAAATCTATTAATGCTGTAAGCCCGAAGAAAAATTTGCTCGAGGAAGCAAATAATAAGCCACTCAGCCCAACAAGCACATCTATTTTAGAACCTGAGAAACGGCTAAGCCCAAGTAATACAAATAATACAGTACCGGTTGGTTACCAAAATGCATCTTTAGAAACAACCAATTCTTGTTCTTTGGAAAGTGCTGATTACGATAAAGTCGATCAGGTAAACCAATTTAAATTGATTTAAAGTATTGACGAAAATGTAATGTGTTCTAAAAATTCTCTTTTTAAGAAGCCACCAATTTTGAATGCGACCACATCAGCTAAATGTAACAACGAAAATATCGTCAATGCTAATAACTTAGGTAAGCGAACAATGTGTAATCATTTTTTATGCTTTCGATAGCGAATGTGTAACTTTAACATGTATGGTAACGATAATAATAGCATTAACCTAACGTTGCCTTGTTTACTTTTTGAAGCCTTTAAGCTAAAATTCAACAACAGAACAAGTACAAGGGCATAGTCGGGAGTGGCCGACAAAAATACACCCTCAGCTCCCGATACAAGCATTCGAATCATGTATACATGTTTACTCAAAATTACACATGCATATATACAAATACCCAAGCAAGCAGGCTGCCCACAGCGTACCTAACATCAAACAAAGCATAATTACTCTGTTAAAAGTAAAGCGAGTCGGAAATACAAGACATTGATTCCATCAGAGGTTCTTAACACAAATACCAAAAATACATTAGAAGATTTAAATCTAAACCTTATGAATAGCCCACTGCAATGGGTGGTTAACTACTTCCCCTCTTTAAGAACGGCCGTCCTCGGCCTTTAAGTAGCGATAAAAGCTGACGAGACCTGGTCTTGACGAATTGTAAGTACTCCTCTCTCTTATTTGCTGGAGATAGGGTAGAGATAGGGTCGTTATCTGTTTTTCATATTTCTCGATGATCTTATCAGAGTTTTAGAATGAGGGTGTTGTTTGCAACCAAAACAGATGGCGAACTCTTAATGTAGGGGTTAAATTCTTAAATGTATTAAATTATTATTGTAGATATTTTTTAAATATTTGAAAATGGATTTTCGATCAGCATGACCCTTGAATTCTTTGACCTAGTATAGGTACCCTTGTGTCCTGAAATTTATAACGAATTCCGTTTTGATTGATTCGACCAGCTGGGCCTTGGTGCGATTGACAACCTTAAGGGCCTTGCCCAAGAAGTCAGAACTTGTCACCATCCTATTGGGCACGATTAGAGTGGACCTCCAAAACCTTACGCATATGGAATTGTTGAACCGTGTTCTTCATTTTCATGTTCTACTTACTTGCGCATATTCCGTAGAGTGAGACATCGTGATCCTCCCTTACAAGTACATCGTCGTCCAAAATTGGTAAATAATTGGAGTGTGAGTTATCCGTAACCCACTTTGTCACTGTAGCTAGTAGGAAGGGTATCAGTTGGAGGAACCTAAAATCATAGCTAAAGCTATAAATGAAGCAAGAACTGATTATAGTCGGTAGGTGAGTCCTTGTTGGCCACTCTTCTCTTTTAATGAGGACCTATGTCCCTATGTGTACATATTAAAGTAAGTTTATTCCCTAGCCTCCTATTTCCTTTTATTACCACCCTTATGTTTCGTGAGGTTTGGGCTCACAGTACTCTATTCTTTATTACCTAATGAAAAGTGGCTGTGGAGATGTGTAAAATGCCTATAGGCATATGGGAGGGAAGGCTATACACTGTAATTCGAAAATTAGTCGATGCAGGTAAGAGGAATCTAAATGACAGCTTTACAAATCGTAATTGTGCAACATTTCTCTTTGAATGAGCAGATTTTCGTAGGGTTAAGTTCCTGTTTTTTTGTATGCCTGACGTACTTTGCTTTCAAGTATACTTTTACGTTCATGACTACCTCATTTAACTTGGTCAGCATTTTGGGAAGTAATAATCGACCGTGATCTGCTTAAAGGGTTGTCATAATTTATCGCGTTCAGTATGATTTAATTTCTGAAGTTCGTCGAGTTTATCGGCGGTTCTATGGTATCAATGACGTACACCGTCAGGTATAACTCACTGTAAATTGTAGCTGCGTCGGATTCAGGGCCATTTTATCAAACAAGTTTATATTCTGCCGTTACAACATGATTCTCCTTTTCTGGTTTGTAAACGGTACAATCTCGTTAATACGAACATTCTAGCGTTTAAATGTTGCATTGAGGCTCCCTTCCTTAACCGAACTTTTTTTTTGTACAGACACAAGTGTTCATCATTACTTAAACCTGTTAAAAAACCATGGAGATGAAACTACAAATGGAATGTTTGGACAAAAGGATCGGCAGAAGTATAAAAAAGCAACTAGGGGTGTTAAAACTGCAGAACTTCAAACTGAGACAGTTAACGAAGATATTACCGTATATAATGTTAATGTTAATGAGTCCTTAAAAAAACGAAGCCCTCAAATAGATAACATTGAAATCGATTATTACTGTAAGTCCAAGGAATAATTTGCTTGAGGAAGCAAATATAAAGCCACACAGCCCAACAAGTACATCTTTTTTAGGGCTGACAAGCGTCTAAGTCCAACTAATACAAATAGTACACTAGTGTTTTGTTACCAAAATGCTTCTTTACAAACAAAAAATTCACTTCCTTCGGAGAGTGCTAATTATAATAAAGTCGAACAGGTAAACCCAAATAAAATTATTTATAGTTTTGACGAAATCGTGATGGATTCTAATAATTTTCTTTTTAAGAATCTCCCACACAGCGACCACATCAGCTAACTGTAACAAGAATAACGTTTCAAACTGTATTTTCGCAGCCTTACTTTTTTATGGTTAGGGTTGCGAGTGTGTAACTTTAACATGTAGGTTTGAAGTCTCGATAATAATGCCATTAACCTAACATTGTCTTACTTACGTATTTGAAGCCGTTTAGCCAAAAATCAACAACAGAACAAGTATACGGGCACTAGACGCGAGTGGCTGACTAGGATGCTCACAGAGCTAGCAATACAAGCACTTGAACATTTTTCTATAAATAACATATGTCATGTACATACTCAAAGTCACACATACATATAGACAAACACGCAAGCAAGCAGGCTGCCTAAAGCGTACCTTACTTCAAGCAGGGTATAATTACTTTGTTAAGAGTAAAGCGAGTCAAGAATACAAGACATTTATTCTGATCTATTCAATCAAGACACAACGACTAAAAATACATTAAAAGGTTTAATGGGTGGTTAACTACTTCCCTCTTGAAGAACGGCCGTCCTCGGCCTTCAACTATGGTTTAAAGCTGGTGTAATCATCGTTGTTTTGCCTAAACCTAAAATCATAGTTCTTAAGCTATAAATGAAACAAAAACGATTGTAGTCGGTAGGTGAAGCGTTTATCAGGAGATCACTGATTTTATCGGAGTACGTGCTTCTTGACCACTCTCCTCTTTTAAGGAGGGCCGAGGTCCCTATGTCTGCTTTCACTCTTTCGTTGGTACATAAGATAATAAGTTTATTTCCTAGCCTCCTGTTTCCTTTTAGTAGCACCCTTTTATTTTGTGAGGTTTGGGCTCTCAGTATTCTATTCTTTATTTCCTGGTGGAAACTGGCTGTGGAGGTGAATGAAACGCCGATAGCCCGATACTTAGTGTATTCTGAATAAATATATATTGTATGCTGTGTTTTCGATCACTCTATGAAGCTGAAGGCATCTTGTTGGTGGGTGTTGTATAACCTCTACACCTAGCTATTTTACGTACTATAAAGGGAGTACGTTGGCGATGCGGACGTTGAAATTGTTCAGCCGTAAGACTTTAATCGCTCAGAATTAAGCGAGGGCTCATTGGCGCCATTAACTTGGCTTGCTTGCGGGAATATGCGTCACCCATTACGTTTTAAAGCCCTCGATGGTATGTAAGGCTATATGCTGCACTCTAGCAAGTTTCGAAAATCTTGACATTTCCCCGATGAATAAGGGGCTTAGCAGTGGGCCGATTTCCTGTTTCCTTGTCTGCCTGTCCTACTTTGCTTTTAAGCACAAATTATAGTTCAGAGCTACCACTTTTGCAAGCCTGGTCGTATTCGGGTACTAATAATCGGTCATGATCTGCTTCAAGTTTTCTTAAGCAGGTTTATAAGCGTGATTATATTTGGTTGTTATAATTTACCTCTTTTCATTGTCATCAAAGATGCTGGTTGGCAATACCAAAGCTAAGTTTGCTAGTTCATACTGGTCACGCACAAGAGTAGAAAAATTACAGTGGGATGCGCTTATCGCATCCGGGATGGTTACAGATTTTATTTCATCGATAAGAACACGATTTATAGTCGTGGTCACATTCAGAATCGCAAGGTCTATCCTTTATCAGTTCATCGATTTCATCGCTTCAGCAATATTTAAGAAAAATACTTTAATTTGTATATTCTCTAACAAGAAAAACTTTCAGGTAAATTATCTATTCTATTCTTATTCAAATACTATTATCATCCCAGAACCTATTGAAAATGAGAAAGAAGGTGATGATTTTATGAAAAGCAATGTAAGTAGAAGGCATCTCTGACCCCATAAAATTTATATGCATTATCTGCATGAATAGCCGATAATCGATAACTTGCCCAATTTCCAAGCAATCGATTAAAACCGATATCGAAAACCTTTTTTTTTAGCAATCTCTTAGGTGTTATTGGCTAAAGTTTTCAAACTTCTCATGTAGCTTTTAACATAGTTTATACAAATTAAGTATCTTATGCTTAGGACTATCGCAACCCATCCGCCTTAAATCGATTATTAAATTAAATTAATCGATTGGAACTATACAAAAATTTTAGCCAAAATTTTAATGAACTTGTGCTTTTAAGAATATACAAAATTTCTATCGCACAATAAGGTCTTCTGCTGAAAATTTTATCAAGATCGGCTTAGAAACACAAAAGTTATAAAAGAAAACGTGTAGTTTGTGTTTGCCTTTTAGACATTTGCAATAGGGGTTTTCAAATACGTGAGAAAAGTAAAGATTGTAGTTAAATGAGAATATCCTGGAAAATATGACATTTTGCAATACAAAAGCTTATTATTTGACCGATTCTTTCTTTAAAATTAGAAAAGAAAATCATGTGATTTGATAAGATTTGGCCCATATGTTAGCATATGAAATAGTGGTCCGATGTTTATAAGACTTTGCATATATTTAAAGATCATTGTGGCACTTTTGAATGCCGGGACTATTTTGGATGCCGTGCTAAGCAAAAAAATTTGTATGCAACAACTTAATTTTCATGGAAGCTATATGATATAGTATTCCAATTTTGATAAAATCTGACATATATATGAGATGTATAGTGAAACTAATAAACACCGAATTGGGTTAAGATATTTAATTAACAAAAGAGGTTTTCCACAGAAGTACCTACTTTTGCGACCGGTCTTTCCTATGTCAGCTGTATATGTACTGACAGCTATAGAAAGCCGGACTTATGCAAAGGTTCAAAACAATAGCCTTAACAAGAGGCTCTAGATCCGGACTAGGGGATACCCTGAACCATATTTTACCAAGACCAAGACCATTAACAGTATAAGAATACAATTTTAAAATCCACCTCAATCGGATTCCAACACGTAGCGACCGCACTACTTACCACCGCCTATACTCGACAGCCATAACCCCAATTCATTTTCGACGAGAAAAACGAATTTGCACTAGCTGCTGCAAACACGTGACCAGCCGAAACACGTGCAACAATGTGTTTTTGCATTCTAGAAGGTTTAGTGACAGTACGGAATGCCCCTGTTGGCCGGAGGTGCTTTTCCAGGCGGCGTCTGCAATTGAAGGGTGAAAATGTATGAACGAGGTAGGGTGATATGAATGTAGTGGTACGAACGTGGGGGTGAGCATATATGGGCACCTCGTTGGACTTTTTTCCGTCCGGAGCTATTAGTTATAGAGCCATATTGGAAATATCCTTTCAGGGTAAGATTTGTGATCAGATGACTGATCTGGTATAATGGGCGTTAGGGGCACAAAAGGGGTCTTAAATGTTGTCAAATACTGTCGGTAAGTGCTTACATCAATTCGCTTTATAATCCAGGCGGCAATGTTTAATGATTTAGGGTCACTAAGCCTGACCTGATTGCTTAAATTATGAGTATCCTTACTGCTGCCTGACCAGAGGCAAGTTTCTCTACGTGGAGTGACGTTATACAACTGGGCGCCATGATCCATAGATCGAAAGACGTTTAAGATAGGCCTCCCGCCAAGCCAAGCTGGAAGACACAACCAAAAAGTTATGTCTTTAGTTGGTACCTGCGCAACTGATATTCCAAAGGGCGCTGATTGACTCTTAAATGAATCCTGTAATAGTAATATGAACTGTGAGATTGAGCCATCTTGGCTGGACTTCCGTTAAGCTCATTAAATTTAATATCTGTCCGTATATATATATTGAATGAAAGTCCTCCAGGTAAATCCTATAGCATAAGCACATCCCTGTTCCCCCAATAATCAATTTTAGTGGTATAGCTTAGGCATTAGTATTTACATACAGATGCCATTTTACTCACTAAAAATTTCATAAACATCAAAGAATGAGATTTACAATAAATTCGGTTCTAATTGAGTGTACGTCCCAAGCTCTTTCAAATATACATTGGGGCATTATATAATGATATCGTCTTCAATCAATTCTACTGTATCGCCACTTATCAGAGTGTCAATCTGATTTTTTTGGTTTTCCTTGTCCGGTATATTTTCAAGCATTTCTTGCTCAGGCGTTCGCGTTTGGTTAGTTGGAATTATTTTTTGCAATTCCAAAAATATATTGGTTATGTCCGTCTAAAAGAGTTCCAGGAGAAGTAAAAGTATTTGGAAAAAAAGAAGATTTTTGAGAAAATGAAGTATCCGTTAAGAGATTTTTCACGAAATATGTAAGTATAGAGGGAAGTTTCAATTTTTGTGATAGCTTTTTTTTTTATATATATTTTGTTTATTAAAAAATCTGGTATCCTGTCACTCTATGTTAGCAACTTTTATCAGAGTGACATAATTACTTAGCTTAGCGACGATTGTGGTTTTACAATTAGTTTAACAGATTACACATATATACATACATATATTTATATATATATATATATACACAGAAACATATTTGGATGTAATTAACGAAGCTTGTGACCTATATATAACGATCGATTAGTTCGGTTGGGTAGGTTTGTGATAGCAGTTTAGAGGTTGGCCCAGGGTATTTCCTAGTCGGACGCACCGAACTAGAGTTATTTTATTTGTTTTTTATAACATACAAGATTGCGGACTAATTTACGTATTACTTTATTCAAAGCATTAAAAAAAATAAGCGAGGAAGTGAAAACAGGACCTCTAGTTACCGAAGTAAATACTGGTGAGAATTTAAAGCAATGTAGTATTCTAAAATTTGTCCTTAACATTAGCAGAAACAATCTTCGTTGCCTTTAGGTAATCAATTAATTGGCTCACATTTCAATAAATGTACAACAAATACAATAAAAGAGAAACTAGTCGCTAAGGGTAAGCAATTTACAATTCCCACATCGAGCCGGTTAATGCATCCACCCATTGCTGAACTGCAACTTAAGTCATTTAAAACATCCGAAGAAGGATCATGGTATTCTGTTTATAATGCACCCAATGCGTTAAACATTAGTACTAATGAATCCAGTCAAATGAACAGCTGCTATTGTAAAAATAATAATCTGGGTTTCAAAGAAATAGACCCATCCAAAGAGGTTGAGCGAACTGCAAGCTATATATATGGAGAGCAAATTAAAAACAATGAACCACTAAAGCATAAGAAATCAATTTCATTTTTTATTTCATTTGATGGAAATGGAAACGAGACTACTTTTAAAATACCAAAACAATTTTTAAGAAAAGCAGAGTGTAATATAAACGAGCTAAAAACATCAAAAAAAAATAATAAAGAATACGATAAAAACGAGGTTCCACAAGATGAAAAGCGATTCGATCGATCCGAGTTATCTGATTTAAGCTACCAGGAATTAAGTACACTAAAGTTACAAACTATACATGAGCTCAATGAAAACGAAATAGGCAGTGACCCGAGAATTGATATAGGTAAATCAGTACATAAGCAGCCTGAAGTAAAAGATGAAGAAGAAATAAAGGAAAATATTCTAGAAGCTAAAATTACCACTCAAAATGAAACTATTTGTGATAGCAATGAATTAAATCCATTAAAATCAAAAGACAATAATGTGCACAAGAACCATATGTTATATCCTAATTCTAATAATATAAAACGCAAGAAAAGCGCAAAAATTATAGAAACATCTTATATAAACTACAAAGCTCGACGAATGTACGACGAGGCGAACACTGTGAAAGACAGTGAAAACAAGAAAAATACTCTGTGTAATGAAGACTTAACAACTAAAAAAATATATTCAAAAAATGAAGAAAATAAAATCCTTGCAGCCTCTAAAATTCAGAAATCATTTAGAAGATTCCTGGCAAGAACTGCACAAAAGACATCTGAAACTGGGTATAACACAAATCAAAAATATACAAATGAGGGTGCCCTTAGAATTGAAAAAACATTGAGGGATTATATTCGACGGAAGAACCTAGCAAAACCAGAATGGTTTGTAGGTTCGCAACGTATATTACTTTTACCAAGCGAACCTGCAAAATTTGAGTCTATTGAGGCTACCACAGTTTCTGAAACCACTTCACGCATACCTGATTCCGCTAACAATACATTTACTGAATTAAGTAATGAAGGTACCCAAAGAAATGGCTCACTAAAATTGGCTACTGATATTGGCAACATTGTTAATGAATTATATTCAACCAACGTATTTCAAAAAGATAATGGAGCTTATAATAATTTAGCAGGTTCAACAACCGGAGAAGAATTCGATTTAGTTCAGGATTTAAGATCATGTTTAGAAGCGGGTGCAGACTCAAAAGGTAAGATATATATATAATGATACGCACAATTCCCTTACAGAAACTGTAATATCTTATTTTTACTTTTAAAGAAGAACTTACTTCCCATGTTCCAGTGCGACAAGATAATGGATCAGATGAGTTGCATGAAATCGAATATGTAAAAAAAACTGATTCACTTACTAATATTAATGAAATTAATGAAGATAGAGCAGATAATAAAATAATTGAGAAAATGTCACAACGACGCTCTTCCAAAACTCGAGAGAGTCTAGAAAAAGAAATTTTTCCTATTGCTGATGCAACATATGAAAAGCCTTTTGTTCCACCCACGAGCTCCTTGCAAGAACAAAATTCATTCGATATCGAGGATGGTGATATAATAGTATATAATCGCCTGCAGCGCGAAGAAACCCGTGAAAGCTCAGCTCAAAGTGAATCTGTTGTATTTGGAAATACTGATGAGGACAAAGCTCTTACAAATGACGCTGAAATTGCCAGATCACACCTATCACGGTATTACACAATTGCCGGTGACGATCCACATAGTATTTTCAAATCAGTGACAATAGTTGATACAGTCAAATATATTGACGAGGGAAATGAAGACGCTGTCAATGAGCCAAACAGCAGCAGCAGTTTATGTTTAGACGATGAAACCTCTGAAAACATTCGTAAAAAGATAATGGCGTACTCCCTGTCAGAAGCGGACTCTGATTACTACGATACTAACAAAATCATTCAAGATGATTATCATATAGACACTGCAATGACAGATGTTATAGACACATCCACAGAAACTGAATCGACTATTGTATCAGCAGCTGCTAAAATAAAGGCAGGAGCACGAGGATTTTTATCTAGACGAAGGTTACGTGGTGCCAGTGCAGGTACAAAGTCATCGACCCAAGATACAAAGGCATCTTTCGGGAACGATGCTTTAAGCGAATCATTAGAACGGTTTATTGAAGAGGAAGCTGCTAAGAAAATCCAAATAGCATATCGCTTGTACATAAAAAAACCCAGGAAACAAACTAAAGGTTTCAAAAGTATCAGTTTGGAAAACAGTTTGGCAGCCAAACGACAAACACTGCAACGTGGCGACGCACTGCAAAATGATTCAAATTCTACACCAGAGGATGAAAATACCGATATCACTACCGTCGACCAGCTGCCAATAAGTGTACGGAAAGATGATGAGCTCAATAATGGTAAGCTACTAACATCATTTGAAATAGTAGACAATTTCCAAATTTTCTTCTCATGCCCTTTTTACAATAGAAAGATGCACAAATAAGACAACCGATATACGCGTAACCTGGCCTGCCTTAAGGCAAAACTCCATGCCCGTCCAAATTGATTGTGAAGTTCTAAGAATTATTCCCAAACACAAGCGAAGACGCATAAAAAGTGCAGAGGCTGGAAAGCAGAAAATTAAAAAATAAATTTTACTTAAGAATTCTAATACTGTTATATACAAAAACATAAAGCTGATCCTATAAAAGAAGCAGTGTAAACTATCACATAATTTATATTATTTATTAAATGACAGTCTATCTCTTTATATAAAACAGTTTGTACTGACTGACTGACTCACAGATTGGCAATCATTGCACAGCCCAAACCATAAGAGCCAAAAAGATGAAGTTCTTACTATAGTTATCTTATGTAATCGAGGGGCACGTTTTAAGGGGGTTTTGGGAAATGGTGGGTGAAGCTTCGCGTTCAAATACATTTCCAAAGAATTTTACTGTTTTTTACAGAATGCAAGACTCGTCTTTGCACAATGCGATTCAAAGAATTTTTGGGCGACGTTTTCACGCAGTCGATCAGCTGGTAAGTTGCCCATGATTTGGCCCAACAGTCTTGACTTCTTTCAGTAGTACTGTTCCTTAACATCTTTATTACATGCTTCTCGAGAATAAATAAATCAGATTTTCTGTCGTAAAAGCGAGTCCATAACCTTAATGCCGGCATGGTAATTCCTGAGGTAAATGTTTGAAGAAAAAACTTGAGAATAAGAGATTTTCAAGACAGCAATATGAGAACTTGGCTTCATATGGAATGGATGCGTTATTCTCTCATCGGACTTAATTTATTCGCTTGGAGAAAACGGTTGGTATATGCAATGATGCACAACAATTAAGTGAAAGAAGAGCATATTTCGATTAGAGTCGCGGTTTTATTAGATTAATACGACACAAAATCTTTTTGAACTCGGGCACTTGCATTCCAGAGATATTTTGAATTATTGAAGTTGCGGACATTCACTAGAGGATTGTAGAAAAAATTCAGGACCAGGGCGGCAAACAAAACTATCCACACCCGTGCCCCAAGATACAATATCAGCTGGATTTGCTTCTGTAGCATATTACGCCTGCGAACACCAACAGAAAGTTCATGTATTTCTGATACTCTGTTGGCTGTGAAAGTTGTTTATTAGGGTCCATTTTAAGCCAATAAAGTATCCTCAAATTGTAACGAATAACATCAAGAAGCGTATGGGCGGTTAATCAAATGGGAGTCCGCGCTGGCATCGGCTGTCACTCGTCGGCATGAAGGTGGGTTCTCTAACTCGCGTACTGAATGGGGAAGAGGGAGAGGAATGCGGGTTAGGGGACACAATTAGACTAGCAAAAAAAGGCAATGATAGGAAAGTTATAACAGGCACTACATATAATCGAACCACTAAAGATAGTCCTGTTTTGACTAAGTTACCTCCATTATGTGATGCATGGTTAAAATAAAAGACAACTATTTACTCAGTTATTATAATCATTTATTCTAGGTCGACATTTAAACGAATATAATTCCTAAACATATCACGCGAGAGAGGGCATGTGGGAAAATGCTTGCAATTTAAGAGCCCACATTTCTAATCTCAAACTCACATCAGATTAAGACATGTGCCATTTTAACGACGCATGATAGATGTATATGCCGAATGCATTTCCTTCTACATATGCACGAAACTTGTTTGCGCACATAACCGTTGCCAAACATTATTTTTCTGTAACCAAATAATTACGTTATCATTTATTCAAGGCGATCGGGACATCATTACCATCCGAATCTTTTTGTATAAGCATGACACCCACGCCGGTATGACTGTCAGCGCAATGTATCTCAAATGGCAATGAAAAATCAGAACTATGCAAGACTGGATCTTTGCACACTTCCTCCGTTTACGTCTCAAATGCTTTCTGCGCTTCATCTGACCACATAAACTTACTTCGCTGTATGAGTGTATCAGACATGGGTGCAGCAATACCGGCATAATTTTGAGTACATTTCTGATACCAGCCTGTTGTGCCTAAGAATCGCCGAACTTGCGTAGCTGACTTGACTTACTAGAAAATCTTTGATTGCTGACACATTTTCAGAGTCTGTTTGGATGGTACCATGCCCTATTACATGTCCGAGATATTTGACTTCCTGCAGACAAAACTTGCACTCTTCCACATTGATATTTAGGCCTGCTACTGATAGTCGATTTGCCAATTGTTTCAGCACTGTTATGTGCTTATCGAATGAATACGAAATGACTAATAGATCATCCAAATAGATACAAATCTCATTACGTAGTTCATTAGTTTCGACATGATTTGGGTGGCATTTGGTAATCCTAATGGAATGACCGTGAATTGATATAATCCCCGTGCAGGGACCACGAAGGCGATTTTTCTCGTGCTCTCGCAGACAAGGGAATCTGCCGTCTTTCAGATCAATGCTTCTGATATACTCTGCCCTCGGTAATCTACTTAAAATGCCTTTTTGATCGTCACCTTATTTACTTTTCGTCTATTTAGACAAAGTGGAACTTTTCCTTGGTTTTTGTACTAAAACAACGGGTGAACGCCAGGACTATCGGACTCCTCAATAACTACTAACGCCAGATCCTTTCTAGCTCCTCATACATAAGCTTCTTAGTTGCAGGCGGCACTGCCTAATATCGTTGTTTTATAGGCTTACACTCAATTATGTCAATATCATGAGAGCCATTTTGTCTTGCATAAGCCTTTTGAAAAAGACGGGAACTGCTGAATAGTAGCTAATAATTCGGACTGATAAAGGTAGCTGCAGAAGGTCAGTAAGCTTTAAACATGCGACACTTTTTATATAGACAAGATAAATTGGCAGTGTTTGGCCAAGAAAATCGATAGACGTGCTAACTTTACCAATTATTTCTTTATTTTGCTGTGCTGATCTGCGCTTCTGATTTCTAGATGTGGGGATGATACTGTTGGACTGTGTGTCGAGTCAGGTAGAGGATCGAGTAAACATGACGCATTGTCAGTTACTCCGAATTCGTAGCTTTGGAGACTAGCTTGCGTGCACTTGTCAGCGGTGCAGGAACTCGTTTGTTTTTTCAAGAGTTGCACATTGCTCATGATGGTTTATAAGTGTCCTTCTGACCACACCCAAAAGAGAACACTGTGTGTGCTGCTATACACCCTCGGAATCTATGGCCGCGCATACCACAATTCCAACAAATTTGGGTCACGGATGCAACATCAGAGCTTTCGGATTTGTCGCCTTTACTCCAATCACCCCTTTCGGTTTGCACGGTGAGATTGCTGGCATGGCGTCGCACCGCAGTACATTGATTAATTGGAGTTAGTTGAGATATATTGTTCATTAATCTCTGATGCGTGGTACTATGTGTCGCAACTGGACAGTATTCAGAATATATATATATATATATGTAATATCTCGTACTGAATCAATGTAGTAAATTGGCTCGTAGCACCTCCAGTATAGCCTGCTCGTTCATGGAGTGAAACAACCTATCTGCGAGTGCTACTATCGCCATCTTTAAAGTAGGCTTCTAACATCTGCATCGCAATTTAAAAACGCTTGACGAGGCGGATTAGGTGAAGATGGTAAGGAAAATTTTCGCTTTGCTTCCGAATTGACGATTGTAGATTGCAAAGCAATTCGCTGATAATCACTTTCCATAACTTGATGTCTGCAGCTCTTCTTGCCTGCGACCTAGTTTCGGGTGCCTGATTAGGCATTGAAGTCTGCTTTGAATGAGAAGCATCCAATTCTTCGGTCACCTTCAATACAGATTTACTGAGAGAAGTGCGACAGACTGTACACAGATTCTTGTGCTCTGTTTGTGTATTAAGTAGTACGTTTCCAGATCGTGCGGCGCGAAGTAGCTCGAATACACAAATGATATTTGTGCTATTGAACCGAAGTATGAACTTTGAGTTTGATGGTCGATGCAGGTGTTCCCAGTGTGTCAATTTTCAATAAAGCATCTGCACGACGTTGAGCTAAGTCCTGTGATATAAAGTTGATTTTGGGATCCATCTTCTAAAAAGGCTCTTGCATGCTGGAAGTGTCCAAATCTATTTTTTAACTTTACTCCAGCTGTGGCTAAGATAACTAAGATAATGTGACTACGATTAATGACTGAACAATAGCTGCATTTATATACTGTCTTTTGATCACCTATGCTTCTCTGCTAATAATAAATGCTGCAAATGGGTTTTAAATCGAATCAGGATGGACAAACCAGCCATCAACATCTAGTCTTCGCCCCGCAAGACAAAGCATAATAAGTAAGATGTTTAAGTCGGGAGCTTCCGACTAGGGGATACCCTGAACCCTCTTATTCCAACAGGCGATAGGTATAAAATGAAAGATACTTGATGTATATATACTACTCTAGAAGCTACATGTCAAGTAGTGACTCTAGCTCATATTATTTGCCGAAATTGCGCAAAAAACAGGATTTCGATATCGATTTTTATCGAATACTTGGAAATGGGGCAAGTTATTGAATATCGGAAAAAACCCGATATGCGCATGGACTAGCAGGACTTACAGCTAAAATTTAAAGTCTCTAGCTCTTATAGGTTCTGAGATCCTTGCGTTCATACATACGGACGGACGGACAGACAGACAGACGGACATGGCTAGATCGACTCGGCTATTAATGCTGATCAAGAATATATATACATGATGCTTCCTTCTGCCTGTTACATACATTTGCACAAATACAATATACCCTGTTTACCCATTTTTAATAGGTTCAGGGTATAAAAACCTTCGACCAAATAAAGTCAGAAACGCAAACCAATTTATCTACGACTTTATCATGCGACTAACGGACACGCACATACACATGTGTTCCAAAATCGAAATCCCCGGATATACTGTATATATAACACATCATCTCTACAACTAGAGGCGGCGTAGGCATTTTACTTAAACTTGATTTTGTTCCAGACCAAAGCCAGCAGGTGTTACAAAAGCAATTTTGAGTTTCTGATATTAACCCTAGGACAAATGTTAATTGCTGGAGGGGACTCGAATGCCAAGCACAGGATATGGGGAAACTACAGAGCCTGTACGCGAGGGCAGAAACTGCATGGAACCATGTATTTGCGATGTCTTGGCAACCGTGTTTCAACGCATTACGCATATCACTCTTAGCGCAAACCATGCGCCCTAGACTTGTTCGTCATGGTGGCCTAAGGCAAGACTCACCCTCCATCTAGACTAACTATAAACACTTACCGGACCTTTCCTACTACCTACCTACTTCTGGCAGTGAAAGACTACGAGCTTGGCAAGGACTACGAGCGCACTGGTGACTTTAGGTCATTTTCAGGTAGCGTACGATAAGCCGAAGCATTGAGAATCAAGCAACGAATTTTGATTCCAGGTCACCTGCTAATCGGTCCTTACTTTCGCTGCAAGCTCATCTTTATAATTTATTTATATACTAAATGTAAAACTACTTGTCCTGACTGACAGACTTACTGATTGGTGATAAACGCATAAGCTACGAAGCTGAAATTTTCACTGTAGTGAAGGTGCACGCTAAGGCGGAGATATTGGTAATCGCACCCGCAAGTGTGAAAAAATCGCGAAAAATGTTTTTTTTTGCTTACTATCAGATTAGCCTAAATCTTATTTTCAAAGCACTTCATAAAATGCAAATAAATACGTGTTTATCTATTTTGGAAATTCCACCTGTTGTTTACCATCAGAACGGCATCAAACTCATTTTCAGAGATCTCTGTCAAAATTAATTTAATCTTGGATGGTGAATGCGGTAAATGCAATGAATGATCGTTTATCTTTCAGCTTCAAGATTCTCAGAAACTAACAGGGACAGAATCGATTCGAATTTATGATTCTATATTCAATAGGCTTCAAACATATTTTCAAATAATTGAGTTAAATATCCACGGGAGGAAACTGGGAGAAAAGGTAATATATATAATTTTAAGCACAATGGGGTTGTAAATTTGTATGTTGGGTTGGTTAGGAAAGTATGCACTATTATAACTAATGCATAAAACATAAATATTTTTAATGGGGCCCAACCAGCTAATGAACGATTGACGAGTCTTAGCGGACGCCTCGCTTACAAGAACCTGTACCCACTATACGAAATAGGATTCACATGGCTTTATTAATATTTTTGTACTAAGGTTAAGCTTGATTTCAAAGGAAGATATTATCATAGTGTAAGCGGTAAGGTAAGGATGTCTTCGGCACACCGAATATTCTATGCGCTTGTACATATGTACACATATGTGAGAATAGGGCAGTTCGTAAATACGGAGTCGCTCAATTTTAAAGTCATCATCTTGAAACTTGGTATAGGTCTGTCTTCCTGTTACAGATAGTTCATATATCGAAACCGGCCGGATCGAACCACTATTTCATGTAGCTGTCATAAGAATGATCGGGTGAAAAGTAGGTTGTTGAATTAAAAACGGTTTTGTTTATCAAGACATCTTAACCCGATTCGGTATTTGTTAGTGTCACTAGTTTCACTTTTCATATGTATACCGAATCGTATTAACAATATGCCAAGGGAACGACCGGACGAAAATTAATTTCCTGTATTTATTTTTATGAATTTCACCATGCTTCCTAGTACATCAAAATTTTTCCACATGTGCAAATGTATGTAACAATGAGAAGGAAAGCATCTCCGACCCCTTTATGGGGTGTGTATTCTTGCTCAGCATCCATAGCTAAGTCGATCTAGCAACCGATAAATATCGATATCGAAATTTAGTTAAATCTGTTAGTCTTTAAAACTAGAATCACCAAACTTGACATGTAGCTTCTAGAATATAAGCTCATACAGCTGTGTGTATATAGAGCTAGAAATTCGGAAACTTGTGTAAGTGTGCGTGCATGGCATGCCCAAAAAGCTTTCATGAACGAGCTAAAATGGTAAAATTTCGCATTGACGTGGCAAATCCTTACTTTAATTCATATTAGTGGCTACTTCAAAAGAGAAGAAATGCGATGGAAATTTCAAAAAGTGATGGTTAAGAGGGTATTAAGAGCACTGAGAGTAAGCCATAGCAATTTCCAGTAGGGGGAGCGAAATAAAACAGCGATACCGTGCTATCAGACAGAGCATGTGGCTCTCTAACTCTCTTGCTCTGTAAGCGAGTTTTAGATCTTCAGAAAATGAATGGCTACCAATTTTTCTTCCAGCTATATGTTAGTGTCTGTATGGTTAGTGGCATCAGCCAAGTAAAAGCACACGTCAAGCTTTGATCAACGAAATAGACAAGACATTACCTGAGTTTGATCCGACAGATGAAAATGCCATTTTAGTCAATCAGCTCATTGATCGTGTTAACAAAGAATTTGAAGCATATCGGTGGGCAGAGAAATTTATATTGCTCGCAATATACTATCTACTCAAAGACCTAGCCAAAATGTGGTTTGACTCTGCGCCAATACTTCATACGATATGGCACGACTTTGGAGACAGGCAGAAAAAAGCATCTCCGACCCCATAAAGTATATATATTTTTAATCAACATCAACAGCCGAGTCGATCTAGCCATGTCTGTCTGTCTGTCCGTGCGTCCGTCCGTCCGTCTGCCCGTCTGTCCGTATGTAGGAACGCAAGGATCTCAGAATCTATAAGAGCTCGAGACTTGAAATTAGTAGGTCCTGTAGGTCCTCCTAGTAATCGATAAAAATCGATATCGAAATCCTGTTTTTAAAGCAATTTTGGTAAATTATAAGACCTAGAACACCAAACTTGACATGTAGCTTTTAGAATAGTATGTATATATCTAGTATCTTTAATTTTTTACCTATCGCCACCTCCTCGCTACCACCACTTAGCCATAAATCATGTTAGTAAACCAACTTGTATTGCCTACCTATTTAATCCACAATTTAAATGCAATTGTCGCTTTGATAATGCACGAATTTTTTATAGTATTATACAATAAGATCTACTGCAGAATTTTATCAAGATCGGTTAAGAAACACAAAATTTATGTGCGCACGTGTTAGCAGCAGCTAGCGCAAATTCCAAGAATTTCTGAACACATGTACACACACATTCATGAGCGTCTGTTTTAGATTCTATCAACATCATTGCAATTGCGATTGTATTGTTTTCTTTTGTGCTATTTTAATTTGTTTTTTTCTCATTACGACTTAATTGTTTGTGTGGCTATTGAGTAAAGGCGGCGGAAAGTAGCGCCATCGAGTTCGCACGCTACCCACCCTTGGCTGGAGTGGCTGTTCTGTAGAGGCGGCAGCAAGTAATGCAGTCAGTTGCGAGTTCGAACCCTGTCAAGGGAACTTTTTTTTAAATTTATTTTTATTACTACTTAAGTGAACGAGCGCGTAGCGCGAGCTGCATTTGATGTCGGAAGAAGAGGGTTCATGGTATACCCTGGTCGGGAGCTGTTGAGTAGAGGCGGCAGCAAGTAATGCTTTTTTTTAAATTTATCTTTATTATTACTAAAGCAAACGAACGCGTTGTGCGTGCTGCATTTGGTGATTTAATAGGAGGGTTCAGGGTATCCGCTGGTCGGGAGCTCCCGACTAGAACCTCTTACTTGTTTTTTTTTTAATTTCAATATATGTTTTATTTTGCGTTGGAATCGATCATTGCCTTCTGATCTCTACCAATCGAATATATAATCGAAGAATGTATAGTTACTAGTATGTAACTTGTATGATATTAACAATGAAGTTATTTACAATGATGGGGAAGGAGATGTTTAAATAATACGCCTCGTATTTAGGTCGTCGGGGTGTAGCCTTCGCAGGCGCCTCTCCCTGGCGGCCACGTTCGGGTGCTGCAGCAATTTGTCGGCGTATCGGCTTCTGAAGAAGTTTAACTGATCTCCGACATTTGTTAGGCGGAAATCACGTTCGATGGCGTCGGTTGACACGCTTCATGGCAGGCCGGCAACCTTGCGTGCTGCCTTGGCTTGTGCCACTCTTATGCCAGCTGGTGTGCGGACGCCGTGCCCCAAACTTGGATACCATATGTCCAGATAGGGGTTACCTTCGTTTACAACTAGCAGTGCCTTCGTGGAAACATGATGTTTGGACAGGATGCTATAGTAGAAGACAATATCACGTTAACCTTTAAAAATGGACAAACGGTTTTTGAGAGCAAAAGAGCAGTTTAACATACGGTAACAAGTAAATCTCATTTTGCTAAACTTATTAATTATTTTTGACCATGACGCTGATAAAGTCGGGATGCATACATTATTTGACAAATACAGCGATTTGTTTTTAAGTGGTCTAGAGGGAATTGGCTATACAACCATCATACAAGCTAGTATCAACCTTAAAAGAGGACACATTGTTTCTCAAGCATTATACCGCATACCCAAATCAAAGCAAGATATGGTGATTATGTGTAAATTATCGTCGTCTCAATAAGTTTAAAAAAAAGGAAAACTTTTCAGTTCCCAACATCGAAAACTGTTTTTACGATCTAAATATTTTTATCATTTGATATAAATAGCGGATATTATTAGCTTGAAATAGATAGTTTCATTATACGCATTCATGATTTTATATTCACATTATATTAAATGGACTTTTTAAATTCGAAAGCATGCCATTTGGATTGAAGAATGCGCTAGCTGTTTTTAACTGACTTAGGGCAGAAATTCAAAAACTCGTTCTTAAGGGAGATATGCTGTACTTTATGAATGTCATTCTTGTTGGAAGCAGTGCATTGCGCGCAATCACTAACTATACAATGCATAGACATGTCAAACAGCGGAATAATCGGATACCGATAAATCGTTAACGACTGAGCCCCATGGGTGTCCGCGACCATTTTAGTGTGCCCAGACAAAGTAAGACTGCTGAGAGTGGCAGCCGAACGCCGGCCTCGAAAGCCGAACGTTCAGTATGAAGCCGCATCTCGCTCAGCGCACAACGTCGCTGCGGCCGATGACTTTTTATAATATGTGTATGTTAGTTATTAATTCCTTACATCCCAAAAACATACATATGTGTGTATGCATGTGCAGAGTGTGTCTCGCTCTCACTTATTGATTTGCGCACTTGTGTGCATCTCCTTCTCCCTGCATAGCTTCTCAAAAACCCCGAGATCTACAAACATACATATGTTTGTGTTGTGTGGATGTGCGCACAAGTAGATCGCGGCGTTTGTCGCGAGCCAGAGATTTTTTCTTAAATTGTGTGCCCTTTGTGGCTGTGGCACACACATTCAAATGCTCTATCATATATTTCTTCGTCCAGTCAGGCATAATAAGAAGAATCTGATATATTTATATTTATTAAAAACTTAAGTGACCTAAATGATATATTTATATATTATATTTTATTTTTTTGTTTACTGTGGGGACCAATTTTGCTTAAAATTAAACAAAACGAGAAAGAAGGGCTATCTTCGGCACGCCGAAGATTTAATACCCTTGCAGGCCGAACCTTTTCGGCTATCACGAATTCTAAGCACTTTGTGCTTGCTTCTGTCTGGTTACGTCCATGTCCTTGTCAAAAAAAAAGATGTGATCAAATGCGAACAGTCGAAGAATATTTATAAATATAAATATATATATATATATGTTTTTGATCCATCACACAAAAGATAAATTTATCAAAAGTTGCCTTACTATTGAAAACGAAAATACCATCGTGGTAGCTATGTGCCGTTTCATACACCTGGGCTTTATTGTCCAGCCCGTTAGTCGAAAATACCCACTCTATTTCAGTTAGCTGTTTTGTTGTAGGTACCCCACGCAAAAGAGACGATATACCAAGCTCGTTTAATCTTATTTCTAACTGGTCTCTAACTCTAGCTCGGCATGAATTGAAATCTCCCAAAATAACTATTTTTCTGTGATTATTAAGCTCCTGCTCTAAGTGTTCTAAAAATAATTGACGAAATTCGGAAATGGAGAAGGACGGGTTTCTATAAACAACTACATATTTGGTATCTAAGTGTTGAAATATAAGGATCTGACAAACTTTATTATGTTCCAGATTAATATTAACCACAGACAATATTTGAGCACTTTGTACAATGTACGACTTTGCATAAACAATTATACCACCAGGGGGTCTAGTACTACCTGTACACATGCTACCATCGATTCGACCGAGTATGTACATATATACTTGGCCTTCTCTACTCCAAGTCTCTACAAAACATAAAATATCTTCTGTGTTTATTATAAAATCATTTGAAATGTATAAACTATGGTTAAGTAAGCCCTCAATATTATGGAAATATGTTAAAATATTTCCTTCTACTCTCTCAAAATATATCTGATGGTAGGTGGTCAATTTTTTCTCGCCCCGGAGTTTTTCCAACTCTATATAGACGGGATTGGTAGCTTGTATTTCTCTAGGCAGATTAAACTTTCCTATGAGGAAAACCCCAGATGCACTAGTTGCCCTGCTACAAGCTACGTATAGAGCTGCACGGCTCATGCCGTCTTGCAAATGCACTGCAACTTTTTTGTAGGTTGCTCCCTGACTCTTGTGGATGGTATTGCTTCAGCAGGAACCACTGGAAATTGCAAGCGTTCAATTATTACTTGGTCATTTTTTCTATATTGAAATGTTCTTAAAACTCTTTCAATTGGTGTCCAATCAGAGTGCAAAGGATTTGCTCTTGCTTGCGCTCCCACAGTTGCTTCAGTAAATTTAAGCCAAAGCGTCGAAACTAACACATCAGATCCGCTGGCTGTATAGTCAATATGCATAAGCTGTCCACTTGCTCCATTGACCAAACCATCATTAGTATTTATATTGACTGTAATCATATATTTAGCTGTGGTTTTGAGCTTAAGCAGATAGGGAAGGCCTTGGGTTTCGGAAGTCTTGAAAGCCTTAATATTTTTTTTTAAATATTTAGCTTGTTTCTTTCAGATATTGATTTGCCCTTCAGCATATCTTTAGATTTTGAAGTATATTCTTCTGTAATAATTTTGCTTAGTCGGATATTATTGTAGTCGCTCGCTTTCTGATTTGAGTAGAACAACCTTATAGCATCGTTGGGAAAATTTTTTATTTCGGAAGGCAGAACAATTCTCTGTTGAATAAGCATCTTGTCCGTGTAGGCCATTTTTCCTTCTGACATATTATTTAATGCGATGGCAAAGGCACAATCCTCACGTTGCCGCATTATTTCAGTCAATTCAAAATATTGGAATAAATTCTAAAGTGGTGCTCCCAAAATTATGCTATATGGGTCTCTCGAGTTTGGAGCAAAAATCCATCTATCGCCAACTGGTGGAAGCTGCTTTAGATCACCAAATGCCAATATTGAAATTCCGCCAAAGTATGTATTAGTTCTAAAAATTTGCTTTAGACGGAGATCCAAATACGACAACATTTTTGCACCCACCATTGAAATTTCATCAATAATAATAAGCTTTAAATCTATAAGCTTTGAATGCATAGTGTTGATTGCGTCGTTACTAAGGGGCCTTAATTCCATTGAATATTGGTTTACAGGCAGAGAGAACACGGAATGGAGAGTGAGTCCACCAATTCCATAGGCTGCTTTGCCGGTTGGGGCACACAGCAATACCTTTGCAGAATCAGAGTTACAACCAACTCTGGTGTTAAATCTTAAAGTTAGTGACTGATATATAGTTGATATCAGCCTACTTTTTCCAACACCCGCCCCACCTCCAACGTAATCATAAAATGTTTGCATAACATTCATATTATGCATAACGTGAGCGTTATATTGCCGTTGCTTACTGTTGAGTGACCGCACCATTAAATTAAGCTCATTTTCTGGAACTTGTGCAGGTAATTTAATCATTCGGATTGCATTTTCGTCAGAGTTGCCTTCATGCATATTATCTTCAAATACGTTAATGTTTCGAGCAACTTCTGGTACTGCAAAGCTCCAGAACTCTTCATCAAGCAACTGAGATGCTGAAATTTCTTGGCCATCATTATTGTCATTGTTGTCTTCTTGTATCTCATCTAAGACTTGTTGAAACTGAGCCTCATCTAAATATTCATATCGTCTTCTATTTGATTCGATGATTTCAAATTGTGCATTGAACGTTTGCTCACTATCAGTGCTAAGAATATCCACTTGCTCATTTCGCCAAGGTAAAAAGAGCATTACAAGCTCTCGGAAATAATCACATCGGGACACATTTATGCTGTACCTTCCCCACCGAAAGATAAGAGAGTGCCTACGTTCTCTCAAAATTCCTGACCTATTTTTGAGGACCATGGGACGGCCGTCATTGGCATTGTCCTCCCGCTCTTGATCATTATTTTCCTCGTAGTCTTCTGCTGTTGAACGGGCATTGAGCGTCTTAGAATATTTGTATTTGGCAGCAAAGTCAGCTAGGCAGCTAAGTTTGGTAAAAAATTATCTTTTGAATCTGAAGGGAGTGTTTCTAAATCTTTCTTGGCTTTCACCATACCAACTCTTTGATCAGGATGCGAAATGTTTACAAAAATCTCGCCATGGCTACATCCTGACATATGGAGTCCAAGGATATTGTATGAAGCCTCTTGCGCAGATATTTCTGTTCCATTGATGAACTTATTACCAAGATGTTGTAGTTTTTGCTTAACTGAAAAGTTATTACTACTACTTATCTCGTTCATGGCTTCACGCAATAATTGAGAAACTCCTCTATTCGATTTGTTTATGTAGTTTATTATATAACTACAACAAGCAAACGCATCTAATATGTATTGAATATCCATGTTGGCCCTATATAGCTTCAATATATCTTCATTATATGCATTCAACATTTTATCAAAGTATTTTCTACGCAAAAATATTTGCGGCTTTTTAAGACTCGATCTCAGTGCAAATTTATATCCAATATAATCCGTATTTATATGTGTAAGAAAACTATAAAAATTATTAAAGCTTAAAGCTTCAGCGTCCGAAACTGAACTATCTAATAGGTCTTTTATTTTCTTCCACATATCTTGATGCCTTCTAAGATTGGAATCTCCCTCTTCTAGGGGATATAGTATTTCAGTCTGAGGTATGGGAGGGTATGGCATGTTAAAACGACAAATTTTATGCCTATTAATTTCCCTATGGCATGAAAAGCTATGTCTGTGCTGTTGGTACTTAATAACCTCTTCCAAATCTGGATTATCTCCGTTTGTTGTTACGAATCTGTCGATAAAGTCGATAACTTGACGGCTACTTTGGGAACTATTCTCATTCAGTTTAGGGGCGCTGGTTAGCCAATACATGCCATATGAATGTGGCGATCCCCTATGTTGGAATTTCTATAGCTGCCTAAACCTATAATCAAAATATCTTGAGCAAGTCACAGGATCAGACCGAATTAGTCGAGCTTTTTCGGAACTTGAAAGATTCGCTAATTCTTCCTTAATAAGGACTCTATTATCCAAAATGATTATCTATTATCCAAAATGATAAAAGAGTCCTCCATTTGGTTTCAGCAGCAGAAAGCGTAATGAAAAAAGTTGCCAGCCCAAACTGACGAATCATTGCCAGCACTTTTTTCTTCTCAGCCTCCCAATGTGCCGGAGAAGATCGCAGGCCCTTAAGAACATGATATCCGTCATCATGCTGCACAAGATTGCTGACAAAACCGTCATCTCTTAAGTTACCAACGGTGATATTGGCGTTTCTTGATTTTTTCCGAAGGCAGATAGAAAGAGAACTTTTTATGCGCGTGAGCTCATAACACTTATACATATACAGAATTTCTGGGACTTTCGCGCAACGACGGTCTTAATACCGAATCTGTGATTTGGCCTTTCGCCAATAAGTAATTTTGCTTTTAAAAATTTCGCCACATGAAATGGTTGGGAACGATAATTCTTCAGCATCCTCATCTGTCGCCATATCAATTGGTCGTCGACCCTCACCTGGAGCCATTGCAATACGACCAATTATAGCATTATTTTCTATTGCCTCCTTATCCAACAAAGTTTCCTGTCCACCTGGATTAAGATAACCCTGATCAGAAGTGTCGTGGCCTTCAGAATCTGCTTCCATTCGGCAGCGAAGAAGGCTATCCACAGCTGTTATATCAGCTGTATCGGCAACAAAAGGGACTTCTTCATTGTGATCATTTACACCTAGCCAGTCGGAAGCAACAGAAATATTGTGCTAAGATACAATTCGGTGTTTATCAAATACCGCAACGCTTCGAGCACACGAGCCGGCCTAATTGTCTCAGTCATGAAATTATGCGCATATTCGAGCTTGCGCTTCAAATGAATTTGTACTACATGACTGTTTTCAAAGGTGCGCAGAAGAGCTGTCACAGTTTCCGAAACAGAAATTGGTACGTTGACCACAGCTCCTCTAACTGCACATTGCCGCTCATAGCCAAGAGAAATTATCCGCATAAATGGGATTCTTGGCGAAATTAAACGCTCTTCAAGACTCGTTAAGTCTTTAAGACAGTCTGGAATCTCAGGAAAGTTTAACCCCTCGGACAGACAGAGACTCGAAATCATGCCAGACGATATGTGTCGACGACAAGTTGAGCAAAATAAATAGTTTTCAGATAGACTTGGGAACTTATTGGATAGAAAAAATGCTTTTGAAATATTCATGTTTGGAAACTTTGCCGATAAAGTTATTTTATTTAAAAGCTTAACTTGGAAAGGAAACCAAGTTCCTCCGCAAGATATGCAAATTTCTGTAGGGCCTTTCTTAATATTTTCCAGGTATTTATCTCTGGCAGAAAAAACTCTACGCTGTCTTTGCAAGTCACGCTGTTGGTCGCGCTCTTCAGGTGACATTTCTTCTCTAGCATCTCTATTTCTCTGAAATTGCTGAGCTGACTGTATGGCACGATTTTGAAAACTATTTCTAAAGTTTATAACTCGAGCTTCAGCCATATGTCGCAATTCATTCTCTCTTATGCGAGCCTGGTTTCTAGTAACTCGTCTTTGAGAGGAATTAACGACTTGCTCTCTGGGTCCTGCGATAATATTTTGACGAGCATTTCGCCGATTGAAGACGTCTCTTTCACGCTCCCCAGTGCGATGTGCATCATTTTGTCGACGAATGTTATGTTGAGCTGTATTAGCTTCCTGCTCTAGCTCTCTTACATTAACATTCAGTCTTCGCCCTACATGTGCAGAAGCATCACGTATACGCTCAGATGCACGATATTCTTCATTTTGTCGACGAACAGTGTGTTCCAGTGTGTTAATTTTCTGCACTTGCACTCTAACTTCTAAGTCCTGTCGTCTTGTAACGTGGGCAGCTGCATCTCGCCGGCGTTCTGATCCTCGGTACTCCACGTTTTGGCGACGAACAGTGTGTTCCACTGTGTTTAATTCCTGCTCTTGCAGTCGGACTTCTAAATCCTGTCGTCTTGTCACGTGGGCTGCTGCATCTCGCCGGCGTTCTGATCCTCGGTACTCCACGTTTTGGCGACGAACAGTGTGTTCCACTGTGTTTAATTCCTGCTCTTGCAGTCGGACTTCTAAATCCTGTCGTCTTATCACGTGGGCTGCTGCATCTCGCTGGCGTTCTAATTCTCTGTACTCCACGTTTTGGCGACGAACAGTGTGTTCCACTGTGTTTAATTCCTGCTCTTGCAGTCGGACTTCTAAATCCTGTCGTCTTGTCACGTGGGCTGCTGCATCTCGCTGGCGTTCTGATTCTCGGTACTCCACGTTTTGGCGACGAGCAATGTGTTCCTCTGTGTTTAATTCCTGCTCTTGCAGTCTAAATTTTAAGTCCTGCCTCCTTGTAGCATGGGCGTCTGCATCTCGCTCGCGCTCTAAGGTACGGTACTGCAGATTTTGTCGCCAAACAGCATGGTCTGCTGTATTTTGTGTCTGCTCCAGAGCTCGCATATCCTCATCCTGTCTTTGCGTTGCGCAAGCTACTTCATCAAGATCCCTTTCATCCTGTCGAAATCGAGCACTCCTTCTTCTTTTAGATCGGGCCAGGGCGTCCCTATTATGCTCTACTTCGCGAATATCAGCGTTGCACTCACGAGTGTCAGCTAAACGTTGAGAATTTCGAAGGCAAACGCCTACAGTATTCTCTATGTGGCATCTTGATGCCTTTGATTAGCGGATTTTTTAGACGCGCGCGGCATTTTCAATAAACTAAAGAAATTATTCCCAAATATTTCGAATATTAAAGTTATGTTAAGATAATAAAGAATAATTATATATGAATTAACACTAAAGATAGATACTGAAAAAGAAAATAAATATAATATTTGTTAATTTAATGGTTAGTTACTATTATAAACCAATAAGTCTTTAAAAAAAACTATTTAAGCTTTTGGAATAAACCTCCAATTTTTCCAGTTAGACAAAAGCCAGTACAACAGGTGCAGTGCAAACATCCAGAAAATATATTTGAAAGCAATGCCAGAGTCAATGCGCGTACACGAACACAAACACTCACGTATTATTGATCCACCGCTAGTAAGTGCGCCTCACACTCTTGCACTGAATGTTCACACACTCACACACACAGTTTGATAGTCTAAGGGGGACGTGAGGTCTAACGACGAGTCAACGCACACATACACACACAAATGTTCACTAGCACCGGCGGGGAATAATTGCCGATATTACGCGGCAAAACTGATTATAGATTGAATTATTAAATATTCTTTAAAGCACTGACATAACCGAAGAACTGTTTAATTTGAGTTGCACTGAATCTTCTATAACGAATGTTAAGTTTTTATTTGTTTTAAATCTAAGAAAAACGCAAATTCTTAGAATCGTAATCGTAATCGAGAATCGACGACCGCACAAATCGATGGCTGGTTGAAGAGTGAATGGCAATTGCCTTTGTCTCGTCTTACATTAGGCGAATTCGCTCTTTCAAAAGCTCCCTTTGAAAGTTCACTGAATATTTACATTGCGCGCACTTTCAGCGACATTTGAATGCAAAGGATCATTGAACGAATCAATAATACAATATTATGCAACTTAATGTATTTGCGCTTCGGTCGTAAAAGTAAATAATAATAAAGAAAATAATAATAAAATTAATAAAAAACGAGAAAGAAGGGCTATCTTCGGCACGCCGAAGATTTAATACCCTTGCAGGCCGAACCTTTTCGGTTATCACGAATTCTAAGCACTTTATGCTTGCTTCTGTGATCGAAAAAGATGTGATCGAAAGCGAACTTTAAAAACAAAAAAGTTTTTCATACAACAACTTAATTTTCGACCGATCGTTCCTATGGCAGCTATATGATATAGTTGTCCGATCTTTATAGGATTTTGCATGTAAATGGGGAGCGTAGTAAAACTGATAAATACCGAGTTTGGTCAAGATATATTGAAAAACATAAAAATTTTCTATACAAATACTTAATTTTCGACCGATCGTTCCTATGGCAGCTATATGATATAGTTTCCCGATCTTAATAGAATTTTGCATATATATGGGGAGCGTAGTAAAACTAATAAATACCGAGTTTGGTCAAGATATCTTGAAACACAAAAAAATTTTCCATACAAAAACTTAATTTTCGACCGATCTTTCCTATGGCAGCTATATGATATAGTTGTCCGATCTTAATAGGATTTTGCATATATATGGGGAGCGGAGTAAAACTAATAAGTACCGAGTTTGGTCAAGATATCTTGAAAAACATAAAAATTTTCCATACAAAAACTTAATTTTCGACCGATTGTTCCTATGGCAGCTATATGATATAGTTGCCCGATCCGAAAAAGAATTTTGCATATATATGGGGAGCTTAGTAAAACTAATAAGTACCGAGTTTGGTTAAGATATCTTGAAAAACATAAAAATTTTCCATACAAAAACTTAATTTTCGACCGATCGTTCCTATGGCAGCTATATGATATAGTTGTCCGATCTTAATAGGATTTTGCATATATATGGGGAACGTAGTAAAACTAATAAATACCAAGTTTAGTAAAGATAACTTTATAAACAAAAATGTTTTTCATACAAGAACCTACTTTTCGACCGATCGTTCCTATGGCAGCTATATGATATAGTGGTCCGATCCAGCTGGTTTTGACATATGAGCTGCGTGCAACAGAAAGAGGGACTTCTGCAAAGTTTCATGAAGATAGCTTTAAAACTGAGAGACTAGTTCGCATAGAAACAGACAGACGGACAGACGGACAAACGGACAGACGGACAGACGGACATGGCTATATCAACTCGGCTGTTGATACTGATCAAGAATATATATACTTTATGGGGTCGGAGATGTCTCCTTCTATGCGTTACACATTTCACGACAAAATTATAATACCCTCTGCAAGGGTATAAAAAAACAACCAGACAGTAAAACAGGTAGGCGGATATAACTTAGTCGATTCAGCTTGCCGTCCTAATCAAGAATATATATATTTTATGGGGTAAAAAGCGATTCCTTCCTTGATTATCATTTTCAAATTAAATTCCATGGGACAATTTTTATTGAGGCATCTCAATCGAAAATCGATGACTTAAAATTCGCTGCAAAACATGCACCCTCATTTTTTCAATTCGCCGCCTCAAAATGTCTGTGCTCTTTTTTTGATGTAAGGCGCGTAACTATTTACGTTTGAAATCAATATCATCAAAATAAATGATGATTTTATTTTACAAAACTTCAAATAAATAAGTTAATAATGTTCTCAATAATAATAATAGTAATAAATATGAAACAAAATGTATTAATTTCTTACTGTTGATTTTAAGTTTACAACATGAAATGATCTTAATCGCAAGTTTGGCTTTAATAGTATTAGTACTTATATACGCATATGAATCAATATATGCACATATGCATATATATATAGTACATATGTCATACCACCCGACAGACAAACAGTGACGCGGATATTCTCAATCGATTCAGCTCGTCATCCTGATCAAGAAAATATATACTTTATGGGGTCAAAACCGACTCCTTTCTTGATTACCATTTTAAAATTTAATTCCATAAGACAATTATTTTTAGGGAATCTCAGCGGAACTTTTTACAGCGACAATCGAAAATCGATTACTTAAAATATGTTGCAAAGCATGCACTCTCAATTTTTCATTTCGCCGGCTCTCTGAGTACTGCCACTAACCAAAAAACATATAGATGGGACATGCAGTGGAAAAGTTTTGGTCACCAAAAAAAATATGCATCTGGTCCAACGAGCGAGTAAGATATACATTTGACATCTTTTGATCGCTCACACTACAGGAAACTACTTTGGCTTACTCTCTTCCATATGATTTGTGGGATAGAACGGCATCGCTGTTTTTTATCTCGCTCCCACTACAGGAAACTGCTTTGGCTTACTCTCTTCCATATGATTTGTGGGATAGAACGGCATCGCTGTTTTTTATCTCGCTCCCACTACAGGAAACTGCTTTGGCTTACTCTCTTCCATATGATTTGTGCGATAGAACGGCATCGCTGTTTATTTTTATCTCGCTCGCACTTACTCTCAGTGCTCTCAATGCTCTCTTTATGTCTAGGTACCGTTTAAATGTTTGTGTGTGTATGTGTCCGCACAAGCAAAAATACCCACAAATTCAATTTTTGTCAAAAGTCTGTGGCATTTCTTCCGTTTTGAGGGGAGGGGAAATATTGAAAGGGTTTGCCAACTCGATCCGAAATTCTTTAATATTAGCTCGTTCTTGTTCGAAAGGGTACCTAAGCGTTGGCATGTGTGCATTTAAAAGTTTTTGGACTTGCATTTATGCGCATGTGTGCCTGTTGGTCCCTGCCTGCCTGTCCGATGAAAATTTGACAATATTTTTGGATTTCTGAATTTCGAGCTCTACACACACAGAGACACAAATGTGTGTGAATGGGCTGATCATGGGCGCAAAATTTCAAAATATCATTTTTGGCACGCGTCTGTCACGCACCCTTCTTTTTATGATTTTGGGCTTGAATCGATGAATGAATGTTGACTCCTTATTTTGCGAATATTTAACTTAAACGCACCTTGGTTGCTGAAAAACGTATCATTTTTAGCCTCTTTTCTGAACACATTCAATATCAACCACTTGTACCAAAATCAAAAATAACTTATATTACGCCGATGTTAATTATCATGCCACTGATGACTCATAATGCTCATATCTAAGAAGCACAGACAAAAAAATCTTGAAAAACAAAAAAGTTTTTCATACAACTTAATTTTCGACCGATCGTTCCTATGGCAGCTATATGATATAGTTGTCCGATCTTAATTGGATTTTGCATATATATGGGGAGCATAGTAAAACTAATCAATACCGAGTTTGGTCAAGATATCTTGAAAAACATAAAAATTTTCCATACAAAAACTTAATTTTGAACCGATCGTTCCTATGGCAGCTATATGATATAGTTGCCCGATCTTAATAGAATTTTGCATATATATGGGGAGCTTAGTAAAACTAATAAATACCGAGTTTGGTCAAGATATCTTGACAAACATAAAAATTTTCCATATAAAAACTTAATTTTCAACCGATCGTTCCTATGGCAGCTATATGATATAGTTGTCCGATCTTAATAGGATTTTGCATATATATGGAGAACGTAGTAAACGCATAAATGCTTCCATCCATATAGAAATGTGAGTAAGTGTGTGTGCTTGGCAGGCCCAACTGCTTACTCGAAAGAGTGTGCGTGTGCACAAGTAGCAAGTCAAAAAAATTGTACATTTTCAATTTTTGGTCTTTTCTTAAATTATTCGACAAGCCGACGAAGAATTACCCTTGCAGAAACACGACTTAGTTTTTTTTTTTAATTTTAAGCAAAATTGGTCCCCACAGTAAACAAAAAAATTAGAATATAATATATAAATATATCATTTAGGTCATTTAAGTTTTTATTAAATATAAATATATCAGATTCTTCTCATTATGCCTGACTGGACGAAGAAATACATGACAGAGCATTTGAATGTGTGTGCCACAGGCACAAAGGGCACAAAGGGCAGACACCCATGGGGCTCAGTCGTTGACGATTTATCGGTATCCGATTATTCCGCTGTTTGACATGTCTATGCATTGTATAGTTAGTGGCGCAATGCATGAAAAGCATGTGCGTGTTCTACTAGTTCTGTAAGAATGCGGTTTGACATTTGTAAGAATCGTCAGATTGACTGAGTGATCTTAGCTTATACAAACATCGGGAGTGTATACGATATTTTGATGCTTATAATCTTAAATATCGTCTTCTTTACTTATTGGCTTGCTGCTTAGCTTCCCACTCTAGAGATGCTTAACTCGATACTTGTTCGCCTAATTATCGAGGTTGCCGGAAGGTCGAAGCGTCCTCGCGAGATGGGTTTGCTTGGTCATCAACGGAGTCATCATCCTCGTCGGGCTCCTCTGGCGGTAACTGACACCATTGTTTGATTTTATCGGAATAATGCCTTTGTGTTCGCTCAGCATTCGTTATATCCTCAACAAGATATCGGTCCTTTGGCAAAACTTTGTTGATTATTTACGAGGCGCGCTCGTGTCGCATGGTTCATTTTCGAGAAGAACAAGATCTCCAGGCTTTTAAACTGTCGCCTTGGCGTTTCTGGCGTCATATCGTGTTTTAGCTCGATGATTATTGACGCTATTGGCAGCGTCTCTTTACAGTTGTTGTAACTCGGCATCTGTCAGAATAGTAGGATCCTGATTTTGGAGCAAGTTCACTTAAAAGTTTTGTAGTATTTATTTATTTATTTATTAATGGTCGACAAGACGAGTGTCTTCCTTATTATTTAAAACATTATACATACATTTTAAGAATTAAATGCTAAAAGCCTAGTTAGAATAAACAATTTTCTAATAGCCTCACCGACTGATGGAGGTGTTTTATTTGCCCGTCCGGACAGCTATTCCCCTCTTCACAGCTAAATTTGTCAGTAACGCTATTAGAGCCTACAGCTTAGAAGAAGGGTGTAAGTAGAGAAAATAGTGTTCTTAAGTTAAATTAAAAATAATCTTAAATTACTATATAATTTAAGAAAAAACAATCAAACTGTCCTAATCAAGGTTGATGCTGCCACTTGTAAACACATCAGTGAACTTGTTCAATAATGCGTGCATCCGGGCTTTATCAGCATAAACAGAAAAAAACGAAGCAAATTCGGTTTTGCTCTGCATGGAACACTTTATTTCGTAGCAAATGTGTACCCTGTTTGGGCTTTTGCTTGAGCAATGCCGCTGTTATGTCTAACAGTAAGATCTTAACACGAGACATTCGGTCGTTCGCACAGAAATGTGTGTAATTTGAAGAGCAAAACGAACAAAGTGGAAGCGAAAAAAAAAATATTATCACATTTCAATTGCTCTGACAAGTAAATTTGTTTGTATGCACAAAAAGAGAATTCCCCTGAATTTGTGATATGAACATATTTCGCAAAAATTAAATTTGACAAAAAAAATGTAAGCCTAAACGATTTAAAATAAGTCTAAATGGTTGAAAATCGTGCAAAAAAATGTTATTTTTTCTTTTTTTCAAACCGTGATAAATCAAAACTGTGTAAAAACAGAATTATGTGTACTTTAGAACAGGTTCGTTTTTGACTTCACATTGTCTACCTCGATTGGCAAAATAGGACTCCGCCGATTCTCACATCTGTTTCATTTTTGAGAAGTTGATTGCTGCGATACTCTGATGCAGCTCACGGTGCTGAAGGCTTGATCGTGTATACCCTATTCCAGCTGCCTACCAAGATTAAATCGAACTCCCAGGGCGGACATACGAAAACAATATTTCTTTATTGACTATTTTGGACGTCTAATCAGTTTTCATTTGTTGTGACACCAAATTCGTCGCGAAAGGCGTCTGCAAAGTCGTGCAATGTCGTATCAAGTATTGGCGAAGTATCAGACCACATTGTGTCTGTGCCTTTTAGTCGATTGTAGATTGCGAGCAATAAAAACTTCTCATCCCACTGATATACCTCAACTATGTTGACATGATTAATGAACTGATTTTACTGGATTAACATTCTCATTAGTCAGGCAAACTCAGGCAATGTGTTGGCAATTTCCTGGACCGAAGCTTGACGTGTGTTTGTGCTTTCTTGATACTTATCACCCACGTCGTTATCTGCATCTTGCACTGAGCTGTTTATAGCTGGTTGCGAATTCATGTTCCACATGTCGACAATTTTCGCACTCGCAAAAGTAATATTAGCTGATCAACTTATGAATCTCCTATCCTTTGCATTTTTTTAAATTTGTTATTTTCGCTTTCCAATTTCTTTAGGAAATGCTCATAGAAAGCCTCCTCTTCTGTCAATTGCTTCTCTGCAACAAAAATCGCAAAATGAGCTCAAGTTGTGAAATTCAATGGTGAAATCCCCTTGTGAAATTCAACAACAAATGCGCGCATACAGGCCGTCTATCTGTACCTATTCTCACAGACGCGGCAAAAAACGTATTCCAACTTAGGAAATAGTCTGACGCTAAGATCTAGGGAACATTTCCCAGCTTGCAGTATCCGTTGTCACTTAGACCTTTGGGAATATAGCCCACTACAAACTTCTCATCCAGACTTCTATTTGTTTCTTCTCTGCATGTGCTTGTTTACCAATGTAGGCGAACGGTATGCATATTCTGAACTGTAAGAACCGTCAGGTTGACTAAGTGATCTCAGCCTATAGAAACATCGGTAATGGATAGGATAGTTTATTGTCGTTAAATAGTGGTTTAGATGTTTATATTCTTAAGTATCATCTTCCTTCTTTACTTATTGGTTTACAGCTTAGCTTCCCACTCTACTCGCGCTAATCCCGATGCAATGTACTGCATCCCACCTCCCGCCAAAGAGACCGACAAACGAGTGCAAACTACGACTACATGCTAAGACTATCTACCTGCTAAAAAGGATAGAAGACTTTACACGAGGAAGATAAGACTCTGAGCAGAATACTCTATAATGTTTGTTATAATCATCACAGACAACCCTAAACGGTTCATGCAAGGCATAGTAGGTTGAACAAAATTGAAGCGATGAAGGTTTATAAGCATGGTTCTAGGATTAAATAAGGAAGGAAGATTAATCATCAGAAGTCTAATGAAGTATGACGGTAAACGCACACTAGGATCCCAATCTAAACCACGAAGGCAAACAACAAGAAATGTTTCTGAACAATTCTGTCCTGATGGATATAGTACTGTGGTGACTAGATTCATAAGGCAT
The DNA here is from genome assembly GCA_035045885.1 of Drosophila borealis. NCBI lineage: Eukaryota > Metazoa > Arthropoda > Insecta > Diptera > Drosophilidae > Drosophila > Drosophila borealis. Next base: position 21,731,905 of record JAWNOR010000194.1, read on the forward strand.
GCTCAAGTATAGGTCGTACCAAAGATATACAAAGGATTTTTGTCGTGTACGGATCGTCAAACCTCTTTGAACATCGCTTGAAGAAACCTAAAACAATTCTGGCCTTATTGACCACGGTCTTAACATGAGAGTCGAATTTAGGTTTATGATCAAGAATGACACCTAGATTATTAACTTCATTACAAGTACTATTGACACGCTCAAGCGGTAAGCTATCAAGGACGTAAGAAACCAATTGAGGAGGGCTTCTATAGAAAGTCATTATCTTAAATTTAGAACAGTTTAAATTTAAAAGGTTGGCTAGAAACCAAGCCCAAAACTCATCAATGCCGGCTAGTAAAAGGCATAATTTCACATCATCCGCATACATTAATACTCGAGAGTGAGACAGTATCAAGGAAGGAGTAGCGAGCCAAGATGACTACCTTGAGGAACACCGGAAGTCACAAGAATACGTCTAGAAAACGAATTTCTAAAAAGAACCTTTTGCATAATTTATGAAGTAGTAAAAGGAGTGGTTAACAGGGTCAAAAACCTTACTGAAATCAGTATAGATGACGTCAGTCTGCATTCTTTTCTTAAAACCATCAATTACTAGCGAAGTAAACTCAAAAAGTGAGTGTTTGTAGATCTACGCTTCACGAACCCATTCTGGGATGGTGAAATAATAGAACTACATTAATGTTGCAGTTGAGATGTTATGATTCTCTCAAAAGCTTTAAGTACAGCGGATCATTTAGAAATACCTCTACAGTTTTCGACATCCGACTTACTCCCTTTCTTATGGAGAGGGATAATGTATGATGCTTTCCAACTGGTCGGAAAAAATAAAGTGTTTACAGACAATTCAAAAAGTCTTAAAACAGGTTTACATAGTGCTACAGCACAGTACCTGAGCACACAGGCGGGAGCACCATCACCCGGTGAGTATACCAGCTTGATTGTATTAAGGTCGCTAAGAAGCGAACTTTCCGTAATAAAAGGATTTAAAATGCAGTTTGGCCTCTGTAACTGATAAGGATAAGATTGATTTTAATTATACCTAGAGTAGGAGTAGGTAGTTTGAAAAAAGTATGCGAACAGATCGGCGATGCCCTGATCAGTATTCGCGCTCTCACCTGCAAACCTAACCAAAGATGGAAAAATTGCTTAGGATTATGTGCAAACTGAAGGCGACAACGGCGAAGGTAATCCTTATAGCATATGGAAAATCACATAACGTTTTCTTAAACTTTTTATAACACCTTGACTTCACATTTTTTAATCAGACCTCGCTGGCTGCTTAAGAGGGACGCAGATATCAAAGAGCGTGTAGAAGGTATCATTAAATAGTTAAATGGCAACATCAATATATGCACAATTGTACAGTTGGGACCAATCGACTTGCAGAACAAGATCATGTAGCTTATGGAAGTAAGCCTTACGAAAACAACGGACACGATCAGCTAATTCCAATTCCTTGATAGGCACTCGGGCTGGCAGATGAAAAGGGTGTTCAGGAAGTGTAAGCGGGTCAATCCTATGATCAACACTGTCGAACGCATCCAAACAAAAATCAGATCAAGAGATCTATTTCTTGAATTGCGCACCTTCCGTAAAGACAGAAACTTTGAATCTAATGGCCAAGACAAATCGATATTTGGGAGATTAAAGTCCCTAAGAACAACTAGGAGGTCTTTATCAGAAAGTAGGGAGGGAGATAGATTTAATAGAGTTAAGATGGCTTTGCTAAATAGACATTTTATGAAATAAAGATACAGAAACTACTAAATACAACTTTTACAGCCACCAACTCAATCTCCGAAATGGGAAGTTCAATACGTTCCGACGAAAGAGCAAACTTAACAGCTATGAGTACTCCTCCTTCGATACAGGATGCCCGATCACATTTATAAGTGGTTTATTTGGAGGTAAATATTGAGGAATCTGGGATGTCTGGTTTCAGCCAGGTTTCAGTACGGGCAAACAAGTTTAGAGATGCTTAACTCGATACTTTTTCATCAACTACATTCAGAAGGTATCAGTCCACGTGAAATAAATACCAACGCCATTTTCAAGCAACGTTACTGAGATAAGAAAATTCTTGGGTCTCAGCAATGATCTCTACTATTCTATGTAAAATCAACAGTTTGAATGGGATCAACAACAGAAGGATGAATTTATTTCAAATGCAAGGCTTACAGGTTATCGATTGGACGCTGATCACAAGCTGCACACGGGTGGAAGTTCCATTGGATTAGCCGAAGGGCTGCCACAGATGGAAGCCAGGTGCAGCTAATCGCTTACTTTAGTTGAGCAACTAGAACGAGAGACACTTTCATAGCTATGAACTTGAAGCATTAGCTGTGGTCGAATCTTTGAAGCGCGTTAGGTTATACATTTGTGGACAACAGATCAGATTAATATAACGCGTTAAAAACTTCAATGGTAAACGGGAACGACTTGCACGATATTCGCTGCGTATCCGAGTGTTCGAATTCAAAATAATTCATCGATCGCCGGATCTCAGTTGGAACATGGCGACGTCTTAAGCCGTGCACGCGAGATGAAAACAGCCAACTGAAAGATATCCGTTAAAAGATCCCCTAGTGACCGAGCAGTACCAGTTTGTTTCCGATATTCGATAGCACGCCCCTGTTCTTTCGAGAAATCTCGTAAGTTATAAGAGCTGGAGCCACTGAATTTAACATAAGGTTTGAATAGTATAATTGTATAAATAAATATTAAATTGTATAGCTATTGCCAATTGGTAAATGAGTTTCCGTTCAGGAACAAGAACATCGTCCGAAGATACCTAGGCTCAGCAACATCGACACATCATGACATCAGAATGTCAACGGTCATCAGGAAATTTTGATTCTGCTATACCTACGAAGCCAGAATATCGAAAATCTAAGGTACATTGGCGGTATAGAGATAAATCTCAGCGTATTTATCATTTGCATCCTAGCTATTGGATTATTTTTTCCGAAGATGTACCAGAAACGAAAAAGAGCTAGCCACTTATTTTCCCTACTGATTGCTATTGAGAAGAAAACAAAAGATGCCCTTTATCTTAGAGAGGAAGGAGTTAACACATATGGTCTATGGCCATTCGACGGCCATATAGAATAAGAACAATTTTGTCCATGGTCACCAGTCTAAGCGGATGCCTCGTGTGCGGATACAATAAAATAGCCGTGCATCGGAAAAAATATTGTCGTTTACATGCACTGGCTATCCAAAATATTATCAGCTTGGAGAAAGATCTGTTACAGCTAATATAAGTCTCAGGACTTCCTTTGCTTTACGAATATTTTTATTATACTTAGGTTTAATTTGATTTGAATAGTAAGCCAGAATAGATAAACGGATTACGGACGAATAGACAGACATGACTAGATCAACTCCGTTGTTGGTGCTAATAATATATACTTTATGAGGTCAGAGTTCCTTTCTTCTATCTGTGTTAATTTTAGCATTTGCAGAAAACCATTATACCCAGTTTGTCCACTTACAATGAATTCAAGATATTACATTATTTTCTTGGATTACTATGCTACACGCATATATGCTTGAATAAAAGACGAAGATTGTAAGACATTAGCAATCCCATAATATATGTATGTACATATGTAAACATATGTATAGTATATTTGGGTGACCACAAACACATAAAAGATTTTTAAATGTACAATATATAAGTACTATTACTTAACAAAAGTACGTTTAAATTTATTTTGTTTATCTCATGACAATAATCTACTTCTATATATGTACAATATGTATTTGCATGCTACAACACACAGAACTAGAATGTTTAAATAAATTTAAATTATACACGTTACGAAGATTACTCTTCAAAGCTACGGCTGCTTGAATTTTTCTGCATCCTTGCGTGCCTTGAATTCACGAAAGCTCGACTGTATTTTAACTGCTGCATCCGTCGCAATTTTCTGCTTCTTCCGCACAAGAAAGCCACGAAAGCCGGCTTGAATTTTTGTAGCAGAACGGTTCTCCACCGAGCTTACGTCCGTCATGACGGGGGCCAGCTGGCCGTCAGCAGTTTTAGGCAACTGTTTTCGATTCTCATCCATGAAGTCGTTAATGTGGGGATGCTGTTGACGTTGCTGACGTCGAGCACTACTCGAGTGTTGATTTGCGTAGCGCTGAGACAAGTGGCCGTTGGTACGAGAACTATTAGATTTGGATAAACGGTACAGCTGTTTGCGTACACGATAGCCACGAAAACCAGCTTGTATCTTAATGGCTGCACTTTCTTCGGATTGCAAAGTCACCTCTGATTCTGGCGAGCTCGGATATATGTACATGATATTAAACAGCACCAAACACAGCTGTTTTAATTTCCAGGCAATTAGGTAAGGCAGGGGTCACATTTACAATCAGACAAATACACAATAGGGTTTCCCTAATAGTTTTCCGATTTCCCTTAGTAGCTGTATGAACTGGCTCTTACGAGAGCTGCAAACGTACTGACGTATATATAACGGAATTGGCTGCTGTGTGCCGAGAATTTTCATTTAATTTTTCCATTCACAAAACAAAAGGCCACACTCATCGTTTATGCTCTCGTACATAGTCACTTACCCCGCCGATGTATTACGTATTTGTATCTTTTATATTTGTGTACATTGTATACAAATACATTTATGAATATATGTATATGTATGTATATACATGTACGTAAGCCCACTCTTGTATGTATGTTAATATTGAATTTACAAAAACGTATGTACATATGTATATACACATATGTATGTATGTGTCGAACATGGTTTGTATTTTGTTTGTATCTTATTGTATTTGCGAGTTTACGTATTCAAATCTACATATGTCCTATGTAGTCTATGTAGTATGTATGCAACCAGATTTGTGTGTATCTTTTACTCTTTTGAAAAACTCGCGGATGTTCATGACGTTAATGATTGTACTCTGTTCCCAATGGAAATAAACAGTATATTGGACGAAAAATGTTCGTATATAAGGTCGTATACAAAATTTTTAGTATGGAACTATAACAGTTATTCCTAAAATAACAGAAAAATATTTTAAAATATATTATACATTTTGAAAGCTCCTATACGTGCCAAAATTGGGTTTGGAATACTGTTGGACTGATATTAATTAGAGAACAGAGTATTGTACAATTGATAACCTGCAATTGTATCGTTCTTTATGTGTTTAATTGAAAAATATAATCAAAAATCCCGACAGTTCTGTGAACTAGTCTTGCATGTTCTTGCAATTGCTGTGTCAATTATGTATTTACATAAATTTAATTCGAAATGGCATATGGCATCCTTATCTGCTTACGCTAACCTCTTTTCTTTTGGTTGGTGATCAGCACATAGCTTTTTGGGAGAAAAACATAAATATTTTAAACAAACCTTTTCCACCAGTTTTCTACAAAAGGAAAGGAATTTACCTATTTAATTTTCGTGCCCTTACATCACATTCCTTAACCTATAAAGTGTTGACACCACATACATATAATAAAAAAATGTTCGGTACATGACAATTAATTTATCAATTTTGTATACACTATCCCAATTGAAAATATGTAAAGATACAGTTGCGTGCATGAAAACTGTTCTGTGGACGGTACCGTCACTAAGAGCCCCTGCAGTTGATTGTCGGCCGCTAACTTAAGTCCTATATGCTATCAGCTATTGAGTAACAAGTACACGGGGTGGGCGATTGGATCAAAAGAAAATACACCGACAGGGTGCATATACAAATTGCAAACTAGACACCCAGCTGCCTACAGTTACATACTTATGTATGTACATATGTATGTACTTCTGCTGTAGCCTAAAATTCAGACAATTATTGGTGGAGCTACATATGTATACTAATGCCCGTGTACAGTGTTCAATCAAAGTAAATTGCGCAGCCTGCCCGAAGCCCAGCCTATCATCTTCAAAATAAGTTATATAAGAAACAAAAACTATCAAAATTCAATAGAAACACCTCGAAATTGAAAACAGAAACAAATTTAGTCTTTGCTAAGTAAATATATTCTTTGTTTATTTTATTATATTTTATACACTGAACCCATTAAAAATGGCTAAAAAGCGTATAATGTACATATTTGTGCAAATGTAAGTAACAGGCAGAAGGAAGCATCTCCGACCCCATAAAGTATGTATATTCTTGATCAGCATCAATAGCCGAGTCGATCTAGCCATGTCCGTCTGTCTGTCCGTTCGTCCGTCCGTCTGTCCGTATGTATGAACGCAAGGATCTCAGAACCTATAAGAACTGTAGGTGATCCTAGTCCATGCGCAGATCGAGTTTGTTTCCGATATTCGATAACTTGCCCAAGGAATTGATAAAAATCGATATCGAAATCCTGTTATTCTTAGCACTTTTGGTAAATAATAAGAGCTAGAGTCACTAAACTTGACATGTAGCTTCTAGAATAGTACATGTACATATATATCAAGTATCTTTTGATGGCTCTGGCGACCTGTCCATATTTAAAAATAATTGTTGGCTGGCTCGAGGTCCGTGTTTGTAAAAACAAACAATGAAAACAATTTTATTTAGTATTTGCTTCCGATATATTTCGGTTGCACATCGGCAAACCGTCTTCAGGGCACTAACACCAAGATACAAAAAACAATTAACAATTACATTACAATAAGTTAAACATTATTTCGATCATTTTACATACATTATTTTACACGTCTGCGCTTTTTGACGTGGAGATTGTTACTGAGGCTGTTTGGCTGTTTAAGAGGTATCTGTACAAGTGAGCGCAATTTTCTGTGTCTGTCTTGTAGTTTAGTCGTTTGTTGGTTGGTGTGTTAATTATGTGTAGCATTTCCAATGTGTGTCGCTTGTTGTAGTGTTGTTCTTGTTGTAAGATTGTCGTTTCATTAAAATTTGGTGTGTGGTTGCTTTTCATACAATGGGTCATAAGTGCTGTTTTCTGTATATTATTTTGATGTCTTAATTTGAAGTCCGATTAATGGTTGACTAATCCTAGTTTTAAGCTTCGATTTTGTTGTACCTATGTAAACACTATTGCACTTGTTGTTGTTTTCCCCGCCACATGGTATTTGGTAAACGACGTTGCTTTTGTCGATCATCGGGATTTTCGACTTTATCTTGTTGAAGAATTTTTGTAATGTATTCGTCGGTTTGTGTGCTACTTTTATAACTTGTTTGTTATAACAGTCTGAGTTTGTGAGGCGTTCTGATAGTCGTGGTACATATATTAGTGATTTGTATATTTTAGCAGGTTCTGTTGGCTTTTTTCTTTCGATTTGTTGTCTTTTTAATAATGTTTTGATTATATTTGGTAGGAAGTCATTTTTGGTCAAGAGTTTTTTGATTTCATGTTCAATTTCTTTGTGGTATATTGTGTCCGATATGTTAATCATTCTATACATACAGCCTAGTGCTGTATTGATTATCATACTCTTTGGGTGGTTTTATTTGAAGTTGAGTATTCGTCCGGAGGCTATGGGTTTCCTATACCACATTATTTTGAGTGTGTTGTCAATTCTGCTAACAATAGAGTCTAAAAATGGTAATTTCCCGTCCTTTTCAAATTCCATGGTAAATTTGATCTGCTTGTGGAAGGAATTCAATTCTTTTAGAATTTTCTCCACTTTTATTTTGTTAGTTATGGCAAAAAGGTCATCTACATATTTGGTCAAGAGTCTTGGTTTTATTTTTAATTTATATGTAATCTTGTCCAACAGTTCCTCCATTAATATATCTGCGATTACTGGGGAGGCCGGTGATCCCATTGGCATTCCTTTAAGTTGTGTGTATATTTTGTCTTCGTATTTGAAATATCTGTTTTCGTGAATGAAACATCTTACTATGCCATAAATAGTTGTTTTGGTATGCTCGTGTGCTCTTCTAATTTGGTCCATTTTTGTCTTATTGTGTCAAGTGCTAATTCTATTGGTATGTTGGGAAATAAGGATACTATGTCAAATGATACTAATGTTTCTTCTTCTCTAATATGGGAGTTGTTAACTCTGTCTTTAAAATCTACCGCGTTCTTGATGTTGTACCTGGAGTCCATTGTCAGATTTTATAATATTTGTATTATGTATTTGCACGGCCCGTAAGATGGAGATCCGATGGAAGAACATATTGGTCTCAGTGGCGTTCCTTCCTTGTGTATTTTTGGTAGTCCATATACCCTCGGAGGTACCGCTGTTGTTGTAGTCATCTTATTTCTTTCGTCCTTTGAAATAAGACCCATCCTGAATAATTGTGCCACGAAGTTGTTATTCTTTGTCTGTAGTCTTGATGTCGGATCCAGTCTCAGTGTTCTATACGCGCATAAGTCGTCTAAAATATTTGTCATTTTATTTTTATAATCATCCTCATCCATTACGGTTTTGTTGCCCTTATCCGATGATAGAATTTTAATATTTATATTTTCTTTCAATAGTTTTCGCGTTTGTTCTACTGTGTCCAGTATTGCTCAATCCCTAGTGTTTTGGTTGTTCTTGGTTTTATGCTCTTTGACTAACAAAGAGAATTTTGTGCGCGCCGACTCTTGTGTTTCCTTTTCAACAACTTTCGGGAAGTCACTGACCATTCCCAGCTATGAGCAGGGGCATAGCTTGCCGGACTGGCTGTAAATTTTTCCCCACCGGGTCGGTGATTTCCTATTACTTTCCCAATACTATCTCTTTATCCTATCTACTTAACACTCTGTAAATCTAGCATACAGTTCTATACTTTATTATTTCTCTTATTTCTCCTATTTATGGTATATTCTTAAATAATATAGCAAATTTTTCCTACTTACACCCTTCTTTTTAGACGTAGGCTCTAATAGCGTCACTGACAAAATTTGCTGTGAAAAGGGGCACAGCTGGCCGGACTGGCAAATAAAACACCTCCATCGGTCGGGGATGCTATTAGAAATTTGTGTTCTCTAACTAGGCTTTTAGCATTTACTTTTCATAATTGTATATATAAAGTATGGACTAATTATGAAGACACTCGTTTTGTCGACCACTAATAAATAATAAATAAATAATAGTACACGGGCATGTGATATAACCGAGGGGAGATCTTTTACAAAAAGAATAAAGAATAAAGGTCCAAGATGACCACCTTAAGGAACATCAGAAGTAACGTGAACCTGTTTTAAGGTAGTCAGCCTCAGCATTACTCGTTTGTTCCCACCTTTTAGAAAAGAACAAATCCAAAGCAAAAGAGGTGGAGGAAAACCTAAAAGGTTAAGTTTAAGAAGTAAAATAGCATGGTGAACAGAGTCAAACGCGTTACTGAAATCAGTGTAAATGACATCATTTTTGCATTTTAGAAAGGAAAGCATAATTTACCAAGGATGTAAATAAGACTTTATATGATATATGATATACGAGTCTTTCCAAAGAGGGCTGTGCGTTGATCACCAATCAGTCAGTCAGTCAGGACAAACCATTTTATTTATAATTATAGAGATATTAATTGTTTTTTGAGGTATTACACGTTTTTAAACCCTGAAGCCATTAAAGATGGGTAAAAGGCTATAATGGATTTGATGAAATGTGTGTACCAGGCAGAAGGAAGCATCTCCGACCCCATAGAGTATATATATTCTTGATCAGCATAAATAGGCGAGTCGATCTAGCCATGTCCATCTGTCTGTCTGTCTGTCCGTATGTATGAACGCTAGGATCTCAGAACCTATAAGAGCTAGAGACTTTGAAATTTGGAACGAAGGTCCTCCTAGTGCCCGCGCAGTACAGGTTTGTTTCCGATAATCGACATCTTGCTACGTTTCTAAATAATCGATACAAATCGATATCGAAATCATGTTCTTCGAGCAAATTTCGTAAGTTATAAGTGGTATTGTTACCTAACTGGACATGTAGCTTCTAAAATAGTATATACATATCAAGTACCTATCATTTTATGGCTATCGCCACCTCCCTGCTACCACCACATAGCCATAAATCGAGTAAATAAACCAATTTGAATTTTGACTTTTTAGAATACTGTTGAAAATTTCATCAAGATCGGTTAAAAACTACAGAAGTTATTAAAGAACAAGTAAGAGGATCTAGTCAGGATTTCCCAACTAGGGGATATTGGTGTAGCTGTTGTGTAGTGTAGGCAGCAAGCGGTCAGTTGCGAGCTCGAACCCTGCCAAGGGGACTTTTTTTTCAATCTATCTTAAGATTTGGTGTTGGAATAAGAGAGTTCAGACCAAATCTAAAGATAGGTTGAAAAAAAAGTCCCCTTGGCAGGGTTCGAGCTCGCAACTGACCGCTTGCTGCCTACACTACACAACAGCTAAACCAATAATTGAGTCTTCATAAGAAAACAGGGAATAAAAATAGCAGCACAGAGAACAATACAATCGCAATTGCAATGCTGTTTATGGAATTCAAATCAGACGCACATAAATGTGTGTGTGTACATGTATACAGAAATTCTTGGAAATTGCGCCTGCTGCCCCAAACTCGAGGCCAGCAAAAACATGTTTTATTTAATAACTTTTGTGTTTCTTAACCGATCTTGATGAAATTTTCTACATCTTATTGTACTATAGAATATTCGTGTATTATCAAAAAATCAATTTCATTTAAATTGTGGTTTATAGTGGTGGGCAGTGAAATTTGTGAATTTACTTGATTTATACCTAAGGTAGTAGCGGGGAGATGGTGATAGCTATAAAATGAAAGATACTTCACATATATATACTAATAACGGGTATAGCCCAGCCTTGCCCGTGGCACGTGTAAAGTAAATGTTTTCAAAAAGCTTTGAAAATGATTTTGAAACTGATCGGATGGTCAACAAACAACTTTCATACAAACGATTTCCGCCAATTGTCCACTGTTGCGGGTGAATTTTCCCAAATCGCTTAAACACGTTTTCATAAAATTCTTATGTAAAGCTTTGAAAATAAGTTTGAAGCAAATCGGACAAAACTTAAAACTTCACCCAAAAATTCTTTGAATCGCATTTCTACCGAAGAAGTTTGGATTCTGCGAAAAGTGAAAAACACGTCTCAAATGAATTTTCATATAGATGTTTGGAAATGAATTTGAGGGCGAAACGTCACCCTCCAAATTTTTGACCCTCATCCACCAAGGAGGGATGGATTTTCCGAAAAGTGCGAAACACCCCTCAAATGAATTTGAACAAAGATCTTTGAAAATGAGTTTGAGGCCGATCAGATGGTAAACACACACTTGCGGTTGGAATTTCCCAAAACCCCCTCGTAACGTGCACCTACATATCATAAGGTACTACAGTGAATTTTTCAGCTTCTTAGCTCTTACGGTTTGGGCTGTGCGTTGATTACAAATCAGAGAATCCAGAAGCTACATGTCAAGTTTCGTGACTCTAGCTCTCATTATTTACTAAAATTGCTAAGAAACAGGATTTCAATATCGATTTTTATCGATTGCTTGGAATCGGAGTAAGTTATCGATTATCGGGAAAAAAAACTCGTACTGCGCATGGACTAGGAGGACCTACAGCTAAGATTTCAAGTCTCTAGCTCTTATAGGTTCTGAGATCCTTGCGTTCATTAATACGGACAGACGGACGAACGGACGGACGGGCATGGCTACATCGACTCGGCTATTAATGCTGATCAAGAATATATGATATTATGGGGTCGCAGATGCTTCCTTCTGCGTGTTACATACATTTGCACAAATACATTATACCGTGTTTACCCATTTTTAATGGGTTCAGGCTATAAAAAGTGTTTTGGCTGGCCACGTGCTGGCGGCAGCTTGCGGAAATTGCATTGAGTAATAAAGAGACAGAGCTGAAGACTCACTCCGAGCTTTTTTTACCGTTTTAAAAATCCCGAGCGGTAGATCGGGTTGGTCCGCAAACGCAAAATCCAACTCAAAAATAAAGCTAATTTACTATCGGAAGCAACAACAAATCACTCGCAAAACAACAACAGTGCGCACGAAAACCCATTTTTTTTTCGTCGTCCGTCTTGAACTTCAAAAGTTTCTGCGCGATGATGAGTACATAAGAAACTCAGTGCAAAGAAAAGGGACAAATAATGCCACTGTGTTTGTTGCTGGTTTCTCTGTCGTTCCAACAAGGCGGCGTGTAGAAACAACAACACTATTTGGGTTCTAATGTTGTTGTTGCATAGCCAAGTCTCGGCGCAAGTAGGTAGAAAATTTGAATGCCATGCCATTCAAATCAAAGGGTTACGCATACGGCGCGTCAACATCATATAATATGACGTCACATTTTAAAGAATTTCATTTCTTGTGATGCTTAGAATATATATCTATCTTTATTACGTACATTAAAGTAATATATTAATAGAGTCTTTTATAAATATAAATGCATTTAATAATGTATTACTTTATTGTACGCCACGATCGCATACAAAAAGCAACATTCTGTTGCAATCTTCTCAAATTCATATACTTCCCTTGGCTTGGAAAACACATACATGCATATTTTTTGCCAATGTGTGTGAGATGAGACACACACACCAACAACTATTTGGCGCGTCGAGGCATTAATACCCTTATACATAGAAATGGTATAGAATGTTTAAGGAAAACAATTATTATTGATTGTACTAATAGTTGCACACTAAATACGAAATTATATATTTCTCAGACATTAGATAAAAATGTGTATATGAGAAGGTTAGTGGTATTAGGTTACAGAAATTATGAATAGTTAAAATACCCTGTTTTGAGAAAGGGTGCCTTGCTGATCGAAAAATGAAAAATTATAAAATCTGCCTGGCTGCTTGCAAGTTGAAAGCGAGTGGAGAAGAAGAAGACATGACTTTGCGAATTAAAGGCATAGCAGTGCTTAGAAACCACAACAATGAGTTAGAAGAGTATAGAAGCTTAGAATTTGTGGTGTGCTTTTTTCATTGTCGAGTCGTTTGTTTTGATTATGGTTGTTGTTGGTTCATATGGGAAATGTTCTGAAGTTGTCTTTGATTTTTGGGCAACGGCAGAAGTAGCTGTAGACAGCCGAGTGTTGTGTTTGCAATTTGTCATTGAGTAATACTCAATTGTGTTTGCAACCTCGCTATCGCTCGTGAAGTGTTTCGAAAAAGAGCTTTTGATCCAAAAGCCTCCTCTGTCTCTTTATTACTCAATGCGGAAATTGTAAGAATTGATGTATACATGTACAAACACACATTCATGCGCGTCTTTATTGAATTCTATCAACAGCATTGCAATTGTGATTGTATTGTATTCTGTGCTGTGTGTATGTGCTGCTACTTTAATTCGTTTTTCTTTCATAACAACGAATTGCTGATATGATGTCAAAATAGAGTTAAATTACTCATTTCCCAATTTCATTTTTGCTAGTTTTTAATTTTAAGACCTCGTAGTGCTCAACCTTCTGTATTTTAAGTTTGATTATTCTAAGCTTGATATGCATAGGTGGCAATATTATGTCACCCACGTTCCCTAGAGGTGTATTTTTATAACTTAACGCCTTTAAAAAGGGTAGAGAGGATGTAATGTATTTGTGCAAATGTAAAGGCTGAAGGATGCATAAAGTATATATGTATTCTCTTAATCAACATTAATAGCCGAGTCGATCCAGCCATGTCCGTCTGTCCGTCCGTATGAATGAACGCAAAAATCTCGTGTATATGAGCTGGAGAGCTGAATTTTTGAACGTAGGTCTTCCTAGTACCCGCGCAGTAAGAGTTTTTTTTCCGATAATCGATAACTTACCCCGTTTCCAAGCAATATATAAATATTGATATTAAAATCCCGCTTTAGATCAAATCTCTTTGGTTTTAAGAGCTAGAGTCACCAAACATGTATCTTTCATTTTATACAAATCAAACAAATAAATCAAATTGAACTACCCACTAATCAAGGTCATAATTTTAATGCAATTGTATTTTGGAGTACATACTAATATATTATTACACAATAAGATCTACTGTTGAAAATTTCAAGATCGGTTAAGAAACTCAGAAGTAATTAAGGGAAGCGTCTGCTTATATACATATGTATATTGACAATATTTTTGGAAGCTAGCTCATTTTTGTTCACACACATTCATGTGCTTCTTTATTTAATACTAGCGGGTATAACCCGGCCTTGCCCGTGGCACGTATATTAAAAAATCAATGTTCTCAAATAAATTTGAAATGATTTTGAAACTGATCGGACGGTAAACAAATAACTTTCATACAAACGTTTTCCGCCAATTTACCACTGTTGCGAGTGGAATTTCCCAATTCGCTGAAATACGTATACATTAAGTTCTTATGGAGAGCTTTGAAAATAAGTTTGAAGCAAATCGGACACAACTTAAAACTTCCCACAAAAAATCTTTGAGTCGCATTCCACCCGAGAAAGTTTGGATTCTGCGAAAAGTATGAAACACGTATCAAATGATTTTTCTAATAGATCTCTGGAAACGAATTTGAGCGCGAAACGTCACCCACCAAATCTTTGACCTCCATTTCCACCAAGGAGGAACGGATTTTTCGAAAAGTGTGAAACACCCCTCAAATAAATTTGAACAAAGATCTTTGAAAATAAGTTTGAGGCCATCGGATCGTAAACAAAAAACTTTCATACCACCGTTTTCCGCCAATTTACCACTGTTGCGGGTGGAATTTCCCAAATCGCTGAAACACGTATTCATTACATTCTTATGTAGAGCTTTGAAAATAAGTTTGAAGCAAATCGGACACAACTTAAAACTTCGCCCAAAAAATCTTTGAATCGCATTCCCCCCGAAGAAGTTTGAATTCTGCGAAAAGTGAAAAACACGTCTCAAATGAATTTTCATATAGATACTTGGAAATGAATTTGAGCGCGAAACGTCACCCACCAAATTTTTGATCCCCATTTCCACCAAGGAGGCATGCATTTTCCGAAAAGTGCGAAACACCCCTCAAATGAATTTGAACAAAGACCTTTGAAAATAAATTTGAGGCCGATCGGATGGTAAACAAACAAGTTACATACAAACGTTTTTCGCGATTTTTCCACACTTGCGGGAGGAATTTCCCGAAACCCCGTCTTAACGTGCACCTACATCACATAAGGTAGCTACAGTAAAAATTTCAGCTTCCTAGCTCTTACGGTTTGGGCTGTGCGTTGATCACCAATCAGTCAGTCAGTCAGTCAGTCAGGACAAACAGTTATATATATATAGAGATTATCAACAGCGTTGCAATTGCAATTTTATTTTATTCTGTGCTGTGTTTATGTGCTTGTTTTGCCTACGTTGCCATGCAGATAATATGGCATTAAGCAAGTTACCAACAAATAAGTTCACTGCAAAATTTCCAAGAAGAATTGCCCAACGGACTAACCTCATCGCCAGCGACGACGCTGCCAACGCCGCTGCCGTTAATCCACAGATTACTAGGAATATATTTGATATAATTTCCCTCGGTAGGTCTCGAACTCGCAGCAGACTGCACTACCAGCCGCCGCCTCTACCCAACAGCCACACCAATTATTAATTCTTAATGAGAAAACAATAAATTAAAATAGCAACATAGATATCAATACAATCGCAATTGCAATGCTGTTGATAAAATTCAAAGAAGACGCGCATGACTGTGTATACTTGTATACAGAAATTCTTGCTATTTGCTAGCTGCCGCAAACACGTGGGCAGCCGAAACACATTTTCTTTTGAGTTTCTTACCCGATCTTTATGTAATTTTCATCAGTAGATCTTATTGTACCGTAAAATATAAGTGTAATCTCACAATTGCATTTAAATTATGGCTTATATTGATGGGCAGCATATGTAAATTGGTTTATTTACTTGATTTATAGCTTAGTGGTGGTAGCGGGGAGGTGGCGATAGATATAAAATGAAGGATACTGATATATGTATACTATTCTAGAAGCAACATATCAAGTTTGGTGACTCTAGCTCTTATTATTTACCCAATTTGCTCAAAAAACAGAATTTCGATATCGATTTTTATCGATTACTTGGAAACGGTCCTCCTAGTCCCCCCACAGATCGAGCTTGTTTCCGATAACTTGCCCCGTTTCCAAGTTATCGATAAAAATCGATATCCGAATCCTGGTTTTTGGGAAATTTCGGTAAATAATAAGAGCTAGAGTCACCAAACTTGACATATAGCTTCTAGAATAGTCTATATGTATATATCACGTATCTTTCATTTTATACCTATCGCCTGTTGGAAGAAGAGGGTCCAGGGTATCCCCTAGTCGGGAGCTCCCGAGTAGAACCTCTTACCTGTTATACCTTGAACCCATTGAAAATGGGTAAAAAGGGTATAATGTATTTGTGCAGATGTATGTAACAGGCAGAAGGAAGCATTCCCAACCCCATAAAGTATATCTAATTTTGATCAGCATCAAAAGCCGACTTGGTCTAGCCATGTCCGTCTGTCCGTCCGTATGTATGAACGCAAGGATTTCAGAACCTATAAGAGCTAGAGACTTGAAATTATAGCTGTAGGTCCTCCTAGTCCCCGCACAGATCGAGTTTGTTTCCGATATTAGATAACTTGCCCCGTTTTTAAGATATCGATAAAAATCGATATCCAAATCCTGTTTTTTGGGAATTTTCGATAATAATAAGAGCCAGGGTCACCAAATTTGACATGGAGCTTCTAGAATAGTATATATTTATATATCAAGTATCTTTCATTTTATACCTGTCGCCTGTTGGAAGAAGAGGGTTCAGGCAAAGACAATATAAACACTAAGATGAGTAACGCCATTCAACAAAATGCTACTATGAGGACGAAAACAAAATCAATATCATTGCGCTCTCACTGCCGAAAGAGCGAAAAGCTAAAAATAGAATGTATTCTCAGCTTCGCTCTAAGAGGTCCGTGCAAGCAATGCTGCTATTCACTGATCTGGCGTTAGCTGCCAAAGAAAATAATTTTGTTAGATTTCTAGCGCTGCTCATGCATGACCTATCCCAAATTTGTATTCACATACGAATGCATGTTGTGTACTGAGGTCGACTCCGTAGAAAATCTGTTTTTTATATTCGATGCAAATATTTATTAAATATAAAAATTGATAAAATGAATCTTTAGAAACAAAAAATTTGCACTCTTATTTTATTTCCTAAAAATAATAATTTAATTAATAAGTTAATTTAAAGAAATTATATATGTAAATATTTGCATCGACTTTATAAACCTCAGTACACAACATGCAAATTAACCAATTAGTGGCTACTAATAGGAAAAAAATATTTTTAAAGTGGGAGGCTGAAGGCTTCCGATTTATTTGAATCCAAGATAAGAACTAAAGTACAATTGTGAACTTGTGCTGCAAGTCAGCTATGGTTATGATCATTAAGTAATAAAGAGACAGAGGAGGCTTTTGGATCAAAATCTCTTTTTCGAAACACTTCACGAGCGATAGCGAGGTTGCAAACACAATCTTTATTACTAAATGCATACAAACATAGGTGCTTGCACGCCATTGGCTGAGACAAGAACTTCTCTCGAGCATACACTGTCGAAAAACAAAAGTAAAATCAATCTATGTGTGCTATTTTTTTAACATAGTTATTGCAGATGATGCGCTTTGTAAAAAAATTATTTTATTCTTAAATTTTACTGTAAAATTTATCGTTAGTATCTAGGGTAATGTATCATTTAAATTTCATGGATAAAGCAGAAGTACTTTGTGTCGATCGTAAGTTAAAAACTTTTCGGTTAATGTACTTTGAAAACGAAGCGACACAAAGCACCTTCGACCAGCTTTGCTGAAGGCAAGCGCATCAGCAAGCCGCGATCTCGGCATTCATTCGTCTGAACGAACAGCCGTCGGCAGGCATGACGTGCGAAGCCTCAAAGACCAAATGAAACGCCAGCCTAGAAATTTTGCGTCGCATGCAAATGTATGGGCGTTACTCATGTTAGAGTTTATATTGTCTTTGGTTCAGGGTATCCCCTAGTCGGGAGCTCCCGACTAGAACCTCTTCCTTGTTTAAATATTGTTTTCAGTAAACTATCGTTTTTATTTTCTGTTATTTAGTGAATATTTAATTATAATTAAAAAAAAAATTTAATAAAACTTGAAAGCTATTTTTTTATAGAGTCTTGCTCATACTTTGAAATATATAGAGGTGCTATTCAAGTGAGCGGCAGTGTATGCCTCGAAAAAGCATTAGACACCTTTGTAACAGGATTGAAAGGATATTTACCACGGATCCTCGGAACAAAGGAACCAGTAGATCTTCCGTGCTGCCTAGACCTTTGGCACCAAAACCCCAACCACGTCCTGAACCAATGGACGTGGACCCAAGCATCCGCACAAGGATGGTTAATTACATGAACAGGCCCAATTTCGAAGCAGGGAAAATACCTCCACCACTAACGAACCCGCTTACAAAAAACGGAGAAATTTTAACATAAAAACAGGAGAGGACGAGACCGAAATCAGTGACTGCAGAGTGACAGTGATTGCTTGGTTCTAAAGTTCACCGAACAATTAGAAGAAGCACATGCCGAACAGCACAACCAGTACGAACATTCAGACATCAACTTTTTAGAATAAATAGCTCCTCTTTTCTTTTTATAGAATACTAGCGGGTATAACCCGGCCTTTCCCGTAGCACGTATGTTATAAAATCAATGTTCTCCAACAAATTTGAAATGATTTTGAAACTGATCGGACGGTAAACAAATAACTTTCATACAAACGTTTTTCGCCAATTTACCACTGTTGCGAGTGGAATTTCCTAAATCGCTGAAACACGTATTCATTACATTCTTATGTTGAGCTTTGAAAATAAGTTTGAAGCAAATCGGACACAACTTAAAACTTTGCCCAAAAAATCTTTAAGCCGCATTCCCCCCGAAAAAGTTTGAATTCTGCAAAAAGTGTGAAACACGTCTCAAATGATTTTTCTTATAGATCTCAGGAAATGAATTTGAGCGCGAAACGTCACCCACCAAATCTTTGACTTCCATTTCCACCAAGGAGGAACGGATTTTCCTAAAAGTGTGAAACACCCCTCAAGTGAATTTGAACAAAGATCTTTGAAAATAAGTGTGGGGCCGATCGGATGGTAAACAAAAAACTTTCATACAACAGTTTTCCGCCAATTTACCACTGTTGCGGGTGGAATTTTCCAAATCGCTGAAATACGTATTTATTAAGTTCTTATGTAGAGCTTTGAAAATAAGTTTAAAGCAAATCGGACACAACTTAAAACTTCGCCCAAAAAATCTTTAAATCGCATTCCCCCCGAAGAAGTTTGAATTCTGCGAAAAGTGTGAAACACGTATCAAATGATTTTTCTTATAGATCTCTGGAAATGAATTTGAGCGCGAAACGTCACCCACCAAATCTTTGACCTCCATTTTCACCAAGGAGGAACGGATTTTCCTAAAAGTGGGAAACACCCTTCAAATGAATTTGAACGAAGATCTTTAAAAATAAGTTTGAGGCCGATCGGATGGTAAACAAAAAAGTTACATACAAACGTTTTTCGCGATTTTTCCACACTTGCACCTACATCACATAAGGTAACTCCAGTGAAAATTTCAGCCTCCTAGTTCTTTCGGTTTGGGCCGTGCGTTGATCACCAATCAGTCAGTCAGGACAAACAGTTTTATATATAGAGATATGCGAACACACATTCCAAATTTGCTGTGTCTAGCTCATAGCTTCGATTTACGCTTAAAAAAAACTAAACTAGAATATATTTTAGATTCCAAGCCTTTAGATTTTGCATTTTCATAAATCCACGAATTCACACAATTGGATATGGCTTAATCGACATAGCTCGTCGTCCTGACTAAAAATATATGTACATTTAATGGGGTCGTATATGTACATTTAATGGGGTCGGATATGCCTCCTTCTGACTGTCACACCCATTTGCAGAGTAAAATTATACCTTTTTTTACCGTTCTCAATGGGTTCAGGGTATATCTTACTCCGATTAAATAAATAGTAAATTTAGGTAAAATACGCTACATAATTCAAAAATACACAAGAGAGAGGTTTTAATGCTCCTCATATTATTGAACATCTACATCTATTTTAATCACAGCAATGATTTTGGCTGCAAACAGGGCTTAAAACATTTTAGAAATTCGAATTTTTACCAATGTTATTATAATGTTCGTGAAATACCTAGTCATCCTGATATACTAATTAAAAGTTCAGCATAATTTAATTATAAAAAATATAATACAAAAATTAGCCGCTGAAATTAAAATGTCCAATTTATTGAGTATACCTGGTAAAAATTTCTTTTAAAAATGTTATTTGTTGATAAGAATATTTTTTTAATAAGTTGATTAAAAAATTTGTTTTTTCAATATTAATAACATGAAAGATTTGTATTTGTTCAGCAAATGCGATACAGCATCTTGCGTTGCATTCTATGTTGAAGCTCTCCGCGGCGAATCATCGTATGAATGACTTTCATTACAGTTCGCTCCTCGTATTTTTGACGCAAGAAATCCTAAATTGCAAAAAATATATTTGATAAATTGATATATTATGGTATACTGCTGTACTGCTTATTACCTGCATAATATTTTGTTCAGAAACTTGCGATCCGATAGCAAAGCGCCTTTTAAGTTGCTTTTCTATGCGGTTTAAAGTTTCCTGGTCTTCCTCAGTGGTAAAACCCTCAGCACCAGCCAGGCTGCCTGTCATGGCAGCATCAAGGGTAGACACTTGAAACAGACGAAGCGCTTCATTTACATGGTCATCCATAACAAACGGAAGTAAACGCATTTTCGCCAATGACTCAGAAATACGAATAACAGCTTCCAACTGACGCACTGTAATTGGAATACAATGACGTTTATCTGCCGACTTTTCCTGCTGGCCAGCACCACATCGCATCAAAACGTAACGGCTTTTAAGTTTTTCACCAGCAGCTTCGCTTAGACGCGGACCGCAATGAGTGCGACAATAATGGATGTACTTTTTAAACATAGGCAAAGAAATTTCACCTTCTTCTGGCTCAAAGGGTGCCGACTTGTTTGAGCTCAGATGAACATTTATTATGTGCTTGGCTAAAGTGATGTCTCGAGTCTCGTCGTGCACATCTTTTACGATAAAGATCATGTCAAAACGTGAAAGAATTGTCGGCATGAAGTCAATGTTCTCTTCGCCCTTTGTATCATCCCAACGACCGAATATAGAGTTGGCAGCTGCAAGCACTGAGCAACGGGAGTTCAATGTGGTTGTAATACCAGCTTTCGCAATCGAAATTGTTTGCTGCTCCATGGCTTCATGAATGGCAACACGATCGTCCTCACGCATTTTGTCGAATTCATCAATGCAAACTACGCCACCATCAGCTAGAACCATAGCTCCACCTTCCATAACAAAATTGCGCTGAGGATGAAAGAATAATCTTGAATGATTATTTATTACAGTTAAGATTGCGTTTATTAATATCTATTATGGTAATAAGTAGCTGATTACAAAGTATGTAAATATGTTTGTATTTAATTTGAATATTAATCATATGTACTAATACTCACAGTGTGCGGATCCTTCATAACAGATGCCGTAAGACCAGCTGCGCTTGAGCCCTTTCCAGAAGTGTACACCCCAATGGGGGCTACTTTTTCAACAAACTTAAGAAGCTGCGACTTAGCGGTACCTGGATCGCCCAAAAGTAACACATTAATATCGCCACGACGACAAAGTCCGTCCGGGAGACGTTTTCGTGAGCCCCCAAATAACATGCAAGTTATTGCCTTCTTAATGTCGTCGGAACCAAATATGCTCGGTGCCAAGGATTTTGAAAGACGATCATAAATATCTGATGAAGCGGCAATGCGCCGGAAGTTCTCCTCCTCTTCAGTGGATATGTTAGTATAACGCGAAACAGCGCCTGCTCCTTCTGCATCAACGGTTATGCCAACCACGCGCATATATGGCGCACGCACTCCGAGAACAGCCTTTTCGCGACCATCTTGTCGCGACGGCTTACCAATCTTACGTATTGAATAAATGCCTTGTATAAGCACTCGATTGCCGGGAACAACACGTTCGCAAAGTGAACGATCACAAAACAATTGCAAATGGCGTGGAATCTCTCCTTGCGGCACGAAATCTGGCAGCTCTTGAAGCTTGAGAGTTTGAAAATCAACGCACTTACATTTGTCCGGCATAATGAAGAAGGGATCCAAAGGACATTTGGGCCTGCCGGCCTGTTCGGTAGTACACTTTCGTGGCAGAGCATACCCTTCAAGTCCAGGATTGACTTTCAGGTTCGGTATAACAGTACTACATGAACGACACATAATCGACATTCGCGTTGCCTTTGCCTGAATGCCTGAAGCGGCCACTATTATACCGGCAATTTTAACCAAACGCGATACACTATCTGACTTTAATTCACGTATATTTGTGGGATTCGCATTTGACATAAGCAATATTTGAACGTCGTGCATATGCTCTTCATGCTCGGGACGGGGTGCTGTAATTTCGTCAGCTACTTCACGTGCAGCCTCTTCAAAGATTTGCAAGTGCTCAGTAGGCTGTTTATTTAATTTGTCGGCAAGCGTTTCATCAAAACCCACCACATCCTCCATTTCAATCTCCAAAAAGTAGCGTCCATTAAGATAGTTACGCTTTAAATTGTCGCTATATATATATAAAGCTTGATAATAATAATTTTCCAACTCATAAGGCGAAACTTACCGATATTTATAATAAAAATTGTCTTCATTAAAAGTACGAATGAATTCCTTGTATTTTTTTTTCACGGCTTGTAAGTTTATTTGGGCGCCATCTGGGGTTTGATCATTTCCAAAATTGTCTGAGAAAAATACGCCAGCGTCATCGAAGCCCTCCATTATGATAATGAACCAGTTCAATAAATATAGATTACAAAAATTGACTACTTCCACAAACGCCGCCTTAAACACAATGTGAAACAAGAACTGGCCGCCAAAAATATGTATGCAATCGATATATTAAAACCGATTTAACATATGGCACAGCATTGCTTTTCCGATATTTAATTTCATTAACAACAGTGGGCTTACTGCAATTAAATAAAATCGTAGTTCCAACATGATCACACATTAGTCTCAATTCGTTTAGATTCTACAAAATAATTAGAAAAATAATACTCGTCAAATCGTTAATTATATATATATATATATATAACTAGGGCCCCAAATTCAACGCATAGACTTCTTATAACCTCTACAATAAGAGCCAGAAAGTCGCGGCCACGCCAAAACCGCCTATGACAACTTTAAAGTCACTACCTTACAGCTAGTCTGAAAGTCACCAAGTATTCATCAAACAGACTATTTTCGATTGGTTGACTCGGTAATTACGCTATGAGCCGAGCATTGCGATGGCAGTTATACCAGACTGCATCGTTATTATTTGTTTCTAACCTAGCTAAGAGAACGATAATTTGTCACGGAATGTGTGCGACGTAGAAGATGACAGCGACCTCATTACGTCTGCATATACTGTATTAACAGTCTTCGATAGCTTAAAAATAGGTCGCTTTTGTTTGTTATAATTGTTTGCCATTAAACAGGAACTCGTGGATATACGCATTAGATAACCCACAGCTTTATTGTGTTTTTCACAAATAAGTCAGTTTATTTACTGATTGCTTCCTTAAAAGATGGAGCCAAAAATATTTTGTCTTGCCGACTTCCGTTTCCACAAATCGCATAAATCGATATAATGTCGCAGTTTGTAAGTTACTGCCTTACTTACAGGAATACTGCGCAAATTTCTCTTAAAAATTATCTCTCTTAAAAATTAAATTGAACAAATAAGTATTGTTGTATATGTATATCACAAATAATATTTTGAAATAAAATCAAACTGTGTTTAGCATAGTGAGACTACTCCCATTAAATACTTATTATTCTTATCGATAGTTTCAGTAAATTTATAATTCATATCGTAAATTGAATTTTCAAATATCGATATGCGCTCACCATCCCTAGTAGTGGACTGCTTGGTAGCACTTTTTCGCGTGTGTTTGGAGGGAAGCAGACTGGTATCTAATACATAGCTTAATTTCTTTCAGTTGTCGCAAGTCACGCCAAGTAAAATCAAAAAATATGGTAAGTATGTCTTATTGAGTTGCGGAATGATGACTGAATTGAATTTTTGCAGTCGTCAACAGATATAGCAATGGAGTCGAGTGTTGAGCTCGAGAGCGCGCCCGCGACCGGCCTCATACCAATCGGAATTGCTAACTCGAACAATGTATTAAAAAAACTAACCCATGCCAACGCCAGTGGCGGTGGCACGGCATCTCCTAGCCCTGGCGATGCAAGTGGTAATGCAGACGAGATGACTTCGAGGGACTATTATTTCGACTCGTACGCTCATTTCGGCATCCACGAAGAAATGCTTAAAGACGAAGTCCGGACCGTCACATACCGTAACGCAATGTACCATAACAAGCATCTGTTCCAGGGAAAGGTAAACTATTTTAATTGGAGTATGACACAAGTTGGTATGTTGTTTAATTTACCAAAGAATAATGTACCAAAAATGGATATTTTCCCTAATCCAATATTGATATTTTTTTTAAAGAAAAATACATATTTCTGGTTGTTCACCTTGGGAAAAACCAACAAGTTATTTGAATTGTTACAATTTTGCATATTAAACACAACATCCAACAGGTCTCATAACCACATTAAGAATGAAATAAATTCAGACGAGCTATACATTAAATTGTTTGCAGACTGTTTTAGATGTTGGATGCGGTACTGGAATACTATCCATGTTTGCTGCTAAGGCCGGAGCCGCCAAAGTTATTGCTGTTGACTGCTCCAATATAATAGAGTTTGCTCGACAAGTGATTATTGACAACAATTTGCAAGACGTAATTACAGTAGTCAAAGGGAAAATCGAGGAGATTGAACTTCCAAATGGTGTCGAAAAAGTGGACATTATTATTTCAGAATGGATGGGGTATGTGATTGTTAATAATAAACTAATATTAACTAAAATTACTCCCTCAAAACTTTAGGTACTGCCTATTTTATGAGTCAATGTTGGACACGGTTTTGTATGCGCGTGATAGATGGCTAAAGCCGAATGGTATGATGTTTCCTGACAGGGGCACACTTTACATCACAGCTATTGAAGATCGCCAGTATAAAGACGAAAAAATTAATTGGTGGGATGATGTGTATGGCTTCGATATGAGTTGTATACGTAAGGTGGCGGTTACCGAACCACTCGTTGATGTTGTGGACCCAAAGCAAGTGGTTTCCACGGCGTGCATGGTTAAGGAGGTAGATTTGTACACAGTGCAAAAAGCCGATTTAAACTTCTCTTCAAAATTTAATCTTACTATCAAGCGTAATGATTTTGTGCAAGCTTTGGTCACATACTTTAACATTGAATTCACTAAGTGTCACAAACGTCTTGGATTCAGCACTTCCCCTGATTCCACATACACACATTGGAAGCAGACTGTCTTCTATTTGGATGATCACATAACTGCCAAGAAAAATGAAGAAATTAATGGAACGTTTCAAATGAAGCCAAATGAACGCAACAATCGAGACTTAGATTTTGTCATCGATATAAATTTCAAGGGCGAGTTATCTGAAATTCAAGAATCAAATACATACCGCATGCGCTAGTGTAACGCCATTTTACCAATGTGGCCTTAAGGCTACTTGCCTTCTTTAGACAGAGGGAATTTAATGATGACTAGACGTAAGATATAATCCAGTGCGAAATGTGCAACGAATTTGTGTTGCGTCTTCAACTAAGTTTAAAGTGTACCTTTTTAGTATACATTATATTTTTACAAGTGTGCGCCTGTTTAAATTATGATTCAAGAATACTTCTAAGAAAATTGTACAGTGGCACATTAAGTCTCACATAAACAAAATAAAGTGTGCGCCAAGCACACAATTTTACTGGATTTTAAGCGCTTTCGCTGTTTAAATGTTTTAATTGCTTTAAGATAAATTGTGTGCATATTCATACCCTGAACCCATTTCGTTTGTATTTATAATGGCGTCGTTCTTGAAACGTTTGTGAGCTAGAACCTTGAAACTTTGAACGTATATAGTTTGAGGAATCGGAGATGCTTCCTTTGGGCGGTTACATACATTTGCACAAAACATACCCACTGTAAATTTGCTCACGCTACGCACTCTATTCAACTTTAGCATCGTCTCATACCTTACAGAATAATGTAGTTTCGACGAAAAAAATAGAAAGATACTTAATTTTTGTATACTATTCTAGAAAAGCTACATGTCATACTAGGTGACTTTAGTTCTTAAAACCAAAGATATTTTAACAAAAAAACAAGACTTCGATATCGATTTGTATCGATTGCTTGAAAAAGGGACAAGTCATCATGATCAAAAACAAACATACTGCGCGGGCACTAGGAGGACAAACGTTCAAGTCGCTAGCTCTTATATTGACTAACTGACTAAACAGCGACAACACACAGCCCAAGCCGTACAAGCTGACTAATTGGCAATCAAGGCACAGCCCAAGCCGTATAAGCTGGGAAGATGATATTTTTACTTTAGTTATCTTATGTGACAGAGGAGCACGCTGATTCGGGGCTCTCGCCATTTCCACTCGCAAGTGTGAACAAATCGCTTAAAGCAGTTGCTTGCAATTTTTTGTTTGCCGTCATATCGAACTCACTTTCATAGATCATTGTTAAAATTAATGTGAGAGGTATTTCACACTTTTCAGAAATTCCACCCTGTGCAGGAAATTATTTAGGGAGAGTTTTATAGAATGTCATTCCTATGTATTTATAACAGTGAAGATTTGAAACCATTCTTATAATAGATTAGATTGCCTTTTTAATGGAAATAAAGAAAAATGTAGTAGGTTTACAAAGTGCTGCAGCAAAGTGTCTCGGCACGCAATTTTCAGTTAATCAAGGTTTTAAACACGAGACTAAAATGAGAGGAAAGTACATTTACAATGGCCTATTAAGGAGGGTATTATTTTTTGCCGTGTAATGTGTAACACACAAAAGGAGTCATCTCCGACCCCATAAAGTATATATGTATATTCTTGATCAGTATCAACAGCCGCGTCGATATGGCCATGTCCTTCTCTCCGTTCATCTGATTCTATGCGAACTAGTCTCTCAGTTTTAAAGCTATCGTTATGAATCATTGCAGAAGTGCCACTTTCTGTTGTACGCAGTACTTATGTCGGAACCAGCTAGATCGGACCACTATATCATATAGCTGCCATAGGAACGACCAGTCGAAAACTAGGTTCTTGTATGAAAAACATTTTTGTTTAACAAGATATCTTAACCAAACTCGGCATTTAATAGTTTTACTATGCTCCTCATATATATGCGAAATCCTATCATCATCGGACCATACGAACGATCGGTCGAAAATTGGGGTGTTGTATGGAAAACTGTTTTGTTTTTTAAGGTATCTTGACCATACTCGGCAATAATTGTTTTCCCTGTGCTTCTTAGACCCGGGTATAAATTTTAATATGGAAGTTACGGGCTAAATCTCTCTACCCAAAACTGGCATCTATCAAGTTATTTGCTTTTGGGCTGAACCTCCTTTAAAGCTTATTTTTTACTTAAGCAAATTGTTTTTGAAAACTATTATGGTATGTTGCAGCTGATTTTGCGGCAATAGGTTTGGTTTAAGGTTCGGTTGGTAGTTCAAACTAAATTGGAATTCCACGTTTGTACGGTAAAGGACGTAGCTTGTACCGGCAGCTCGACGCTGACTTCAGAGTATCTCCTTATCGAGCACTCCCGACTAAAGCACTATAACTTATATGTTGTATAAGTCTACTGAACTGGGCAACCCAGCTATGCCCCTTGAATATATGAAAATCCGTGAGCCATATGTTCATTTAATTTGCAGCGGGCCGAAGATTGAAGTCCTTTTTGTTATCGAGTTCTCGACCAGCACTGTGTTTCCTGTTGCTTCACTTGCTGATTGGACAACGGATGCATGCGTAAGAGTGTGCATAAATCGGGGTTAGGTCTCACTGCAATCAACAATTTTTCACGTTCTTTATTATTACTTTTAATTGGCGCCAATTAGACAATTTCGGTGCTACTCGAATTTTTAAAGTTCCTTGAACCGTGCAAGACCGGGTTATTTCTTTCAGAATTATAAAAAGGCAATCGTAAAGTTTTTATATTAAATAAAATAGATGTTTAAATGCATGAAAAAAAGTTTACTAAATTCAATTACTTAAGGTTACTTAGTTCAAATAAATGCTTGTTTTTATCCATTAAACACAAATTTGTTATTAGGGGTATCAAGCGGTTATATAAGTTACTAAGTTTAGAAAGGTACAATTTTGCTTAAAACTAAATTGTTATTTAATGTTTTTTATATCGATCACGTGAATTGGAACGACTTCTATTGTCTCTAGAGAAGCTTCGTGGTGTCCGAGAACGCCTTGGTGAACGGGATCTGAAAGAGTGTGCAAGAAAACAGTATTATTAGAACACCAATTAAAATATTTAAAGTAGGTGGCGTTGCTGGAAACAAATAAATTTGTATACCCTGAACCTATTAATAACGGGTAAAAAGGGTATAATGTATTTGTGCAAATGTATGTTACAGGCAGAACAAAGCATCGCCGACCCCATAAAGAATATATATTCTTGATCAGCATCAATAGCCGAGTCGATGTAGCCATGTCCGTCTGTCTGTCCGTCCGTCTGTCCGTATGCATGAACGCAAGGATCTCAGAACCTATAAAAGCTAGAGACTTTAAAGCTGTAACTGTAGGTCCTCCTAGTGCCCGCGCAGATAGAGATTGTTACCGATATTCAATAGCTTGCCCCGTCTCCAAGTAATCGATAAAAATTGATATCGAAATCCTGTAAATTGGGCAATTTCGGTAAATAATATGAGCTAGAGTCACAATGTATATGCAGTTGACTCTTTGAGAATACACAAATACTCTATATTTTTTCTACAATAAGATGTACTGTCGAAAATTTCATTAAGATCGGTTAAGAAACACAAAAGTTATGTGCGCACGTATTAGCAGCAGCTAGCGCAAATTTCATGAATCTCTGTGTACATGTACACGCATACATTCATGCGCGTCTGCTTTAAATTCTATCAACAGCATTGTAATTGCGATTTTATTGTTTTCTGTGCTGCTATTTTAGTCGGTTATCTCATTAAAACTCAATTATTGGTGTGGCTCTTCGGTAGAAGCGGCGGCAAGTGGTGCGGTTAGTTGCGAGTTCGAACCCTGCCAACGAAACTATTTTTTTTTTATTTACATTTTTATTTATTACTACTAAAGCAAACGAGCGCGTAGCCCGTGCTGTATTTGGTGTTGGAAGAAGAGGGTTCAGGGTAACCCCTAGTCGGGAGCTCCCGACTAGAACCTCTTGTTATAATTAAGATTATGGCCCCCCACAGTAAACAAAAATATTAGCATATCAAAATATAAATATTTCATTTGGGTCAGTTAAGTTTTTATCAAATGAAAATAGATCAGATTCTTCCAATAATGCCTGACTGGACGAAGAAATACATGATAGAGCATTTGAATGTGTGTGCCTTTTGCTACCACAGGCACAAAGGGCACACAATTGAAGAAAATATCTCTGGCTCGCGCCAAACGCCGTGATCTACTTGTGCGCACATCCACCCAACACAAACATTTTTTTGAGAAGCTATGCAGGGAGAAAGAGATGCATACAAGCGCGAAAGTAATCAGAGAGAGAGAGAGAGAGGCACACTTTGCACACGCATACACACATATGTATTTGGGCTGTAAGGATTTACAACTAACATACATATATTAAGAAACAGCATAAGCCGCAGCGATGTTGTGCGCTGAGCGAGTTGCGGCTTCATACTGAACGTTCGGCTTTCGAGGCCGGCGTTCGGGTGCCACTCTCAGCAGTCTTACTCTATCTGGGCACATTAAATTTGGCCCAGGCACCCATGTGGCTCACTCGTTGCGATTTAGCGTGTTTCGATTTATTGGCTGTTTCACATATCTAAGCATTGTATGGTTAGTGGTATAATTTATTTGTGCAAATGTTTCCCTGTTTACAAGCAATCAATAAAATCGATATCAAAATCCCGATTTTTGAACAAATCTCGTAAATTATAAAACTGGATATTTATTTATGTATTTGTTAACCCCTTCATGTCGAAATAGGCTGATTTTTAAAAGTATACGTTTTTATACCTCGAAAGACCTAAATCATTGAATACAAGTCTTCGATAAAATTAGAACATCTTTATCGGTAATAATATTTTTTATCAGTGTTTAATTAAATTAAAGGCTAAATAAAATGAATAAAATAAAATAATAATAAAGTATATATATCCATGATCAGTATCATCAGACGAGTCGATATAGCCATGTCCGTCTGTCCGGCTGTCTGTTTCTATGCGAACTAGTGTCTCAGTTTTAAAGCTATCTTTATGAAACTTTGCAGAAGTCCCTCTTTTTGCTGCACGCAGTTCATACGTCAAAATCAGCTGGATCGGACCACTATATCATATAGATGCCATAGGAACGATCTGTCGAAAAGTAGGTTCTTGCATAAAAAAACATTTTTGTTTATTAAGATATCTTGATCAAACTCGGCATTTATTAGTTTTACTATGCTCCTCATATATATGCAAAATCCTATTAAGATCGGACTACTATATCATATAGTTGCCATAGGAACGATCGGTCGAAAATTAAGTTGTTGTGTGGAAAACTATTTTGTTTTTTCAAGAAAAGGGCCACATCCTCCTCCATCGGTCGGTAATGCTATTAGAAAATTGTGTATTCTAACCAGGATTTTAGCGTTTAATTTGTATAATGTATGTATAATGTATTGAATAATTAGGAAGACACTCGTTTTGTCGACCATTCATAAAATAAAATTTTAAAAAATTTCTGCCATACTCGGCATTAACTATGTGCTTCTTAAATACGGGCAAATCACTATGAACATTATGAAAAGGTTGGTTCTGCAAGGGTATTAAATCTTCGGCGTGCCGAAGATAGCCGTTCTTTCTCGTTTTTTATTAATCTTGGTATCTACGGATCTGGAGGGGCGAGATTTGTAATATTATATTATTATAAGTAGTGTTTAAATATGAGCCCGTAAAATGTCGGTTTTATCAACAGTTTAACAACTACTTGACCTTACAACTATAATATATTTTTAGATACAACAATAATGTAAAGGAACTGATTTAAGTAATCTAGATCATTTACATAAAATGTTCGCATTTCCGAAGTGTACAATTAATTTATCGCATCTCTTAACAAAAATGTTTAATCCTCGGACAGACATGGATGTCAATCGATAGCAGTAATATTTTTATTAAAATAAACATGACTTTATAAAATTACCTAAATCGTCCATTGCCGAGCCCACCACTATTGCCGCTTCCTTCGGCAACGCCACGAAGAGCTCTGTCGCGAGAGCGTCCTGAAGACATTTCTACACGGATTCTAGTGCCACAGCAACGTGTTCCATCAAGTGCTCGGGTGGCATCTTCAGCATCGCGCCGATCTTCGAACTCAACGAATGCAAAGCCAGGCGGATTGCGTGCTATCCATACGTTACGTAAAGGCCCATATTTATTGAATGCATTTTCAATCTCAAATTTTGAAGCTGATGATCCCAAGTTTCCAACATATACTTTGCAGGCCAAGTCCCATTCCCGGTAGCGTGACATAGTGGCCAAGTGTTGATCTCTTTTTATTTTTGACTATATACACCCTTAAAAGGGAAATTAACACACCAAGGCAGTTAAGAAGTAGTAGATTTAATACTCTTGTAGATACATGGCTTATAGTTTTTTAGAATGGTGAAACTTGTGAATGTTTAGTTTGGTGAAACACAAAATATGTTGCCATTAAATGCTCATTTTTCGACAGATTCCTTTAAAGTTTTGCGATTTTGCTAACATTTTTCGGACGTTGCTCCCGCTAAATGAGTAAAGGTATTATAAAAAAATATATATATATTTCTATTCCAGCGTCGCGCTCGCAACCACCGAGCGAACTAATTGCCATCGCATCATACATTACAGCCGTACCAAGAATTTTAATGAGAACACAACTGATCTAAAATAGCAGCACATTCACACAGCACAGCATACAATACAATTCGATTGTTTGTATGTAGAAATTATTGCACTAGCTGCCATATGACTTGACAACGGTCTTATTGTGCCCTTGAATATTCGCAGATTGTCGGTTAATTTTTTGTGTATTACTTTTATTGGTTGAATTTGGCCAACTAGCCAAAATAGTGACCCTGAATGTCAAAGAGGAACATTACATGGAAAACGAGCACTACTTTCTGAAGTCCAAGGCGTGCATTTACAGACTCTGACGAGTTTTTTGTAGCAACAACCATGGCGACCCAAGATAGCGATCTTAATGAAGAGCTTCAAGAATTAATGGCGCAATAGTGTCGCTGACCATCGCAAGTGCAACTTCGTGTCGATACACTTGGAGGAGGGTCTAGCCCTCTGAATAACAGATATGGCGTATTGAAGAAACGTGAACGGCTGTTCAAAACAATTGCGGATTCAGAGGACTCAAAACTAAAGAGACCTCGTTTAGCACCCGCTAGTAGCTGTGATGCCGTTACGTGCACTCTATTTATCGCCCAGATTCCAATATCGGTTCGTCAGATAATTTCTGTCTTACATACCTTAATAAGCTGGCAAAAATAGCAGACAAGATGCTGGAAACTGCAACTGCTGAGTAAACCCAGCAGAATCGTGACGCGGTCAGTAACCATAGCCTCAATTTAGCCCCATAAAGTCGATAATAGGAGGAAACCCTTAGATAAAAACAGTCATATGCACCACGGCCACCAAAGCCCGAAAACGACGGAGAGGTTGGAGACAAAATATCGCTCTGCTTCTACCACAGCAGTTTGTTGATCGCGCCCGTAAATGCCAACCGAGCTGCCCAAGTTAAAAACTGTTAAACTAGAGCGGCTGCCGTTTACTCAGCTGAGGGGCGGCAGCATTTCTACGACCAGGCACCATTCAGCACATGCAACGGGGGGGCAAGACTACCGGCAGTTCAGTCAGCTCTCAGCATTTCGAAGCTGTAAATAATGCACAAGAACCACACAGCCGTAGTCGTAGCGGTCAACGCGACCATCAACTTATGCGAAAATTCCTTATCACATGCAGTTCGCCACTACAGCTGGATCACCAGTAGCAGATCGTCCACAGCGACTGATGGGTGAGAAACTGGCATCTGCAAAAGCATAAATCCATCAACTGATCGACGAAGGAAAAAGTCCATAGTAAAGTCCGCTGCATATGGTAGTAAAGACCATGGTAGCATGGTAGTACATGGCGAGCATGTGGCGATTACAGGAATCTAATCGCGATAACATGTCCAGAACATTATCCGATACCGCAGATACTCGAAAGAAAACCCGTTTACGCGGTAAACACATTCTCACGACTTTGGTCTTAGAACGTGCATACTATCGAATACCGATGGCACCAGAACACATCGAAAAAACATACAGTTTGGTTTGATTGAATTTGTTTACATGCTGTTTGGATTCAAAAATGCAAGGCACACTTTCCAGCGTTTAATGGACCAATTTTTCCGATGTGTCGACTATGTGGTCTGCTACATATACGATATCCTGATCATGTCAACACAAGCAACACGTGAACAATGTCCTACTAATCCTGCCAGCAAACTGCCTCAGTATTAACGACAAAAAATTCAACTTTCAACAGACTGAGGTTTTATTTTTAAGCTATACAGTAAATGGCAACGGTGTTAAACCTCCAGATGAACACGTCCGATGAATCGGAGAGCCAATTGGGCTTTATATAGCAGTCCTCTACAACTATCCTACATGTAAACGGCAGCGACAACGCCCTCTCCAGGTTCAATCCCATAAAAAAAACTAATATCGATACAAAAAGCATTGAAGCGGCCAAGCAACGGACAGCGAGCTGACAAGTATTTTAAATGAAGTCACATTGTTACAACTACAGTCAACAAAAAACCTTTCTGTATTACGACGTATCGATAGGAACAACTTCCGTTGAGATACGCCGCATTTTCAAATGTTCACCAACTCTCCCAAATCACGGTTCCTTTGAAATTCACCACCGATCAAGGACCCTATTCGAATCTGCACTCTTCAAATCACTTGCCAATTTACTGGAAAGTGGACACATCCACACGACAACGTAGCACCCTCCGTGAAACGGCAAAGTCGAAGGTTAACATATGTCTATGAAAGCCGCTTTAATGTGCAACCCGCAGACCCCGTCGACCCAACTACTGCCAACTGTAATGCTTGGTCTCCGAACGTGTTTCAAGGAAGATCTTCAAACATTAACTGCTAAAATATTTCACGGGTGCTTCGCCTTTCCAACCAATATTTTTGTGGGCTGAACGCACCCTCGAATCCATGTCAGTCAGTTTCGCAAAACCAGGCAACACTTTCTGGACAAAGCCATACCTGAATGGTCACATGTGTTCGTCAGACGCGGTAAATCAGCCGTTGTGGCCTCCATACTCAGGACCTTATGAGGTGTTATCCAAGCCATCAGATCTGGTCGTCGTCGTGCGCATTAATGACAAAGAATCACCGTTGTGGAAAACAACCTGCGTTTAAAACAATTAAAGAGGCTGACGAAGCCGTCCTCACGAATTACAAAACTGGTTCCGCCGATTACGGAGCTTTACAAATCAAAGTTCCATCACTTCACACTTATGAAAAGCAGCATAGGACTGGCCCTTACAATCTACGACTTGTCTAGGGGGGAGTACTATGGCAGCCCTAGCTAAGATCTATGGGTCACTATATATCGGGCCTGCCTCTGAGCTGCCCATCACTCTGGAGGAGGAGTCCTGGAGCGCATCATAGAATATACATTATTTCACAATTGTAATCGTTTAATGAAATAACTAATAGTACAACTACTCATTGCCCAACTAGCCAAAGGTCTACTACATTGAAACACTCCGTAAAAATCGAGTTCTTGTATGAAAATCATTTTTGATTGTCATGACCAAGCTCGGCATTTTTAGTTTCACTACGCTCCTTCCATATGAGCGAAATCTTATGAAAAGTAGTATCTTGAACTCCACGTCAATCTAAAAATATGTTTAAAATCCATCGGATATGGAACCAAATGTTGGGATCAATGATTTCCGTCCGTGTTTTGTGGTGAGAATCTCGAAGCCGAAAACTAAACTTTTGTTTTTTAAGCTTTTGACCCGCATTTCCCATTCAAGACCGGTAGATTTTGCAAAAGAACTAAACACAAAATATTTGCGAATTTTGCTTATCAAATTAGATAATAAACAAAAAAGTTGCATGCAACCGTTTTCTGACAATTTTCCCATACTTTCGGGTGGAATTTCCCAAAACCCCGTCTTAGCGTGCACCTTCACCACATAAGGTAAATATAGTAAAAAATTGATCATCAATCAGTCTGTCAGTCAGTCAGGACAAACAGTTTTATATACAGAGATAGGGACTTTTAAACCTATTTTCAATTAATGTAACGGTTATAATGGGTATGACAAGAGGACTCTAGACAGAACTTCCCGACTATGGCACACCCTGTAACCCAAGCAAGCTGTTCTTACAAACATTCCTTACATACAAACAACAACAAAATACACATACGCACGCCGCTTACTATGCAGCTTACGCTTACCAATGGCTCATTGGTTAAAACGAATCCTTTTGGGGGCAATGGAGGAGGAATCTAAAATGTGAACTATCTCTTCCTTTGTAATCGTGTGTTTGCAGACCAATTTTCGTGTTCATACCTCTTATAAGCTTAGAGATATGATAAAAAGAAAGTATTTCAAGATCGGGTTTTTTCGATGATTTAAAACAATCTTTTATCTAAGCCACTGAAATCGATGCGTACATACTTAACGACAGTTAGACAGACGGGCATGGCTGACTGCTGTTGATGTTGAGCAAGGTGTTTTCTTAAGCAAGTTATATATATTTGCACAAAACTAGTATACCCCTTTTACACATTTTCAATGAGTTCAGGGTACAAAAATAGAAAAAAAACGAGAAGGAAGGGCTATCTTCGGCACGCCGAAGATTTAATACCCTTGCAGACCTAACCTTTTCATAATGCTCATAGTGCTTTGCCCGTATTTAAGAAGCACAGGGAAAATAGTTAATGCCGAGTATGTTTAAAATATCTTGAAAAACTAAAATGTTTTCCATACAATAACTTAATTTTCGACCGATCGTTCCTATGGAAGCTACACGATATAGTTGTCCAATGTTGATAGGATTCTGCATAAATATAAGGAGCATAGTAAAACTAATAAATGCCGAGTTTGGCCAAGATATCTTGAAAAACAAACAAATTTTCCATACAACAACTTAATTTTCTACCGATCGTTCCTATGGCAGCTATATGATATAGTGGTCCGATCTTAATAGGATTTTCCATATATATGTTGAGCATAGTAAAACAATTAAATATAGCCAAAATTTCAAGTCTCTAGCTCTTATAGGTTCTGAGAGCCTTGCGTTCATACATACGGACAGACAGACATGGCTATATCGACTTGGCTGTTGACGCTGATCAAGAATATATATACTTTATGGGGTCGGAGATGCTTCCTTTTGCCTTTTACATATATTTGCACAAATACATTATACCCTTTTTTCTCATTTTCAATGGGTTCAGGGTATAAAAAAATAGTTTCCTCGGTAGGTTTCGAACTCGCAACAGACTGCACCACTTGCCGCCGCTTTTACCCAACAGCCACACCAACAATTAAGTCTTAATGAGAACAAATCAAAATAAAATGACAGCGCAGAAAACAATACAATCGCAATTGCAATGCTCTTGATAGAATTCAAAGCAGACGTGCATGAAGGTGTGTGTGTGTGCATGCATACAGAAGTTCTTGGAATTTGCGCTTGCTGCCGCAAACACGTGGGCAGCCAACACACATTTTCTTTCGTGTTTCTTAACCGATCTTGATGATTTCGGCAGATCTTATTGTACTATGATATATTCGTGTATTCTCAAAATGACAATGGCATTTAAATTGTGCCTTATATTGGTGGGAAGCATATGTAAATTGTTTTATTTACGTGATTTATAGCTATGAGGTAGTAGCGGGGAGGTGGTGATAGGTTTAAAATGAAAGATACTTGATAAGTATACATATACTATTCTAGAAGCTACATGTCAAGTTTGGTGACTCTAGCTATTATTATTTACCAAAATTTCTCAAAAACAGGATTTCGATATCGATTTACTTGGAAACGGGGCAAGTTATCGAATATCGGAAACAAACAACAAATCTGCGCGGGCACCAGGAGCACCTACAGCTTAAATTTCAAGTCTCTAGCTCTTATAGGTTTTGAGATTCTTGCGTTCATACATACGGACGGACGGACAGACATGGCTAAATCGACTCGGCTGTTGATGCTGATCAAGAATGTATATACTTTATGGGGTCGGAGATGCTTCCTTCTGCCTGTTACATACATTTGCACAAATACATTATACCCTTTTAAACAATTTTTAATGGGTTGAGGGTATAAACACCACGAATATCGTTGCATAGACCAAAATTAGTATGTTGTTCATGCGAAAGGTAATTAATTATTCAGCAATAAAAGACTAGTAAGACTTATCAGCGAAGTGCAGCCCGCCTGGTTTTCTCAAAATTTGAGCTATGACACATATTTGCGATATAGTTATCAATAGAACAGGATCCTTTGTGGCTAATCGAAATTAGAAAAAAATAGTCTAGAAATTAGGTCTTTGTATTAATTGTATTGCATTGATCTCTAAGGGGAGTGGAATGATGTCGGGTACCGCACAGAAAAAGGAGCGAAAGTCTCGAACTTGTCATGTGGGTGGCAAAGCAAAACAGCATAAATTGTTTGAATTTGTATTAAAAAAGATATTACAAATAAACGAGAGTCAAATAATAATGATGAATTCCCTGTTCCAGGTAATTTTGGGTGGACAAGGGAATAATTAGCTAGCGGATTTATCTTATATCTTATATCTATAAAGACAAGCATCATGAAAACTCTCAAACGGAACTTAGATAGGAAAGAAAAACCCGTAAAAAGTTGAATATTCTGAATAAGAAATTCACAACTATCCGTGAGAGAAAGTTAAAAAAAATTAATCAAATTCAAATCATCAGAATTTTGAGAATTTAACACTTATGCAAGAATTGATTGTTGAATTGTCAGTACAGTTTAGACTATAGTACGCGCGCTGTTAAAAGCATTCTAAGAAGGACTTAAATGTATTCTCGCAGCAATTAGCAGACATTCACATACGGGGACTATGGAGGATTCGAGATAAGAATGTTTGTACCAAACTGCGAATTTATTTATACGATGTTTGTAGAAGGTGAATTCTGGGATACCGTTTGTCTTGATATGCATGATTAATTACATAATGAAAAGGTAATGGTATGCATTAGTGTACATCCAAAGATGAATGAGGACTATAACCTTATAAAAGTTATTACAAGAATCCTGATAAAGCAATTAGTGGTTTCAAAATACTACCGGAGTATTCCTTGGTTAAACTTTTTGCTGGTCCAACCAATTTGGTAAAAGATAAAGGGCGTATGCTGGACGTATCTATATGTGGTATAACTCCAAGACAGTCTGGTATGCATAAAATCTACTCATCGGGCGGATGCAATATTGGAAGTCTTAACAATGAACGATTGGTATTGGGTGCCTAGAAAGGTGAATCTTGCGAATTTGATACTGTAATGCACAAAATTGGGATTGAAGATTGTGTGCACTGATGGCAGCCCGCCTACAACCTCAGCAAGGTAATGGCTAGAAACAGATATTTCTTAAACAAGTCTGGCTAATGTAGCATAGCACCATACGTTAAACATAAAATTACCACTAAAAAGCAACCAAAACAAGTAAGAGGTTCTAGTCGGGAGCTCCCGACTAGGGGATACCCTGAACCCTCTTATTATTATATACACCAAATGCAGCTCGCGCTACGCGCTTGTTGCTTTAGTAGTAATAAAGATAAATTAAAAAAAGTTCCCTTGGCAGGGTTTGAACTCGGAACTGACCGCATTACTTGCTGCCACATTTACACAACAGCCACACCAGCCAAAAAAAAAAAAAAAAGAATAGTTTCCTCTGCAGGGTTCAAACTCGTAACTGACCGCGGTACTTTCCGCCGCCTCTACTCAATAGCCAATAATTAAGTCTTAATGAGAAAAAAAAAACTAATTAAAATAGCAGCACAGAAAACAATACAATCGCAATGATGTTGATAGAATTCAAAGGTGCGCGTGAATGCTTGTGTACATGTATACAGAAATTCTTAGAACTTGCGTTTGCTGTTACACATGTTTGCAGGCAAAAACACATTTTCTTTCGTGTTTCTTGATGAAATTTTCTTTAGTAGATCTTATTGCACTATAAAATATTCGTGTATTTTCAAAATGACAATTGCATTAACCTTGTGGCTTGATTAGATAGACAATACAAGTTGGTTTACTAACATGTTTTATAGCTTTTTGGTGGTAGCGGGGAGGTGGCGGTAGCTATAAAATGAAAGATAATTGATATATATATATATATACTATTCTAGAAGTTACATGTCAAGTTTAGTGACTCTAGCACTTATTATTTACCAAAATGGCTCAAAACACAGGATTTCGATATCGATTTTTATTGATTACTTGGAAACGGGTCAAGTTATCGATTATCGGAAACAAACTCGATCTGCGCATGGACTTTGAGGACCTACGCTAAAATTTTAAGTCTCTAGTTCTAGACGGACGGACAGACAGACGGACATGGCTAAACCGACTCGGCTGTTGATGCTGATCAAGAATATATATACTTTATGGGGTCGGAGATGCTTCCTTTTGCCTGTTACATACATTTGCACAAAAACATTATAACATTTTTAACCATTTTCAATGGGTTCAGGGTATAAAAATACTGTATTGCCTCGATAACGGAAATATGACGTAGAGTAACGAGCTTTTACCCGAAATCCGATTAGCTGCTAAGTTTTCATATGAAAGCCTCATATATACACATGTCTTAATGGAAGGCAAGCTAGACATTGCCAAGGATGAATTCCTCGAGTCCTTGGAATGGCATGGCTGCTAGGCGATTTTTACGTGGAAATTGGAAGGTTAGGAATCTTTGGACAATGGCTGGCTTTATTAGCTTCCGTCGTATAACCTATATCGCCAGACTCAGCTAAATACTACAGGGCAACTCACCGTCCCCTATAATATAAGCGAACAATGCAATCATATTTTGCGCTCCATGACCATGCTGCCAAGGAAATACGCCAATTCGGCGGGTGCTTACGGTAGATCACTTGGAGAGATGTGAAGTGAAGAACATTGCTGAAGAGGAAAAGCATCTTTTTAGCAAAAAAAATAAGGAATAGGAATGGCACGCGGGTTGTTGTATGGAGCAATTCGACCTCCAATATACGGATATTTAATTAATCTACGCAGGAAACGAAATATTAACTGTGCTTAAAAAGCCATTTTATAGCAAAAAAAAAAAAAGATAGAATGAATGACAAAAGTATGCATAACAGGTGCATGATGTAATGATGCACTACACTGAATAACTCACGCCATCCAAAGCATCCAACCTATAAAAAAAATGTAGCAAGGAGCTTGTCATTTTGGCAGCTACTAACCTCAATGACTTCAGTTACTGGAGGAAATAATTAGGAATACCCGACTAGGGGATCTTCTCAACCATCTTCTACCAAAATACCGCTTGGTCAAGCTTAACACATTTTATACACAGAACCAATTGAAAATGGGTAAAAAGGGTATAATGTTTTTGTGCAAATATATGACCCCTTAAAGTATATATAAGTTAACGAAAGTAAACACAAGCGATTACATTTGGCACTGTTCACTATTATACAATGTATTGCGGAAGCGCAATATGAGACTTGCCGGCGTAGCAGCATAGACTAGCTAGTAATAATAATATACTTGTCAAAGTAGTTTTTAACATATCTTGTGCTGACACAGTCGCTGCAGCCGAGTATAATAAAGTTAGCTTATTAAAATAACAATCGCGTTATTTTTTGGCAAGGCAAGCCGACTGTCATCAATCAATTAATTTTGATTAATCAACCAACTAAATAGTCGCCAAGAGTCTGGCGATAACTTATATTATTGGTCATTATAAATAGCCTAGTCAATCATGTTCGACTGACTTTCCCTCTGTCCGACCATTCGTATGTGTCGATCTCAGAATCCATTAGAGTTAGACTTAGGCGACTTTGATTGAGGTCCTCCTAGTGCCCGCGCAGCACGAGTTTGTTTCCGTTGTCCGATAACTTGCCCAGTTTCTAAGCAATCGATAAAAATATATATATGGTAATCGATAATCGAAACCTCTTTGGTTTTAGGAACTAGAGTCACCTAATTTGAAATGTAGCTTCTAGAATAGTATATACAAATCAAGTATCTTTCTTTTTTTTCCTCGAAACAGAATTCTTGGTATGTCTGTGAGGTTTAAGGCGGTGGTAAAGCTGCATTTGGTGTTGGTAGAAAAAGGTTTACCCTTACTGATTATATTGCGCTTTTAAAATAAGTTCGAAGCCGTTCGGATAAAAAAATTGAACAATTGGTGAACCACGCATTTATTATACATTGAACTCAAAAAAGCATTTAAACAGCGAAGGCGTTTAAAATCCAGTAAAATTTTGTTCTTACCGAACACTTTATTTTGTTTATGTGAGACTTCTTGTGCCACTGTACAATTTGCTTTGAAGTATTCGTGAATCATAATTTTAACATGTATACTTTAAACTAAGTTTAAGAAGCAACACAAATTTGTATACCCCAGAACCCAATGCAGATGGGTAAAAAGGGTATAATGTATTTGTGCAAATGTATATAAGAGGCAGAAGGAAGCATCTCCGACCGTATTGTTGATCAGCATCAATAGCCGAGGCGATCTAGCGATAACCGCCCGCCCGTATGTATGATTGCAAGCAGCTCAGAGCTTGTAAGAACTAGAGACTTGAAATTAACGTATTTCTCCTAGAGTCCGCGCAGTACGAGTTCATTTCCCGTTTCCGAATACTTGTCCCGTTTCTAAGCAATCGATAAAAATCGATATCAAAATCCTGTTATTTGAGCAAATGTCCCCCAATTTGACAAGTAGCTTCTAGAATAGCATACCTCCTTCCCCATCTAGTTATAAATAAAATAAATATGCATACATACATATGTATTAGAACTACCCACCAATTTTAATGCAACTGTCGTTTAGAGAAATACGAAAACTCCAAACATGTTCTTCCAGATCGGTTAAGAAATAAAGAAGCCGTATGCTTATACTGATATTGACAAGCCACGTGTTTGTGTCAGCTAGCGCAAGCTGCAAGAATTTCTAAAAACAGCATTGCAGTTGTAATTGTACTGAATCTGTGTTCTGCTATTTAAATTTGTGTTATATTGTTAAAAACGAATTTTTTATTTATATGGCTGTCGAGTAGGAACATTAGCAAGTAGTTCGGTCGGTAACGGGTTCAAGTCCAATTGAGGTAACTTATTTTTTTTCTGCACAAAACCAAAATACTCGGTTTACTAATTATGTTAAAAACGTTATGCCATAGAACAGACATTGTAATACATGTTTTTACCTAGATTCGACTGTAGTTTTATTTTTAACTCAAATTGTCCTCAGTAAGTTACTTTTTATTAAAAACCAATGCATAAGCATACACACATGTAGAAGCTCTGCCCGTAGAACATATTGCTGTTCTTATATTAGTGGTAGAACGATATATACAATAAACATATTTATACATAAGTTATAAGACTTTTAAGCGTGTTTCTTAAGAATAGCCCAAGCACACACATCATTTTTGTGTCTCGTACATATATGTGCCTATGTAATATATATTATATTGAATGCAATTCGTATCCATGTATCAAAATTTGGTTGAGGGACAAGTTACAATATACTATGTACATACTGCTTTAAATCTTTTGCAACGACCCAGTATTAAAAACAAACAATATTTAATTACAATTGCAGCAAAGATGCCAGACTATAGCAATAAGTGTGACCGTAGTTTAAAAAAAATGAGTCCTTTTTAAAAATATGATGGGTGTTCCCTTCATTAGATTATTAAGAACAAATATTTTCGGATTTGAATGTTTGTTGGTGTAATTTTTAAATAACATTAATAAAACTTATTTTGACGTAACAAATTGCATATATTGTAAATATAACTTTAAGCTTAATATAATAATATTTTTATACCAGCACTGCGTTTGTATCCACAACCATAATCAGTGCCTATTAGTTCAAAACATATTAAAATGGCTAGGGTGTTAGAATTGGCGAACGCAGACATTT
This sequence comes from Drosophila borealis, assembly GCA_035045885.1. Lineage (NCBI taxonomy): Eukaryota > Metazoa > Arthropoda > Insecta > Diptera > Drosophilidae > Drosophila > Drosophila borealis. The sequence continues at coordinate 21,775,198 of JAWNOR010000194.1, forward strand.
GAAATTAGTCCAGATTTAAACCTGTCTATTTTTGCAATGTATTCAATGAACGGGCAAACAAACAGCAGCCGATTGGATGTAGAATTGTATGCATCCAGAGTAGAAACACCATATGAAAGAAAAATATTAATAACATTCGATTGCAGAATATTTTTTTGTGAAAAGCCTATCGATAGAATCAGTAAATTTTTATTGATAAAATCAGCTGGTATAATTTCATAACCCTACGCTGTGAGACTTGTATATTTAGAAATAAAAAAAACGAAATGCGGCTTACAAATAAATTATATGCACAACATATTGGATGGCATTTTAAGAAACACTGGCAGGTTCAAGGAAGGCGTGTGCCGAAGGAGACAGGTGCTGCCGCTGAGCTTCTGAAAATGGGAATTCAACTAAAAACCCCGGAGGAAGTGTTGAATCCACCAATAGAGATCCAGTCGTAAGAATAGTCAATTTTATCAATTAACAATTTGAATTTACCATGTTTGAACGTGCAGTGTTGACATTGTTGGAGCAGCTCGGAAGCCGATTCCTGAAGACCAATCTCATCCAAACTGGCATTCAACCGCGTGCCATCTCTTTGGGGATAACAATGTGCTACTTGGTGGATTGCCGCAAGCCCAAGTGCTGACAAATACGATTGAAATAAATAGTTTTCCACAAAAAATAGAGGATGCTATATTAAGTGGACAGTATTCAAAGGCCGTTGATCGAAATGTTCAAAATGCTATATTTTCATCCCATTTGCTGGATGCGCAACAAGTAAAATTGCCAAAGAGACGACTAATCGATCGACCAGCATATATTTTACCGCGCCTTTATGGAGTCTCTCACGAAAGACGCAAGTATGTTTAGCAATATTTGGAGATATGTACATATATGTAGCATCTAGATAAAAAAATCTTGGTTTATTATACCCTTGTAGAGGTGATTATAATTTTGAAATGCAATGTGTAACGCAGAGAAGGGGACTTCTCCGACCTCATAATATATAACTTATATTAATATATATATACCTATATATAAGTCTCTGTTGTATGGTTAAGATTGTAATATATGACATATTCTATATATTTAGAAGAGTATTAGATTGAAGATGTCTTCTTTATGCGTTACTTATTACATACAAAAAAACATTATACCCTCTACAAGGGTATTAAAATATGCCGATATACTTAAATTTTTCGTGTACTGTATTAGTGTCTGTTTTTATTTTAATAATTATATTTTTCAGCCGCCTCGTAATAAACAAGCTTATGTTTGAAATCGAGAAATTATGTGGCCGCTCTGCGACTGTGAGTCGGAAGCTAACTGATTATGTCACATTTCGAACTTCATTATCTAAGGACAGTGATTTACTCGCATTTACAATTACTGGAGATAAATTAATAAGCTCTTCCCGTGCTTTGGATGCTGTTAAGGGTAAATTTAATGGTGACTTACCAGATTTGTATCCGGTCAAATGCACAGTTTCAATGCAAAAGCAGCACATATACACGGAAAATAATTTCTATCGTAAGTTAACGGTTAAGTTGAAAACTATAAAATTATATTATGCTTCAAATTTTAGCAATTCGCACTGAAATAACCTGCTCCCATCCGCATACAATTATAACGTTTTTTGATAAAACAATTGTGAATAACGTACACGGTGCTGATGTAACAAAAAGTCAATTTTATGGACGTACTATGCTGAAGGCTTTTATTGCAGCTGTAGCCCGCGCCAAACAGTTGTATGGTGGCTCTGCCAAAGGGGATCTTCAAAAACCAATTGTTGTACAATGCGTTCAGACGGACGGAAGAGTCTTTCATTTTGGGGTGTTCCAACTTAACACTCTTAATCTAAACTCTAACAGCACAACAAAAAACTATTGGTTCCATCGACAGAGTCTAGAATTGTTTGCGGAATGTTGTTATAAATCTGGAAGACCACACATAGAGGGGTATAACAGCGAACCTTTTTATATATTAAATGCGTTTTATCATAACTTCTAAGTATAAACCTGAACTTCCTTTCAAACAAATAAATATCTTTTTGTTATCATATAATGTGGTCGTGTCTTATTTAATCGAGAAAGAAGGGCTATCTTCGGCACGCCGAAGATTTAATACTCTTGCAGACCCAATCTTTTCGTGATGCTCATAGTGCTTTGCCCGTACCTGAGAAGCACAGGGAAAATAGTTAATACCGAGTATGGTTAAGATATCTTAAAAACAACACGATTTTTGCACAACTTAATTTTAGACCGATCGTTCCTATGGAAGCTATATGATATAGTAGACCGATGTACATAAGGTTTTGCATAAATGTAGGGAACAAGTGAAACTTATGAATGGCGAGTTTGGTCAAGATATTTTGTAGGATAAAAAAGCTTTCCACCGATCGTTCCTATGGCAGCTATATGATATAGTGGTCCGATGTTGATAGGATTTTGAATATATATGAGGAGCATAGTAAACTAATAAATGCCGAGTTTGATAAACAAAAAGCTTTTCATACAAGCACCTACTTTTCGACCGATTGTTCCTATGGCAGCTTTATGATATAGTGGTCCGATCTAGACGGTTCCGACATATGTACTGCGTGCAACAGAAAGAGAAGCTTCTGCAAAGTTTTATGACGATAACTTTAAAACTGAGAGACAAGTTCGCAAAGAAACATACTACAACCTTAATGTGAAGGAGATAGCAAGTGACCCTTACGCCCTGTTCTCATTTCGGACCCTCATTACTTTAGACTGTGACTTGTCTCGAACGATTTGCTGCTACCCGGAGCAAGTGGGGCTCTATTGATTTGCCATAACCTGTCTCCTATACAAGATGTTTCTAGAAGTTAGTACAGCAAGGGAAGGGGTGATTTCTCTTCAAAGTGTCCGCACACCATTCCTCAGGTGCTTCCTTCTCGTCGATGACCGCGACGGCGCGTGTTCTCGCGGAACCCCGAGAAGTTCCTCGGCCTGTCGGAATAAACTAAGGCTGGTCCAGGCGACTAGTAACCCTTCAACAAACACGAACTATATGCTTGTGGTGGCAAGAATGGTGGTATTACCCTGCTCCATATATTAACAGTGTACATTCCGTGAGGTATTTCCCGGAAAAATCCAAATTTCCAATTATTTGCCCAATTTAAATTATTGTTTTTTCTCTTTGTCTTAAATAGCAAATAAAACGAAAAACATTTTTGTGCTTTTTAATTTATTATATCTGACCACTGCCAGAGCTCAAAAACAATTGATGCTTAAAAACAGATCACGGGAGAGGATTAATCAAATTATCGCTGGTAAATACATATAAGCAACGAAAAGAGCAACGAATGAGAGTGTTCTTTTGATAAATTAAGAGCTACTTTTAATTTACGTGTTTGTGTCTAACACAACGTTTCTGCACTCTGCAAGTTGACATTGGGGGTATTCTTCAGCGTTCGCATTTACTACTCCGTGGCAGCAAGAGTAATAATAGAATTCTAGCAAAAAAAAAGCGCACAAGAGCCGTAGTAAATTAAACAATTTCATTTGCTCTGCTCTCATCCCGCTATCAGTAATCAGCTACCGCTACGGCTACGCAGAGCACATCATTTAATTTTTTGCTATTGCTATTGCTATACCCAATGACGCGACAAACCTACAATCAGAGCACAGTAAATGCCTTTTCAAAGAGAGAGCGACAGCGAGAGAAAAACGAAATACTACGGAGTAACGTAGCATTTTCAAACGCTGGTATTCTTACATATTTCATTTATTTATATTATAATTTAAACTGCTCCAACATTCCGGCCCCGTTGAAGGTCTAAGGGCTTAAACTATTGGTAACACTACCACCTTGTGTATTGGGTATTGCGGTCGGCGTGCGGATCTCCGCCACGCGTACTTTAAAGTCTTCGCCGATTTTTAAGGTGGTATATTGTCCTCGTTTACCAGAACGAGGCATCCTGTTTCCATGACGGGCCGGTCCTTGGACCATTGTGTGTGCTGCTGCAGAGTGGCTAGGTAGTCACTGGACCAAGACCGCCAAAACCGTTTCAAATACGCGAAGCTCGCCGTGCTGTTGGTTTCGTCTAGACCAGATACGCGCGGCAGTGAAAAAAGAGGCTTGCCGAATAGCACGTGGCTTGGTGTCAGGGCCTCCCCGTCGTTAGGGTCGTTGCTTGGGGAAGCAATAAGGCGCGAGTTGAGTAGCGCCTCGACTTCTACCATGTGCGTGCTCAACTCGTCTTGTGTTAGTCTGGCGTTGCCAGTTCCTTGTACCAGACGATGCTTGGTCGCCTTCCGAAATGGAACGCCCTCGGTGGAATGAATATCCATTCGACGCCTCACCCAGCGGCGTATGCCTGTATTCGATGCTTCTGCCCGGTATAAGCTACCTGGAGATCCTTCAGGACGTTCGCTGCTCCCACTAAGTTGGAGGCTTTATCGCTGTACACCTTCTGAGGCCCTGTCTGCCGATTTTAAATACAGACAGGAAACAGTCAGTGGAAAAATATGCAACAAGATCCAGGTGAACCACCTTAGACACAATACAAACAAACACAGCTACTTAAGTTTTGATTAGGGATCCTCCTCGAATCTTAAGGCTCCCATAAAATGGGTCACAGAAATCTACGCTACAAAGTCGATCAGCTGGTAAATCGCCCATGAAAATATAAACTTTCTGAGTTATATTGCCTCCACACCATCAACTGACAATTCCTTAGCATTTTGAGATGTCGGCTGTGAAAGCATACTTATGCAACCGAAATCGTGCAAGGGTTTAATATACCACCCTTTTAATAGTTGGACCTACCATCAAAGTCTTGTTTTGTGAGATTGACGTTGACGTCTTTCTTGACGCATCGAAATCTAGCCCGAATTTGTGGAAGAGTTGACGTAAGCGTTGTCATATGTCCAAGGTCACGAGATTCAACCATAAAATCGTTGTACATATTTCGTAGTACGACATCCTTTTCAAAGCGGCGCTCTAACGCTAAAAACCGAAGGTTGCAATCTCAAAGAATAAGCCCAATACTTTTGGACTCGTTTTAAATGGCAATTTGACACAATTCATCCTAATAGTGTCGAAAAACTTTTCAGCACCATGTTAGACACAGACACAATAGAAAGTCTTTATCACATTGGAGAACAAGTAAAACATAATGATAGAGAAAAGTTCATACAGTTGCTAGAAGCGACTTATGTAAAGGGAAGGGCGAGAAGACCAGATGAGCCTTAGGTTAAATGACAAATGAAAATCACAGTGGAAAAAGCGAAAGTATTTAAATGTTCGCCATGGCGATTGTCATACGCAGAAAAAAAGAAGATTTCAAGAAATGTTAAATGAATATTTGAGGGATTTTACCATTCAGCCCAGCAGTTCTGAATATGCATAATCGATTGTGTTAGTTAAGAAAAAACTGGGGATTTAGGAATGTGCATAGATTTTAGAAGATTAAATAAAGTAATGATTAAAGATAACTTTCCACTGCCGAAATAGATAATTTGTTGAACAGACTCGTGGAGAAAACGGCATTTACCAAGCTAGATTAAAAAAAGGACATTTGCATGCTTTTGTTAATAAGGAATCCATAATGTAACTCCTTTGGGCAAATTTGAGTTTCTAAGGATGCCAATGGGATCAACAAAATGTTCTGAAGTATTTCAAAGATTTATCAAGAGTATATTTTTAGATATGATTTGAGATAATAAAGTAGTTGTATATATGGACGACATTTTGATAGCAAGTAAGTAACGATAAAGGGCTGGAGCCAGTAAAGAACTTTCCCATTCCGGATAAAACTCAAGCGGTACAAAGTTTTCTTAGACTTTTTTCATACTTTAGAAGATTCATTCAAGATTTTTCTATAATTGCGAAACCAATGTATGATTTACTTAGAAATGATAAAGCATTTAAATTTGAAGAAAAAGAGCTAAATTGTTTGTGGTACTTGAAACAAAAACTGTAAGAAGCGCCGGTGTTATCAATTTATGACTATAAAGATGACGTTGAGCTGCGCTTTAATGCAAGCGCTTTAGGATGTTACCTTACCGCCCTCCTCATTAGGCAGGGTAAGGTGGATTCAAAATTTAAATTTAATATATCACATACCTGGTTCACGACTGATTAGGGTGGCATACCCAATTATAGGATTATTTGCGTGGGTACCTTGTTGGAGCAACGATTACCTTAAAATTGCCTTCTTTCATTTTTTCGCGGTGACTGGCAATAACCTTTGGCCGTACCTTCGTCGCCCGTTCAGTTCAAAATGAATTCTGTAAAAAAAATTAAATTTTAGGAATTATTATCCATTGTTATAACTATACGATGGTGCAAATAATTATACGCACCTGTTGAAGTAAGAGAGAGGTCCATTAGCATGACATTATATTAAGAATGTAGGAGATGTTCTGTAAAATGATAATAAAATAAGCTATAAGATCAATTGTCAATTATTATAAGATGATGCAAATAATTATAAGCATCTGTTGAAGTGTGAGAAATGTCAGCCTGCACGGAAACATATATAGCAGAGTAAAGATATCCTGTAATGACAAGTGAAATAAGAGATATTGATTGTTAATAACTATAATAAATGCAACCACCTATGCGCACATACTGAAGGAAAGCAATGTCTGGCTAATTATCCATTGATGGGGAGAGGGGGCATGACTGCCGACACGGGTTGATGATGGCCATCTAGTGGCCAAAATGTGGGAGACGAGTGTAGGTGATCATCTCAGGTAGGGCGGGTACGCTGGGTCCAGAACCGCGACCCGATCTGGAAAAGTAAAGTGGATCAGTAGTGTTTTTTTTTTTGTTAATTTATATTATTGTTTACAATTCTCGTTGTCACAGCTGTTTATGTTGTTCATTTGTTAGAAGTTCCAGCTGTTTAATGCTTATCGATTATGTAGTTCGTTTTGGATAGTGTGGTGTAGGTCGGAGTTGCTACAGAAGTTGTAGCTTGTTGATATCGATTTTGCGGACTGAAGGCCAGGGATGGGACTACATCCAGAGAACCGATGAGCCAGACGGCGCGGCCCAAAAAGAAACAAGTAGTCACGTAACAATATGGCGCTAAAATTGAAGAAGCACCCGGCTTCTTTGAAGTCGGGGTGGAAATCAAAAAAATAAATAAAATATCAATGCAGGTACAGAGTTTCCTTTGGCTTTAGGTTCCAATTTGCTGATGTCTTATGTGGCACGAGTAGGTGGCCCATAATCGCGCAGCGAGTAGTGGAATCCGAGAAGCACGACGGAGGCAGATATCATCAGAATATCCATGAGCAAGAGACGTTTTTCTTGTCGTGTTTGATGGCGGTAAGTCACGTTCGCATGTTGGCGAAACGTTTTCGACCGTTCATCGTAGCCGCATGACAAAGCCATCTTGTGATAAAAATGTGATATTAGGGTAGTTTTGTCAGATGTTATTTATTCATTTATTATTTTTTGTTTTACTCTGTGTTAATGTTGGATGTGTGATAACCGTAGTTATAAGAGCTTCGGAGACAGGTGACCCAGGACGATGTAGAATCGAGCCTGCGCCGCACCTGCCACACAGTATACCCCAAGAATTGCCAGAAGCGCGAAGGAGACGGATCTTGCCGTAGTGTCCATAACATGCGGAGTTTTCTTGTCGCGGTTGATGTCAGTATGACACACTCGCATGTTGGCTTAGTGTTTGCGACTGTCCATCATAGCCTGGTGGTAGCCGCCATGACAAATGACAATGTGATATTAGGGTAGGTTTGTTTAATGTTTACTATTCGTTTTGACTCACGCTTACGTTTGGTTTGTGCTGGCCGTAGTTATATGAGTTTCGGAGCCAGGTGACCCAGGACGATATAGATTCGATCCTGCGCCGCACCTATCACACAGCATGCCCCAGGAGTGCCCAGAAGTGTGACAGAAGCCAAATAGACTTCAAGGTAGCATCCCTTGAATGCCGTTCGTCAGTCAAACTGACGAACTGAGCATTTGACGAGTTGTTCACTGTCCAGATTATGCGTAGACAAGTTAACACGTGCTAGGATTGGTCTTCTTTCCCCTAAAATATATGAAATTGAAATAAAATCATTATTTTTGTGAGTTATTTTGCCTAATTTATTATTGTAGGTATGATTTTTTTGTCGGTAGGGATATGCCGATATATATTTGTTTATTATAAAATATTAGTTAGATTTATTGGTGGGTGTTTATTTATTTATTTATTTAATAGGAGTTATTTGTGAAGTTTTTTTTTGTATTAGGATTAGTAAGCCTTTTAGAAGAGAGGGGTACAGTTTTCTGAAGGGATTAGTAGGGCTAAGAAAGAGGTGTCTGTCTGGGGTTCGGACGCTGGTGAAGCGTCGGCACTGCCACCGCCGCGTCCGGCAGGAGGTCTGGTGAGAACGCCAATGAATTTTCGGGGATTTCCTGAGCGACAGATCCCGGCGGAGGGTCATCTGGCAGACTAAGAGAAGGAATTGGCGCACCAAAAAAACCTCTACGGAACCAGGAGTTCTCAAAAGCGACGAAGGATTCAGTGCTCACATCGGCAGCAAACGCGGCGATAGCTTAAGCCCATCGGACATATTTGCAAGCCCTGGCATCCGTCATCAGCGAGTCCTTCCGCGAGGATATGCGAACAGGCTTAATGGAGATGATGAAGGGGATCATTGATGTGCTTAGGCCGCCAGGGAGCCACGCCGGAGAGCCAAACATTGCGCTGATGTCGTCGAGACCCATCGTGCCGGGATCAAGAACAGGCGCCATCCCAAAAGGGTGAGAAGGTATCCAGCGCGAGTCATTTCCACCACTGATGTCACCGAAACCACACAGACAAGGCGCGCGAGGAGCGGAGTATTCATCCAGCAGCCCACTGTTCATTTCAGATGCTCAGGCGAGGAACTGGTGTAATTTGAATTATTGCCACTTTCGAGTGGAGGACCGGAGAGCGGATGACTTTCAGTTGGACGAAGCATATGCAAACTTACGAGAAGCGGCGTACTTGAAGCTCGAGGACGCAATGAATTCTGTCGAGGACTTCGTGTTTCGTCTGGCGTTCCTGCAGAGGCAGTATCAATGCCCGTTGAAGAAGGTCCTGCGCGGTTTTTACCTGCTCCTGACCAGCCGTACCGCGAGAGGTATTGGATGCACGTGCGGCATTCTATGGTCGACAGCTGGATGCAACTGCGCCATGCTCTCTTGGGCAGTTTCCGGGGCTATTAGACGGAGCATGATGTGATTCAGGAGCTACTAAAACGAGAGCAACAGACCAGCGAAGGGGTGGATGATTTATCCACAACATGCGTCAGCTCGCCGCGTGATTCCAGAAGCCGCTGAAAGACCGCGAGCTGGTGAAAATTATAAAACGTGGTTTGAAGGAGGGTCTAGCAAAATATATCTATGCTATGGATGCACTCACCGCATATGAGCTGCCCCAAGAGTGCTCAGAAGTGAAGAGGCACATTGGTCCAGAAGCCGGACTGGGTACGTGCAGCCATCGCGTTACTCGCGAGGAGCAAAACCAACAGTTCACGAAGTTCAGGTACCACCACTTCGTGAGGTACCACCCAATATAGACCATACAGGACAGGATAAGGCTATTTATAAGGATACGAACCAAAGACGAACATTAAGGGGCTTACCATATGAAGAACGTGTTCGGACATATATGTCGGCCCGAAATAGAATTTTCGGTGATCGACAGATGGGATGACGATGGCCACCCGAAGAGTGGTGAAGGCTCATGCGCGATTCCGCAGACGCAGGACTACGAGGCGCCAGGTCATTGAAGCTGTGAAATGGAAGGATAGCATAAATCCACGCGTATTAGGCGAAGCGGAGGTCGCTGGGATCAAAATGAAAGCGTTGTTAGACACAGGAGCCTCTGTCAGTCTGCTGGGAAAAGGAAGTAGACAGTTTGTCGAGGAATTAGGGGTTATGGTGCAACCTTACGTTTCAGTAGTCACAACCGCTGGAGGAGAGGATAAATCAATTATAGGTAGGGTAGAACTCCCAATTTGGGTACAGCAGGTTGGTACCGGCGCTTTATGCGAGATGGCCGCACCACTGACCGAAATGTTAAAAAAAGATAGCGGCAAGTTTTTGTTGAGTGGCGAGGCAACACGAGCCGTGGAACAGTTGAAGACCGGCCTGACCACGGCCCCAGTGCTGGCGCACGCGGATTTTACCAAACCCTTCTTTGTACAATGCGATGCGTCTTATTTCGGCGTGGGAGCGGTGCTGTTCTAAAAGACACCGATGATCAGGAACGACCCGTAGCCTTCTTTTCAGCCAAGTTGAAAAAAACCAACGGAACTCTTCCCAAATTGAAAAGGAGTTCTTAGCGTTGATACTGGCCATAAAAAGTTCAGACCGTTTATAGAAAGAATGCCTTTTATTTATTTTATTTATTTATTTATTTATTTATATGTGGTCGACAAAACGAGTGTCTTCCAATTATTCAACACATTATAAATACAATTAGAAAAATTAAATGCTAAAAGCCTAGATAGAGAACACAAATTTCAAATAGCATCACCGACCGATGGAGGTGTTTTATTTGCCAGTCCGGCCAGCTGTGCCCCTTTTCACAGCTAATTTTGTCAGTGACGCTATTAGAGCCTACATCTAAAAAGAAGGGTGTAAGTAGGAAAAAGTGTTCTTACGTAAAATTAAAAATAATGTTAATTTGCTATATTACTTAAGAATATAGCATAAATAGGAGAAAAGAAAGGAGGAAGATTGTTAATAAAGTATAGAACTGTATGCTAGATATGCAGAGTGTTAATTAGATAGAATAAAGAGAAAGTATTGGGAGTAATGGGAAATCACCGACCCGGTGGGGGAAAATTTTCAGCCAGCCCGGCTAGCCATGCCCCTGCTCATAGCTGGGAATGGTCAGTGACTTCCCGAAGGAGAAAAGAAAGGAGGAAGATTGTTAATAAAGTATAGAACTGTATGCTAGATATGCAGAGTGTTAATTAGATAGAATAAAGAGATAGTATTGGGAAAGTAATGGGAAATCACCGACCCGGTGGGGGAAAATTTTCAGCTAGTCCGGCTAGCCATGCCCCTGCTCATAGCTGGGAATGGTCAGTGACTTCCCGAAGGTATCCTGAAAGCAACGATTTTATTAGGGGTAGAGAAAGTTCGGTAGAGAAAACGTGATGCTAACTATTGTAATTTTTACATAGCACGCGAAAAGAATTGTGCATAGCGTAGTCTGTTGTGCACGTCGATAGGAATAAGGGGCGGTAATTTCTGGTTGGTCTAGCCGGAACAGAGAATTGAAGACGCCCTAACAGAAAAGGAGAATCGATATCGCCAATAACCAACTTATGTAGAAAGACAACACCGAGAATTGTCCTACGGTTGGTTAACGACGGAAGATTAAGAAGAAGCAGCCTGCTGGAATAGGATGGCAACCGAAGATTAGGGTCCCAATTTAAACCTCGTAAGGCAAAAAGCAGAAATTGCTTCTGAACAGATTCAATACGATCCTGGCTATTGTTATACTGCGGAGACCAGATGCAAGAGCAGTATTCAAGGATAGGGCGAACAAGAGAGATGTACAGAAGTTTCGTTATAAAAGGATCGTTAAACTCTTTAGACCATCGTTTAATGAAACCAAGTACACCTTTTGCCTCATTAACGATGGTATCTATGTGAGGATTGAAACCGAGCTTAGAATCAAAAAGAACGCCTAGATCCTTAACTGTTAGTATACGTTGCAATGGGGTATTGTCGATGGTATAACTGACAAGATAAGGTGTAGTACGATTAAATGTCATAAACATACACTTTGAACAATTCAGATGCAATTGATTGGCCGAGCACCAAAGTTGCATAGCGTTCAAATCGTCTTGAAGACGAGAATAATGTAGGGGATTGGTGTATGATAGAATAAGTTTCACGTCGTCCGCATACATGAGTACTCGGGCATGGGATATAACAGAGGGAAGATCATTTATAAAAAGAGTAAAGAGTAAAGGTCCAAGATGACTACCTTGAGGAACACCAGAAGTAACGTGAACCTGTTTAGAGGTAGTCAGCCTCAGCATTACTCTTTGGGTCCTACCTTTTAAATAAGAACTAATCCAAAGCAAAAGAGACGGAGGAAACCCTATTCGGTCAAGTTTAAAAAGTAAAATGTCATGGTGCACGGAGTCAAACGCCTTACTGAAGTCAGTGTAAATGACATCAGTTTGCATTTTCGAAAGGAAAGCATCACTTACCAAGGAAGTAAATTCTAGCAGATTGGTCGTTGTTGACCGATTCTTTACGAATCCATGTCTTGTGGAGAAAAATGATATAAGATTCTTTCCAAAGAGATGGAAAGACAGAAGATTCAAGGGATAGATTAAAAAGCTTTAGCAATGGATAAACAAGGGAAGAACTACACTCCTTGAGTAGACAACTAGGGATATTGTCAGGCCCAGGAGAGAAAGAAGATTTTAAAGAATTTATAAATAAAGGAGAGAGGTATGGGAAATAACAGGGGGAGGTATAGAACTAGAGGAAGTAATAGTATAAGGGTAAGAATTATTATTAGGACAGACTGAAGAGTAAGTTGATTGAAAAAAATTAGCAAATAGGTTAGCAGAATCAGAGTCATTGCTAGCTTTATCCATCCCGAGTGAAAAAGAAGATGGCAAACTTGAAGATTTACGCTTCGAGTTTACAAAATTGTAAAACTGTCTTGGATTTAGGGCAAATTGCCTTTTGCAACGAGTTAGATAATTCTCATAGCATTGAGAATTCAGAAGAAAGAAGTTCGACTTGGCTATGGAATATTTAGCCAAGTCAGTACACGAACCAGACTTTTTAAACTTTTTAAAATATTTGGATTTTATATTTTTTAGATTCGTTAATCTGGGACTAAACCAAGGTGGGTTTGGAGAGGTAGGGAGTTTAGGGTGTTATAAAAAAAGTTAATAGCAGTATTCATGTCAACCGAGTCATATAAGAAAGACCAATCGGTTGCATAAATAAGCTGATTCAGCAATGAATAATTTCCTTTGCGAAAGCAACGGCGGGGCTTATTGGCTGAACATTTGAAAAATTGAATATTGCAACCTCTAAAGTAGGATGATATACATCCTCAGGAAGAGATAAAGGAGGGGACCTAGACACATTAGAAATAAGGTAGTCGTTAACAAATACAAGATCAAGTGTTCTATTCAAATGATTAGAAATTGAATTGATTTGAAACAACGAAAGGTCAAGCATGCAATCTATAAAGTCATGCTGTGCTGAGGGCACTAGATAATTTTCGGCAGTGAAAAGTGACCAAGAGATGTTCGGCAAATTAAAATCACCCAACACAATAAATAGGTCATTATCACGCACGTGTGAAGAAACTTCTTTAATACAAGAAATATGTTTCATATAAACTTGAATATCAGAAGAAGGAGGAACATAAGAGCATGAAATATAAATATTCCGTGTAGGAAAAGACACCTTGACTGAAACAATCTCAGCGTCAGTAGGCGTACTAAAACAGAAAAGTTCTGACTGGAGAGTGGCTTTAACGGCAATTAATACCCCACCACCCCGACTCGGCCGTTCATTTCTATGCAATATAAAATTATTCGAAAAAACCTCAAAATCAGATATGGTTGAGTTTAACCATGTTTCTGAAAATGCGATTATATCCGAATCGAAGGAAGTGCTGGCCATGAAAAGATTTTTAAGTTTTGAAATAAGACCTCCGACATTCTGATAATGAATAAAGACTTGATCAGAAGAAGAAGTTAGTTTTTTGGGGCAGAAATGGTACCCTGTATTGAAGGGACTGGAAGGGTGACAGGCTGGTTACGCTTTTTTGGCTTGAACTCGTGGACAATCATATGTGGAGGCCAAAATTTGGGATCACAAAAGATTGGGAACATATCATGTGAAACATTTATTTTGAAAGATGATATTTCACGAGGAGTTGAGAAATTAAATTTGGTAATTGACACGCTAGCAGAAGATTTGCTAGCAATATAGGCTGCCAATGACTCAGAGGTGGTGTCAGACGAAAGTCGAGACACAAAAACTTGCCTACGAGGGGCAACAACAGTTAACGTAGGAGCTGAAGGGACTGGAGGGAGAACAGGATTTGGTGGAGCCAAGGAGGCACCATGATTGTTTTTAACAATCTGGGCAAGATTGCGCGCAGGTCTACCTTTGCGGCCAGGAGCTGAGGAGGCTGAGGCAGTTTGGCTAACTGGGTCTAATGGGACTATTACAGGGGATAAAACTGGGGTAATATTTAGGCAGTCGCTCGGAGAAGGCGATAATGACAACATTGGAGATGTATCCAAGTTGCTCGGTAGGGACAACAGAGGCAAAGGTGTCTGGACAGACGGAGAGGGCAACTGCAAAAATTGAGGCTCCAACCGGCGATTGGTTGGAGACTCGAATTTTTATTTGCTAAGCAACTCACAACTCGAATCAAAACTACTCGAGAGCTGCTTAGCCACGTTATTTAGTTTTAAGAATTGATTTCTCACAGACTTATACATTCTGGAGAAATCAATTTGCTTGTCGATGCATTCTGGGCACGACCAACGCAAGCCACCGCAGCCCTTCTTGGCAATTGCAGCGATCTTGTCGCAATCACGCCCAGTGAGACCTGCACATTAAGCATGCATTATATTCTCACACAGCCAGCAATTAACAAATTGCGGCAATGCAGAATCATCAGCCTGCTTGAACGTGCAAGGTTTCTTACAGCACGACATAATTAAGCGTTAAAAGAATAAGCAAAAGTTGCGAGTGTAAAAGCTTTTTAAATAAAGCACAAAAAATGCAAAATTTGGAAATAAAAAGCAGGATTTAAGCGCAAAAATATATAAAAATCTTGGAGCACAAGTAAAACATACATGCATCACTGCCCACGCCAGCTTAAAATGGTTGATGTTCATGAAGGACCTAAGCGGAAGACTAGGTCGTTGGTCGTTCCAGCTGCAAGGCTACGACTTTACTATCGAAACCTGTAAAGACAGGCTCTATTGCGCAGTGTCGAAGCAGTGGGCAAGGTTCCAGAAGGTCTTCTCGAATTTGAGACCCCCGAGTTCGGCTCGGCGGAATATCAGGCGTTGCTCGAACAGGTACGTTCGAATGAGGACAAACTAGCAGAACTGAAGGTTGAGGGGGGTTTGCTTTTCAAGCACATGGGATTCGTCCACATAGAAGACGAGTTAGAAGGCCCCGTGTGGGTGCCAGGCTCGTTGACCTCTAGCTTAATAGCGAAGGCTCATGTAGATGAGACTGCTGGTCATGGAGGTGTAAAAACACTCGAGACCTTACGTCGGAAGTTTTATTGGCCCGGCATGACTAGTCAGGTAAGGGATTGGGTAAGACAGTGCGTGACATGCAAGGAAATCAAGGCACCGAACCTCCTTATGCAAGTGGGTCTAGGAAAAGAGGTAGTGACCGAGCCACCATTCCAAAAACTGTATATCGACTTTCTGGGAAAATATCCACGTTCGAAGCAAGGGCACGCTTGGATCTTCGTGGTAGTCGACCATTTTTCATGATCACGTTCTTAAAAACGATGCGAGAGGCTACGGCTCTTAACGTAGTGGACTTTTTGGTCAGCGATGTTTCTTATAAGCTTGGAATATCCGAAGTTATTCTATTTTCCAAAACATGATCGCAGTTTTTGGCATCTCGCATATGTCCACTGCAGTCTACGCGCCACAGAGCAATGCAAGCGAGCGAGTTAATCGTACCGTGTTGTCGGCAATCTGGGCGTATGGAGGAGCAAGATCACCGCGAGTGGGATCTCTACCTTCCAGATATAGAAGGTCTTTTCGTGATGCTCATAGTGCTTTGCCCGTACCTGAGAAGCACAGGGAAAATAGTTAATACCGAGTATGGTTAAGATATCTTAAAAACAACACGATTTTTGCACAACTTAATTTTAGACCGATCGTTCCTATGGAAGCTATATGATATAGTAGACCGATGTACATAAGGTTTTGCATAAATGTAGGGAACAAGTGAAACTTATGAATGGAGAGTTTGGTCAATATATTTTGAAAGATAAAAAAGCTATATGATATAGTGGTCTGATGTTGATAGGATTTTGAATATATATGAGGAGCATAGTAAACTAATAAATGCCGAGTTTGATAAACAAAAAGCTTTTCATACAAGAACCTACTTTTCGACCGATTGTTCCTATGGCAGCTTTATGATATAGTGGTCCGATCTAGACGGTTCCGACATATGTACTGCGTGCAACAGAAAGAGAAGCTTCTGCAAAGTTTTATGACGATAACTTTAAAACTGAGAGACAAGTTCGCAAAGAAACATACTACAACCTTAATGTGAAGGAGATAGCAAGTGACCCTTACGCCCTGTTCTCATTTCGGACCCTCATTACTTTAGACTGTGACTTGTCTCGAACGATTTGCTGCTACCCGGAGCAAGTGGGGCTCTATTGATTTGCCATAACCTGTCTCCTATACAAGATATTTCTAGAAGTTAGTACAGCAAGGGAAGGGGTGATTTTTCTCCAAAGTGTCCGCACACCATTCCTCAGGTGCTATGGCCCCCCGCGACGGCGCGTGTTCTCGCGGAACCCCGAAAAGTTCCTCGGCCTGTCGGAATAAACTAAGGCTGGTCCAGGCGACTAGTAACCCTTCAACAAACACGAACTATATGCTTGTGGTGGCAAGAATGGTGGTATTACCCTGCTCCATATATTAACAGTGTACATTCCGTGAGGTATTTCCCGGAAAAATCCAAATTTCCAATTATTTGCCCAATTTAAATTATTGTTTTTTCTCTTTGTCTTAAATAGCAAATAAAACGAAAAACATTTTTGTGCTTTTTAATTTATTATATCTGACCACTGCCAGAGCTCAAAAACAATTGATGCTTAAAAACAGATCACGGGAGAGGATTAATCAAATTATCGCTGGTAAATACATATAAGCAACGAAAAGAGCAACGAATGAGAGTGTTCTTTTGATAAATTAAGAGCTACTTTTAATTTACGTGTTTGTGTCTAACACAACGTTTCTGCACTCTGCAAGTTGACATTGGGGGTATTCTTCAGCGTTCGCATTTACTACTCCGTAGCAGCAAGAGTAATAATAGAATTCTAGCAAACAAAAAGCGCACAAGAGCCGTAGTAAATTAAACAATTTCATTTGCTCTGCTCTCATCCCGCTATCAGTAATCAGCTACCGTTACGGCTACGCAGAGCACATCATTTAATTTTTTGCTATTGCTATTGCTATACCCAATGACGCGATAAAGCTACAAGCAGAGCACAGTAAATGCCTTTTCAAAGAGAGAGCGATAGCGAGAGAAAAACGAAATACTACGGAGTAACGTAGCATTTTCAAACGCTGGTATTCTTACATATTTCATTTATTTATATTATAATTTAAACTGCTCCAACATTCCGGCCCCGTTGAAGGTCTAAGGGCTTAAACTATTGGTAACACTACCACCTTGTGTATTGGGTATTGCGGTCGGCGTGCGGATCTCCGCCACGCGTACTTTAAAGTCTTCGCCGATTTTTAAGGTGGTATATTGTCCTCGTTTACCAGAACGAGGCATCCTGTTTCCATGACGGGCCGGTCCTTGGACCATTGTGTGTGCTGCTGCAGAGTGGCTAGGTAGTCACTGGACCAAGACCGCCAAAACCGTTTCAAATACGCGAAGCTCGCCGTGCTGTTGGTTTCGTCTAGACCAGATACGCGCGGCAGTGAAAAAAGAGGCTTGCCGAATAGCACGTGGCTTGGTGTCAGGGCCTCCCCGTCGTTGGGGTCGTTGCTTGGGGAAGCAATAAGGCGCGAGTTGAGTAGCGCCTCGACTTCTACCATGTGCGTGCTCAACTCGTCTTGTGTTAGTCTGGCGTTGCCAGTTCCTTGTACCAGACGATGCTTGGTGGCCTTCCGAAATGGAACGCCCTCGGTGGAATGAATATCCATTCGACGCCTCACCCAGCGGCGTATGCCTGTAATCGATGCTTCTGATTCTTCTTACAAACAAACACAGCTACTTAAGTTTTGATTAGGTATCTCCCTCGAATCTTAAGGCTCCCATAAAATGGGCCACAGAAATCTACGCTACAAAGTCGATCAGCTGGTAAATCGCCCATGAAAATATAAACTTTCTGAGTTATATTGCCTCCACACCATCAACTGACAATTCCTTAGCATTTTGAGATGTCGGCTGTGAAAGCATACTTATGCAACCGAAATCGTGCAAGGGTTAAATATACCACCCTTTTAATAGTTGGACCTACCATCAAAGTCTTGTTTTGTGAGATTGACGTTGACGTCTTTCTTGACGCATCGAAATCTAGCCCGAATTTGTGATCACTATCACACACAGGACGCATTGATGGGAAATGTAATAATGCAGTCCTGGAAGAGTTGACGTAAGCGTTGTCATATGTCCAAGGTCACGAGATTCAACTATAAAATCGTTGTACATATTTCGTAGTACGACATCCTTTTCAAAGCGGCTCTCTAACGCTAAAAACCGAAGGTTGCAATCTCAAAGAATAAGCCCAATACTTTTGGACTCGTTTTAAATGGCAATTTGACACAATTCATCCTAACAGTGTCGAAAAACTTTTCAGCACCATGTTAGACACAGACACAATAGAAAGTCTATATCACATTGGAGAACAAGTAAAACATAATGATAGAGAAAAGTTCATACAGTTGCTAGAAGCGACTTATGTAAAGGGAAGGGCGAGAAGACCAGATGAGCCTTAGGTTAAATGAAAAATGAAAATCACAGTGGAAAAAGCGAAAGTATTTAAATGTTCGGCATGGCGATTGTCATACGCAGAAAAAAAGAAAATTTCAAGAAATGTTAAATGAATATTTGAGGGATTTTACCATTCAGCCCAGCAGTTCTGAATATGCATAATCGATTGTGTTAGTTAAGAAAAAACTGGGGATTTAGGAATGTGCATAGATTTTAGAAGATTAAATAAAGTAATGATTAAAGATAACTTTCCACTGCCGAAATAGATAATTTGTTGAACAGACTCGTGGAGAAAACGGCATTTACCAAGCTAGATTAAAAAAAGGACATTTGCATGCTTTTGTTAATAAGGAATCCATAATGTAACTCCTTTGGGCAAATTTGAGTTTCTAAGGATGCCAATGGGATCAACAAAATGTTCTGAAGTATTTCAAAGATTTATCAAGAGTATATTTTTAGATATGATTTGAGATAATAAAGTAGTTGTATATATGGACGACATTTTGATAGCAAGTAAGTAACGATAAAGGGCTGGAGCCAGTAAAGAACTTTCCCATTCCGGATAAAACTCAAGCGGTACAAAGTTTTCTTAGACTTTTTTCATACTTTAGAAGATTCATTCAAGATTTTTCTATAATTGCGAAACCAATGTATGATTTACTTAGAAATGATAAAGCATTTAAATTTGAAGAAAAAGAGCTAAATTGTTTGTGGTACTTGAAACAAAAACTGTAAGAAGCGCCGGTGTTATCAATTTATGACTATAAAGATGACGTTGAGCTGCGCTTTAATGCAAGCGCTTTAGGATGTTACCTTATCGCCCTCCTCATTAGGCAGGGTAAGGTGGATTCAAAATTTAAATTTAATATATCACATACCTGGTTCACGACTGATTAGGGTGGCATACCCAATTATAGGATTATTTGCGTGGGTACCTTGTTGGAGCAACGATTACCTTAAAATTGCCTTCTTTCATTTTTTCGCGGTGACTGGCAATAACCTTTGGCCGTACCTTCGTCGCCCGTTCAGTTCAAAATGAATTCTGTAAAATAAATTAAATTTTAGGAATTATTATCCATTGTTATAACTATACGATGGTGCAAATAATTATACGCACCTGTTGAAGTAAGAGAGAGGTCCATTAGCATGACATTATATTAAGAATGTAGGAGATGTTCTGTAAAATGATAATAAAATAAGCTATAAGATCAATTGTCAATTATTATAAGATGATGCAAATAATTATAAGCATCTGTTGAAGTGTGAGAAATGTCAGCCTGCACGGAAACATATATAGCAGAGTAAAGATATCCTGTAATGACAAGTGAAATAAGAGATATTGATTGTTAATAACTATAATAAATGCAACCACCTATGCGCACATACTGAAGGAAAGCAATGTCTGGCTAATTATCCATGGATGGGGAGAGGGGGCATGACTGCCGACACGGGTTGATGATGGCCATCTAGTGGCCAAAATGTGGGAGACGAGTGTAGGTGATCATCTCAGGTAGGGCGGGTACGCTGGGTCCAGAACCGCGACCCGATCTGGAAAAGTAAAGTGGATCAGTAGTGTTTTTTTTTTGTTAATTTATATTATTGTTTACAATTCTCGTTGTCACAGCTGTTTATGTTGTTCATTTGTTAGAAGTTCCAGCTGTTTAATGCTTATCGATTATGTAGTTCGTTTTGGATAGTGTGGTGTAGGTCGGAGTTGCTACAGAAGTTGTAGCTTGTTGATATCGATTTTGCGGACTGAAGGCCAGGGATGGGACTACATCCAGAGAACCGATGAGCCAGACGGCGCGGCCCAAAAAGAAACAAGTAGTCACGTAACAATATGGCGCTAAAATTGAAGAAGCACCCGGCTTCTTTGAAGTCGGGGTGGAAATCAAAAAAATAAATAAAATATCAATGCAGGTACAGAGTTTCCTTTGGCTTTAGGTTCCAATTTGCTGATGTCTTATGTGGCACGAGTAGGTGGCCCATAATCGCGCAGCGAGTAGTGGAATCCGAGAAGCACGACGGAGGCAGATATCATCAGAATATCCATGAGCAAGAGACGTTTTTCTTGTCGTGTTTGATGGCGGTAAGTCACGTTCGCATGTTGGCGAAACGTTTTCGACCGTTCATCGTAGCCGCATGACAAAGCCATCTTGTGATAAAAATGTGATATTAGGGTAGTTTTGTCAGATGTTATTTATTCATTTATTATTTTTTGTTTTACTCTGTGTTAATGTTGGATGTGTGATAACCGTAGTTATAAGAGCTTCGGAGACAGGTGACCCAGGACGATGTAGAATCGAGCCTGCGCCGCACCTGCCACACAGTATACCCCAAGAATGGCCAGAAGCGCGAAGGAGACGGATCTTGCCGTAGTGTCCATAACATGCGGAGTTTTCTTGTCGCGGTTGATGTCAGTATGACACACTCGCATGTTGGCTTAGTGTTTGCGACTGTCCATCATAGCCTGGTGGTAGCCGCCATGACAAATGACAATGTGATATTAGGGTAGGTTTGTTTAATGTTTACTATTCGTTTTGACTCACGCTTACGTTTGATTTGTGCTGGCCGTAGTTATATGAGTTTCGGAGCCAGGTGACCCAGGACGATATAGATTCGATCCTGCGCCGCACCTATCACACAGCATGCCCCAGGAGTGCCCAGAAGTGTGACAGAAGCCAAATAGACTTCAAGGTAGCATCCCTTGAATGCCGTTCATCAGTCAAACTGACGAACTGAGCATTTGACGAGTTGTTCACTGTCCAGATTATGCGTAGACAAGTTAACACGTGCTAGGATTGGTCTTCTTTCCCCTAAAATATATGAAATTGAATTAAAATCATTATTTTTGTGAGTTATTTTTGTGGTCGATGTTTATCTTTTGCCTAATTTATTATTGTAGGTATGATTTTTTTGTCGGTAGGGATATGCCGATATATATTTGTTTATTATAAAATATTAGTTAGATTTATTGGTGGGTGTTTATTTATTTATTTATTTAATAGGAGTTATTTCTGAAGTTTTTTTTTGTATTAGGATTAGTAAGCCTTTTAGAAGAGAGGGGTACAGTTTTCTGAAGGGATTAGTAGGGCTGAGAAAGAGGTGTCTGTCTGGGGTTCGGACGCTGATGAAGCGTCGGCACTGCCACCGCCGCGTCCGGCAGGAGGTCTGGTGAGAACGCCAATGAATTTCCGGGGATTTCCTGAGCGACAGATCCCGGCGGAGGGTCATCTGGCAGACTAAGAGAAGGAATTGGCGCACCAAAAAAACCTCTACGGAACCAGGAGTTCTCAAAAGCGACGAAGGATTCAGTGCTCACATCGGCAGCAAACGCGGCGATAGCTTAAGCCCATCGGACATATTTGCAAGCCCTGGCATCCGTCATCAGCGAGACCTTCCGCGAGGATATGCGAACAGGCTTAATGGAGATGATGAAGGGGATCATTGATGTGCTTAGGCCGCCAGGGAGCCACGCCGGAGAGCCTAACATTGCGCCGATGTCGTCGAGACCCATCGTGCCGGGATCAAGAACAGGCGCCATCCCAAAAGGGTGAGAAGGTATCCAGCGCGAGTCATTTCCACCACTGATGTCACCGAAACCACACAGACAAGGCGCGCGAGGAGCGGAGTATTCATCCAGCAGCCCACTGTTCATTTCAGATGCTCAGGCGAGGAACTGGTGTAATTTGAATTAGTGCCACTTTCGAGTGGAGGACCGGAGAGCGGATGACTTTCAGTTGGACGAAGCATATGCAAACTTACGAGAAGCGGCGTACCTGAAGCTCGAGGACGCAATGAATTCTGTCGAGGACTTCGTGTTTCGTCTGGCGTTCCTGCAGAGGCAGTATCAATGCCCGTGGAAGAAGGTCCTGCGCGGTTTTTACCTGCTCCAGACCAGCCGTGCCGCGAGAGGTATTGGATGCACGTGCGGCATTCTATGGTCGACAGCTGGATGCAACTGCGCCATGCTCTTTTGGGCAGTTTCCGGGGCTATTAGACGGAGCATGATGTGATTCAGGAGCTACTAAAACGAGAGCAACAGACCAGCGAAGGGGTGGATGATTTATCCACAACATGCGTCAGCTCGCCGCGTGATTCCAGAAGCCGCTGAAAGACCGCGAGCTGGTGAAAATTATAAAACGTGGTTTGAAGGAGGGTCTAGCAAAATATATCTATGCTATGGATGCACTCACCGCATATGAGCTGCCCCAAGAGTGCTCAGAAGTGAAGAGGCACATTGGTCCAGAAGCCGGACTGGGTACGTGCAGCCATCGCGTTACTCGCGAGGAGCAAAACCAACAGTTCACGAGGTTCAGGTACCACCACTTCGTGAGGTACCACCCAATATAGACCATAAGGACAGGATAAGGCTATTTATAAGGATACGAACCAAAGACGAACATTAAGGGGCTTACCATATGAAGAACGTGTTCGGACATACATGTCGGCCCGAAATAGAATTTTCGGTGATCGACAGATGGGATGACGATGGCCACCCGAAGAGTGGTGAAGGCTCATGCGCGATTCCGCAGACGCAGGACTACGAGGCGCCAGGTCATTGAAGCTGTGAAATAGAAGGATAGCATAAATCCACGCGTATTCGGCGAAGCGGAGGTCGCTGGGATCAAAATGAAAGGGTTGTTAGACACAGGAGCCTCTGTCAGTCTGCTGGGAAAAGGAAGTAGACAGTTAGTCGAGGAATTAGGGGTTATGGTACAACCTTACGTTTCAGTATTCACAACCGCTGGAGGAGAGGATAAATCAATTAAAGGTAGGGTAGAACTCCCAATCTCGTACAATCTCGTACAATCTACAACTCCCAATCTCTGCCCCTACCTGAAACACCGAGCCAATTTTGGGATTGATTTCTGGCGAGCATTTTACCTAGCCCTAGACATTGTGGGCCCCGAGAAGCTAATCTCCACGGAACTTCAAGGGAATGAGCTCTTGGCCGTGTCGATGACGCACTATGCGGAAGAAGAGGAAGAACTCGAAAGTGAGCCGGATTCATGGGAGTTGTCTAGGGAAGAAAGGGTAGGGTTTGAGGCGGTAAAGCGGCGGTAAAGTATCGACAGACTTAGAGACGCACACTATCGACTTAGTGGAAGGTGCCCAACCATTCAAACCATTCCCTAATACCAGTTTTGAGTCATGCCATTTGGTCTATGCAATACAGGCCAACGTCTGGTTCGTCTGATGGACAAGGTGACTCCCACTGAGCTACGATCCAACGTCTTTGTGTATTTCCCCAGATTTTCAAACGCACTTAAGATATCTGCGACGAGTAGGCAAATGCTTAAGGGAAGCGAACCTCTCAATCGGACTGAACAAATTAAAATTTTGCTTTAAGGCATTAAAATATCAAGAATTCATTATTGGTGGTGGCACGCTTCGCATGGACCCCGAACGGGTTATAGCTATCAAACGAATCCCCATGCCTCGGTCGCGCAAATAAGTTCGCTCGCATTTGGGTACAGCAGGTTGGTACCGGCGCTTTATGCGAGATGGCCGCACCACTGACCGAAATGTTAAAAAGAGATAGCGGCAAGTTTGTGTTGAGTGGCGAGGCAACACGAGCCGTGGAACAGTTGAAGACCGGCCTGACCACGGCCCCAGTGCTGGTGCACGCGGATTTCTCCAAACCCTTCTTTGTACAATGCGATGCGTCTTATTTCGGCGTGGGAGCGGTGCTGTTCTAAACGACACCGATGATCAGGAACGACCCGTAGCCTTCTTTTCAGCCAAGTTGAAAAAAACCAACGGAACTATTCCCAAATTGAAAAGGAGTTCTTAGCGTTGATACTGGCCATAAAAAGTTCAGACCGTTTATAGAAAGAATGCCTTTTACATGCATCACTGCCCACGCCAGCTTAAAATGGTTGATGTTCATGAAGGACCTAAACGGAAGACTAGGTCGTTGGTCGTTCCAGCTGCAAGGCTACGACTTTACTATCGAAACCTGTAAAGACAGGCTCTATTGCGCAGTGTCGAAGCAGTGGGCAAGGTTCCAGAAGGTCTTCTCGAATTTGAGACCCCCGAGTTCGGCTCGGCGGAATATCAGGCGTTGCTCGAACAGGTACGTTCGAATGAGGACAAACTAGCAGAACTGAAGGTTGAGGGGGGTTTGCTTTTTAAGCACATGGGATTCGTCCACATAGAAGACGAGTTAGAAGGCCCCGTGTGGGTGCCAGGCTCGTTGACCTCTAGCTTAATAGCGAAGGCTCATGCAGATGAGACTGCTGGTCATGGAGGTGTAAAAACACTCGAGACCTTACGTCGGAAGTTTTATTGGCCCGGCATGACTAGTCAGGTAAGGGATTGGGTAAGACAGTGCGTGACATGCAAGGAAATCAAGGCACCGAACCTCCTTATGCAAGTGGGTCTAGGAAAAGAGGTAGTGACCGAGCCACCATTCCAAAAACTGTATATCGACTTTCTGGGAAAATATCCACGTTCGAAGCAAGGGCACGCTTGGATCTTCGTGGTAGTCGACCATTTTTCATGATCACGTTCTTAAAAACGATGCGAGAGGCTACGGCTCTTAACGTAGTGGACTTTTTGGTCAGCGATGTTTCTTATAAGCTTGGAATATCCGAATATTCTATTTTCCAAAACATGATCGCAGTTTTTGGCATCTCGCATATGTCCACTGCAGTCTACGCGCCACAGAGCAATGCAAGCGAGCGAGTTAATCGTACCGTGTTGTCGGCAATCTGGGCGTATGGAGGAGCAAGATCACCGCGAGTGGGATCTCTACCTTCCAGATATAGAAGGTCTTTTCGTGATGCTCATAGTGCTTTGCCCGTACCTGAGAAGCACAGGGAAAATAGTTAATACCGAGTATGGTTAAGATATCTTAAAAACAACACGATTTTTGCACAACTTAATTTTAGACCGATCGTTCCTATGGAAGCTATATGATATAGTAGACCGATGTACATAAGGTTTTGCATAAATGTAGGGAACAAGTGAAACTTATGAATGGAGAGTTTGGTCAATATATTTTGAAAGATAAAAAAGCTATATGATATAGTGGTCTGATGTTGATAGGATTTTGAATATATATGAGGGGCATAGTAAACTAATAAATGCCGAGTTTGATAAACAAAAAGCTTTTCATACAAGAACCTACTTTTCTACCGATTGTTCCTATGGCAGCTTTATGATATTGTGGTCCGATCTAGACGGTTCCGACATATGTACTGCGTGCAACAGAAAGAGAAGCTTCTGCAAAGTTTTATGACGATAACTTTAAAACTGAGAGACAAGTTCGCAAAGAAACATACTACAACCTTAATGTGAAGGAGATAGCAAGTGACCCTTACGCCCTGTTCTCATTTCGGACCCTCATTACTTTAGACTGTGACTTGTCTCGAACGATTTGCTGCTACCCGGAGCAAGTGGGGCTCTATTGATTTGCCATAACCTGTCTCCTATACAAGATATTTCTAGAAGTTAGTACAGCAAGGGAAGGGGTGATTTTTCTCCAAAGTCTCCGCACACCATTCCTCAGGTGCTATGGCCCCATCTTCCTTCTCGTCGATGACCGCGACGGCGCGTGTTCTCGCGGAACCCCGAAAAGTTCCTCGGCCTGTCGGAATAAACTAAGGCTGGTCCAGGCGACTAGTAACCCTTCAACAAACACGAACTATATGCTTGTGGTGGCAAGAATGGTGGTATTACCCTGCTCCATATATTAACAGTGTACATTCCGTGAGGTATTTCCCGGAAAAATCCAAATTTCCAATTATTTGCCCAATTTAAATTATTGTTTTTTCTCTTTGTCTTAAATAGCAAATAAAACGAAAAACATTTTTGTGCTTTTTAATTTATTACATCTGACCACTGCCAGAGCTCAAAAAGATCACGGGAGAGGATTAATCAAATTATCGCTGGTAAATACATATAAGCAACGAAAAGAGCAACGAATGAGAGTGTTCTTTTGATAAATTAAGAGCTACTTTTAATTTACGTGTTTGTGTCTAACACAACGTTTCTGCACTCTGCAAGTTGACATTGGGGGTATTCTTCAGCGTTCGCATTTACTACTCCGTGGCAGCAAGAGTAATAATAGAATTCTAGCAAAAAAAAGCGCACAAGAGCCGTAGTAAATTAAACAATTTCATTTGCTCTGCTGATTTTTAAGGTGGTATATTGTCCTCGTTTACCAGAACGAGGCATCCTGTTTCCATGACGAGCCGGTCCTTGGACCATTGTGTGTGCTGCTGCAGAGTGGCTAGGTAGTCACTGGACCAAGACCGCCAAAACCGTTTCAAATACGCGAAGCTCGCCGTGCTGTTGGTTTCGTCTAGACCAGATACGCGCGGCAGTGAAAAAAGAGGCTTGCCGAATAGCACGTGGCTTGGTGTCAGGGCCTCCCCGTCGTTGGGGTCGTTGCTTGGGGAAGCAATAAGGCGCGAGTTGAGTAGCGCCTCGACTTCTACCATGTGCGTGCTCAACTCGTCTTGTGTTAGTCTGGCGTTGCCAGTTCCTTGTACCAGACGATGCTTGGTGGCCTTCCGAAATGGAACGCCCTCGGTGGAATGAATATCCATTCGACGCCTCACCCAGCGGCGTATGCCTGTAATCGATGCTTCTGATTCTTCTTACAAACAAACACAGCTACTTAAGTTTTGATTAGGTATCTCCCTCGAATCTTAAGGCTCCCATAAAATGGGCCACAGAAATCTACGCTACAAAGTCGATCAGCTGGTAAATCGCCCATGAAAATATAAACTTTCTGAGTTATATTGCCTCCACACCATCAACTGACAATTCCTTAGCATTTTGAGATGTCGGCTGTGAAAGCATACTTATGCAACCGAAATCGTGCAAGGGTTAAATATACCACCCTTTTAATAGTTGGACCTACCATCAAAGTCTTGTTTTGTGAGATTGACTTTGACGTCTTTCTTGACGCATCGAAATCTAGCCCGAATTTGTGATCACTATCACACACAGGACGCATTGATGGGAAATGTAATAATGCAGTCCTGGAAGAGTTGACGTAAGCGTTGTCATATGTCCAAGGTCACGAGATTCAACTATAAAATCGTTGTACATATTTCGTAGTACGACATCCTTTTCAAAGCGGCTCTCAAACGCTAAAAACCGAAGGTTGCAATCTCAAAGAATAAGCCCAATACTTTTGGACTCGTTTTAAATGGCAATTTGACACAATTCATCCTAACAGTGTCGAAAAACTTTTCAGCACCATGTTAGACACAGACACAATAGAAAGTCTATATCACATTGGAGAACAAGTAAAACATAATGATAGAGAAAAGTTCATACAGTTGCTAGAAGCGACTTATGTAAAGGGAAGGGCGAGAAGACCAGATGAGCCTTAGGTTAAATGAAAAATGAAAATCACAGTGGAAAAAGCGAAAGTATTTAAATGTTCGGCATGGCGATTGTCATACGCAGAAAAAAAGAAAATTTCAAGAAATGTTAAATGAATATTTGAGGGATTTTACCATTCAGCCCAGCAGTTCTGAATATGCATAATCGATTGTGTTAGTTAAGAAAAAACTAGGGATTTAGGAATGTGCATAGATTTTAGAAGATTAAATAAAGTAATGATTAAAGATAACTTTCCACTGCCGAAATAGATAATTTGTTGAACAGACTCGTGGAGAAAACGGTATTTACCAAGCTAGATTAAAAAAAGGACATTTGCATGCTTTTGTTAATAAGGAATCCATAATGTAACTCCTTTGGGCAAATTTGAGTTTCTAAGGATGCCAATGGGATCAACAAAATGTTCTGAAGTATTTCAAAGATTTATCAAGAGTATATTTTTAGATATGATTTGAGATAATAAAGTAGTTGTATATATGGACGACATTTGGATAGCAAGTAAGTAACGATAAAGGGCTGGAGCCAGTAAAGAACTTTCCCATTCCGGATAAAACTCAAGCGGTACAAAGTTTTCTTAGACTTTTTTCATACTTTAGAAGATTCATTCAAGATTTTTCTATAATTGCGAAACCAATGTATGATTTACTTAGAAATGATAAAGCATTTAAATTTGAAGAAAAAGAGCTAAATTGTTTTTGGTACTTGAAACAAAAACTGTAAGAAGCGCCGGTGTTATCAATTTATGACTATAAAGATGACGTGGAGCTGCGCTTTAATGCAAGCGCTTTAGGATGTTACCTTACCGCCCTCCTCATTAGGCAGGGTAAGGTGGATTCAAAATTTAAATTTAATATATCACATACCTGGTTCACGACTGATTAGGGTGGCATACCCAATTATAGGATTATTTGCGTTGCCTTGTTGGAGCAACGATTACCTTAAAATTGCCTTCTTTCATTTTTTCGCGGTGACTGGCAATAACCTTTGGCCGTACCTTCGTCGCCCGTTCAGTTCAATGTTATTAAAAAAATGAATTCTGTAAAAAAAATTAAATTTTAGGAATTATTATCCATTGTTATAACTATACGATGGTGCAAATAATTATACGCACCTGTTAAAGTAAGAGAGAGGTCCATTAGCATGACATTATATTAAGAATGTAGGAGATGTTCTGTAAAATGATAATAAAATAAGCTATAAGATCAATTGTCAATTATTATAAGATGATGCAAATAATTATAAGCATCTGTTGAAGTGTGAGAAATGTCAGCCTGCACGGAAACATATATAGCAGAGTAAAGATATCCTGTAATGACAAGTGAAATAAGAGATATTGATTGTTAATAACTATAATAAATGCAACCACCTATGCGCACATACTGAAGGAAAGCAATGTCTGGCTAATTATCCATGGATGGGGAGAGGGGGCATGACTGCCGACACGGGTTGATGATGGCCATCTAGTGGCCAAAATGTGGGAGACGAGTGTAGGTGATCATCTCAGGTAGGGCGGATACGCTGGGTCCAGAACCGCGACCCGATCTGGAAAAGTAAAGTGGATCAGTAGTGTTTTTTTTTTTGTTAATTTATATTATTGTTTACAATTCTCGTTGTCACAGCTGTTTATGTTGTTCATTTGTTAGAAGTTCCAGCTGTTTAATGTTTATCGATTATGTAGTTCGTTTTGGATAGTGTGGTGTAGGTCGGAGTTGCTACAGAAGTTGTAGCTTGTTGATATCGATTTTGCGGACTGAAGGCCAGGGATGGGACTACATCCAGAGAACCGATGAGCCAGACGGCGCGGCCCAAAAAGAAACAAGTAGTCACGTAACAATATGGCGCTCAAATTGAAGAAGCACCCGGCTTCTTTGAAGTCGGGGTGGAAATCAAAAAAATAAATAAAATATCAATGCAGGTACAGAGTTTCCTTTGGCTTTAGGTTCCAATTTGCTGATGTCTTATGTGGCACGAGTAGGTGGCCCATAATCGCGCAGCGAGTAGTGGAATCCGAGAAGCACGACGGAGGCAGATATCATCAGAATATCCATGAGCAAGAGACGTTTTTCTTGTCGTGTTTGATGGCGGTAAGTCACGTTCGCATGTTGGCGAAACGTTTTCGACCGTTCATCGTAGCCGCATGACAAAGCCATCTTGTGATAAAAATGTGATATTAGGGTAGTTTTGTCAGATGTTATTTATTCATTTATTATTTTTTGTTTTACTCTGTGTTAATGTTGGATGTGTGATAACCGTAGTTATAAGAGCTTCGGAGACAGGTGACCCAGGACGATGTAGAATCGAGCCTGCGCCGCACCTGCCACACAGTATACCCCAAGAATGGCCAGAAGCGCGAAGGAGACGGATCTTGCCGTAGTGTCCATAACATGCGGAGTTTTCTTGTCGCGGTTGATGTCAGTATGACACACTCGCATGTTGGCTTAGTGTTTGCGACTGTCCATCATAGCCTGGTGGTAGCCGCCATGACAAATGACAATGTGATATTAGGGTAGGTTTGTTTAATGTTTACTATTCGTTTTGACTCACGCTTACGTTTGGTTTGTGCTGGCCGTAGTTATATGAGTTTCGGAGCCAGGTGACCCAGGACGATATAGATTCGATCCTGCGCCGCACCTATCACACAGCATGCCCCAGGAGTGCCCAGAAGTGTGACAGAAGCCAAATAGACTTCAAGGTAGCATCCCTTGAATGCCGTTCGTCAGTCAAACTGACGAACTGAGCATTTGACGAGTTGTTCACTAACCAGATTATGCGTAGACAAGTTAACACGTGCTAGGATTGGTCTTCTTTCCCCTAAAATATATGAAATTGAATTAAAATCATTATTTTTGTGAGTTATTTTGGTGGTCGATGTTTATCTTTTGCCTAATTTATTATTGTAGGTATGATTTTTTTGTCGGTAGGGATATGCCGATATATATTTGTTTATTATAAAATATTAGTTAGATTTATTGGTGGGTGTTTATTTATTTATTTATTTAATAGGAGTTATTTGTGAAGTTTTTTTTTTTTGTATTAGGATTAGTAAGCCTTTTAGAAGAGAGGGGTACAGTTTTCTGAAGGGATTAGTAGGGCTGAGAAAGAGGTGTCTGTCTGGGGTTCGGACGCTGATGAAGCGTCGGCACTGCCACCGCCGCGTCCGGCAGGAGGTCTGGTGAGAACGCCAATGAATTTCCGGGGATTTCCTGAGCGACAGATCCCGGCGGAGGGTCATCTGGCAGACTAAGAGAAGGAATTGGCGCACCAAAAAACCTCTACGGAACCAGGAGTTCTCAAAAGCGACGAAGGATTCAGTGCTCACATCGGCAGCAAACGCGGCGATAGCTTAAGCCCATCGGACATATTTGCAAGCCCTGGCATCCGTCATCAGCGAGACCTTCCGCGAGGATATGCGAACAGGCTTAATGGAGATGATGAAGGGGATCATTGATGTGCTTAGGCCGCCAGGGAGCCACGCCGGAGAGCCTAACATTGCGCCGATGTCGTCGAGACCCATCGTGCCGGGATCAAGAACAGGCGCCATCCCAAAAGGGTGAGAAGGTATCCAGCGCGAGTCATTTCCACCACTGATGTCACCGAAACCACACAGACAAGGCGCGCGAGGAGCGGAGTATTCATCCAGCAGCCCACTGTTCATTTCAGATGCTCAGGCGAGGAACTGGTGTAATTTGAATTAGTGCCACTTTCGAGTGGAGGACCGGAGAGCGGATGACTTTCAGTTGGACGAAGCATATGCAAACTTACGAGAAGCGGCGTACCTGAAGCTCGAGGACGCAATGAATTCTGTCGAGGACTTCGTGTTTCGTCTGGCGTTCCTGCAGAGGCAGTATCAATGCCCGTGGAAGAAGGTCCTGCGCGGTTTTTACATGCTTCAGCTCGCCGCGTGATTCCAGAAGCCGCTGAAAGACCGCGAGCTGGTGAAAATTATAAAACGTGGTTTGAAGGAGGGTCTAGCAAAATATATCTATGCTATGGATGCACTCACCGCATATGAGCTGCCCCAAGAGTGCTCAGAAGTGAAGAGGCACATTGGTCCAGAAGCCGGACTGGGTACGTGCAGCCATCGCGTTACTCGCGAGGAGCAAAACCAACAGTTCACGAGGTTCAGGTACCACCACTTCGTGAGGTACCACCCAATATAGACCATAAGGACAGGATAAGGCTATTTATAAGGATACGAACCAAAGACGAACATTAAGGGGCTTACCATATGAAGAACGTGTTCGGACATACATGTCGGCCCGAAATAGAATTTTCGGTGATCGACAGATGGGATGACGATGGCCACCCGAAGAGTGGTGAAGGCTCATGCGCGATTCCGCAGACGCAGGACTACGAGGCGCCAGGTCATTGAAGCTGTGAAATAGAAGGATAGCATAAATCCACGCGTATTCGGCGAAGCGGAGGTCGCTGGGATCAAAATGAAAGGGTTGTTAGACACAGGAGCCTCTGTCAGTCTGCTGGGAAAAGGAAGTAGTAGTAGTTAGTCGAGGAATTAGGGGTTATGGTACAACCTTACGTTTCAGTAGTCACAACCGCTGGAGGAGAGGATAAATCAATTAAAGGTAGGGTAGAACTCCCAATCTCGTACAATCTCGTACAATCTACAACTCCCAATCTCTGCCCCTACCTGAAACACCGAGCCAATTTTGGGATTGATTTCTGGCGAGCATTTTACCTAGCCCTAGACATTGTGGGCCCCGAGAAGCTAATCTCCACGGAACTTCAAGGGGATGAGCTCTTGGCCGTGTCGATGACGCACTATGCGGAAGAAGAGGAAGAACTCGAAAGTGAGCCGGATTCATGGGAGTTGTCTAGGGAAGAAAGGGTAGGGTTTGAGGCGGTAAAGCGGCGGTAAAGTATCGACAGACTTAGAGACGCACACTATCGACTTAGTGGAAGGTGCCCAACCATTCAAACCATTCCCTAATACCAGTTTTGAGTCATGCCATTTGGTCTATGCAATACAGGCCAACGTCTGGTTCGTCTGATGGACAAGGTGACTCCCACTGAGCTACGATCCAACGTCTTTGTGTATTTCCCCAGATTTTCAAACGCACTTAAGATATCTGCGACGAGTAGGCAAATGCTTAAGGGAAGCGAACCTCTCAATCGGACTGAACAAATTAAAATTTTGCTTTAAGGCATTAAAATATCAAGAATTCATTATTGGTGGTGGCACGCTTCGCATGGACCCCGAACGGGTTATAGCTATCAAACGAATCCCCATGCCTCGGTCGCGCAAATAAGTTCGCTCGCATTTGGGTACAGCAGGTTGGTACCGGCGCTTTATGCGAGATGGCCGCACCACTGACCGAAATGTTAAAAAGAGATAGCGGCAAGTTTGTGTTGAGTGGCGAGGCAACACGAGCCGTGGAACAGTTGAAGACCGGCCTGACCACGGCCCCAGTGCTGGTGCACGCGGATTTCTCCAAACCCTTCTTTGTACAATGCGATGCGTCTTATTTCGGCGTGGGAGCGGTGCTGTTCTAAACGACACCGATGATCAGGAACGACCCGTAGCCTTCTTTTCAGCCAAGTTGAAAAAAACCAACGGAACTATTCCCAAATTGAAAAGGAGTTCTTAGCGTTGATACTGGCCATAAAAAGTTCAGACCGTTTATAGAAAGAATGCCTTTTACATG
The DNA here is from genome assembly GCA_035045885.1 of Drosophila borealis. Taxonomy (NCBI): domain Eukaryota; kingdom Metazoa; phylum Arthropoda; class Insecta; order Diptera; family Drosophilidae; genus Drosophila; species Drosophila borealis. The sequence goes on from JAWNOR010000194.1 coordinate 21,808,911, forward strand.
CATCACTGCCCACGCCAGCTTAAAATGGTTGATGTTCATGAAGGACCTAAACGGAAGACTAGGTCGTTGGTCGTTCCAGCTGCAAGGCTACGACTTTACTATCGAAACCTGTAAAGACAGGCTCTATTGCGCAGTGTCGAAGCAGTGGGCAAGGTTCCAGAAGGTCTTCTCGAATTTGAGACCCCCGAGTTCGGCTCGGCGGAATATCAGGCGTTGCTCGAACAGGTACGTTCGAATGAGGACAAACTAGCAGAACTGAAGGTTGAGGGGGGTTTGCTTTTTAAGCACATGGGATTCGTCCACATAGAAGACGAGTTAGAAGGCCCCGTGTGGGTGCCAGGCTCGTTGACCTCTAGCTTAATAGCGAAGGCTCATGTAGATGAGACTGCTGGTCATGGAGGTGTAAAAACACTCGAGACCTTACGTCGGAAGTTTTATTGGCCCGGCATGACTAGTCAGGTAAGGGATTGGGTAAGACAGTGCGTGACATGCAAGGAAATCAAGGCACCGAACCTCCTTATGCAAGTGGGTCTAGGAAAAGAGGTAGTGACCGAGCCACCATTCCAAAAACTGTATATCGACTTTCTGGGAAAATATCCACGTTCGAAGCAAGGGCACGCTTGGATCTTCGTGGTAGTCGACCATTTTTCATGATCACGTTCTTAAAAACGATGCGAGAGGCTACGGCTCTTAACGTAGTGGACTTTTTGGTCAGCGATGTTTCTTATAAGCTTGGAATATCCGAAGTTATTCTATTTTCCAAAACATGAACGCAGTTTTTGGCATCTCGCATATGTCCACTGCAGTCTACGCGCCACAGAGCAATGCAAGCGAGCGAGTTAATCGTACCGTGCTGTCGGCAATCAGGGCGTATGGAGGAGCAAAATCACCGCGAGTGGGATCTCTACCTTCCACAAATAGAAGTGTCTTTACGCAATGCCATACACACGGCGATAGGGATGACGCCATTCTTTGCCGTTTCCGGACATCACATCTCCGGGTGATCTTGAGATTTCTCATTTGCACCCAACAGACAAAATACACCTTATTAGCTAGCCACACCAGGCTTACAAAGCGACTTCGGGAAGGCTTTTAACGCCAAATTTGATACGAAATTCCTAAAGGCCTGAGTAGTGCTTCGAGTAGGAAATAACTCGTAGTTGGCAAGGGAAGCCCCTAGGAGTGTTTCATGCAAATGATATACGTGTGTAGACCAAGGTCGTGGTGTGCCTCACGTTAGGCGCGGCTCAGTTTAAGGAAAGGGGTAGGCAGGCCAAGCTGGGTCCAGACAGAGGCAGAAAATCAGACTTTGAACCCATTGCTCGCAATGCTCCCGTCAGCGACATTGCGTCGTTGGTAATCCTTGGGTAATGTTGCATGGGAGGGGCCCTAAGCACCTTAGAGCGCCCCAAATTTCGCAATTGTGGCAACGCCCGGCTTGCAATCCACGGCGCCAAAAGGGGAACGAAAAGGGGCGATTGCTATTGGCCACTCGATTTGCTACTAAAGAGATTAGAAGGAGAGAAGATCGCATACCCTTGGAAATTGCCTTGGCCTTCATCTGGGCCGTTGACCCAAAACTGCAGATGTGCATATGGGCAGCAACGGTGACCACCGTTAAATGTATTCGTGTGATGATGTTGCTACCCAAATTTACAGCAGGGGTTCGATTTTAATGGAGGCACGTCGGGTTGTGCGCAACCGCAGCGCTTTATAATTTCCGGCCACTCGAAACGAAAATTAAGGCTATAATTTTATATCTGTCGAGACCTGCTAAAAACGTCTGGAAAAGTTCACCAAAATAACGACTTTTATCTTATATATATAATACACACGAAGGATAATCTGGTGGTGGAACTTAAAAAAAACAACTTCGTTTCGTGCAACAAAAAAATATTTACTAGTATAATTAGTGCTCAGCTCAGCCTCAAAATTATACTACAATAACAAAATAAATAGCCCGTGTAAAATTAGTTGTGCCGAGGTACAGAAATGTAAGCTTTAAAATAAAAGAAATCGACAGACGGTTCCGGCAACAAAGGATCCCCGCGGAAGACCTCATGCCGTCCAAGAAGCTCTCGAACCAGGGAGGACAGCAGGTCACCACCAAGGCCAGGTTCCGGCCCAACGGCGCACTTATCACCGGCACTATTGCTAAGGATAGGCCAAGAAGCGGCCACCGGCGAGACCACGCCCACACCACTTTAGTGAGTCTGTTCCATTTCGTCCTTCCTCGCCCCGAGTAACAGGCAGAGTCTGACGCAGACTCATATTCGAGCTCCCTAAAAGAGAGCAGATTTTTACAGTTATTAAATTTAGTTTTTTGGTCAAATGTATATGTACTTACGCCTAATTTCACTTAAGAAAAGCTTCATGAAGTGCGAACAGCGAGTGAACGATCCAAATGTTATTACATCTGCCTACTAAATATAAAAGTTTGAAATTTGGTACTTGCACGAACAATACACACATATATACATACCTTGAAGTACCCTTTCTATCGCTCCTTACCGCCCGCCAAAGAGCTCTTTAGGTAGGGTAAGGTACCTGCTCCACGACTGATTATCGGGGCATATCCATATATCAAGTATAGGTTTATTTGCGTGGGTACCTTGCTCCCATTGTTGCAACGATTTACCTTATAATTGCCTCGTTTCCGTTTTTCGCGGTCAGGATGGCCGAAAGGCCTGCTGGTCTGCTGCTGGTCAGCTGTTAATGATCTCAGCTATTTACTCATCCCAAGATCGACAGTGTTGAGGAAACGGAGCAGCGTTGATAATAGACGGATGTGTGTGAATGTACTCGGGAAAATTGTGAAATTAATTAAGAGAAAATTAATAATGCAGTGGTTCCCACTGTGAACATTTTCAATGACGCATTTTTACGACGTATACGAAGCATTGTGCTAAGTCCTCCGACATAAATTTGATTTGAGATCCAGATTCTAAAAGTACTCTTGCGTGCTGTTAGTGCCGAAATGTATCTTTTAACTTTACTACAGCTGTGGCCTGTTGCTGTGCAGCAGCTGTGTCGGAACTAGAGGCTTGTGGTTGCAAATTTTCGCTCTCATACCTGTGAGGTACTGTGCGGTGCGGCTTTGAACACACTCGACATTTCGATCCTCCACATTTTTTAATGCGTGCCCCTTTTTAAACAGTTGAAGCACAAGTTATATATGTTGCTTCACAAACCCAACGCGTTGATAAAGAGCGCTAAACGATTGACAATCGAACAAGCAATTTCCCAATTGGTATAAAAACAACAAGAATTCTTCACGCAGTTTCCGTTGAGTGCGGCAACAACCACAACTACGCACGCCCCGCATACGACACTTTTACGAGAACTAGTTGCCAAAGTTGCAGATTAAATTTTTTTTAGCAATTTCAAGAAATGGCCATGGAAAAACTCAAAAATTGCATTATTTTAAATATTTTTTGGCTATTGAAGCAGATAGTTTAATACGTCATGATACTTCATCGGAACGCTGGGTTGAACGATACAACCGACGACGTCATTTGTTAACTTACTGCTGGAGGCCTTCATGGAATTGCGAAGAATATCAATGTAGCAATGTTTCGGAAGGTAACAAGTGGTGAAATTAAATTGTAAGCGGACTGGATGCAATTGGGCAACATTACGCGACTGCTGGATAACCTATTTACTGCTTGCAAAAATAGATGAAGAGTCAAGACTCAAAAGGGTGGAGATCAGTCAGGATATCATGTCTTGATTTGTTCCAAATCAAATTCAGCAAAGGGGTCTCTATTTCTGAAGTTGCTGCATGCAACAAAAATGAAAAGCCGAAGAAGGCGAAATGTTCATTAACTGAACATTTGCTTTTAGGCTGCTTGCAATTTTACAATATGTCTGTTGACCAACGACGCGCTTTCATCAAGGGCAAATCATTATGTTTCAATTGCAGAGGTTGCAAATAACAGTCAACACTTGCGGGTTGTCTGTAAAATAACAGTTATTGTCAGACAGATTGAATAAGGGAGAAAGAAAACACACAAAGTTATGTTTCTATGTACGACACTAAAGACACTTTTCTTCGTATTTTTTTCGGGCATGTTATTCCCCGAACACTGAACAGAAAAAATGGCTTCAAGGTGTCTTTTCTGCTTGTGTGTGCCCAATAAAATTGTATGCATTTTTAATTGTTAAGCTTAATATTTAATAAGAATACCCATATACATAAACATATACATGCATATAAACAAACTAGAAATTATTTAATATGTGTTTTTTTATAGATTTGAATGTATGCATGTACACATACATATATAAAATAGCTTGCCACATCTTAACTGTATTATGTCATGCCCTCTTTTTCACTCTCACTCTCTCTCCCTCTAGCTTTCATTGATATCGTTACACGACAACAACAAGAAAAGACACTTTTCGATTCCACTTTGTTCGTTTAAAAATAAAATAAAAATAACACACATTTCTGAGCGACAGACCGAATGTGTCCTGTTAAGATCTTACTGTTAGATATAACAGCGCAACAGCATATATTTCGTTACAAGGGCGAAATAAAGGCTTTTTACCTACCGCGGTGTAAAACGTACGCAACGCACACGGTGCATACACACCTTGGCGTGTACTATTGGATAGGGGATCAGAGATATACTATGCGTTTCAGAACGTACTGGGCATTACACGTTCTCCATCTTGAATCCTAGTTTCGGAAATTACATCGGTAGGGGTTGAAACCACATGGGGTCTTAGTAAGCTTCACTTGAAATCTCGGGTATCAGACGACACTCAGAAGCTACGGTGCACAACCTGATTGATGCATCTGCACTGGAGATCTTCAATGATATTCAGCTTGCAGGTCTGCTGTTTAGCACTACATCTCCAATAGACATTATATTAGGCACTGACTATGTGTGGGCTTTAATTACTAGCGAGAAGAAGCTAGACAGCCATGGCAATGTGATTGCAATTTCGACGGTATTTGGATGCGTGATCACTGCCATTACCATCTCGAGCATAGCAGCTGCTACCATACTGCTTACTACTGTTGAAATCAACGCCTCACCCCAAAGATTCTGAGAGTGGGAGGACACCAACGCTGGCCTGCCACCAGAACCCGAGGATTTGAAAGTGGAGGACTATTTTCGTGAAACACACTCAAGAGATTTAAAGGGCAGCTATACCGTGAAGCTTCCTTTAAAAATGGCGGATGCTACCTTTGCAAACACCCTCCAAGGAGCAACAACACGGTATGTAAATTTCATGCAAGACTATTAGAGTCTAGCCCACATGCAAGATCTCAAACCAGACGAGATAAATAAACAACAGGGCCGAGTTTTGGGACAGAAGCTAAGAGTAGTGTTTGACGGAACCTTTCAAAAACGTGACGGCCATGCCCCTTACGATGCACTACGTGTTGGACCAAGCATTTAACGTAATTTGCTCCATGTGTGATTACTTTTTCGGATACGTCGTTTTGTATTTTCGGCTGACATAGTTAAAATGTTTCGCCAGACATGGGTCAATGATGATCCCTGCAACTGTCAACGAATCTTATAGACAGAGCATCCATCTGAGGTTTCAAACAGCAAAAACATTGACACTATGGAGGCAACTCCTTCTGCAAATGTTCTCGACACAACATTGTACAACAAAGGTACTTGGAATTTTTTGGCATACAGCAACTGCCACTTTGGGGTAGAACGTGAATTTGAGCAAATTAGCAGACTGCACAAAACGAAGGCAGCAACTTAGAAATGACTCAAAACTGCACACTCTCTCGCCAATCATTGATGATTTTTGTTTCCTGCGCGTAGGTGGACGCTTAAGCGACTCGAAAATGCCCTTCTGTGCCAAGCACCCGATCATTTTTCCGAAGACAACGCCGTCTTACAGCTCAATAACTCTTGGCTGATCTACCAGCAGTCAGGGTCCGACAAGCAAATCCCTGGCTGCGGTAGATAACTATGTATAAATTCACTTTGCAATATTGTGAAATTCAATTCGATTTAACTGTTAGGTTTATCTCTTTCTAACACAAGTAAATCGCTCGCATTTTGTTTGCATCAGAGTAGAAGAAAATTTACGGCAGATCGTTAGGGACGCGCTTATGGCGGTCTGCTAAACTCAACAATAAATATAAAATAAAGATAATGCTTTGTTTCATTCCTTATCAACAGCCTTTAAACATTAAAAGCTTTTTCATAATTGCAGTCTATGATTTGAAATGTCTTTAACATTCTCAATGCCTCATCAGACGAGCACGAAATAAAATGGTTTGATTTATCGACATTTGACTGTATGGAATCGTTGACTTGATTAGACTTTCAAAAAGACAAAATAGTTTTTAAATTCTGCATGCTTCCCATTGAACTTCGGCAATTGAAATTTGGGTAACTGTTGACTGGGACGTTCCACTTTTTTAATGACCGACATCTTCCACTGTTGCTATCCATTATCTTTTCAATATATCCTTTAAGTAACTCCAGTCGACATTGAATTAAATTGTTTTTTCTTCAAATGCAGTCCTTAATCGCTTAATATCTCCAATAACTTTATCATTCTTTTGCAAAATGGCAATAAATTTCGAACAAGTATATGCGTCTTTCCATCATTGGGCGTAGACATTTTGCACAAAATCAATAAATTAAAAAAATAATAGTTATCAGAAAAAGTTGTCTAGTCTAGTCCACAGTTTTTCAAAATATTTTAAGGGCGGTTCACTTGATTTTAAGTTTTTATTTATATAAATCAACTGGCGGGTGTTGCCCGGGCGTTGGAACGTTTTGTGTGAAAAATTTAAGATTCCAATAAGTGTACGCCCACTTCTATTAAAAATATGTTTTAACTGCATCGAATAAAGAACCAAGTGTTGGAATCAAGGGTTTCCGCTGTCTTGCGGTGAGAATCTTGGAGATGAAGAATAACCTTTCGTTTATTAAACCTTTGACCCACATTTGCCACCCAAGAACGTGTCAAATAAATTTTCTCAAAGATCTTTGAAAATGAGTTTGAAACGATCGTCTCAAATGATTCTTCGTATAGAAATAAAGAAATTTGGAAATAAATTTTAACACGATATTTCACCCACCAATGCTTATAATGCATTTTTTGCTGAATAATCCAATTCCCACAAATCCTAAACGATGTCCCTTCCTCGGGCGCGAATGTAAACTCCGTGAGGTTTTGCACGGAAAAAATGAAATTTTCTAATTATTTGACCTATTGGACGCCGCTTGACCGATGTCTTTAATAGCAAAGAAAACGAAAAACACTTCTGTGCTTTTTGATTTATTTTTTTTTTATTATTATTTTTTATTTATTACATCTGGCCACTGCCATTTTTCGCACCAAGCATTCGGTAGTTGCAACCGCGAACAGACTAACTGTGTCAGTCGATGCTGTCATCTATTAAATTTCGTGAATGATCTGTCTCTGTAAGACGACTGGGCCAACCAGCTTATATGACTGGGATTCCGATACTTTCGCGTGCGGCGATTGTCTTCCGATTCAGTCGGCACCTTGCATCCGAATGCAGTTTTCAGGTGCACCAGTAAGCAGTCCGGATATTTTCCTATGGCCGTGGCGAAACGCTGTCGCGCAATTCCTTGATAGACCCGTGGTCCGAGTCCGAACTCGTTGGCCACCAGTTGTACTTGGTCCTTCCGTCAGAACGAAATCTACGCACTTTTATACCGGTAGTGTAATATTTAAGCAAAGGGAAAATTTGACAAACATTTTTAATCACGGTTGGTGGCGAGTCGAGGCAGCATTCCCGAAGGGGCGTAGTCGTATTTGTTCTATTCTTGACAGGGCTGAGAGAGAGATTTGAATTCCACTGCCCGCTTACGATACATTATTTGCCTGAGGGGCCGAAGGGCTTTCTAGTGGCTCTTGGTCTCTAAATATTAAAGCAATCGTCTTTTCCTCCGTCCTGCCATAGGAACGATTAGTTAAAAATTATGCTTTAGTGTGAAAAACTAATCAAACTATTATCAGTTATAATTTTTTAGTTTTCTCCCGAAAAATTTATTGTTTCGTAGGTTCATAACAGATTCTTCTAAGGTGCTGTTAGTAAGAGAAAATTAGGTTTTTTTCCGATAGACGTTTTGAATAAACCATGCACAATTATGGCGCTGTTAAAAATAAATAAGCTTTTCGTAAACCAAAATAATTGACAGTTGCCACTGTTGTTACTGTCCGACTTGTGGTTCGGGTTCCCTTCCTCGACTTGCCGGTTAGACAGAGATAAACCAGGGGTGGGTATGACCTCGATAAAGGGCAGAGTCGGTTAACAATATAATTTATATTTAAACTTCGACTAACGAATTTCGGTTACTTTTCGAACACTCTGTCGGGCAATCGGAAAACAAGCATACGGTGGACAGCTGTTAAGGTCCACCCTAATGGAGCCCTCCCCACCATGAGTTGGCGATAAATGCACCTGCCGACTCCCAAATCCTGACGGGGACCCGCCTCACACACTTATCTCACCCACCGTAACTCCTTACTCGAACATTTCACTTTTACTTACACAAAGACATTTAATAAATTAACACTTAACATATTTTACAATTTTTATAATTGTTCTTTGTAGAGTAGACGCGAAAACGGCTTGACGACACTTACACCTAGGACGAATAAATTAATTTAAGTTTATCATAAATGAAGATTATTATTTTATTAATTATTAATCATTGCATGTCGTGGCCGCCTGCGCGAGGCTGCTACCCATAAATAATAGTGCTTTCTTATAATTAATAATAGATAAATTAAATAATTATGATAATAAGAATAAAATAAATATAAAATTATGATCATTTAATATTAGTTATTCGACTGCCATTTTATCTTTAATTCTTTCTTCATTTTGGACGATTTAAATTTATATGAAAAAAAACCTGAGTCCACCCAGAGGTGGTGGCCAATCCGCTCCTCTGGTGACCTGATCCTCGCCTGCGACACCTCCCGTATTTTCTATGATTAAAGATTTTTTTGTATCCGGCTTGCACTTGACTCTGGATCTTTTCTTTTCTTACCTTATTTGCTCCCAACAACAAAAACCGCTCTCCCTTTCAAAAATGTCTAGAGTCACGCTAAGGAACCGGTGGCTCCGATAATTGCGCACCCCTCGAACCTATCGATAGCTTTCCTTCCGCCGGCAATCCAAAAACAGCACATTGTTTTGTGTGGTATTTATCTATATATTTTTTTATCACATTGCTTCCCGTAACACCACACTCCGGTTTGGATGCTTGCCCTTTAAACAGGAGTTGAAATCGGGCTTTATTGCTGTGGCTGTTGTCCTGTTCTAGTGGCGCCAACGTAGGCCATCGCCCACACCCTGAGATTCGGCTGCGTCGCATTTTTCCAGGTGCGTATACGTTTTAAAAGCTTTAACCGGGCACAATCTTATGCCTACTGTTTCAGGTTCTTGGCGTGAAATATCCCCAACGGCACTTCTGGGCGTAATTGTGGCAAAACTTGGCTTTGCGGCCTTTTGCGAAGTCACTCAGGATGGAGTTACGCTTGTATATCTCCTGTCCAGGTGCGTAGGTTTTATATCGGGACTTTAGGTTGTATCTTCTGGTCGCTATTTCATAGGCTGCGTGCATAGTGTCCTGTATCCTGGCTCTATAAATCTCGAGCTTATCGACACAGGCCAAATTCTGCACCTCCGTGTCGCTCACGGCATTCAACCTGCGTGCCAATTTGTAGTCCGCGCCGTTCGTGAACATATTCTGTCCGTACAAGGCAAAGTAGGGCGACGTTCTGGTGCTGTTGTGTATCGCGCTGCGTAGTGCTGCCGCTATTTCGGGTAGCGGTTCGTCCCATCGCGCATGATCGTCGCCGACATGGATCCGTATTGCCGCTAGTACAGACTGGTTGCCCCGCTCGGACGCGTTCGCTTGTGGCGCATATTTTCCCAAAAAGTTCATATGTAGCTTTTGCATGGGCCTTTCGGTGTTAACTTCCTTGCCCATAGGGGGACAAGTAGTATGAGTCGTGTGTTTTGCCACTTTGCAGATTTCGCTGTTGGTGATGTACTATCAGACTTGTATTGATCATTAGTAGAATTGCTTGACTCTGGCCAGAATCTTTGCAATTCCACCATGCATCGCCATCTCACCTTCATGCGCCTTTTGTATGAGCGTCGATTTCAACCCTTCAGGAACCCACAGTTTCCAGGGGAATTCTTCGCTGTCTTCTCTGTTGAACTGGGTTCTTTTAAAAAGCAGTCCCTCCCCGATCCGTAAGTCTGGAAACTTGTCCGTCTGCTCCTCGACAACCCTCAGCCTTTCCAAATACTCCTCGCTCTCAAACTCGGTGGTCTCAAAATCAAAAACATCCATTTCCTTGCGGTGCTCGATGTTGAAATCGAATGCTTGAAGAGCCAGTGACCACCGAGCGAGTCTCCCCCTAAGATCTTTTAATGTCATAAGCCACTGTAGACGGTAATTACGGTGAACGGCATCAGCTCCACGTATGGGAGGAAGCGTTCGACAGCTTTGACGGCGGCCAGGCATTCCTTTTCTGTTACACTATAATTAAGCTGTGCTCCACGCATTTTGGCTGAAAAGACAGCAATATGCCTATCCCCTCCAGAGTCGTCCCTCTGAAAAAGCACCGCTCCTATTCCAAATTGGCTTGCGTCACACTGTATATAAAAGTGCTTACGGAAATCAGGATGTGCCAGTACTGGTGCACATGTGAGTGCCTTCTTGAGCTCCTGGAAAGCCTTTATCGCTTCTGCGGTCAAAACCAGCTTAGTGTTCGCCTTCAAGTAGTTTGTTAGTATTGCAGTCAGTCCAGAAAAGTCTCGGATGAATCTCCTGTACCATCCCGCTGTGCCCAAAAAGCTTCGTAGTTGCCTGGTGGTTTTTGGAAGAGCGATCTGCAGTATTGCTTCCACCTTTTTTGGGTCGTCGCGCAATGCGCCATCTCCGATGATGTACCCCAAATAACGCAGGTATTTGAAGCAGAATTTGGATTTTTGTAAACCAATGGTCAAATTCGCTTTTTCAGGCAGTCGCTTACTTCCTTCAGCAGTTCGCAGTGCTCGTCGAACGACCTTGAGATGATTAGCAAGTCATCCAAGTAGGTGAATACACGATTGCGCAAGCGGTGAGGAATCACAATCTCTGAGTTGCGTTGCATAGTCCAAATGGCATCATTCTGAATTGATAGAGAGGTCTGCCGCGGCATTTGGGGTCCAGCTCTATCTGCCAAATTGCATGCTTCAAATCCACTCTGCTTATAATGGTGTCGTCAACTCTGCTTAATATGGACTCTATGTTCTGCAACGGGTAAGCATCTTTAATGGTCAGATTGTTCAACTTGCGCGCATCCAGACACAGTCTATTTTTCCCAGGCTTCCTGACGAGCATCATTCGATTGTTCCACGGACTCTCGCTCGGCTCGATGACTCCCAGTCTGAGCATTTCGTCCACTTCAGCAAACAATAGCTGTTGCACTGCTGGAGATACTGGGTAGAATCGCTCCTTGACTGGCACTGCGTCATCCACTAGTTGAATGGTGTGTGTTTCTATGTCGGTATGCCCCAATCCTCGAGATTCGTAATCCAAGAAATCTTCTCTTGCCTCTTTCAGCAGATGGGTCGTGAACTCCGAGTCGACATACCCCAGCTCCTCGATTCCTAAAATTTCCGGCGCCAATCCGAATTTTCGTCAAAAGTCCACTCGGAGATACAGTGACTGCTTAAGAGATGGGCATAGATACAGCGCTAATTGGTGAGTGTTGGCATAGACACGACCCAGAATGTGATGTTGCGTGCCTCCAGCTGATTGGACTGTCGATCGCACTCGGTGAATTTCTAATTCCAGTTCTTTTACGAATTGCAGGCAACCTTCTCCAAGCAGACTGACGGATGCACCCGTCTCTAGCAGCCCAGCGATCTCTCGCTGTCCCAGCTTGACCGTTGCGAATACCCGATCGTCGCCTTTAACTGCCGATTGAATCGCAGCGCATATCATTCTACGGTCCTGGCGCTGTTCGTAACGAGAGCGCGCTCGTTTTATCCTGGGTGTATTCTCTGCGGCCGTTTCGAAAATACGCGCTCGAGCTTTTGCATATTCTGATTTCCTCACTTCAAGTGGCTTCCGTTCTGACCATCTAAGGTGATTATTTCGATTATTGTTAATTTTTAGTATTTTATATATAAGATTAAATTTTTCTTCATTGCTATCTTTTATCTCTAATAACGCCTTATGGGAGGTATCTAGTTTCCATGCAGTGCGTCAGGCTCCTCTGGTTGTTTTCCGCCTGACACTTCGGACATTTGGGAAGTACAACACCTGTTAGACCACATTTATAGCAAAAAATGTTTCGGGTCTTGGATTTGCACTCCCAAAATGTGTGTCCTCTCTGGGCACAGTTCCAACACGTGAGCTTATCGCTGCCTCCCTCACGCGGCCTATACAAAGCCTCCACTCGCTCCTCTTGTTGCGCTTCGCCTCTTGGTTCTTCCTCCGACGCACATACCTCGTGGACTTGTGGTCTGCTTCGGATTTGCCGTAATCGTATGTCGTATTGACTGGCTTCCAGTGAGTTTTCAGCAGGCGCTCCGCATCATGGCATTCTTCGCGCAACCTCTCCATGATGGTAATGTAAATGGGGTATATTACTCTGGATACAGGACATAATGTTCATTTTTATGACTTTTATTAGGTCATGATCGGAAAATGGCGTTGCCAATCGAGAGCGCAGACCTATCATCGCCTGGATGTACTCATCGATTGTCTCGCTTGGATTCTGTTTCCTATCTCGCATTTCGTGCTCCAGCTCAAAATTTGAACGCCTAGTTGGAACTGTTGCTGTAATACATACCTCAAATTTGGCCAATCGTGAATCCCGGATGTACGAAGATGCATCCAACATCACTCCTTCGCCTGACCCTCCATTAAGACATGGAAATCGCGCAACACTTCTCTCTACGGAACCTGGTAAGTCAGTTGCATATGCTCCAGCCGAAAGATGAATTCCGATACAGGCATACTTCTTGTTCCGCCATCGAACACCAGACCCCTTCTGCGAATATGCACCACTTCAGTCTTCGGCTCATGGGCAGAAGTTCGGATGAACTCATCCTGTCCTCCGGCGTCTCGGAACTCGTGAGGAACGCTGTCTGTCCAGCTCACAGGATTTTCTTGGCTCGTCTGAGCGGCTTCCAGCAATCGGTGGTCGATCGCCCTAACCGGATGTGCAGACGGTCGACTATCGTTGCTGCTACGACGGGATTCCGGCTTGTTTCCTTGCTCCTGGGCGTGTGGCATTCTTTGAGCTGCCAATCCCTCACGTTGTCGTGTGTCAGTGCCAGCTCGCATCTCCGCCAGGCTGTCGCTTATCTGCTTCATGAATTGAAGCATGTTCTCCTTCATCGGCGTCTGTAAGGATGCAAATTCCGAGCCCATGGTTTTGCGGTATGTCTCTTGGGCCTGGCACAACGCTAAATTAATAGCCGATGATATTTCGCTGGAGATTGTGGCCACTCCCTGTTGCTCTCGAGCTGCTGCTGATGTGGACTGTCCCTCGCTGTCGTCCATGGCACAATCTCTGTTGGCATCCCGCGGTTCCATGGAGTTATCCATGGCCTCCGAGTGTGAGCTGCTATCCAGTTTAGATAGATATCGGGCTTGGATTCTTTGGGAATGGGAGCGCGTTATCGGAGTCAGAGATTCCGACCCTCTACCTCTTATATATTCTATCCCGCTCCTAAAGTATGTTTCTCATTTTCCCTCTTCGGCATCACCAAATTCCATATACCTAACTATTTCGACTAGTTTTAACGCTTACTAACGATTTCTATCTTTTGTATTTTCACAGAACTTGCACATTACAAGAATGGGTGAGATAAGTTTGGTTTTTAGGCGGCTGCTTGTCGGTAAGTCTTCTACTAAAGTAAAATATAGACTATTAATTTCCGTTTTCCTACATTTTTCTGATTGTCTCCTGGCTATGACATAGGCTGGACAACGATTGCATGTGGCATCTTTTAAGCCACCTGCCCGGATCACAGCCTATGTTCTGGCAGATTTTAACGGTAAATAAAAAAGTATTCTTATTGAAATTGTATGCAAAAAAAAAACTAATTGTTATTGTTGTTTTCCTTGGCAGAGCCGTAAACGGCAGCGCAGCAGTGAATTTATTGTCTCCGCTCTGGGACCAGTTTACGGGATTCCACTTTGGATTCTTCGAATTTTGGACTTTTTCTCGACCCTCTTTGCTGTCTTGTGGTTGACCTTCCAGCCGTGGCAGCAACAGGTGAGGCTTTAGGATCCTCCCCGCGGTCCAAACAGCTGACTGTCAATGGACAGAAGTCACAAAGATATACGACTATTGTAAGTTTAAGTACTCGATTTCACACGCAATTTATATTTCCAATTAGGCGCCATTTGTTACTGGCCGACTTGTGGTTCGGGTTCCCTTCCTCGACTTGCCGGCTAGACAGAGATAAACCAGGGGTGGGTAAGACCTCGATATAGGGAAAAGTCGGTTAACAAAATAATTTATATTTAAACTTGGACTAACGAAATTCGTTTACTTTTCGAACACTCTGTCGGACAATCGGAAACAAGCATACGGTGGACAGCTGTTAAAGTTCACCCTAACGGAGCCCTCCCCACCATGAGTTGGCGATAAATTCACCTGCCGACTCCTAAATCCTGACGGGCACCCACCTCACACACTTATTTCACCCACCGTAACTCATTACTCGAACATTTCACTTTTACTTACACAAAGACATTTAATAAATTAACACTTAACATATTTTACAATTTTTATATCCTTGCGACGGTATTATAATTTTGTCGTGAAATGTGTAACGCATAGAAGGAGACATCTCCGACCCCATAAAGTATATATATTCTTGACCAGTATCAACAGCCGAGTTGATATAGCCATGTCCGTCTGTCCGTCTGTCTGTTTCTATGCGAACTAGTCTCTCAGTTTTAAAGCTATCTTCATGAAACTTTGCAGAAGTCCCTCTTTCTGTTGCACGCAGTTCATATGTCAAAACCAGCTGGATCGGACCACTAAATCATATAGCTGCCATAGGAACGATCGGTCGAAAAGTAGGTTCTTGTATGAAAAACATTTTTGTTAATAAAGATTTCTTGACTAAACTCGGTATTTATTAGTTTTACTACGCTCCCCATATATATGCAAAATCCCATTAAGATCGGACAAGTATATTACATAGCTGCCATAGGAACGATCGGGCGAAAATTAAGTTTTTGTATGGAAAATTTTTATGTTTTTCAAGATATCTTGACCAAACTCGGTATTTATTAGTTTAACTAAGCTCCTCATATATATGCAAAATTCTATTAAGATTGGGCAACTATATCATATAGCTGCCATAGGAACGATCGGTCGAAAATTAAGTAAGTAAGCAATTGTTGCTAGTCCAATTGATTGAATTGTTCCCTGACCAATTCCTGTTATATTTGTTTTGAAAGTTTGATTAATTTTAGAACATATGCTATTATCTTTTAGAATTGATATGTTAGCTCCAGTATCTATTAGTAATGTTAATGGTTTATTATTTTTTGATTCTGTATTTTAATTATGCTGCTGAGATTTAGATTTATATTAAAAACTTTTATGTTCTGTTGCTCAAGGGGGCTTGAGCGTTTTCCGAGCTACTTTGTGTTACTCGTACTTGATTATTACTTCTATTATTACCTCTTTTTGAGCCGCCTCTGTTCGAGCCACCTCTAGAGTTGTTGTTGTTGTGATTATTGTTATTATTGTACCTTTGGCCGCCTCTGTTATAGTTACG
The DNA here is from genome assembly GCA_035045885.1 of Drosophila borealis. Taxonomy (NCBI): domain Eukaryota; kingdom Metazoa; phylum Arthropoda; class Insecta; order Diptera; family Drosophilidae; genus Drosophila; species Drosophila borealis. The sequence goes on from JAWNOR010000194.1 coordinate 21,824,692, forward strand.
GCCTCTATAATTACCACGACCACGATTTCCACCGCGCTGTGGGTAATTTTGGTAATACATAATATTATTAGTTTCTTCTGCTATATCATTGGCTGTTTCAATAAATGTAGCTATTGCTTCGTCCATAGTGTTGAATTGACGAGAACGCATAACAGCTTTAATTTCTTTGCTTAGGCAATTTTCTTCATTGCTGATACAGCTTGTTTGGTACTTAACGATTTAGCTTGTTCTAGTGTATATTCTTTTTCAATATATGCTCCTTCTAGAGACCTAGCTAACTTTTCTATCTCTTGGGTATACATGTTGGGTGTTTTGTTTTTCTGGGAAAGATTCAATAATCGTGCAGATATATTGTCGATTGGACTCACCCTTTACATTTGTTTTAAGTTTATTTATGATCTGATCAATTGTACTCTCATTGCTGATTATATTCCTGGCTGGTCCTTTTAGTTTTGTTTTTATTAAAGATACTGCTAAGTTTTCATGCGTATTGTTTTTATAATTTCCAATGCATCTATGAAACTACGCAGGTTTTCAGCTTTACCGCTGAAATCCGGTATAATCCTCGATGCTGTGTTTATAAATTCAATATTAGTTTGCGTCATGATTGCTGGTTTTTGTTCGACAATGCTGGAGTTCGTGTCGGATTCTGATAAGGAATTATCTATGTCTATTTCGGGTAAATTTATAACCTTTATGATGCCTTTGGCCTACACGGTCGATTTCTTACCCATGCCGATCTTGCCTATTGGTAGCAATGCACCGAAGATATGAGTGTATGGGTAGGCAAATTTGGGCATAAGTTTCGTTGCTGGCCATAGCAACAGGAGAATCAATTTTGAGAGGTGCACCAGTGGCAGTTTTCTTTTTTTCATTGCGGCCAACCAAAAACTTAAATAACCCAAAAAACACATTTGGGAAAACACGTTTAAAACGTTTATTAATAATATAATATACGCATATATACAAAATATATGTACGTATATAAAATAGTGACCAATGAAAACAAATAGCCCGTGTAAAAACATCTGTGCCGAGGGACAAAAATTCAAACTTTAAACATACATACGACACGTAACGAAAAAAAAGATAAGATAACAAAAGAAAGAAAACGACAAACGGTTCCGGCTACGAAATGATCCAGGCGTCCACGAAGCTCTCGAAGCAGAGAGGTAATCTGCTACCACCCAGGCCAGGCCAGCTCAGCGGTGCACGTCAGCCATACCCTCGGCGCACTTTTCACAGGCGATATCCCGAAGGATAGGCTAAGAAGCGGCCACGGGCGTGACCACGCCCGCATCATCCGAGCGAGTCTATTCCATAACGCCCCTCCTCGCCCCGAGCAAAAGTCAGAGTCGAAAGCAGACTCATAGTTAAGCAACCTAAAAAGAGACAATTTTGTAAATAATTAGATTGAGTTTTTTATACCCTAAACCCATTGAAAATGGGGAAAAGGGGTATAATGAATTTATGCAAATGTATGTAACAGGAAGCAGAAAGCATCTCCGACCCTATACAGTATATATATTCTTGTTCAGCACCAACAGCCGCGTCGATTTAGCCATGTCCGTCTGTCTGAACGCAAGGATCTCAGGACCTATAAGAGCTAGAGACTTAAAAGAGACTTTAGCTGTAGGTCCTCCTAGTCCATGCGCAGATCGAGCTTGTTTCCGACATTCGATAACTTGCCCCATTTCCAAGTAATCGATAAAAATCCATATCGAAATCCTGTTGTTAAAGCAATTTTGGTAAATAATAAGAGCTAGAGTCACCAAACTTGACATATAGCTTCTAGAATAGTATATATATCAAGTATCTTTAATTTTATACCTATCGTCACCTCCCCTCTACCACCACAAAGCTATAAATCATGTTAGTAAACCAATTTGTATTGCCTACCTATTTAATCCACAATTTAAATGCAATTGTCATTTTGAGAATACACGAATATTTTATAATATTATACAATAAGATCTTCTGCTGAAATTCTTCAAGATCGGTTAAGAAACACAATGTGCGAACGTGTTAGGAGCAGCTAGCGCAAATTCCAAGAATTTCTGTATACAGCATTGCAATTGCGATTGTATTGTTTTCTGTGCTGATATTTGAACTCGTTTTTTTCTGATTTAGATTTATGTATTTGTTGGTGTGGCTGCTGAGTAGAGGCGGCAAAAAGTAGCGCCATCAGTTACGAGTTCACACCCTACCCAGAAAACAATTTTTTTGGCTGGTGTGGCTGTGTTGTCAGTTCGATCCCTGCCAAGGGAACTTTTTTTTTAATACTAGCGCGATCTGCATTTTTTGTCGCAAGAAGAGGGTTCAGGGTATCCCCTAGTCGGGAGCTCCCGACTAGAACCTCTTACTTGTTTTTCTGTTAATCTTTTGTGCACGTTTTATATTTTTATATTTTTTGCACATATATACACATTTTTCGTCGGGTACCTTGTTCCCCATTGATGCAACAATTACCTTATATTTGTCTCTATTTCTTTTGTTTCGCGGCGACTGTTAATAACCTTTGGAACTACATTCGTCGTCTTTTCTTTTTGATTTGTGTAAAAAATGACTTTTGCAAAAAAATGAAGCTTTACAAATTAATTTTATTGTAATAGTCTTAATTAATGCCAACAATTATACTTAACTCATATAAAGAATTATGGCCGGTTAATTTTGTGGATGGAGGGGAGGAGAATGTCCACGTCGTCCGGATAAGTGCCGTCTTACATCTGAAATAAAAGGGTGGTGAAATGCAAATTAATAATTAGAACCACAGGACGGGCGGGAGCGCCATGGCGACAACAGCGAAGCCACCAATTGACGTCCGATTTGTTGTTTTATTTAGTGTAACTAGGCCGCTGGCCTTTGTTTACGTTTTGGAATCAGCTGTTTTAGTGATGTGTAGATTTGGCGCAGTTTTGTGCAATTATTCCCTGGACTGACAAACCGATACGTAACAAATCAATTCTTAAAACTTAATAATGTGGCTAAGCAGGTCTCGAGTAACTTTGACTCGAGTTTTGAGTTGCTTAGCACATATAAATCCGAGTCTCCAACCAATCGCAGGTTAGAGCCACAATTTTTGCATTTGCCCTCTCCATCTGTCCAAACTCCTACGCCTCTTCTGTCCGTGCCTAGCAACTTGGATTTATCCCTAATGTTGTCATTATTACCTTCTCCGAGCGATTGTCCAAATATTACCCCTGTTGTATCCCCTGGAGTAGTCCCAGTAGACCCTGTAGTTGAACCTGCCCCAGTTAGTGAAACTGCTTCAGCCCCATTAGGTTCTGGCCGCAAAGGTAGGCATGCGCGAAATCTAGCCCAGATTGTAAAAAACAATCACGGTGTCTCTTTGGCCCCACCAACTCAAGTTTTACATTAAGCCCCATTAGCTCCCACTTTAACTGTTGTTGCCCCTCGTAGGCAAGTTTTTGTGTCTCGACTTTCGTCTGACACCACTTGTGAGTCAATGGATGCCTATTGCTAGCAAATTTATATTTATTTATAATTTATTCACTCCCCGTGAAATAGCATCTTTCAAAATGTTTCACATGATTCATTTCACTTGTTATCCTAAATTTTGGCCTCCGCACATGATTGTTCACGAGCTTAAGCCAAACAAGTAAGAGGTTCTAGTCGGGAGCTCCCGACTAGGGAATACCCTGAACCCTTTTCTTCCAACACCAAATGCAGCTTGCGCTACGCGCTCGTTTGCCTTAATAGTAATAAAAAACATTAAAATAAAAAAAAAATTGTTCCCTTGGCAGGGTTCGAACTTGCAACTAACCGCACCACTTGCCGCCGCCTCTACTCACCAACCACACCCATAATTGAGACTAAATGAAAAAAAAACAATTAAAATAGCAGCACAGAAAACAATACAATCGCAATTAAATTGCTGTTGATAGAATTTGTGTACATGTGTGTGTGTGTACATGTAAACAGAAATTCTTGGAACTTGCGCTAGCTGCTGCTAACACGTGCGCACATAACTGTTGTGTTTCTTAACCGATCGTAATGAAATTTTCTACAGTACATCTTATTGTAGAATAGAATATAGAATATTTGTGTATTCTCAAAATGTCAATTGCATATAAATTGTGGATTAAATTGATGGGCAATATAAGTTGGTTTATTACCTTGATTTGTAGCTTTTTGGTGGTAAGCGGGAGATGGCGATAGCTATAAAATAAAGGATACTTGATATATATATACTATTCAAGAAGCTACATGTCAAGTTTGGCGACTTTAGCTCTAATTATTTACCAAAATTGCTTAAAAAACAATCACGGTGTCTCTTTGGCCCCACCAACTCAAGTTTTACATTAAGCCCCATTAGCTCCCACTTTAACTGTTGTTGCCCCTCATAGGCAAGTTTTTGTGTCTCGACTTTCGTCTGACACCACTTGTGAGTCAATGGATGCCTATTGCTAGCAAATCTTCTGCTAGCGTGTCAATTACCAAATTTAATTTATTCACTCCCCGTGAAATAGCATCTTTCAAAATGTTTCACATGATTCATTTCACTTGTTATCCTAAATTTTGGCCTCCGCACATGATTGTTCACGAGCTTAAGCCAAACAAGTAAGAGGTTCTAGTCGGGAGCTCCCGACTAGGGAATACCCTGAACCCTTTTCTTCCAACACCAAATGCAGCTTGCGCTACGCGCTCGTTTGCTTTAATAGTAATAAAAAACATTAAAATAAAAAAAAAATTGTTCCCTTGGCAGGGTTCGAACTTGCAACTAACCGCACCACTTGCCGCCGCCTCTACTCACCAACCACACCCATAATTGAGACTAAATGAAAAAAAACAATTAAAATAGCAGCACAGAAAACAATACAATCGCAATTAAATTGCTGTTGATAGAATTTGTGTACATGTGTGTGTGTACATGTAAACAGAAATTCTTGGAACTTGCGCTAGCTGCTGCTAACACGTGCGCACATAACTGTTGTGTTTCTTAACCGATCGTAATGAAATTTTCTACAGTACATCTTATTGTAGAATAGAATATAGAATATTTGTGTATTCTCAAAATGTCAATTGCATATAAATTGTGGATTAAATTGATGGGCAATATAAGTTGGTTTATTACCTTGATTTGTAGCTTTTTGGTGGTAAGCGGGAGATGGCGATAGCTATAAAATAAAGGATACTTGATATATATATACTATTCAAGAAGCTACATGTCAAGTTTGGCGACTTTAGCTCTAATTATTTACCAAAATTGCTTTAAAAACACGATTTTTATCGATTACTTAACAACGGGGCAAGTTATCGATTATCAGAAACAAACTCGTACTGCGCGGGCACTAGGAGGACTTACAGCTAAAATTTCAAGACTCTAGCTCTTATAGGTTCAGAGATCCTTGCGTTCAAACATACGGACAGACGGACGGACGGGCAGACAGACGGACATGGCTACTTTATGGGGTCGGAGAAGCATCCTTCTGCATGTTGCATTCATTTGTACATAAACATTATACCCCTTTTACCAATTTTCACTGGGTTCAGGGTATTAGATTATTCCTTAGATTCGGGGAAATTCAAACAATTTTATTTTGCATAGAAATGATCGGCCGACTTTCCAGTCGGAACCATTTTACCACGCCTACTGACGCTGATTGTCTCAGTTAAGGTGTCTTTTCCATCACGCGATGTCTATATAACATGCTGCTATGCTCCTCCTTCTTCTGATATTCAAGTTTACATGAAACATATTACTTGTATTAAAAATTTTCTTCACACGTTTGTGATAATGACATATTTATAATGATGGGTGATTTCAATTTGCCGAACATCTCTCAAATGGGTCCAGGTCCCCTCCTTTGAATCTTCCAGAGGATGTATATCAATATACTTTAGAGGTTGCAATGTTCAATTTCAAGCCTCTCATTTCCCATTCACCAGCTACCAATAAGCCCCGCCGTTGCTTTCGCAAAGGAAACTATCTTTTCTACTATTATCTGGTCTTTTTTATATGACTCGGTTGATATGAATACTGCTATTAATTTTTTTGATTACACACTGTACTGGTCTTAGATGTCTGTATTCCCAATTCAATTCCTTCGACTGCTTCTTCAAAGCCATCCTGGTTCAGTCTTTGACTGAAAAATATAAAATGACTTGGCTAAATACTCCATATGCGAGACAATTTTATAATTTTGTAAACTTAAAGCGAATCATAAATATTGCCTATTTCTTCTTATCTTGGGATGGATAGATAAACCTCTTTGCTTATTTTTCCAATCAACTTACTTTTCTATCTGTCTGTCCTTATATCATGCCTTACTCCTATAATATTTCTTTCTCTAGTTCTATATTTGTTCCCATTATTTCCCAATCCTCTCTCCTTTCAGCTAAAAACTTTTTAAAATCATCGTACTTTTGTTCTCAATATTCCTGGATGTCTATTTAAGGAGTGGAGTGCTTTCGTTACTTGTCCATTGCTAAAGCTTTTCAATCTATCCCTTGAATCTTTTCTCTTTCCTTCTCTTTGGAAAGAATTTTGTCTTATTCCTCTCCTGAGGAGGTTGATATAACTAATTACAGAGGCAGTGCAACATTGTCCGCTTTCCCTAAGTTATTTAAAAATATAAACACTTCGAGGTTTGCAGCATTTATGCAAATCAGTTGGCCCCCTGCTCAGTATGGGTGCGTAATGAATCAGGGAATTACGACCATTATTAGAAGGTAACCTGTTGTCATAACCACCGACTCTATGGACCATGAGCTTTTGCTTCTTAAACTTGACCGTTATGTTTCTTTCTCTATCTTTTGCTTTGGATTTCTTCTTATTTAAGGGGTAGGATCCAAAGAGACTTGCGAAGTTTGACTTCCCCGAAAGAGGTTTACGTTACTTCTAGTGTACCTCAAAGAAGTGCTCTTAGACCTTTACCTTTTACTCTTTTTAATTGAATGATCTCCCCTATGTTTTGTTCTTCATATTACTACCACTGTGAATGACACCAAAGGTATGATTGTATTCATTATACTTTGGGCTTAAGAGTTTAACAATCTCTTCATACCTAAATTACTGTATATCTCACTTGTACGCTTGTGTTCTTGAATACTGTTGATGTATATAATAATAGTCAAGATCGAATGGAATAAGTGCAGAACAATTTTCTGATTTTTGCTTTACGAGGCTTACGTTGGGCCATTAATATTGGGTTATCATCGTACTCTAGCAAGCTTCTTCTTCTTAATCTCCCGTCGTTAACCAACTGGCGGACAATCCTCTGTGATGTCGTCCTTCATTATTAGATTGTTGGCGACATAGATTTCTACTTTCTTTTAGGTCGTCTTTTCTGCTCCCTCCAGACCTATCAGAAATTATCGCCATTTATTCCTACCTACATGCAAGCCAGATGACTCTTTAGCCCCGTTTTCTCTACTGAACTTTCTCTCTCCCCAATAAAATGCTTCAGGAACTCGCTGTCTATACCCAGCTCTGAGTACGGCTTGCAGGACCTGCTAAAAATTTCCCCCATCGGGGCAGTCTTTCTCATCTGCAATAATTTTAATAAATAATAATTAAATAAAAATAATTTGTCCTCCCTTTTTTCTTATGAGCTTTATTTCGATTAATACTAATACCTTCCATCTTAGTTATAGACTATAATATCGTCATTGATAAAATTAGTTGTGAAAAGGGGCATAGCTTGCCGAACAGACAAACAAATAACCTTTGTTGTGATGTTTTTAGAAATTTTTTATTCTAAATAGGCTTCAAAAAATAAAAATCTTTTTTTTAACCTTGTGCAGTAAATAAATAAAAAACGAGAAAGAAGGGCTATCTTCGGCACGCCGAAGATTTAATACCCTTGCAGATCTAACCTTTTCATAATGCTCATAGTGCTTTGCCCGTATCTAAGAAGCACGGGAAAAGTAATTAATGCCAAGTATGGTTAAGATTTCTTGAAAAACCAAAAGTTTTACCATACTACTTAATGTTCGACCGATCGTTCCTATGGCAGCTATATGATATAGTAGTCCGATGTTGACAGGATTTTGAATATATATGAGGAGTATAATAAAACTAATAAATTCCGAGTATGGTCAAGTTATCTTGAAAAACAAAAAAATGTTCCATACAACTTAATTTTCGATCGATCGTTTCTATGGCAGCTATATGATATAGTGGTCCGATCCAGCTGGTTTTGACATATATACTGCGCGCAATAGATAGAGGGACTTCTGCAAAGATTCATAAAGATAGCTGTAAAACTGAGAGACACGTTCGCATAGAAACAGATAGACGGACATGGCTATATCTAGTGGCTGTTGATATTGATCATGAATATATGTATATACTTTATGGGGTCGGAGAAGTCTATTCACTATTCACAACTATTAGACGCTCATTTAGCATTTACTTATTTTATAGTAGTTATATTGGTAACTACTTTCTCCCACAGGCAATCGGAACCTCGTGCAAAAGTACAAAGGTTTCAAAATTAGAAATTTTTATTTTTCCCTTTTTTGTGTTATTTGGGTAGTTACCAAATTTAATATTGGAGCTGTCGTTTATTTTAAGCATATTTATTTACACACGATTCATACCATATTCATGTTTTGAAAATTGTTGTTTGAGTGATCACATAAGTCAGTGAAAACTGATTGGAAAGTTAGCTTACCTAAATTTGGTTCCCTCACCTGGCATATAGAGGCACCGCGTTAGCTGGCCATCTACTGCGGGATCGCAAATTGGGCAAATCAGCGTAACCAAGAGCCACGATTCGTTCCCAAGAACCCCTGCAAAACCCACCCGTTCTGATTTCTTGCAAATAGAGTACAAAGCTGTTGACGACAACAACGACGCTCAAACGTTTCATTATCTTCTAGATTAAAATTAGTTCGTAAAGCGAAAAATAATGTGCTCAATCACGTGCTTTAAGAGAAACTGTTCGAATAGGGGATGTCCTAAGCCGTCTTTTGGTAAAAAGTAGAAGAAGCTTGCGCTACCCTTTTTTTCTTCCGGTCGCCGAAATGGGTATTGATATCAACCACAAGTACGATCGCAAGGTTCGCAGAACCGAACCCAAATCTCAGGATGTATACCTGCGCTTGCTCGTCAAGTTGTACCGTTTCCTGCAACGTCGTACAGACAAGAAATTTAACCGCATCGTTCTGAAGCGTTTGTTTATGAGCAAAACCAATCGCCCACCAATGTCGCTGCAGCGCATTGCTCGCTTCTTCAAGGCCGCCAAGCAGCCTGAGTCGACCATTGTCGTTGTTGGCACCGTTACCGACGATACCCGCCTGTTAGTGGTGCCCAAGCTGTCGCTGTGCGCCCTGCATGTCACCCAGACGGCTCGCGAGCGTATCCTGAAGGCCGGCGGTGAGGTCCTGACCTTCGATCAGTTGGCTCTGCGAGCGCCTACCGGCAAGAACACCCTTCTGCTCCAGGGAAGACGCACCGCTCGTACTGCCTGCAAGCACTTCGGTAAGGCTCCTGGTGTGCCCCACTCGCACACCCGCCCATATGTGCGATCCAAGGGACGCAAGTTCGAGCGTGCTCGTGGTCGTCGCTCTAGCTGCGGTTACAAGAAGTAAACAACAGCATGTGGAATTGGTAGACGTCGCTTTTTGGTTAATATATTGATTTGTCAATCGAGGGAAAAACGTTGCGCTCATTGTGGCAATAAAAAAGTTTTATTACCCGGTCATTTTCTCCAAAAAATAAAATCATTTTAATACAGCCATGATAATAACATTGGATTTTTATGGCTAAAAAAGAAAAGCATAAAATAAAAACGCAATTGCAATTTCTCATTTTCGACTTACAATGTATGCCGATGATGTAAGGTTGTTATCATGTTATCTATTTTTAATCTAAGTAGTTTCAAATGCAAGGTGCCTCTTTAAATACACACTTTCCAAATGATTTTTCAAAATTCTTGACAGCTTACCACTAGAACATGGCAATAGTACCGGTAATGAAGTTAATGATCAGGTGTCAAACGTCGGTCTAAGGAGTTTGCCGATCCGTACACGGCAAGCTCCTTTGCTATATATTTTGTACGAACTATTTATCTGACTGGTCGCCACAATATTCCATTTATCAAGACAGAATTTAACCTGTACTTTTCTTAAGTTATATAATGTTTATTATCTGGAGTGCGGATACTCCAAGAGAACCATAGACTTTGAACAATGCGTGGTGTATTTATTCGTAATGTAATAAAATTCTGAGTCTCTAAAACTTTGCTCGCTTAAATTTTGCTCAACTAACTATGCATTGGACGATACATTCCGAGTCGTCAGTGATGATCATACTATTTAGCAAGTAGAAAGTATCAGTCTTTAGTCTTAGTTTGTATTCGTTTTATTAATTCTGGACTCATTTCGTACGTCAAGAGACTGCGCCTCTCAATCAGCGCGAAAGAATACAATAGACGTGCGATCCATAAGTTATTAGAACTGAGCAGGACTGGATGGTTTTTAGGTGTACTGCTGCTACTTTGTCCCAAGATTGTCGCTGACGACGTTTGTTACGAGATTAGATGTCTCCCAAGATCGCAGCTAGTTCATAATTACCAACGATTTTAATGAAAGGGTGGCGGGTTTCCGCAGCCAAGCAACGCGCGAGGCAGATTGACGTGCACGTAAGCTTTCACGAGCAGCTCAAATTTTTGTCCGCCTGACCTGCGACGAACGCAGAGTATTTGTTCCGGAAAGAAACGCAAACATTGTCTGCGCCGTATAGCAAGGGCATTGTGAAAATGTTCTTCCCATAAACACACACTTGCGCTTCCACACGGTGATCGATGTGGTAACAGTAACGGCAGATGTAACGAATATCACGTGCGGTCTGAAGCTTGGAAAGTTGCCTGGCCCGGACGGTACAGCCAGCCTTAAAGAAGATACCTCCTCAGACCAGTAGCAGGAGCGGAAATTTGTCATCATTCCAAAGCCGGGAAAGCGATTGGATTAGCCTCTCACTTGTTATACACTGAACCCATTAAAAATGTGTGCAAATGTATGTAACAGGCAGAAGGAAGCAAATCCGAGCCCATAATAAAAACATATTATTGATCAGTATCAATAGCTGAGTCGATATAGCCGTGTCCATCTGTCCGGCTGTCCGTCTGTCTGTTTCTATACGAAGTAATCCCTCAGTTTTAAAGCTATCTTTATGAAACTTTGCAGAAGTGCCCCTTTCTGTTGCACGCAGAACATATGTCGGAGCCAGCTGGATAATATAGCTGCCACAGGAAAGATCGGACTAAAAGTAGGTTCTTGTATGGGAATTTTTTTCTGTTTCAAGATATCTTGACCAAACTTGGCATTTATTAGTTTTACTATGCTCCCCATGTATATGCGAAATCCTATCAACATCGCAGAATTATATGATATAGCTGTCATAGGAACGATCGGTTGAAAAGTAAGTTGTTGTATGGAAAATTAGTTTGTTTTTCAAGATATCTTGACCAAACTAGACATTTATTAGTTTTACTATGCTCCCTACATAAACGCAAAATCTTATTTAAATCGGTATACTATATCATATAGCTGCCATAGGAACGTTCGGTCGAAAAATAAGTTGTTGTATGGAAAAATGTTTGGTTTTCAAGATATCTGCATCTTACATACGGGCAAAGCACTATGAGCATTGTGAAAAGGTTGGGTCTGCAAGGGTATTTAATCTTTGGCGTGCCGAAGATAACCCTTCTTTCTCGTTTTTTAATATATGTCGCAGCGCGAGTTGGGATGGAGGGTTCAGGTTACTTATTATGCGTAGCATGTTGTAAAGTGGTGTTCTTAGCCTGGGTCGTAAAACTGTGTCGTACAGATTCTACTCTACAAGAAATTTGTAGTTCGCCGAGACGTGAAGCTGAAAGGGGGGTAGGGAGTTGAAGGGATCACTCCGCCACAGAATGGTTAGTTTTAGGAAAGGGGAAGGAAACCGTTGTGATCTCTCCGTCGCGGCTAGGGTTAGGGTTGATCAGCGTGATGGGTGCTGCTGGGGTCGTTCTGCTGCTAAGTGAAGAGTTGCTGAACCTAAGTGACTCTTACTCGACACCGAACACAACAAAAGAAGAGAACAGGAAGCGCTTCAATTGTAATAACACTCTTTTATTCAACCTAGAATATTGGCCCTACTGCACCGTCAATTCTTGACTATCTATCCAACCTAGTGGTCACTTCGCGATTCCTTTTCTATGTCTTGTTTTCTTGACGCGTCCATACGTCCAACACTTACGCTCGACAAATCAGCAGTGAAGCTGTTGATCAGCTTCGCCTTCTTACGACCCTTTTCGCCCTTTTCGCTGTGCGGCGAAAACTATCTTTTTAAGCCTGTTTGCTCCTCCGCTCCTCCCGTTTTCATTTTTTAGGAGTCAGAGTTGCCTATGATTATATTTAATTCCTTATCGATTTCTCTTAACTTAAATCCCCTTAAATTCTTATTCTCATAAATGATTAGTTTTTAAGCTTTTTAGACTTCAATATGTTCAACTTTACTTAATATTAATAGATTATCTGATAATATTATAATTCTTATTCTGACCCCGCGTCACACCCCCCCCCCCCCTCCATTACTTAACGGCGCGTTATCTTCACCTCTCGTCTCGTGGTGATGGTCACCTTAGGGGGCGTTAATAAATACATCTCTTTAGCTTATGTAACCTCCTATGGTGCAGCTCATGAAACTCTTCTCATAGCTACTCAGTCTACTCATTGTTACAATTCTTTTAATCTATCCTGTGTCCGGGTTGTTGCCTCCTGGCTTCCCGTCTTCACTGGTATCTTCTTGGCCTGACCCGTGGTAGATTTTTAGCTGGGCGATGTCTGCTACCCGTCGGGCGCCAAACACACGATATTACGACCCGATAGGGGCCGTCAAACTTCGGCGCTAACTTTACCGCGAATCCCTCGGCAGCCTTCAATAGCTGATGCTGGCGTAGCCAAACCTGGTCGTTAATTTTTGGTCGCCATTTTCTTGGACGAAAATTGTAGTGCCTCCTCTGGTCCTGGGAAGCACGCTGCTGGTTGTGACGGACGATGTCAAACACCTCCCTTAGACGCCCATCCTTTTCCCCTGGCGTTTGCTGAACGGTGGCGGACCCGGACGTAACCTTGTCATATAAGGCAGGTTGGAGACGAAGTTCGCGACCTTGCACCAAGAAAGCGGGTGAAAATCCGGTCGAGTCGGCTACGCTCGTGTTCACCGCCTTATTTCGGGTAGCATCTCGTCCTATGAGCTCTGATGTTCTTCGATGAGCTGGGCGATCATCGTCTTGACCGTCCGGTTCGTCCGCTCGGTAGGGTTTTCTTGAGTGCGATTCGGCGCCGTGTATTGCACCTTGTGACGCGGAGTCACAGTAAGGCTCGCGCCCAAACATAATTCCGACGACTGAGGGAAGCGAACCTAAAGCTCAACATAGAGAAATGCCGTTTCTTCCGGAAGGAATTGGTGTATTTAGGACACGTAGTGAGCGGCGAAGGAATACGGACGGACCCCTCAAAGGTGCTCGCGATCCACAGGCTGACGGCCCCATCGAACTGCAAGGAGCTGCTTCAGTGCTTTGGGATGGCATCGTGGTATCGACGCTTCGTCCCCAATTTTGCGTCGGTGGTGCAGCCGATGACCGCTCTCTTGAAGAAGGGAAAGGTATGGTCGTGGGGCGTGGAACAGCAGGATGCGCTGGAGCAACTCAAGGAGCGACTCACAACCGCGCCGATCCTCGCTTGCCCGGATTTCAGCAAGAAATTCGTGCTGCAAACGGATGCGAGCGATCACGGCCTCGGCGCCGTCCTGAAACAGACCATCGACGAGAAGGAGCGAGTCATCGCTTACGCCAGTAGGAAACTTCTGAAGGCAGAGACCAACTACTCAGCCACTGAGAAGGAATGTCTGGCTATAGTTTGGTCAATCCGCAAGTTGAGATGTTACTTGGAGGGATACAGGTTCGACGTCATTACCGACCACATGGCACTTAAATGGCTCAACTCCATAAAGAGTCCATCTGGAAGGATAGCTCGATGGGCCTTAGAGTTGCAGCAGTTCCAGTTCGACAGGCAGTACCGACGGGGGAAGTTGAACGTGGTAGCCGACGCACTGTCCCGGCAGCCCCTGGAGGCATGTCGTCAGGCCGTGGAGGACCGCGTGTATGCTGGAGAAACTTGCCAAGGAGCCCGCAAAGTATCCGGACTATGCTGTCGAGAACGACCAACTCTATCACCACCTGGGACTTAGAGCCGACGACGAGGACTACGTGCCATGGAAATTGTGCGTCGCCAGTAACCAGAGGCAGAGAGTCCTGCAGGAGTGCAACAATGCCCCGACGGCAGGGCATCAAGGGGTGAGGAAGACGATATCCCGACTAGCACAGAGGTACTACTAGCCAGAAATGTTCCGGGACGCCGCACGACATGTGAGATGCTGCGAGGTGTGTCAGAAGTTCAAGGTGGAACAGGTGAGACCGGCAGGACGAATGCTGACGCGCCAGGTAACGGAACCATGGGCCATATTATGCGCAGATTTCGTGGGGCCGCTGCCACGCTCGAAGCACGGTAACACCATGTTGCTGGTATTCCACGATGCGTTTAGCAAGTGGGTGGAACTGGTCCCTTTGAGGCGAGCGACGGCGGAACACTTACAGAATACGTTCCGGGAACGGATACTTTGCCCATTCGGAGTCCCCCGGAAGTTTGTGTGCGACAACGGAGTACAGTTCACAAGCCGACCATTCAAGGCCTTCTTGACTTCGATCGGCGTAGAGGTGCAATACACGGCGCCTCACTGCCCCCAGGAAAACCCTACCGAGCGGACGAACCGGACGGTCAAGACGATGATCGCCCAGTTCATCGAAGGACATCAGAGCTCGTGGGACGAGGTCCTACCCGAGATAGCGTTGGCGGTGAATACAAGTGTGGCGGACTCGAACCGATTTTCTCCCGCCTTCTTGGTACAGGGTCGCGAACCTCCTCTCCCCGCCGCTTTATACGACGAGGTTACGCCTGGGCCCACCACTGTTCAGCAAACGCCAGGAGAAAAGGCCCAGCGTCTGAGGGAGGTATTCGATATCGTCCGTCATAACTTGCAGCGTGCTTCCCAGGACCAGGGAAGACATAACAATCTGCGACGACGGGAATGGCGGCCAAAAGGGGACAAGCAGGTGTGGCTACGCCAACACTAGTTGTCAAAGGCTGCCGACGGATTCGCGGCAAAACTAGCGCCGAAGTTCGACGGCCCCTTTCGGGTCGTCAGAAGACGACTGACCAGGCGAAAGAGAGTTTAAGAAAGAAATTTGTAATAGGTTTAACTAGCTATAAGATAAGTCGTGATAAGCCGCACCAGAGGGGGGGTATCAGGATAATAGACAGGCCGTGGTTGATGTTAGGGGCTTCCGTGCATAGGCCGAAACCGCTTTTGCGTATGCGACGGTAACTCCTCGTTTAGAGTGACCATCACCGACGTCCACAGGGTGATAATCACCCGCCGTCAACAAAGGGGGGGGGGGGGGGTTGTGAGGCGGAGTCACAGTAAGGCTCGCGCCCAAACATAAACATGAGAAAAATGAAGTAAATAATAATCATATTGTTACCATAGGCTAAGTATGAAGACAATGATGTAAATGAAGTCAGTTATCGGTTAAGAGTATGCTTACTAAATTAAGAGAGCCCGATTGCAAGCGCAATCGAATCACTTGCAACTCTGTTGAGATTTTTAGGAGTAAAAGAGAACCAAGCTCAGAGAGAGGATTTTTGCCGCAAGGCAAAAAGGGCAAAAAGAGGGTCGTGAGTTGCTGCCGCCGATCAGCAACTACACTTTGGAACCGGCAAGCGTGAGTATCGGACGTGCATACGTAACGAGGGACAGAGTTTAGGGACCGCGAGTTAGCTGCCAGGTTAGGTAGGAATAACCCAGAATTGACGGTGCAGCAAGGCTAGGAAAGTTAAGAAACAAATAAAAACAGAAGTGAACGTACACAGAATAAAACAGTGTGTGCGTTGTCTGTGTAGAAATTGTGCATTTGTACGCTTTCGTCTTGCAGCGGAGCGATCCCAGCAGCACCCATCACGCAGGCCGACTCTAACCTAACCGCAGCGGAGCGATCCCGGCGGCTTCCCTTTTTTCTTAACAGAGTTAGCAACCACTCTGAGGCGGAGTCATCCCGACGGCTCCATACCCCCCTTTTCAACTTCGCGTCTCGACAAACTACAAATTTCTTGTGGAGTGGACCTAGGTAAGACAGAGTTATCACCCCGGCCAAGAAGCTACTTTACAACCTCTACGCTGATAGAGGTCAAGAGCCGTGAATGTCCGGCTTGTGAACTGCACTCCGTTGTCGCATACAAACTCCGAATGACTCCGAATCGACAGAGTTTCCGTTATCGGAACGCCCTCTGTAATTGTTCCGCCGTCACCCTTCTGAAGGGAACCAGTTCCGCCCACTTGCTAAACGCATCGTGGAATACCAGCAGCATAGTGCTCTTGTGCTTCGAGCGTTATAGGGGGCCCACGAAGTCGGTTCCGTCACCTGGCGCGTCAGCATTCGTCCTGCCGGCCTCTCCTGTTCTACCTTGAACTTTTGACACACCTCGCAGCACCTCACATGTCGTGCGGCGTCCCGGAACATTCCTGGCCAATAATACCTCTGCGCTAGGAGAGATATTGTCTTCCTCACCCCTTGATGACCCGCCGTCGGAGCATTATGGCACTCCTGCAGCACTCTCTGCCTCCGATTTCCGGCGACGCAGAATTTCCACGGCACGTAGTCCTCGTCGTCGGCTCTGTGTCCCAGGTGTCGATAGATTTGGCCGTTCTCGACAGCATAGTCCGGGTATTTTTCTGGCTCCTTGGTGAGTTTATCCAGCATACATGCGGTCCATCCGCAGGGGTGCTGCTCTTCCACGGCCTGACGGCATGCCTCTAATGGCTGTCAGGGTAGCGCGTCAGCTACCACGTTCAACTTCCCCCGTCGGTTCTGCACGTCGAACTGGAACTGCTGCAACTCTAAGGCCCATCGAGCTATCCTTCCAGATGGACTCTTTATGGAGTTGAGCCATTTAAGTGCCAAGTGGTCGGTAATTACGTCGAACCTGTATCCCTCCAAGTAACATCTCAACTTGCGGACTGACCAAACTATAGCCAGACATTCCTTCTCCGTGGCTGAGTAGTTGGTCTCTGCCTTCAGCAGTTTCAGTTGTCAGGACGGCGCCGAGGCCGTGATCGCTCGCATCCGTTTGCAGCACGAATTTCTTGCTGAAATCCGGGCAAGCGAGGATCGGCGCGGTTGTGAGTCGCTCCTTGAGTTGCTCCAGCGCATCCTGCTGTTCCACGCCCCACGACCATACCTTTCCCTTCTTCAAGAGAGCGGTCCTCGGCTGCACCACCGACGCAAAATTGGGGACGAAGCGTCGATACCATGAGGTTATCACCAAGCATTGTCGTGCTCCTTACAATTCGATGTGGCCGTCCGCCTTTAAATCGCGAGCACCTTTGAGGGGTCCGTGCGGATTCCTTCGCCACTCACCACATGCTCCAGATACACCAGCTCCTTCCGGAAGAACCGGAATTTCTCCCTGTTTAGCCTCAAGTTCGCTTCCCCTAGTCGTCGGAACACCTCTTTCAGATTGGCCAAGTGCTGCTCCTTGGTTGCGCCTATGACGATGATGTCGTCCAGATAGGCGAAAGCGTGGGGCTTCATTTTCGGTCCTATCTCCGAATCCAGTGCCTTCCGGACCGTGGCGCATGCCGAGTGTAGACCGAAGGGCATCACCTTCCATTGGTATAGTCCCCGTCATGGGACTGTAAACGCGGTTTACTGCCTGCTCCGTTCTTCCGTGGGTATCTGTCATTATCCTTGCTTCAGATATTGACGTGCGTGCCGTAGGCGCTCTAAAATATGATTTCTCCGGGGTACTGGGTATGCGTCCGGAATCAAATGTGCATTAAGCTGCATGTAATCGATGCACATTTGCCATTCTCCGTTCTTCTTCCTTACCAGCACAATCGGCGCGCTGAACAGGCTTCGGGACGGCTCGATTGCTCCCGTCAAGAGCAATTCCTTCACATGACTCGCTGCATAGTCGGGTTCCTCGGGTAGTATCTCTGTTTGATGGGCTCGTTGTCCTTCATAACATTCCGATGGCTAGCTATGTGGGACACGCCTTTCAGCCCGAATCGAATCGCGCCAACTTCGGCTCTAGAAGCACCTGCAGGCCAGACGTCTTCCCTGTTGGGACTCCCCTCTTCAGACCCTTCACCACTACTGGCCTCGTGACTATCTCCCGCGGCCGGGTTTTCCGCCGCGACTAGTACACCTGCTAGCACGACTTCTTCTGATGCGCGTGGTTGATCCTCTTGCCCGTTGGATCCAGACAACCTTCCCAGCTTCCCGCTTTTAGGTGCTGATCCACGCGTAGGCCCCGAATTCCCGCCTCTGCTGACCTCCGTCGTCGACTGCCTTTCACCCTAACCCTTGTCGAGTCCTCCTTACGCTCCTGTTTCCAATCCTTTACTGGCGCTCTGGACACCCCCGGATTTTCAGACCCCGCCTCTAATGGCACCCTGGACAAGTTTGCTATCCGACCGAGCCTCCACTGGCGTCCTGGACACACTCTTATCGTCCGACCGCGCCTTCACCCTGAACACATCCCGATTGCGCCCCCAGGATCCTCTCCGCGGGACGGACTGCCGCGCTCTGTCGAATCCCTAACCTTGCCGCCGGGGTCAGCTGCGCAGGGCAACCAGTCGCCCCTTCCCTAATTCCCTGTCCCTCCGGCTTTCCTAGCGTCATCTCGCACGGAGAAAGTCCATACCTAGAATCACTTGGTCTAGCATCGACGTCATTATTAGTAGAGGCACGCCGATCGTGTGCCCCGCTAAACTGATTTCCGCGTGCACCATCCGTGCGACATCTAGCCCTGATCCGTCCGCTAGTCGTATCCTAGTTTACACCTCCCTAATCTCCACGTCCTTCGCGACCTGCGCCGCACAGGCCCCACTGATGAAAGATCGGGTACCACCGGTGTCGATTGTGGCCGCGTACTCCTCCTCGCCGATTTTGTTCGTCGCGACGTTACGAGCCCCTCGACTCGCAAAATATATACTGCTTCCGGGATCCGCTGACCCTCTTGCCCACACCGAAAGCATATCGGGCGGCGCCTAGCTGTTCCTCCAGATTCTTGACCAATCATCCTATTGGCGCCCTCTTCCCTTGGTACCGATAGTGCCCCTGGGACTACTCCACCGAGAGCCATCCCGTCGACTGGTGATGAAGCTACCCTGAACGGGTTAATTATGCTGGTTGTTGTCTGTGCTTGCCCATCGCCTAGATACTTGCCCGTCCTACCCCCTAATCGAGATCGCGAACCAGGCGGGTACTGCTGACCCTGCTGTTTTATACCCTCGTACTCGACGGCTAGCTGTATGAGCTTCGACAGCGACGAGAAATCTTGTCTCCTCACATACAATTTGTACTCTGGGGCTGCGTTGTCATATATCATGGTTAGTTCTTTCTCAGGGCTGTGGTCGGCGTGGTGCATCAACGCCCTTATGTCCATCACATACTGTTTGAATCCTTCGCTATCTCGTTGACGGCGATCCCGGACTTCATCATCCAACAATTCGAAGTATCGCGGGGACAAAAAGAAATCTAAGAATCCCTCCTTGAACTCATTCCATGACACATCTCTTAGCCCACTTGTCATGAACCAACGAGCGGCTTCGCCGATCATGACCTCATTCACTGCCCTTTCGTACGTAACCTCTTATTTTTGTTTCTCGTTACTCCTCTTTGATATCCTCGTTTCGTTGCCTTCTTCTTGGGTTGCGCTTTTATTTCCGTCGAGTGGTCTGTCCTTATTGCTCGCCTTGTTTTAATAACTTTTGGTTTAAATTTTAATATTTTATTTTTAGTTATTTTATTTACAATTGTTTTATTTTGATTTTAATTATTTTATTTTTAGTAATTTGATTTATAATTATTTAAATTGTATTTTTTTTTATTTATTTCGTTTTTAGTTATTTTAATTTTAATTTAAATTTACTTTTATTTTTTTCGCTTTTAGTTACTATAATTTTAGTTATTTTCACCAAACCACAACACAAAAATTAGTCGGACAACAAAAAAAAGTCGCAGCCGTCTACTCTTAGACCGTGGTACTATGTTCACGCTCGAAAGTCACTCTCACTTAGTTATTAGTTAATTATTGCCCTTAATCACTTAAACGTCTGGGTCTTTCTCTTTTCGTTTGCACGAGTGATCACAAAAACAAATATTAAAAAAAACTTTCAACGTAATCGTCTCGTTGTTGCTCACTTTTGTCTTAAATATTCACCCTTTTTTTTACAGTCTAATTTGTTAACCTTAATGCTAATATCAGACCGAATTCACTTCCTTGTTCAATCACGCGTTCCGTTGACGCGTGCTCTGCCGACTCTAGGCACACGATTGTGCGTGTGAGCGTATGTTAGTTCGCGGACGAACACGCTAGCGCGCTCGAAACGAATACGCTCGCTCAGCGAGAACTTTTATGACTGTCCGTTAGTTTTCGAGTCTCTCCTTTGTTATTTTCCTATTGTGTCCATTTGTTTGTGTGCACATGTGTGCTTGCTGCTGACACCCCAGTGGGACTTTCGATGTTCCCTTTTCCTATGCCGCGGGCAGCTAACTTCTCAGTTAACTCTGCCTTTTTGGCCCTAAGCTCACTCTGGTGGCACTTTCATAGGCTTTTAGGCCACGTTAATGCCACGCCCCTTCACACCTAGGGTCCCTGCTCGGGCGCCACTTGTAAAGTAGTGTTCTAAGCCGGGGTCGTAAAACTCAGTCGTACTGAGTCCACTCTACAAGAAATTTGTAGTTCGCCAAGACGTGAAGCTGAAAGGGGGGTAGGGAGTTGAAGGCTAGGGTTAGGGTTGATCAGCGTGATGGGTTCTGCTGGGGTCGTTCTGCTGCTAAGTGAAGAGTTGCTGAACCTAAGTGACTGTTACTCGACTCCGAACACAACAAAAGAAGAGAACACAAAGCACTTCAATTGTTATAACACTCTTTTATTCAACCTAAAACACTGGCCCTACTGCACCGTCAATTCTTGACTATCTATCCCTAACCTCGCGGTCACTTCGTGATTCCTTTTGTATGTCTTTTTTTTCTTGTCGCGTCCACACGTCGAACACTTACGGTCGCCAAGTCCAACGTGAAGCTGCTGATCAGCTTCGTCGTCTTACGACTCTTTTCGCCCTTTTCGCTGTGCGGCGAAAACTATCTTTTTAAGCCTATTCGCTCCTCCCGTTTACATTTTTTAGGAGTCATAGTCAGAGAGCCTATGATTATATTTAATTCGTAATCGGTCTCTCTTAATTTAAATCCTTATCCTTTGTTCTCTTAAATGATTTGTTTTAAACTATTTTAAACTTCAATATGTTCAACTTTACTTAATATTAATTGATTATCTGATTATATTATAATTCTTATTGTGACTCCGCGTCACATTGTTTAAATTCAAGAATATTTTTTATACATATCAATTTTGATGTTGCTAGCTGAAAACCTCAGGGGCTAAATCTCGATTTTTTGTAATAATGAAGTATTGCAGGGATATATGATATGTCAAAAATGTACACTCTAGCTACTATTATATGTATTTTCACAAAGCCACTATAATATTAATATAATAATAATTTTTTTTAATGTTTTTATTGAGTGCATCATTTAATAATATATGTAGTTTGAAATATTTATTTTCAGTCTAAAACTATGTTTTTTTAATTTGGGTCCAGCAATAATTGTAGCTGTTTTTCCTGTTTTTCAATTATTGGTAACCAGTAGTCAGATGGAAATATGAAATTTTTTGGTTGGAACTTTCTTATTTCATGCATTGTTTTATGTACATGCTTGCGTTGCAAATTCTTATGATGTATTATTGTTCGCAACCTATCTAGCAAATTATTTGACTCTCGAACTAAGTCATCAATGGACTGGAGCAGGAAACCCCAGTCGATTTTCTGCCTGCCTACCAGGGTGCTGCTCCTTATATAAAACGGAATAGGAATAAAACTGCGCCACGGCTTAAAAGACTCAATAGTATAGGGTATGAAACTCTCTTTTACTTCCATTTCAATAGCGTCGTCATCAAATTGCCACGATGATAAAGTGGGATTCAAGTGTATATCACGTATTCCTAGAGTTGAATTAAACGCTATATTTGTCTTATGGGTATTATTAATTTGAAACTTGCTTTTTTTATTTAAGTCACAAGTGTCATCCCTGCCGTGATGCTTAAAGTCAAAGAGGCTTGAGTTGATAATGCTTTTATTATATGCTTTGGGTAAAAGCGTTTGTGTTGAAACATCTGTTTTGTCCACACGGTCGGTCATTTGGGATATGGAATAGGTTAATACATCTGAAAAAATTACGACTTAGTCTTAAAGAGAGTATTTCCAATTTTGTACTTATACATTGTTGATATCCATCCTTTTTAATTGAGTATTGACCATCCGTTAATATTCCAATATCTTTAAATAAAATCATATCATCCTGGACACCTGTGATAGCTTCTTTCATCACTTTAGTGGGAACGAAATCAGTTTGTAGCGCCACATTGGTCTTGCCAGCTCGTAAACGTCTATATCCAGTAAAAGTCAATAGTTTAATGGCACATTGTATTAATGCTCTAAGGTGTTATGTACAAACCTGGAAGCATCAAGCAATTTAGCACGAAGCAATGCATTTTTATCCGGCTTAGAGAGAGTTGAAACACTAACAGCTCGCCAAGGCGGTCGTTTAGTTTCATTTTCCTTTTCTTTCTCTGCGGCTAGGTCTTTCATGCGTTTCCAACTCGTTTTCGCTCTAAATAAAAATATTTAAATTTGTTGATTAATTTAGTTTGTATATATATACACATATAAAACGTCTCCAATTAAATAAATTTTTATAAGTACATAAAACTGATTGTCTTGACTAACTATTTGGTGATCAACGCGCAGCCTAAAGCGTAAGAAATGCAAAGCTGATATTATTATTGTAGAACTCCCTTTGTCGGGGCTTAGGTAAAAGCTACTTGCGACGGCAGTTTGAAACTTTTTAGTTTAAAATCCGACATAGGACGTGGACTCTCAGATAGAACGGGTAGATTTCAAATTTCAACGGCTAGAGATGGCTGCAAAATTTTATAAATAAAAATATATCTCTATATATGTATACTGACTGACTGACTGATTGCTGATCAACGCACAGCCCAAACCGTAAAAGCTAGGAAGCTGAAATTTTCGCTGTAGTTATCTTATGTGATTTACTACAGGTGCACGTTAAGACGGGTTTCCGGAAATTCCACCCGCAAGTGTGGAAAAATCGCGAAAAACGTTTTTATGAAACTTTTTTGTTTACCATCCGATCGGCCTCAAACTTAGTTTCAAAAATCTTCGTTCAAATTAATTTGAGGGGTGTTTCGCACTTCTTGGAAAATCCATTTCTCCTTGGTGGAAATGGGGGTCAAAGATTTGGTGGATGACGTTTCGTTCAAATTCATTTCCAAAGATCTATAGGAAAAATCATTTGAGGCGTGTTTACACTTTTCGCAGAATCCAAACTTCTTCGGCAGAAATGCGATTCAAAGATTTTTCGGGCGAAGTTTTAAGTTGTGTCCGATTTGCTTCAAACTTATTTTCAAAGCTCTGCATAGGAATATAATGAATACGTGCCTTAGCGATTTGGAAAATTCCACCTGCAAATGTGGTAAATTGGCGGAAAACGTTTCTATAAAGTTGTTTGTTTACCGTCCGATCAGTTTCAAATCATCGACAAGGTTTCAGACGAAAGTTTATTTTATTTATTTATTTATTAAATGGTCGACAAAAACGAGTGTCTTCCTAATTATTCAATATAACAAATTATAAAAATTAAGTTGTAGAAGCCTTATTAGAATACACCATTTTTTTAATAGCGTCACCGACCGATGGAGGTATTTTATTTTCCGGCCGGCCAGCGAAGCCCCTTTTCACAGCTACATTTGTTACTGACGCTATTATAGCTACAGCTAAGAAGAAGGGTGTTAGTAGAGAAAAAAGTGTTCTTAAGTAATAATTAAAATTAATTTTAATTAACTATATTATTTATGAAAATACAATAAATAGTTAAAAAGAAATAAATTAGTAGTTAATAAAGTAAAGAAAAGTATACTATATATAGAGTGTTAAGTAGATAGGGTAAAGAGATAGTAATGGAAATCACGGTGGGAGAAAATTTATAGCCTGTCCGGCAAGCTCATAGCTGGGAATGCTCAGTGAGTTCCCGAAGGTATCCTGAAAGCAACGATTTTATTAAGAAACGTGATACAAACTATTATAATTTTTGCATAACGCGCAAAAAGAATTGTGCATAGCGCAGTCTGTTGTGCACATAGGTAGGAATAAGGGGCGATAATTTCTGGTAGGTCTAGACGGAACAGAGAATTGAAAACGCCCTAGCAGAAAAGAGGAATCTATGTCACCAATAATCAATTTATGTAGGAAGACAACACCGAGGATTGTCCCACGGTTGGTTAAGGACGGAAGATTAAGAAGAAGCAGCCTGCTGGGGTAAGATGGCAACCGAAGATTAGGGTCCCAATTTAAACCTCGTAAGGCAAAAAACAGAAAATGCTTCTGAACAGATTCAATGCGATCCTGGCTATTGTTATACTGCGGAGACCAGATGCAAGAGCAGTACTCAAGGATAGGGCGAACAAGAGAGATGTACAGAAGTTTCGTTATAAAAGGATCGTTAAACTCTTTAGACCATCGTTTATTGAATCCAAGTACACCTTTTGGCTCACTAAGGATGGTATCTATATGAAGATTAAAACCGAGCTTAGAATCAAAAAGAACGACTGATAAAGCCTGAAGCTCAACCAGGCTTGGCGTAATATCACCTAAGCCAACTGTGTTGTAATAAAAATGTATGCTATTTTTGATTCAATACAATAAACAAACAAAAAAATAAATAAAAGAACGACTAGATCCTTAACTGTTAGTATACGTTGCAATGGAGTATTGTCGATTGTATAACTAACAAGATAAGGTGTGGTACGAGTGAAGGTCATAAACATGCACTTTGAACAATTTAGATGCAATTGATTGGCCGAACACCAAAGTTAGTTTATGAAAGAATAAGTTTCACATCGTCAACATACATAAGGACACCGGCATGTAATATAACTGAGGGGATATAATTTATAAAAAGAGTAAAGAGTAAAGGACCAAGATGACTACCTTGAGGAACACTAGAAGTAACGTGAACCTGTTTTGAGGTAGTCAGCCTAAGCATTACTCTTTGGGTCCTACCTTTTAAATAAGATGAAATCCAATGCAAAGGAGACGGGGGAAGCCTATACGGTCAAGTTTAAAGAGTAAATCATGGTGCACTGAGTCAAACTGTTTACTGAAGTCAGTGTAAATGACATCAGCTTGCATTTTGGAAAGAAAAGCATAATTTACCAAGGAAGTAAACTTTAGCAAATTGGTCGTAGTTGACCGATTCTTTACGAACCCATGTTGAACAGAGGAGACTACTGATTTACAGAAATGCTGCAAATTCGAAGTGATTATCTTTATACCCTGAACCCATTATTAATGTTTTTGTGCAAATGTATATATCAGGCAGAAGGAAGCATCTCCGACTCCATAAAGCATATATATTCTTGATCAGCATCAACAGCCGAGTCGATCTAGCCATGTCCGTCTGTCTGTCCGTCCGTCTGTCCGTCCGTCCGTATGTATGACCGCAAGGATCTTAGAACCTATAAGAGCTAGAGACTTGAAATTTTGGCGGTGGGTCCTCCTTGTCCCCGATAGTAATCGATAAAAATCGGTATCGAAATCCTGTTTTTTTAGCAAATTGGGTAAATATTAAGAGCTAGAGTCACCAAACTTCATATGTTTCTTCTAGAATAGTATATATGCATATGTCGGGGAATAGATGATTTGCTTGAATTAAGCGCCTTATCAATAATTACTTTGGGTGTCGATTGTAGATGGTGTTGTATAGGTCTGCATTTAGACAGTGTTGTTTAAGTATTATCGAGTGAGATAATAGTGGCAACGCTATTTGTCGAGCGTGGTTCTGGGACGGTTAGAAAAAACACGTGCGAATGAAGGAACTCTCTATGGAAAATATTAATAACTACGACAGCTCAGCTCCAATATCAGAAGTGGGATCCAGTGCTAGTCAATTAAACATGGAGGATCAACTGCGTATGCTGATGGAACAACAAAACCAAAATTTCCTGGTGTTGGCTTTTTAATTTTGGCACTAAGAAAATCTCTTGAAGGAAGTGCATCTCAGTGGCTGTCCCAAATTTGTTACGCATAACATGCCCGGAGTTCAAACAGTTATTCGAACTGAGATATGCAAATACAGAGAGATATGCAACGGTGAAGGTCTCTCGGTAAATGCAAGCCGTTTAGTGACGTCACTCGTGACAAAATGGCGAGACATGAACACCGAGAATGTTGCTGTATCAGTTGTTTTGGGACATTTGGCCAACTTTGATCGTCGTGTGCTGAGAATCGCATACACAGCCAATATTCAAAACCGAAGCGTCTTACAGAATGCTTCCTATCAGGTGTCATCTTTGCGGTAACATGGGGCACAAGAAGGCCGATTGCAGTAGTCGAAAGCATTCTGAGGGTACATCGCAGGGACAGAATCACCGAGCTCTCCAACCTCTTCAACAGCATGGAAAAAGCAACATCACTTGCTATCGTTGTCAGCAGCAGGGTCATAGCGTCGCAATGCTGGTGGTACAACTGGATCGCGTACAGTGAAGAGAGCGGAATTGTGTATCGTAGATGAGCCAAAAGCAAGTATGCTGGTGCGAGGTGAGAATATTCCGATTCGGTTTGATTCAGGAGCAGAATGTTCGCTAGTTAAAGAAAGTTTTGTAAGTAAATTAAGTGATAAAAGATCAAGTAATGTTGAAACACTAAAAGGTATTGGTAATGCAAATGTTCATAGTACGATCCAAATTGATTGCGATGTAATGATTGATGGAAATAGTTTCAATGTAATATTTCATGTGATACCAGACGAATGTATGCGAAACAATATTGTGTTAGGTCGTGAAGTTTTAGCTCAAGGATACTCAGATTTAGTATCCTGTGAGGGAGTAGAGATAGTAAAAGATAAAACAGTAAACGTATGTACTACTTTGTCAAACAATTCATTTGATAAGATAGAAACTGATGTATATGGCGAAGACAAAGACAAATTAATAACATTGTTAAAATCTTACACTGATTCGTTTATAATGAGAACTCCTCAGACCGGTGTCAGTACAGGTGAAATGAGTATTCTGCTGGTTGATGAAAAGAAAACTATACAAAGAAGACCATATAGATTTAGCGCAAGTGAAAGAGAGCTAATTCGAGGTAAAATACAAGAGTCGTTAGAGTGCAAGGCTATCAGACCCAGTTGTTCTCCGTTTACCAGTCCTGCGTTGCTGGTCAAAAAAAAAAAGAATGCATCTGCGAGCCTCTGTGTAGACTATAGGGAGTTGAATTCAAATACAGTCGCAGATAAATTTCCTTTACCATTAATAGCTGACTAGATAGCCAGGTTACGAGGAGCGAAATTCTTTACCTGTTTAGACATGGCAAGCGGTTAATGTCAGGTTCCAAAGCATCCAAAGTCTATTGAATATACTGCGTTTGTTACCCCGGACGGGCAATACGAGTTTCTTTCAATGCCGTTTGGACTTAAAAATGCGCCGTCAGTTTTCCAAAGAGCAATATTGAAGGCATTAGGAGCTGTTGCCTATTCATATGTTACTGTGTACATGGATGACATTATGATTGTAGCTTTAACTAAAGAATTGGCTCTAGAGGGGTTACAAATCCTTTTGGATATTCTTACAAAGGCTGGATTCCCATGTAATGTAGAAAAGTGCTTCTTTCTCAGAACTTCTGTTCTGAGATATGATGTGCAGGCAGGTGATATTCGCCCAAACACACGAAAAATTGAGTCCTTGAGTGCATTGCCACCTCCTAGATCGGTAACAATGTTGAGTCAATTTATAGGATTGGCATCGTATTTCCTTCAATTTGTTTTTGGATTTTCACAAGTGATGAAACCTCTATATTCACTTACGTCAGAGAAAAGTTATTTTGAGTGGAAAGATGAACATGAAGAGATTCGTAGACAAATAATTCACATACTTACCAACAAACCAGTGTTGGTTATTTTCGATCCTCAGTACCCAATTGAGCTACACACGGATGCAAGTGCTCTCGGATATGGAGCTTTACTTCTACACAGGATCGAAAATAAGCCACACGTGATAGAATATTATAGCAAGACGACATCCCCAACTGAAGCCAAATACACCTCATATGAACTTGAAACTCTTGCCGTGGTTAAGGCAGTTAAGTATTTTAGGCATTATTTACAAGGCAGAAAGTTTATAATCTTCACTGACTGTAATTCGTTAAAGTCATCCCGAACAAAAATAGAGTTGGTGCCAAGGATTCACCGCTGTTGGGAATATCTTCAAACCTTTGACTTTGATACACAATATCGTGAAGGCAAGCGGATGGCTCACGTCTACCTCACAATAAGTTCACCGAAAAGTCAAAGATTGTCGAAAAGCGAATTGAATTAGCTGAGCTTTCAGAAAATTGGATTCGGGCAGAGCAACAAAGAGTTGAAGATATTGCTGAGATAATACATAAATTAAATAATGATAACTACCCATTAGAGATTTCGAAGACGTACGATTTAAGAACAGGTGTTCTATATAGGAAGATTCAGAGAAACTGCAAAACTCTTTGTTTACCAGTAGTACCTCGAGCGTTTAGATGGTCGGTTATAAACCAAGTGCATGAAGCCATTATGCATCTAGGATGGGAAAAGACACTCGATTAAGTGTATGACCATTACTGGCTTGAAGGCATGGCTAAATACGTTCGAAAGTTTGTGGAAAACTGCATAACTTGCAGAGCTTCAAAATCAATGTCAGGAAAACCACAAATTTAGTTACACCCCATTCCAAAAGTAAGCATTCCATGGCACACAGTGCACATAGACATTTCAGGCAAGATTGACGCATTTATCAAGTACGTTTATCTGTACCATACTTATACCCTAAGTGCAGAAAGTTGTATTATGGCATTAAAATCCTCGATAACTCATTTTGGCGTGCCGAACCAAGTTGTGGCGGTTCAGGGAAGAAGTTTCACGGGTACTAAATTTGTAGACTACTGCGCAGCTCAAAAGATAAAACTGCACTTGATAGCTACGGGAGCAAGATGTGCGAATGGTCAAGTGGAAAGGGTGATGAGCACATTGAAGAATCTGTTAACTGCTGTTGAAACAAGTGCGCGTTCTTGGCAAGATGCATTGGGAGAGGTCCACCTAGCCATTAATTGTACAGTAAATAGAGTCACCAAAGCGAGTTCTTTGGAACTGTTAATGGGAAGGGTTGCTCGACCCTTAGGTTTAATTCCAATTAGTGAATCTGAAACTAAGGTTAATCTAAAATATGCAAATTGCGAGCAAATATGAGAAGTCTAGGTTTGACAGAAACAAGGCAAAGTTAGTAAGATTCAGTGAGGGTGATTTTGTTCTTTTAAACAGCAGTGAAAGACACCAAACGAAGCTCGATCCTAAGTTTCGAGGTCCTTTTCAAATAATAAAGGTATTAGATAGTGATAGGTATATGCTAAAATGTATGAAGAGTAAAAGACGAGTAAAAGAGTAAAATCATGAGAGCTTAAGAAGAATGGCGGATGGGCAGGTATCAAGCGAGCTAGAAATCGAGGAGAACCCGCTAGGTGAAGCCGTTGAAAAAGACGGTAGAGAAGCCGTTGAAACAGACGGCAGTGAAACCGTTGAAACAGACGGTAGTGGAACCGTTGAAACAGACGGTAGAGAAACCGTTGAAACAGACGGTAGAGAAGCCGTTTAAACAGACGGTAGTGGAACAGTTGAAACAGAAGGTAGTGACTTGATTGCTACGTGGCGGTACCTGGCCCTGAAGTAGCCCTCTAGTAGTTGTTGATGTTGTGGATTCAGAAAAATAAGAAGATCATAACGAAGAAAATATGTTGTTGAAACGCATATAATTGATGTGATGTAATGTAATTAAATGATAAAAATTTAATGAAGATAATGAAAACGAATATGTTTAAAGAAAATGATGAATAATCTGTTATGTTAAGCGAGTCTACTCTAAGAAATTAGTTAGGTATAAAGAAGGTTACTGACTGAAATTAAAGTTTGTTTATAAAGATTAAAAAAAATGTATCGGATACACGAGGACGTGTAATGTGTCAGAATGGCCGTGTCGGGGAATAGATGATTTGCTTGACTTAAGCGCCTTATCGATAATTACTTTGGGTGTCGATTGTAGATGGTGTTGTATAGTTCTGCATTTAGACAGTGTTGTTTAAGTATTATCGAGTGAGATAATAGTGGCAACGCTATTTGTCGAGCGTGGTTCTGGGACGGTTACAAAAAACACGTGCGAATGAAGGAAGTCTCAGTAACTCGCTGCACTCGAAATTACTAAACTAATATGGAAAATATTAATAACTACGACAGCTCATCTCCAATATATATATATATCAATATCTTTCATTTTATACCTATCGCCACCTCCGAAAAGCTATAAGTCAAATTAATAACCCAACTTGTATATCCCACCGATTTAAGATAAAATTGAAGCGCAGTTTACTTTTTCAGAATACTCAAATATTCCATAGCACATTAAGACGTACTGTAGAAAACTTCATAAAGATCGGTTAAGAAACAAACAAAAGTTGTGTTTATTGGCCTCACACGTGTTAGCAGCGGCTAGCGCAAATTGCAAAAATTTCTGTATACATTTACACACACACATTCATGCGCGTCTTCTTCTAATCCTATCAACAGTATTGCAATTGCGATGTATTGTTTTCTGTGCTGCTATTTTAATTTTTTTT
Source organism: Drosophila borealis (assembly GCA_035045885.1). Classification (NCBI taxonomy): domain Eukaryota; kingdom Metazoa; phylum Arthropoda; class Insecta; order Diptera; family Drosophilidae; genus Drosophila; species Drosophila borealis. The sequence continues at coordinate 21,855,602 of JAWNOR010000194.1, forward strand.
TCTCGTTAAGACTCAATTCTTGGTGTGCCTGTTGAGTAGAGTCGGCGGCATATGGTGTGATGTGTCATGAGCTCGAGACCTATCAAGGAAACATTTTTTTAATGTATTTTTTTTACTGCTGAAGTAAACGAACGCGTACACCGAGCTGCCTTTGGTGTTGGTAGACGAGGGTTCAGCGTATTCCCTCTTACTTGTTTCAAATAATTTGGGGATAGCGGACAGTTTTGCAATGAACTTGTAATTTTGTATATCAGAATTCCCCCTATCTTGTGGAGAGGAATGGTATAAGAGTATTTCCAAAGAAATGAAAAGACAGAACATTCAGGGGATAAAAGCTTAAGCAATGGACGAAGAAGGGAAGAACTACACTCCTTGAGTAGACATCTAGGAATATTGCCAGGCCCAGGAGAGTAGGAAGATTCTCAAGAATTTATAGCAGAAAGGAGAGAGGAATGGGAAATAATAGGTGCAGGTATAGAACCGTCTGAAGTAATATTGTAATGGTGAGAATAATTAATAGGACAGGCGGAAGAGTAAGTTGATTGGAAAAAGTTAGCAATGAGGTTAGCAGTATCGGAATCATTGCTAGCTTTATCTGTCCCGAGAGAAAAAGATGATGGCAAACTTGAAGATTTACGCTTCAATTTTACTAAATTATAAAACTGTCTTGGATTTTGGGCAAAGGCAATTTGAGAAAGATTATTCTCATAGCATTGAGAATTAAGAATAAAGAAGTTCGACTTGGCTGTGGAATATTTAGCCAAGTCAATACTCGAACCAGACTTATTCAACTTTTTAAAATATTTAGACTTAATATTTTGTAGGTTTGATAGTCTGGGAGCGAACCATGGTGGCTTTGAAGAAGCAATTGAAGGAATTAAATTAGGAAAAAAAGAGTAGGTAGAGATCAGATGACCTTTTATTATTGGCAAATATTTTTAAAATTATTTTGTTATATTTTATTTTACGGTTTTTTCTTACTACTCGAAAAATCAAATTGGTGGTCAAAGGTTTTAAGGGAGAAAATTCAGGTTAGGTCCGATAATGAAAACGAATATGTTTAAAGAAAATGATGAATAATCTGTTATGTTAAGCGAGTCTACTCTAAGAAATTAGTTAGGTATAAAGAAGGTTACTGACTGAAATTAAAGTTTGTTTATAAAGATTAAAAAAAATGTATCGGATACACGAGGACGTGTAATGTGTCAGAATGGCCGTGTCGGGGAATAGATGATTTGCTTGACTTAAGCGCCTTATCGATAATTACTTTGGGTGTCGATTGTAGATGGTGTTGTATAGGTCTGCATTTAGACAGTGTTGTTTAAGTATTATCGAGTGAGATAATAGTGGCAACGCTATTTGTCGAGCGTGGTTCTGGGACGGTTACAAAAAACACGTGCGAATGAAGGAAGTCTCAGTAACTCGCTGCACTCGAAATTACTAAACTAATATGGAAAATATTAATAACTACGACAGCTCATCTCCAATATATATATATATCAATATCTTTCATTTTATACCTATCGCCACCTCCGAAAAGCTATAAGTCAAATTAATAACCCAACTTGTATATCCCACCGATTTAAGATAAAATTGAAGCGCAGTTTACTTTTTCAGAATACTCAAATATTCCATAGCACATTAAGACGTACTGTAGAAAACTTCATAAAGATCGGTTAAGAAACAAACAAAAGTTGTGTTTATTGGCCTCACACGTGTTAGCAGCGGCTAGCGCAAATTGCAAAAATTTCTGTATACATTTACACACACACATTCATGCGCGTCTTCTTCTAATCCTATCAACAGTATTGCAATTGCGATGTATTGTTTTCTGTGCTGCTATTTTAATTTTTTTTTCTCGTTAAGACTCAATTCTTGGTGTGCCTGTTGAGTAGAGTCGGCGGCATATGGTGTGATGTGTCATGAGCTCGAGACCTATCAAGGAAACATTTTTTTAATGTATTTTTTTTACTGCTGAAGTAAACGAACGCGTACACCGAGCTGCCTTTGGTGTTGGTAGACGAGGGTTCAGCGTATTCCCTCTTACTTGTTTCAAATAATTTGGGGATAGCGGACAGTTTTGCAATGAACTTGTAATTTTGTATATCAGAATTCCCCCTATCTTGTGGAGAGGAATGGTATAAGAGTATTTCCAAAGAAATGAAAAGACAGAACATTCAGGGGATAAAAGCTTAAGCAATGGACGAAGAAGGGAAGAACTACACTCCTTGAGTAGACATCTAGGAATATTGCCAGGCCCAGGAGAGTAGGAAGATTCTCAAGAATTTATAGCAGAAAGGAGAGAGGAATGGGAAATAATAGGTGCAGGTATAGAACCGTCTGAAGTAATATTGTAATGGTGAGAATAATTAATAGGACAGGCGGAAGAGTAAGTTGATTGGAAAAAGTTAGGAATGAGGTTAGCAGTATCGGAATCATTGCTAGCTTTATCCGTCCCGAGAGAAAAAGATGATGGCAAACTTGAAGATTTACGCTTCAATTTTACTAAATTATAAAACTGTCTTGGATTTTGGGCAAAGGCAATTTGAGAAAGATTATTCTCATAGCATTGAGAATTAAGAATAAAGAAGTTCGACTTGGCTGTGGAATATTTAGCCAAGTCAATACTCGAACCAGACTTATTCAACTTTTTAAAATATTTAGACTTAATATTTTGTAGGTTTGATAGTCTGGGAGCGAACCATGGTGGCTTTGAAGAAGCAATTGAAGGAATTAAATTAGGAAAAAAAGAGTAGGTAGAGATCAGATGACCTTTTATTATTGGCAAATATTTTTAAAATTATTTTGTTATATTTTATTTTACGGTTTTTTCTTACTACTCGAAAAATCAAATTGGTGGTCAAAGGTTTTAAGGGAGAAAATTCAGGTTAGGTCCGATCACCTTACACCTCCTTTTAGAACTTTACATTTTATAAAAATGAAATAGAGATTTTTTTTATATTCGATCCCATGAATAAAAAAAACAAGTAAGAGGTTCTAGTCGGAAGCTCCCGAATAGGGGATACCCTGAACCCTCTTCGTCCAACACCAAATGCAGCTCGCGCTCGTTTGATTTAGAAGTAATAAAGAAAAATGAAAAAAAAAAATTGTTCCCTTGGCAGGGTTCGAGCTCGCAACTAATCGCACCACTTGCCGCTGCCTCTACTCAAGGGCCACACCAATAATTGAGCTTTAATGAGAAAAACTATTAAAATAGCAGAACAGAAATGTAATCGCAATTGCAATGCTGTTGATAGAATTCAAAACAGACGGGCATGAATGTGAGTGTGTGCGTACATGCTAACAGAAATTCTTGGAATTGCTCAGCAGCTATGCTGCTAACACGAGCGTACATAACTTTTGTGTTACTCCACCTTAATGCAATTTTCGACCGGACATCTTATTGTAGAGTAGAATAAAGAATATTTGTGTATTCTCAAAAATGAAATTGCTTATAAATTGTGGCTTAAATTGATGGGCAATACAAGTTGGATAATTAACTTGATTTATAGCTTTGCGGTGGTAGCGGGGAGGTGGCGATAGGTATAGAATGAAAGATGCTTGATATATATATACTATTCTAGAAGCTACATGTCAAGTTTGGTGACTGTAGCTCATATCATTTGCCGACATTGCTCAAAAAATAGGATTTCGATATCGATTTTTATCGACTAGACACTAGGAGGACCAAGAGCTAAAATTTTAAGGCTCTAGCTCTTATAGGTTCTGATATCCTTGCGTTCATACATACGGACGGACGGACAGACGGACATGGCTAGATCGACTCGGCTATTGATGCTGATCAAGAATGTATATACTTTATGGGATCGGAGATGCTTCCTTCTGCCTGTTACACATATTTGCACATATACAATATACCCTGTTTACCCATTTTTAATGGGTTCAGGGTATAAAAATGGGGGAAATATATCGATTGGAAATGTTGTTATTCCTGAAAATCCATATCCTTAGTGGAATTGGGGGCTCAAGGTAGGCTGGGAAAATATAATTAAGAAAGTTCCTATGGCAGCTATAAGATATAGTAGTCTGATGTTGATAGGATATTACATATGTATGAGGAGCATAGTAAAATTAATAAATGCCGAGTTTGGCCAAGATATCTTGATTAACAAACATGTTTTTCATACAAGAACCTACTTTTCGACCGACCATTCCAATGGCAGCTATATGATATAGTGGTCCGATCCATCTGGTTTCGACGTATGTACTGCTTGCAATAGATAGAGGGACTTCTGCAAAGTTTTAAACTGAGAAACTAGTTCCCATAGAAACAGACAGACGGACACGGCTATATCGACTCGGCTGTTGATACTGATCATGAATATATATACTTTATGGGGTCGGAGATTCTATGAGTTACACATTTCACGACAAAACTATAATACCCTCTATACAAGTAAGAGGTTCTAGTCGGGAGCTCCTGACTAGGGTATACCCTGAACTCTCTTATTCCAAAGCAGGTCGTGCTACACGCTCCTTTGCTTTAGTAGTAATAAAGTTTAATTTAAGTTCCCTTGGCAGGGTTTGAACACGCAACTAAGCGCACTACTTGCCGCCGCCGCCTCTACCCAACAGCCACACCAGCTAAAAAAAAAAAAAGTAAGAGGTTCTAGTCGGGAGCTCCCGACTAGGGGATACCCTGAACCCTCTACGCGCTCGTTTGCTTTAGTAGTAATAAAGATAAATTAATAAAGAGAAAGTTCCTTTGGCAGGGTTCGAACTCGCAACTGACCGCATTAATTGATGCCGCCTCTACTCAACAGCCACACCAGCAAAAAAAAATAGTATCCTGTATGGTATGGGTCGAACTCGCTACAAACTACACTACTTGCCGTTGCCTCCTGTGAACAGCCACACCAATAATTGAATCTCAGTGAGAAAAAAACCAATTAAAATAGCAGCACAGAAAAAAATACAATCGCAATTGCAATGCTGTTGATAGAATTTAAAGAAGACGCGAGTGAATGTGGGTATGTACATGTATACAGAAATTCTTGCAATTTGCGCTAGCTGCTGCTAACACGTGCGCAACCAAAACACGTAACTTTTGTGTTTCTGCTGGCATATGTAAAGCATGGAACCATTATTATGTTTGAAGGCTCACTAAAAGAAAAAATTGCTAAATATAATTATAAAAATGCTTTAAATTAGATGAAGTATTTCAAATCATGAATCGACATTCTAAACGCACCTGATTAGAGCCGCACTTTGATTGTTTAGGGGCAAACCCTTTTGATGATCTTCTAAGCTTTGGGTCTCACTATTTTCGGATGATGTTGCACTGTTATTGGTAATAGTTTGTGCTTGTTGCTGAACGTTCCTCATATTACTGACTTGTTTATTTCTTTTTAACATCCCTAAATTAGGAGCTGATTTCATCGCAACCAATGTATTGATACAAAACTATTTGCACTTTTTTCGTTGCCATGGGATACGCCTTTCAAAAAACCACCTGCATAAAAGCGTGTATTACATTCATTTTATATGTATATACATAAATACATACAAATTCAATAAAAAACAAGTAAAAGGTTCTAGTCTTGAGCTCCCGACTAAGGTATACCCTGAACCCTTTTATTCCAACACCAAATGCAGCTCGTGCTACGCGCTCATTTGCTTTAGTAGTAATAAAGATAAATTAAAAAAAAAGTTCAATTGGCAGGGTTCGAACTCGCAACTAAGCGCACTTCTTGCCGCCGCCGCCTCTACCCAACAGCCACACCAGGCACAAAATAAAAAAAATTGTTTCCTCGGTAGGGTTTAAACTCGCAGCAGACCGCACTACTTGCCGCCGCCTCTACTCAACAGCCACACCAAGAATTGAATCTTAATGAGAAAAAAAAACGAATTAAAATAGCAGCACAAAGCAGAAAACAAACAATCGCAATTGCAATGCTGTTGATAGAATTCAAAGTAGACGCGCATAAATGTGTGTGTGTACATGTATACAGAAATTCTTGGAATTTGCGCTAGCTGCTGCTAACACGTGCGCACATAACTTTTGTGTTTCTTAACCGATCTAAATTAAATTTTCGACAGTACATATTATTGTGCCGTAGAATATTTGTGTATTCTCAAAATGTCAATTGCATATAAATTGTGGCTTTAATTGGTGGGCAATACAAGTTGGATTATAAACTTGATTTATAGCTTTGCGGTGGTAGAGGGGAGGTAGCGATAGGTATAAAATGAAAGATACTGATATACATATATATATACTATTCTAGAAGCAACATATCAAGTTTGGTGACTCTAGCTCTCATTATTTACCCAATTTGCTCAAAAAACAGGATTTCGATATCGATATTTATCGACGGCTTGGAAACAGAGTATGTTATCGATTATCGAAAACAAACTCTGCGCAAGAACTAGGAGGACCTACAGCTAAAATTTCAAGTCTCTAGCTCTTATATGTTCTGAGATCCTTGCGTTCATACATACGGACGGACCGAAGGACGGACAGATGGACATGGCTAGATCGACTCGGCTGTTAATGCTGATCAAGAATATATATACTTTATAGGGTCGGAGAAGCATCATTCTGCCTGTTACATACATTTGAACAAAAAAAATATACCCCGTTTACCCATTTTCAATGGGTTCAGGGTATAAAATACTTTAAATAAGATAAAGTATTTTAAATCATGAATCGACATTCTAAACGCACCTGATTAGAGCCGCACTCTGATTGTTTGGTGGCAAACCCTTTTGATGATCTTCTAAGCTTTGGGTCTCACTATTTTCGGATGATGTTGCACTGTTATTGGTAATAGTTTGTGCTTGTTGCTGAACGTTCCTCATATTACTGACTTGTTTATTTCTTTTTAACAACCCTAAATTAGGAGCTGATTTCATCGCAACCAATGTATTGATACAAAACTATTTGCACTTTTTTCGTTACCATGGGATACGCCTTTCAAAATACCACCTGCATAAAAGCGTGTATTACATTCACTTTATATGTATATACATAAATACATACAAATTCAATAAAAAACAAGTAAAAGGTTCTAGTCGGGAGCTCCCGACTAGGGAACACCCTGATTACTCTTATTCCAACAACAAATGCCTTTGCTTTAGTAGTAATAAAGATGGATTTAAAAATAAAGTTCCCTTGGCAGGGTTCGAACTCGCAACTAAGCGCACTACTTGTCGCCGCCGGCTCTACCCAACGGCAACAACAGCCATAAATGAAAAAATTGTGTCCTCGGTAGGGTTTAAACTAACAGCAGACTGCACTGAGTCTTAATGGGAAAAAAACGAATTAAAATAGCAGCTTAAAGCAGAAAACAACCAATTGCAATTGCAATGCTGTTGATAGAATTAGAAGAATACGCGCATGAATGTGTGTGTGTGTGTAGATGTGTACAGAAATTCTTGCAATTTGCGCTAGCCGCTGCTAACACGTGTGAGGCCAATACACATAACTTTTGTTTGTTTCTTAACCGATGTTAATGAAATTTTCTACAGTACGTCTTAATGCGCTATGGAATAGTTGTGTATTCTGAAAAACGAAACTGCATTAAAATTTTAGGTTAAATCGGTGGGATATACAAGTTGGGTTATTAAATTGATTTATAGCTTTGTAGTGGAAGCGGGCAGGTGGCGATAGCTATAAAATGAAATATTCTAGATATTATAGAAGCTACATATAACTCTAGCTCTTATTATTTACCGAAATTGCTCAAAAAATAGGATTTCGATATTGGTTTTTATCGATTACTTGAATATCGGAAACAATCTCGCTAGCGCGGGCACAAGGAGGACCTACAGCCAAAATTTCAATTCTCTAGGTCTTATAGGTTATGAGATCCTTGCGTTCGCACATACGGACAGACGGACGGGCAGACGGACAGACAGATGGACATGGCTAGATCGATTCGGCTGTTGATGCTGATCAAGAATATATATACTTTATAGGGTCGGAGATGCTTCCTTCTGCCTGTTACATACATTTGCACAAATACATTATACCCTTTTTACCCATTTTCAATGGGTTCAGCGTATAAAATATGTATATAGTGTAAAATATATAGAGCAGCACAAAACTTTAATTTTTTGTAAATTTTCGGGCCGCACAAAAATCTTAGTCGGTAATAACAAGAAAACTTTAAACGGAACGACAAACCGACTGCCGCGCACACAAGTTGATAAATATCGAACAAAAGCAAAAATAGTCCAGGTCCGAGCTCACGTCGGCGGCGTTGGGGCGGTCGATACATTTTCCGGGTAAGGGAGCGCGCAAGCCATCCAAAAGCAGGAAGAGAGGAGACGCCAAAGGCGAGCTGCAGCGGGCGAGACGACGACCAAAATCGAGAAGGGCACCCTTGCGTAAATATATATATATATATATATATACCAGCCCTAAAAGAATAGGAAGAAAAAGGGAATAAAGATTAAAAAAAAAAAAAATATATGTATATGAATATGTATATAAAACGTATCGCCCTTTATCACTCCCAGAGAGCTCTTTAGGTAGAATAAGGTAATTTAATGCGACTTAGATAACCTTTATAATCCTAGCATATTTTTTTTTTTTTTTGATGGATTATATGTATATTTCTGCGTGAGTAGTGTTTACGTGCATCGCCCAATCAATTATTATTAAATATTATTCCTCCATGTGGTGTTTGAGCGGCGGCCAGCAATGGTTTGTGGGGATTTTCTCGACTTGTAGGCTAATTTGTTCATTTGCATGAAATTATATAAAGAAGGTTTGAGATGTTCTGCAATGAGATAAGAGATAATGAAATAAGAAATAATATTAACAGTCAATAATTATAAGAATATGCAAGTATTATACGCGCCTGGTGAATTGGAAAAGGAATGTCCGCTTGCATGACATTGTAAATTTCTGAGTGGAGGTATCCTGCAAAGAGAAATAATATTAATTGTTAATCATTTTAAGGAAATGCAACCAATAATACGCACATATTGAGAGAAAAGAATGTCCGGCTAAGTTTCAAAGTGGATTAAAAGTGTTTTGTTTGTTAATTTATATTAACGTCTCACCTTTGTTGTTTACATTTACTTGTTCTCAAAGCTGTTAGTGTTGTTCATTTGTTAATAGATCCAGCTGTTTGATGCTATATGACTTCGGAGCCAGGTGACCCAGGACGATATAGATTCGATCCTGCGCCGCACCTGGGACACAGCATGCCCCAAGGATGCCTAGAAGTCTGACAGAAGCCAAATAGACTTCAAGATAGCGGTCCTTGAATGCCGTTCGTCAGTCAGACTGACGAACTGAGCATTTGACGAATGCCTAAATGTTGTCCGCTGTCCAGATTATGCGTAGAGAAGTAAGCCTGAATTTGGATTCGTCTTCTTTCCCCCAAAGTATGTGCAATTGATTTTAAAAAATATATAAATATTATTTTTGTCAGTTATTTGTGTGGTCAATGTTTATTTATTTATTATTCATTATTAGTTAGATTTGTTAGTGGGTGTTTATTTCTTTATTTATTTAATAGGAATTATTTGTGAAGTTTTTTTTTGTATTAGGTTTAGTTAGCTTTATAAAAGAAAGGGGTACAGTTTTCTGAAGAGATTAGTATGGCTGAGGAACAGGTGTCGGGCTGGGCTTCTGACGCTGACGGAGCGTCGGCACTGCCACTTGTGACTTTCAGCCGGAGGAAGGGTATGTCAACGTACGAGAAACGGCGTACCTGAAGCTCGAGCGGTGGAACGTTCAGTTCGATGGCGAGGACGCCATGAATTCTGTCGAGGATTTCGTGTTCCGGTTGGAGTTCCTGCAGAGGCACTATCAATGCCAATGGATAGAGGTCCTGCGCAGTTTTCACCTGCTCCTGACCGGCCGTGCCCGTGAGAGGTATTGGACGCACGTGCTGCATTCTACGATCGACAGCTGGATTCAACAGTGGCACGCTCTCTTAGATAGGTTCCGGGGCTATCAGACGGAGTATGATGTGATGCAGGAGCTACTATTGCGAGAGGCACACCAAGCGAAGGGGTAGATAATTACATCCACCACATGCGTCAGCTCGCCGCGCGATTCTAGAAGCCGTTGAGAGACAGCGAACTGGTGAAAATTATAAAGCGTGGTTGAAGGAGAGTCTCTCAAAATACATCTATGCTATGGATGTACTGGTCGCAGAAGCCAGACTGGGTACGTGCAGCCGTCGCGTTACTCGCAAGGAACGAAACCGACAGTTCACGAGGTTGAAGTATCACCACATCGTGCGGAAACGCTGCCTGGAAAACTGGAGGATGCCTTCGTAGGAGGACATCATCCCGGCTAGTGTGCTGGAACTGTAGGCAGTTCGACCATGTCTTTAGAAACTGCCTGTCCAAAGAGGGGAAGTTACTCTGCTATAGATGCGTAAAGCAGTACAAATTCTGCTCACAGTGCGAAAATTGTCTGGGAAACCCCAGAGGGACCGCGATGATGGGGGGACAGACGTATTCGGGGACGGCAACCGCGGAAAGGCAGGAAAAGAACACCTACCAAAACCAATAGTAGTTGAAAAGGCTATGTATAAGGATATGAATAAAGGAAGAACATTAAGGGGCTTACAATATGAAGAACGTGTTCGGGCATACATGTCGGCCCGAAATAGAAATTGTGGTAAGCGACAGCTGGATGGGATGACGCTGGCCACCCGAAGAGTGGTGAAGGCTCGTGCACGCTTCCGCAGACGCAGGACTACGAGGCGCCAGGTCATTGAAGCTGTGAGACGGGAGGAGAGCTGGAGGAGAGGATAAATCAATTATAGGTAGGGTAGAACTCAAAATCTCGTACAGGAAACTACAAAAACTTAACGTTGTTTATCTGCCCCTACCTGAAACACCGAGCCTATTTTGGGATTGATTTCTGGCGAGCATTTTACCTAGCCTCAGACATTTTGTGCCACGAGAAGGAATGAGCTCCTGGCCGTGTCGATGACGCACTATGCGGAAGAAGAGGAAGAACTCGAAAGGGAGCCGGATTCATGGGACTTGTCTAGGGAAGAAAGGATAAAGTTTCAGGCGGTAAAGGGAGTTGTGTCTTTTGAACATAGCGAATTATGAACGACAGACTTAAAGAAGCACACTATCGATTTAGTGGAAGCTGCCCAACCGTTCAAAGATAGATTCTTCCCGTTATCGCCAGCGATGCAGAAAGTAGTGGATGATGAAGTGGACCAAATGTTGAGTTTGGGGGTTAAAGATGAGTGCAACAGCCCATGGAGTAACCGCACAACAGTGGTGCGAAGACCGGTTAAAAATCGTTTTTGCCTAGATGTACGCAAGCTCAACAACTTGACGGTGAAAGACGCGTATCCACTACCCTGTATGGTAGTCATCCTATCTAGGATAGACCAGACCTACAACATCTCCAGTGTGGATCTGAAGTTTGCTTATTGGCAGGTCGAACTAGATGACAAAAGCAAGCCCTATATCGTATTTACGGTACTAGGTAGGCCCTTATACCAGTTTCCGGTCATGCCATTTGGTCTGTGCAATGCAGCCCAACGTCTAGTTCGTCTGATGGCAAGGTGATTCCCACTGAGCTACGGTCGAACGTGTTTGTGTATTTGGACGATCTGCCAGTCATTTCCCCAGATTTTCAAACGCACTTAAGATATCTGCGACAAGTGGGCAAATGCTTAAAGGAAGCGAACCTCTCAATCGAACTGCACAAATCATAATTTTGCTTTAAGGCATTAAAATACCTAGGATTCATTATTGGGGGTGGGACGTTTCGTATGGTCCCCGAACGGGTTAGAGCTATTAAATGGATCCCCGTGCCTCGGTCGTGCAAATAAGTTCGCTATTTTTGGGTACGGCAGGTTGGTACCGGCGCTTTCTGCGAGATTTCGCTACTATGGCCGCAACACTGACCGAAATGTTAAAAAAAAGATAGCGGAAAGTTTGTATTGAGTGACGAGGCAACACAAGCCGTTGAAAGGTTGAAGACCGCCTTGACCCCGGCCCCAGAGCTCGTGTACCAGGATTTTTCCAATCCCATCGTCGTACAATGCGATGCGTCTCTGTTCGGCGAGGGAGCGGTGTTGTTCCAAAAAGACACTAATGGGCAGGAACGACCCATAGCCTTCTTTTCAACCAAGTTTAAAAAAACCACAGGAGCTATTCCGTCACTGAAAAGGAATGCTTAGCGTCGATACTGGCCATAAAAAAGTTCAGACCGTATATAGGGATGCCATTTACTTGCATCAGTGACCACCCCAGCTTAAAATGGCTGATGTCCATGAAGGACCTAAACGGGAGACTAGCTCGTTGGTCATTGCGGTTGCAAGGCTATAACTTTACCATAGAGCACCGTAAAGGCAGTGAAAATGTGGTAGCCGACAATCTTTCGCGCAGTGTCGAAGCAGTGAGCAAGGTTCCAGAAGGTCTTCTCGAATTTGGACCCCCGAGTTCGAGTCAGCGAAATACCAGGCGTTACTCGAACAGGTACGTTTTAATCAGGACAAACTGCCAGACCTGAAGGTTGAGGGGGTGTCGTGAAAACGACCCGGCATGGCTAGTCAGGTAAGGGATTGGGTAAGACAGTGCGTGACATGCAAGGAGACCAAAGCACCGAACCGAAAAGAGGTAGTGACCGAGCGACCATTCCAACTGTATATCGAGCCCGAGTGTTCCAGGCGGAACCAGGCCAAGAAGTTTACAGACGGGAAGGCTTTTAACGCCAAATTTGCAAGGAAGTTCCCAAAGGCCAGAGTAGTACGTCGAGTAGGCAACAACTCGTCCCTGCTGGAACATTTGCAATGGAAGCCCCTAGGCGTGTTTCATGCCAAGGATATATGGGTATAGACCAAGGTCGTGGTGTGCCTCACGTTGGGCGCGGCTTAGCTTAAGAAAAGGGGTGTGGCCTACGTTGGACGTTCCAATTAGCCGTCTGGGCGAATAAGTATGGAAAATGCGCACACAGATTAATTGTAAACACGTCGTCCGTTTGCTTATAATAATCTGCGTGGGGATATTGCGTTTGACTTTATTGGCAGCATCGATAGCTTGCATGTTTGTTGCGTTCGTTATTATCGGCCACGCCGATAGCTTTTTGTCGTATGAGTATAGTATCGGGGGTGAAACCGGGCACACATCGGCGCCCAATTAATTGAAGAGTGGCAACGCCTGGCTTGCGATCCACTGCGATGAGAGGGGTAACGCCATTGAGCGATCATGATTGGGCAACCGATTCGCTCATAGAGAGATTAGGAGGAGAGCGGATCGGGTGCTTATTATTTACCGAAATTGCTCAAAAAATAGGATTTCGATATTGGTTTTTTTTCGATTACTTGAATATCGGAAACAATCTCGCTAGCGCGGGCACAAGGAGGACCTACAGCCAAAATTTCAAGTCTCTAGGTCTTATAGGTTATGAGATCCTTGCGTTCGTACATACGGACAGACGGACTGGCAGACGGACAGACAGATGGACATGGCTAGATCGATTCGGCTGTTGATGCTGATCAAGAATATATATACTTTATAGGGTCGGAGATGCTTCCTTCTGCCTGTTACATACATTTGCACAAATACATTATACCCTTTTTAACCATTTTCAATGGGTTCAGCGTATAAAATATGTATATAGTGTAAAATATATAGAGCTGCACAAAACTTTAATTTTTTTGTAAATTTTCGGGCCGCACAAAAATCTTAGTCGGTAATAACAAGAAAACTTTAAATGGAACGACAAACCGACTGCCGCGCACACAAGTTGATAAATATCGAACAAAAGCAAAAATAGTCCAGGTCCGAGCTCACGTCGGCGGCGTTGGGGCGGTCGATACATTTTCCGGGTAAGGGAGCGCGCAAGCCATCCAAAAGCAGGAAGAGAGGAGACGCCAAAGGCGAGCTGCAGCGGGCGAGACGACGACCAAAATCGAGAAGGGCACCCTTGCGTAAATATATATAAAAAAAAAAAATATATATATATATATATATATATATATATATATACCAGCCCTAAAAGAATAGGAAGAAAAAGGGAATAAAGATAAAAAAAAAAAAAAAATATGTATATGAATATGTATATAAAACGTATCGCCCTTTATCACTCCCAGAGAGCTCTTTAGGTAGAATAAGGTAATTTAATGCGACTTAGATAACCTTTATAATCCTAGCATATTTGTTTTTTTTTTTGATGGATTATATGTATATTTCTGCGTGAGTAGTGTTTACGTGCATCGCCCAATCAATTATTAATAAATATTATTTCTCCATGTGGTGTTTGAGCGGCGGCCAGCAATGGTTTGTGGGGATTTTCTCGACTTGTAGGCTAATTTGTTCATTTGCATGAAATTATATAAAGAAGGTTTGAGATGTTCTGCAATGAGATAAGAGATAGTGAAATAAGAAATAATATTAACAGTCAATAATTATAAGAATATGCAAGTATTATACGCGCCTGGTGAATTAGAAAAGGAATGTCCGCTTGCATGACATTGTAAATTTCTGAGTGGAGGTATCCTGCAAAGAGTTAGGCAATAAGAAATAATATTAATTGTTAATAATTTTAAGGAAATGCAACCAATAATACGCACATATTGAGAGAAAAGAATGTCCGGCTAAGTTTCAAAGTGGATTAAAAGTGTTTTGTTTGTTAATTTATATTAACGTCTCACCTTTGTTGTTTACATTTACTTGTTCTCAAAGCTGTTAGTGTTGTTCATTTGTTAATAGATCCAGCTGTTTGATGCTATATGACTTCGGAGCCAGGTGACCCAGGACGATATAGATTCGATCCTGCGCCGCACCTGGGACACAGCATGCCCCAAGGATGCCTAGAAGTCTGACAGAAGCCAAATAGACTTCAAGATAGCGGTCCTTGAATGCCGTTCGTCAGTCAGACTGACGAACTGAGCATTTGACGAATGCCTAAATGTTGTCCGCTGTCCAGATTATGCGTAGAGAAGTAAGCCTGAATTTGGATTCGTCTTCTTTCCCCCAAAGAATATGCAATTGATTTTAAAAAATATATAAATATTATTTTTGTCAGTTATTTGTGTGGTCAATGTTTATTTATTTATTATTCATTATTAGTTAGATTTGTTAGGATTTGTTAATAGGAATTATTTGTGAAGTTTTTTTTGTATTAGGTTTAGTTAGATTTATAAAATAAACGGGTACAGTTTTCTGAAGAGATTAGTATGGCTGAGGAACAGGTGTCGGGCTGGGCTTCTGACGCTGACGGAGCGTCGGCACTGCCACTGGTGACTTTCAGCCGGAGGAAGGGTATGTCAACGTACGAGAAACGGCGTACCTGAAGCTCGAGCGGTGGAACGTTCAGTTCGATGGCGAGGACGCCATGAATTCTGTCGAGGATTTCGTGTTCCGGTTGGAGTTCCTGCAGAGGCACTATCAATGCCAATGGATAGAGGTCCTGCGCAGTTTTCACCTGCTCCTGACCGGCCGTGCCCGTGAGTGGTATTGGACGCACGTGCTGCATTCTACGATCGACAGCTGGATTCAACAGTGGCACGCTCTCTTAGACAGGTTCCGGGGCTATCAGACGGAGTATGATGTGATGCAGGAGCTACTACTGCGAGAGGCACACCAAGCGAAGGGGTGGATGATTACATCCACCACATGCGTCAGCTCGCCGTGCGATTCCAGAAGCCGTTGAGAGAAGGAGAGTCTCGTGGTTGAAGGAGAGTCTCTCAAAATACATCTATGCTATGGATGTACTGGTCGCAGAAGCCAGACTGGGTACGTGCAGCCGTCGCGTTACTCGCAAGGAACGAAACCGACAGTTCACGAGGTTGAAGTATCACCACATCGTGCGGAAACGCTTCCTGGAAAACTGGAGGATGCCTTCGTAGGAGGACATCATCCCGGCTAGTGTGCTGGAACTGTAGGCAGTTCGACCATGTCTTTAGAGACTGCCTGTCCAAAGAGGGGAAGTTACTCTGCTATAGATGCGTAAAGCAGTACAAATTCTGCTCACAGTGCGGGGACAGACGTATTCGGGGACGGCAACCGCGGAAAGGCAGGAAAAGAACACCTACCAAAACCAATAGTAGTTGAAAAGGCTATGTATAAGGATATGAATAAAGGAAGAACGGTCGTGCAAATAAGTTCGCTCTTTTTTGGGTACGGCAGGTTGGTACCGGCGCTTTCTGCGAGATTTCGCGACTATGGCCGCACCCCTGACCGAAATGTTAAAAAAAGATAGCGGAAAGTTTGTAGTGAGTGACGAGGCAACACAAGCCGTTGAACAGTTGAAGACCGCCTTGACCCCGGCCCCAGAGCTCGTGTACGAGGATTTTTCCAATCCCATCTTCGTACAATGCGATGCGTCTCTGTTCGGCGAGGGAGCGGTGTTGTTCCAAAAAGACACTAATGGGCAGGAACGACCCATAGCCTTCTTTTCAACCAAGTTTAAAAAAACCACAGGAGCTATTCCGTCACTGAAAAGGAATGCTTAGCGTCGATACTGGCCATAAAAAAGTTCAGACCGTGTATAGGGTTGGCATTTACTTGCACCAGTGACCACGCCAGCTTAAAATGGCTGACGTCCATGAAGGACCTAAACGGGAGACTAGCTCGTTGGTCATTGCGGTTGCAAGGCTATAACTTTACCATAGAGCACCGTAAAGGCAGTGAAAATGTGGTAGCCGACAATCTTTCGCGCAGTGTCGAAGCAGTGAGCAAGGTTCCAGAAGGTCTTCTCGAATTTGGACCCCCGAGTTCGAGTCAGCGAAATACCAGGCGTTACTCGAACAGGTACGTTTTAATCAGGACAAACTGCCAGACCTGAAGGTTGAGGGGGTGACATGCAAGGAAACCAAAGCACCGAACCGAAAAGAGGTAGTGACCGAGCGACCATTCCAACTGTATATCGAGCCCGAGTGTTCCAGGCGGAACCAGGCCAAGAAGTTTACAGACGGGAAGGCTTTTAACGCCAAATTTGCAAGGAAGTTCCCAAAGGCCAGAGTAGTACGTCGAGTAGGCAACAACTCGTCCCTGCTGGAACATTTGCAATGGAAGCCCCTAGGCGTGTTTCATGCCAAGGATATATGGGTATAGACCAAGGTCGTGGTGTGCCTCACGTTGGGCGCGGCTTAGCTTAAGAAAAGGGGTGTGGCCTACGTTGGACGTTCCAATTAGCCGTCTGGGCGAATAAGTATGGAAAATGCGCACACAGATTAATTGTAAACACGTCGTCCGTTTGCTTATAATAATCTGCGTGGGGATATTGCGTTTGAATTTATTGGCAGCATCGATAGCTTGCATGTTTGTTGCGTTCGTTACTATCGGCCACGCCGACCAACCGATTCGCTCATAGAGAGGTTAGGAGGAGCGCGGATCGGGTGCTTATTATTTACCGAAATTGCTCAAAAAATAGGATTTCGATTTTGGTTTTTTTTCGATTACTTGAATATCGGAAACAATCTCGCTAGCGCGGGCACAAGGAGGACCTACAGCCAAAATTTCAAGTCTCTAGGTCTTATAGGTTATGAGATCCTTGCGTTCGTACATACGGACAGACGGACTGGCAGACGGACAGACAGATGGACATGGCTAGATCGATTCGGCTGTTGATGCTGATCAAGAATATATATACTTTATAGGGTCGGAGATGCTTCCTTCTGCCTGTTACATACATTTGCACAAATACATTATACCCTTTTTAACCATTTTCAATGGGTTCAGCGTATAAAATATGTATATAGTGTAAAATATATAGAGCAGCACAAAACTTTAATTTTTTTGTAAATTTTCGGGCCGCACAAAAATCTTAGTCGGTAATAACAAGAAAACTTTAAACGGAACGACAAACCGACTGCCGCGCACACAAGTTGATAAATATCGAACAAAAGCAAAAATAGTCCAGGTCCGAGCTCACGTCGGCGGCGTTGGGGCGGTCGATACATTTTCCGGGTAAGGGAGCGCGCAAGCCATCCAAAAGCAGGAAGAGAGGAGACGCCAAAGGCGAGCTGCAGCGGGCGAGACGACGACCAAAATCGAGAAGGGCACCCTTGCGTAAAATATATATATATATATATATATATATATATATATATATACCAGCCCTAAAAGAATAGGAAGAAAAAGGGAATAAAGATAAAAAAAAAAAAAAATATGTATATGAATATGTATATAAAACGTATCGCCCTTTATCACTCCCAGAGAGCTCTTTAGGTAGAATAAGGTAATTTAATGCGACTTAGATAACCTTTATAATCCTAGCATATTTGTTTTTTTTTTTTTGATGGATTATATGTATATTTCTGCGTGAGTAGTGTTTACGTGCATCGCCCAATCAATTATTATTAAATATTATTTCTCCATGTGGTGTTTGAGCGGCGGCCAGCAATGGTTTGTGGGGATTTTCTCGACTTGTAGGCTAATTTGTTCATTTGCATGAAATTATATAAAGAAGGTTTGAGATGTTCTGCAATGAGATAAGAGATAATGAAATAAGAAATAATATTAACAGTCAATAATTATAAGAATATGCAAGTATTATACGCGCCTGGTGAATTGGAAAAGGAATGTCCGCTTGCATGACATTGTAAATTTCTGAGTGGAGGTATCCTGCAAAGAGTTAGGCAATAAGAAATAATATTAATTGTTAATCATTTTAAGGAAATGCAACCAATAATACGCACATATTGAGAGAAAAGAATGTCCGGCTAAGTTTCAAAGTGGATTAAAAGTGTTTTGTTTGTTAATTTATATTAACGTCTCACCTTTGTTGTTTACATTTACTTGTTCTCAAAGCTGTTAGTGTTGTTCATTTGTTAATAGATCCAGCTGATTGATGCTATCGATTTTGTGGTTCGTTTTGGATAGTATTGCTTATCAATATGGCGCCAAAATTTGAAGAATCACCCGGCTTCTTTGAAGCCAAGTTTTCATTGGCCTTAGGATCCACACCGCTGATGTCTTATGTGGCACGAGTGTGTGGCCCATAATCGCGCAGCGTGTAGTGGAATCCAAGAAGCACGACGGAGGCAGATATTATCAGAATATCGCATGAGCATAAGAATTTTTTCTCGTCGTGGTTGATGGCGGTAAGTCATGTTATTTTTTCAATTATTAGTTTTGTTTGTCTCATTCTGTGTTAATGTTGGATGTATGCTGACCGTAGTTAGAAGAGCTTGGGAGACAGGTGACCCAGGACGATGTAGAATCGAGCCTGCACCTCATCTGTCACCTAGCATACCCCAAGAATGGCCAGAAGAGCGACGGAGGCGGATCTTGCCATGGTGTCCATTAACATAAGGAGTTTTCTTGCCGCGGTTGATGGCAGTATGACACGTTCGCATAATGACGAAGCGTTTGCGACTGTCCATCATAGCCTGGTGGTAGCCGCCATGACAAAATAACCTGTCATAAAATGTGATATTAAGGTAGGTTTTGTTAGAGTTTGCTTAATTTTTACTATTTGTTTTGTCTCACTCTGTGTTTACGTTTGGTTTGTGCTGGAAGTAGTTATATGACTTCGGAGCCAGGTGACCCAGGACGATATAGATTCGATCCTGCGCCGCACCTGGGATTGGTATTGGACGCACGTGCTGCATTCTACGATCGACAGCTGGATTCAACAGTGGCACGCTCTCTTAGACAGGTTCCGGGGCTATCAGACGGAGTATGATGTGATGCAGGAGCTACTACTGCGAGAGGCACACCAAGCGAAGGGGTGGATGATAACATCCACCACATGCGTCAGCTCGCCGCGCGATTCCAGAAGCCGTTGAGAGACAGCGAACTGGTGAAAATTATAAAGCGTGGTTGAAGGAGAGTCTCTCAAAATACATCTATGCTATGGATGTACTCACAGTGGGTGAGCTGCGCCAAAAGTGAAAAGAAGTGGAGAGGCACCTTGGTCGCAGAAGCCAGACTGGGTACGTGCAGCCGTCGCGTTACTCGCAAGGAACGAAACCGACAGTTCACGAGGTTGAAGTATCACCACATCGTGCGGAAACGCTGCCTGGAAAACTGGAGGATGCCTTCTGTAGGCAGTTCGACCATGTCTTTAGAGACTGCCTGTCCAAAGAGGGGAAGTTACTCTGCTATAGATGCGTAAAGCAGTACAAATTCTGCTCACAGTGCGAAAATTGTCTGGAAAACCCCAGAGGGAGCGCGATGATGGGGGGACAGACGTATTCGGGGACGGCAACCGCGAAGAGGCAGGAAAAGAACACCTACCAAAACCAATAGTAGTTGAAAAGGCTATGTATAAGGATATGAATAAAGGAAGAACGGTCGTGCAAATAAGTTCGCTCTTTTTTGGGTACGGCAGGTTGGTACCGGCGCTTTCTGCGAGATTTCGCGACTATGGCCGCACCCCTGACCGAAATGTTAAAAAAAAAGATAGCGGAAAGTTTGTAGTGAGTGACGAGGCAACACAAGCCGTTGAACAGTTGAAGACCGCCTTGACCCCGGCCCCAGAGCTCGTGTACGAGGATTTTTCCAATCCCATCTTCGTACAATGCGATGCGTCTCTGTTCGGCGAGGGAGCGGTGTTGTTCCAAAAAGACACTAATGGGCAGGAACGACCCATAGCCTTCTTTTCAACCAAGTTTAAAAAAACCACAGGAGCTATTCCGTCACTGAAAAGGAATGCTTAGCGTCGATACTGGCCATAAAAAAGTTCAGACCGTGTATAGGGATGCCATTTACTTGCATCAGTGACCACGCCAGCTTAAAATGGCTGATGTCCATGAAGGACCTAAACGGGAGACTAGCTCGTTGGTCATTGCGGTTGCAAGGCTATAACTTTACCATAGAGCACCGTAAAGGCAGTGAAAATGTGGTAGCCGACAATCTTTCGCGCAGTGTCGAAGCAGTGAGCAAGGTTCCAGAAGGTCTTCTCGAATTTGGACCCCCGAGTTCGAGTCAGCGAAATACCAGGCGTTACTCGAACAGGTACGTTTTAATCAGGACAAACTGCCAGACCTGAAGGTTGAGGGGGTGTCGTGAAAACAACCCGGCATGGCTAGTCAGGTAAGGGATTGGGTAAGACAGTGCGTGACATGCAAGGAGACCAAAGCACCGAACCGAAAAGAGGTAGTGGCCGAGCGACCATTCCAACTGTATATCGAGCCCGAGTGTTCCAGGCGGAACCAGGCCAAGAAGTTTACAGACGCAACTTCGTACTGAGCGATTTCGGGAAGGCTTTTAACGCCAAATTTGCAAGGAAGTTCCCAAAGGTCAGTGTAGTACGTCTAGGATATATGGGTATAGACCAAGGTCGTGGTGTGCCTCACGTTGGGCGCGGCTCAGCTTAAGGAAAGGGGTGTGGCCTACGTTGGACGTTCCAATTAGCCGTCTGGGCGAATAAGTATCTGCGTGGGGATATTGCGTTTGACTTTATTGGCAGCATCGATAGCTTGCATGTTTGTTGCGTTCGTTATTATCGGCCACGCCGATAGCTTTTTGTCGTATGAGAATAGTATCGGGGGTGAAACCGGACACACATCGGCGCCCAATTAATTGAAGAGTGGCAACGCCTGGCTTGCGATCCACTGCGATGAGAGGGGTAACGCCATTGAGCGATCATGATTGGGCAACCGATTCGCTCATAGAGAGATTAGGAGGAGAGCGGATCGGGTGCCCTTGCTAATGCCCTTGGCCTACAACTGGGCCGTTGACCTTAGAGTGCAGCTGTACAGATGGGCAGCAACGGTGCCCGCCTCGTACACGTATGCGCGTGCCGAAATTCGGCACCGATGATGTTGCTGCCCAAATTTACAGCAGGGAGTTTGACTTGGTCGGCGGCTATCGGCAGACGTGTTATGCGCAAACGCACTTTTTGAAAATTTTTCAATAAATCATAAATTTTGATTGGATCATGTGGAACGAAATAAAACAGGAATTTTATAAAATAATTGTGCCGATTAAAAATTATAAAATTAAATCACATATAATAAAATAACACCACGCCATATAAAAAAAATATAAATTTATACATATATTGTAAAATATATCGAGCAGCGCAAAACTTTAATTTCTTTTAAACTGTCGTGCCGCACAAAAATCTTAGGCGGTAATAACAAGAATAATTAAAACGGAACGTGACAAACCGAGTACCGCGCACACAAATTGATAAATATCGACTATATGTTTATTTCTGCGTCAGTCGTGTTTACGACCATCGCCCAATTAATTATTACATATTATTTCTCCATGTGAAATTATATAAAGAGGGTTGAAGATGTTCTGCAATGAGATAAGAGATAATGAAATAAGAAATAATATTAACAGTCAATAATTATAAGAATATGCAAGTATTATACGCGCCTGGTTAATTGGAAAAGGAATGTCCGCTTGCATGACATTGTAAATTTCTGAGTGGAGGTATCCTGCAAAGAGTTAGGCAATAAGAAATAATATTAATTGTTAATCATTTTAAGGAAATGCAACCAATTATACGAACATATTGAAAGAAAAGAATGTCCGGCTAATTTTAATAGTGGATTAAAAGTGTTTTATTTGTTAATAAAGTTAGCGTCTCACCTTTCTTGTTTACATTTACTTGTTCTCAAAGCTGTTAGTGTTGTTCATTTGTTAATAGATCCAGCTGTTTGATGCTATCGATTTTGTGGTTCGTTTTGGATAGTATTGTGTAGGTCTGTTTTGCTACAGAAGTGGTAGCTTGTTGATATCGATTGTGCGGACTGCGGGCAAGGGATGGGACTACACCCGAGCCGATGAGCTGGCTGGCGCGGCCCAAAGAGAAACAAGCAGTTCCGTATCAATATGGCGCCAAAATTTGAAGAATCACCCGGCTTCTTTGAAGCCAAGTTTCCATTGGCTTTAGGATCCACACCGCTGATGTCTTATGTGGCACGAGTGGGTGGCCCATAATCGCGCAGCGTGTAGTGGAATCCGAGAAGCACGACGGAGGCAGATATTATCAGAATATCGTATGAGCATAAGAATTTTTTCTTGTCATGGTTGATGGCGGTAGGTCACGATCGCATGTTATTTTTTCAATTATTAGTTTTGTTTGTCCCATTCTGTGTTAATGTTGGATGTATGCTGACCGTAGTTAGAAGAGCTTGGGAGACAGGTGACCCAGGACGATGTAGAATCGAGCCTGCACCTCATCTGTCACCTAGCATACCCCAAGAATGGCCAGAAGAGCGACGGAGGCGGATCTTGCCATGGTGTCCATTAACATAAGGAGTTTTCTTGCCGCGGTTGATGGCAGTATGACACGTTCGCATAATGACGAAGAGTTTGCGACTGTCCATCATAGCCTGGTGGTAGCCGCCATGACAAAATAACCTGTCATAAAATGTGATATTAGGGTAGGTTTTGTTAGAGTTTGCTTAATTTTTACTATTTGTTTTGACTCACTCTGTGTTAACGTTTGGTTTGTGCTGGAAGTAGTTATATGACTTCGGAGCCAGGTGACCCAGGACGATATAGATTCGATCCTGCGCCGCACCTGGGATACAGCATGCCCCAAGGATGCCTAGAAGTCTGACAGAAGCCAAATAGACTTCAAGATAGCGGTCCTTGAATGCCGTTCGTCAGTCAGACTGACAAACTGAGCATTTGACGAATGCCTAAATGTTGTCCGCTGTCCAGATTATGCGTAGAGAAGTAAGCCTGAATTTGGATTCGTCTTCTTTCCCCCAAAGTATATGCAATTGATTTTAAAAAATATATAAATATTATTTTTGTCAGTTATTTGTGTGGTCAATGTTTATTTATTTATTATTCATTATTAGTTAGATTTGTTAGTGGGTGTTTATTTCTTTATTTATTTAAAAGGAATTATTTGTGAAGTTTTTTTGTATTAGGGTTAGTAAGCTTTATAAAAGAAAGGGGTACAGTTTTCTGAAGAGATTAGTATGGCTGAGGAACAGGTGTCGGGCTGGGCTTCTGACGCTGACGGAGCGTTGGCACTGCCACTGCTGACTTTCAGCCGGAGGAAGGGTATGCCAACGTACGAGAAACGGCGTACCTGAAGCTCGAGCGGTGGAACGTTCAGTTTGATGGCGAGGACGCCTGTCGAGGATTTCGTGTTCCGGTTGGAGTTCCTGCAGAGGCACTATCAATGCCAATGGATAGAGGTCCTGCGCAGTTTTCACCTGCTCCTGACCGGCCGTGC
Organism: Drosophila borealis; assembly: GCA_035045885.1. Classification (NCBI taxonomy): domain Eukaryota; kingdom Metazoa; phylum Arthropoda; class Insecta; order Diptera; family Drosophilidae; genus Drosophila; species Drosophila borealis. The sequence continues at coordinate 21,879,666 of JAWNOR010000194.1, forward strand.
CCGTGAGTGGTATTGGACGCACGTGCTGCATTCTACGGTCGACAGCTGGATTCAACAGCGGCACGCTCTCTTAGACAGGTTCCGGGGCTATCAGACGGAGTATGATGTGATGCAGGAGCTACTACAGCGAGAGGCCCACCAAGCGAAGGGGTGGATGATTACATCCACCACATGCGTCAGCTCGCCGCGCGGTTCCAGAAGCCGTTGAGAGACAGCTAACTGGTGAAAATTATAAAGCGTGGTTGAAGGAGAGTCTCTCAAAATACATCTATGCTATGGATGTACTCACAGTGGATGAGCTGCGCCAAAAGTGAAAAGAAGTGGAGAGGCACTTTGGTCGCAGAAGCCAGACTGGGTACGTGCAGCCGTTGCGTTACTCGCAACGAACGAAACCGACAGTTCACGAGGTTGAAGTATCACCACATCGTGCAGAAACGCTGCCTGGAAAACTGGAGGATACCTACGTACGAGGACATCATCCCGGCTAGTGTGCTGGAACTGTAGGCAGTTCGACCATGTCTTTAGAGACTGCCTGTCCAAAGAGGGGAAGTTACTCTGCTATAGATGCGTAAAGCAGTACAAATTCTGCTCACAGTGCGAAAATTGTCTGGGAAACCCCAAAGGAAGCGCGATGATGGCGGGACAGACATATTCGGGGACGGCAACCGCGGAAAGGCAGGAAAAGAACACCTACCAAAACCAATAGTAGTTGAAAAGGAGAAAAATATAGACCATTGCGATCAGGATAAGGCTATGTATAAGGATATGAATAAAGGAAGAACATTAAGGGGCTTACCATATGAAGAACGTGTTCGGGCATACATGTCGGCCCGAAATAGAAATTTTGGTAAGCGACAACTGGATGGGATGACGCTGGCCACCCGAAGAGTGGTGAAGGCTCGTGCACGCTTCCGCAGACGCAGGACTACGAGGCGCCAGGTCATTGAAGCTGTGAGACGGGAGGATAGCATAGAGCCACGCGTATTCGCCGAAGCGGAGGTCGCTGGGATCAAAATGAGAGGGTTGTTAGACACAGGAGCATCCGTCAGCCTGCTGGGAGAAGGAAGTCGAGAGTTGGTCGCGGAATTGAGGGTTACGGTACAACCTTACGTTTTAGTAGTCACAACCGCTGGAGGAGAGGATAAATCAATTATAGGTAGGGTAGAACTCCCAATCTCGTACAGGAAACTACAAAAACTTAACGTTGTTTATCTGCCCCTACCTGAAACACCGAGCCTATTTTGGGATTGATTTCTGGCGAGCATTTTACCTAGCCTCAGACATTTTGTGCCACAAGAAGCTAATCTCCACGGAACACCTAGGGAATGAGCTCTTGGCCGTATCGATGACGCACTATGCGGAAGAAGAGGAAGAACTCGAAAGTGAGCCGGATTTGTGGGAGTTGTCTAGGGAAGAAAGGATAAAGTTTCAGGCGGTAAAGCGGGAGTTTTGTCTTTTGAACATAGCGGATTAGGAACGACAGACTTAAAGAAGTACACTATCGATTTAGTGGAAGGTGCCCAACCGTTCAAAGATAGATTCTTCCCGTTATCGCCAGCGATGCAGAAAGTAGTGGATGATGAAGTGGACCAAATGTTGAGTTTGGGGGTTATAGATGAGTGCAACAGCCCATGGAGTAACCGCACAACAGTGGTGCGAAGACCGGGTAAAAATCGTTTTTGCCTAGATGAACGCAAGCTCAACAACTTGACGGTGAAAGACGCGTATCCACTACCCTGTATGGTAGTCATCCTATCTAGGATAGACCAGACCTACAACATCTCCAGTGTGGATCTGAAGTTCGCTTATTGGCAGGTCGAACTAGATGACAAAAGCAAGCCCTATATCGTATTTACGGTACCAGGTAGGCCCTTATACCAAAATAGCTCGCTCTTTTTTGGGTACGGCAGGTTGGTACCGGCGCTTTCTGCGAGATTTCGCGACCATGACCGCACCACTGACCGAAACGTTAAAAAAAAGATAGCGGAAAGTTTGTATTGAGTGACGAGGCAACACCGGCCCCAGAGCTCGTGTACGAGGATTTTTCCAATCCCATCTTCGTACAATGCGATGCGTCTCAGTTCGGCGAGGGAGCGGTGTTGTTCCAAAAAGACACTAATGGGCAGGAACGACCCATAGCCTTCTTTTCAACCAAGTTGAAAAAACACCACAGGAGCTATTCCGTCACTAAAAAGGAATGCTTAGCGTCGATACTGGCCATAAAAAAGTTCAGACCGTATATAGGGATGCCATTTACTTGCATCAGTGACCATGCCAGCTTAAAATGGCTGATATCCATGAAGGACCTAAACGGGAGACTAGCTCGTTGGTCATTGCAGTTGCAAGGCTATGACTTTGCCATAGAGCACCGTAAAGGCAGTGAAAATGTGGTAGCCGACAATCTTTCGCGCAGTGTCGAAGCAGTGAGCAAGGTTCCAGAAGGTCTTCTCGAATTTGGACCCCCGAGTTCGAGTCAGCGAAATACCAGGCGTTACTCGAATAGGTACGATTTAATCAGGACAAACTGCCAGACCTGAAGGTTGAGGGGGTGTCGTGAAAACGACCCGGCATGGCTAGTCAGGTAAGGGATTGGGTAAGACAGTGCGTGACATGCAAGAAGACCAAAGCACCGAACCGAAAAGAGGTAGTGACCGAGCGACCATTCCAAATGTATATCGAGCCCGAGTGTTCCAGGCGGAACCAGGCCAAGAAGTTTACAGACGCAACTTCGTACTGAGCGATTTCGGGAAGGCTTTTAACGCCAAATTTGCAAGGAAGTTCCCAAAGGTCAGTGTAGTACGTCTAGGATATATGGGTATAGACCAAGGTCGTGGTGTGCCTCACGTTGGGCGCGGCTCAGCTTAAGGAAAGGGGTGTGGCCTACGTTGGACGTTCCAATTAGCCGTCTGGGCGAATAAGTATCTGCGTGGGGATATTGCGTTTGACTTTATTGGCAGCATCGATAGCTTGCATGTTTGTTGCGTTCGTTATTATCGGCCACGCCGATAGCTTTTTGTCGTATGAGCATAGTATCGGGGGTGAAACCGGGCACACATCGGCGCCCAATTAATTGAGGAGTGGCAACGCCTGGCTTGCGATCCACTGCGATGAGAGGGGTAACGCCATTGAGCGATCATGATTGGGCAACCGATTCGCTCATAGAGAGATTAGGAGGAGAGCGGATCGGGTGCCCTTGCTAATGCCCTTGGCCTACAACTGGGCCGTTGACCTTAGAGTGCAGCTGTACAGATGGGCAGCAACGGTGCCCGCCTCGTACACGTATGCGTGAGCCGAAATTCGGCACCGATGATGTTGCTGCCCAAATGTACAGCAGGGAGTTCGACTTGGTCGGCGGCTATCGGCAGACGTTTTATGCGCAAACGCACTTTTTGAAAATTTTTCAATAAATTATAAATTTTAATTGGATCATGTGGAACGAAATAAAACAGGAATTTTATAAAATAATTGTGCCGATTAAAAATTATAAAATTAAATCACATATAATAAAATAACACCACGCCATATAAAAAAAATATAAATTTATACATATATTGTAAAATATATCGAGCAGCGCAAAACTTTAATTTCTTTTAAACTGCGGTGCCGCACAAAAATCTTAGGCGGTAATAACAAGAAAAATTAAAACGGAACGTGACAAACCGAGTACCGCGCACACAAATTGATAAATATCGACTATATGTTTATTTCTGCGTCAGTCGTGTTTACGACCATCGCCCAATTAATTATTACATATTATATCTCCATGTGAAATTATATAAAGAGGGTTGAAGATGTTCTGCAATGAGTTAAGAGATAATGAAATAAGAAATAATATTAACAGTCAATAATTATAAGAATATGCAAGTATTATACGCGCCTGGTGAATTGGAAAAGGAATGTCCGCTTGCATGACATTGTAAATTTCTGAGTGGAGGTATCCTGCAAAGAGTTAGGCAATAAGAAATAATATTAATTGTTAATCATTTTAAGGAAATGCAACCAATTATACGAACATATTGAAAGAAAAGAATGTCCGGCTAACTTTCATAGTGGATTAAAAGTGTTTTATTTGTTAATAAAGTTAGCGTCTCACCTTTCTTGTTTACATTTACTTGTTCTCAAAGCTGTTAGTGTTGTTCATTTGTTAATAGATCCAGCTGTTTGATGCTATCGATTTTGTGGTTCGTTTTGGATAGTATTGTGTAGGTCTGTTTTGCTACAGAAGTGGTAGCTTGTTGATATCGATTGTGCGGACTGCGGGCAAGGGATGGGACTACACCCGAGCCGATGAGCTGGCTGGCGCGGCCCAAAGAGAAACAAGCAGTTCCGTATCAATATGGCGCCAAAATTTGAAGAATCACCCGGCTTCTTTGAAGCCAAGTTTCCATTGGCTTTAGGATCCACACCGCTGATGTCTTATGTGGCACGAGTGGGTGGCCCATAATTGCGCAGCGTGTAGTGGAATCCGAGAAGCACGACGGAGGCAGATATTATCAGAATATCGTATGAGCATAAGAATTTTTTCTTGTCATGGTTGATGGCGGTAAGTCACGATCGCATGTTATTTTTTCAATTATTAGTTTTGTTTGTCCCATTCTGTGTTAATGTTGGATGTATGCTGACCGTAGTTAGAAGAGCTTGGGAGACAGGTGACCCAGGACGATGTAGAATCGAGCCTGCACCTCATCTGTCACCCAGCATACCCCAAGAATGGCCAGAAGAGCGACGGAGGCGGATCTTGCCATGGTGTCCATTAACATAAGGAGTTTTCTTGCCGCGGTTGATGGCAGTATGACACGTTCGCATAATGACGAAGAGTTTGCGACTGTCCATCATAGCCTGGTGGTAGCCGCCATGACAAAATAACCTGTCATAAAATGTGATATTAGGGTAGGTTTTGTTAGAGTTTGCTTAATTTTTACTATTTGTTTTGACTCACTCTGTGTTAACGTTTGGTTTGTGCTGGAAGTAGTTATATGACTTCGGAGCCAGGTGACCCAGGACGATATAGATTCGATCCTGCGCCGCACCTGGGATACAGCATGCCCCAAGGATGCCTAGAAGTCTGACAGAAGCCAAATAGACTTCAAGATAGCGGTCCTTGAATGCCGTTCGTCAGTCAGACTGACGAACTGAGCATTTGACGAATGCCTAAATGTTGTCCGCTGTCCAGATTATGCGTAGAGAAGTAAGCCTGAATTTGGATTCGTCTTCTTTCCCCCAAAGTATATGCAATTGATTTTAAAAAATATATAAATATTATTTTTGTCAGTTATTTGTGTGGTCAATGTTTATTTATTTATTATTCATTATTAGTTAGATTTGTTAGTGGGTGTTTATTTCTTTATTTATTTAAAAGGAATTATTTGTGAAGTTTTTTTTTGTATTAGGGTTAGTAAGCTTTATAAAAGAAAGGGGTACAGTTTTCTGAAGAGATTAGTATGGCTGAGGAACAGGTGTCGGGCTGGGCTTCTGACGCTGACGGAGCGTTGGCACTGCCACTGCTGACTTTCAGCCGGAGGAAGGGTATGCCAACGTACGAGAAACGGCGTACCTGAAGCTCGAGCGGTGGAACGTTCAGTTTGATGGCGAGGACGCCTGTCGAGGATTTCGTGTTCCGGTTGGAGTTCCTGCAGAGGCACTATCAATGCCAATGGATAGAGGTCCTGCGCAGTTTTCACCTGCTCCTGACCGGCCGTGCCCGTGAGTGGTATTGGACGCACGTGCTGCATTCTACGGTCGACAGCTGGATTCAACAGCGGCACGCTCTCTTAGACAGGTTCCGGGGCTATCAGACGGAGTATGATGTGATGCAGGAGCTACTACAGCGAGAGGCCCACCAAGCGAAGGGGTGGATGATTACATCCACCACATGCGTCAGCTCGCCGCGCGGTTCCAGAAGCCGTTGAGAGACAGCTAACTGGTGAAAATTATAAAGCGTGGTTGAAGGAGAGTCTCTCAAAATACATCTATGCTATGGATGTACTCACAGTGGATGAGCTGCGCCAAAAGTGAAAAGAAGTGGAGAGGCACTTTGGTCGCAGAAGCCAGACTGGGTACGTGCAGCCGTTGCGTTACTCGCAACGAACGAAACCGACAGTTCACGAGGTTGAAGTATCACCACATCGTGCAGAAACGCTGCCTGGAAAACTGGAGGATACCTACGTACGAGGACATCATCCCGGCTAGTGTGCTGGAACTGTAGGCAGTTCGACCATGTCTTTAGAGACTGCCTGTCCAAAGAGGGGAAGTTACTCTGCTATAGATGCGTAAAGCAGTACAAATTCTGCTCACAGTGCGAAAATTGTCTGGGAAACCCCAAAGGAAGCGCGATGATGGCGGGACAGACGTATTCGGGGACGGCAACCGCGGAAAGGCAGGAAAAGAACACCTACCAAAACCAATAGTAGTTGAAAAGGAGAAAAATATAGACCATTGCGACCAGGATAAGGCTATGTATAAGGATATGAATAAAGGAAGAACATTAAGGGGCTTACCATATGAAGAACGTGTTCGGGCATACATGTCGGCCCGAAATAGAAATTTTGGTAAGCGACAACTGGATGGGATGACGCTGGCCACCCGAAGAGTGGTGAAGGCTCGTGCACGCTTCCGCAGACGCAGGACTACGAGGCGCCAGGTCATTAAAGTGTGAGACGGGAGGATAGCATAGAGCCACGCGTATTCGCCGAAGCGGAGGTCGCTGGGATCAAAATGAGAGGGTTGTTAGACACAGGAGCATCCGTCAGCCTGCTGGGAGAAGGAAGTCGAGAGTTGGTCGCGGAATTGAGGGTTACAGTACCACCTTACGTTTCAGTAGTCACAACCGCTGGAGGAGAGGATAAATCAATTATAGGTAGGGTAGCACTCCCAATCTCGTACAGGAAACTACAAAAACTTAACGTTGTTTATCTGCCCCTACCTGAAACACCGAGCCTATTTTGGGATTGATTTCTGGCGAGCATTTTACCTAGCCTCAGACATTTTGTGCCACAAGAAGCTAATCTCCACGGAACACCTAGGGAATGAGCTCTTGGCCGTATCGATGACGCACTATGCGGAAGAAGAGGAAGAACTCGAAAGTGAGCCGGATTTATGGGAGTTGTCTAGGGAAGAAAGGATAAAGTTTCAGGCGGTAAAGCGGGAGTTTTGTCTTTTGAACATAGCGGATTAGGAACGACAGACTTAAAGAAGTACACTATCGATTTAGTGGAAGGTGCCCAACCGTTCAAAGATAGATTCTTCCCGTTATCGCCAGCGATGCAGAAAGTAGTGAATGATGAAGTGGACCAAATGTTGAGTTTGGGGGTTATAGATGAGTGCAACAGCCCATGGAGTAACCGCACAACAGTGGTGCGAAGACCGGGTAAAAATCGTTTTTGCCTAGATGAACGCAAGCTCAACAACTTGACGGTGAAAGACGCGTATCCACTACCCTGTATGGTAGGCATCCTATCTAGGATAGACCAGACCTACAACATCTCCAGTGTGGATCTGAAGTTCGCTTATTGGCAGGTCGAACTAGATGACAAAAGCAAGCCCTATATCGTATTTACGGTACCAGACCGCACCACTGACCGAAACGTTAAAAAAAAGATAGCGGAAAGTTTGTATTGAGTGACGAGGCAACACAAGCCGTTGAACAGTTCAAGAACGCCTTGACCCCGGCCCCAGAGCTCGTGTACGAGGATTTTTCCAATCCCATCTTCGTACAATGCGATGCGTCTCAGTTCGGCGAGGGAGCGGTGTTGTTCCAAAAAGACACTAATGGGCAGGAACGACCCATAGCCTTCTTTTCAACCAAGTTGAAAAAACACCACAGGAGCTATTCCGTCACTAAAAAGGAATGCTTAGCGTCGATACTGGCCATAAAAAAGTTCAGACCGTATATAGGGATGCCATTTACTTGCATCAGTGACCACGCCAGCTTAAAATGGCTGATGTCCATGAAGGACCTAAACGGGAGACTAGCTCGTTGGTCATTGCGGTTGCAAGGCTATGACTTTGCCATAGAGCACCGTAAAGGCAGTGAAAATGTGGTAGCCGACAATCTTTCGCGCAGTGTCGAAGCAGTGAGCAAGGTTCCAGAAGGTCTTCTCGAATTTGGACCCCCGAGTTCGAGTCAGCGAAATACCAGGCGTTACTCGAATAGGTACGATTTAATCAGGACAAACTGCCAGACCTGAAGGTTGAGGGGGTGTCGTGAAAACGACCCGGCATGGCTAGTCAGGTAAGGGATTGGGTAAGACAGTGCGTGACATGCAAGGAGACCAAAGCACCGAACCGAAAAGAGGTAGTGACCGAGCGACCATTCCAAATGTATATCGAGCCCGAGTGTTCCAGGCGGAACCAGGCCAAGAAGTTTACAGACGGGAAGGCTTTTAACGCCAAATTTGCAAGGAAGTTCCCAAAGGCCAGTGTAGTACGTCGAGTAGGCAACAACTCGTCCCTGCTAGAACATTTGCAATGGAAGCCCCTAGGCGTGTTTCATGCCAAGGATATATGGGTATAGACCAAGGTCGTGGTGTGCCTCACGTTGGGCGCGACTCAGCTTAAGGAAAGGGGTGTGGCCTACGTTGGACGTTCCAATTAGCCGTCTGGGCGAATAAGTATGGAAAATGCGCACACAGATTAATTGTAAACACGTCGTCCGTTTGCTTATAATAATCTGCGTGGGGATATTGCGTTTGACTTTATTGGCAGCATCGATAGCTTGCATGTTTGTTGCGTTCGTTATTATCGGCCACGCCGATAGCTATGATAGCATAGTATCGGGGGTGAAACCGGGCACACATCGGCGCCCAATTAATTGAAGAGTGGCAACGCCTGGCTTGCGATCCACTGCGATGAGAGGGGTAACGCCATTGAGCGATCATGATTGGGCAACCGATTCGTTCATAGAGAGATTAGGAGGAGAGCGGATCGGATGCCCTTGCTAATGCCCTTGGCCTACAACTGGGCCGTTGACCTTAGAGTGCAGCTGTACAGATGGGCAGCAACGGTGCCCGCCTCGTACACGTATGCGTGAGCCGAAATTCGGCACCGATGATGTTGCTGCCCAAATGTACAGCAGGGAGTTCGACTTGGTCGGCGGCTATCGGCAGACGTGTTATGCGCAAACGCACTTTTTGAAAATTGTTCAATAAATCATAAATTTTGATTGGATCATGTGGAACGAAATAAAACAGGATTTTTATAAATTAATTGTACCGATTAAAAAATATAAAGAAGAATTTAAACGGAACGCGACAAACCGAGTGCCGCGCACACAAATTGATAAATATCGATTATATGTATATTTCTGCGTCAGTCGTGTTTACGTCCATCGCCCAATTAACATATTATTTCTCCATGTGGTGTTTCAGCGGCGGCCAGCAAGGGTTTGCGGTGATTTTCTCGACTTGTGGGCTAATTTGTTCATTTGCATAAAATTATATAAAGAAGGTAAGAGATGTTCTGCAATGAGATAAGAGATAATGAAACAGGAAATAATATTAACAGTCAATAATTATAAGAATATGCAAGTATTATACGCGCCTGGTGAATTGGAAAAGGAATGTCCGCTTGCATGACATTGTAAATTTCTGAGTGGAGGTATCCTGCAAAGAGTTAGGCAATAAGAAATAATATTAATTGTTAATCATTTTAAGGAAATGCAACCAATAATACGCACATATTGAGAGAAAAGAATGTCCGGCTAAGTTTCAAAGTGGATTAAAAGTGTTTTGTTTGTTAATTTATATTAACGTCTCACCTTTGTTGTTTACATTTACTTATTCTCAAAGCTGTTAGTGTTGTTCATTTGTTAATAGATCCAGCTGTTTGATGCTATATGACTTCGGAGCCAGGTGACCCAGGACGATATAGATTCGATCCTGCGCCGCACCTGGGACACAGCATGCCCCAAGGATGCCTTGAAGTCTGACAGAAGCCAAATAGACTTCAAGATAGCGGTCCTTGAATGCCGTTCGTCAGTCAGACTGACGAACTGAGCATTTGACGAATGCCTAAATGTTGTCCGCTGTCCAGATTATGCGTAGAGAAGTAAGCCTGAATTTGGATTCGTCTTCTTTCCCCCAAAGTATATGCAATTGATTTTAAAAAATATATAAATATTATTTTTGTCAGTTATTTGTGTGGTCAATGTTTATTTATTTATTATTCATTATTAGTTAGATTTGTTAGTGGGTGTTTATTTCTTTATTTATTTAAAAGGAATTATTTGTGAAGTTTTTTTTTGTATTAGGGTTAGTAAGCTTTATAAAAGAAAGGGGTACAGTTTTCTGAAGAGATTAGTATGGCTGAGGAACAGGTGTCGGGCTGGGCTTCTGACGCTGACGGAGCGTTGGCACTGCCACTGCTGACTTTCAGCCGGAAGAAGGGTATGCCAACGTACGAGAAACGGCGTACCTGAAGCTCGAGCGGTGGAACGTTCAGTTTGATGGCGAGGACGCCTGTCGAGGATTTCGTGTTCCGGTTGGAGTTCCTGCAGAGGCACTATCAATGCCAATGGATAGAGGTCCTGCGCAGTTTTCACCTGCTCCTGACCGGCCGTGCCCGTGAGTGGTATTGGACGCACGTGCTGCATTCTACGGTCGACAGCTGGATTCAACAGCGGCACGCTCTCTTAGACAGGTTCCGGGGCTATCAGACGGAGTATGATGTGATGCAGGAGCTACTACAGCGAGAGGCCCACCAAGCGAAGGGGTGGATGATTACATCCACTACATGCGTCAGCTCGCCGCGCGGTTCCAGAAGCCGTTGAGAGACAGCTAACTGGTGAAAATTATAAAGCGTGGTTGAAGGAGAGTCTCTCAAAATACATCTATGCTATGGATGTACTCACAGTGGATGAGCTGCGCCAAAAGTGAAAAGAAGTGGAGAGGCACTTTGGTCGCAGAAGCCAGACTGGGTACGTGCAGCCGTTGCGTTACTCGCAACGAACGAAACCGACAGTTCACGAGGTTGAAGTATCACCACATCGTGCAGAAACGCTGCCTGGAAAACTGGAGGATACCTACGTACGAGGACATCATCCCGGCTAGTGTGCTGGAACTGTAGGCAGTTCGACCATGTCTTTAGAGACTGCCTGTCCAAAGAGGGGAAGTTACTCTGCTATAGATGCGTAAAGCAGTACAAATTCTGCTCACAGTGCGAAAATTGTCTGGGAAACCCCAAAGGAAGCGCGATGATGGCGGGACAGACGTATTCGGGGACGGCAACCGCGGAAAGGCAGGAAAAGAACACCTACCAAAACCAATAGTAGTTGAAAAGGAGAAAAATATAGACCATTGCGACCAGGATAAGGCTATGTATAAGAATATGAATAAAGGAAGAACATTAAGGGGCTTACCATATGAAGAACGTGTTCGGGCATACATGTCGGCCCGAAATAGAAATTTTGGTAAGCGACAACTGGATGGGATGACGCTGGCCACCCGAAGAGTGGTGAAGGCTCGTGCACGCTTCCGCAGACGCAGGACTACGAGGCGCCAGGTCATTGAAGCTGTGAGACGGGAGGATAGCATAGAGCCACGCGTATTCGCCGAAGCGGAGGTCGCTGGGATCAAAATGAGAGGGTTGTTAGACACAGGAGCATCCGTCAGCCTGCTGGGAGAAGGAAGTCGAGAGTTGGTCGCGGAATTGAGGGTTACGGTACAACCTTACGTTTTAGTAGTCACAACCGCTGGAGGAGAGGATAAATCAATTATAGGTAGGGTAGAACTCCCAATCTCGTACAGGAAACTACAAAAACTTAACGTTGTTTATCTGCCCCTACCTGAAACACCGAGCCTATTTTGGGATTGATTTCTGGCGAGCATTTTACCTAGCCTCAGACATTTTGTGCCACAAGAAGCTAATCTCCACGGAACACCTAGGGAATGAGCTCTTGGCCGTATCGATGACGCACTATGCGGAAGAAGAGGAAGAACTCGAAAGTGAGCCGGATTTATGGGAGTTGTCTAGGGAAGAAAGGATAAAGTTTCAGGCGGTAAAGCGGGAGTTTTGTCTTTTGAACATAGCGGATTAGGAACGACAGACTTAAAGAAGTACACTATCGATTTAGTGGAAGGTGCCCAACCGTTCAAAGATAGATTCTTCCCGTTATCGCCAGCGATGCAGAAAGTAGTGGATGATGAAGTGGACCAAATGTTGAGTTTGGGGGTTATAGATGAGTGCAACAGCCCATGGAGTAACCGCACAACAGTGGTGCGAAGACCGGGTAAAAATCGTTTTTGCCTAGATGAACGCAAGCTCAACAACTTGACGGTGAAAGACGCGTATCCACTACCCTGTATGGTAGGCATCCTATCTAGGATAGACCAGACCTACAACATCTCCAGTGTGGATCTGAAGTTCGCTTATTGGCAGGTCGAACTAGATGACAAAAGCAAGCTCTATATCGTATTTACGGTACCAGGTAGGCCCTTATACCAAAATAGCTCGCTCTTTTTTGGGTACGGCAGGTTGGTACCGGCGCTTTCTGCGAGATTTCGCGACCATGACCGCACCACTGACCGAAACGTTAAAAAAAAGATAGCGGAAAGTTTGTATTGAGTGACGAGGCAACACCGGCCCCAGAGCTCGTGTACGAGGATTTTTCCAATCCCATCTTCGTACAATGCGATGCGTCTCAGTTCGGCGAGGGAGCGGTGTTGTTCCAAAAAGACACTAATGGGCAGGAACGACCCATAGCCTTCTTTTCAACCAAGTTGAAAAAACACCACAGGAGCTATTCCGTCACTAAAAAGGAATGCTTAGCGTCGATACTGGCCATAAAAAAGTTCAGACCGTATATAGGGATGCCATTTACTTGCATCAGTGACCACGCCAGCTTAAAATGGCTGATGTCCATGAAGGACCTAAACGGGAGACTAGCTCGTTGGTCATTGCAGTTGCAAGGCTATGACTTTGCCATAGAGCACCGTAAAGGCAGTGAAAATGTGGTAGCCGACAATCTTTCGCGCAGTGTCGAAGCAAGGTTCCAGAAGGTCTTCTCGAATTTGAACCCCCGAGTTCGAGTCAGCGAAATACCAGGCGTTACTCGAATAGGTACGATTTAATCAGGACAAACTGCCAGACCTGAAGGTTGAGGGGGTGTCGTGAAAACGACCCGGCATGGCTAGTCAGGTAAGGGATTGGGTAAGACAGTGCGTGACATGCAAGGAGACCAAAGCACCGAACCGAAAAGAGGTAGTGACCGAGCGACCATTCCAAATGTATATCGAGCCCGAGTGTTCCAGGCGGAACCAGGCCAAGAAGTTTACAGACGCAACTTCGTACTGAGCGATTTCGGGAAGGCTTTTAACGCCAAATTTGCAAGGAAGTTCCCAAAGGTCAGTGTAGTACGTCTAGGATATATGGGTATAGACCAAGGTCGTGGTGTGCCTCACGTTGGGCGCGGCTCAGCTTAAGGAAAGGGGTGTGGCCTACGTTGGACGTTCCAATTAGCCGTCTGGGCGAATAAGTATCTGCGTGGGGATATTGCGTTTGACTTTATTGGCAGCATCGATAGCTTGCATGTTTGTTGCGTTCGTTATTATCGGCCACGCCGATAGCTACGATAGAGCATAGTATCGGGGGTGAAACCGGGCACACATCGGCGCCCAATTAATTGGAGAGTGGCAACGCCTGGCTTGCGATCCACTGCGATGAGAGGGGTAACGCCATTGAGCGATCATGATTGGGCAACCGATTCGCTCATAGAGAGATTAGGAGGAGAGCGGATCGGGTGCCCTTGCTAATGCCCTTGGCCTACAACTGGGCCGTTGACCTTAGAGTGCAGCTGTACAGATGGGCAGCAACGGTGCCCGCCTCGTACACGTATGCGCGTGCCGAAATTCGGCACCGATGATGTTGCTGCCCAAATTTACAGCAGGGAGTTTGACTTGGTCGGCGGCTATCGGCAGACGTGTTATGCGCAAACGCACTTTTTGAAAATTTTTCAATAAATCATAAATTTTGATTGGATCATGTGGAACGAAATAAAACAGGAATTTTATAAAATAATTGTGCCGATTAAAAATTATAAAATTAAATCACATATAATAAAATAACACCACGCCATATAAAAAAAATATAAATTTATACATATATTGTAAAATATATCGAGCAGCGCAAAACTTTAATTTCTTTTAAACTGTCGTGCCGCACAAAAATCTTAGGCGGTAATAACAAGAAAAATTAAAACGGAACGTGACAAACCGAGTACCGCGCACACAAATTGATAAATATCGACTATATGTTTATTTCTGCGTCAGTCGTGTTTACGACCATCGCCCAATTAATTATTACATATTATTTCTCCATGTGAAATTATATAAAGAGGGTTGAAGATGTTCTGCAATGAGATAAGAGATAATGAAATAAGAAATAATATTAACAGTCAATAATTATAAGAATATGCAAGTAATATACGCGCCTGGTGAATTGGAAAAGGAATGTCCGCTTGCATGACATTGTAAATTTCTGAGTGGTGGTATCCTGCAAAGAGTTAGGCAATAAGAAATAATTTTAATTGTTAATAATTTTAAGGAAATGTAACCAATTATACGCACATATTGAGAGAAAAGAATGTCCGGCTAAGTTTCAAAGTGGTTTAAAAGTGTTTTGTTTGTTAATTTATATTAACGTCTCACCTTTGTTGTTTACATTTGCTTATTATCATAGCTGTTAGTGTTGTTAATTTGTTAATAGTTCCGGCTGTTTGATGTTATCGACTTTGTGGTTCGTTTTGGATAGTGTTGTGTAGGTCTGTTTTGCTACAGAAGTGGTAGCTTGTTGATATCGATTGTGCGGACTGCGGGCCATGGATGGGACAACACTCAGAGAACCGATGAGCCAGCCGGCGCGGTCCATAGAGAAACAAGCAGTTCCGTAACAAAGCGAGTGGAGAAGAATGACTTTGTGACTTTGCGTATTATAGGTATACCCGTGCTTAGAAATCACAACAATGAGTTAAAGAGTGTATAGGCTAAGATCATAGGCTGTAGCTTCAAACCAAAATTCTTATTTTCCCGTCAGATCGTTTTTATACCCTGAACCCATAAATAATGGGTAAACGGCGTATAATGTATTTGTGTAAATGTATGTAACAGGCAGAAGGAAGCATCTCCGACGCCATAAAGTGTATATATTCTTGATCAGCATCAATAGCCGAGTCGATCTAGCCATGCCCGTCTGTCTTTCTGTCCGCCCGTCCGTATGTATGAACGCAAGGATCTCAGAACCTATAAGAGCTAGAGACTTGAAATTTAAGCTGTAGGTCCTTCTAGTACCCGCGCAGATCGAGTTTGTTTCCGATATTCGAAATTGCCCCGTTTCCAAGTAATCGATAAAAATCGATATTGAAATCCTGTTTTTTGAGCAATTTCGGGTAAATAATATGAGCTAGAGTCACCTAACTTGACATGTAGCTTCAAGAATAGTATATATACATATATCAAGTATCTTTCCTTTTTTAGCTATCGCCTGTAGGAAGAAGAGGGTTCATGGTAGCCCCTAGTCGGAAAAAATTGAAATCAGCGTGTAGCGGGAATTCGGGATTTGTATGAGATTACCTTGTTCTTCCCTTTTTTATAAAATGGGTCCGCAAGGATGTAACTTACGATACGCGGGCTTATTGCAAAAACAATATAACGGTCAAGTTATACGATTTAAAAGCACATGCAGCCACAAAAAACATTTAAGTATGGTTGGTGGACATACGTAAAAGGACAAAATAGATATTGCACATGTGTCTGTTAAAACAGTAGAGCAAGAGGTCGCGCTGTGCTTATTTGTAGCCCAACAAACTGCAGTGGCTCCAGTGGATCATTTGAGCAGTTTGTGTGCTATGAAATTCGATGACAGCAGCACTGCTAGCCGAATAAAAATGCATCGAACCAAATGCACAAAACATAATAAAAATGTTTTGGCTCCTCATTTCTATGAGGATCTGCAAAAAGATATGGGTGATGCCAAGTTTAGTTTGCTGTTGGATTAAACAACAGACATTAGCTTCACAAAACTGCTTGGTATGCATTAAAATTATATATACGCATTTTATATGCATTTAGTGTTATTAAAATTTCGGTTTTGGTTTGTGTTGGTATAGTAGTTAATTATTATTCCATGCAACGTGGAGTCATGGTTTACATTCCTAAGCTTGATCAAGCTAGACATAGACAGCAGATGGATTAAAAAAGGAGCTTGCACAAAAGAAATTACAAATTCATAGTTTGCTCGGCTTTGACCGACAACGCTAGTGTTATGGTTGGGTGCAATAATAGTGTTTACACTGAATTAAAAAGGCACGCTCCATCGCTAATATTAATTAAGTGTGTCTGCCACTCGGTGCAGTTGTCCGTTAATTACGATTAATAATCCTTCTTTCCAGAAGGATTGGAGTTTTTAATCTATGAAACCTACAATTGGTTTTCAAAAAGTACATTTTGCCAAATGGCATATAAGAAAATATACCAATGCATAAATAATGAAAATGGAATGTATTTATAACCATGACTAACGTATGTATGTGTTTGTATTGTCGTATGTACATATGTATTTATTGCATTTGTCTTGTAATACTTCTTACTAATGACAAGTGATTGTCAAACTTTTAGTAATTGTTTTAAGAATTGTATCTGTGATATGTTGCGTTATTTTGTATTATGTTATGTGTTAGTTACAAATTAATAATACAGTTATATTCGTATCCTCGAAGGGCCCACTTAAAATTCCTAGAGTATGTGACACCAGGTGGCTATCAATTGAGTTGGGTGTAGCACGAATTTTGGAGCAATGCCACGAGCTGAAATAGCATTTTAGTCTTGCTGCTACCCAGGAAAATGTCAAAAAGCTCATTTACTCCATTTGATGTTTAAGGACAGTATAATTTTTAATATTTAACGTTTCTGAAACCGATTCTCTCGGACAGGCAAAGTGTAAACAAATGCTTTCAAGGCAAGTCAGCAAATGCAACAAAATTGCTTGTTGACTTGATATGGGCTATGAGCTGTTTAAAAATGAAAATAATACCGGCAGAAATGTAAATCAATATCCTAGAATTAAAGGATTTTGAACAACACGTTTAAGACAATTTATACCTAGGCTATGAATTTGAAAAGACTGTAAAGGAATTAAAGTTGTAAAATTAAAAATATTGAGTAGCAAGCCTTTTTGCAACTCTTTAATTACTGTTTCTGTGCATCGAAATTCAAAGCACTATATTTTTTGTTTCGAATGTATTTATTTGCCGCGCAGGGCACTTTTTAGAAATTATGAATTATTATATTGTTGCTTGGCAGCCATCTCGAAATAGTTGTGCCTCGGTTGCGATTAAACGGAAAACTAATGATATGTAAACCGAACGAAATGGAGCTGCGCTCAGAACGATGGGCAGCGGGCGTTAATGCAGGAGGCAAAGGGCCGACGAAAGAGAGTGGCAGCACTCAAAGAGCGCGCAAACATTATTTGCTTTTAGTCTGTAATTGTGATTGTTGTCTTCTGCTGTTACTGCACGCAGCCGTTGGTGTTATCTCTGCTGGTTACTTGACCAAACAAATATTTTTTACTGTTTTAGATTGCCTGATAACTTCAATATTCTGAAACAAATTTATATTTTTGCAGTGGATAATGTCTTAAGATCCAAAAAAGAAAGTGTCGTACCAAATTGAGAATACTTTATGAAAGGAGATGAAGTTATTGGCAAAATGGAGTGTCAATATTATGATATCCACTTGATAAAGTGAAATGAATATATTGACACCCTAAAATTTTGGATTGAGGTTAGTCAATATCGCGACAAATTGTATAACTTCGCAATCGAGTTATGTGGAGAGAGTGTTCAGCCAAATGAACATTGTAAAAACAAAAATAAGAAATAGAATGAGCGTAGAAATACTTAACGCAATTTTATGTATAAGGTTATCAGTAAAATTAATACCTTATCATGTATTCAATCTCATTTTCAGATATGGAATGCAACGCCATGAATATACTTAAATTTAATTTAATTATTGAAACATGTATAACCATTGAATCCGCTACAGTTTCTTTATTAGTTATACGATAAAAACATTATATAACAAACACCTTATGGGACCAGGGCTCTAAAAACGAAAGCAAATAAGTGTGTATCAACCGCGCGGGCTAAGAAAGATTGCATTATTTAAAAGTTTAAAACGATTGAGTATGCCAGAAGGTACAAAACTATGTGAACGAGTTTTCCAACATAGTTGAAACATTAAAAGAAATCGAAATGAATATAACTGAAGACATGCTCACAATTTTGATTTGTCTGATTTGAAAATCAAGATTATTGAAGAAGGACAAAGGCAACAAATGAACAACGAAGAAGCGGGTAATAGCAAACAGCAAGTGTTTGTGTCGCGTACAAAAAAATCGCATCAGAAAACAAATCCGAAAAAGAATACAAAATTGTTTAGATGGGGCCGCGAAGGCCGCAGTGCTAATTGCAAGGAAAAAGAGAACAGCCCTACTTGCGATTGTGCAGAAAATCGACGTGGTGTCTAGGTAGTGGTGCCACTGCTCACATGTGTTGTGATAGGTCATGGTTCGTAGATATTAGAGAACACAAAGAGAAAATATTGCTTTCAGGGGAACATTTTATATTTGCCGGCGACATTGGTACTGTGTGTATTAATGTGGGAAATTTTTGTCTTGAACTGCTAAATGTTTTGTATGTTAATGAATGGCAAGCAAACTTTATATCGGTGTCAAAAGCTGTCGAAAAAGGATACAGATTTATTTTTTATAAAAACAAAGCAATAAAAAAGCAAAAAAAATAAAAGCCTACGGGAGAGGTGATTTGTTCACCATTAATGTAAAAATAAAGCAGTGTATGTACTCTCTCTAAGGCAAACAGCAGTGAGTTATGGAAATGGCATTATCGTTTTGGCCACTTAAATCTGGCCAGTTTAAAGAAAATGGCAAGTGATGAGATGGTGCATGGTTTAAAATCAAAGATGACCTGTGTAAAACTTGCGAAAAATGTATAATTAGTGTAAAGCCATATCCAAAAGCATCTGAAAACGACCAATTATTAAGCGCATTTAAGGACTTTGTTGTGTTGGCCGAGAGATGCGGCAAAAAGGTTAAAACAATTCGTAGCGATAACGGCCGCGAGTATGTTAGTCATGAATTTAGAAAATTCTTGTCGGAACACGGAATTAAAACACAACTGAGTACCCTATACTCCGCAGCAAAACGGAGGTGCTGAGCGAGCAAATTGCACACTGGTAGAGATGGCCAGAAGTATGCTAGTACACTCGGACGTAGATGAAACACTATGGGGTGAGTCAGTAAGGACTGCAGCATACTTATGCAACAGGTCAGAAACCAAGACAGTGGCTAACAAATCACCATTTGAGGTTTGGACTGGCAAGAAAACGTCTGTGCCGCATTTGAAAGCAATTGTCTGAAATAAGGGGGACAGAAATAAGTATAGTCGGAAGAGAATCGTATATATAATGACTGGATATTCGATGGCAGCAAAAGCATATCGCCTATTTTGTCCAGAGTCGAAGAAAGTTATCGAAAGCAGAGAATTTATTTGTATAGAAAGTAATTTAGGTGGATCTGCAAGCGATATAAAGGAAACAGTGCTGTTTGATGATTGGGCAACAGTTAATCAGCAGGCTGAGGCTGAGAATATCCTGCAGACACAGGCAGAGATCCAAATCGGAGGACAACATACTGAAAAGGAAGATACTGACGAATATGAGAGTGTAGTAAATGATGATGCAGATGATGACGCCCGTAAACTGTGAAGCTCGTGGTCCAGGGCGTCCACGAAAGATAAAAACTGGAACCAGGTAGACTCCGTAAGCAGTATAATTGCCAGAATATGCTGAAGGCAGAGGAAATAGTATTTTCTGAAAATAAAAGCGACGCAATTGAATTAGAAATGAGTCAAGAATGGTCAGCATCGATTCAAACGGAGATAAACGCAGTTGATGCCAATAAGACATGGGAGTTTGTGGATTTACCACCGAATAAGAAAGCTATAGGCTGCAAATGGGTTTTTGGCATGAAAGTTGACAAGGAAAACTATCTAGAGCGCTTTAAGTCAAGATTAGTAGTCAAAGGGTGCGCGCAGCGATATGGCGTTAATTTCTTTGAGACGTTCTCTCTAGTTGTGAGATTAGTCTGCACGAATGAATATGGCATTGGCAAACGAACATAAGTTGTTTGTGCATCAGATGGACGTGCTTACCTGAATAGTGAACTTTCAGAGGAAGTTTATATGAAACAACTGGACGGATTTGTAAGCGATCATTTCCCCGATAAAGTCTTGATGCTGAAAAATCTCTCTTTGGGCTAAAGCAAAGCGGTATAGAGTGGAACAGTAGACTGTACGCAGTCTTGAGAAAACTAGTTGTTACTCCATGTGTCAGCGAGCCCTGTGTTAATACACGCAATGAGCCAGGTAAAATTAATATAATTGTAATTTATGTTGATGATCTTTTACTTGCCAGCTCAAATAAAGACGAATTGTTAAAAATCACAGCGTCCATTGTCACTGAATTTGACGTTGTTGATGACGGCCAGCTCAATCATTTCTTAGAAATAGAAATTAAGCACGAAGAGGAGACTGGCAGCATAACTATCGGTCATAAGCAGTATGTCGAGCAAATGCTACATACCTGGGGCATGTCAACAAGGAGCATGAAGGTATTAAAAGGCACGGCTAATATGAAACTTCAGTATCCACTAGCAAGCAGAACTATGGATACGTCGACGCAGACGCGAACGAAAATTGTTGCATTAAGTGGGTTTATAGAAACCAAGCCTATTTTATTGTCTTGCGATAATCAAAGCGCGCAGTGCTTAGCTAAGAATCCAATTTTACATAAACGTAGTAAGCACATCGACATAAAGTTCCACCAATTATATGGTTGCCGATTTACTAACTAAAAACTTGCAAATAAACAAACATGTGAAATGTATTAATGAAATGAATTGTTATTAATAAGTTTTCAAGTATATAGTTGTTGAGAAGGAGTATTGAAATATGCATAAGTTTTCGCTAAAAACTAATATTTGAATCCTGGTCACACTTAAGTCTTTTGTTTTGCTTTGTGCTAATTCTTATTCTAAAGTATACCATAGTCTGTCGCTTACGAACTATCGAACAATGTAGACGCACGGATGCGTAATTGAAATGAAACAAGTAAGAGGCTCTTGTCAGGAGCTCCCGAGCTCCCGACTAGGGAATACCCTGAACCCTCTTCTACTAACACCAAAGGCAGCTCGCGGTACACGCTCGTTTACTTCAGTAGTAAAAAAAATACATTAAAAAAATGTTTCTTCGTTAGGTCTCGAACTCGTGACACACCACACTACTTGCCGCCGCCTCTACTAAACAGCCACACCAAGAATTGAGTCTTAACGAGAAAAAATAACAAATTAAAATAGCAGTACAGAAAACAATACAATCGCAATTGCAATGCTGTTGATAGAATTCAAAAAAGACGCGTATGATTGTGTGCGTGTACATGTACATATATAGAAATTCTTGCAATTTCCCCTAGCTGCCGCAAACACGAAACCATCCAAAACACTTTTTCATTGTGTTTCTTAACAGATATTGATGAAATTTTCAGTAAAGCTTATTGTGCTATAGAATATTCGTATATTCTTAAATATACAATTGATTTAAAAATGTAGTTTAAATTGGTGGGTAGTTCAAATGTATTAGATTTATTGCTACGTAGTGTCTTTTAACCATTTTTTTTGGGTTGGGAGTATAAAAAGAATAGATCCCTCAATAGGTCTCTAACTCGTGACAGAAAAGCAGCAAAGAAAACAATACAATCGCAATTGCAATGCTGTTGATAGAATTCAAAGCATACGCGCATGAATGTGTATGTGTGTACATGTATATTCTTGCAACTTGCGCTTGCTGCCCCATCCACTTGCGCAGCCAAGCACATTATCTTTACAGACAGACAGACGGACATGGCTAGATCGATTTTGCTGCTGATGCTGATTAAGAATATATATACTTTATAGGGTCGGAGAAGCATCCGTCTGCCTGTTACATACATATGCACAAATGCATTATACCCTTTTCACCCATTTTCAATGGCTTCAGGGTATAAAAACCATTGAATCCGCTACAGTTTCCTTATTAGTTCCACGATAAAAACATTATATAACCAACATTAATCATAAAATGATTCGAGTTTTTTGAATACTCCATTACTTGTATTGAAAATATCAAACAAAAACACCTTTAAAATTTCAGCTTTTTTTGAACAACATTTGACTGTTTTCCGCTTTTTTTTTTTTACTTTAATTTTGTTAATTTTCTGCGCTCATTTGCAAATTCGCAAATTTGTATTTGCATATATATATAATACATATATATTTTTTTTCAAATTTGTTTCATTTGTAATGATTTTTTATTGTAAATAATGAAGATTTAATAAGTGGTTCGGTTGGTGTGTGTTGGAAGGATTAAGATTAAGTGATCTAGTCCCTTGGAATATCCAGATCCCAATACTTGATGCGTTGCAATATAATTCCGCGAGCACGTCCGTTCACTTAGAACCCCAAAAAGTGTACTTAACCTCCTTCTACTAAACCAAAATGCAGCTCAAATATGAGATTATATTTGGGAGTTCCCGATTAGGGGCTATCCTGAACCTTTTTCTACCAACACCAAGTGCACTTCGCACTACGCTCTCTTTTGCCTAAGCATAATTTAAAAACAATTAGGAGACTTTAGTTGGGAGTTACCGACTACGGAATACCTTCAACTCACTTCTATCAAAACCATCAGCTCGGGCTTTCGATTGCAGCAGTAGATCTTATTGTGCAATAGAATATTTGTATATTCTCAGAAAGGCAATTGATATTTGATATTTAGTAATGAGCTGTAGGCGGGGGCGACGATAGTTATAAATTAAAATATACTTGATCTTGTGGTGGGGTGATAAAACTTATTTTTGCAAATTTCAATAAACATTGCCATTGGCATTATCAGCTGATTGCAATCAACGGCGATGGGCAACATTACACCATAACATTTATGCAAATACATATGGTCAGCTTAGGTTAACAACATAATCAGGTGACATTTAATTATGGTGTGACGATATTCTTTCAAATTGTAATCGCCATCGAGTGCAGTCGCATTATAGTGTATCAGCATCCAAGCTCGAAGTCAAAGTCCCTGAAAAAGAAAGTAAACATAGACATCATGCGGTGCCGAGCGCTCGACTTTTCACCGGATAAAGGTTGACCTTTTTTAGAATTCAGACATTGACAAATCTTCTCTAAGGCATAAATTTGGAGTCGGTGTACGCCTTTCCTGAAGTAGTAGGAAGGTGCAGGCTACATTGTTGCGCTGCGTTACTGCGTGCCAATAACCGTAGCCAAAGCAACAAATAGCGACAATCTGCGATAGACTGGTAAAATGAAGTGTATTCCCTAAGGCCTGACCAAGCTTTCTGCATCGGTTGATCATCTGCAAATAAGCAAAGCACCTCTCCACAATTTTGTTTTTGCCGCATGCTAAGGCAGACCAACGTGACCCCGTGTTCTATCCATTGATTCCCCGACCTTTTTTAGCGCAAACTTACGGCATACTTGCCGTAATTGAATTACTTTGACATTGTCTTTCGGCCCTTATTTAGCGTGTCGCTGACTATTCTACGTAAATAATATATTTCTACGTCTACGTTCACATAAATTCAAATAAGGCTTCACAGCACATCATCGTCGTCAACATGCCTGCTGCCATCGTTAGATTATATAAAAATAGTGAGTACTGTGTGAATATACAAAAAGGAAATAATCCAAGCTATCATATATTATCAAGTGCATACCCTATGAAAATTATATATTATTTGAATCGCGGTTATAGTCAGCGGGTGTACACTTAATCAGCCTTCATAACAAGATGTAATTTTAATTAATATTACTTTTAAAGTGTAATCTCGCTCATGTATGCGATTGAGTTTAGTTTTATATCAAACCGTTATTCTTTTAACGACATGTATAATAAAATACGATCATGAATTTAAATTTTGTTTGAATACAATTACAAGATAAAATGAAATCTTAATATTTTTTTGGCACCTTAGGTAAATAACATCGCATATGAAGAGTAGTTGCAATGACAATCGCCGCTACAGATACAGGTAGGGTGGGGGAAGACCGAGGAGAGCCAACAGTTTAGCTTCTAGGTCCTATAGGATATATTCTTCTTGCAGATCGTAGGTGCGTCCTGGTACTCCCTCATACCTTAATTCTGTCTACTTTTTTTAATCATTATATTTAACGTGTCGAGTGTATTAGGAATCAAAAGAACCTACGCCGCTTCCCCTGAGTACGGTCGGAACCCGTAGACGGCGTACGCTCCCAATGCACAACACGAGTGTTAGGCGAAATGGCGCCCAACGGTCTTACGCCCCTCCTCTTGAGATCCGGAGAAAGCCGATAGCATTGTTCGTAGCATGATTTTTCACGAGCTAATGTGGACAATCTTACTTTAAATCCATGCTAGCTTCCATTCTTCTTTGTATCTTTATCACAATATACCACCCAAATAATTTTAGTTTCTGTGCAGACATTTAGCTTCGTTAAGAACTGCTGGTATTCAATTTTTTTTTTTTTTTGGGAACCAGACCGGGAAGTAAATTATCGTTCGAATTATTTAGTGGATCAGTTATATTGTTCCACTAGAAATCTTATTATGCTATCGCCCCTTTATATTCACTTAGAACTTTAAGATCTGATGTCGAGTCGGTTCTCTACCAGGTGATAGCAGACCGTTGATAACATTCACGTTGTTCTAGTTGTATTGAGATTTTTTTTTGATAGATTATTTACGACCTTGGGCCTCTTTAACTTAGACCAGATAACTCAACACTGATTTACTAATGCAGTTTATTTGCTTTTCGATTGGAGATACTATATGAAATATAGATTTAGATAATGCGATGTATTTACCTATATTGAAGGATAAGCCCCATGTTATATTATTGTTATATTAATACTGAACTGTCGTTAGCGTTTCTTTTTTGCATCGAAACCGTTTCCGATTATCGTAATTATCTCTCCCTATCGCTTTTTTGTTACATATTACCGTATATATCTAAAAATTATAATGCTTGGTAAATTTCTATTTAACTCTTCGACCAATTATAATCGATTTTATGATTGTGGCTGTCGTACATAGTTTGAAAAATTTAGCTCTACTGTACTATTTGCAATGAACAATCGCTTGGTGATACAGACATTGTAGAAACTTTTCATCAAAATTTCCTAAATCGTTGGTTAAGAAGCAACGAAGCATGTCCCACTTGTAAACGAGCTTGTAGGCGCGAAGACCTGCTAGCACAGGGGCCATTCTTCGATCTCGAACTATTACCCGAAGTAACGTCCGCAATACTCCTAAAGCTGGCAGAGGTCGACCTAATGGACCGGGCAACTCACGGAATCAAGCGCCATCGCGAAATTCTAACATCATAACTTTTGGGGAATCGCTTAGTTTGTCGGAACAGCGTGTGCAGTTTCTTATCACTAAGACACTATAAGCCCATAAGGCTGAAATTGCGTCCTATTTGCCCGAAAAATTAAATACCGCAGTTAGAAATTTAAACTAAAATCAGGACGTGGTGAGGGACCCCAATTAGAATGGAAAAATTATTTTCCACGTGACATACCGCGGTCGAACAATGCTTCGAGAAATAATAAATTACCAAATGATGGTGTTCAGTCTTTTGCGAGATGTGAATACGCTGTGGAAAGGCCAGACAAAATATCGAGTGTCATATCCAACTGGCAAGTCAGATTTTCAGGCTTGGCTAATGATATCCCAGTTGATGATTTTGTATATCGCATAAATTGGTTGACTTCACAATGTTTAAATTGTATTTTTAGGTTGTTATATCAGCTTGCGAAAAAGTTGCATCGACTAAGTTGTTAACAATCCGTAGTCGCATCTTATCCTTCCTTTCCTTCATGATGGTCTAGGAAAAACTACTCTTGTAGAACATACCATCGATACTGGGGACGCCAAGCCCATAAAACAGAGATTTTATCCGTTATCACCAGCAAGGAAAAAAATGTTTTGCGAATCATTGAAGAAGCTCCATACTCCGCATGGACATCTCCCGCGGTATTGCTTGCTAGGCCTAGAAAAGATAGATTTTGCTTAGACTGCCGCAAGGTGATCCGATCCGATATCAAATTTGTAGCCCGGCTAAAGTTCAAGCAGTGCCGTCAACATGTTCATGCAAGTTTACGTTGGCTAATGAACCAAAATGATCAAAGTGGTAGACTAGCTAGATGGTCATTCAAATTGTAAGGATATAATTTTTTTATCGAACATCGTAAGGGCATTGAGAATTTGTTCGCAGACACGCTTTCCCGTGCTTTTGAGTCAGCAGACGAAGCTGCGGTTGACTTAAAAGTGCACCCAGAAATCGACCTGTTTTCTGAGGAGTTTCGATCCAACTAATACTGCCGGTCAAAAAACAAACAAACTTATTATATCAAACTTGCCAGATTTCCGAGTTGTAGATGATTATATATATTATCGAAATGAATTCTCAGCTAGAAGTTTAGACGAGGACCTGATGAGCTGGAAATTATCTGTGCCGTCTGAATTGCGATTAAATATTATGAAATCAGCACATGATCAACCAACATCCGCTCATTGTGGAAAGGCCATGTAAGCGAATACATATGCCATTACTCGAAAGTGCGTGTGTACAGAACTTCTTGCAATTTGCGCTTGCTGCCGCTGATTCGAGAAGAGCAAAACACGTTTTCTTTAATAATTTCTGTGATTCTTAGCCGATCTTTATGGCATTTTCTACAGTACATCTTATAGTGCCATAGAATATATGTGTATACTCAAAAAGTCAATTGCATTTAAATTGTGGCTTTTATTGATAGGCCATATAATTTGGTTTATATAATCGATTTATAGCTATGAGGCAGGAGATATGTGATATATATGTACTATTCTAGAAGCTACATGTCAAGTTTGGTGACTCTACCTCTTATTATTTACCAAAATTGCTAAAAAAAACAGGAATTTGACATCGATTTTTATCAATTACTTGGAAACGGGGCTATCGAAAACAAACCCGATCTGCGCGGGCAATAGGATGACCTAAGACTTATTTCAAGTGTCTAGCTCTTATAGGTTCTGAGATCCTTGCGATCATACATACGGACAGACGGACAGTCAGACGGACATGGATAGATCGACTCGTCTATTGTTGCTGATCAAGAATATATATACTTTATGTGGTCGGAGATGCTTCCTTCTGCCTGTTACATACATTTGCACAAATACATTATACCCCTTTTAACTATTTTTAATGGCTTCAGGGTATAAAAAGGTAATAATCCAACCTATCGAATATTGTCAAGTGCAAACTCTAGGTAAATTATTATTATTATATTATTATTATTTGAATCGCGTTTATAATCAGCGGGTCTACTTCTAATCAGCCTTCGTAATTGAATATGTTTTTTGGTTCATTCAGACAATCTGTAAGTGGAATTAATATTATGTAAAGGAACTACTGGCCCGGGTACAAATCTCAGTCTCACCAGGGCCAACATGTCACTTGAAATTCTTTAATTTGCTAGTAAGGTGGGTTTAGATAGGGGTGGGAGGACACACCCAAAGCCGGGATTGTTCACAAAGGCGACAGGCCGCAGCCTCGAACCACACACACAGCCACGATTGCTCTCACAAGCGACAGGCCGTAGCCTCGTAGCACTAGACGCCACACTAGGTTAGGGAAAGGGGTTATGTCGAACATAGGTTAGCCACGGTACTCGATTAAAGGTAATTTTAAATAAAAGAACTAGCGGGCTTCATTACAAACGTTTTTTATTCATTTATTTGACATTCGATAGCTATTGTACTGTTCTACTTCCACACTGCCTGGAGCCCAGGCGTTCCGCTGCGCACTCAAGGTTATGTCTCTTGCTTCGCCTTCTGTAACTCGCGTCTACTCACCCTGATGCTCACTTAAAAAGTAGCGCCACGCTAGCAGTCGAGCCCTGCGCTTGCCTCGGCCGCTCAACTTCAGTGCGCGCTTTCGCAACTTCGCCTAGGAGCTTACGCTCTTCGCCGACGAATTGAAGTGGCATTCTCGAAGACTGCGTTGAGAAACCGATCAGCAACGAACGGTTGCTTCGGCATACGGGGGTTAAATTCAAACCAAATTATGCCTTTGATGACTACAAGGCTTGTTGCCCTTAATTAACTATATTCTTATTCTAATACAATCTGTTTAACAATGCTGATATCCTATCGATATTAGAAACGGCTCCTTGCCTTACTTACTACTTTTTTTTTTGTTTGTTTATTGTATTGAATCAAAATTAGCATACATTTTTATTACAACACAGTTGGCTTAGGTGATATTACGCCAAGCCAGGTTGAGTCCTCAGGCTTTATCGTGGACTTACGTCAAAGGCGGCTTTTTTGAGTAAGGCTGAATCGTCACGTAGGTAGTTGGAGGACTCTGGGGCGTGTCCTATGTCGTGGTTGGAGGAGGTCCTTGAACGATCCGTCTTCGATTTGTCCGAGATGCAATGCCCCAATCCTGAATACCGTATCTCCAAGTTGGTGCCACCACGACGTTGTAAACTGCCCGTTTGCAGCGAAGTGGCAATGGGCTGTTGGGGTTTAGTAGCCAGTTGGCCTTGGCCATCTTATAGCGGCACTGCTTAAGAAGGCCGTCGATGTGCGCCCGAAAACTAAGCCTCTTATCCAGTACAATTCCAAGATACTTGGCTCTTCTACCAGGGTGAAGGGGGCTACCGTCTATCCAGACTGCTGGAGCCTTGCCACGCCTCAGTGTGTAGTTGACCGCTTGGCCCTTCGAGGCATTGAGTTTGATGTTCCATCTGCGTGTCCAGCTCTCAAGGAAGTGGATGTAGTCCTGGGCACCGTCAGTGGCTTCATACTCGCAGTGGGCGGAGTAAAATATTGCCACGTCATCGGCAAATGTGGCCATCAAGTATTTGCCTGGGGTGGCAAACTCGTGTAGTTCATCCGTAGTGGGGATGTCTGCCGTGTACAAGTTGTAGAGAAAGGGGCCCAGTACGCTGCCTTGGGGGACACCCGCCTACATTTTGCGGGCAGGAGAGCTTGCTCTAACTTTGACTTCGAACTTTCGCTCCATTAGATAAGAGCGCAGAAGCAGAAAGAAGGGGGCGGGAAGACTCATCTTGATTTTCTGGAGCAATCCATCAATCCAGACTCGGTCGAAGGCCTGCTTAACGTCTACAAAGACTCCATAGCAGTAGTTTTTGTCGTCGTAAGCCTTAAGAATATGGTTAATCACTCTGTGAACCTGTTCAACAGCGCCATGCCCTCCTCTGAATCCAAATTGGTGATCACCAAGGATGGCCATGTGATCCATAAGCCTTGAAAGTCGGGCGACAATCAGTCTTTCCCAGACCTTCGACAAGGAAGGCAGGAAACTGATCGGCCGATATGACTCAGGGTCATATTCCGGCTTGCCTGACTTATGGATCATATGGATCCTCGCTAACTTCCACTGGGCAGGGAAGTGTTGCGTCCTTAATATGGCGTTGAAGATCAACGTTATAAAAAGGAGCGCGCGCATTGGTAGGGCCTACAGAGCGGTGTGGCATATTCCATCATGGCCCAGTGCTTTAGCCCTGGTAAGGACTTTGACGACGTTGATCACCTCCTCCACGCGGATGGGGCCGATAGGTAGTGACATCTGTAGCGGTGCCTCCAACGCTCGGGTTGTTTCATCGAGCTCTTCTGGGGAGGCCAGATCGAAAGGTGTAAGCCGTTCCTCCAGGTGGCTGGCGAAGGTATCAGCTTGCTCTTCGTCTGTAAGGCAGTATTTACCATTGTGGCGAAGAATGGGAACGGTTCTCCAGGGTTGGCTCTTCAGGTTTTTAGTTGTTCGCCGGAGCGAGTATCCTGAGTCATGGGTATAGTCCATGCTCTCCAACCTTCTAGAAAAGGATGCGTCTTTGTGTCTGCGAAGGGCCTCCTTGAGTTGCCGCTCCGCTCTTCGCCACTCCGCCTTGTCCCACTGATGCTGTGTCGTCTGGAACCTGCGTCTGCTCCGCCTTTTGATCCTGAGCAGGTTAGCTATGTCTGCGGGCAGCCCGTTGCCGCTGCTGCTGTGCGAATCTTCGCGATAAGCAGCTCGATGGCATCCTCTACATCCCGTCCAGTGCAGATTTCGGTGTTGAGGTGAATACTTTCACTCATCTGTCTCTGGAAGACACCGAGTTCAGTGCGTGCGTTGATCAGCCTCGGTATTGCGCTGACCACCCTGGCCCTGCTCTCCAGGGTAACTAGCAGGGCCAGATGGTCGCTGGGGAGATCCCAATCATCAGCGATTTAGAGACTCTGGTCAGGGATCCCCTGCTAGATGGCGAAGTCTATACAAGACGGAGTGCCTCTGCTGCCGTACGGGTATCTTGTGGGAGAACCTGTGGCCAGTACTTTCGCTTGACGATGCGCTAGGCTGCTAGCTAGTTGAAGGCCGCGCGCATTGCTGTTATTTGCGCCCCACAGCCAGTGATGTGCATTCCAGTCGCCTCCCACCAGATATCTGCTTTAAGCCGAGTTGAGTATGAAGTTGAAGTCATCAGTCGACGTCTGCTCATTTGGTCTGCAATAGACTGCTCCAAAGTCCACGTTACCAGCATCAGTAGAGACTTTCACAGTCGAGTATTGGTAAACACGGTTAGAAATGCTCAATTGCGGGAAATGAACCATGTTACTCCGGACGAGGACAGCGACGCCACCGCTAGCTGAGCGATTTTGAGTCCAGTGTACATGGTATGCCTCGAAGCCAAAGATTTTAGGGAAAATTGGACCGTTGGTTCTAGTTTCTGACAGCAGTATTATTCCGATAGCGTATTTTTGTACCTGAAATGCCATTGGCATTCCAGATTAGCACCTTCAGTGGTGTGTTCATTTGGATAGTAACGCGGTTAGAAGGGTAAGGATTTGCTGTTGCATACCCAAAACCTGCTGTTGCATTTCTGTCATCCTCTCGATAGCTCGGCTCATGTCCTTGATGGCAGAGGAAAGTCCTTCCCCGTTTCCAGATATCTGTTGTTGCTGTTGTTGCGCAGTCAGCCTCTCCTGTTGCTGTTCCCTTAGCAATCTATGTAGCTTAGCTTGCGCTGGTCCTTCTCGCTGGCTAGCGCTGGGGACGTTGTTCTCTTTGCTGAATGCAGCTAGTCCTCTTCTGGTGGCAGCGGCGTATGAAAGCCCTTCTACTTGTTTAGTGGGTGCTGTACGGGGGAAGACAACAGGTTTGGGCCCATAAACTTTATTGCTGCGGCTTCGGTTAGCTTGAGTCGGTGGAAGATTTTTTATTTTGGCGGGCTTTGGGGCTCCCGCACGCTTTGTTTATTCGGTGAACCACTCGCAGTCATTATAGTTGGCAGGGTGGTTACCACCGCAGTGGACGCATGTTGCCGGTACTGAGTCGGGCCGTGTGCAATCAGCAGAGCGATGATTGAGCCCGCATTTAACGCATTTGTGTTGTTTTCTACAGTATGTGGTCGTGTGCACGTACTCCTGGGGTCTATGGCATTGCACCACGTCCTGACTTCTTCTAGCAGTCTCAACCTTGACCACCTGTTTGCACAGCTTCCTGATAGTAAGAGCCTCCTTGTTGTTGGTCGCCGGCTGCAAGTTGATGAAGTGGATGTTCATGGGCTCCTTAGTAGCTTTGCTGCTCGGATTGTGCACGTGGAGAACGGTGTGACCCTGGGTCTGCATGTCGTCGATGACTTCTCGGTTGAGTGTGGAGTGGTGGAGGCCTTTGATAACTATGCGGTAGGGCTTCTCCTCCTGCAGCTGGTATGAGAAGAACTCAATTTTGTGTTCATCCAGTACCTGTATGATGGCCCTGTATGTGGGCACATCATTGGCTAGGAGTCGCATAGTCCTACCTAGGTTGGATTTGATGGTCAAGTTATCCGCTACTTCGGATAGTAGGTGCCACACGTAGTTGATATCGTCGATGCGATTTAGGACGATGGGGGGTGGTTTCTTTCCTCCAGTGGGGGCATTGTTGTTGGCCCTTATTTCGGGCACGGAGGAGCTGGTGCTGGCATGGGACTTACTACTGATACTTATAATGCTTATAAATTACCAAAACAATAAAACTATAAGGCTAACGGCTCCTTGTCGTGATTCTACCTTACCCGCTTAAACTATACTTAACGGTTTCTTGCCGTGGATCACACCATGCCCTTAATTCGAGGAGGCGACGGTGACGTCGCCTCTGGCGTTCAACGTGACGCTTTAAACTTGGTTGCCTTTAGACACGTGGAACCGGGTTCGTCGACGCAACAACAAATCATTGACTGCTGATAAGCATCAATAAACTGTTGACGCTCTGTTGTTGCCAACATGAGTGAAAACAACGAAGACCTAAGGTCTTGGCACTGGCAGACAAAAACTAAATCCATTTAAGCGACCAAACCAAACCTCACCTCCAGTAGCAAGAAAACTAACTGCTTTGGACACTACACCGAGCACCAGCTCTAACAGATTTTCTATTTTAAGCAACAACATACCGGAGAGAAATGGCAACGAAGATGATGAAAAGGAAACACTGGAAATGATAATTGAAGACGATATTAATGATTCTCCCAAGCAACATTAAACGCTGTGTAACCAATCAGCAATTAAATTTGTTTATCCTAGATATTGAGCCTGACAAAAAGAATGATATACAGTCAATAAAGTGGGTTTATTTGAAAATAAATGTACTTAAAAGTGAGAATTTTTTTCATTTATATTTTATTTCGATTCTTTATTTTTCCTAGAACTTAACGGCATAAAAATTATTGAAATAATAGCCTCTGTTCACTGAGCACATTTCTTGAAAATGTCGCATTTTTGCAAAATGCAAAATTGAGGCAACTCGATCAGCTGTTTATTTAAATAAACGGTACATTTGCCACTCACATGTTACCGAAAACCGGTGGAACACCAAGATGTGAAACTTGAAAATGTGACATTTTTAAGCCCAGTGGAGAAAGGCTATAACATTATCCAAACATTTTACAGAATCAAAAAACTAAAAACATTCAAATTTTATGCTGTCAATAAAGTTTTTTTACAGCTACGGTAAATTGCTTTGCCGTTCCCTTTTGGGCGATCCCGTTAGATTTAGGCCCATGCGTTTTGGCTTCTTTTGTGTCTTTGACTTTTGACTAATTTTCTATTGCTATTTGTAAAATTTTGCTTCAATTTTGTGAAAAATAAAATGCCAGGAAAAAGACCAACTTTTGAAGTCGCTCAGCTGGCGTATTATAACCATCAAATGGGACGTCAAGTCTCAGAACTGGCTGATATGTTTAATTTATCAAAACCAACGATATACAACATATTAAAGAGAGGCAATAAGGAAGATAGGCTAGAGGCAAAGCCAGTAAGTGGTCGTCCCTGCAAACTTTCTGACCGAGATAAGCGACAAAATCTTAAAAAAATTGCTTAGGGATATTGCTCAGGAGTTCAAGGAAGAAAGTGGTGTTGATGTTTCACATGAAACTGTCCGAAAATTGCTGAAGTCGAATGACTACACATAACGAGTTGCCAAGAAAAAACCTCTACTTTCGGCGGCCAATATTTGGAAGCGGCTATCATTCGCTCAATCCCATGTAAATAGGTCGAATGATTTTTGGAATAACGTCATATTCTGTGACAAAAGCAAAATGATGCATTACAATATTGGTGGGCCATCCAGAGTCTGGAGAAAGCCACTAACAGCGTGTGAAAACCGCAATATTATCCCAAGAATTAAATTCGGAAAACTGTCAATGATAGTGTGGGGGAGTATTTCGAGCAAGGGTGTAAGAGATTTGACCTTTATTGTAAATACTATGGATGCTAGACAATATCTGAGCATTTTACAGACACATCTCGTCAGCAGAGCACGCAATTTGGATTTTATGAAGGCAATAAGACAATTTTTAAATTTTACCAGGACAATGACCCGAAGCATAAAGCTCATATTGTGAGAGTGTGGCTGTGGTACAACTGTGGTCATATTTGAAAAAAAAATAGCAAAGCGAAGTCCAAAACCAAAAACTTATTTAAAAACTGCTCTACTGGAAGAATGGCAGAAGATTCCAGAAACATACATACAAAACATAATTGAATCAATGAAACGGCGAATGAAGGCTGTATGTGACGCTAAAGGCAGCCACACAAAATATTAAATAAAATGTCTTACTGTTTTTAAATATTATTTGGTAATAAAGTTTCGTGTAAACCCACTTCATTGACAGCATACAATTTGAATGTTTTTAGTTATTTAATTCTATAAAATGTTTGGATAATCTTATGTAAATCATTTTTATGCCATTAAGTTCTAGGAAAAATAAAGAATCGAAATAAATTAGAAACAAAAAAAAACTCACTTTTAGGTACATCTATTTTCAACTAAACCAAAAATATGAGTTTTTTTTCGCTAGTAAAAACACTTGATTGACATATATATAATCTTAAACGCATTGGTAACGCTGTTGTCAATATAGAAACACCTCGAAAAACCAATGATATAGTGTAATGATATCGTGGCCAAGAATTTGGACACACAAAATCTTGATGTGCCAAACTTTTCAGGTGTGTAAATTGCTCTGTTAGACATCTAAGTAATACTTACTCGAAAGACAAACAATTGCCAGCAATATGTGTCAACTGCCTTGAAGATTATGCCGCTAGCTACTAAAGGTGTAGAATTTATCAGGAACTTCTGTTGAAAAAGTTAGTAGCTGATCGGAAAATCCTTGTTACTAGTAAAAAAGTTATGCAAGTAAACATCGGAATATGGAATGCCATTGGGCTCTCCAACCATGTAAATGAAAAATCTTTATTTTTAAAAACTAATATTATTCACATTATGTTAATATCTGAAACTCATTTTACCAATAGATCATTCTTTAGAATGTTTGAATATGAAATAGTCAGAGCTGACCATCCGGCCGGTGGAGCTCACGGAGGCGCTACTATTCCCAGTAAAAAATGTTTAAAGTTTAAAATTATGGACAGCACAAGGGAAAACGCTATACAAGCTGCCACAATTGAGATCAAATGTATACATGCGCATAACAGTCACAGCGATTTACCTCACCCGAAGGTTCGCACTCAAAGAAACTGACTTTTGCAACTTTTTCAAAAAACTCGGAACGATGTTTATTGTTTTTGGCGACTTCAACGCCAAACACCCATGGTGGGGATCCAGACCGAGAAATCCAAAGGGAAGCTATCTATACAATTGTATAGGTAACAATAATCAACTCTTTCAACTGGCTGTGACGCGGGGTCACAATAAGAATTATAATATATAATATAATCATATAATTAATTAATATTAAGTAAATTGAACAAATTGAAGTCTAAAATAGCTTAAAACCAATCATTTAAGAGAAAAAGGAAGAGTTAAGATAGACCGATTACGAATTAAATATAATCGTAGGCAACTCTGTATCCTAAAAATGTAAACGGGTGGAGCGGAGGAGCGAATAAGCTTTAGTAAAGGCGAAAAGGGCGAAAAGGGTCATAAGACGGCGAAGCTGATCAGCAGCTACACGTTGGATTTGGCGAGCGTAAATGTTGGACGTGTAGACGCGACAAGAAAAAAGACATAGAAAAGAAATCGCGGCACGCGCGCTACATATCGACGCTGGATCTGAAGCAAGGATATTGGCAGATACCCATGGAAGAAGGGAGCAGGTAGTATACCGCATTTACAGTCCCAATCCGGGGACTATAACAGTGGAAGGTTATGCCCTTCGGTCTGCGCTCGGCGTGCGCCAAGTTCCAGAGGGCATTATATTCGGTGATAGGGCCGAAAATGGAGCCTTACGCTTTCGCCTATCTGGACGACATCATCGTCATAGGCGCGACCTAGGAGTAGCACGTAGCCGATCTGAAAGAACTGCTCTGACGACTAAGGGAAGCGAACTTGAGGCTAAACAGGGAGGAATGCTGGTTCTTCCGGGAGGAGCTGGTGTATTTGGAGCATGTGGTGAGTGGCGAATGAATCGGTACGGACGCCTCAAAGGTGCTCGCGATTCAGAGGCTTACAGCCTCATCGAATTGTAAGGAGCTGCGGCAGTGCCTGGGGATGGCCTCGTGGTATCGACGCTTCGTAACCAATTTTGCATCGGTGGTGCAGCCGATGACAGCTCTCCTGAAAAAGGGCAAGGCATTGTCGTGGGGTGTAGAGCAACAGGAGGCGCTTGGAAGGGCTCAAGGAGCGACCCAGGACCGCGTCGCTCTTCGCCTGTCCGGATTTCAGCAAGAAATTCGTACTGCAAACGGACGCGAGTGATCATGGCCTCGGTGCCGTCCTTACACAAGCCATCGACGAGGAGGAACGAGTCAATGCGTACGCCAGTAGGAAGCTCCTGAAGGCGAAGATCAACTATTCAGCCACGGAGAAGGAATGTCTGGCTATAGTTTGGTCAATCCGCAAGTTGAGATGTTCTTGGAGTGTTACAGGTTCGCCGTCATTACCGACCACATGGCACTCAAATGGCTCAACTCAATAGAGAGTCCATCTGGAAGAATCGCTCGATGGGCCTTAGAGTTACGGCAGTTCCAGTTTGACGCGCAGTACCGGCGAGGGAAGTTGATCGTGGTATCTGACGCACTATCCCAACAGCCATTGAGGAATGCCGCCAGGCCGTGGAAGAGCAGCACCTCTGCGGATGGACCACATGCATGCTGAATAAATTCACCAAGGAGCCAGAAAAATAACCGGACTATGCTGTCGAGAACGACCAAATCTATCGACACCTGGGACACAGAGCCGACGACGAGGACTACGTGCCGTGGAAATAGTGCGTCGCCGGCAATCAGAGGCAGAGAGGAGTGCAGGAGTGCCATAATGCCCCGACTACGGGTCATCAAGGGGTGAGGAAGACAATATCTCTACTAGCGCAGAGGCTATATTAGCTTTCAAGGCTTTCTTGCCTTCTACCGGCATAGAGGTGCAATACACGGCACCGCATTATCCTCAGAAAACCCTACCGAGCGAACGAACCGGACGGTCAACACGATGAACGCCCAGTTCATCGAAGAAGATAAGAGCTCGTGGGACGAGATACTACCCGAAATAGCGTTGGCGGTGAACACGAGCCTGGCCGACTCGACCGAAAAAGTAATTGCATATAAATTGTGGCTTAAATTGATGGGCAATACAAGTTGGATAATTAACATGATTTATAGCTTTGTGGTGGTAGCGGGGAGGTGGCGATAGGTATAAAATGAAAGATCATTGATATATATATACTATTCTAGAAAATACATGTTAAGTTTGGTGACTAACAGGATTTCGATTTCGATTTTTATCGATTACTTGGAAACGGGGCAAGTTATCGAATATTAGAAACAAACTCGCGCGGGTACTAGGGTACAGCTAAAATTTCAAGTCTCTAGCTCTTATAGGTTCTGAGATCTTTGCGTTTATACATACGGACGGACGGACGGACTGACTGACAAACAGACGGACATGGCTAGATCGACTCGGCTATTGATGCTGATCAAGAATATATGTACTTTATGGGGTCGGAGATGCTTCTTTCTGCCTGTTACATACATTTGTACAAAAGCATTATACCCTTTTTACACATTTTAATGGGTTCAGGGTATAAAAATGGCTACCTGCACCATATTTTTATTATAAAAGTCGTATTTGGGTATACGATGCTTCTATGTGCAACAAAAAAGTGAATCTTTGCCACTGTTTCCCATAAGTTCAAATGTTCCGCAAGGAATCTTCTTAGGAACTGTCTTGTATACCCTGTTCACGACTATCATGTCAGTTAATTTTTTTTTATTTTTTTTTGTGTTTGTTTATTGTATTGAATCAAAAATGGCATACATTTTTATTACAACACAGTTGGCTTAGGTGATATTACGCCAAGCCTGCTTGAGTCCTCAGGCTTTATCGTGGACAAATGTCAACGGCGGCTTTTTTGGATAAGGCTGCATTGTCACGTAGGTAGTTGGAGGACTCTGGGGCGTCTGCTATGTCGTGGTTGGAGGACTGACTCCTGACTACACACCTCCCAGCGAGGTCTCTTGCTACCCGATTGCAGTGTCACTGCAAGCGTTCGTTGTTCCGGTTGGAGAATGCTCCGACTTGGCTGTCTATGGTCTCCATTTTGAGGTCTCTGTGCAAGGTAGAATTTCTGACTTACCAGTCAGCACCCGTAATTCGGCGCAAGGCCAAGTTTTGGAGTGTCTGAATCCGTCTTCGATTTGTCCGAGATGCAATGCCCCGAACCTGAATACCGTATCTCCAAGTTGGTGTCACCACGACGTTGTAAACTGCCCGTTTGCAGCGAAGTGGCAAGCTAAGCTAAACTTCTTCTGGGCGGAGTAAAATATTGCCATCGGCAAATGTGGCCATCAAGTATTTGCCTGGGGTGGCAAACTCGTGTAATTCATCCGGAGTGGGGATGTCTGTTGTAGAGATGTTGTAGATGTCAAGTTGTAGAGAAAGGGGCCCAGTACGCTGCCTTGGGGGACACCCGCCTACATTTTGCGGGCAGGAGAGCTTGCTGCTCTAACTTTGACTTCGAACTTTCGCTCCATTAGATAAGAGAGAAGCAAAACGAAGGGGGCGGGAAGACTCATCTTGATTTTCTGGAGCAATCCATCAATCCAGACTCGGTCGAAGGCCTGCTTAACGTCTACAAAGACTCCATAGCAGTAGTCTTTGTCGTCGTAAGCCTTAAGAATGTGGTTAATCACTCTGTGAACCTGTTCAACAGCGCCATGCCTTCCCCTGAATCCAAACTGGTGATCAGGAAGTATGACCATGTGATCCATAATCTTTGAAAGTCGGGCGACAATCAGTCTTTCCAGGAGGCAGGAGACTGTTCGGCCGATATGACTCAGGGTCATATTCCGGCTTGCCCGACTTATGGATCATAGGAATCCTCGCTAATTTCCACTGGGCAGGGAAGTGTTGCGTCCTTAATATGGCGTTGAAGATCAACGTTATTAAAAGGAGCCAGTTTCTAATTACACATCTGTTGCAACATACGCGGTTGACACAGCCATTATAGCAACTAGCTCATCAAAAGAGGAAGCTTCCCAACACCTGCAGTCGGAACTCAACCTTATTGAAGCCTGGTTTCTTCGTTGGAAAATAAAAGTAAATGCCCTAAAATCGGTTTAAATAACATTTATGTTGAAAAACGGCGATTGCCCAGAAGTCTTATTTAACGGTTCAGCAATTCCGCAAAGCAACTCTATGAAGTATCTTGGCTTGCATCTCGATGGGAGACTTACATGGAAAAATCATATTAAGGCAAAACGGTAGCAACTTTAATTAAAGATACAATAAATGTCCTGGCTGATAGGCCGAAAATCTCAAACTAGCCTAGATGACAAAGTTCGCCTTTTTAAAAGCATACTAAAGCCTGTGTAAACATATGCTTTACAACTGTGGGGTACTGCCAGCAATTCAAATATTGAAATTATTCAGCGTTATCAGTCAAAAAAATTGCCTTCCATTGTAAATGCTCTTTCTACATCTCTAATGCAAGCATACACAAAAGCTAAATCCTTACGTAAAAGAAGAAATAAATAAAATGAGTACAAAATACATTGATAGAGTTTACAACCACCAAAATAACCTAGCCTTAAATCTAACAGATAATAGTCTAGCAGTAAGAAGAGTGCATATTCTCAATCTCCCGGATAGATAAAATAAATAAGTAGAACTTCAACTAAAATATAATAGTAGGATTAACTGGAAATTTTTTATTCCTGTTAATGTTAATTATAGCTAACTAAATTTACTTATTGTCTTGAGACAGAGTGTAAATAAATAAAATGTAAAATAAACAAAAAAATCTCTCCTTCGGGCATACTACGCCCGGTGACAGTGGCGTTCCACGGGGAAACACCATTTAGCCCCAGGGGGTGAAATCAGAGACGGGGTTTCTGACGGTCTCTGTCGGCGCAGAGCTCTCTGAGCTAGGTAGCCTCGTCGAGTACCGACTCCAGGCTGGTGACCCACCCGTCGATCCCATCGAATAGATTCAGAATGTCCTTCCACAACTCGCTATAGGTGGCAGCGCGGTGGCTTGGGGGGCAACGACGGTGGCACTATGTCTTCGTCCTCGGACCACGCCTCTTCCATCCCCTTCTGGCGGTCGGCGATGGGTAGTCCCCAAGTGTAGTCCGGCAACTTGTCTGGCTCTTCGGCGATCCTGGGGCGCATACACGCGATCCATTTGCAGGGAGAACCAGCCACCACTGCCTGCTGACAGCTCTCTAGAGGATGCCTTCATAGTGCGTCAGCCACGACGTTGAGCTTCCCTCGTAGGTGCTGAACATCGAACTGAAACTGTTGCGGTTCCAGTGCCCATCGCGCGATTCCCCCTGATAGGTTATCGATTGAGTTGAGCCACTTGAGTGCCAGATGATGCGTTATCACGTCGAACCGGTACCCCTCTAGCTGGCAACGCAACTTCCGGATAGATCATACGATTGCCAGGCACTCTTTCTCGGTGGCGGAGTAGTGACTGCAAGACGAATTTGGCGGAAAAGTCCGGACAAACCAACACATGGGCAGTCGTTAAGCTATTCTTCAATTAACGCAATACCTCCTCCTGTCCTGTACCTGAGTCGCAAAGTTGGGAACGAAACTCCTGTACCATGAAGCCACCACGAGACGCAGCCGCAATTCCTTACAATTAGTCGGGGCCCTAAGGTAACATATCGTCTCCACCTTCTCCGGCTCATATGATGCTCTTTCGTCGCCCCTATGACCACGATGTCGTCTGATAGGTGAACGCATGAGGCTCCATCTCCGGCCCTAGCACCGTGTCCTATGCTCGCTGGAAGGTTGCACACGCTGAATGCAATCCAAATGGCATCACCCGCCGGAATAGGCCTCTTCCTGGGACGGTGAATGACGTGTACTCCCTGCTATCGGTTTCTGCAATACCCGTGCTTCAAATCTAAGGTATAAATGAACCGGACGTGGCGCAACCGCTCAAGGATGTGATTAATCCGGGGGACAGGATAAGCATCTGGAATGGAATGCGCATTTAGTTGCCGGTAGTCGATGCACATGCGCCACTTGCAAGTCTTCTTCTTGACTAAGTCAATTGAGGCGCTGTGCGGACTACGCGACGGCTCAATGGCACCTGCCTGGATCAGCTCATCCACCGCTACATGGCAGGATTCTTCGGATAGTACCTCTGCTTCAATGGCTTGTCATCCTTCAGCCAGATCTTGTGCTCCGCGATATGCGAGACCCCTTGCAGACCATCGTAGAGTCCCTTAGTTCTGTATCCAGATCCGCTGGCCACCCTGCCACTCTGGGCTGGGTTCACCCTGTCTGTCGCCTTTTCCGATCACCACTCCAACTCCAGATGGAACTCCATGATTGCTCCACTCTGGCAGCTGCTTCCGATCCCCTGGATCCGGGTTGATGGCCATAGCTTCTACTCGCTCTGCTCCGCGGCATCTTTTCGCCGTGTCGCCTCCATGAACAGCGTTGATCTGCTGCTGCAGCTCTACGCGTCGCCTATTGGATTCCTCGTGCGCTCGGTCCGATCCCAAGTGAGGCCCGTCCTTCGCTTCCTTCTTCTTGTCCTTTTTCGTTGGTTGCCGAGCAGGCGATCCCGACGTGTGAGGCCTTCTTTCGGCTCTTCTCTATTCAGTTGCCGAGCAGGAGCTCCCTTTTCCTGACATGGGAGGCTTTCCTTCGATTCTTCTTTCATCCCAGGCCCCGCGGCCGGTGCCACGACCGCCTCCAAGACCAGTGCCTTGCCGCAGCGCATTGTGGTGCCCATTGCACCCAAGAAATCCATCCCCAGGCTGACGTGGTCTAGCATCGACATGCTGATCACCTTCCCGCTAGGCCAACGTCTAACAATGCCTACCCTACTTCCAACGCGGACCCGTCTGCCAGACGAATGCGCATCTGCGAGTGACTCCGGTGTCGATTTTTGCCGGCATCGTTCGCCCGCCAATCTCCACCGTTGCGACGATTCGGCCACCATTCACTTTCAGTGGGTGTCCTTTTACCTATCACGTGTGTGTCGGCGTCGTCCCAATCCTTGTCTGTGCGCCTCCGTGCGGCGACAACAATCCTGACTACTCCTGCCCCGGTTCCCACATACCCAAAAGAACAGACGTGTGCGTTGGGACACTGCCTGGCGAAGTGCCCCTCCTGTGCGCACTAATGACATGCTCGCCACGGATCGTACCCGGTTGTTTTTGGAGTGCTCCGCCCTCTGCTTCTTGACCGTCTCACACTCCACAGCCATCTGCGTCAGCTAGGACAAGGTGGAGAAATTTTGACGTCGCACGCAGAGTCTGTATTCAGGAGCGGCATTCTCGTATATCCGGTGCAACTCCTGCGCCGGGTCATATCTAGCGTGATGCATTAGAGCCCTGAGCTCTATCAGGTATACCTTGAACTCCTCCCCCACGGGGTGCCGGCGGACCGAATTTAGTCCTCAAGCCTTTCAAAAATAGAGCGGTGAGAGAATGAACTCTAAGAAACCACTCCTTTACACTGACCATGGCACATCCCTCAGCCCACTACTCAAGAACCAACGAGCGAGGGCAATTCTATATGTGATGGACCGCTCCTCGTGATACTCCAGGAATCCAAGGGGGTAGGATCGGCCGTCATACCTCATACTCCACGTCCGGACTTGTTCCGGAACGTTTGAAAGTGGCTTAGCCTCCGACTGAGGATACGGCATGGGAGCATAAGAGACACTACCAGGATCAACAGGGGTCTGCCCTATCTCGGCGTCAATCGCTGTTGCTCGGCGGGCTCCATCCCTTCGGATGTCATGAGTCTCCCCTACACCCGTGATGGCTAAGCTAGGGCCGGAATCTGTGGACGCTCGTACAGTTGTGAGCCACGCAGGTCGGGCTCCGATTTTTGACGTGGCCGTCCGCCAACGTCAGGTGATCGGCTCTAATGTTTTGGCATACTGAGACTCTAGCTCGGCAAGCCGAGCTCAAATTTCAGAGGAATGGCCGCCATCCTACATATTTGACTAGTAACGCCATACAACAAAAGGCTACTATGCAGCTTGATTTTTTGAAAATTGAGAACGAAATCGAAATCTCACAGCCGAAAGTGTGAAAAGCTAAAAAAAGAATGTACTCTCATCTTCGGCTCTATGAGAGACGTGCAAGCAATTATGTTTGTGTGTTAATATACATACATAACAGCATATTTGAATGTGTTGTTATTCACTCTGGCTTTCGCTGGCACAGAAATACATTTTCTTAGTTTTCTAGCGCTCATCATGATCATCCAAACTTTGTGAATTTTATACATCTCGTTTTTTTTTTAATTCTTATTTGGGTATATTTGCTTTAATCCGCAGACGTGCCACGCCGCTAAACGCCTCCTGCTCGGGCGCCACTTGTATAGACACTTGTAAGGGAGCTACTGGACGGGCTACAAATCTTAGTCTCATCAGTTACAAGACATTTGTTAATTTGCTAGGATGGAGGGTTTATAGGGGGAGGAAGTGCTTCAGAAAAAGCATATCTCGCACTACTTTTTGCAGGGTATGACAATGGGCACCTCTACTGACTGCTCAAGATCGCCCCAAGGCTCAGTGGTCGTCCGCGGTGTCGCTACCCTGCTATTAGTCGCATCCACTTCATGCGTGGATAGACCTGGCGGAAAAGCTGCATATATCCAGGGTCAGGTTGCCAACATGTGGTCGGCTGAGCACGCGTACACACAATTTCATCAAGATCGGTTAAGTAAGACAAAAGTTAACATATAACAACACGGCATAGCGACAAAGCTCCGCCGACATATCTCCGTCCAGTACATTTTGCCGGCGGAATTATATCACTTTTTTTCTGGCGAAGTTGTGACGTTTGAAAACGACATAGCCCCACCGCGATTGAACATGGCCTGTTTGCCTTCTCGGCTTATTTTTTTATTTTATCGCGAGTGCATGCTTGTGGCCTGTGCATTTTATCATATAAATATTGTTACTTTTAAATTTGTGTTCTTGTGCATTTTTGTTTGTGCGCTTCCGCTATTAGCTCCGTGGGTAAGCTATTGTTGTTGTTTATGTTTAACTGCACTTCGCCTCTCTTGGTGTGCAAGATTTCGCGAGCAAGCAAGCAATGTATTAATAGACTACTCTCTCGCGCTCACCTTTTTTCAATTTGTGCGTTGATCTTTTTCTACTCTCTGCCGCTTGTTGGTGCTCTATGCGCTATTAATCTAAATATTTCTCTTTCAACATTTGGCTGCGTTATTACAGTAGAGACTCACAATTATGGACCATAAAATTGTCTGCTTTAAAAAATCTTGCCAA
Source organism: Drosophila borealis (assembly GCA_035045885.1). Taxonomy (NCBI): domain Eukaryota; kingdom Metazoa; phylum Arthropoda; class Insecta; order Diptera; family Drosophilidae; genus Drosophila; species Drosophila borealis. The sequence continues at coordinate 21,924,018 of JAWNOR010000194.1, forward strand.
ATGCAAATTACGGCAGGTCAATCCAGCATATCTCGTTGGCTATGTGATAATGTCGTGCATTCTAAATGTGCGGGTTACACTGGCTTAGTGGGGGATGCTATTGCCAAACGAAATGGTTTGCACTAAAGTTGCGACTCATGTAGGGAGATTGATGGTGAAATGTGGGCTTTTATGCATCAGACCAGGAGTGGCTTTAGGGGTCTGTTTGTTAATTTTCGTCAACTAAACGAACAGCTCACAGCCCTGAATAACCAATTTAATACCCTAAAAGCCCACTCCTTGTGATTTACCGTTGGCCAATACCCTTCGGCCTCCGACTGCAATTCAGCAGCCTACTACACCGATTACACAGCAGCTCAGCTCGTTTGTTACCCCGGTAGCTGCGAGTTATACTTCTCATCAGATGATGTAAAAGCCTTTATACAGGCAAAAATTCAAGCCCCAGGTATAACGGTGGAGAAATTTAAGTTCGCTTATGAAATGGATATTGCATCCTATAAAATAAGTGATCCGCCAGAAATATTTGCTATCATTTGTAGTAAAGAGTTTTTGTAGAAATACTTAATAGTCAAAGTATATAAGGGCAAAAAGAAAAATCTGACTACTTTAGCTGCTGCGTCAAAAAACTAAATTCTTCTTTCGAGTTTCCTACCAGAATGTTAGAATCTTAAACCTAAACTCGTTAACCTGTATTTAGATTCGCTTGCTTTTAATTTTCAAATTATCGCTTTTACTGAGACCTGGCTGAAGCCGGACATCTCAGACTCTTCCATTTTGACCTCCAAATACACCACTCACAGATGTGATCGACCTTCCCGTATCGGAGGAGGAGTACTCATAGCTGTCGAGTCTGCTCTTCCGGCGGAACGCATTGAACTTCCCATCTCAGAGATTGAGTTGGTGGCTATGAGAGTTGTATTTGGAAGTTTTTCTATCCTTATTTAATGTTTATATATACCCTCTCTATCTAACTTGTCAATTTATCAAACCCATCTTAATGCTATCAAATCTATCTCCTCCCTACTTTCTGATAGGGACCTTTTAGTAGTTCTTGGGGACTTTAATCTCCCAGATGTCGATTGGTCATCGCCATCAGACTCAAACTTTCTGTTGCCGTCCTCGTCAAACGAATTTATTGATGGTCTACATGAAATGTCCTTACGGCAGGTTAATCGTGTGCGCAATTCAAGAAACAGATCTCTTGATCTAATTTTTGCCCATGATTAATCCGCTTACGCTTCCTGAGAACCCTTTTCATCCAACTTTGGATATGGTCATTGATCTACCAGCCCGAGTCCCTATGTTGTTTTCGAAAAGCTGATTTTCATAAAATGAATGATCTTATTCTGCAAGCCGACTGGTCCCAATTGTACAACTGTGCGGACATTGATGTTGCCATTAAACTATTTTATGATACCTTGTACTCGTTTTTTTAATGTCTGCGTTCGTCTTGATCACCCAGTGAGGCCTTATAGGGCTCCCTGGTTCTCAAGTGAACTTATGAGATTAAAAAATGTGATGGCAAAGTGTTATAAAAAATTTAAGAAATCGGGAAATCATTCTGATTTCTCACTTGTCAGCGACCTTATCACTATTAAGCCGGCTTACTCACCGGTCCCTGATGGGGACCTGTGAGTGTTTTAACCTGTGTTAAAACTCTTTGAATTGTCCGTAAACACTTCATCTTTTCGGACCATTTGGAAGGAATCATACATTATCCCTCTCCATAAGAAAGGGAGTAAGTCAGATGTCGAAAACTATAGAGGAATTTCCAGATTAGTTCTATATTTTCACCTTCCCAGCATGGGTTCGTGAATCGCAGATCTACAACCACTAACCTTCTTGAGTTTACTTCGCTTGTAATTGATGGGTTTAAGAAAAGGATGCAGACTGACGTCATCTACACTGATTTCAGTAAGGCTTTCGACTCTGTCAACCACTCCTTGCTGCTTCATTAATAACGCCTTCTCGGTTTCCCAGTCAATCTCTTGAACTGGATTTCAGAGTATTTGCGTAACAGAACCCAAAAGGTTCTTTTCAGAAATTCGTTTTCTAAACGAATTCAGGTGACTTCCGGTGTTCCTCAAGGTAGTCATCTTGGTCCGCTACTCTTTACTCTTTTCATTAATGACCTTCCCTCGATACTGTAATACTCTCGAGTATTAATGTATGCTGACGATGTGAACTTATGCCTTGATAATAAAGATATGACATCATGCTGACATTGATGCGTTTCAGGCTTGGAGTCTAGCCAACCTCTTAAACATAAACTGCTCCAAATGTAAGGTAATGACTTGTTATAGAAGCCCCGTAGAACCATGCTGGGTTTAATATTTATCCATTAATTAATTACTGGTGAAATTGACTCTTCTGTGTTGACTAGCCAATTCAATTTCTCTATCCCTACTAGACTAACACGTAATTTTACACCGTTACCGCTTCAATTTTGCTCAACTAATTATGCCTCGCATGAACCGTTCAGGGTTCTCTGTGATGACTATAACAAGCATTACAGAGTATTCGGCTCGGAGTCTTCTCTTCCTCGTATAAAGACTTCTATTCTAAACTATTTAGCTAGTTGACAGTCCTATTTTTATTTGTAATAGTATTTGTACATATACTCTTAGTTTCTATTCGTTGTTTACTTCTTTACTTTGCAACTCGTGTCGTACGTTACCCGACTGCGCCCCTCGGTCGGTTGGGCGGGAGGTGGGATGCACATTGCATCGGGATTCGCGTTAAAACGGTCTAACTTCGACATACTTCCACAGGAATACATTTATATACTCATATGTCTATGTTTATAAGCATGTATGTATTAGTAAAGGTTCATATGCAAGTAACTACGCTCGCAGTTATTGTGTTTTAATTTTAAACTGGCCATCTGCTGGTTCCAAATCGTGTAGTTGAGCTCTCTCAACTACAGCGTTATCGCTTAAATTCGTATGCAGCTGTCAAATTTAACCAAAGTATAAAACAAAGACATTTCAAAATTATTTTTTTATTAATAAATCCATTTTTTATTGGCTGTTTGCCATTACCAGATGTTGGTGTTACATTTTTTTGGTGTAAATAAAAACATTACGTATTGCCTCTTCGACTTCTTGTTTACAGCTCGGACACTTAGGTTTAGTTTTTTCATTTAAAGAATCATCATTTGATTTATTGTAGGCAACAATTTGGTCCCAATAGGTACCACAAATATTTACATGATTGCATGGGCGCAATAAAACGGACTTTGGTTTGTTTAAGCATATATTGCATGGATTCATTTCAACAATTGAAGAATCGGACTGTTGACTTAAATTTGAAGCATTCGAGGAAAGTGACGTTGTGGAATATTTTATTTCAGACGAATTTCCGGAAAAATTTGATTCATCATCCCACTCAAACAGGTCCTGCTTTGAAAATTGTTCATTTAGCGAAGCAATGCGAAACAAAAAGCCCTGTATATCAATTTCTCCCATGTCCCATGATCTTTTGAGAGCGGTCCTGATAACAAAATGAATGTTTAAACATTTAATTTTAATTAAATTTTCAACCAACTAACACGTAGTTGCTTCGGCGGTGGCTGATTGCCAATACCACCGTTTTGAAAAAGTAGAGCGAATTCGCGACTTTTTTCATATTCAGCATCAAAACTACACTGGACGAATTTACAAAAATGCCGTTTTGCTCGAATTTTGTTGCCCAAATTCAAATTGTATGCTTCGACAGAGCCCGTGGTTCTAGTTGAACGTTTAAACACCGACATGTTTAAGGGTCCTTCCTACATGTCGAATTCAAATTCGAATTAAAAATACCTTCTTAAGCCACTGCTTCTCAAAATATTTTAAAAACGGAGAAAACAGATTATTGTTTAAAGCAATTGCTTGACATTGCAGTAGATTAAAACCTTCGACAATTTTACTCTCTGGTAAAAGCGGTTAATGCAGAAATTTCATAAACAGCAAATAAGCTTGTTAAGCATATTCTTAAAACCAGTTGATTTTGCTGCATTTTTTCTGCATGCTTGGGTAAAATGGAACCAACAAGCATAACAATTCATGTTTCATAATCGAAAATAAATGGTGCACCATTTATAAGCAGCAAATGTTGGAGTCTATATACAGTGGCTCACAGCTTATTTTATGCAGTGCATACTCACGACTTAAGAGGCATGTAGCAACAAAACTATTAGGAATTGAATAAACATTTTGGTATCATTGGAAAGTGTAATATGTCTAGTTTTATAAGGAACATCATTTATTAATAATATATTGTTACTATGTACCTTAAAAATTAAAAAACAAAAAATACTGAAAATTTTAGGTCACAGCTTATTTTATGCAGACACTTCTATGTGCAGCGGTACTTTACTGTTGCTCTACCTAACGGTACTTTATTTTTGTGGGCCTCTGATATGCTTCTAGAAATGTTTTTACAAGCATTTTATTCTGAATTTGTCACTTGAAGTGTCCAAACCAAGAAATATTCAAAATGGGTCCTCGAAAAACAATTGAACAGAGAGAATTGGCTATAAACTACTTTAAGAACGGTCATTCTCAAAGAAAAATTGCAGAGATGGTCAATATCAATGCCTCTACAGTGCAAAAAATCATTGAACGCTTCGTTCATGAGAATCGGGTGCAAAATAAAGGCAGAAAGGCCCCGAACTCAATTTTCAATGAGAGTGACAAGCGGTATATTGTACGCAAAATAAAGGCCAATCCGCGACTGTCCGCTCCAAAACTTGCATCCGAAGTTCAAGCTGACATAGGCAAGCAATGTAGCGTAGAAACTGTTCGCCGGGTACTGCGTGATCATGATTTTAATGGCCGAGTAGCACGAAAAAAACCCTTCATTAATTCAGACTCAATTACATATTACGAAGTAGCACCAGCCGCAGCGACGTTGTGCGCTGAGCGAGATGCGGCTTCATACTGAACGTTCGGCTTTCGAGGCCGGCGTTCGGCTGCCACTCTCAGCAGTCTTACTTTGTCTGGGCACACTAAAATGGGCGCGGGCACCCATGGGGCTCAGTCGTTGACGATTTATCGGTATCCGATTAAAACGCTGTTTGACATGTCTATGCATTGTATAGTTAGTGGTAATATGGCAAGCGCTAAATTAAATATTATATTTATTTTAAACATCATTAAAAATGTTAAAATGTAATTTTGAAAATCGAAATCTGACTTTAATCTTTGATTTTCTGACAAATACTTTATTGACCACTGTTCAATAAATCTGGCGACAAACACGAAAAGAAAAGGAAGATGAAGTCATACATGTATTATTGTACAAATACAAAAGGAATTGAGATGGAAAAAGGCATGTGTGTATGTATATACAAACAAACATACATATATAAGCTTGAGCATTCATATATGTATGTATGTACATATGTATATCTGCAGAAGCCAAATAGGCAACAGGAAAATACCTATCTATGTACATTTTTACCAGGAATAACAATTTTTATATTTCTTCTTTATTTTTAGCGTTCGTCTCTATTCCCATTATTGGGCATTACAAAACTGATATGTATAACTAGCGGGTATAACCCGGCCTTGCCCGTGGCACGTATGTAATAAAATCAATGTTCTCAAACGAATTTGAACTGATTTTGAAACTGATCGGACGGTAAACAAATAACTTTCATACAAACGTTTTTCGCTAATTTACCACTGTTGCGAGTGGAATTTCCCAAATCGCTGAAACACGTATTCATTACGTTTTTATGTAGAGCTTTGAAAATAAGTTTGAAGCAAATCGGACACAGTTTAAAACTTCGTACAAAAAATCTTTGAGTCGCATTCCACCCGAAAAAGTTTGGATTCTGCAAAAAGTGTGAAACATGTCTCAAATGATTTTTCTTTTAGATCTTTGGAAACGAATTTGAGCGCAAAACGTCACCCACCAAATTTTTAACCTCCATTTCCACCAAGGAGGAACGGATTTTTCGAAAAGTGTGAAACACCCCTTAAATGAATTTGAACAAAGATCTTTGAAAATAAGTTTTGAGGGCGATCGGATGGTAAACAAAAAACTTTCATACAACCGTTTTCCGCCAATTAACCACTGTTGCGGGTGGAATTTTCCAAATCGCTGAAATACGTATTTATTAAGATCTTATGTAGAGCTTTGAAAATAAGTTTGAAGCAAATCGGACACAACTTAAAACTTCGCCCAAAACATCTTTAAATCGCATTCCCCCCGAAGAAGTTTGAAGTCTGCAAAAGTATGAAACACGTCTCAAATGAGTTTTCTTATAGATTATTGGAAACGAATTTGAGCGCGAAACGTCACCCACCAAATCTTTGACCTCCATTTCCACCAAGGAGGAACGGATTTTCCTAAAAGTGTGAAACACCCCTCAAATGAATTTGAACAAAGATCTTTGAAAATAAGTTTTGAGGGCGATCGGATGGTAAAAAAAAAAGTTACATGCAAACGTTTTTCGCGATTTTTCCACACTTGCGGGTGGAATTTCCCGAAACCCCGTCTTAACGTGCACCTACATCACATAAGGTAGCTACAGTGAAAATTTCAGCTTCCTGGCTCTGACGGTTTGGGCTGTGCGTTGATCACCAATCAGTCAGTCAGTCAGTCAGGACAAACAGATAAAAATTAATTAGCTATCTAAGTGGCGAAGCTACGAAGTTACAACGACGTACAAACATAAGTATGTATGTAACTTCGTCGTTTTAGAAACAAGATATGTACATACATATGTAATGACGCAGAGATATGACGTTTGAAAACGACATAGCCCCGCCGTTGATCATGGCGAGATTATGTCGTTTTAAAGCAACATATGTAGCTCCGCCGCTCAAAAAACGACATACATACATACAAACATATCTCCGCGCGGAGGTACGTCGTTTCAAAACGACATAACTGCGCGCGGATATATGACGTTTTAAAACGACATACCTCCGCGCGGAATTATCTCGATTGTAGAGCCGCGGAGATATATCGCGCGGAGATATGTCGTTACCCCTTGTTATGTATATATGTACATATTTGCAGCCTACGCCTGAGCGACAGCTTGCACAAAATTTCTGTTAACATGTACACACACACATTCCTGCACGTCTTCTTGGAATTCTATCACCAGAATTGCTATTGCGATTGCATTTTTTTCTGTGCTGCTACTTGTAATCGTATTTTTCTCATTACCACTCAATTGTTGGTGTGGCTGTTGAGTAGAGGCGGCGGCAAGTTGTGCGGTCTGTTGCGAGTTCTATTCGGGAGTTCCCGACTAGAGCCTCTTACTTGTTTTAAATTTATTTTTATTACTGCTGAAGCAAACGATCGCGTTCCCTGACGTGTGAGACCTTCTTTCGGCTTTTCTCTATTCAATTGCCGAGCAGGTGCTCCCTTTTCCTGATATGGGAGGCAATCCTTCATTTCTTCTCTCATCCCAGGCCCCGCGGCCGATGCCAGCATCGCCTCCAGGACCAGTGCCTTGCCGCAGCGCATTGTGGTGCCCATTGCACCCAAGAAATCCATCCCCAGGCTGACGTGGTCTAGCATGAGCATCGACATGCTGATCACCTTCACCGCTAGGCCAACGTCTAACAATGCCTTCCCTACTTCCAGCGTGGACCCATCTGCCAGACGAATGCGCATCTGCAGGTTCTTCGCAGCTGCGAGTGGCTCTGGTGTCGATTTTTGAGGGCATCGTTCGCCCGCCAATCTCAACCGTTGCGACGATTCGGCCACCATTGACTTTCAGTGGGTGTCCTTTTACCTATCACGTGTGTGTCGGCGTCGACCCGATCCTTGTCTGTGCGAAGCCGTTGTCCGTTTCCCGCCTCCGTGCGGCGACAACAATCCTGACTACTCCTGCCCCGGTTCCCACATACCCAACAGAACAAGACGTGTGCGTTGGAACACTGCCTGGCGAAGTGCCCCTCCTGTGCGCACTAATGACATGCTCGCTACGGATCCTACCCGCTTCTTGACCGTCTCACACTCCACAGCCATCTGCGTCAGCTAGGACAAGGTGGAGAAATTTTGACGTCGCACGCACAGCCTGTATTCAGGAGCGGCATTCCCGTAAATCCGGTGCAACTCAGCGGTGGCCGAAATAACTCCAAGAAACCATTCTTTAACATTGACCAGGGCACATCCCTCAGCCCACTACTCAAGAACCAACGTGCGAGGGCAATGCCATATGTGATGGACCGCTCCTCGTGATACTCCAGGAATCCAAGGGGGTAGGATCGGCCGTCATACTTTATACTCCACGTCCTGACTTGTTCCGGAACGTTTGAAAGTGGCTTAGCCTCCTACTGAGGATACGGCATGGGAGCATAAGAGACACTACCCGGATCAACAGGGGTCTGCCCTATCTCGGCGTCAATCGCTGTTGCTCGGCGGGCTCCATCCCTTCGGATGTCATGAGTCTCCCCTACACCCGTGATGGCTAAGCTAGGGCTGGAATCTGTGGACGCTCGTACAGTTGTGAGCTTCGCAGGTCGGGCTCCGATTTTTGACGTGGCCGTCCGCCAACGTCAGGTGAAATCCCCAGGAGAACGGCTCTAATGTTTTGGCATACTGAGACTCTAGCTCGGCAAGCCGAGCCCAAATTTCAGAGGAATGGTCGCCATCCTGCATATAAGTGGATAAACGCTTACGCAACTCCTCCATGTGCCCTTCCTTCTCCAGCCCGAACTCATGGGCAATCGCCACTAACTCCTCCTTGCGCCGCTGGTGGATCCAGCAAAAGACAATATAAATACTAAGATGAATAACGCCACACAACAAAATGGTGGTATGCAGTTTGATTTTTGAAAATTGAGAACGAAAACGAAATTGGTATAATTGCGCTCTCACAGCCGAAAGAGCGAAAAGCTAAAAATAGAATGTACTCTCAGATTACAGATACATAGCTGAAAACTGACTCCGTGCTTTTATACCGTTTTAATTCTGAAGCAAGGTGAATAAGGTTGGTCCGCAAACGCAAAATCAAACTCAAGAAATAAAGCTCATTTACCATAGGAAGCAACAACAAATCAGCTGTAAAACAACAACAGTGCCCATGAAACCCCATTTTTTCATCTTCCGTTTCGATCGCTGAAATTCTGAAGCAAGATTATGAGGACATAGGATACTCAGTGCAAAAGAGAGACAAATAAAGCCACTGTGTTTGTTGCAGGTTTCTCTGTCGTTCCTACAAGGCAGCGCGTAAAAAGAACAACAACACTATTTGGGTTCTAATGTTGTTGCTGCAGAGCCGAGTCTCGGCGCAAGTAGGTAGAAAATTTTAATGCCAGCAGGCCATGGCATTCAAATCAAAGGTTACGCACACGGCGCGTGAACATCATATACTATGACGTCACATATTAAAAAATTTCATTTCTTGTGTTACTTAGAATATATTTCTATCTTTATAACGCACATTTAAGTAATAAATTAATGGTGTTATAATAATGACAACTTCAGAACATTTCCCATATGAACCAACAACAACCATAATCAAAAAAACGATTCGACAATGAAAAAACACACCACAAATTCTGTCCCTGCTATCCCTTTTTGGTTTGAGGCTACAGCCTATGATCTAAGCTTCTACACTCTTCTAACTCATTGTTGTGGTTTCTAAGCACTGCTATGCCTTCAATTCGCAAAGTCCCAAAGTCATATCTTCTTCTTTTCCAATCGCTTTCAACTTGCAAACAGCCAGGCAGATTTTATAATTTTTAAGTTTTCGATCAGCAAGGCACCCTTTCTCAAAATAGGGTATTTTAACTATTCATAAGTGCTGTAACCAAATACCACAAACCTTCTCATATACACATTTTTATCTAATCTCTGAGAAATATATAATATCGTATTTAGTATTATTGCAACTATTAGTGCAATCAATAATAATTGTTTTCCTTAAACATTCTATACCATTTCTCTGTATAAGGGTATTAATGTCTCGACGCGCCAAATAGTTGTTGGCATGTGTGTCTCATCTCACACTCATTGGCAAAAAATATGCATGCATGTGTTTTTCAAGCCAAGGGAAGTATATGAATTTGAGAAGATTGCAACATTCTGTTGCGCATGTGACGTCACATGCTATGGCCTTTTGTATGCGTCCGTTGCGTACAATAAAGTAATACATTATTAAGTACATGCATTTTTATAAAAGACCCTCTTAATATATTACTTTAATGTACGTAATAAAGATAGATATATTCTAAGCATCACAAGAAATTAAATTCTTTAAAATGTAACGTAATAGTATATGATGTTGACGCGCCGTATGCGTAACCCTTTGATTTGAATGGCATGGCATTTAAATTTTCTACCTACTTGTGCCGAGACTCGGCTATGTAACAACAACATTCGAACGACAGAGAAAAAAGCAACAAACACAGTGGCATTATTTGTCCCTTTTCTTTGCACTGAGTTTCCTATGTCCCCATCATCGCGCAGGAGCTTTTGAAGATCAAGACGGACGACAAAAAAAATGGGTTTTCATGCGCACTGTTGTTGTTTTGCAAGTGATTTGTTGTTGCTTCCTATAGAAAATGAGCTTTATTTTTGAGTTTGATTTTGGGTTTGCGGACCAACACGATCTACCGCTCGGGATTTTTAAAACGGTAAAGAAAGCTCGGAGTGAGTCTTCAGCTCTGTCTCTTTATTACTCAATGAGGCTCTATGAGAGCCGTGCAAGCAATTATGTTTGTATGTGTGTTAGTATACATACATATCAGCATATTCGAATGTGTTTTTATGTATAGCTCTGGCTTAAGCTGGCAAAGAAATCAATTTTGTTAGTTTTCTAGCGCTGATCATGCACCTATCCCAAATTTGTATTCACATTCGAATGCATGCTGTGTACTGAGGTTGGCTCCGTAAAAAATCTGTTTTTTAAAGTCGTCGCAAATATTTATATAATTTCTTTAAATTAAATACAAATAAATACAAATAGGGTAAATTAAATACGTCAGTAGCTAGTTCGACCGACGGAGTAAAAAATAATTTAAACATAAAACGAGAAGGAAAGGCTATCTTCGGCACGCCGAAGACTTAATACCCTTGCAGACCCAACCATTTCATAATGCTCATAGTGCTTTGCACGTATCTAAGAAGCACAGGGAAAATAGTCAATTACAGTTAATTAACCGAGTATGGTTAAGATATCTTGAAAAACAAAAAGGTTTTCCATACAACTTAATTTCGACCGATCGTTCCTATGGCAGCTATATGATATAGTTGTCCGATCTTAATTGGATTTTGCATATATATGGGGAGCGTAGTAAAACTAATAAATACCGAGTTTGGTCAAGATATCTTAAAAACATAAAAATTTTCCATACAAAAACTTAATTTTCGACCGATCATTCCTATGGCAGCTATATGATATAGTTGCCCGATCTTAATAGAATTTTGCATATATATGGAAGTATAGTAAAACTAATAAATACCAAGTTTGGTCAAGATATCTTGAAAAACATAAAAATTTTCCATACAAAAACTTAATTTTCGACCGATCGTTCCTATGGCAGCTATATGATATAGTTGTCCGATCTTAATAGGATTTTGCATATATATGGGGAGCGTAGTAAAACTAATAAAAACCAAGTTTAGACAAGAAATCTTTATAAACAAAAATGTTTTTCATACAAGAACCTACTTTTCGACCGATCGTTCCTATGGCAGCTATATGATATAGTGGTCCGATCCAGCTGGTTTTGACATATGAACTGCGTGCAACAGAAAGAGGGACTTCTGCAAAGTTTCATAAAGATAGCTTTAAAACTGAGAGACTAGTTCGCATAGAAACAGACAGACGGACATGGCTATATCAACTCGGCTCTTGATACTGATCAAGAATATATATACTTTATGGGGTCGGAGATGTCTCCTTCTATGCGTTACACATTTCACGACAAAATTATAATACCCTCTGCAAGGGTATAAAAAATTGATAAAATGAATCTCTGGAAACACACAATTTGCGCTCTTATTTCATTTCTTTTATTTCTTAAAAATAATAATAATTTAATTAATAAGTTAATTTAAAGAAATTATATAAATATTTGAATCTACTTTAAAAACCTCAGTACACAACATGCATTCATATGTGAATACAAATTTGGAATAGGTCGTGCATTATCAGCGCTAGAAAACAAAATTTATTTCTTCACCAGCCAAAGCCAAGGCAGTGAATAACAACACGTATACATATACATATAAAGCATGCATTTCATGGATAAAGCAGAAGTACTTTGCATCGATCGTAAGTTAAAAACTTTTCGCTCAATGTACTTCGAAAACGAAGCGACGCAAAGCACCATCGACCAGCTTTGCTGAAGGCAGGCTGGTGACTAACATCGTTGCTCGGCTCAGCATCAGCAACCCGCGACTTCGGCATTCGTTCGTGTGGCTTTTGGAGAACGAATAGCCAGTCGGCAGGCAAGTCGTGCGAAAACTCAAATGCCAGATGAAACGCCAAGCATGAAATTTTTCGTCGCATGCAAATGTATGGGCGTTACTCAGCTTAGTGTGTATATTGTCTTTGGCCTAACTCTGTTTATTTTCAAGATAAGATAACAAGTAAAAAAAACAGGGATTGCTAATCGACGTTTATCGTTTTATTATTTATTAAAAATTGTTTAAATTCTTGATCTCCGACCGGGGAAAGGAACTAATATCCCTATCTTAGAATCTTTAGCTCTTAAAATCTGTGAGATCAACTCGATACAAAAAAGAAAGACGAATGGAGTTTCTGGCAACTCGGTGACCCTAAATGCTACTATTGCTGATCAAGAATAGAACATTTTTATAGATACAGGGTACAAAAAGCTGAGTATTTCAAAAGTGAGAATAATTCTCTTTCAAATTTTAAAGAATAGAGCTGGTGCTGCTACTCGCGATAGGAAATTTTCTACATAGTAATTTAAATTCAAAAGCTCGATATTTTAATTTTTGATTTAAATATCTTTAATTTCCCCTTTCCAAGTCAAAATTGTATCTTTTATATAATATATAATTTATATTCCTCTAACAAATTTTATGCTTTTTGTTCAGAATCAATTTCTGTAGATTTAAACTTTGCAAGTTTGTGTTTCTTGGGCAGTAATTTCATAAGAATGCTGGTGGCCGATTTACTATCTAACGGGCACGATAGGTAAAGTTCTTCGCATGCCTTTTCGTTTGTTTCCTTTCCATGTTCCAAAGCTTCTTTTATTGCAGTTCCGTCCAAAAGGTAGTCTACAAGCGAATTTCTAAAAATAAAACAGAAATAAAAATTAGTCAATATGTTAACATAATGGTTCTCAACATTATATATATAATATTTATATAAGCAACATCTGATGTTACCCGGTTATGTCCAGGTGAAAATAAAATTGTCCCCCATCGTCAAAAGGGGCAGTGAGTAAGGAAAATCCTATTTAACAATTTACATTGATATTATTGTTTTGGTTCCCCGATGAGGACGAAAATTGAACTTTTACCAATTTAACTTTGGGTTTTAGCAAAACAAGGTTGGAGGAAAGGTGGGTAATAAAAAAAATATAATATAAATATAAATAATATAAAAATATATATATAAAATATAAAGGTTCGATCCAATTCAAACTCATAATAACAACTCATTTTCGACGAGAAAGGTACCTGATATATATATACTATTTTAGAAACTACATGTCAAATTTGGTAACTCTAGATCTTGAAACAAAAGAAATTTGCTCAAAAACCAGGATTTCCAGGAATGTCTCCTTCTGCCTGTTACATATATTTGTAGAAATATTTTCTAGCCTTTTCAGGGGTAACAAATTGCACTCAAAATATTATAAATATTCTTTTTTTTATTAAAAGGTTTCAATAGTTCAGTACGCAAACAAAAAGACAAATACTTACGTATAGCATTTTTTAACTTACCTGGAAAGCATGTGAATAAATTCATCCACTTGGTCAGATACTCCAGACTTTATATTCTTTTCCGTAGACCGCACATAGCCACAGACAGCGCGTTGCATGCAGCTTGTTGAGTCGATGTTATTTTGGCCAAGCACATTTTCAATTTTGCTTATCATGCTGCTTAATGAATCTAAGTCATTTTCGTCCTCACCTACATACGTATGCATAGTATTGTCAGTATTGTGAATGACTAACACGATTGAAGTATAAATTTTCTACTTACTACGTCCATAGCCACCGTAACCACCATGAAATGCTGACAATATTTTTGGTATGAGAATTATTGCACCAATACCTACAAGGGTGCCAAGCACAACCCCACCTAGATCCAGTTTTATGGGATTATACGCAGAAAGTCCTGAGCTACTAGGGTACCCCTATATTTAATTAAGTATGTTCACGAAAAAGAAATGTATATGAAATATAACCAATTTGTGTTAAAGACTCTTATTTTAAAGACATACATTTAAGCTTCCATAACCAGTCGTGTAGCCAAGCCGTTCCAGTCTATCTTTTGTTGACGCAGTTTCCGGCTCCTTCAGCCGAGTTTTGTTTTCATTCTCATATGTTCGACTCCATTGCGTATTTTCTGTGTAAGTTCTGAAAATCAATATTACATTACACCAAAAACTTGACATCCTTTTTAACATTCTAACTTCCTTCTAAACATATACATATGTATATACAATTAAAAACCCACACACGCCGCTATAAACTTTTCCCCTAGCCCAAGGCATCAATGTGGCACTTAAATGTGTGTAAATTACTCTAACTTCAAAACTTTATTACTCTAACTTCAAAATGAGATTTTCCTATTTTTGCGGGTTGGGTTATGTATCCAAGAAGTGAAATCTTCTTATTCTTTGTATACTATATAAGAAAAAAAATATATACCAAGTTTGGAGTACCTGGCTTTGGTAATTTTTGAATTATGCTTAATAAATAAAATCTCAAAATAGATTTTTATTAATATAATATCATGAAAATAATGGAAATATCGAAAAACAAGATTAACACATGCTAAAATATATATTTCTAATTTCAAGTGTGTAGTTTTCGAGACTGGCCTCCACTTGTGCAAAATCATTTGGTATATCCGCGTCATACAGTTAATTTTTTTGACATGACCACTAAGAGACAAGCAAAGTGCGGACAAATAGTATTATCGCCGACATATAGCGTAGATACATTTTTAGTCACAGTTTGAAGTAAAGTTCTAAAGGGTTACAGTCTTGAAGTCACAACCAAATAATCAGAAGATTCTTTTCATTTGATTTAATCGGTAATTACACTGTGACGACCATTTGCGAACTTAAAGGAAACTTCTGATCATTAAAAAGTTGGGCAATACAAGCGACATATACATATATGTATTTGAGTATATCTATTTAGCAAACTCACTTTGGTTTGCTTTCAAATTTTGGAATCCCTTCTGCAATGCTTAGGAAAAACAATATGCAACTAAGGTGCAGAACGGTTAACTTTTTAGTATCCATTCCGAAATTTATTGTGAGGTGTTCCTTGTGTGTGGTTTTCCGCCCGCAAGTGTGGCCTCAGCTCTGCGACTTTAAATTTCAAACTAGTAATTTTTAATATGTCTTCGTTCATATTTATATGCGCGCAAGAAACTGAATATGTTTAGTGCGTTACTTAACGATTCCAGCAATTTGTAAAAAATATAAATAGTAAGGCAAGTGCTGACTATTATTCGGTTTATGCATGTGTACAAGCACACATGCATATATATAAAACATAGCTATTAGGTATATACTCGTATGCTTGTAAGCAGGTTGTCGCACATAAAGTACTGAGTCTAAAAGGAAATCATTGTAGCACAACGACAAGCTATTACATCTACACTAGCATACCTAAGTATAAACATACTCACTACATAAAACATGCCTTAACACATTCTCTTCATGCACAAGCCATACTCAATTATTTTGCAAAATATATACAGAATGTGTGTGTGTCTGAAATAACTTAAAGCGACATTAAATTACACCATATTTAAGTATGTGCTTGTGACTATAATGCGCACCAACATCTTTGACAGTGGTTGGAATATGTGGAAGTCTTTGCACCTGCAACTCGCACAATCTTAGCATGCACTCGACCAAAAAATTTCTGGTATTAAGTCACTGACTGTTTCGCTACAGCGCTTCCTATTAAGTACTTATTTGTATATTTTTATTTTCATTCAATTACACAGATTAAGCTACAGCCTTTGCAACATTGTTGACAGCTTTATGTCGAAATTTCCGAATCAAAGGTGTCTTGCTTATTGGTATAATCGACATCGTCAACCTTTCATCATGGGGATTATGTTACTGGAAATGTCATTACTTAATAAATAAAAAACAATTAATTGTATCTCAAAGCTCTAGTCATTAATATCTTTATACCTAATTGTAAAATTTAAATCTTTAAAAATTGATACAGTAAGCTATAAACTGCGTCAATCCCAGAACCTATAAGCGCTAGGAACTTGAAATTGTCTTCATAAGTTTTCCTTGTTCCCGCGCAGTACGAGTTTGTTTCCGAAAATCAATAACTTTCTCGGTTTCAAAGCTATCGATAAAAATCAATATCAAAAAACTTTCATTTTATAGATCTCGCTACCCCGCCTCTGGTCTGTAGCTATAAATAAAATAAATAAATAAATTGATTTTAATGAAAATGTCTATTAGAGAATATATGAATATCCTATGGCACAATAAAATCTCACGCTGAAATTGTCAATAAGTTTTTATCGGTTAAAAAACAAAGAAAATGTGTGGTTATATTGTTCAATGTGCATTTCAAGCAGCGTTCAGTCTTAATAAAGTCGTTAAAAAACGATACATTCGATGAAAACCAAATTAAATGGACCTATAAAGCTCCACCAATCATGTAGGGTTTCCAGCGGTGACAGCTTTGAGGCCGCTATTTCGGATGCCACGTGGGGCTATAGATTCCTCGGCATTCAGCTATGCAGCATTTCTAAAGACTTCATTGTTGACTGTTAACTTCTTTGGTAACTAAAAATTGGGCGACGATCTTAAGCGTTGTATCGCACGTTTTTCAGCGTGGCACTATTTATACGCTTTGGCAATCTTTTCGTTTCACCAGGCTAAGGGTCGGTTAGGATTTTCACACTTCGGAACCTTAATCGTTGAGTATACGCAGGTCATAGTCTCTTTTATCGCGGAAGCCGAGCTGTTGACTGAAAAGGTGTTTGGCCAATTTTCAACGTATTGTGGGTTGTTTTATGAGTTTCTTTGCTTTCAAGTTAGGAGATGCCTGGTCACTGTCTGTGTAAGGATCGGACACTTAAATCCATCGACATTCTTTACATCTAATTCAAGTACTCTTATATTTAATCTTTTATATTCAATCAAATAGTACTTTATTCGAGACTGTTTTAGGATATTTTAATATATATACCTTTAAAAATGGATTTGAATTAAGTATCAATAATTCTTAGTTCAAGCTTAAAATATGGTCGACTAAGGATCACCAAGTACTTTAATCTATCTCAAATTTTCTCAATCCATTCTGATTTTTTTTTTATCTAGTCGTTTGTATATATGTAGATATTGTTGGGCAGCAACTAGGGTGCCACCCCACAATCTGGGTTTCAAATAAATATTGATGTAATAATTCAATTTGTCTAGAAGCTCAGAATATATGGTTAGGACCGTATAGGAAATAGTGTTGATATTAATATTAGTTTGAATGCAACGGAAATCAGCCTTAGCAAACACGCGTATCTGATCGGCTGCCCACGACTGCTGCTCAGGTATCACTCCCTCCACTGCGGCTCAAACATATGTTATGTTACATAATATACATATGCACTTTGCAGTAGAATTAACAGGGTACATTGTACCCATTATTCAAATTAGGATAAATTCTGAATGGTCTATTTAAGCGCAGCGGATGCATTTTATTAAAACCCAAGGTAAGAAAATATGTTAAAAGTAAACCTATTCCAGGGACAACAACTTTAAGACGCTCCCCGTACATTCGGACTGTCACTCCTATATTCCAAAGGAGAGAACCTACAATGATAACGGTTATCATTTTTGTTGATATGTAAGAGAATCTTAAGTCTAAATATATATACATGTTTATATATTGTGGTGGGGTGATAAATTTTATTTTTGCAAATTCAAATAATCAATGCCATTGGCATGAACAGCTGATCGCAATTAATTCCGCTGGGTAGCATTGCACCATAACAGCTTTGCAAATACAGAGATCAGTTTAGGTTAATAACATAACCAGAGTGACCATGTCCTATGTTAACAATGACGCCGTTGCGAATGAAAATATCGGGTCTTGGAGGTGTGCTTCTTTCCTGCTTTCAATGTCGGCGCAGCGTCCTTCTTTCCATTTCTTATCGCCAATTATAAAAGTTCAGTTTTACACGTGGGCTAAATAAACCACATGCATCAACATCCAAGCTCGTAGTCGATGTCCCTGAAAAAAAGAGTAATTATAGACTTCATGCGCTCTCGGGCGCTCGACTATAAGAGTGCACTAGACTAAAGAACATTTTTCAGTATTCAGACATAACCAATATCCACTAAGGGATCAGACTTAGAGTCGAGCTGTGCGTGTCCTGAAGCCGTAGGAACGTGCAGGCCTAATTATGGAGCTGCGTTGATGCGTGCCAAAAAAAAAAAAAAAAAAAATTACTCAATACGCGCAGTCCTTGCCGGAGCCAAAGCCAAATCAACCAATAAGCGACAAGCTGCCGTAGACTGGTAGCAGCGAGTTTATTCCCCGAGGCCGGACCAAGCTTTCGGTTGATTGTCTACAAATAAGCATCAAACCTCGCCTCGTTTGCTCAGACAGACCAGCGTGACCACGTGCTTGACCCATATATTCTCGAACCTTCCTTAGCGCAGATCTGGTGGACAGCGAACCAGTGCGCGCAATCACCCGGATTTACAACATTAACTATATTTGTTAAACGGCATATTGGCCGTAGGTATAATCGAAGGGCATAAGTATATATAACATCCAAATTGCATTTCTTTCCTTTTTATATCACTGATATTGTCTTTCGATCCTGAACTAGCGCGTATATGTCGCTGACTATTCTTCGAAAATAATATATTTCTACGTTCACATAATTCAACTAAGATTCCACAGCACATCATCGTCGTCAACAGGCCTGCTGACATCGTTGGATTATACCAAATAGTGAGTACTGTGTGAACAAATAAAAAGGTAATAAGCCAATCAAATATTATCAAAAGTATACCCTATGTAAATTATACATTTGATTGGAATCGCGGTTATAGTCAGCAGGTGTACCCCTAGTCAGCTTTCGCAATTGCAGATGATTTTTGGTTGGATCATTCAGACCAGCATTAATTTAAAGTAACGTTAGGTTTGCAGTGCAATCCCGCTCATGTATGCTTTTGCCCAGATTATGTTTAGTTTTATATCTCACCGTTATTCTTTTAACGTTATGTATATTGAAGCACGACAATGAATTTAAATTCTCTTTGAATACAATTATGTGATAAAATGAAATTTTAACTTTCTTTAGGCACCATAAGTTAATAACATCGCATATCAAGGGTAGTTGCAATGACAATGGCCGATGCAGCTACAGGTAGAGTGGGTGAAGACCGAGGAGCGGCAACATCTTAGTTCCTCGGCTCTATAGGATATTTTCTTCTTGCTGATCGTAGGCGCTCGTTATATATCGTGGTACCCCCCCCCCCCCCCCCCCCCCTTATACCTTAACTCTATCTACCTTTTTTTTCTAATTATATCTAACGCATCGAGTGTATTAGGGGGCAAAAGAACCCACGCCACTTTCCCTGAGCACGGTCGGAACCCGTAGACGGAGCACGCTCCCAATGCACCACACGAGTGATAGGCGAAATTCACCCAGCGTAGCAGTCGTGTTCGTTACAAAATATATTACCATATATATTTATATAAAATATATATATATAATATTAGCGGGTATAACCCGGCCTTGACCGTGGCACGTATATTATAAAATCAATGTTTTAAAAAAGCTTTGAAAATGATTTTGAAACTGATCGGACGGGAATCAAACAACTTTTATGCAAATCGGACAAAACTTAAAATTCACCAAAAAAATCTTTGAAATGCATTTTCCACCGAAGGAGTGAGTTTAGATTTTGCGACAAATGCGAAACACGTCTCAAATGATTTTTGTTATAGATGTTTGGAAATAAATTTGAACGCAAAACGTAATCCACCAAATGTTCGACCTCCATTTGCACCGAGGAGGGATGGATTTTTCAAAAAGTGTGAAACACTCCTCAAATGAATTTGAACATAGATCTTTGAAAATGAGTTTGGGGCCGATCGGATGGTATACAATAAACTTTCATACAACCGTTTTCCGCTAATTAACCACTGTTGTGGGTGGAATTTCCCAAATCGCTGAAACACGTATACATTAAGTCCTTATGTAGAGCTATGAAAATAAGTTTGAAGCAAATCGGACAGAACTTAAAACTTCCCCCAAAAAATCTTTAAATCGCATTCCCCCAGAAGTTTGAATTTTGGGAAAAGTGTGAAACACGTCTCAAATGATTTTTCTTATAGATCTCTGGAAATGAATTTGAGCGCGAAACGTCACCCACCAAATCTTTGACCTCCATTTCCACCAAGGAGGAACGGATTTTCCTAAAAGTGTGAAACACCCCTCAAATGAATTTGAACAAAGATCTTTAAAAATAAGTTTTAGGCCGATCGGATGGTAAACAAAAAAGTTAAATACAAACGTTTTTTCGCGATTTTTCCACACTTGCGGGTGGAATTTGCCAAAACCCCATCTTAACGTGCACCTACATCACATAAGGTAGCTACAGTGAAAATTTCAGCTTCCTAGCTTTTACGGTTTGGGCTGTACGTTGATCACCAAACAGTCAGTCAGTCAGTCAGTCATTCAGTCAGTCAGTCAGGACAAACAGTTATATATATAGATATATATATAGATATATATATATATATATCTATATATATAACTGTTTTTCCTGACTGACTGACTGACTGATTGGTGATCAACGCACAGCCCAAACCGTAAGAGCTAGGAAGCTGAAATTTTCACTGTAGCTACCTTATGTGATGTAGGTGCACGTTAAGATGGGGTTTTGGCAAATTCCACCCGCAAGTGTGGAAAAATCGCGAAAAACGTTTGTACGTAACTTTTTTGTTTACCATCCGATCAGCCTCAAACTTATTTTCAAAGATCTTTGTTCAAATTCATTTGAGGGGTGTTTCACGCTTTTAGGAAAATCCGTTCCTCCTTGGTGGAAATGGAGGTCAAAGATTTGGTGGGTGACGTTTCGCGCTCAAATTCATTTCCAGAGATCTATAAGAAAAATCATTTGAGACGTGTTTCACACTTCTCGCAGAATTCAAACTTCTTCGGGGGGAATGCGATTTAAAGATTTTTTGGGCGAAGTTTTAAGTTGTGTCCGATTTGCTTCAAACTTATTTTCAAAGCTCTACATAAGAACTTAATAAATACGTATTTCAGCGATTTGGAAAATTCCACCCGCAACAGTGGTAAATTGGCGGGAAAAGGTTGTATGAAAGTTTTTTGTTTACCATCCAATCGGCCCTACACTTATTTTCAAAGATCTTTGTTCAAATTCATTTAAAGGGTGTTTCACACTTTTCGAAAAATCCGTTCCGCCTTGGTGGAAATGGAGGTTAGAAATTCGGTGGGTGACGTTTCGCGCTCAAATTCGTTTCCAAAGATCTATAAGAAAAATCATTTAAGACGTGTTTCACACTTTTTGCAGAATCCAAACTTTTTCGGGTGGAATGCGACTCAAAGATTTTTTGTACGAAGTTTTAAATTGTGTCCGATTTGCTTCAAACTTATTTTCAAAGCTCTACATAAGAATGTAATAAATACGTGTTTCAGCGATTTGGGAAAAAAAAGTATATGTATATATATATATATATATACTAGCGGGTATAGCCCGGCCTTGCCGTGGCATGTATAAAATATATTTTCTCAAAAAGCTTTAAAAATGATTTTGACACTGATCGGACGGTAAACATACAATCTTTCATACAAACGTTTTCCGCTAATATACCTTTGTTGCGGGTGAAATTTCCCAAATTGCTGAAACACGTATTCATTAAGTTCTTATTTAGAGCTTTGAAAATAAGTTTGAAGCAAATCGGACAAAACTTAAAACTTCACCAAACAATCTCTGAATTACACTTTCCACCGAGAAAGCTTTGCTTTTGCAAAAATGTGAAACACGTGTCAAATGAATTTTTATTCAGATCCATGGAAAGGAACTTGAAACGCCACCCACCAAATCCTTGACCCCCATTTCCACCAAAGAGGGATGGATTTTCCAAACATTTCGAAATACTCATCCAATAAATTTTGACAAAGATCATTGAAAATGTTTTTGTAGCCTAACGGATGGTAATCAAAAAACTTTTAAACAACCGTTTTCCGCCAATTTACCACTGTTGCGGGCAGCCAAAACATATTTTCATTAATAACTTCTGTGTTTCTTAACCGATCTTGATGAAATTCAATAGTAGATCTTATTGTACTATAGAATATGCGTGTATTCTCAAAAAGACAATTGTATTAAAATTGTGGCTTGAATCGGAGGGCAATACAAATTGGTGTTTATAGCCTGAACCCATTAAAAATGGGTAAAAAAGGTATAATATAATTGTGCAAATGTATGTAACAGGCAGAAGGAAGCATCTCCGACCCCATAAAGCTAGATATGTCTGTCTGGCCGTCCGTCGTAAAGGAATTAAATTGAATTTTTAATTGTTTACGAAAATACTTCTGAAATTAATTTTAATTTTATGAAATATGTGAATATGCCACTATATACATGTTATAAGTTTGATGCCAAACGGAAGGTTCATAGTTGTAAGTTTTTTGAATATAATTTTGAAGCCAATCTGTTGAAATTTCGTAAAACGTTTGACCTCCATTTTTCCTTTGAAGGAGCTAGAAAGTTGAAAGTTGTCAGTCAAGACAACAGTTATATAAGTTAACACGCGCAACAAAGTTGTTGCTGAGTGCGCCGCGGTAACGGATGCCCAGGTGCAACGGTCAGAAAATTCTGGCTGTTGAACGGGCAAAGATACGCGATACCCTCGCATGCGCGCGCTGAGTGACCAGCGATGGACGGTCACGAGGCGCTGACTGCCGGCAATCCAGAGCTTCGAGGGATAGGCTAAGATTTTTAGTTTAGTTTTAATAAGTGCGCTCCAGCGCCGATATCCGCATCATTCAAATAAAATGACGCGTGTGAAAAAAACGAAAAACACAAAAAATATGAACAAATACAGAATAAAATTCCGCCGGTACAAAATCCAAAATCCAAACATAAAATTCGTCGGCGACGAATATAACAAATACAACAAGTCAAAACAAGAAGACGATTCTATTAACCATCCAACAGCAGCCGCTGCAGCGACCGTGAATCAGGCTAGGAAAAAACATGTAAGTGAGAAGCTCATTCATGAGTAAAAAAGTCATTAAAATATTGTTCAGGTTAGGGGAAATATTATTAAAAATAAAGTCTTGTAAAATTTTGATTAAAACAAACTAAAGGAACATAAGTGTTACCCTGTTCCCTGCCATATAGATCATATGACACATTTTGATTTTCTTCCCAAAAAATTAATGAGCAGCGACGAAGATTTAATTTCTAGCTACAGAGAAAGATTCGCTGTAGCTAAGACACTTAGCGCGGATAAAAACACGATTAGACCGACAATAACGGACTACAGAATCGCAGTTGCAGGCCTTAGCCAAGACAGCATACCTAGTATTGACCTTAACCCCGAAAATAGCGGATTTGCAAACCGGACATATAGCGGAAACAACAACCTTTGCTTTAACAAGAACACGTACCAGATAGCCGATCAAGTTCGAATCGTGTTAGCAAAGAACCAACACTGTGACATATAGCAGAAACAACAACCCTTGCTTTAGCAAGAACACGTACCAGATAAATCATCAAGACTCGAACCGTGTTAGCAAAGTCACCAACACTGGTGCCAACCCAACTAAGAGAAACATGAATGACGAACAGATCAAAAGCATGGAGGCCCTATTGCAACAAAGAAATGAGTTCAAAGAAAAATTAAAAGTACTCAAAAATGAGAGGCTGAACAACAAATTCGGAGAAGACGCTCTTCACACGTTTGTCTCCAGGAAAAATATAAGTATTGCAGACTCCCCTTTAAGCTGAAAAACGCCCCGAGTATTTTCCAGAGAGTCATCGACGATCTTCTCAGAGAGAGGATAAGCCAGTCGTGCTACGTTTAAGTAGACGACTTAATTATCTTCTCTGAAACAAAAGAAGGCCATATTAAGCACATCGATTGGGTCCTTAAAAGTCTTCATGTTGCAGGTATGCGATTCTCCCAGGAGAAGTCCAAGTTTTTTAATTAAAGCGTAGAATATTTGGGATTCGTCGTATCCAGAAATGGGATGGGAAACTAGCTACGGAAGTACCACTAGATTGCAGAACTTGTTCGATGTCAAAATACAATCGCCACCCGATCAAACAAAGCCCTCGGATAGACACCTGTCCCAACCTACGCTGGAAAATCCTTCCTCACCTGTGTTGATAAATTTTCGAAACTCGGATAGAACAACCAACAGAATCTCGAGAAATAGTGGATATAAAATTTCCAATCTTGCAATTGGTCAACCTTTTCCCTAAAATTACAACAATTTACTGCGGTAACGAGAAATCGTTGAGCTCCGGACAATCAAGTCCGTTCTATTGAACAACTTTAACATCCACATTGCAAATGCACCCTCACTTCACAGCTCGTCAAACGGACAAATCGCACCCTCACCGAAATAACTCGGTGTATACAGCTCGATGAACAAATCGACGACACGGTAGAACTAATACTTATGGCCGCAATAAAGTTCAATCGTACAATACACTCGGTAAGCAATAAAAAATCTATTGAGGTAATTCACTCCGCTCCCGCCAATGTGGAGAGGGACATAAGTGAGAGAATCCAAAAGGCCCAGGGAAACCCTTAGAGCAGGCGAATAGAAATGGCGAACATTAAACCTACCAAGTAAACCTACCAAAGTATGATTAAAACAAAACAAACGGCTGGGTATATATGTTGTTCTGAGGAAACTATAGAGGCAGACTTTGGGACGACGGTCCTTATTAAGGGGAGAATCAATAGAATCTCTAAGAAACTTTCAGCATTTAAAATAATAAAAACTTAAACACTTTTTAGGTTAGGAATTAGGACAATACTTATAACGATAACCTTGACTTACGTGACCGCCACGACTAAATATACTGACTACTCACACACACGACACATACCCATAGTTGACGGAGACGTGACGATTTGGGACAGATTCGGATACTTAGGACATACTACAAACGTGTCCTTCTACGAGGATTACGCAGACAGGACGAAACGCGTACTAGACGTATTCACTAAAGAACACATGACCAAAGAACTTAACGCCTACCTCGGAAGTATAAACACATTGGGCTTAGGGTTCACCATAGACAGGTCAGAAGCATAAATATGCTAGGAACCGACCTAAAGGTGGTTGCAGGGACACCGGACTTCGACGATTGACAACATTTTAGATTCAAGCAAGGACAGTTAACAGAAGCAGAAAACAGACAGGTAAAAACTAATACAAAAATTCAGGAACGACAAAATAACTCTATCCACAAGACGGTCGAAACAAATACCGAACACGTATACGAGACTATACTGCCAGAAAACAGGATAATAATTTTGCTTTTAACTCTAACGTTAGCTAAAATGGACAAATTATCCTGAACAACGACGACATCCGAGAAGTCCACAAGGTCACCTTACGTACTTCGTCATTGTTGATGACTTCATATACGTTGGGCTTTAAAGCTTTTTCTAAAGATTGCCTAGGCAATTATATTTCTTTATCTCCTGCGCCATAAATATATGGTCAAATATAGGTAATAATGGCCAATGTATTGCTGCTGGTTCTTTTTCTGTTTTACTTATATCACTTTCACCCTTAGTAAATGAACGTGGTGCATAAGCTATTGCAAAATGGAGTCCATTATGGTTTTGAGTTAAAACCGCTCCACAAGCTTGTTTGATTGCATCAGTTTTCATGCATGAACATTTTTCAGGATGTAACTTCAGGTTGTATTTCCTACATTTCTTAAAAACATCAGTTAAGTTTTTAAGTATATGTTTTTCGGTACAACATATAACTATTAGATCATCCATCTAAAGGAATGCTTGAGAAGGTTCAAGTTTAGAGAATGCAACCTGACATTTAGTCAAGGCATGAAAAATATTTTGCTCGACCTAGTTGATCTAAAATATCATCGATTCTGGGTACTGGAAATTTATCAGAAAACAGTTTTTTACTAATCTGACGATAGTCAACTACAATCGCCATTTCTTATCTTCTGAGCCTAGAAGTGCTTTCTTTGGAACTAGTAAAAGTGGGCTATTGTATTCTGACACTGATGGTTCGACAATTTTGTCGGAGATTAATTTTCTTAATTGTTTTTGAATTTCTTCTACCTGGCTATGCGGGCTTCGATAATTTTTTATATAAATTGGTTCCTTATCATCAACCTCAATTTTTGTTTATAAAAATTAATTGTTGTTATTGATTCGGTTTTAAGTCCGAATACATCACTATACTTGGTGCATAATTCAATTAATCGTGGTTTAAATTGTTTTGGAAACTTTTTACTTAATTATTACTGTTTTTTTTTCTACATCGTAGTTCGAAAGTGGATCAAAGTTTAGATTATTTATATTGATTAATTGGTCTGTATTGGTCGTATTTAATAATCGGACAAATGTATTTTTTTGTGTTGCAACTGTATTTACAATGTAAATACCAGGTTGAATTTCCTGATTTGGGATTAATATACTATCTGCACTTGAAGTTAGTTCAACTTTTCTGAGAACGACTGATCTTGCTGATAGAAGTATTGAATTGTTACCAGAACTGTTTGTTATTGGAACATAAATTTGGACATTTATATTGATTGGTCTAATTATAAACCAATCTTTGGACGGTTCTAGGTCTATTTTGAAATGAAGACCTTTAATGAAATCTATACCTATTATTCCGTCACACGGTATATCGAAACTTGCATCAACTATATGAAAATTGTGAGGAATTATATATTTGTCTGCTTGTAGCTCTATTGGAGCGAGGCCTTTGGATTTTATGATTCCTTGACCTATACCTTGAATGTATATAGTGTTATTTAATTGGATGTCATTAAAGATATCGGAATCTTCTTTTAGAATTAAGAAATCTGCACCAGTATCTATTCAAAATATCAGTTTCTTTCTTGATTCTACATTATATAGTGAAACAAAAATATTGAGATTAAAGTTGATCGAATGAACATTTTTTAATTCTGTGTATCTAAAGGGGATTGTTGGTTTTCCGAATTATTTTGAGCTACTCTAACATTGTTTCTGTTGTTATTGTTGTTACGATTATTTCCTCTAGATACTCCACGGCCTCTGTTATTATTATTATTACCACCGTGGTTATTACCACCGCGGTAGTAGCCACGGCGGTATGAGTTGTTACCATTTGGCCGTTTACTCTTCCTCTGTAATTACCTCGACCGCGGTTAAGCCGCGCTGGGAGTAATTCTGGCAGAACAAGATACTGTTAGACTGCCCAGTTGCTTCTGTGCAACTATTTACAAATTTTAATACCACCTCATTCATGGTATGGAAATTGCCAGCTTGCATGATAAGTTTTAACTTATCAATGGCGCAATTTTTAGTTATCGCTTTGACTGCTTGCTTGGTGGAATAGCTTATAAGCATTTTCTAGGGCCTGATCAACCTCTAATGTATATTGGTTGGCAGTTTTATTTTGTTGTTGTAAGTTCATTAGCTTTGCTTCGACAGTTTCACCGTTGACACTAGTTTTTAATCGTGATTGACTTCAGTTCTTGTAGTTTCATTTCCGATTAAAGTTCTTGCAACACCTTTAAGCTTTGTTTTTCTACCCTTGCAGAGGGTAACGCATAAAAGGAGACATCTCCGACCCCATATGGTTTATATATTCATGATCAGTATCAACAGCCGAGTCGATATAGGCATGTTCGTCTGTCCGGCTGTCCGTCTGTCTGTTTCTATGCGAACTAGACTCTCAGTTTTAAAGCTATCTTTATGAAACTTTGCAGTGGAGAGACTTTGGGAGATAGGAGAGGAGGTTAAAGAAGTTGCAGAAACAGATATCTGCGAGAAAATTTTTATTGAATCAAAATCAAATCAAAATCAAATCAAATTCAATCAAAAGAATTAGATGAAAGGGATACAGTAACCATTCCGTTTAAGAATGAAAAAGAGTTAGGAGAATCAAGACCACAAGAGATGACACGGTTCCTACGCTCATAAAATAAATGCAGAAGAAATACACAACTTAAGAAAAGCTATAGAAATTTCTTAAGAGAGTATGTGGACCTTGGAAATAACGTCGAATCCAACGAAAATGATACTAATTTCGCAGGTGAGTCAAGAAAGCTAGATCAAGATTTCCTAAAAGGCGACAAAAACTTAACATTTTTAAAAGAAATAAGAATCCATAGATAGGAACAGACTAGCATAAAGCTTGAAATACAGCTGCATGGATTCATGTACGCATCAGAGAAAGCATACACAAGAGTGGTATATGATAGAGGAAAGGACAATAAAGTCAGGATAATAAAGATAAAATTACAGGATGGAAGTTCCACAAGAACAGTTACTAAAGTGTGCTCGCTTATTAGCATACAGGCACACGACAAAAAAAAACATGTAGAAAATACTGAGGAAAATAAAGTAATAGCTATTGAAGAAAATGAAAAAATCCAGTGGGATAAATATATCCCGCCGGCAGGACCTCACTTCGGAGGTATTTGGAAGGCCGGTAAAATACGAATTTAAAATTAAGGTCAATTGTGAGGGCTCAGAAAACATAAACAAAAGACAAGTATTATCCACGCTCGCAAAGATTTTAATCCATTAGGTTGGCTAGCCCACAGTTGTAGGAAAATTATTCATGCAATAATGCATAATGTTACTCAAACAAGAATAGACAAATCAATTTGTCACAGAAATAAATTGCTAACGTCAGAAAAAAGAAATTGAAACAAAAAAGTAAAATACTAGGACTAAACCCATTTTTAGATCAAAATGGGATATTAAGAATCGGAGGTAGACATAAAAATTCAAAAATTAAAGAGAGTTAAAGGTAAATGGTATTTTTTTAGAGAATAAACTCATCATAAATGCCAAAATACCATTGTTCAGTAGACACCCGTCCCAGCTGTTTAGAATTATACCAGTACCAATACAAAGAGATGGACAGCTGATAATGATACAGTTAAGTTCAGAAAATGTAGTATATAACTTTGAGATGGATTCGTACCATCTAATGATTGAATCGAAATTAAATAAATGCCAAAAATGGCAATCAAACAAGCGAGTGTGTGAGGGAAATAGGCCTTGGAGCAGTGCCAGTGATAGCACCTGTGAAACTTCACCTTTTAAACCAAACAGACCATCGAATTGTGTTTATAGATCTGTAGTAGCATCCAAAACATACTGGGTAGAATTAGAAGGCAGAAGCAGTCGGCTTTTTAAAAACCTGCGTAATGCGACAGCTAGGATCCACTGTGAAAAAACACCACCAGAAATAGTGAACTTGCCAAAGCAAGGAATACTATGTTAATTGCTCACCATAAGATGCAATCAGAAAGTCAGGAAACCATTATGCCCTCTTACATAGGAGAATTGAAAGAAATACCTAAAATTACGTGGGATCCATTAACAGAAACTAAGATTAGTACTTCTGAAGAATTAAATAAGCTACTAAGTAAAGTTCAAAAACTAAAGGACCTCCACGTTGGATTAAAAGGATTAAACTTCCACCACGTATCGGGAATGCTTCGTTAATGATTTTATTAATTTAAGTCGTAATAATTATTTTATACATGATAAAAAAAATAACTGAAACAAAAAAACTGCAGGCCATCACCTTTGTCGGCCCTCCGCAGAATGTTCACACATGAACACGTGACACCGAGTCTTAATTTGACCTTCGGTCAAATTATATCTCACACCATATTATACAACTGCAGCTAGCAGCATAAAAATATATAACGCACTTGTGGTCGCTTAGGATTCTAAGAGCGAATTACGCTAAGAAATATCATGTTAGAATAATAAGTAGCAAGGGTGAAAAAGATACCCTTAATAAACACAATAGTTTATGACCGCTGCTGCCAATAATGCATCGACAGCAGGCCCAAAATAAGACCCTGTGTTAGTATATAAGACTTGGGATTCGTTAGAATAAAATCAGTATCTTACAAGTATTCGCTTTGGACATATCCGTTTAGGACCACTCTGTCATATAGCTGCCATAGGAACGATCGGTCGAAAATTAAGTTGTTGTATGGAAAACTTTTTTGTTTTTCAAGATATCTTAACCATACTCGGCATTAACTATTCTCCCCGTGCTTCTTAAATACGGGCAAAACACCATGAGCATTATGAAAAGGTTGGGTCTGCAAGGGTATTAAATCTTCGGCGTGCCGAAGATAGCCATTCTTTCTCGTTATAATTGAAACAGCTAATTCTACGTGTTCGCCTTTAATTGAGTCTATTACATGTAGAGCATCTACAAAACTTGCTAAGTTTTCAGCTTTACCGTCGAAAGCTGGTATAAGCTTGGATGCGGTATTGATAAAATCATTGTTAGTTTGTGCCATTGTGTTAGTTTTATTTTCTACGAGACTGGAATTTGCGTCGGATTCTGACCAATTGTCTTCTGCTGATTCGGGCAATGTTATTATCGCAGGAATAGTTAGATAGTTTAAATCTTTTTCTTTTTTATCAGTATCAAAGCTGCTTTCTGACTCGTATTCCTCCGTAAGATCTAATTCTTCTTCTTCGTCTGTCGACTCCAGTTTTTCACTAGTTTCAATCGTCAAAGGAGTATCGATATTTCCAAATAATACCTCCTCTTGACTGATACCACTAACTATGCAATGCATAGATATGTCAAACAGCGGAATAATCGGATTCCGATAAATCGTCAACGACTGAGCCCCATGGGTGCCCGCGACCATTTTAGTGTGCCCAGATAGAGTAAGACTGTTGAGAGTGGCAGCCGAACGCCGGCCTCGAAAGCCGAACGTTTAGTATGAAGCCGCATCTCGCTCAGCGCACAACGTCGCTGCGGCTGATTCTATTTCTTAATATATGTATGTTAGTTTTAAATCCTTACAGCCCAAATACATATGCGTGTATGCATGTGCAGAGTTTGCCTCGCTCCCACTCATTGCTTTGCGCGCTTTTGTGCATCTCTTTTTCTCTGAATAGCTTCTCAAAAACCTCGAGATCTACAAACACACATATGTTTGTGTTGTGTGGATTGTGCACAAGTAGATCGCGGCGTTTGTCGCGAGCCAGAGATTTTTTCTTCAATTGTGTGCCCTTTGTGCCTGTGGCACACATATTCAAATGCTCTATCATTTATTTCTTCGTCCAGTCAGGCATAAGGAGAAAAATCTGATTTATTTATATTTAACTAGAGGGTATAACCCGGCCTTGCCCGTGGCACGTATGTTATAAAATCAATGTTCTCAAACAAATTTGAAATGATTTTGAAACTGATCGGATGGTAAACAAACAACTTTCATACAAACGTTTTCGGCCAATTTACCACTGTTGCGAGTGGAATTTCCCAAATCACTGAAACACGTATTCATTACATTCTTAAGTAGAGCTTTGAAAATAAGTTTGAAGCAAATCGGACACAATTTAAAACTTCGTACAAAAAATCTTTGAGCCGCATTCCACCCGATTGGATTCTGCAAAAAGTGTGAAACACGTCTCAAATGATTTTTCTTATAGATCTTTGGAAACGAATTTGAGCGCGAAACGTCACCCACCAAATTTTTAACCTCCATTTCCACCAAGGAGGAACGGATTTTTCGAAAAGTGTGAAACACCCCACACAAAGAAAATAAGTGTGGGGCCGATCGGGTGGCAAACAAAAAACTTTCATACAACCGTTTTCCGCCAATTTACCACTGTTGCGGGTGGAATTTTCCAAATCGCTGAAATACGTATTCATTAAGTTCTTATGTAGAGCTTTGAAAATAAGTTTGAAGCAAATCGGACACAACTTAAAACTTCGCCCAAAAAATCTTTAAATCGCATTCCCCCCGAAGAAGTTTGAATTCTGCGAAAAGTGTGAAACACGTATCAAATGATTTTTCTTATAGATCTCTGGAAATGAATTTGAGCGCGAAACGTCACCCACCAAATCTTTGACCTCCATTTCCACCAAGGAGGAACAGATTTTCCTAAAAGTGTGAAACACCCCTCAAATGAATTTGAACAAAGATCTTTGAAAATAAGTTTGAGGCCGATCCGATGGTAAACAAAAAAGTTACATACAAACGTTTTTCGCTATTTTTCCACACTTGCGGGTAGAATTTCCCGAAACCCTGTCTTAACGTGCACCTACATCACATAAAGTAGCTACAGTGAAAATTTCAGCTTCCTAACTCTTACGGTTTGGGCTGTGCGTTGATCACCAATCAGTCAGTCAGTCAGTCAGTCAGTAAGGACAAACAGTTATATATATAGAGATAAAAACTTAAATGATCCAAATGAAATATTTATTTCATATATTCTAATATTTTTGTTTACTGTCGGGACCTATTTTGCTTTAAATCAAAAAAATGCGAAATCATATTTCTGCAAGGGTAATTCCTCGTCGGCTTGTCGAAATTTGCTAAGAAAAGAACAAAAATTGAAAATGTTCAATTTTTGCGACTTGCTACTTGTGCACACGCACACTCATTCGAGTAAGTAGTTGGGTGACATTATTAAAGGGTTTGGCCTCTTCTACTTGTGCGCACATCCACACAACACAAACATATGTATGTTTGTAGATCTCGGGGTTTTTGAGAAGCTATTCAGAGAGAAAGAGATGCACACAAGTGCGCAAAGCAATAAGTGAGAGCGAGGCAAACTCTGCACATGTATACACGCATATGTATTTGGGCTGTAAGGATTTAAAACTAACATACATATATTAAGAAATAGAATCGGCCCCGGCGACGTTGTGCGCTGAGCGAGATGCGGCTTCATACTAAACGTTCGGCTTTCGAGGCCGGCGTTCGGCTGCCACTCTCAGCAGTCTTCGCGGACACCCATGGGGCTCAGTCGCTGACGGTTTATCGGGATCCGATTATTCCGCTGTTTGACATATCTATGCATTGTATAGTTAGTGCTGATACTAAATTTGATCGAAATCTGTTCAGTAATTTAGTTATATTTGACCAATGTGATTGATTTAGTCTTTCTCTGTTTTCATGTACTAGTAATGTGGCGTGTTTGTTAATTGTTTCAGTCGGAATATTTTGACCTATACATTTGTAAGATTTGTCAAATTTGTTTTTGATTTCAATAAAAATGGTACGGATTTCATTACATTCTATAATGCGAATTTATTTGCTGAATAATTTTATTCATTTTATTATTTTTTTAGTTTGTAGTTTTTTAATTTATGAATACTACAAGATCTATGATTCTGCCTAGTATGGAATGTTCTCTTATTACTGATCTGACCTGAACACCAGGAATAGTGGTCAATACGATTACCTTTTGAGTTTTTGTGCAATGTATTAACGGTGAAAAATCTAAACCAAATGTGTTCATATATTTGTATTATTGAATTCTAGTCATAAAATAAGCATATCTAACAAAAACTTCTGCTATTACTTCTGTGGTGTTCATTTTAATCATTCATAAATATAAATGTATACATACAAATTTTAAAGAAACATTTTTTTAAATTATATCAAGGTTGTTTTAGAATGGCCGATATCTCTTGCCAAAGTACATTGAATATTGGTAAAAGTGGATATATATGTATATAAAATATAAAATTATTTTTTATTATTGATTATTAGAAAATTTTTATTTTTACTTAATCGTTATACCCTGAACCCATTCAAAATGGGTAAAAAGGGTATAATGTATTTGTGCAAATGTGTGTAACAGGCAGAAGGAAGCATCTCCGACCCCATAAAGTATATATATTCTTGATCAGCATTAACAGCCGAATCGATCTAGCCATGTCCGTCTGTCTGTCCGTCCGTATGTATGAACACAAGGATCTCAGAACCTATAAGAGCTACAGACTTGAAATTTTAGATGTAGGTCCTCCTAGTCCCCGCGCAGATCGAGTTTGTTTCCGATATTGGATAACTATGAAATCGATAAAAATCGATATCGAATTTGAGCAATTTCGGCAAATAATAAGAGCTAGAGTCACCAAACTTGACATGTAGCTTCTAGAATAGTATATATGTATACATCAAGTATCTTTTATTTTATACCTATCACCACCTCCCCGCTACAACCACAAAGCTATAAATCAAGTGAAAACATCAATTTATGCTGCCCACCAATATAAGCCAAAATTTAAATGCAATTGTCATTTTGAGAATACACGAATATTTTATAGTACAAGATCTGCTGAAAATTTCATTAAGATCGGTTAAGAAACGTGTTGCAAGAATTTGTGTATACATTAACACGCACACGTTCATGCGCATCTCCTTTGAATTCTATCAACAGCTTTGGAATTGCGATTGTATTGTTTTCTGTGTTGCTATTTTATTTCGCTTTTTATCATCTAGACTCAATATTTGGTGTGGCTGTTGGGTAGAAGCGGCGGCAAGAAGTCCAGTCAGTTGCGGGTTCGAAACCTACCGGGGAAATTGGTTTTTGTATCTACTAAACCCATTTTGGGTATGTTTGCTGAATTTACTAAGAATCGTATGTCACATATATGGCTTATTTCGAGTTACAATATCTGTTTTACTTATTTTATTATCCTCATACATAAGATAATTATTGTTTTTACAGATTCCTATTATTGTTTCGCATAGCTTTGCAGGCTATGCTTCTAATTGGGCAGAAATGATTCCGCTCAATTTTACAAAAATATTAAAATTATATGTTTATAAAGTAATAAGTGTTACAACTAAGTATATATGGAGTAAGTGTCCGCTGCCATGTAATAAGTATCCGCTGCCATGTAGTAAGTGTCCGCTGCATCAGCTGGGCTTCGCCGGATGTGGCACGCTGATGCTCCCTCGATGACGCAAGTGGAGGTTTTATTACTAATTGTTACTAAGGCGGAGTCTTGCGCACAACAACTTGTATCTCGAACCGCAGCTACATGCAACACACGCACAGGACACCTGGATCCCATTACGGTGGCCAACGGGGGTGTTATTATTATTACGACGCAACCATGGACTACGTATCCTCCAACGGGGACAACCAACTAATCTCCGGAACCTATCTTCTGACTTTCACAGATTACATCTCTCTGAACGGAAGTCGGTTTATCAACCGCCAAGGCGTCTTGCAGAAAATCCCAGTTGTATCGGCAATGTCCCAGATCAACGTGACATCACACCGCGAAAGACTCAGCCTACCGTTCCTGCATGAGCTGAGCATCAGGAACCTACAGCACATTAGCAACTTGAAAGTCGAACTACTCCATCATGAGAAGTTTTGCCACGGTGGTCATCTTTCTTGCTTGTTGCGTAGTCATCTGGTTAACCTTGCATCGTCTGAAACGGACACGTCGGTCCACACCTGAGAACACCCAGGAACCTGAAGCTCTTCCAAGGAGCACCGAGGACGGCCCTCATTTATCCGTGGGAGGAGTTAACACGCGCAACAAAGTTGTTGCTGAGTTCGCCGCGATACCGGATGCGCATGGTGCAATGGTCATCAAATTCTGGCTGTTAAACGGGCAACGATACCCGATACCCTCACAGTCGCGCAGAGCTTCGAGGGATAGGCTAAGATATGTTATAGTTCAGTTTTAATAAGTGAGCTCCAGCTTCTCAAATACAATCATTTATAATCTACCAACCCGTTTCGGTTAATTTATATACATATGGAGTTTTATTTACATATATTACATATATTCAATTGTCTAGGCATTTATTGTCAGACTTCACAAAAAATTGGTGAACTAAATTTAGTAACGAACATAATATTACAAAATTCGAATTTAAAATGAATATTTTAATAAAATGGGTTTTGACTTAGAGCGCATTTGTTGTAATCCACCATCTAGGTAAGTAAAAGCGATTGGTTTTTATACTCTTAAAGTATTTACGATCCCATATATTTCATCTTATGTTGTATGCAGTTCATCTAGTGCAGATAATATTTTTTGCAACGAAAACTACAACAAATGCAGTCCATGCTGTTGTTATTCCTGCTGTAGGAAATCCTTTTTGAATGACCATACCTATTCAATACTTAAGCGGGTTTGCCATAAGATAATCAAAAGTTACAATCGACAGCAATGCCGTGAGAAGTATACAATATTCAATGGAGGTAACAGCATAAATAGCCGACGGTCAGAGAGCCAAAAAGGTAAGTACTGATAAACAAACAAATACAAGTTAATAAAAATAAGCGATAAAGGTGAAGAACTCGACTTCTCAAACAATATATACAAAAAAAAAGATCAAGGGGATAAGAGCAAAATTAAATTAGATGAAAAGTCTTCTAAAGAGAGAGAGGTCGGAGAAAAAATATACAAAAAAAAAGATCAAGGGGATAAGAGCAAAATTAAATTAGATGAAAAGTCTTCTAAAGAGAGAGAGGTCGGAGAAAAAATTAAAAAGGCAAAAGATCGTGGCGAAAATGAAAAAGATCAAGGGGATAAGAGCAAAATTAAATTAGATGAAAAGTCTTCTAAAGAGAGAGAGGTCGGAGAAAAAATTAAAAAGGCAAAAGATCGTGGCGAAAATGAAAAAGATTATACAAAGGTGGGAAAAGGACGTGGAGATACACGCGACAAAAAAGATGCCGATGAAAGCGAACCTATAAAAAAATTAAAAAAAACAGCTAGTGGTGGAAAGGAGGACAGCTTAATCGATCGCGATAATAAAAATGAAGAAAGCGATTCCTTAAAAAAATCAAAAAAGCGAGGGAATGGTCGAAAAGATTCCAAGGCTGTTGATAATACGCTCGGTATGAAAGAGGCTAATCTAGGCGCGTCTTTGAAAAAATCAAAGCACGGTAAGAAAGATGCGGATGAAAGCGATTTTGTACAAAAATCAAAAATTCCGGGCACAGGTGAAAGAGATGATAAAATTACCGATAATTCATTAAAATCGGAAAAAGCAAGAGGACGCGAAAAGAAAATTGGTAGTGATTTAAAAAATTCAAGGCCATCGAATAGCAATCCCGAAAAAGAAAATGGTAAAAACGGCAAGGAAAAAACTGGTGGAACAACAAACAAAAAAGAAAAGCAAACACCACTAAAAGAAACTGACTTAAACGCAAAACCTGAAGTAGGAAAAAAAGTCAAAAATATAAATGACGAGAAAGGACAAGTGGCAAAATATAAGCAAGCTCAATATTCCGAAATTGAAGGAAAAAAATTTGATAGTAAATCTACAAATCTTTCTAAAAATGAGAATACAAATATAGATGCGAAGGCTCCCGGTGGCGGAAGTTCAATTAAAAAAAAAAATAGAAAATCTCATAGAGACACCACCGATGTACATGAAAAAGACAGACGGGAGCCTGACAAGGAACAAAAATATAAATTGAATCGAAAAGGTGATAGAAGCATAGGCGAAAATGAATATATCCGTAGCTCAAGAAGATCTGGTCAAAATATAAGAAATCGAAAATTAGGTCGTTCAATATCTAGAGAAAATAACAGATCAAGGTTCGGGAAAGGTATCAAAGGATCGAAACTCATACAGGACAACAGGAGATCGAGCAAAAATGATTTTTACTCTCGGAGACCTAGTCGCGGTGATGAAGTTCGGGCCTGTGATATCCTTCGTGTGCACTTGGAGAAACGCGACCTTTCAAGATGGTACTCACTCTTTATTCTTAAAACCGCAATTAATTATTTACTAAATATCTTTCTTTTAGCATTCCAAATGAATGCCAAATTGGTCGAGTGTGTATTTATAGTTGTATGCCGTGCCCACGAGCTGTCTGTTGATCACATGATGACAAATGGTTATAACTTTTCCTTGCGTCTAGCTGCTGCGATAACATTTGGCAGTATTCTACGGACTCACCTGGAAAAAACATTTTATAATGGTATGCCTTTTTTATTCCTTTTATCAATTTTAGCCATTCTTCCTTATATATTCTTAAGCAGGATATTATAATTTTGTTTTAAAGTGTGTTTCTCACAAAATAGACATCTCCAACAACTAAGTTGATTAACCCATGTCCGCTTGTCTGTGCAACCCATTATGTGTTAAGAGGTTTCAAGTCTATCACAAATTTCGGGTTCATCAAACATGGCCATATGTTGAATAGTATAAATATAATCTCTATATATATAACTGTTTGTCCTGACTGACTGACTGATTGGTGATCAACGCACAGCCCAAACCGTAAGAGCTAGGAAGCCGAAATTTTCACTGCAGTTACCTTATATGATGTAGGTGCACGTTAAGACGGGGTTTCGGGAAATTCCACCCGCAAGTGTGGAAAAATCGCGAAAAACGTTTGTATGTAACTTTTTTGTTTACCATCCGATCGGCCTCAAACTTATTTTCAAAGATCTTTGTTCAAATTAATTTGAGGGGTGTTTCACACTTTTAGGAAAATCGGTTCCTCCTTGGTGGAAATAGAGGTCAAAGATTTGGTGGGTGACGTTTCGCGCTCAAATTCACTTCCAGAGATCTAAAGGAAAAATCATTTGATACGTGTTTCATACTTTTGCAGAATTCCCCCTTCTTCGGAGGGAATGCGATTTTAAGATTTTTTGGGCGAAGTTTTAAGTTGTGTCCGATTTACTTCAAACTTATTTTCAACGTTTCGCGCTCAAGTTCATTTCCAGAGATATATAAGAAAAATCATTTGATACGTGTTTCACACTTTTCGCAGAATTCAAACTTCTTCGGGGGGAATGCGATTTAAAGATTTTTTGGGCAAAGTTTTAAGTTGTGTCCGATTTGCTTCAAACTTATTTTCAAAGCTCTACATAAGAATGTAATGAATACGTGATTCAGCGATTTGGGAAATTCCACTCGCAACAGTGGTAAATTGGCGAAAAACGTTTTTATGAAAGTTATTTGTTTACCGTCCGATCAGTTTCAAAATCATTTTAAATTTGTTTGAGAACATTGGTTTTATAACATACGTGCCACGGGCAAGGCCGGGTTATACCCGCTAGTATAGTATATGTATATTAATTACTAGCTTGATGACTTACTCAACGCTTTAATTTTCAGAAATCATAAAAAAATATGTCAACGAGTAAACGAGTTTCAAGAACATTTTGGGCTGAATATGGTGTTTTGGCTTAAATTTTGTAGAATGACTATGCTTTTGAAATATATAAAAAAAAATACTGGTTGGTTGTTGGAAATGCAGAAATCAGTTTATGATAGGGTCGGGTGATTACTAAGCTTGGGCGTTGGAGCTCGTGGGATCACAGATACTTTGTGATAAGCGTACGATTGGCGCTGGTCTTGGTGTGAAGGTTGCGGTGTGGGTGTGAGTCTATGTTGGTGGGCACGCGTGAATCAGTTGGCACTAGACGCTTGTATGGCTGGATTGGCGATTAATTACATAAAGAAAAACTGATATATGAAAATTTGTTAATGGTTTAATGTTATCATTTTTAAAAAAGTATATATTATTTATATATAGTAAGTATAAAAACACTAACAAAAAAAAAAAACAAGAAAAAAATAAAAAACAATACTGAGCTTAAAAAATAAATCCAATATGTTCTTGTTGGTTTAATAATGGATTTTTGTTGGATATTTTCGTAGGCCCGGTCTCATTGCTAAGCTTCAAATTCCTTCCATTATCAGTTTGCAGCTCCAAACTTTCTTTGAAAATGTGTATTCTTAAGGGATATCGATAGCCGTTATTGATACATTTCTAATAAATCATTTTAACAAAATTAGCTGGCCATAAACATCAGTCTTTTGAATAACATTTTATAATTTTTCGCGCTTGCTTATGTAGCTCGCTAATAATATTTTACTTTTGTTATATATGTAAGTATGTCAGATTCACTTTATTCTTTTAATAATGGAAATTTTATTTTTTAGCATCGTGATTTTAAAATGAACTTACAAGTATAAATGAAATGTCGACTAATTTTTATTCAATATTCTGAATAAATTTCTCTGAACATCGCTCAATAATGTATTGAGTTTTTTTATTTATCATTTCATATTGAACAATATAAGTTTTTTTATTTACTTTATTTGTATTTCAATATAAAGTAGTCTCTCAGCTTAAAAGCTTTTGTCTAGAAACTGCATAGGTCAGTCATTATGTTGCAGGAAATACATATGTCGGATCGGACCGCTATATTATATAGCAGCCATAGGAACAATCGATTGTAAATCAAGTTCTTGTGTGAGACACTATTCTGTTTATCAATTTACCTTGGGCGACATTTATTATTTACACCTTGCTGCTTATATATGACCCAAATCTTGTCAAAATCGTGCTTCTATAATATATAGCATTAAAGCCGAAAATAAGAGTTTTTGTTGTATTCTGTTTTACAAAATATTTTCATTGTCTGGCATTGAAAATGGGTAAAAATTGTATAATGTTTTAAGGCTAACGTATGTAACAGGCAGATGAGAGCATTTCCGACCTTATAAAGTATATACAGTATAATTTGCTTAGCTGCATCGGTAAGATAGCTGCCTGAAATTTTCTTTTCGCTGCAATAAGAGCTAATTAAGTTAAGTGCATATAACCACTAACCAAAAAACACATAGATGGGACATGCCGTAGAAAAATTTTGGTCACCAAAAAAAATTTGCATCTGGTCCAACGAGCGAGTAAGATATACATATGACATCTTTTGATCGCTCACACTACAGGAAACTCCTTTGGCTTACTCTCTTCCATATGATTTGT
Organism: Drosophila borealis; assembly: GCA_035045885.1. Taxonomy (NCBI): domain Eukaryota; kingdom Metazoa; phylum Arthropoda; class Insecta; order Diptera; family Drosophilidae; genus Drosophila; species Drosophila borealis. Next base: position 21,964,923 of record JAWNOR010000194.1, read on the forward strand.
GGGATAGAACGGCATCGCTGTTTTTTATCTCGCTCCCACTACAGGAAACTGATTTGGCTTACTCTATTCCATATGATTTGTGCGATAGAACGGCATCGCTGTTTATTTTTATCTCGCTCGCACCTACTCTCAGTGCTCTCAATGCTCTCTTTATGTCTATGTACCATTTAAATGTTTGTGTGTGCATGTGTCCGCACAAGCAAAAATGCCCACAAATTCAATTTTCTTCAAAAGTCGGTGGCATTTCTTCACTTTTGAGGGGACGAGTAATATGAAATAATGAAAGGGTTTCGAAAGGGTACCTAAGCGTTGGCATGTGTGCATTTAAAAGTTTTTGGACTTGCTATTCACGCATACTTGCGTATTTTGTATATGAATAGAAGCATTTATGCGCTTGTGTGGCTGTTGGTCCCTGCCTGCCTGTCCGATGCAAATTTGACAATATTTTTTGATTTATGATTTTCGAGCTCCACACACACACACAGAGACACAAATGTGTGTGAATGGGACTGTGAAGATATTAAGGAAAACGTGTAGTTTTATTGGCAAGCCATATGGTTATATTGGCAAGCCACAACATAATTGCAATAGTGATTGCAGTGCCTGCTGTGAATGTGTGTATGTTCTGTTTACTTCAGTTTTGTTTTCATTAAAACCCCAATTCTGTGTGCTATGTGAGGAATGAGGCAATGGCAAGTAGTTTGGTAGGTTGAGGTTAGTCACTACAGTTCGACACCGGGAGAGGGAACTAACAGAAGTTATTTATTTTTATTTTATAACTATTTGTTCTGATTGACTGATTGACAACAACACACAGACCAAGCCAAAAGAGCTAGGAAGCTGTAGCTACTGTAGTTACTGTATATAAAGGAGGTGCACGCTTAGTGGGGACTTAATGAAATTTCACCCACACGTGTGAACAAATTGCGAAAATGGTATACAACTTTTTTGTTTACCATCCGATTGGGCTCAAAATCACACTTTCTAGAATATCCATCCCTCCTTGGTTGAAATGGGGGTAGTGATATTTGGTAGTGATGTTCTTATATTAAATTATTTCTAAGAATCTTTATGAAAAATCGTTTGAATCGTTTTTCACACATTTTGCAGATTCCAAGCTGTCCGGTGAACATTGCGAGTCAACGATTTGGGTTTAGTTTTGTCCGAATTGCTTTAAACTCATTTTCAAAGCCCTATATAAGAACTTAATGAATACATTTTCGGGCGATTTGTGAAATTCCATCCGCAACTGAGGTAAATTGGCGATTGTATGAAAATAATTCGGCTTCAAAGCGATAAAAATCCACCCGCGTGGGTGATAAATTCGGGTAAAAATGTATAAGGGCGAAGTTGTAATTTCTGTTTTATTGGCTTCTAACCTATTTTCAAAGCCGTATAATAAAATTAAATGAATACAAGTTCCAGCGGTTTTTAAAATTTCACCCGCAACTATGTGGACATACAATTCGTTACTTTTGTCAATTATCGGTTTCAGGCTCATTCTTAAAGGTTATTGTGAAAACTTATTTATTCACTCTAATGAAAAATACGGGTCAAATGTTTAATAAACGAAAAATTTTTGCCACAAGAATACGATGGAAGGAAGACATTGATTCCAACTTATAGTTCGTTATTTAGTGGACTTTAAACTCTTTTTTAAATATACATGGAGTTAAAAATATAATTAAAAAGTTTCACGGGCGCGAACTGGATGAAAAAGTTATATTTAAAATTTTAAGCACAAAACTTGCCACAGGCAAGGCCGGGACATAGCCGCTACTACTAGTTCTGCTTTACCTTTTTAGAATATAAAAAAAGTAAAGCATAAGTAAACATGCGCGTACCTTGAGATGCATTTGGCATTGATAGGAGAAGATTCAGGGTATACCCTAGTCGCGCACTCCCGCCTAGAGTACTCTTAGTTGTTTGTGCCATCTTCCTCTCCCCAAATAAACAGAATGTCCGAAAAAGACTAACGACTTAATAACATCGAATGTTCTAGATTTCTTATGTGAGTGTGCATGCAATATTCGTTTTCTTCGGTTGTCGCTATTCGCTCTTTGTAATTGTGCTATAGATTTTAAGATTTCAAGGCAGAAGCATCTCTGTTGAGAATTAATTTAATTTTAACAATTTAATCTTAATTTAATTTTTGTGTGCTTAAAGTTGTTCCGTAGTGCAAGTGAGGTAGCACCACTTACTATACAATGCATAGATATGTCAAACAGCAGAATAATCGAAACACGATAAATCGCAACGAGTGAGCCCCATGGGTGCCTGCGACCATTTTAGGGTGTCCAGGTAGAGTAAGACTGCTGAGAGTGGCAGCCGAACGCCGGCCTCGAAAGCCGAACGTTCAGTATCATACATTGAGTAATAGAGAGACAGAGGAGGCGTTTGGATCAAAAGCTCTATTTCGAAACACTTCACGAGCGATAGCGAGGTTGCAAACACAATTGAGTATTACTCAATGATAAATTGCAAACACAACACTCGGCTGTCTACAGCTACTTCTGCCGTTGACCAAAAATCAAAGACAACTTCAGAACATTTCCCATATGAACCAACAACAACCATAATCAAAACAAACGACTCGACAATGAAAAAAGCACACCACAAATTCTGTCCCTGCTATCCCCTTTTGGTTTGAGGCTACAGCCTATGATCTAAGCTTCTACACTCTTCTTACTAATTGTAGTGGTTTCTAAGCACTGCTATGCCTTTAATTCGCAAAGTTATGTCTTCTTCTTATCCACTCGCTTTCAACTTGCAAGCAGTCCGGCAGATTTTATAATTTTTCATTTTTCGATCAGCAAGGCACCCTCTTTCAAAATAGGGTATTTTAACTATTCATAAGTTCTGTAACCAAATACCAATAACCTTCTCATATACCCATTTTTATCTAATCTCTGAGAAATATATAATATCGTATTTAGTGTGCAACTATTAGTGCAATCAATAATAATTGTTTTCCTTAAACATTCTATACCATTTCTATGTATAACGGTATCAATGCCTCGACGCGCCAAATAGTTGGTGTGTGTGTCTCATCTCACACACATTGGCATAGCCTCCTCTGTCTCTTTATTACTCAATGTGCGCAACCAAAGCATATAACTTTTGTGTTTCTTAACCGATCTTTATGAAATTTTCGAAATTACATCTTATTGTCCCATAGAATACTTTTATATTCTAAAAAGTCTATTACATTCAAATTGTGGCTTATATTGTGGGCAGCATAAATTGGTTAATTTACTTGATTTATAGCTTTGTGGTGGCAGTGGGGAGGTGGCGATAGCTATAAAATGAAAGATACTTGATATATATGTAGTATACTTTGGGGACTCTTGCTAATATTATTTACAGAAATTGCCCAAAACACAGGATTTCGATATCGATTTTTATCGATTACTTGGAAACGGGACAAGTTATCGAATATCGGAAATCTGAGATCCTTGCGTTCATACATACGGACAGACGGATGAACATACTGACGGACATGGCAAAATCGACTCGGCTGTTGATGCTGATCAAGAATATATATACTTAATGGGGTCGGAGATGCTTCCTTCTGCCTGTTACATACATTTTTACCCTTTTAATTCTATTTTAATGGGTTCAGGGTATACAAATTTAAAACTTAAATTAAGGTAGGCGTAGGTCACGTTTGTGATATATTTAAACATAAATATTCTAATAGTTACTAACGTCCATGGGGCGAATTAGAATGCTGTATTACCTTTTAGTTTTTCAGATTAAATTCCACCAATGGTCGACGCAGTTTCTACCGAAGAGCAATTGCCAAAGCAAGAAAAGAATAATTCAAATTAATAATATTAAGAAATTAATTTATTTTAATAAATGTTATAATAATAAGCAATGCATGAATAAAATATGAATTTGGATTTATCACCCCTGAAAGCATTCATGAATTTTTATCAACGGGTTTCAATTGGAATTCATGAGTTAATGTATACTTCATACTGTATATACTTCATCACCTGGCGTGTGAACACCTCAAGCATGTTCTTAGGCCTGACTCAGTGGTCCTCTGTTTTGCAGGGATATTTTACATACTTATTTTGTAAACGTATTTGCGTATTCTATCGAGAAAAAACATCGATAGTTATATCAAACAGGAAAGTACGGAGATTGAATACCCTTGTAGACATTTGCTTAACAGTTTTGCAAATAAGTAAATCTCGTAAATACTGAGTTTGACAAAAATAACTTTATTTTTGACCGATAGTTCTTCTTTGGCAGCTTTATGATATAGTAGTCCGATGTTGATTGGATGGTATATATCCTTCCTATGACAACTATATGATACAGTGATCCGACCCGGCCTGTTTTGACATATGTACGAAACGAACGTTTTAAAACTGAGAGACTAGTTTGCCTCTACACGTAACACATTTCGTGTCAAAATGTGCAAAACATGGATTACATCGATAATGCCTCGAAGTTTTGTCAGATATTTATGAAATTTGCAAGGCTTAAATATGGCATCTAAACGAGATTTTAAAAAATAAAAATAGTTATTTATTGATATTATAAAAACTGTTAGATATATCGTATGGTATATGAGATGGTATATATATTGCAAGTATTTAGCATTTGTAGTTTTTGAGATTAACGTGTTCAGACATACGGTCATGGATAGATCGACTCAGCTCGTCGTCGACAATCGATCGACAATATATACACTTACTAAAGTCGGAAAAGCTTCCTTTGCTTGTTATACCGGTTTTTTAATAGGTTCAGGGTATAAACAAGGGTTATATGGATTTGATTGATTTTTCAGAAATGAGGCGCAAAAACGTCCTCTATTTATAAAACTGTTTGTCCTGACTGACTTATCGGTGATCAACTAACAGCCCGAACCGTAATTTCTAGGAAGCTTAAATTATCACTGTAGTTAGCCTTTGTGATGAAGGTGCACGTTAAGACGGGGAAATTCCACCCGCAAGGGTGGAAAAATCGTGAAAAACGTTTGTATGCAATTTTTTTTGTTTACCATCCGATCGGCCTCAAACTTATTTTTAAAGATCTTTGTTCAAATTCATTTGAGGGGTGTTTCATGCTTTTCGAAAAATCCATTCCTCTTTGGTAGAAATGGGGGTCAAAAATTTGGTGGGTGACGTTTCGCGCTCAAATTCATTTCCAAAGATCTATATGAACAATTATTTGAGATGTTTTTAGCACTTCGCAGAATCCAAATTTCTTCGGTGGAAAGTGCATTTCAAAGATTTTTTGGGTGAAGTTTTAAGTTTTGTCCGACTTGCTTCAAACTTATTTTCAAAGCCTACATAAGAGTATAATGAATACGTGTTTCAGCGATTTGGGAAATTCCACCCGCAATTGTGGTAAATTGGCGGAAAACGCTTGTATGAAAGTTGTTTACCGTCCGATCAGTTTCAAAATCATTTTTAAATGCTTTTTGAGTACATTTATTATATAACATACGTGCCACGGGCAAGGCCGGGTTATAGCCGCTAGTATAAACATATAAGTCTTTTTCCGCTATATACATTTGCACAAAACCATTAAATTTTTTTTAATCAATACATCTTTCAGCGGTCTTGCAAAAATCTCCCTTTGACCTATGTAACTAAGTTATTTTTTAAGATCTAGGTAAAAGAAGAACTTTACAAGTTTCGCAAACGGGCGGAAGACTGTGGACTTTAACTGTTTTTTTTTTCTACATACATACATTTTAATTTAAAAAGCGATTTAAGTGAGATCTTGGGTCGGAAAACATGTGAAAACGTGTAATGTAAAGCTCTTTTACGTTTTATAGTAGGAATATTTTCAATGACTTTGAATAATTATTTAAAGACTTGCTTCACACTTAAAACACGAATAAATCCTTATTTGGTTGGTGTGATAGGGGTATAAGGTAGGACTGCAAAATTAAAAATTTTTCATTTACAAAAAATTTGAAAAAAAAAATGTATTACCAAAATCCTTGCCATCGGCAAGGCCGCGTAATATCTGCTAATAATACCGACACAAAGCTTTAAATAAGTATAAAAACATTGTTTAAGGTTACTTTTTTATTTATTTCTGGACACTGATTAAGGTTAATGTCATGAAAATGTCGTTTTTTCGCTTTGTTGTTATTTATATGTTTGTGTATGCATATACTAAGTAATTATGCATCTTATTACCTTGACTAAATATATATTTGTGTCTAAAAGTATATTAAAACAATAAGTACTCGAATAGCGAATACCCTATTAGATTACGTACATACAGACAGTATATGTTTCAATAAACGCGCTTAAACTGCAATAGCTACTAACCGAATTATAATTATATTAACTGCGCACTTAATGTAGTGGCCGTGCTTCTTCTTTCCTTAGCTCCACACAGATCTACCTTTAAAAACAATCTAGATTCCTTCTAAAGAAACATAAAGCGTACTCTTGTCAAATGTTTACTGTTTATTGAGCATAAATCATGAGTAAAGCAAAGTAACTTGCTGCATATCTTTTTATACACTGAACCCATTGAAAATGGGTAAAAAGGCTATAATGTTTTTGTGAAAAAGTATGTAACAGGCAGAAGGAAGCATCTCCGACCCCATAAAGTATATATATTCTTGCTCAGCATCAACAGCCTAGTCGATCAAGCCATGTCAGTCTGTCTGTCCGTCCGTCCGTCTGTTCGTCCGTCCGTCTGTTCGTCCGTACGTATGAACGCAAGGATCTCAGAACCTATAAGAGATAGAGTCTTGAAATGTTAGCTGTAGCTCCATGCGCAGTACGAGTTTGTTTCCGATATTCGATTACTTACTCCGTTTCCAAGCAATCGATAAAAATCGATATCGAAATCCTGTTTTTTGAGCAATTTTGGTAAATAATAAGAGCTAGAGTCACCAAACTTGGCATGCAGCTTCTAGAATAGTATATATATATATAAAGTATCTTTCATTGTATACCTATTGCCACATCCCCGCTACCACCACAAAGTTATAAATCAAGTTAATAATCCAACTTGTATTGCCCACCAATTTAAGCCACAATTTAAATGCAATTGATTTTTTGAGAATACACAAGTATTCAAGTATTTTTTCTCATTAAGATTGAATTCTTGTTGTGGCTGTTGAGCGACGCCGTTTGCAAATAGTGTGGTCTGTCACGAGATTGAGACCTATCGAGGAAACAGTTTTTTTAAATGTATTTTTATTACTCGAGCGCGTAGCGCTAGCTAAATTTTGTTTTTTTTAGAAGGGGGTTCAGGGTATTCCCTAGTCGGGAGCTCCCGACTAGAGCCTCTTACTTGTTTTATATTCTTTTTATCCAAAATGGTTTCATATGTGTTCTGGTTTGTTCTACGTTTTACTTGGCTGTTTAATATTGTAATATACGCTCATAGAAAATGTGTGTATGCAACAATATATATTTATTTATTTATGTATATTCGTATGAATATCTTTGCGTGTGCAAAACGAAAAATTTAACGACTTTATATACATACATATTATAAAAGAAATCGCACGCTCTTCATTGACATGAGAGATTTGAATTTTTGTTATTCCAAAAATAAATTTATTAAAACCAATGAAAGAGAGAAACAAAGAGCGAAAGCTTTTCAGATTTTTGTAATTCAAAAATTATAAGAAACCATTCCACCCAGCTCTCTAACAGAACAACTCGAACGGGCATCAAGTTAAGAACACGAAAGTCGAGATACTTAAATCGATAATAACGAATAAGTGATTCTTACTGATACATTTTAATCATATTTGAAAACTAAATTTTTAAAATGGTTTACGAAAGTGGATTTACAACTCGTAGAACTTACAGCTCCAGACCGGTGACTACGTCGTATGCCGTAACGGTAAGTTTTATATTTTAAAGCAACGACAATGAGATAGAACATTTTGGCTTCGCCAACAAAAGTAATGAGGTTTTCATTTCATAAAATCTGTTAAATTAAATTGTTTGAGACCTGTGCAATATGTACAATTTTTCATGCCTGCATATACATAGAAAACCGATGCAGCAGATAAGTTTAACACTTTATGAAATGAACTTCATCACGTATCACGTTAGCTACACTCCAATGAATATGTGAAGTACTTTTTTTTTATCGCTTCTATCCTAATTGCTGTATTCCGCAGTTTCATTTGAGTAAAGTTCAATCAGTTAAAGAAATTGAAACACGTTTGAGCACTGAAATAACTTATAATATAGTTTAATAAATACATATGAATATCGTATTAGGATTTAAAAGCACAAATGCATACACATGTAAAAAATTAAGCTTACAAAGGTACATATATTTTGTATTTGTGTTGGACACTCTTTTGATATTTTTTTTGACATACAATATACCCTATTTAGGCATTTTCAATGGGATCTGAGTATAAAAATATGTTCAAAGTATTTGCATTTATGTATAAAGCTAACAAATATGTATGTATATTTATATATATATATATATATATATATATATATATATATATATATATATATATATATATATAACTAAGTGGTCAATATTATGTCTGACTTTCTCTGTTTTTGCGTATAGATATAGGCAAACGCCCGACCCACTTACAAACTGACTATGAACAAGTACATACATATGTACTATATATATATTACATGCATGCGGAATGTAAATGTATTAGTTAAGAATTTAATAATAAGCATTAACAAGCTCAAAAATGTGTAAGTATGGAGGTATATATTTTGAAATGAAGTACAACTATTAAGTCAGATTCAAAAATAAAAATGTTCTTGACAAGACTTCTATATTGTTTTCCGCTACCTTGGACTGCACTGAGAATTTTTCAAGGTTATGACTATTTTCTCTATCGTAATAATTTCTAAAAAATTTACGATTGGTCATAGACTCGCCAACATCATTGGCAAGCATGCAAATCAAAAAGCTTTTCTGCTCTCATATTCCAAATTTAGCATTGTGTATATACACCCATGTTTATATTAACAAAAGTTTGTATGTCCATCATGATGACCAATAATAGTATATTTTGAACTGGATTACTGCATTGATAGAAATTTGGGGAATTTTGCGAATTGTAATAACTAAAAATTGTTATATTTTTTATGAATGAAATGAAAATGCTTATACATTTGTTTTGTAATAATTATAGACAACTTTAATATTCGAAAATAGTTCTCTTTATTGTTATTTCATTGCGTTGAGGTCGATAATCTATATATACAATTAATAATATATATATAAATAAATATATATATATACATAAGAAAATTCATAGACACATAATGCACATGTGAAAGTACATACTTTTATGTATAAATACATATGTGTAATATAAGCTGTTTGCGCATTTCATTTTCGGGCTGATCTAAAAATATCTTTTCGACTTCCAAAATACATTAAAAACAAACAAGGCAAAACAAGCAAATCGTCTTCATCGTTAAAAACGGCTAGACTATTAGCAGAAAGGAAATGTTCAAATTATAAATTTTAAAGTTTAAGAGTATTTGACTGGTACGCATTGACAATGAATATTACGTATAGGCGACATTACTCCAATTAACTAATTTTATATGTATTAATAGTATGCTTTTTACATTTGTAAATAAAGCAAATGTTTAATAAAATAATACATCTTTAACAAACATATTCACAAAATCAGTAGTCACACAGCAAATATTTGTAAATATATTTATTTATAAACAAAATAAACTCACTGTATATAAAACATATAACTGATAAGACAATTAAATAAAGCAACCACGGAACAATTTTGCCTAAACATAAGCCAATCATTTAAATTTCTGGCTTTTTAACTCCATCCTCGTACATTCATGTACATGTACATGTGTAAGCTTGCATGTACATTTACATGACAAAAGTTTGCCTGGAAATATGCAACGCAAGTTTTAGATATGTAGTCGATGATTTTGGTATCCACAGCCGTTGAATTTCAAGCACGTCGCAAACCATATCTGCACTGCATACCTTAACAACGTAAAATTGGCTTTCTAAATTAAAAACCCACATATGTGACATTCTGGGCATTACAGAAAACAAACAGACCACCAATTGACTGGGAGAAAGTTCCTTTCGTGCCAAGGCCTTCACTCATCTCTGATCCGGTGACTGCTTTTGGAGTGCGTCGATCGGACTATGAGCAGCGCAAGCGATCTATACTCGATCCAATAAATCGGGCTGCAATAAAACCAACATATAAGATTGCCTATGAGCCTATTGAACCATACGTATCAACGCGTGACAAAAATCGCTCGCGTATTCTAAGTATGGTGCGTCAGCACATCGATACTGTGGAAGCTGGTGGCAATACAGCAGCACGCACCTCACGCGACTCTCTCGATAGTCAACTTCCGCGCTTACATCGCGATGCTTCAGAAAGTCTGCCGGTGCGTCGAGAAACCTATCGCAATGAAAGGTCGGGAGCAATGGTCACAAAGTACTCTTACTAAATAATAAAAGAAAAATAATTTGCAACGAAACCAAATATTTAAAACCGAATGAAAAATTAACGAATTGACTGAAAAGTCTTAGATATTACAATTAGAATACACGATGTACATGGCCATATACAGACATTCAATTGTATACAACAAATTTACATGCATAAAAGATCTGACATTCTGTTCGTTTTTTATCTAATAATGCCTTTAATATTTCATATGTGCTACATGAGATTTTATATTTTATATTTAAAATCTTTACAATCAAAATAGGTAACGCATTAATGTTTTTAAGATACGAACCTGTTTCAATTTCCTTCGATAAAGACCATGACGTGATTGAATTAAGTAAATCTAATATTAAAATACACGAACTTTTTCGTACTTTGTTATTTATTTATTGTGTACAAACTATTCTAAAAAAAATTGTCATAATCTCAAATTTTAAAGCGTTTTTTCCTAAAGCTGGTTCTCTGACAACGAAAATGTTGTACATTTTTAACTAAAATAAGAAAACGTATAATCTTCTAAAAATGTCTTAATTCTATTTGATTGCTTTTGACTTACCACAGAATAGTAAAGATCTTATATAAATTTATTCAAGTCATAAATTCTGGGATATTTAATTAATCAGCGGACCAGCTTTAAAAAATTAGCTTTCATTTAAAAGAACAGCAAGTTGGTTTTTTTAGTAGCATAACTTTTTATGCTGATTGTTCATTTTCCTTTACAATTCTTACCTAAATGCATAAATCGGAATTTGTAGACTCCACGCTTAGATCTGTGCACGGATAGACCTGGTTCGCATCGCAGTCGTGCCTCCTCGGACTACTCGTACACCTCAAAGTCAAGTGTTGAGAAAAGCAGTTATGACTCAAGCAACCCTTATGCCAGGCCGGAACGATCCACATATACTTCCTCTGTCGAGAAAACATCGCGTAGCGGGCCAGGTGGTGCCTACAATTATAGCACCGAACGGACCAGCACTACTGGCGCTGGACCGGGTGGCTACAGCTACTCCTCTACTACTTCTGGAAACTTACCCGGTGGCACCAAATACCGTCACTTTTCGTACCATGTCTAGGAAAATTATTTAAAAAAGCAAAAGCATATATGGTTTATGTGGCTCTGAAATTAACTACACTAAACGACCCGCTTAAATTGTTATATATTATTATTGCAACTTGTTATATCTAACCACATACATACATACACACTCGTATATGTATAATGTTTCTGTATACTATCTTTTACCAGAATTGTGTAAATTATTTGATATTGATTTTATTTCGGTATTAACATAACTAATAATTCATTTGATTGTTTATTAGATAGATCTTTATAAACCAAATCTTTTTGATGTATTTACTCATCATCAAGTCATTTCAAGTATTTGTGACACAATAAAATAAAATCGCGTTCACTAAAAATATACGTATTGCATATGTACAAATAAACTGCATTATTTTTATTTCACATACGATATTCATATGAATTATACGGATGCATATGAGAACTAAATATTTCTTAGAATGTTTATTCTTTGCTGCACAATATTAGGAAGGGGGTCTAAGATATCATTGAAGATGTCAATTGGAATTTCTATAAAATACATAACAAATGAAATATAATGTTGTATAATTCTCTTTCAGTATCCATCTGCTCAAAGAGTCACTCGAGTAAGTATTTAACAACTTTTTGTTAATAATCATGAGTTGCTTGTCATTCATTTCTTTAATGCCGTTCAAATTTTAATATCATATTTTGTTATCACACTGCTTCTACTTCAATTACTTCATCGTCACCTGGAATCATTCGTGGTTAGTATATTGACACTATAAAACGTATAACAAGTAAGATAGCTCTATTTGGAAGTACCCGACTAGGAGTTGTGCCGAATATTCATCTACCAAAAGCACAATCAAGTTAGCTGGGACAAATTCTGAATTGAAATACGCATTGAGTTGTCAATTGCATATTTATGCAGCATACATTTAGACACATACACACGTAGGCCCTTTGGACAATACACTTTTTTACTTATTAAATGGATAAAAGGATACAAGTAGAATTATTTTAAAAAAATTAATGCTCTCTGATGGAAAAATGAAGGAATTACTTTCCATCGCCTCATACCTTACCGCCATATTAACATTTGGATTATTATGGGAAATGAGCAGCACAGCATACAATAAAACAATGATCAGCATAAACACGTCGAGCTCGAAAATCATAAAAACCAGAGACATTAAATTTTGAATATAGGCTTTCCTATACAAACGCCGATCGAGTTTGTTTCACATATATTTTTTTTTTACCATGTGCAAATTGAAAATGGATAAAACCGGGTACATTGGGCTTATACAAATGGTTGTAACGGCAAAAGAAAACATCTCCAACCCCATAAAGTATATAAAGATAAATAAATAAATATATATATATATATATGTATGTTTTATTTATTTATACATATATTATTATTATCTTTTATTTATTCTATTTTTGCATAGATAGACCTAGACACTTAGAGCGTAGGCCCGCGAAGTGTGAGTTTCCTATCTATATCGATATACTGCTCATTCAGTATATCTCTTATGTTTTGAGTTATAGCTCCTGCACCCTGTAAATAGAAAAACGTGTAAAATGAGTCGGTAGAAGAAGGTTCTGAGTTTCCCGTACTGGGGCACTCCCGACTAGAGAACTCTTACTTGTTTTTTTTTTGTTTTCCTGCTAAATCTTACGATCATGTTTTCTACAGTTCTCAACAGTATTTTGTACTTGCACTATTCTGTTGTCTTAGTACATGCACCATTACCTATGTTTTTTTGTTATTAATATTACTAACTTACAAAACTGCCATATGTATTAGGTATACAAAACAAGCTATCCAATCTACTCGAGCTATTCAATCCCAAGACGTATCGTCAGTGGAACACGTGTTATTGCTTCGCCTGTTCGGGTTGTTACCTCTCCCACCCGAGTTTATTCGCGCATTTTACACTCTCCATCACCTGTGCGTGTTGTGCGTACTACAACGCGTGTTATATCATCGCCGGAGAGAACGACTTCTTACACCTATACTACGCCAACTACATACTATAGTCCAACATACTTGCCATCGACATACTACTCCTCCACCTATATCCCAACTTCGTATACAACGTACACACCATCGTATTATTACAACCCTACAACTGTAACTCGTACGTATAGTCGCTCTGTATCACCGGTAAGGATCACAACATCTCCGCTTCGTGTGACACCTTCATACCTGAAGAGACTACCACCTGGATATGGCGCACGGGCTTTAACTAATTACCTCAATACCGAACCCTTTACCGTAAGTTTTAAGATTTAAATATTTTCTTACATAGACTTATTAAAGTCAGTAAAGTAGTTTTAAGATGAAATTATTTTGAAATGTTTTGTTTTTATAAATATAGACGTTCTCTGAGGAAACCAGTAGAATACGTCATCGGGCCCAATCATTAATTCGAGATTTGCATACTCCCGTTGTGCGCCGTGCACGAAGCTGTACACCGTTTCCAGTGACTGGGTAAGCTTACCATACGAAATAAGGGTGACAACTCTTTTCGATTTCAAGGAAGCTAATTTTTTGTATAATAACAGGTGGTACTTTAAACATCTTAGTTCATTAATTTTATGGCAGAAACGTACTTTTTTCGAAGTGCGCTAATATGATTTTGGTAAAATCGTTAGTTCTTAGCTAAAACTTAAACGAAACAGTACCTGAATAACATAACAAGTAAGAGGTTCTAGTCGGGAGCTCCCGACTAGGGGATACCCTGAACGCTCTTATTCCAACACCAAATAGTAGTAATTAGTAGTAGTAATTAAAATAAATTGACAAAAAAAAGTTCCTTTGGCGGGGATCGAACTCGTAACTGACCGCATTACTTGCTGCCGACTCTACTCAACTGCCACACCAGCCAAAAAAAAAACATTTTCATAAGCAGGGTTAGAGCTCGTAGTTGACCGAGCTACGAGCTAAGCCTTAAAAAACGAATTAAAATAGCAGCACAGAAAACAGTGCAATCGCAAGTGCAATGCTGTTGATAGAATTCAAAGCAGACGCGCATGAATGTGTGTGTGTACATGCATACAGAAATTCTTGGAATTTGCGCTAGCTGCTGCTAACAACGTGTGCACCACCAAAACATATAACTTTTGTGTTTCTTAACCGATGTTTATGAAATTTTCGAAAGTTTGTACATCTTATTGTCCCATACAATATTTGTGTGTTCTCAAAAAGTCGATTGCATTTAAATTGTGGGTTATATTATGGGCAGCATAAATTGGTTTATTTACTTAATTTTTAGCTTTGTGGTGGCAGCGGTGAGGTGAGAAAGATACTTGATGTATATGTACTATTCTAGAAACTACATGTCAAGTTTGGTGAGTCTAGCTCTTACTATTTACCAAAATTGTTCAAAAACAAGGATTTCGATATAGATTTTTATCGATTACATAGAAACGGGGCAAGTTATCGAATATCGAATAACAAACACGATCTGCGCGGGGACTAGGAGGACCTACAGCTAAAATTTCAAGTCTCTACCTCTTATAGGTTCTGAGATCCTTGCGTTCATACATACGGACGGATGGACGGACAGACAGGCGGACATGGCGACTCGGCTGTTGATGCTGATCAAGAATATATATACTTTATGGGATCGGAGATGCTTTCTTCTGCCTGTTACATACATTTGCAGAAATACATTATACCCTTTTTACCCATTTTTAATGGGTTCAGGGTATAAAAATATATAATTATATAAATATACTAGCGGGCGATCGGATCCCCCCGTCGAAGCTTGCTCCTCCATCACTTAGCTTCTTCGTTTTATGGGTTGGGCAGTGCGGTGATCACTAATCAGTCTGTCAGGAAAAACAGTTTTATATATATATTTATTGTTCTTTCATTTTTTTACTTATAATAAACATTTTAAAGATCCTCTGCGCAGCTATTGCACTATTGAAATATAAATCAAAATTTCAAGTACCTAGGTAACTTTTGGACGTCATATAAATGCTCTTAGAATTTCATTAAAGTGGCAAAATAATAATAATCACAGAAGACCGCATTTATACCGGAGCATAAAAGTGTAGCATTACTTACCTAATGCCTCTGTATAATGTGTACGAATAAAGTAGAATTTCTCTCTTAATAGCAAAGCGAGTCGATTATTACAAGATATTTATGCAAGCCGATGCGATCCGCTCTATAAAAATTAATTAGCACTGAAAATACATAAAATGTTTTTTAAACATAAGCCCCACGGATAGCCGATTGGGCTGGGCAGCGAATGTCTCGCATCTCCTCGTCAAGTAAAGCATCTTTGCTTTTTTTGATCGCGCTCCTATTTGTATATAAAATTGAATATAAAACATGTAAGACTGCTCTTGTGCTTCGAAGCAAGTGTTAAGCTACAATTACAAGCATTTTCGCTTCCTTCTTCCAAAAAGGCGCTCAAACACCTACACGCACGCACCCCGCTTGTGCAGCAGCTCTGCTTCCTCTTCCCTTTGTTTGTAACGGCAGCTCGAAAGTGGATTTATGTAAACTATCTCATAGTCGGGCACTTTACCGTGGTACAAAGATGTTCGTGAGCAGAGTTTAAAAACAAATAAAAAGCAAATATTTAATGAAAATGTCAAAAAATCGGGAATTTAAAAAATTTGATTTGCATTAACGTAGCATTTTAGCTGGTGTAGTTGTCAAAAGAATAAGAATAAAATATTGCTGTATTTTTAGGTATTCATATGGCCCAACATCTCAATTAGCTTTAGATGCCTATGTAGCACGAGTAACAAATCCCGTACGTCATATTGCCAAGGAAGTTCACAACATATCCCATTATCCAAGGCCAGCTGTAAAGTATGTTGGTGAGTTACTTAATATGTATATGTATATATATATATATATATATATATATATATACATTTATATTTTACCTCAGATAAATTTTGACTATTATTGTAATATTAAATATATTGTAGTCGCAATTAGTTGCAACCTGCATTGTTTTTAAACTTGGTATTAAATGCTGTTTCTTAAACATTAAAAAATAAGGTAAAAGTCATCTTGCCTCTGTAAGGATATGTGGCGATAAGGCTTATAATATTAGAAGGCCTATGTACGATTCGGACAAAGTTCGAAACGATATTAACCTTTTGTCCTGGTACCTTAGACATCCGACTTGGAAGAATGAGAAGCAAAGCAATGTCCCTTATCAGGAAGGTAAGTACCGCTATAAACGGAATAGTTTATTACACGCTTGTGAACGGCACTTGTATATAGCAATATAGAGTTAGTTATCCTTGTAATCATAATCGTTTAACGAAATCATTTGCTGGGACCTTCCAGTTCGTTGAAAGACTAGTGAACTTAAAAGTACACCTTTAAATTTCTCATAATTTTGCAAATAAATAAATTTTAAAAGTTTACTTCAATTTTGTATTATCCTATAATTTAATAAATCTATAATCACCTTGTAAATGGGATCAAACTTAATTCAAATACTTGTCGCTAATGCATTTTCGCATCCGGATTAGTTTTGTTCTTTGTATTTGACTAACTTAATACGTTTTATGATTGATTGATTCTTTCCAGTTGCAGCTGTTGAAGTTGAGGGCTAAATGATAACATGCCTGACTTTATAATATGGACATACACATTATATTATTTGAAATAAATAAATTAAAAGAAAAACTCTTATGTTTGCCTGTTAGAAAGTAAGGCCGATATCACATTCGCTTTACATCCATACTAACGTGCAAATCTGAACGTTTTCATTGAGATATTGATCAACAAAATTCAGACGAATCGTTTTCAATACTAATATTTCTAAATGCTAACAAATAATGTTGAGCAACATTTACATTTTTGTCTTTTGTATTACCGATGTGTATGTATGTACATATGTATGTATATCGTGTCTGGACAATTGATATTTGTATTATTATACCCTGATCCCTATGAAAATGTATAAAATGATGTAATATTTATGTGCAAATGTATGTAACAGAGATAATAGAGCATCTCCGACACATTAGGTATGTACATATGTATTCTTGGTCAACATCAATAGCCGAGTCAATCTAGCCCTGCCCTCCAGTCTGTCCGTCCGCATGTATGAACGTGTCGATCTCACAAACTATAATCAATATCAATATCAAAATAATTTTTTTGGCGGTTTTAAAAGCTAGTCAGCAATTTTACTCATATATTATATACAGATCTATTATATTTTATTTTTTGGATACCGACTATATAGTGGTATAGAATATTCATATTTTTGTAAAAAGACAACAGCATTAATATTGCAGATTAAATTGGTGGCTAGTTCCAATTGTTTTTATTTATTTGTCTCCAGCTCGTTCGACGCGTTCATACATACGAACAGACATCGACTTGACTATTGATGCTGATGAAGAAAATACATAGAACTTACATATATATGTAAATTTTATGCGGTCGGAGATGCTCCTTCTGCCTGTTACATACTTTTACATACATAAATCCATTATAACATTTTTTTTTTAATTTTTAATGGGTTGAGGGTATAAAAATATAAATCTTGTTGGAATACACAGTGTTTAGTTAGGAATAGGGGAAAACGGGCTATCCACCTTTTTAATACAACAGCGGACATTCATATGTACATACATACATACATATATGTATGTATGTATAAATGTTTGTGTATTGTTTGTATTATTATGCAATTGTATGTAAAAATTACATTTACATACGTATTCTTATCTTATCTTCTTATCTTAATGATAATTCACAATAATTTATTTCATTATCACATGGAAATTTTATGACCTTGACCTACATACATACATACATATGTATATTCTTTAGTCGTGATTTGCTGTTAGACATTGAGTAATGAAGAGTTTCTTTATTACTCAATGGACATTAAGTAATAAATAGACAGAGGAGGCTTTTGGATCAAAAGCTCTTTTTCGAAACACTTCACGAGCGATAGCGAGGTTGCAAACACAATTGAGTATTACTCAATGATAAATTGCAAACACAACACCCGGCTGTCTACAGCTACTTCTGCCGTTGCCCAAAAATCAAAGACACTTCAGAACATTTCCCATATGAACCAACAACAACCATAATCAAAACAAACGTCTTGACAATGAAAAAAGCACACCCCAAATTCTGTCCCTGCTATCCCTTTTTGGTTTGAAGCTACAGCCTATGATCTAAGCTTCTACACTCTTCTAACTCATTGTTGTGGTTTCTAAGCACTGCTATGCCTTTAATTCGCAAAGTTATGCTTCTTCTTCTCCACTCGCTTTCAACTTGCAAGCAGTCCGGCAGATTTTATAATTTTTCATTTTTCGATCAGCAAGGCACCCTTTCCCAAAATAGGATATTTTAACTATTCATAAGTTCTGTCATCTAATTCCACGAAACTTCATATATATGCATTTTTATCTAATCTCTGAGAAATATATATTATCGTATTTAGTGTGCAACTGTTAGTGCAATCAATAATAATTGTTTTCTTGAAACATTCTATACCATTTCTATAAAAAAGGGTATCAATGCCTCGACGCGCCAAATAGTATTTGGCATGTGTGTCCCATCTCACACACAGAGGCAAAAAATATGCATGCATGTGTTTTCCAAGCCAAGGGAAGTATATGAATTTGAGAAGATTGCAACATTCTGTTGCGCATGTGACGTCACATGCTATGGCTTTTTGTATGCGATCGTGGCGTACAATAAAGTAATACATTATTAAATGCATTTATTATTATAAAATACCCTATTAATATATTACTTTAATGTACGTAATAAAGATAGAAATATATTCTAAGCATCACAAGAAATTAAATTCTTTAAAACGTGACGTAATAGTATATGATGTTGACGCGCCGTATGCGTAACCCTTTGATTTGAATGGCATGGCATTCAAATTTTCTACCTACTTGTGCCGAGACTCGGCTATGCAACAACAACATTAGATCCCAAATAGTGTTGTTGTTGTTTCTACGCGCTGCCTTGATGGAACGACAGAGAAACCAGCAACAAACAAAGTGGCATTATTTGTCCCTTTTCTTTGCACTGAGTTTCCTATGTCCTCATAATCGCGCAGAAACTTTCTAAGATCAAGACGGACGACAAAAAAAAATGGGTTTTCGTGCGCACTTTTGTTGTTTTGCGAGTGATTTGTTGTTGCTTCCTATAGTGAATGAACTTTATTTTTGAGTTTGATTTTGCCTTTGCGGACCAACTCGATCTACCGCGCGCGATTTTTAAAACGGTAAAAAAAGCTCGGAGTGAGAATTCAGCTCTGTCTCTCGCTATCGCTCGTGAAGTGTTTCGAAAAAGAGCTTTTGATCCAAAAGTCTCCTCTGTCTCTTTATTACTCAATGCTCAATGGCCTGCTGGCATTCGAATTTGCTACCTACTAGCGCCCAGACTCGGCTCTGCCAAAACAACATTAGAACCCAAATCGTGTTGTTATTGTTTCTACGAGCTGCCTTGTAGGGGAACAACAGAGAAACACGCAACAAACACAGAGGCAGTATTTGTCCCTTTTCTTTGCACTGAGTTTACTATGACCTCATCATTGATCACAAACATCTTGGTGATCAAGACGGACGTCGAAAAAATGGGGCTTCATGCGCACAGTTGTTATTCCGCAAGTGATTTGTTGTTGCTTCCTATGGTAAATGAGATTTATTTTTATACTCTTGCAGAGGATATTATAATTTTGTCGTCAAATGTGTAACACATAGAAGGAGGCATCTCCGACCCCATACAGTATATATATTCTTGATCAGTATCAACGGCCGAGTCGATGTAGTCATGTCCGTCTGTCTGTCTGTCTGTCTGTCTGTTTCTTTGCGAACTAGTTTCTCAGTTTTAAAGCTATCTTTATGAAACTTTGCAGAATTCCCTCTTTCTGTACCTTTACGAAACTTGGCAGAAGTGCCTGTCGGAGCCAGCTGGATCGGACCACTTTATGATATATGTAGCTGCCATTGGAACGATCGGTCGAAAAGTAGGTTCTTGTATGAACAACTTTTTGTTTATTTAGATATCTTGACCAAACTCGACATTTATTAGTTTTACTTTACTCCTCGTATATATTCAAAGTCCTACTACCATCGGACAACTATATCAACTTCTTTGTTTTTCAAGATATCTTAACCATACTCGGCATTAACTATTTTCCCTATGCTTCTTAGATACGGGCAAAGCACTGTGAGCATTATGAAAATGTTTGGTCTGCAAGGGTATTAAATCTTTTGTTGTTTTCTAGGCTGGTTTGAGAATTTCGGCCTATCAGCCAGGACATTCGTTGTGTCTTTAATTTAAGTTGCTACTGTTTTGCCTTAATATGATTTTTCCATGTAAGTCTCCGATCCAGCTGCAAGCCAAGATACTTCACAGAGTTGCTTTGCGGAATTGCTAAACCGTTAAATAAAACTTCTGGGCAATCGCCTTTTTTTCGGAACAACCATGTAGTTTGTGTGTAAATTAAATTTAATGTCAACTTTGATAAGTAACATATGCATGCGTAGCCTACGAGATTTCGGCATCGACTAACTTTTTGTTCGTATTACATGATATTTGCATAGTAGGCTGTCGAATCATAGTACTGATGATTTTGATTTGGATGTAAGAATATATGAATGATTTGTCCTCATACTTAAAGGATGTATAAAACACTCGTGCATATATAGCATGTACCTACATAGCATATACGTCTATTTAAGTTCGAAAATATTTATACGCACACTAATTTTATAAAAAAATTTCACTTGGTTTGCTCTAACAATTTACATGTACATCTCATTTCTTGAACATTTAAACACCAAGATTCCAAATAATAAACTCATTAATTACAAAACGATAACTCTATTACTGGAGTCTTTCTTTATCTGCAAGTCTTCATTATTGACGTATAGGCCAAAATCTCTGCAATCACAAATAGTAAGTACATTTTTATTATTTTTTTTAAATGTAATGCAAATTTTTAAGGTTATTTCGATGTATATATATATAACCTTGAAAATTTGCATTACATATATATATATATAAATATATATATATATATATAGGTATGCAAGTCACTAATACACAAAAAAAATCAAAAATAGGAATATTTCAATTCTACTTTAAATTGTAATCCTAACATTTCTTTTAACGAGATTTGGCTTTCAGATGCCGAATTGGATCCAAATCGCCCGTCAAGAAAATTTTCTGCTCCCAGACCCCTCGAAGATGCTATCGATCTGGAATCTAAGGAAAAGCAACGTCTACGTCAGGAGCGTCTATTGACTGTAAACGAAGAGGCTTTAGATGAAGTGGAGAAGAAGCAAGTAGGTTATCAGGGTGCTGATGAAGCAAAACATCGTGAAGATAAGTAAGTGAGCTAGAACTAAATAATAGGCTTCACTGCTTTTAATGCTACGCCAAATTACAGGGCCCTCAAAGCAAAAAAGGAACGTAAAGAAGCGGATAAAAAGGCCTTTGATTATGAACAGATCCGCCTGGCGGAAGAAGCCAAAAAATTGCGTGCTGCGGAAGAAGCTGCTGAAGCAGAACGATTGATCAAAGAAGCCCGGCTTGCCGAGGAGGCTCGTTTAGCTAAAGAATCAGCCCAAAAAGCCATAGAAGAAGCCAGAGCTGCTGAAGAAGCTGTGGCACGTGAAGCTGAAGAAGAACGTTTGGCTCAAGAAGCCCGCAATGCTGAAGAAGCTCGTTTGGCTAAAGAAGCGGCTCAAAGAGCAGCAGAAAAACTCAAAGCTGCAGAAGAAGCCGCAGCACGTAAGGTTGAAGAGGAAGCCCGTATGGCCGAAGAAGCTGCGCAAAGAGCAGTAGAGGAAAAAAGAGCAGCAGAGGCGGCTGAGAAGATTCGTTTAGAGGAAGAAAAGCATTTGCGGGAGCAGGAGTTGAATCGTCTGGCGGAAATCGAAAAACAAGCGGAGGAAGAGCGTGAAAGCGAACTAGCACGCCAAGCTGCTGAATTGGCCGAAATTGCACGTCAAGAAGCTGAAATTGTGGCTCAAGAGCTGCAATACATTCAAAAAGATGGTGGAGATGTTGTAGAGCCTTTAATTGATGAGCCAACCACACCAGTAGAAGACATTGAACAGGAATCAATCATAGATTTGAATTCAAAGATGAGAGATATTTCTATTGAACTGGAGAATTCCGGTGAAAGCTATGTAGAAGTTGCCGACGCCGAAGAAGAAGAATAATCTGTCTAATCAGTTATTGATAATTGCCGACCTACATTAAATTAAATCTTTATGTTTATATCTATTGAAATTAATTAAATTTTTTATGAGAATTTGACAGTATAATGGTTGAAAGTAATTATTTATTAATAATGTATCTGCTATAAACTTACTTAGAAATTTTTAAATCAAATTTTATGACATTAATTTTTGCAACGATTTTAATATAAACTAATACTTTTAGCTAGATGAAAAATGATTTCAAATTAAACGTCTTTAAACTAAAAATGAAAACCATTTAACAAGTTGGGAGTGCACAAATTCAAACTTCTTTCTACCCATGCACACACATAATTCGACACAGTGTCCACAGTGATTCACCACTACAAAGTCGAGTATAGTTGGCCTCTTACTCCAAGGAAGGGAGAACGACTTCTTGGCTTCGATTGTTATTAATTTTTCAATCGAAACAGTAGTTTTAAGAATGACTAGAGTACTACTACTTTAAGCCGAAATAATAGTAAAGCCAACTTGGATTTCTTCGTGTAGATCTGTTAGTAACTTAAAATTTTGTCCCCTTAAAAAATGCTATGCTAACCTTACTTTTTCCTTCTAAGTCACATGAGTTTGTTGATGGGCTCTATGAGTTGTCCCCATCACAGGTTTATTTAATGCGTGATTCAGGGGAAAAATCACTTGATTTGATTTTTGTGTTTGATTCATTCAGCTGCGTTGTGCACTGGATTCTGAAGATTTGATCGTCGTACTACCAATACACGAGTTTATAATGGCATTAATACCAACATACCGAGTCCGTCGTTTCTTAAGGCCGATATTGAAAAGTTTAACGGTCTATTTATTTTTATGTACTGTTGTTCAGATATTGATATTGGCATTAAATTCTATTATGAAACCCTTAACTCTCTCTTTTGTATATGTGTTCTATTTGATTGACTGTGAGGTCAGATAAGAGGATCTCTCGCTTTTAAAACAACTAACGAGAATAAAACAAATTTTAATTCTATGTATTATACAAATTTTAGGAAACCTGGAAATCACTCTCATTTCACTGGCTATGTGGTTGCCTGATCAATATTGTCTACACAAAATTTTATATGCAATAGACTTCGCCGTTGCCGGATTCAGTTTTCACATAATCCTAAGCAATTTTCACCTGTGTCAATTCTATACGCAATATGACTCATTTGCAATCTTCGATAAAGTTTCTGATAATAGTGCGAATACTGATCCAGCTGATCTGTTCTCAGAGTTTTTCAAATGAAACTTTTGCGTTATTTTTGTATCCTGACCCCATTGAAAATGGGTAAAAAGTGTATAATGTATTTGTGCAAATGTATGTAATAGGCTGAAGGATGAATCTCCGACCCCATAAAGTATATACATATATTCTTGATCAGCATCAATAGCCGAGTCGATCCAGCCATGTCCGTCTGTCTGTCCGTCCGTCCATCCGTATGTAAGAACGCAGGGATATCAGAAGCTATAAGAGCTATTCGTGTTTTTTGAGCAAATCTCTAGGTTTTAAGAGCTAGAGCCACCAAATCTGACATGTAGCTTCTAGACTAGTATATATATATATATATACTAGCGGGTATAACCCGGCCTTGCCCGTGGCACGTATGTTATAAAATGAATGTTCTCCAACAAATTTGAAATGATTTTGAAACTGATCCGACGGTAAACAAATAACTTTCATACAAACGTTTTCCGCCAATTTACCACTGTTGCGAGTGGAATTTCCCAAATCGCTGAAACACGTATTTATTACATTCTTATGTAGAGCTTTGAAAATAAGTTTAAAGAAAATCGGACACAATTTAAAACTTCGTACAAAAAATCGTTGAGCCGCATTTCACCCGAAAAAGTTTGGATTCTGCAAAAAGTGTGAAACACGTCTCAAATGATTTTTCTTATAGATCTTTGAAAACGAATTTGAGCGCGAAACGTCACCCACCAAATTTTTAACCTCCATTTCCACCAAGGAGGAACGGATTTTTCGAAAAGTGTGAAACACCCCTTAAATGAATTTGAACAAAGATCTTTGAAAATAAGTGTGAGGCCGATCGGAGGGTAAACACAAAACTTTCATACAACCGTTTTCCGCCAATTTACCACTGTTGCGGGTGGAATTTTCCAAATCGCTGAAATACCTATTTATTAAGTTCTTATGGAGAGCTTTGAAAATAAGTTTGAAGCAAATCGGACACAACTTAAAACTTCGCCCAAAAAATCTTGAAATCGCATTCCCCCCGAAGAAGTTTGAATTCTGCGAAAAGTGTGAAACACGTCTCAAATGATTTTTCTAATAGATCTCTGGAAATGAATTTGAGCGCGAAACGTCACCCACCAAATCTTTGACCTCCATTTCCACCAAGGAGGAACGGATTTTTCGAAAAGTGTGAAACACCCCTTAAATGAATTTGAACAAAGATCTTTGAAAATAAGTGTGGGGCCGATCGGAGGGTAAACACAAAACTTTCATACAACCGTTTTCCGCCAATTTACCACTGTTGCGGGTGGAATTTTCCAAATCGCTGAAATACCTATTTATTAAGTTCTTATGTAGAGCTTTGAAAATAAGTTTGAAGCAAATCGGACACAACTTAAAACTTCGCCCAAAAATTTTTAAATCGCATTCCCCTTGAAGAAGGGGGAATTCTGCGAAAAGTGTGAAACACGTATCAAATGATTTTTCTTATAGATCTCTGGAAATGAATTTGAGCGCGAAACGTCACCCACCAAATCTTTGACCTCCATTTCCACCAAGGAGGAACCGATTTTCCTAAAAGTGTGAAAAATAAATGAAAATAAGTTTGAGGCTGATCGGATGGTAAACAAAAAAGTTACATACAAACGTTTTTCGCGATTTTTCCACACTTGCGGGTGGAATTTCCCGAAACCCCGTCTTATCGTGCACCTACATCACATAAGGTAGCTACAGTGAAAATTTCAGCTTCCTAGCTCTTACGGTTTGGGCTGTGCGTTGATCACCAGTCAGTCAGTCAGTCATTCAGTCAGTCAGTCAGTCAGTCAGTCAGTCAGGACAAACAGTTATATATATAGAGATATATATATCAAGTATGTTTCATTTTATAGCTATGGCCGTCATCCCTCTATCCCCACATATCTGTAAATCAAGATAAACATTAAAAATATTTATTGCCCACCAATTTAAGGCACAATTTTAATGCAGTTGAAATTTTGAGAATACATGAATATTCTATACTACAATAAGATTTACTGAAAATTACATCAAGATCGGTTAAGAAACACAAAAGTTATTAAAGAAAATGTGTTTTGGCTGACCACGCGCTTGGGGCAGCTAACGCAAGAATTTCTGTATACATGTACACACACATATTCATATTAACAGCATTACAATTGATGATGATTTTAATCCGCTTTTTTTTCATTAAGATTCAATTCTTGGTGTGGCTTTTGAGTAGAGCCGTTTGCAAATAGTGTGGTCTGCCGCGAATTCCTATTGAGGAATATATATTTTGTATACCCTGAACCCATTAAAAATAGTTAAAAGCCACTACGTAGCAATAAATCAAATACATACATTTAAACTACTCACCAACTTAAATTACAATTTAAAGCAATTGTCTCTAAGAATATATGAATATTCTATAGCACAATGAACTATACTGACAATTTCATCAAGATCGGTTAAGAAACACAAAGAACACGTGTTTTGGCTAGCCTTGTGTTTGCGCCAGCACATCGCAAGAATTTCTGTATACATGTACACACCCACATTTTCTGTGCTGCTATTTTAATCCGTTTTTTTCTCTTTAAAAATGAATTCTTGGTGTGGCTGTTGAGTAAAGGTGTTTGCAAATAGTGTGGTCTGTTACAAGTTCGAGAACTATCGAGGAAAACTTTTTTTAAATGTATTTTCATTACTGCTGAAGCAGATGAGCGCGTAGCGCGAGCTGCATTTGGTGTTGGAAGAAGAGGGTTCAGGATCCCCTAGTCGCGGCTCCCGACTAGAGCCTCTTACTTGTTTGATATTTTAGCTCTTCCTGCCATTTTGAAAGAATCATCCATCATTCCTCTCCAAAATGAAACAAATATATTAAAAGTTTAGAAGTATTTCTAAACTGTCTGCTATTTCTAAAGCCATTAGTTATATAACATTATAACATCAAGTTACTTCCTCATTTATACAGCTTTGTTATTTCACCACCTCAGCAAGGGATCGTAAAGCGTAGATTTGTAAGCCTAGTCAAAAAAAATATGTATGTGTATGTTTAAAGCATATGAGTATTTCCTAAGGCCGGTAATGAAGTATGATACGATCGAGAGGACGGAGGAGTACGTCCCAAAGCAATAGCTAGCTTCGTTGTACTGTACGTAGCGCCCGTTTGGGTCTCTGCACCCCAATAGTTATTACGTCGCCATATATGGCAAAAGGAGCATTACGGAGCATAACGTCGGATAAGGCCACGCTTGTAATAAAGGCGCGTTTAATGAAATGCTTTCCGTGAATCCAGAGCGGCAGCAAAGCGGCTGTGTCTGAGTAGATGGCAAAGATAGTTGAGCACAAAAGACTTTATAAGGAGAGAAGTAGAGTCGAATGTTTTACTATGTACAAATATGGAAAGAGAACCAAGTTCACCACACGCTAGAAAGCGATTAAAATTGGTCAGCGGTATATTATTTTGCAAGAGCGGTATCAGAAAGGCCGAGTGGTAACGATAAGGCATATGTCTAAGTCCAAATAGCCCTGGAAAGAAATACTTAGCGGCAGTTCCATTAGGTTTTTTTAACTAGTGTTTAATTAAATTTAGTTATAATTTATAATAGTGAATAAATGAATCTGCTTGCCATGTAATCATGGAACGAGCTCATTGCTAACGCCCAACCAACCCCTAACCTAGCGTGAGAATTGCACTCTACAGATGGACCCAAAGACCAAATATTTTGCAGGCGCTCTATTAAATAGGACTCTCCGAGCAGCTAATCAACTTAATGGCAAACTACGATAGTCTATCTGGCCGTGTAGACATAAAATTACCGGTGAAGTTTTACAGGAAACAGTACTAGGGCCATCGATGTGGAACGTGATATATGAAGGTGAACTTTTCTTAAATACACCACCCGACAGCATCGAGAATGCAGCTATCAGCTGGGCGCCGGAATATAGCCTCAGTTTAGCAGGACTACGTGGAAATTCTATGAATAATAGAATATAATATATATAATATAATAATATAATAGAATAATAGAGAGGACAGAAATAATAGGAGCCCAAACCTTAAATGGATGGACAACCGCCTAGACGATAAATCCTTTACGGATTCTCTATGCCATGCTCAATTGACATGGACCATTGAGTCAACAGAGGAAGAGGAGACGGAAATAATAGGAGCCCAAACCTTAACTGGATGGACAGCCGCCTAGACGAAAAAACCTTTACGGATTCTCTATGCTCAATTGAGCATGGACCATTGAGTCAACAGAGGAAGCAGAAGACGAGCCACTACTACTTGTTCCTGGTGGAGCGAAAAATAAGCGACATATGGAAGGCTTACTTATGTGAGAGAAGGCGCTACTCAGACTTATATTTTAGGTTGGAAGAGCTGCGGGCCGCCAAACTAGCCCACAAGTGAAACATTAATCAAGGCAAATCAAGCTGATTCAAGCAAATATGCGATGAGGCCGAGGTAAGCCCATGGCTACGGCCAACATGGTCGGTACGAAAAAGCTTCGCTGCCAACAACCCACTGATAACATAGTATGGACCTGGTAGACCAGGTGTCAGCAGACGAAGTGGTAACGGCAAGTAAAACGAGAAAGAAGGGCTATGTTTAATACTCAAACTCTTTATAATATTCATAATGCTTTGCCCGTATCTAAGAAGCACCGGGAAAATAGTTAATGCCGAGTTTGGTCAAGTTATCCTGAAAAACAAAAATGTTTTCCATAGAACAACTTAATTTTCGACCGATCGTTCCTATGGCAGCTACATGATATAGTGCTTCGATGTTAATAGAATTTTGCATATATATGAGCCACATAGTAAAAATAATAAATGCCGAGTTTCTTCAAGATATCTTGAACAAAAAGTTTTCCATACAACAACTTAATTTTCGACCGATCGTTCCTATGGAAGCTATATGATATAGTGGTCCGATTTTAATAGGATTTTGAATAAATATGAAACGCATAGTAAAACTAATAAATCAAGATATTTTGAAAAACAAACAAGTTTTTCATACAAGTACCTACTTTTCGACCGATCGTTTCTATGCTGGCTATATGATGTAGTGGTCCGATTCAGTCGGTTCCGACATATGCACTGCGTGCAACAGAAATACCGACTTCTTCGTGACGATAGCTTTAAAATTGGGAGACTGGCATAGACACAGAAAGGCGGATATGGCTATATCAGCTCGGCGGTTGATACTGATCAAGAATATATATGCATTGGATAAAGTAGTAGTCATAGCAATAAAGGCCATCCAAGTATCTGATTGGAAGAGCGGCACAAAAAAGTCATGCCTAATTGCCACGCTGGATGTTAAAAACGCATTTAACACAGCCAGGTGGGATAAAATACTGCGCGGTCAACGCTACGCATCCCTGAATACATTCAAGAGATGATACGCAGCTACTTCAGAGCATAGGAACTCCCGAAGTACAAGCATCATCGGCTTCGCAGATGATGTGGCCCTTGTAGTCATCAACAAGGAATTAAAAGATACGAAGGAATCGTGCAACCACAGCATTGAGCGTGGTTGATTCCAACCTATGGCTGTAATCAGTTGCACTCGAATTGGCTGCTCGAAAAACAGAATCCGGCAGCGCTGTACTAGAAGCAACAAGGACTTTAAAGTATCTGGGTGTCATGCTAGACACACGTGAACCCAAACGGCAGCGACACCGTCTGCTCATGACCGTGAACGGAAGGGTTATTAAGAATGCGTGCGCAGTCTAGAGCAGATCAACGGCTGCGGGTCAGCGGTATCTTTCGGGCCGTATCAGACGAAGCGGCGTAGAGGACTCCTACTACATCATCTTTAAATGTGGACGATTTATTGTGGATAGCCAAGCACTGGTGGACATCATGAACATGAGCATGCTATATACCCCGCAGAAGTGGAATGCAACTTTTGCAGCAGAAGTAATGGTGGAACTCAGGAGAGTCAAACTCAACAGACGGCGAACGGAGGAAGATCAGGTAGCAAGAACCTGCCTGTGAAGTAATGCTTTGCGTCTGTTCCTCAGGCAATCCGTTTAACCTAATCTCTCTCATCCACCAACTACAACCTAAGACAATACAATTATACTAATTACACTATTATTTTTAATTTAATTGTAAATAAACAGAATTAAAAAAGAAAACAAGTAAGAGGCTCTAGCCGGGAATTTCCGACTAGCGGATACCCTGAATTTTCATCTACCTACACCAAATGTAGCTCTCGCTAAGAGCTCGTTCGTTTAGCGATAATAAAAATCTGGAGACCAGCAATGACGATCCCTTCCTTTAGCCTTTATTATGAAGTCCATGCGACACACTGAAGGACACCGCAATTCAACTTCTAACTCTAGCTAAAAATTTAAAAGAGGCTTTCCTGCCATCTCTCCCCTTCTTCTTCGTTCTGCGAGAGAATACGGAGAGTGGGTGGTGGTTTTAGTGGGAGAAAGTCCCACATTTTTCGACTTAACACGCTTTCCTCTCCAAATAAAAATAAAACAAACACACATACACATACACATACACATACACATACACATACACATACACATACACATACACATACACATACACATACACATACACATACACATACACATACACATACACATACACATACACATACACATACACATACACATACACATACACATACACATACACATACACATACACATACACATACACATACACATACACATACACATACACATACACATACACATACACATACACATACACATACACATACACATACACATACACATACACATACACATACACATACACATACACATACACATACACATACACATACACATACACATACACATACACATACACATACACATACACATACACATACACATACACATACACATACACATACACATACACATACACATACACATACACATACACATACACATACACATACACATACACATACACATACACATACACATACACATACACATACACATACACATACACATACACATACACATACACATACACATACACATACACACACACATACACATACACATACACATACACATACACATACACATACACATACACATACACATACACATACACATACACATACACATACACATACACATACACATACACATACACATACACATACACATACACATACACATACACATACACATACACATACACATACACATACACATACACATACACATACACATACACATACACATACACATACACATACACATACACATACACATACACATACACATACACATACACATACACATACACATACACATACACATACACATACACACACACATACACATACACATACACATACACATACACATACACATACACATACACATACACATACACATACACATACACATACACATACACATACACATACACATACACATACACATACACATACACATACACATACACATACACATACACATACACATACACATACACATACACATACACATACACATACACATACACATACACATACACATACACATACACATACACATACACATACACATACACATACACATACACATACACATACACATACACATACACATACACATACACATACACATACACATACACATACACATACACATACACATACACATACACATACACATACACATACACATACACATACACATACACATACACATACACATACACATACACATACACATACACATACACATACACATACACATACACATACACATACACATACACATACACATACACATACACATACACATACACATACACATACACATACACATACACATACACATACACATACACATACACATACACATACACATACACATACACATACACATACACATACACATACACATACACATACACATACACATACACATACACATACACATACACATACACATACACATACACATACACATACACATACACATACACATACACATACACATACACATACACATACACATACACATACACATACACATACACATACACATACACATACACATACACATACACATACACATACACATACACATACACATACACATACACATACACATACACATACACATACACATACACATACACATACACATACACATACACATACACATACACATACACATACACATACACATACACATACACATACACATACACATACACATACACATACACATACACATACACATACACATACACATACACATACACATACACATACACATACACATACACATACACATACACATACACATACACATACACATACATACGCCGTGTGGTAAGCGGCCCATAGAATACTACCACAGCTAGTCATTGCTTGTCGTATGAGGCGACTGAAAATGACACGGGGATGTAAGTGCCCGGAGAGGTGCCTCTTGCAGGCGAAAAGATTCTGAACGCCATTAACCTGGAAATGGCCAGATCGATTCCGTTCCGTGGTAATTAAAGCAACTCGTGACCTCCGGTTGTGGCCAGGTATCCCCTGGGTAGGCGCTGCACACCCGTGACGCGCCTAGCTAACACGAGAAGGCGACTGAGACTGAGACCAGTAATGTCTCAGGCTGTGAACTCTGGAAAACCATACACGACTAGACGACCCCTGGGCTGACGGCCGACAGTATTCTAGCATCTCAGTAAGCGGAGTGAAATCTGGCCGAAATGACTGCTAGGCTAATGCTGTTACCGCCCCCGTCCCGTTAAAACATGGCAAATCTCCAAGCACGCTCCTCGTATCGTCGCCATTTAGTTGGCAGTATAGGTTCAGATGTAATATTCCTGATTAACGCGGATCTGGCTCTGAACACTCGACCCCATGAAGGCGGGTGTCAACCCTCGCATGGCCTCACTGCTTGCAAAGACAACCATGAGATTATAACGCGACTGTACAACGGACAAGGACAACGGCTTAGGAGTTGGGACCCAACAAAATGAGTAATATACAAACCCCACAAACGAAGGAGAGCTGTGATGCTTTTGCAAAGAGCAGCAGAATGGTGAGATCACCAGTAGATGGAGCAACAGCCGTCCCCGCAGAGACGAACTCAGAGCGGGACCAAACCACGGCAACTCAGAGCAGCTCAGCACTCCGGGAACTCGGGCACGAGATCTCAAAGCTGGTAGACATGCTCGAAGATGGCAAGCGACGCTCCATACACCAGCCCATGCGAGACTCAATAGAGAGCATCAGAGTGCTCTACGAGCTGGCGGCCATCCAGCTACACGACGAAGGAGCCAAGGAGGTAATTAGGACGCACCAGTCGTGTCAAACCTCGCCTCTTTTCAGGACGACGGTAGACGTCAAGCGGAAGCAGGCCACGGTACGGACGCCCCAAACTAAGCGAATCCGAGGGCCAGTCGGTAACCAGGCTACCGTAACAACGGTGCAGGAGACACCGAGCCCCAAAGCGGACGGCGACAAGTGGAAGGAGGTAACCCACAAAAAAAGAAAGGAGGTTACCCGGAAAAAGAGCAAGGGATTGCTTAAGGAAAAGACGCGACCGGATGCTATAGTCATCTCGGCAAAAGGTGAAGCGAGCTACTCAGAGATACTGAGAAAAGTTAAAGCCGATGAGAAACTGGGCGAGCTCGGAAAAGCGGTGTCAAAAATAAGGAGGACACAAAAAGGAGAACTGCTACTTCAGCTCAGGAATTCGGGAGAGAATACCACAGCATTTAGGAGCCTGGTGGGCGAAACGCTAGGCGAAAATGCAGAGGTCCGGACGCTGTCCCACCGAGTCTCTATTGAGTGCAAGGACCTGGACGAGATCACGACCAGAGAGGATATCTGCGAGGCGATGAGGGGTCAAATCCAAATATTGGACATAACCCCAGAGAATATTAGCCTCCGTAAGTCGTATGGCCAAACACAAACGGCGACTATAAGACTACCAGCGGAAAGCGCGAAAAAGGCCCTCTCGGTAGGTTTCCTGAAAGTTGGCTGGGTCAACTCAAGAATCCGCGAGCGGATAAACATCACCAGATGTTTCAGATGCCTCGAGTTTGGACACCTTGCAAGACACTGCAAGAGTGAACTGGACAGATCGAATCTGTGCCGACGATGCGGAGGAAAGGACCATCTGGCTAAGGACTGCAAACAAGAGCCACAGTGCATGCTCTGCAAGGACAGGAAAAACGACCCCAATCACATTGCCGGTAGCGGCAGATGCCCCGTGTTTAGGAGCGCCCTGGCCAACAGAAAATGAAGTTCACACAGTTAAACCTCAACCACTGCGAGGCTGCTCAGGCCCTGCTGTCGCAAGCAACACGGGAGAGAAACACTGACGTCGCAATAATCTGCGAGCCATACAAGCCTATCGCAGGAAGCGGCTGGGTGGCAAGTAAATGCGGAAAAGCGGCCATCTGGTCCCTCAACTCATCGCTCCAGGAAGTCAGAGCATCACACGAAGGATTCGTCAGAGCGAAAATTAATGGAATCACCGTTTACAGTTGCTACGCACCCCCAAGCTGGGAACTGCGGCGGTTCCAAAACATGCTGGAGGAAATATCAGAAGACGCTCGCAACAGAGCTCCCCTCGTCATAGCAGGAGACTTTAACGCCTGGGCCATGGAATGGGGAAGCAAGGAAACCAACGCGAGAGGGACCACCCTGCTAGAAGAGTTCGCGGCGATCGACCTGGGCCTTGCAAACGACGGGCAGGAGCTCACGTACTGCAAGGCCGGTAGAGGCTCTATTATAGACCTCACCCTGCTCAGCAGCTCACTCTATAGGCTAACCACATGGAAAGTCAGCAATGAATTCACATTCAGCGACCACCAAGCAGTACATTTCGAGATCCACGGGAGAGGACGGAGAAAACAGCAGCCCAAAACAACAGGCCCCAAATGGAAGGACAACTGCCTAGACAAGGAAACATACACGGATTCCCTACGCCATGCTCGATGGACTGGGGCCACGGAGTCAGCAGAAGACATGGCACGGCAGCTTATGGAAAACATCTCGGACGCGTGCGACTTATCCATGCCCAGGAGGAAGCCAAACAGAAGAGGAGCACCTTGCTACTGGTGGAACGAGGAAATCAGCGACCTAAGGAAGGCCTGCCTACGCGCTAGAAGACGCTCCCAACGAGCCCGAGGCCGCCCAGACTTTGCATCTAGGCTGGATGACCTGCGGGCAGCCAAGCGAGACCTCAAAAGAAGTATCAAACAAAGCAAATCCAGCTGCTTCCAGCAAATATGCGACGAGGCCGATGTAAACCCGTGGGGCACGGCGTATAAGGTAGTCACGAAGAAGATACGCAGCCAGCGAACAACCCGTGTGACCTGTCCTACCGCACTCGCCACTATAGTTGAGGCACTGTTCCCCCATCACCCAAGATTGGAGGTCGTCAGCCGCTCACGCAGCACGGAACTTGTGCAGCAGGTGTCGACAGACGAAGTGGTAGTGGCAAGCAAGAAGCTAGACGAAAAAAAGGCTCCAGGACCAGATGGGGTGCCAAACAAGGCGCTAAAGTTAGCCATGCTGACGAAACCCGACGCCTTCGCCGAGACATACAATAGATGTCTGCAGGACGGTGTATTTCCCAAGAGATGGAAGCGACAGAAATTAATCCTCCTACCGAAAGGGGATAAGCCAATAGAGGAACCCTCGGGATACAGGCCAATCTGCCTACTGGACACGGCGGGAAAGGTTCTGGAGAGGATCGTGTACAACCGACTAGTAAGGGTGGTTGAAGAGAAAGAGGCCCTGTCCAAACAGCAATACGGATTTCGTAAGGCTAGATCTACGGTAGACGCTATTAAGGCGGTGGTAGATATTGCTACTAAAGCAATAGAGGGTACCCGATGGAGGTGGGGAGAGAAGGAGTACTGCGCGGTGGTTACGTTGGACATCCGCAATGCCTTTAACTCAGCAAGCTGGTCTCGAATACTGGAAGCCTTAGACCGAATAGGGATACCGTCCTCCCTTTTCCGTATAATATCCAACTACCTGTCCGATCGACTATTAACTTATGATACGAAAGACGGTACTAGGAGTTACATGGTCACAGCAGGGGTCCCACAGGGGTCGGTCTTGGGACCACTCCTGTGGAACATAATGTACGACGAGGTGCTCAGAGTACAATTGCCCCAGGGATGCAGAATCATAGGATTCGCAGATGATCTGGCCCTAGTAGTGGTGGGCAAAGAAATAAAAGAAGTAGAAGCGGCAGCGAATGCAGCCATAAGGATCGTGGCCAGCTGGATGCGTGGCGCTAGCCTGGAGCTGGCAGGCCATAAAACAGAGGCTGTGCTTATCACAAGCCGCAAGATAGTTGAGTTTGCTAGATTTCAGGTAGACAGCGTTAGTATCGAGTCAAAGGCTTCCATCAAGTATCTGGGGGTCATGTTAGACAACAGGCTTAGCTTTCGTCCACACGTAGAGTATGTTAGCCAGAAAGCGGCAAAAATGCAGGCGGCCCTTTCAAGGATGCTACCAAACATAGGAGGACCAAGAGCAGGTAGACGCCTACTCCTCGCGAGAGTTGTAGCCTCCGTGCTGCTCTATGCTGCACCGATATGGGCATCAGCAGTCGCAAGCCAGAAAGGCCTCAGAAGGAAAATGTCAGTCCCCTACAGGCTAAGCGCACTCCGCACTATCTCTGGATTCCGGACGGTGTCGGACGAGGCGGCCACAGTATTGGCAGGCATGCTGCCGGTAGATATATTGGCCAAGGAAATGGAGAACATATTCAAAGCACGAATAGCGACAGGCGAAGCTGTCTCAATAGACGTCATCCGACGGTCGGAGAGAGCAAAATCAATGGCAACTTGGCAGGAGAGATGGAACACGGCGAACAAGGGGAGATGGACACACAAACTAATCCCCAATCTGGAGCAATGGATTAGGAGACGGAACGGAGAAATTAACTTCCACCTAACGCAGTTTTTTACTGGACACGGCGGGTACAGGAAGTATCTCCACAGGTTCAGGCATGAGGACACCCCTGAGTGTCCGACATGCCCAAATTTGGACGAAGACCCGGAACACGTGCTGTACCAATGCTCGAGGTACAGAGACGCAGTAGGCTCTGTACCCCCACCTGAGGGACTAGTAACGTTCATGCTGGAAGGAGAGGACAACTGGAGGAATATAAGTCAGCTGATAATAGGCATCCAGAGGGATCTGAGACGATGCGAAAATGAGCGACGAATAATGGAGACTGCCTAAAATAGGCAACCCATCCCCGCGAAGTAATACTTTGCGGTGATCCCG
The DNA here is from genome assembly GCA_035045885.1 of Drosophila borealis. Taxonomy (NCBI): domain Eukaryota; kingdom Metazoa; phylum Arthropoda; class Insecta; order Diptera; family Drosophilidae; genus Drosophila; species Drosophila borealis. Next base: position 22,002,103 of record JAWNOR010000194.1, read on the forward strand.
CGGGGAATGTGGTGTGTGAGTGGGGGGTGAGTTTAGTACGTAGGTGTTGACGGAGTCAGCGAATCGTGCATACGGTTGGCCCGGGCCATCAGTATCTTACGAAGATTTTCACCTCCATGCCGTAAGCAAAAAAAAAAAAAAAAAAAAACACACACACACACACACACACACACACACACCACACACACACACACACACACACACACACACACACACACACACACACACACACACATACATACACACACACACACACACACATACACACACACACACACACACACACACACACACACACACACACACACAACGCCGTGTGGTAAGCGGCCCATAGAATACTACCACAGCTAGTCATTGCTTGTCGTATGAGGCGACTGAAAATGACACGGGGATGTAAGTGCCCGGAGAGGTGCCTCTTGCAGGCGAAAAGATTCTGAACGCCATTAACCTGGAAATGGCCAGATCGATTCCGTTCCGTGGTAATTAAAGCAACTCGTGACCTCCGGTTGTGGCCAGGTATCCCCTGGGTAGGCGCTGCACACCCGTGACGCGCCTAGCTAACACGAGAAGGCGACTGAGACTGAGACCAGTAATGTCTCAGGCTGTGAACTCTGGAAAACCATTCACGACTAGACGACCCCTGGGCTGACGGCCGACAGTATTCTAGCATCTCAGTAAGCGGAGTGAAATCTGGCCGAAATGACTGCTAGGCTAATGCTGTTACCGCCCCCGTCCCGTTAAAACATGGCAAATCTCCAAGCACGCTCCTCGTATCGTCGCCATTTAGTTGGCAGTATAGGTTCAGATGTAATATTCCTGATTAACGCGGATCTGGCTCTGAACACTCGACCCCATGAAGGCGGGTGTCAACCCTCGCATGGCCTCACTGCTTGCAAAGACAACCATGAGATTATAACGCGACTGTACAACGGACAAGGACAACGGCTTAGGAGTTGGGACCCAACAAAATGAGTAATATACAAACCCCACAAACGAAGGAGAGCTGTGATGCTTTTGCAAAGAGCAGCAGAATGGTGAGATCACCAGTAGATGGAGCAACAGCCGTCCCCGCAGAGACGAACTCAGAGCGGGACCAAACCACGGCAACTCAGAGCAGCTCAGCACTCCGGGAACTCGGGCACGAGATCTCAAAGCTGGTAGACATGCTCGAAGATGGCAAGCGACGCTCCATACACCAGCCCATGCGAGACTCAATAGAGAGCATCAGAGTGCTCTACGAGCTGGCGGCCATCCAGCTACACGACGAAGGAGCCAAGGAGGTAATTAGGACGCACCAGTCGTGTCAAACCTCGCCTCTTTTCAGGACGACGGTAGACGTCAAGCGGAAGCAGGCCACGGTACGGACGCCCCAAACTAAGCGAATCCGAGGGCCAGTCGGCAACCAGGCTACCGTAACAACGGTGCAGGAGACACCGAGCCCCAAAGCGGACGGCGACAAGTGGAAGGAGGTAACCCACAAAAAAAGAAAGGAGGTTACCCGGAAAAAGAGCAAGGGATTGCTTAAGGAAAAGACGCGACCGGATGCTATAGTCATCTCGGCAAAAGGTGAAGCGAGCTACTCAGAGATACTGAGAAAAGTTAAAGCCGATGAGAAACTGGGCGAGCTCGGAAAAGCGGTGTCAAAAATAAGGAGGACACAAAAAGGAGAACTGCTACTTCAGCTCAGGAATTCGGGAGAGAATACCACAGCATTTAGGAGCCTGGTGGGCGAAACGCTAGGCGAAAATGCAGAGGTCCGGACGCTGTCCCACCGAGTCTCTATTGAGTGCAAGGACCTGGACGAGATCACGACCAGAGAGGATATCTGCGAGGCGATGAGGGGTCAAATCCAAATATTGGACATAACCCCAGAGAATATTAGCCTCCGTAAGTCGTATGGCCAAACACAAACGGCGACTATAAGACTACCAGCGGAAAGCGCGAAAAAGGCCCTCTCGGTAGGTTTCCTGAAAGTTGGCTGGGTCAACTCAAGAATCCGCGAGCGGATAAACATCACCAGATGTTTCAGATGCCTCGAGTTTGGACACCTTGCAAGACACTGCAAGAGTGAACTGGACAGATCGAATCTGTGCCGACGATGCGGAGGAAAGGACCATCTGGCTAAGGACTGCAAACAAGAGCCACAGTGCATGCTCTGCAAGGACAGGAAAAACGACCCCAATCACATTGCCGGTAGCGGCAGATGCCCCGTGTTTAGGAGCGCCCTGGCCAACAGAAAATGAAGTTCACACAGTTAAACCTCAACCACTGCGAGGCTGCTCAGGCCCTGCTGTCGCAAGCAACACGGGAGAGAAACACTGACGTCGCAATAATCTGCGAGCCATACAAGCCTATCGCAGGAAGCGGCTGGGTGGCAAGTAAATGCGGAAAAGCGGCCATCTGGTCCCTCAACTCATCGCTCCAGGAAGTCAGAGCATCACACGAAGGATTCGTCAGAGCGAAAATTAATGGAATCACCGTTTACAGTTGCTACGCACCCCCAAGCTGGGAACTGCGGCGGTTCCAAAACATGCTGGAGGAAATATCAGAAGACGCTCGCAACAGAGCTCCCCTCGTCATAGCAGGAGACTTTAACGCCTGGGCCATGGAATGGGGAAGCAAGGAAACCAACGCGAGAGGGACCACCCTGCTAGAAGAGTTCGCGGCGATCGACCTGGGCCTTGCAAACGACGGGCAGGAGCTCACGTACTGCAAGGCCGGTAGAGGCTCTATTATAGACCTCACCCTGCTCAGCAGCTCACTCTATAGGCTAACCACATGGAAAGTCAGCAATGAATTCACATTCAGCGACCACCAAGCAGTACATTTCGAGATCCACGGGAGAGGACGGAGAAAACAGCAGCCCAAAACAACAGGCCCCAAATGGAAGGACAACTGCCTAGACAAGGAAACATACACGGATTCCCTACGCCATGCTCGATGGACTGGGGCCACGGAGTCAGCAGAAGACATGGCACGGCAGCTTATGGAAAACATCTCGGACGCGTGCGACTTATCCATGCCCAGGAGGAAGCCAAACAGAAGAGGAGCACCTTGCTACTGGTGGAACGAGGAAATCAGCGACCTAAGGAAGGCCTGCCTACGCGCTAGAAGACGCTCCCAACGAGCCCGAGGCCGCCCAGACTTTGCATCTAGGCTGGATGACCTGCGGGCAGCCAAGCGAGACCTCAAAAGAAGTATCAAACAAAGCAAATCCAGCTGCTTCCAGCAAATATGCGACGAGGCCGATGTAAACCCGTGGGGCACGGCGTATAAGGTAGTCACGAAGAAGATACGCAGCCAGCGAACAACCCGTGTGACCTGTCCTACCGCACTCGCCACTATAGTTGAGGCACTGTTCCCCCATCACCCAAGATTGGAGGTCGTCAGCCGCTCACGCAGCACGGAACTTGTGCAGCAGGTGTCGACAGACGAAGTGGTAGTGGCAAGCAAGAAGCTAGACGAAAAAAAGGCTCCAGGACCAGATGGGGTGCCAAACAAGGCGCTAAAGTTAGCCATGCTGACGAAACCCGACGCCTTCGCCGAGACATACAATAGATGTCTGCAGGACGGTGTATTTCCCAAGAGATGGAAGCGACAGAAATTAATCCTCCTACCGAAAGGGGATAAGCCAATAGAGGAACCCTCGGGATACAGGCCAATCTGCCTACTGGACACGGCGGGAAAGGTTCTGGAGAGGATCGTGTACAACCGACTAGTAAGGGTGGTTGAAGAGAAAGAGGCCCTGTCCAAACAGCAATACGGATTTCGTAAGGCTAGATCTACGGTAGACGCTATTAAGGCGGTGGTAGATATTGCTACTAAAGCAATAGAGGGTACCCGATGGAGGTGGGGAGAGAAGGAGTACTGCGCGGTGGTTACGTTGGACATCCGCAATGCCTTTAACTCAGCAAGCTGGTCTCGAATACTGGAAGCCTTAGACCGAATAGGGATACCGTCCTCCCTTTTCCGTATAATATCCAACTACCTGTCCGATCGACTATTAACTTATGATACGAAAGACGGTACTAGGAGTTACATGGTCACAGCAGGGGTCCCACAGGGGTCGGTCTTGGGACCACTCCTGTGGAACATAATGTACGACGAGGTGCTCAGAGTACAATTGCCCCAGGGATGCAGAATCATAGGATTCGCAGATGATCTGGCCCTAGTAGTGGTGGGCAAAGAAATAAAAGAAGTAGAAGCGGCAGCGAATGCAGCCATAAGGATCGTGGCCAGCTGGATGCGTGGCGCTAGCCTGGAGCTGGCAGGCCATAAAACAGAGGCTGTGCTTATCACAAGCCGCAAGATAGTTGAGTTTGCTAGATTTCAGGTAGACAGCGTTAGTATCGAGTCAAAGGCTTCCATCAAGTATCTGGGGGTCATGTTAGACAACAGGCTTAGCTTTCGTCCACACGTAGAGTATGTTAGCCAGAAAGCGGCAAAAATGCAGGCGGCCCTTTCAAGGATGCTACCAAACATAGGAGGACCAAGAGCAGGTAGACGCCTACTCCTCGCGAGAGTTGTAGCCTCCGTGCTGCTCTATGCTGCACCGATATGGGCATCAGCAGTCGCAAGCCAGAAAGGCCTCAGAAGGAAAATGTCAGTCCCCTACAGGCTAAGCGCACTCCGCACTATCTCTGGATTCCGGACGGTGTCGGACGAGGCGGCCACAGTATTGGCAGGCATGCTGCCGGTAGATATATTGGCCAAGGAAATGGAGAACATATTCAAAGCACGAATAGCGACAGGCGAAGCTGTCTCAATAGACGTCATCCGACGGTCGGAGAGAGCAAAATCAATGGCAACTTGGCAGGAGAGATGGAACACGGCGAACAAGGGGAGATGGACACACAAACTAATCCCCAATCTGGAGCAATGGATTAGGAGACGGAACGGAGAAATTAACTTCCACCTAACGCAGTTTTTTACTGGACACGGCGGGTACAGGAAGTATCTCCACAGGTTCAGGCATGAGGACACCCCTGAGTGTCCGACATGCCCAAATTTGGACGAAGACCCGGAACACGTGCTGTACCAATGCTCGAGGTACAGAGACGCAGTAGGCTCTGTACCCCCACCTGAGGGACTAGTAACGTTCATGCTGGAAGGAGAGGACAACTGGAGGAATATAAGTCAGCTGATAATAGGCATCCAGAGGGATCTGAGACGATGCGAAAATGAGCGACGAATAATGGAGACTGCCTAAAATAGGCAACCCATCCCCGCGAAGTAATACTTTGCGGTGATCCCGCGGGGAATGTGGTGTGTGAGTGGGGGGTGAGTTTAGTACGTAGGTGTTGACGGAGTCAGCGAATCGTGCATACGGTTGGCCCGGGCCATCAGTAAGCAAAAAAAAAAAAAAAAAAAAAAAAACACACACACAGACACACACACACACACACATACACACACATACACACACACACACACACACACACACACACACACACACACACACACACACACACACACACACACACACACACACACACACACACACACACACACACACACACACACACACACACACACACACACACACACACACACACACGCCACACCAGGCGGTCACGCCAGTGCAGCAAAGAGTGGCTGCGTCGTCGCCGGCAAAAGCGAGTGAGGAGCTGCCAAGAACGCTAAGATGCACGATTGAGAAGATGGGCTTAGTCCTAAACGGCTTAACGGCGCTGTTCAACGCCACATTAACGGGCTGATGCGAGAGGAACTCGCGAGAGTAGAAAGCCTGCAGAAGGTGGCGCTCAAGCTCTGTGCGCCGGAAACGAAGTGCGACGAGGCGCAAACGACGTCGTCATTAGCCAGACGTGCGGAGCCGAACGTGCTAAAGACGCGCCCAACGAGGCAAGCACGCCCAAACGGCCGAGGGATGGCATGCCAGAGCAGCGCAAAACTCCCTCCAAGAAGGCTCAACGCCAGGGTCAAAACCCAGCGAAGCAGGCGGTGCTCACGCACCAAAAGACAGCCCCTGCAAACTCCAACTTAGCTGGCCATAATGGCAACCCAGAGAGCTGGAGTGAACGGACGTAAGCGAACGCAGAAGCGTCCCAGAGCCGACGCCATTTCAGTCCACGGAGTGGGTGACTGCACATATGCAGATATGCTCAGGCTCGTGAAGAGCGACCCGGCTCTCAACCACCTAAGTGGCGATGTGCAAGGCATTCGCAAGACCGCGAAGGGCGATCTTCTGCTGCGCCTCAATAGGAAGCCGGAGCACTCCGCAGATGAGCTTCAAGAAGCTGTGGGAAAGGCATTGGGTGAGCGGGCGGTAGTAAGAACGCTGACCGAAACGTCCCAGGTGGAGATCAAGGACCTGGATGAGCTGGCGACTAAGGAGGAAGTGCTCGAAGCGATTAAAAGTGCCTTACAAGACGACTGCTTGCCGATTGAAACGATCAAATCGCTGCGACCAGCATTTGGCGGCCAGCAAAGGGCCACAGTTACTCTCCCAGCGCCAAAAGCCAGGACGCTTGTCGAGAAGGCCAAGGTGAGGATCGGATGGGTTGTCTGCCGTATTCGTGCAATAGATCAACCAAAGCGATGCTTTAAATGCCACGGTTTCGGGCACATTGCAGCGAACTGCACCAGCGGAGACGATATGAAAGGCGCATGCCTTGCGGGGACACAGGTCACGAAGCAAAGAGCTGCTCCAAGCCACCAAAATGTAGCCTCTGCATACGGAAAGGAGAAAAATCTACGGACCACGCTACAGGAAGCTTTAAATGTCCGGCGTATCGCGAGGCAGTACGCAAAATGAAATGTTAAGGTTACTACAAATAAACCTTAACCACTGCATAGCTGCTCAAGCCATCTTGGAGCAGACTGTTAGGGAGATGCGCATTGATATTGCCATTATCAGCGAACCCCACCACCGAGAAACCAACTGCCCGAGAATATGGACCGAGGATCAGGATAGAAAAGCTGCGCTCTGGATATGTGGCGACCCATCGACATCGCTGACAAAAGCAAAGTCCTTTACTGGGTTTGTACGCGCACAATACGGCAGACTGTGGATATACAGCTGCTACCTGGCCCCAAGCATGCAGCTCTGCGAATTTACAGCTGCATTAGATGCATTAGTAGATGACGCAAGGGGGCGGAAGGTCATTATTGACTTCAACGCCTGGGCAGTGGAATGGGGCAGCCAAGCAACTAACGCAAGAGGTCGTGCCCTGTTGGAAAGCTTCGCAGCCCTGGATATAGCCCTGCTAAACTTCGGCTCGGAAAATACCTTCACTCGAGGTGGTATCGGATCCATAATCGATCTCACCCTCGCAAGCTCGTCACTTTTTAGCGCAACAAAATGGCAACTAAGCGACTTATACACCGCAAGCGACCACTCCGCAATAATATGCACGATTGGTGAAGGAACTGCAGCCAGCACGAGAAGCCTAAGTCGGAAAGCTTACCGCCTGGATACTTTCGACCCCGTCGCCTTTTCGAATGCAGTCCATTCGCTTGTCACTGCCGGCAACGCAGAGAGAAGAGCCTCCCAAATGGCATGCCAGCTATCGCGTGCCTGTGACGAGAGCATGCAAACCGGAAAACGTTTCGGCGCCACCATGTACCCACGTACTGGTGGAACGAAAATATTGCCGAAGCACGGCTGAACTGCATCCAAGCCAGGAGGCGATACCAGCGAGCCCGAGGTAGACCCAACTATGCTGAAAAGCATCTAAGGTATCAGAGTGCCAGAAAAATGATAAAAAAGTCCATAAGAGATAGCAAACGAGAATGTTTCCTGGAGCTATGCGACTCAGCCGAATATGATCCTTGGGGCAAGGCGTACAAAACTGTCGTTTAAAGACTCTACGCCGGCAAACAAGCACAGCCTTCTGACCCAAGTGAGCTGAAGTTGATTGTGGAAACGCTATTCCCAATCAGACCCGACGTATTACATACGCAAGCCAGACCATCGAGCCACGTAGCAGCCATGCCGTCTCTCATCGACGAAGTCTCAGTCGAAGAGGTGCTGAAGATCGCCAGAAGCCTAAAGCCCAGTAAGGCACCGGGTCCGGACGGAATCCCCAACCGAGCGCTGAAACTAGCCATGTCCTTTCAGCCCGCGCAGTTCGTGCAGCTTTTTAACATGTGCCTAATGGAGAGAACTTTCCCCACAATATGGAAACTCCAAACGCTAGTTTTATTACCGAAGCCTGGTAAGCCGCCCGACGACCCATCGTCATAGAGGCCGATTTGCCTCCTGGACACGTTAGGCAAAGTGCTGGAGAAGCTAATCTGCAACAGGCTCCAGGTAGCTGTCGACAACAATGGTGGCCTGTCCCAAAGCCAATTTGGTTTCACCAAGGCAAAGTCTACAATAGACGCTCTGGAGAAAGTGGTCGGCATAGCAACAAACGCCATCCAAGGATCGAGATGGAAAAGCGGCACAAAAAAGTACTGCCTCATCGTCACGCTCGATGTTAAAAACGCCTTTAACTCAGCCAGGTGGGACAAAATATTGGATGCATTGTCAACTTTCCGCGTCCCATATTATCTTCAGGAGACGATACGCAGCTACTTCACTGGAAGACTGCTGCAATACGACACCGCAGACGGCCCCACTACACATCAAGTGTCCGCTGGAGTGCCCCAAGGCTCAGTTCTAGGACCCCTCCTCTGGAACATCATGTACGATGGCATCCTCCGACTGGAACTCCCGATCGATACAAGTATCATCGGCTTCGCGGATGACGTGGCCCTTGTAGTCGTCGGCAAGGAATTGAAGGACGTAGAGGAATCGTGCAACCACAGTATTGACCGTGTGCACCAATGGCTGGCAGCAGCTGGACTCGAGCTGGCTGCTCATAAAACAGAAGCGGTGTTAAGAGTGGAAGAGTGGAAACAGCGCACATAAGAGTCGGCAGTGCGACAATAGAATCAGCAAGGGCGCTAAAGTACCTGGGTGTCATGCTAGACACAAGAATGTCGTTCAGAGAGCACTTGGAGTACGTGCACAAGAAAGCAACAGAGTCCTGTCGAGCGCTATCCAGGATTTTGCTGAACACACGCGGACCGAAACAGCAGAGACGCCGTCTCTTTATGACCGTAAACAGAGCGGTAATAATGTACGCGTCCCCCATCTGGAGCAGAGCAATGGCTGTTCCCAGCTACAGCCGGGACGTACACTCTATATATCGCCTAAGCGCTCTTCGGGTCAGCTGTGCATTCCGGACGGTATCGGACGAAGCGGCGTTGGTTATCGCAGGGATGGTCCCGCTTAACGAACTGGCAACAGAAGCTGTAGTTTGCTATAGAGCCCACGATGGAAGCAACACAGCAAACTCGATTCGCACTGAGGCAAGGATGCAGAGCGTAGCACGATGGCAAGCACGCTGGGATCGCGCATCTAAAGGACGCTGGACGCATAGGCTTATCCCAAACTTGGAAGCCTGGACAAATCGCAAGTATGGCAATACTAATTTTTATTT